>OW028753.1:25007500-26257500 GCA_932294355.1 Aporophyla lueneburgensis
TCTTGTAGTGTTAAAAATAAATTACTATTATTCTCTTATACATATTTTTGAGTAAACATAATTAAGTGTGACCATTTCATCGTTACAAAAATCTTTAGTCACCATTTTCAAAGTGTGTTTCTAAACGAACTCAAAATAACCACTTGCTAACTCTTAGGACAAACGTCAAACATTTTTAATTTTTATTTGTACTTAAAAACCATTTGATATTATGATAAAAATGTTACTTTATTCTATTCAGGGGTAAGTTTTCCAGCTTCGCTAAAAGGTACATGTTGTGGCCGGAGCCCCATATAAAAATGAAACATCTCCTTTGCATAGGTACCTATCTATTAAAGAATATTTAGTGTAGTTATTCAATTTTATCTAATACAGAAACAAACGCTTTTTTTACATGTACTTACTTCATCACCATCTGCCTAGCCTTTTCCCAACTATGTTCGGGTTCGGTTTCCAGCCTTACCGGATGCAGCTGAGTACCAGTATTTTACATGGAGCGACTACCTACCTGACCTCCACAACCCAGTTACTGGGGAATACGATACCCCTTGGTAAGACTGGTTGTCAGACTTTCGGGCTTCAGACCCGTAACGACGGTCTAAGATCTATGAAAGACAACCGGGATCAACGGCTTAACATGCTTTCCGAGGCACAGAAGGGTCTTATTATGTAAAGATGGTCACCCATCCACGGACCAACCGCGGCAAGCGTAGCTTAACCTGAAAGATCGACCCGTGCGGCTGTTATAATTTGCAAATATCCCTACTAATACATATTAAGTTTGTTTGTTACGCTTTCACGCAAAAACTACTTAACCGATCATCATGAAACTTTGTACACATATTCTTAGAGGTATTAGAAGTAATACAAGATAATTTGTATGAAAAAAAAAATTGCGAAAGATAAAATTTGGTACGGGGTAAGTTTGAACCCCAAGAAAGGAAATAGGCCTATTTTTATTCCGAGATTTCGTTTCCGTCCACGATAACTGACATTTACGCGGACGAAGTCCCGGACAAAAGCTAGTTAGTTATCAGTTACATATTTGATGCTTCTTGATACCTTGGTTGAGATTGGACACCGGTGACGACAATGCGCTTCCCGGGCTGCCCCGCACGCCATGCGCACGTCTACCATTCCACGTAGGATTTTCGAAGCCCTATTTGACTCAGTAAGGGGATGATTTTGATGATGAAAAATTGTGATACACGTGTCACATAATTATACTTGAAAAGAGTATGTGTACCAATTTTTGTGTCAATCGACCCAGAGAATAAAAAGTTTCATAGAAAATTCAACCCCCCATTTCACCGTCTTAGGGGTGGAATTTCAAAAAATCCTTTCTTAGTGGATACCTTCTCTTTACAAAGAACACAGTCTCCAAATTTCATGTCTCTAGGTCCAGCGGTTTAGGCTGTGCGTTGATATATCAGTCAGTCACTCAGGACTTTGAATTTTATATATATAGATTCATAATTAGCTTCTGCCCGCGACTTCGTCCTCGTTAAATTTTTGCTCCCCTGACCCTTCCCATCGCATCGAATTGCCTTCCAGTTTTCGTCCATTTTTCGTTGCTGCTTCGCTCCTTTTGATTGTAGCGTAATGTTATATAACCTATAACCTTCCTCAAGACCAGTGGTTTGCTGAGATTACCGCGTTCAACCAAACAAACAAACTCTTCAGCTTTATAATATTAGTATAGATTAACCTAATATCACCAATCATGTGGAAAATAGAACACTTATTGCGAGCCATAAATTCATGAGAAAAGAGAGAGTATCGTTCATTAAATCAGAGAGCAAATGCTCAAGTTTACATATTCCGAATTTTGGACAGCTGTGAGATATATCAATATGTTGACAGCTTGTGGCTTCTGAGACGATAGTGGATTGTGAATTACTGACAAAACCGCAAGCTTCGCAAAACCACATCTTGTAATGTTAATAATTGAGTACAATTCGAGTATCATACTTGCTATAAGGGTATTCATTGTATACATATACCATACTTGCTAGGGTTTTCCTGAACCGGTAGTAAATGATTGACGTTACAAAATGTGGTTTGGTGAAGCTGGACGTACCACGTAAGGCGCAGTTGTGGCAAACATTTGAAAGAAGCAATCTTTAAAAATAGATTTTAAAAGAATGTTTATATTATATGATTGTTTATAAAGAAAGATAACACGATAAAATTGATATTTAAAAAAAATTAAAAAAGTGCCTAGGAATGTAACATAGAGGTGCCGACCGGATCTATTCTGTAAAAATGTCTCCTGGAAAACTTAGGTGGGAGTGAGCTAGAAGTGAGCTGTCCAGTGGCGAAGGGTGATTTTATTAGAGAGGTAAGCCGGAGCAAAAAAAGTGCTTACCTAGGCCGGACGTGGCGCACGTAGTCCAGTTACTTAAAATCTGTGACTGACTTCCTGGCTTCAGTCTTCTATAAGCAGATGTCTTCGGTCCACCTTAACTATACGTGTAAGCACTGGTGATTGAAACAGTGTCTTACAAATAAAATAAAAGTGGCTTTGAAAAAAGCCGTTTATGGTGTGATCAGTGTAATGACGTTGACGTATGATGTCTACTAGAAAAAACTACTTAACTACAAGACTACTGACTTATTCTACTTATTATACTAGGGGAAGGGGGGGCAAGATGGGGTCCTTAACGTTTGCGGAGTAATAAAACTGACACTATTTGCGTCATGAGATCTGGTTTATTTTAATAATCTTCCTTGGTAATCAGTCTTTCGTATTTAAGTACTTTTAGGAACTTATGTATTATAATAAAGAAATAAAAAATCAATAAGTAAAAAAGCCGTATGACCCCATCTTGCCCCCTAGGGAGGGCAAGATGGGGTATGCTAAAATTAACCCATTATTTCTCACAAAATTCGCAAGTAAAGGTTGAGTCTTCATACTCATCACTCAGCTACTCCAGCGCAGCTGCAATGAGCTTATTTGCCGCATGCTGCACAAGCAGCCCAACCTTCGTTTGAATAATTTTTCACCATTCTATAACAAAAAATATTTTAAAATTATAACACGTAAACAGAAAAGTAAACTTCCTACTCCAAAATTACAGAATGTATACTTGAGGAAGTCCTCACAATACACACATACACCCGAAAAACACAAAATGTTACGTATTTATATAATTATAATAAAAAAATGCAGGCAAAAACTTGGAGGCTAAGATGGGATACCGTCATACCCCATCTTGCCCCTTTTTTTTTTAAATCCTTTATTAAGGAGCTTTGTCACAATACTGACTATGTCGCTCCATCATAGCCAAACTTTGAATTTTACATTATTTTAAATGATTGTAATATATTTTGTACAGAGTTTTAGCCTCGTCCGACATAGGCTTAGCCAAAACACTATTTAATGAACCAATTCCATATACATTTTGGGAACCGAACAGATTCATCCTGAGGCGTTCGCCCCGCTCACACTCCATCACGATGTGATATACGTCCTCGATTATTCCACATTTCTCGCAATTAGGTGAAGGTGTGATACCCATAAGGAATGTAAACTTCCTCGATGGTATGTGACCGGATCGAAGCCTCATGGCAGTAACAATATCTTTTCTATTAAGTGAACAGTTATCAATCCAGGGAATTATTAGAGGCTCAGGCTGAATGGTGCTATACCAAATACCTTTTTCTCTTGATCTCACATCATGATATTCTTTCCACAGTTTGTGGCAATATCTTTTTATTACATAGAAGTTATCTGAGAAAATTGGAACTATATCTAACGGAATACCCTCCACACAGGCCCTCTTAGCATACATATCTACCAGCTCATTGCCTTGTATCCCGATATGTGAAGGAATCCACTGCAGTATTACTAATTTAGAATTCTGTTCAAGTTCCAGAATCTGATCAATTATTACGTAAGCTATCGGAGCTCCTCGAAAAGTCGAGGTACAACGAGCCACATGTTGTAAAGCACTCTTGGAGTCAGTCAGGATTATAATATTATTGTGATTTATTGACTGAGTATAAGATAAAGCTTCACTAATTGCCAACAATTCAAGATACATTATGGACACATTTGAGTCAATACTAAAACCCATAGATATATTTTGTTGAGGGTCATAAAAAGCTCCTCCGGAATTATTATTTTCTTTGGAACCATCTGTGAATATTTGATAAAAATTTGGATATTTTTCATTTAAATATTGACAACATAAATCATTTAAAACCAATGGTTGAAATCGTTTTTTTGCTTGAGTTACTCCGTTAATGCTAAAGTTTATGTGTTTAGATAAATCTATGTAACTGATCCAAGAGCGATACCCGAACATCTCCAAATTCTGGCTGCAGTGAATTCGCAAATCGTTAAGGTATTATCTTGCCCCTTCATGCCTATGTCAGTCTAAAAATTTCTTAAAAAATAACACTACAAAGTACAGAGTTAAATAAGTTCTTACCTGTTGGCGTAATCATTGACACACGGGAATAACTAAGCACTCAGTTTGAATAATTGTTATTCGAGGAAGAAACACGACTTAACTGCGGTACAAAAATAACAAGCAAACTGCCAAAAAATATATTTTTTCGGAAAACAATTAAAGCACGTAGTTTCGCCGCTCAGTCGTACTGCCAACTAGAAGCCATCATAGCCGCGCTGCATCCCGCGATAGAATGACCGTGATTGATTAATTAGTTTGCCTATAACACACCGTACCCCGTCTTGCCCGCTACCCCGTCTTGCCCCCCCTTCCCCTAAGCAAAGTGATGGAATTGTGAATGAAAAAGTCAATAGCAAGACTAAAGTAGTTACTGGTATGTGTGGTGTTTTTAAATACTATGAAAAGATAACATAACCTCATGCTTTATTTCTTTGAAGGGTTGGGCGCAGGTCAAGTTTGTTCCGATCTCCGATCTCCACTCGTGTCGGATTGGCGTCCCATCGGACGATGAGAGTGAGGGAAGAATTAGTGCTCCTGTGC
Organism: Aporophyla lueneburgensis; assembly: GCA_932294355.1. Classification (NCBI taxonomy): domain Eukaryota; kingdom Metazoa; phylum Arthropoda; class Insecta; order Lepidoptera; family Noctuidae; genus Aporophyla; species Aporophyla lueneburgensis. The sequence goes on from OW028753.1 coordinate 25,012,459, forward strand.
CTGCGCTCTCACTTGTGCACTATAATATCTCCCGCACCGATGGCAAGTCTTCGATGAGTTTGACCTCCATGGCCGAAATACGGTATGGAGGACTATATAACCAGTGGCTTCGCCTGCGTTTTATACGTATAAACTTTTTTCTTGAATCACTATATCTATTAAAAAAACCGCATCTAAATCCGTTGCGTAGTTTTAAAGATCTAAGCATACATATGGACAGACAGAGGAAAGCGACTTTGTTTTATACTATGTAGTGATACATAGTCTACAAAGCTTTACAGCACTTCGCTTTAAGTTCAATGGTCAAATTCCTCATCATATTCCATCCCTAAAGCCCCATTTACACGAAGTAAAAGTCTTGTCTGCGGCCATAAAAATGTAGCAACAAAATGGAATAACTCTTGATTTGTAACAGTTTCATGAACTCTTAGACCATGCTATAAATCACTTTTATTGTTACTCGTATTAGGCGTACATTTCAAGCTCTGTTGAAGCTATAATATACCTACATAAATCAGCCTATAATGTTCCCATTGCTGAGACACAGGCCACCGCTCTTCGAGAGTGAGTGGGCTGTCTATTTACCACGTGTTCCCAGTACGGATTGGTAGATGTCATGTCTTTGAACTTCTGGCTCTAGGACATGCCGGTATCCTCACGAAGACTTCCTCCACCGTTTTGAGAGCAGTGGTTATGAAATTACTCAAAGTAAAGCGCCTCTGCCTGGGATCGAACCCACAACCTACTCGTAAGTCGGGAACGATACGACTGGACCACCATTGTTCTCTGTAATATACCGAATATACCTAACATTAATGTGCTATCCTTAGAGTCGAAGTAGCATATCTTGACTAATTTACCTATGCAGTTGTTTGCTATATTATTCAATAGTAGGTAATCAAACGCTTTGTGTTGAATTCGACTGTTAGATTTTGGTGGTCTAATTTATTATCATCCGCTTATATTTTTTCAAAATAGGTAATATTGAAAAAAATATAAGTGCATTATGATAAATACCTGAATACCTACATATATTACTGGCTAAAGTGAATGAGTTCCCAACAAAGTTTTAAAGTTGTTTAGCTGTATGAACTGCGTTGATATAGACTTACTGTTTGATTTGGTCGCTTATTATTTAGATAGTCATAGATGTTTTAAGTTTACAATTTAAGGTAAAGATAATTTTAGTTTGCAAATATGGGTAACAGCAAATGATGACAAGAAATAGAAGCGTAGCCATACTGATACCATGTAGGCATGAAAAGATTTAGAAGATTGAAGAGACAATGTCACAATACGAAGTTGAAAACAAGAGAGTCATTTCGCGCCTCTAGATTATGACAACTTCTTTTTCCGTACTCGTTCTATAATTCCCTTTTTCTATTCATATTCAGAACCAGAAAACGTATTTTTATGCAACTCTCCAATCCGTAGAAGTTTCAGTCATTTGCAACTTTAACTCATTACATTTAGGTACTTTTAACATTCAAAAATTTGAATGTGACTAACTTTTGCTGCCAGTTGCAATATAAACTCGTTTTGTGGAACATTGCATTTTTAAGCCCCGAAAAGTACGTCCTTGTAAACAGAGGCACTAACCTAATCTCTGTAGAAGTGTCACTTAATAGTCGGTATAGTCACCTCAAACAACACCTTAATGTCTCTAATGAGTAGTGTTGGGAATTTATCCGGATAAATACTCAAAATGGATAAATACTCGATAAATATCCGTTTTTACTGAGTATTTATCCAAAACAGAAGATAAATACTATTTTATGTTTTCGTAACGTAAGTTTTGTCATTTTACTACCAAAAGGATTATAATTAATAAAAAATAGACAATGCAGATTGGTATCGTACCTTATTAATCATTTTAACAATTACAAAACGCCGATATTAACAATAATTTCATTCAATTATGAATACAGTTAGTCAATCACTGTCAAAGTTAGATAAAATTATACATTTGTTAATTGGTTTTTCACAAACACACATGAACTCATGCCTTTCTCCCATGGGGGTAGGCAGAAAATATTTAAGTATCGCTTAAATAAATAAAAAAACTACCTCGTGAAAGTCGAGAAAGATAAACAAATCAAATATCTTGACTTGGCTCGCGAGGTTGTCAACATTGTAGGATGTGGATTGAGCGAGCAATGTGCAGTTTTGAGACCAGTGGTGATGTTATTATTTACCACAAGTAAAGCGCCTGCCTGAGTGCGAACTCACGACCTACAAGTTGTAAGTCGGGGCTGATACCACTGGGCCACCACTGCCATCGCCAATATGAAAAGCATGTCAGACTTTTACTGACTAAAACCCACCTGTGTTCCTTTAGTTGCCTGTGCCATGGTACCTCTTTTAAACAGATCCGCAACCCTGGCAGGCATCGGTCCTCGCCGCCCGCAAGCCCGTGCCCATGGTGGCCAAGAGACCACAATGAACTTCCGACGCCCGGGGCGTCTCCTCCTACGGTGGCTAGGGACATGAGGGCGCACAGACTGCTTCTCCCTAACGCGCTCCACCTCCTCCTTCGCGAGCCTTACTTCTTCACAGAAGGAGGTGACAGCTTCTTATGCCCTCTCGCTCCATACCATGGCCTGCACCAGGGCCGGACGCGAGAGATCGCCGCCGTCAATCGCTTCTACGAGGATATGGCGTTGCTCCGCCCAAGCAGGGCAAACCTCCACTCTATGCTCCACCGTATATTCCAGGCGATCTACACAGTGGTAAAATTTACTGAAACCTGCTTTTAGATTTTCTCAAATCCAATGACTCATTATCCGTATCTGTCTGTAAATATAACCTATTTTGTGTTGATTTCATATCCTTAAATATTATAAACACTAGAAGGGCATTGCATTTCTGGACTCTTGTTGAAAAACAGGTTCTGTTATGGGTTCAAAAACAGATATGCATTGATATATCTAATCCCAAAAGTTATCATCAAGCAAAGCTGCTTGTAGCATTTGACTTGACGATATATTTTTCTTTTGAGTACGCTGAGAGAGCGGCTTTTCTATTTTTCATACTCCTGAGAGATAGTATCCTATCTTGTTTAGCACGGCAGGTTTAACTTTTCTCCCGTTACCTTTTGTTTTACGATTTGTTGTAGCTTCGATTGTGGTTTTTGGGTTTAGTTCTTGTGATTTTTTGACTATCTTATAAATCGATGAACGCTGGCTGCACGCACGGAAAAGCATGACTCATTGTCACGTTCCGCCTGAACCGAGCATGTAAGCGAGAGCGCGAAACAAGCGATAGAGAGGCACGATCGGCCTTAGCGTTCGACTTGTGAAATCTATCTCTCTTCCACTCCATCGGCCAATACGTCCGAGTAAAAGAGACTTAGACATTATCACGTAAAATTATCGTCCGTATACCGACTTTACAGACAACCAATTGTGTTTTTATTAAAGGTTTTATCATATCTCCTTTTTTAAACTACCGCATTTCAGTGCACCATGAGCCAGCAAATTACTAGTGTGTGTTGCGCAGTTTAAAGGCTCAACACCTTTAACTAATTGAAAAGCCCTTTGCATGTTATAGCATTGGCAAACAACATCAACAAACTTGTCTTCGCCGCATTTTTATTGACTTTTAGAAGCTCTTCACAGAGATAATCAATTATGTGGCTATTCTCTACACTCTCAACAAAGAAAGATTCTAAATTTGTATCTAAAGAACATGCTCTATTAGAGATGTTTGGGCTTCTGACACAATTACAGCCCTGGCAATTGACATTTGAACTAAATAATGTAATAACGTAGTATTTTGAAAAGCCTAAATAACAATAAAAGTCATTAACGTTTTAAAATAATCATCCGATGCGCAAAAAAGATATTTATCCATCATTTTGAGTATTTATCCGATAAAAATGAGTAAAAACGAGTATTTATCCGTTTCGGATAAAAACTCGAGTATTTATCCTCCGAGTATTTATCCACTGCCCATCACTACTAATGAGAGATTATAATTACTTATAGAGCACTTGTTAATACTCTGTTTCAGACTAAAATGTTCGATACAGACAGGGCATTGTAAAATTAATGCTCCTCGCTAATATTCGATTGTGACCAACTAGTTGATGTCCGAAAAGGCCTGAGTATGCTTAACGGCTTAGTCATGTCGAGAAGATGAATGAAGGGCGGCTAACAAAAGATATTTACAAGGCAGATGTGACTGGACACGACGGAAGGGGACGCCCTAAGAGAACAAGTCGTGACCTCATTGGTGATGTTCTTCAGAAAGGTCACGTCATTGTAGTACTGGCTGCAAGCGTACGTGTAAGACCAGATGTATGAACATAAACGAAGAAAAAAAGTGTGTGTTAGTATCATAGCAGGTGGCGTTCTATAGTTTCTGCCTACCCCCATAGGAAAAAGGCGAGAGTTTATGTATGTAGCATATTGTTTAAATTTAGCTTTGTATTTGAAAACTAAAGCGTTGGTTGTTAAGCAGCTAATTTATTTCAATTAGATTTCAGTGGAGCGCTTTACTAAAAAAGATTGCTTTATATTTTACCTACATTGTTTTGATAACAATGAAAGTAGCATCATCCAAAACTTGGCTCATGGATTATAATAAGCAACTTTTTAACCACGACTACTTGTACCGTGTAAGCTCTGTCATTACGCAGAAATAATTGTTGGATTGGTGCACCAACACACACATACACACACGGCTACGTCAATAACTTAACTGACCAAATGTGGGTGTGCTATAGAGTACGCTTCTAACTAACCTTTCTGAGATTACCAGCGATTCATGTTATATTTAAACTAGCTTCTGCCCGCGGCTTCGCCCGCGTGGATGTCGAAAAATATCCCACAAGAACGTACTACCGGGATTGAAAGTACCCTATGTGTTAATCCAGGTAAACAATGTGTTATTGCATTGCTTGCTTTGTGTTATCTAAGGAGCAGCGCTTGGATTGATAAATGATTGATGTAGGATAATTAAACCTAAAACCTAACAATAGTGACGGAATATACAACGGAACGGCAAATTTCCTACTTGCATGGCAAAATTGAAGGCAACTTTAAAGCGAAAATATAAATTCTCTTTATTCCCTGGGAATTTCGAAAAACATTGTTACCTAAATTATTATTCAAATGAAGATTTAACTTAACTTGCTGTTCACAGGGGTTTAAGACTATTTATTTTTTTGTCTACACTTAAAGTATCTCTTTAAATACTACTTTATAGGTTCTGCCCTCAGGTGCTAATACAACCAGGCTGCTAGATGAGCTCACTCTCGAGCAGGCTACGTAAAACTGGCCGTGCGAGAAGCAGTCCCCTCCAAGATCATATCCCAATGTTTACAGTGACTGTCCTCGAGACTTATTAATCGTCATTGCTAAACATACCATAAGGGGACTGCGGCTTTTTAAACTCGAATGGGCACTCCGACGGTATTAGTGGTATCTGCGGTATATAGTACACCGATTCACCTTGAGCACAGCCAGTAAATACAATGGCGTGGCCTCTACCACGTTTTTATGTAAGGTTTTCACACACAACCTGGTCCCATTGCACAACTTGGCCGGATTAAGATTTTGTAGTAGCATTACTGTAGCACCCACTTTGAGGATAAGTGTGTGAGACAAAGACCAGATGGGTTGAATAAATTTAAGAGCTCCTTAGGGTATATATAGCATCATCCTTATGAATTCGACACGTATGCATGTAATTTAATTAGGACACATGTTTTTTGCTGGTGTTTATTTCATTGGTTTATTTTGAATAGCTTCTGCCCGCGGCTTTACCCGCGTGGCCTACAAGAAACAAATGACTCTTTTTTTTTCAAAAACAAACACACTCGCTCTCACGACCTCTCAATTTAATATACGAACTGACAATATCCCAAACAAAGCAAATAGGACGAAGTTCTCCGTAAAACTAAACTTATCTCTGGGATGAGAGTAGTATAGTTTTAATAAAATTCAGAGCGTGTGTGAAAAGATTTATTTAAGAGACAATCAGAAGTGGATAATTAACAGTTAATATTGTTTACTACAAAATACTGTGCCTACCGCAGAATTTATTTGTAAACAATATTTTTTGTTTTTACTTCAGGTTCTAGAATCACCAGGCTGCTCAGTGAGCTTACTCTTGAGCAGGCCACGTATAACTGATCGTGTGAAAAGCAGTTCTCCCTTAAGTCTACCCCTGTTAAATTAAGTGTTTTGACTTGAGATTTATTTATGGTCTTGTCAAAGCAGACTTTGAGGGGAAACTATACTTTTTTGAACTCAAAGCGGTAGTTCGATGGCGTTAGAGGAATCCTCGGAATAAACACAGACTCCTCTCAGAAACAACGTGTCAGTATAATTGCCTCGATAACATTTCGTCGCAATATTTTCACTCACAACCTGGTGTCATTGCACAATTTTGGCAGGTTTAAATTACGTAGCAACATAACTGGGCGCCAACTCAAATTTTTTATACCTACACTAGCAAACCCGGCGAACTCCGTTTCGCCACCAGATGGCTTCGTTTTATGTAATATTTCGTTTGGTGATTAAAAGAAGAAGAAATTATTTTTTTGTTTTATATTTGAAAAGGAAATTTTTTATTTCATTTCACAACAGTAATAAATTCATTTCGATTACAAAAATGAAGTGTTATTTAGTTGAACTTCTCTAAGTAAATGAAAGTGAATCCTGAAGTAAATACTGAATCGAAGCGTTATACGTGTCCGCAAATTATCCGTGTCATTGAAGTGCTCTTTGGTAAACCACATTTTTTGTTTTTTGGTCTGACGTTAACACAAACAAAGTGGATGGTTTCCCAACTCGTGAACACGCAACGTATAACTGCCCATGTTAAAAACTTTTTACAAAAAAAACAACCGACTTCCTTAAAAAAAACACTACAAAGTCAAAAATAACTTTAATTTCGCAAGTCGGTGTCTTAGGCTCTGTATTCAAGGTTTTTGCCACCGACTTCCGAAATTAAAGTTATTTTTGACTTTGTAGTGTTTTTTTTAAGGAAGTCGGTTGTTTTTTTTGTAAAAAGTTTTTATTTTTTGACTTTTTAGTTGTGGTAGATAATCCGCACTAATCTAATCGCGATATTCGTTCATTTGTCGCGCAAATACGTAATGAAAATTTAAGACTTATATGGTTTTCACATGGACCCCATTGTCCGAATGAAACCAAATTGAAATGGGACCATTCGGGAAGCACCAGCTTTCAAATAAAAAAAGAATCATCAAAATCGGTTCTCCCAGTCAAAAGTTATGAGGTAACAAACATAAAAAAAAAAAATACAGTCGAATTGATAACCTCCTCCTTTTTTTGAAGTCGGTTAAAAAACAATGATTTTCTAAATTTATCCCGCAAACACTAAGCGATTGGCCTTGTGACTTGTTAATTGTCATTGCGAACGCAAGACGAACTGGAAATGGGAGAATCGTCAGACGTCCAATATTCTGAACATCACCATCTGAATGAATAGCATCACGCAAGTGTATATGTATAGTCCTCAGATCGTAGCTTTGCCTGATTGAATCGGATGAACGCTTGAATCGGATGAACGTTCGGTCTCGACTTTGACATACATGTCGACAGCGAATTGCTGGAATAGCCGACGGCACTTCAGAATGACATTCTCTTCATGTGTACGAATCATCATACGATACGCATAGTAATTCATTGTGCTTAGATTTGTATTCGTTGATACGCCTGAAAATGCAAAATTAAATGTTAATAGAAACCAATAATAGCAATAATTAGTGTGTGAATATTGTACCTGTAATTGGATCGACCATCTTCAACGTGATGTCGTATCCATCTTGCGCTTGCCAATAAATGATTGGATATTGTAACGCATCGTACAAACGATGTGTCTCGTTTACACGATGCATGATATTGCTTCTTCGCTGAACGACAATGTCTCGCGATTTAGTTGTATCGCCAACAATAATTGCAGCAACATCATTAACGGTGGGTGCATTGAATCTTCGCACATGTTCACCTGTTGGGGTACAATCCGCTCTTATGACAAATTTGTGCGTATCCGATGGCATTCGTTCCAATGCTGTTTTGAACATATTAACCACAGCATTATTAGCGTGAAACAATGCTTGCAACTGTTCAATAATTCGTCTCTTTAACTGTTGTGTTCCCTGTATATTGCACCGCACATTCAGCTGATCCACCATCGACGAAATGAAATATATTTGCAGAAATTGATGCAGTTCATCTGGTGTTGGCACCATTGAACCATGCAAATGATATATTTGTTCTTGTATCTGTAATTGCAAACGATCATTTGTTGAAGAATACGGTGTAACTTCGGATCGTGTGATGGTGTAGTGTGTGGTGTATATGTAGTTGTTATGTGTTGCAATTCATTGTGTTGGTGTGAGTGATTGGTTATGTGTGTTGTATCTTTTACCTTGCAAGTCGGCATGAAGCCGCCTTCTCGAATGATATTAGCTCCAAAGGAAGTCATGCAAAAGCAGTTATTGTATTCAAGGGTGTGTTGAAGAAAATGGCTGGAATCGGGATCACTTCCATCGAACAATGGTTTCAGTGGCTGTAGTGGTGTAAATAATGGATCCAGTTTGACTTTTCCACTTGCGCAGCACAATCCAGCCGTTTCTCTTTTGAACTTTAACGCATTGCAATATCGGCATATAGTCGTCATTGGTCCAATATCTAAATTTTCATCATCACTGTAGTTCGCAGTGGGATCATATTGGAATGCCAAGCGATTGTATGATGCCAATGATCTTCGTGTGCTCACGCGTTGTCTCAATCGGGCATTTTCTCTTATTATATTTTGTTTTTCTTTGCTTAAGTTCTGTGAATACACTTGTTGCTGGCTTGCATGTCTTGTGCGGCGGCCGATGTTCGCACGTCGTCCTCTAGGCATTTTGGACTATGGACAGAGTGGTGAATTTAACCTCAAATGCACGATCCACATAATTTACACAGTTCAACTTACCATCTTAAAGACAAATGCCTGCTGTTGAAATTGAATAAAAATTTGCACAATACACGTGATTGATTTGATGGTTTCCAATTGAAATGTTAGGAAACGAATAACTTATTTTCTTTACTTTTTTTTTCACAATTTCACAGTGAACACAATACCGGTTTGTCACGTGAAATTAACTGAGCAGAGAACAATGAGTAGCTGTCAAACAATGTATCACGCACCGGCGCCATCTACTTAAAATATATGCTATGTATCAGAGATGGCGCTGTATGTGAAAAAAGATTATCCCGCTTTTCTGTTGAAATTTTTCCTGAATTTTCTTTTTTTTTCTGCTATAAACCTCACGGAGCCCGAGACCTTTCCAACGAATGCAAAACCGTAGAAATCGGTTTGTGCGTTCTGGAGTTATAGCGTCAGGAAGGAAAACCCGACTTATTTTTATATAGTAGATATGTATGTGAGTTGAGAGACCGAGAGGCTTCAATGTGTTAAGAAACTAAACCGGGTAATGTATGGCGTCATCATTGTTTATCACTCGAGTCCACTGATTTATAAATATTTTTAACTATTTTGAACGTCCCAAAAGAATTTAATTGATGATTGGCTTGGTCGTTACGTTTTAGAATCTGTATTTAAGGTTTTTTTTGACACCGACTTCCGAAAATAAAGTTATTTTTGACCTTGTAGTGTTTTTTTAAGAAATTCGGTTGTTTTTCTTTTTTGTAAAAAGTTTTTATTTTTAACTTTTTAGTTATGGTAGATACTCTGCACTAATCTAATCGCGTTATTCATTAATTTGTCGCGCAAATACTTAATGCAAATTTGATGATGACCCCATTGTCCGAATGGAACCAAATTAAAATGGGACCATTCGGGAAGCACCGTCTTTCAAATAAAAAAAGAATCATCAAAATTAGTTTACCCAGTCAAAAGTTATGAGGTAACAAACATTAAAAAAAAATATAAACAAAAAAACAGTCGAATTGATAACCTCCTCCTTTTTTGAAGTCGGTTAAAAATAAAAACTTTTTACAAAAAAAAACAACCGACTTCCTTAAAATACATTACAAAGTCAAAAATAACTTTAATTTCGGAAGTCGGTGTCTTAGGATCTGTATTTAAGGTTTTTTACCACCGACTTCCGAAATTAATGTTATTTTTGACTTTGTAGTGTTTTTTTTAAGGAAGTCGGTTGCTTTTTTTTTGTAAAACGTTTTTATTTTCAACTTTTAGTTATGGTAGATACTTCGCACTAATCTAATCACGTTATTCGTACATTTGTCGCGCAAATACTTAATGCAAATTTAAGACTTATATGGTTTTCACATAGACTTCATTGTCCTAATGGAACCAAATTAAAATAGAACCATTCGGAAAGCACCAGCTTTCAAATAAAAAAAGAATCATTAAAATCGGTTCACTCAGTCAAAAGTTATGAGGAAACAAACATAAAAAAATTAAAACAGTCGAATTGATAACCTCCTCCTTTTTTCGAAGTCGGTTAAAAATAAAAACTTTTTACAAAAAAAATACCAACTGACTTTCTTAAAAAAAATATCTTTAATTTCGGAAGTCGGGGGCAAAAATACCTTAAATACAGATCCTAAGACGTAAAAAGTTGTTTACTTATAAAGTTGCATAGGTACCTACCTATCTATTAACTCATATTTATGTAAGTAAGTATTCTTTTTACTAATTTTAAAAATTGTTATCACTACATATTATAAAACAAAGTCCCCGCCGCGTCTGCCTACTTCCGAAGAACTCAAAAAATGTTCAACGGATTTTCATGCGGTTTTCACCAATAGATAGAGTGATTTATGAGGAAGGTTTATGATGCATTTTCTAACCTCCATGCGGGCGAAGTCGCCGGCAAAAGCTACCTACTTACAAATAATGAATACAAGTCACTAAAAGTGTTACGCAAAATATTAGTAACAGACAAATATTCCAATAATTTATACATATTTACGTGATGTGCAGATATAAAAGAGGATAAATAAAAAAACAAAGACTCTTAATTAACATTTATTGTATATTTTTTAATGTACACGTCACTCTCCTAAGCTAAGCTAGGTTTAGAATCAGCACTTTTCGAACATGAAAATTACATAAAATAGTCCTACAAACTGCCCGCCCGTCACCAATTTCTAGTGCTTTATCTGAGAAGAAGCGGCGCAACAAACTCCCCAGCAGCACCTGCTTTCTGTTTAGTAACATAAACTTGATTCTATACAATAGTAGGTAGGCAAAGTAATTACGAGGCATAGAATATTACAATACATTATTTACCATATCTGCATAAGCAGTGGTGGCCCAGTGGTAATGGCCCCGACTTACGAGTTATAGGTAGCGGGTTCGAACCCAGGGACGCGCTTTATTTTGTATAAATAATTTCATCAACATTGCTCTCGCACCGGTACAGAAAAACATCGTGAGGAAACCGGCATGTCTTAGAATTAAAAAATCGAAAACATCAGACATCTAAACCAATCCGCACTGGGCCCGCGTGGTAGATTACGGCCCATTCCCTCTCAGAAAGGAGGCTTGGATCCCAGCAGTGGGAACTTTATAGACTGATTATGTATTTGCCATATGTCAGCTAGCTATGCCATATACCAACAAATAAATAAAAACTGGTGAAGGATAGTAGAAGTACCTAGGTTTAAATAGTGTGTGTAACACAATAAATGAACATTACCATAATAAATTGTTCAGAATCGTTTACAGAATCGATTTCTGTTATTTTCTATACTGGCAATTATTTATCCCAGAAATTAAAACTACGTTAATTATGGTGAAACTTACGTTCCCACGGACGTAATAAGATCGCATTTTCAACTGTCGGTGTTGAACCGAGCATTGAGAATACAACACAGTGCAGTGCGGGTGAGTCTCAGCACGTCGAAGCACAGTTGGATTTTCAGCTCTTGGCGCTGAGCAGTATCTTGAAGACCCAGTGCACGAGAATAACCAACCGCGATTTTATTACGTCCATAGGGACGTGTGTTAAGTCATAACATATAATAATAATATAATATAATATAATAATATTCCACAACTATCACACAACGCCATCTAGTCCCAAGCTAAGCAGAGCTTGTGTTATGGGTACTAGACAACTGATAAACATACTTACATATTTCTAAATACATACATATTATAGATAAATTACACCCAGACACAGAACAAATGATCGTGCTCATCACACAAACATTTGTCCTGGGTGGGAATCGAACCCACGACCTCCGGCATAGCAGTCATGTTCACTAACCACTAGACCAACAGGCGGCAATTACAGTATTACATTAACGTAGTCATAACATAATTAACCTATACCTAGATAGGTAGGTAAATACTAACTTATACAAAATATACATAGTTAGGTACTTACTACTATTAAACTCGAACCACGACAAAAAATTATCTTTATTTCATTGGGCTGAGTTTAAAAATATGTAAGTAAACAATTAGTAGCCAAGAAAATATTAGACAGGTAACTTATTATAATATATCATTGGCTAATAGGTACTTACTGTGAGACACATCCCAACGTTCGGAGCAAACCGAATCGTAAATAATAAATCCAGGTCCGTATACAAAGCAAAGTTCCTGCCAGGGTCGCGAGATTCGTTCGAAAGAGTTACCGTGGCCCTGGCATATGGGCAACTGATGGAATATGGGTGGGTTTTAGTCAGTAAAAGTCTGACCCGCTCCGCCCAGAACGGGAGAAGTCATTTGATGATTTCCCATCCAACAAAAAAAAAAGAATCGTCAGAATGCTCTACATTCTGATCAGTCATTCAGTCTCTGTACTCGATACCAAATCAGAAGAAAAATCAAAATCCAAGTTCCATAGCATAGGTCAATAATAATGTCAGAAATATCACAATACAATTGAATAAACAAATTAAAGTACGGCCAAAATGCATGTTGCGCTAGTGTGAATGCATGTCCGAGCGGTACCTACACAACACACTACTGCCAGCCGTACGACCGTGCACACATTGATATTTTTGTGAGACGCGATAGCACTACTCGCTAGTGAAAATTTATGATAATTTGGCTGTGTTCCGTAATACCAAAAATGATGAATGAAAACTTAATGATTTTTAAATTGGTTTTCATTATTTTGTATCTTGATAATATAAGCTGTGTTATGGATAAAACATTATTACAGGTATTGTTGTTTTTAATGGAGAAAAAACAAAAAGAAAACATGTCATTCACGTTGTAAAAATGTGCGAAATGCAATTCGCTCAAACTTCATTTTAGCTCAGTTTTTTTAAAAAAAAACGTCACCATAACCTAGATAAATACTGTCTAAAGCCGAATATCATCTTAAAATGGTGGAAATATGCTCAAATTGCAAATGATTTTGGTATTACGTTTGTATGGACAGATTGACCGTCGCCGGGCCCTTAACATGCTTTCCGAGGCACATAAGGGTTTCATATGTATAGATGGTCACCCATCCACGGACCAACCGCGGCAAGCGTAGCTTAACCTGAAATATCGACCCGTACGGCTGTTATAATTTGCAAATATCCCTACTAATACATATTAAGTTTGTTTGTTACGCTTTCACGCGAAAACTACTTAACCGATCATCATGAAACTTTGTACACATATTCTTAGAGGTATTAGAAGTAACACAAGATTATATTTATGAAAAAAATATTGCGAAAGATAAAATTTGGCACGGGGTAAGTTTGAACCCCAAGAAAGGACATAGGCCTATTTTTATTCCGAGATTTCCTCTCCGTCCACGATAACCGACATTTAGGCGGACGAAGTCCCGGACAAAAGCTAGTTAGTTATCAGTTACATATTTGATGCTTCTTGATAACTTGGTTGAGATTGGACACCGGTGACGACAATACGCTTCCCGGGCTGCCCCGCACGTCTACCATTCCACGTAGGATTTTCGAAGCCCTATTTGACTCAGTAAGGGGATGATTTTTGAAAAACTGTGATAAACGTGTCACATAATTATACTGGAAGAGTATGTGTACCAATTTTTGTGTCAATCGACCCAAAGAATAAAAAGTTTCATAGAAAATTCAACCCCCCCATTTCACCCTCTTAGGGGTGGAATTTCAAAAAATCCTTTCTTAGTGGATACCTACTCTTTACAAAGAACACACCCTCCAAATTTCATGAATCTAGGTCCAGCGGTTTAGGCTGTGCGTTGATATATCAGTCAGTCACTCAGGAATTTTATATATATAGATTACTATCTTCTGCCCGCGGCTTCGCCCGCGTGGATGTCGAAAAATATCCCACAGGAACTTATTACCGGGATTACAAGTACCCTTTGTGTTTATCCAGGTAAACAATGGGTTATTACTATACTATACTGCTTGCTTTATGTTATCCAAGGAGCAGCGTTCGGATTGATAAATGATTGTTGTAGGATAAATATTGTTAAAACATAACAACATTGACGGAATATATAACGGAACGGCAAATTACCTACTTGCATATCAAATTTGAAAGCAACTTTAAAGCGAAAATATAAGTTATCTTTATTCCCTGGGAATTTCGAAAAAAATTGTTACCTAAATTATTCAAATGACGATTTTACTTACATTGCTGTTCACAGGGGTTTTTTTTTTTTGGATGGGAAATCATCAAATGACTTCTCCCGCTCTGGGCGGAGCGGGAGGGCGTGTCAGACTTTTACTGACTAAAACCCACCCGTGTTCCATCAGTTGCCCATGTGCCAGGGTCACGGTATCTCTTTCGAACAATCACGCGACCCCGGCAGGCATCGGTCCTAGTAGACCCCTAGACTGCTGCTGACATCTCTTTGAGGCGCGCGTGGAACACTGCGCGCCGTCGACCCGAGCTTGGTCCTTACCGGGCGGCGAGCTACCCATTGCTCGCCACCCGCAAGCTCGCGCCTACGGTGGCCGGGAGTCCGCAATCGACTCCCGACGCCCGGGGCGTCTCCTCCTGCGGCGGCTAGGGACGTGAGGGCGCAGAGACTGCCACTCCCTCACGCGCCCCGCCTCCTCCTTCGCGAGCATTACTGCTTCGCAGAAGGAGGTGACGGCTTCCCATTCCCTCTCGCTCCGTACCATGGCTCGCACCAGGGCCGGACGCGAGAGGTCGCCGCCGCTGTTCACAGGGGTTAAAGACTATTTATTTTTTAGTTTATACTTAAAGTATCTCTTTATATACTACTTTAGAGGTTTTGCCTTCAGGTGTTAATACAACCAGGCTGCTAGATGAGCTCTCTCGAGCAGCCAGCGTAAACCTGGCCGTGCAAGAAGCAGTGAGGGGACTGCTAAGATGATATCCCGCTGTTTTAAGTGACTGTGCACGAGACTTATTAATCGTCATTGCGAAACGGGGTCCCTTCTTTTCGCATTATGTTCTTTTTCCTAATGTACTCTGGCAAACCTATTTTGGCATAATTTGTTTTGCTATAATAATACTTTGCCATATATTTTTTGGCATACATTGTATGTTGGCATAATGATCTTGAAGGCTTATTTGTTTTGGCATAATTTTAATTCGCATAATGTTTCTAGGTATAATGACTATTAGCACAATAGTTTTTAGGCATACTTTTAAAATTCAATTTATAACCCTAAATTAAAGTTAAAGTATTGTATTAAAAATTCAATATGTTATGCTACTAAATTAAGCGACAGAAATGAATCGCTGCAAAACCGACTGCACGTAGTCTTGTCTGCCCTACCCCTAGAGTGTAATTTAAAACTGCATAAGCGCGGAGGTGCGAGGCGGCCCGCGAGCTTTGGAGCAGCTGGTTTTTACACTCGCCACCGCGGTTGAGGCTGGGCGGCGAAGCCGGCCAGCGAGACGAAGCTGCGGTGGTGAGCGTAAAACACATCTGCGACGATAAGCTCGCGTGGGACCGCCGGAGCCTCGCAGCGCCGGAGCTGTTACAGAAACCATGCCTGCTGCATGTTGCATGCGCAAGCATGCAACATGCAATGCAATTGCATGCTGCATGCTTGTTTGCATGCTGCATGCCTGCTTGATGCATGCTTGCATGCTTGCTTGAATGCTGCATGTTAGCTGTATGCATGTTTACATGTTTATTAGTGTCTAACGTTTTAGGAGTTCATTATTATGCTTCTTTATTATGCCTTTAAAAAATATGTTTTAATATCATTATGCGTAAATATTTTATGCTTTAGAATGTTATGCTTAATCATAATTATGATTAATGAAATTATGCTTAAAAATATTATGCGTAATAGTACATTATGGTACAAGTGTGTAATGTTGGTGATTACCGCTGAGGCGCCATTGAGACCCGAGCCGTCAGGTGAGGGTCTTAAGAGAGCCGAGGACGGTAATCATCAATACACACGTGTATCATACGACGTTTTTCAACACACTTGCGAGGAAAAAACAAATATGTATTGCATAAATCGTTTAATTATTAAAACAATTGGTGAATGTACAATTTTCAAAACGATATTGGATTGTTTTTGATGGCAATTTCACAGTTTGTGTTACATTGGTACTTGCCACTTCTTTAGTACCTTCATTTACTTCTTGTGTAAATGTCGGCGACAAAGGTAAATCATACAAATTACTGGAAGGAGAGGGCACCAAATAACTCACGCTAGTAGATGTACATGGTTGTGGTTCGGGGCAAAACTTTTTTGCCTTTGGCTCCAAATTAATGGCTTGCGTTATTTTGTCATTGATTTTTGCTTTGTTATGAATTGAGTCGATGTACGATTCAGCGATTGCGTCAGAACGCCATCCACCATGTCGCTTCAAAGT
This sequence comes from Aporophyla lueneburgensis, assembly GCA_932294355.1. NCBI lineage: Eukaryota > Metazoa > Arthropoda > Insecta > Lepidoptera > Noctuidae > Aporophyla > Aporophyla lueneburgensis. Next base: position 25,029,178 of record OW028753.1, read on the forward strand.
TAGTATATCAGCCCCCGAATCAGCCAACATTGTAGCCGACGTTCTTCTAAAACTGTGTCCAGTGTAAAAATCGGCCTCAGGCAAACCTAAATACTTCGCTATTTCTCTTGGCATATTACCAAATTTGTTAATACCGATTGTTTGTGCAGTACATTTTCCTTTCTGAAAGTTTTGGAAAAAGCGGTCATTCTTTGTTTTTGTTGAACGGAGATCTTGGTATTTTTTCACTATTTCACGAAACGTTCCTTGGATTGTAAAAGATCGTGGAATCTTGGTTTTAGTCTGGGTAATTTTGACAAGAAGCATATCTCCGTGGATTTCTACATCTTTTGTTGTAATATTGTACAGCTCTTGTCGTCTACAAGCACCAGTAACACCGAATATTAAGGCAACCTGCAAAGAAATCAATTAATTAGTTCTAAGAAATTATGCTAAAGTTACACACTTGTATATTGTAGATTCGTTTCGATTAAAAATATGAAACGTACCTTTGTTGCTAGATACTGACTATCCGGAGCCTCATTCAAAAACTTTTCAACGTCGGCTGGTGACAAAACTTTAGATTTCCGACCAATATATCCATCCGAGCGTCTCTTCAAAAATGCCATCAGGTTACAGTACGTTTTGATATCAACACCATGTTTGAGCTTAACCATGCTTCTTAACATGGAATAGATGCACCACAGGGAGCTAGGTTTGTATGTATTGGCGAGTTCAGAGAAATACGCCAAAAACACATTTTCAGAAAATGACTGGGTTTTTTTGTTGCTCTTCCATTGCAGGAAACTATCGTAAGCAGCTAAATACTTTTCTCTAGATTTTGCAGGTATTAGGCTTTCGTTTGCATTTTGTGCTGCATTTAGTATTTCTGGCGGGGTTAAATCAATCAATTGTTCATCTTCTGTACTAAAACCTGACATTTTTATAATTATTTACCACACAGCAACAAATGCGATACAAACAAAATATGAAAATTAGGGGAAAATTGGGAAATGGCGCGCAATTTTTTTTTTTTTTGCACGCGCCAAATGTAAGTTGATTGATTACAGCCATACAGCCTACTTCAAAATGATAATTTTTGTGATAAAATGCAAATATTTTATAAGAAATTATTGTGAACTAGCAAACCCGGCGAACTCCGTTTCGCCACCAGATGGCTTCGTTTTATGTAATATTTCGTTTGGTGATTAAAAGAAGAAGAAATTATTTTTTTGTTTTATATTTGAAAAGGAAATTTTTTATTTCATTTCACAACAGTAATGAATTCATTTCGATTACAAAAATGAAGTGTTATTTAGTTGAACTTCTCTAAGTAAATGAAAGTGAACCCTGAAGTAAATACTGAATCGAAGCGTTATACGTGTCCGCAAATTATCCGTGTCATTGAAGTGCTCTTTGGTAAACCACATTTTTTGTTTTTTGGTCTGACGTTAACACAAACAAAGTGGATGGTTTCCCAACTCGTGAACACGCAACGTATAACTGCCCATGTTAAAAACTTTTTACAAAAAAAACAACCGACTTCCTTAAAAAAAACACTACAAAGTCAAAAATAACTTTAATTTCGCAAGTCGGTGTCTTAGGCTCTGTATTCAAGGTTTTTGCCACCGACTTCCGAAATTAAAGTTATTTTTGACTTTGTAGTGTTTTTTTTAAGGAAGTCGGTTGTTTTTTTTGTAAAAAGTTTTTATTTTTTGACTTTTTAGTTGTGGTAGATAATCCGCACTAATCTAATCGCGATATTCGTTCATTTGTCGCGCAAATACGTAATGAAAATTTAAGACTTATATGGTTTTCACATGGACCCCATTGTCCGAATGAAACCAAATTGAAATGGGACCATTCGGGAAGCACCAGCTTTCAAATAAAAAAAGAATCATCAAAATCGGTTCTCCCAGTCAAAAGTTATGAGGTAACAAACATAAAAAAAAAAAAAAAAAAAAAAAAATACAGTCGAATTGATAACCTCCTCCTTTTTTTGAAGTCGGCTAAAAAACAATGATTTTCTAAATTTATCCCGCAAACACTAAGCGATTGGCCTTGTGACTTGTTAATTGTCATTGCGAACGCAAGACGAACTGGAAATGGGAGAATCGTCAGACGTCCAATATTCTGAACATCACCATCTGAATGAATAGCATCACGCAAGTGTATATGTATAGTCCTCAGATCGTAGCTTTGCCTGATTGAATCGGATGAACGCTTGAATCGGATGAACGTTCGGTCTCGACTTTGACATACATGTCGACAGCGAATTGCTGGAATAGCCGACGGCACTTCAGAATGACATTCTCTTCATGTGTACGAATCATCATACGATACGCATAGTAATTCATTGTGCTTAGATTTGTATTCGTTGATACGCCTGAAAATGCAAAATTAAATGTTAATAGAAACCAATAATAGCAATAATAGCAATAATTAGTGTGTGAATATTGTACCTGTAATTGGATCGACCATCTTCAACGTGATGTCGTATCCATCTTGCGCTTGCCAATAAATGATTGGATATTGTAACGCATCGTACAAACGATGTGTCTCGTTTACACGATGCATGATATTGCTTCTTCGCTGAACGACAATGTCTCGCGATTTAGTTGTATCGCCAACAATAATTGCAGCAACATCATTAACGGTGGGTGCATTGAATCTTCGCACATGTTCACCTGTTGGGGTACAATCCGCTCTTATGACAAATTTGTGCGTATCCGATGGCATTCGTTCCAATGCTGTTTTGAACATATTAACCACAGCATTATTAGCGTGAAACAATGCTTGCAACTGTTCAATAATTCGTCTCTTTAACTGTTGTGTTCCCTGTATATTGCACCGCACATTCAGCTGATCCACCATCGACGAAATGAAATATATTTGCAGAAATTGATGCAGTTCATCTGGTGTTGGCACCATTGAACCATGCAAATGATATATTTGTTCTTGTATCTGTAATTGCAAACGATCATTTGTTGAAGAATACGGTGTAACTTCGGATCGTGTGATGGTGTAGTGTGTGGTGTATATGTAGTTGTTATGTGTTGCAATTCATTGTGTTGGTGTGAGTGATTGGTTATGTGTGTTGTATCTTTTACCTTGCAAGTCGGCATGAAGCCGCCTTCTCGAATGATATTAGCTCCAAAGGAAGTCATGCAAAAGCAGTTATTGTATTCAAGGGTGTGTTGAAGAAAATGGCTGGAATCGGGATCACTTCCATCGAACAATGGTTTCAGTGGCTGTAGTGGTGTAAATAATGGATCCAGTTTGACTTTTCCACTTGCGCAGCACAATCCAGCCGTTTCTCTTTTGAACTTTAACGCATTGCAATATCGGCATATAGTCGTCATTGGTCCAATATCTAAATTTTCATCATCACTGTAGTTCGCAGTGGGATCATATTGGAATGCCAAGCGATTGTATGATGCCAATGATCTTCGTGTGCTCACGCGTTGTCTCAATCGGGCATTTTCTCTTATTATATTTTGTTTTTCTTTGCTTAAGTTCTGTGAATACACTTGTTGCTGGCTTGCATGTCTTGTGCGGCGGCCGATGTTCGCACGTCGTCCTCTAGGCATTTTGGACTATGGACAGAGTGGTGAATTTAACCTCAAATGCACGATCCACATAATTTACACAGTTCAACTTACCATCTTAAAGACAAATGCCTGCTGTTGAAATTGAATAAAAATTTGCACAATACACGTGATTGATTTGATGGTTTCCAATTGAAATGTTAGGAAACGAATAACTTATTTTCTTTACTTTTTTTTTCACAATTTCACAGTGAACACAATACCGGTTTGTCACGTGAAATTAACTGAGCAGAGAACAATGAGTAGCTGTCAAACAATGTATCACGCACCGGCGCCATCTACTTAAAATATATGCTATGTATCAGAGATGGCGCTGTATGTGAAAAAAGATTATCCCGCTTTTCTGTTGAAATTTTTCCTGAATTTTCTTTTTTTTTCTGCTATAAACCTCACGGAGCCCGAGACCTTTCCAACGAATGCAAAACCGTAGAAATCGGTTTGTGCGTTCTGGAGTTATAGCGTCAGGAAGGAAAACCCGACTTATTTTTATATAGTAGATTATAAATAATTTGATAATAATAAATGTTTTTTCGTCTTAATTAGGGACACATTTATTTATTTCAAAAATGTAAATAGATTTTCGGTGGCATAAAACCTCTTTGTTGTTACAAAAAAAAAAAAAAACTGTATTACCCGGTTAAATTGAAAATGCTCTGTTTACTCGCATATAATTTGCAGTTAGGTACTAACTTAACTTTGTAGGGATCATTCTATTATGCACTAGTGTGTAATATTATTATGCACGTGTATGTTATAGTTCGGTTTATGGCCCTAAGAACGATATAATAAGGCTCACTTTACGAGCAAGTGTGTTGAAAATAATGTCATGCGAAAATATACTTAGGAGAAAAAAGTATGCCTAGTTATATGAGGTCTTAAGATTGTATGCAAATGGATAGGGAACCTTGCAAAACATGCCATAAGAGGACTGCAGCCTTTTAAACTCGAATGGGTACTCCGACGGTATTAGTGGTATCTGCGGTATAGTACACCGATTCACCTTGAGCACAGCCAGTAAATACAATGGCGGAGCCTCTACCACGTTATGATGTGAGGTTTTCACACGTGACCTGGTCCCGTTGCACAACTTGGCCGGATTGAGATTTCGTGGTAGCATTGCTGGAGCACCCAATTTGAGGATAAGTGTGTGAGACGGGGACCAGATGGGTTGAATAAATTTAAGAGCTCCATAGGGTAGTGTATAATACTCAATACTCAATACTTTGTTGCATTCCACAATGTATATGCTTAGGTGGTAAAACATTTTATTTAGAAACAATAATTGTGGACCCTGTCGGGCACAGCAAAGGAAAATACAGTAGGTAGAGAGGAGGACCTATTGATTATCTTATAATGTAACTTATTCTAAAACAGTAATTAAAAATAGATAAAATACATGCTTTGGTCTTTTCTAAACTAATTTCAAGGATTTATCATTTAAAAATTCGTTGACGCTATAATAACATTTTCAACACACTTGCTCGTAAAGTGAGCCTTATTATATCGTTCTTAGGGCCATAAACCGAACTATAACATACACGTGCATAATAATATTACACACTAGTGCATAATAGAATGATCCCTACAAAGTTAAGTTAGTACCTAACTGCAAATTATATGCGAGTAAACAGAGCATTTTCAATTTAACCGGGTAATACAGTTTTTTTTTTTTTTTGTAACAACAAAGAGGTTTTATGCCACCGAAAATCTATTTACATTTTTGAAATAAATAAATGTGTCCCTAATTAAGACGAAAAAACATTTATTATTATCAAATTATTTATAATTCACAATAATTTCTTATAAAATATTTGCATTTTATCACAAAAATTATCATTTTGAAGTAGGCTGTATGGCTGTAATCAATCAACTTACATTTGGCGCGTGCAAAAAAAAAAAAAATTGCGCGCCATTTCCCAATTTTCCCCTAATTTTCATATTTTGTTTGTATCGCATTTGTTGCTGTGTGGTAAATAATTATAAAAATGTCAGGTTTTAGTACAGAAGATGAACAATTGATTGATTTAACCCCGCCAGAAATACTAAATGCAGCACAAAATGCAAACGAAAGCCTAATACCTGCAAAATCTAGAGAAAAGTATTTAGCTGCTTACGATAGTTTCCTGCAATGGAAGAGCAACAAAAAAACCCAGTCATTTTCTGAAAATGTGTTTTTGGCGTATTTCTCTGAACTCGCCAATACATACAAACCTAGCTCCCTGTGGTGCATCTATTCCATGTTAAGAAGCATGGTTAAGCTCAAACATGGTGTTGATATCAAAACGTACTGTAACCTGATGGCATTTTTGAAGAGACGCTCGGATGGATATATTGGTCGGAAATCTAAAGTTTTGTCACCAGCCGACGTTGAAAAGTTTTTGAATGAGGCTCCGGATAGTCAGTATCTAGCAACAAAGGTACGTTTCATATTTTTAATCGAAACGAATCTACAATATACAAGTGTGTAACTTTAGCATAATTTCTTAGAACTAATTAATTGATTTCTTTGCAGGTTGCCTTAATATTCGGTGTTACTGGTGCTTGTAGACGACAAGAGCTGTACAATATTACAACAAAAGATGTAGAAATCCACGGAGATATGCTTCTTGTCAAAATTACCCAGACTAAAACCAAGATTCCACGATCTTTTACAATCCAAGGAACGTTTCGTGAAATAGTGAAAAAATACCAAGATCTCCGTTCAACAAAAACAAAGAATGACCGCTTTTTCCAAAACTTTCAGAAAGGAAAATGTACTGCACAAACAATCGGTATTAACAAATTTGGTAATATGCCAAGAGAAATAGCGAAGTATTTAGGTTTGCCTGAGGCCGATTTTTACACTGGACACAGTTTTAGAAGAACGTCGGCTACAATGTTGGCTGATTCGGGGGCTGATATACTAACTTTGAAGCGACATGGTGGATGGCGTTCTGACGCAATCGCTGAATCGTACATAGAAGACTCAATTCATAACAAAGCAAAAATCAATGACAAAATAACGCAAGCCATTAATTTGGAGCCAAAGGCAAAAAAGTTTTGCCCCGAACCACAACCATGTACATCTACTAGCGTGAGTTATTTGGTGCCCTCTCCTTCCAGTAATTTGTATGATTTACCTTTGTCGCCGACATTTACACAAGAAGTAAATGAAGGTACTAAAGAAGTGGCAAGTACCAATGTAACACAAACTGTGAAATTGCCATCAAAAACAATCCAATATCGTTTTGAAAATTGTACATTCACCAATTGTTTTAATAATTAAACGATTTATGCGATACATATTTGTTTTTTCCTCGCAAGTGTGTTGAAAAACGTCGTATGATACACGTGTGTATTGATGATTACCGTCCTCGGCTCTCTTAAGGCCTCTGCCTCGAATCTTGCGGGCAGCGGGGCGGCGGCGGTGGCGGCGCGGGAGCGGCGCCTGCAACGCAGACCCGTTCTCGAATCCAGCGGGCAGAACTCGGGGCATTATAGCGGCTTAGTGTTGTGTTCGTGGTGGTGTCGTCGAGTTATTTGTTTTTATTTGCGAACGAAATGTCTGAACAACGGCGACAACATCTTTTTGATTCAAATGTATTCCTAAAGCTTGATTTATTGTGGGCAAAAGAAGAAGTGAATCCCTACTATAGGGCAAGGAAAAGAAAAGGCGAAATTTATCGAAATTTTGAAGAACATAGACATTGGTACCAATTCCCTTGTTCACAAACTAAACTAAATTTAAGTTCAGTGCATCTTTTTCTTTGTATTTCATTAAGAAGAGGACAAAAGAAAAATTTTAGTTTAGTCCTGTCAAATTAATCAGCGCCTGTCACTATTCCATACAAGTTTAGACGTGATTAAAAACTTGCCTACTAAAATTACGTCAATTTACGTCAAGCGCTGATTCATTTGACAGGACTAAACTAAAATTTATCTTCTGTCCTTTCCTTAATGAAATAGAAAGAAAAAGATGCACTGAACTTAAATTTAGTTTAGTTTCTGAATAAGGGAATCGGCACCAATGTCCGGCAAATACTACAACTACACCAGAATGAGCGTAGAAACTGTTTCTATATCGGTGTCTTCTCAAAAATTGTTGAAATAATTTGCTTTACACGTCCGAAGATATTTCGATAGGTCGCAAAAATAAATTGCACAACACTGAAATGCAGACGCGCGGGCGGTCACCGCTTGACTGGAGTCAGGAGTGCACCGCTCGTTGCCCGCCCCCGCGCCGCTGCCGCGCCGCTGTTGTCGAGGGCCGGTCCATTTGATTTTACGCATAAGATCTTGCCGCTCCCGCGCCGCCGCCGCCGCCGCCCCGCTGCCCGCAAGATTTGAGGCAGAGGCCTAAGACCCTCACCTGACGGCTCGGGTCTCAATGGCGCCTCAGCGGTAATCACCAACATTACACACTTGTACCATAATGTACTATTACTTAACAGCAGCTTTTTTAATTTATTTGTAAATAGATGGCTTTTTTTCTCTGTCCTTATGGATTCTCGTAACTTGTTGTATATTTTTATCGACATAACTAGAGGGCCAGATGAGTGTATTTTTAGGCGGGATGTTGGTAAGTTTAATCGTGTTTTGTATCTAAGTGTGTATCGTGTTTGTATGTCTTCTCGTTTAGTGTAAAAGTCTTGGTGTTTGTGAGCAAATTTGCATATTTCGAGTATATATATGCATGGCAGAGTTAAAATGTTTAGCCTTACGAAATGGGGTTTGCAGCTATCTATTTGTTGTATGTTTACTGCGATACGAACAAATTTCTTTTGTATCGTAAACAGTGATGGTGCATTTGTACTGTTGCCCCACATTATAATGCCGTAACTAAGCCATGCATATACATAGGCGTAGTATGTTATAAGGGCAGCCTGTAAATTTGTGGTTTTTTTTATTTCGCGAAAAGCATATATGAATTTGGAAAGTTTTGTTTTAATTTTTTGTACGTGTGACTTCCAATTTATATTTTTGTCTATGGTTATGCCTAGTAATGTGAATTCGTTGACTGTTTCTATTTCATGATTATTAAAAGAAAAAACTACATTTAAGGGATTTTTTTGATGGGGGTGGAATGTTATGATATTAGTCTTTGTAAAGTTAATTTCTAGGTTGTTTTCGTTCATCCAGGTTATTATTTTGCTAAATATGTCGTTGAGGGTACTGTTTAGGTTTAGGTTGTCATGACATGGGGTGAGAATGGAGATGTCGTCCACAAATAAAACGCATGGTCCGGATTCTGCTATGAATTTTGGGAGATCATTAATGTAGACGAGAAATAGAAGACATCCAACAACACTTCCTTGTGGTATTGATGCGTTTATCGACTTTCTGTCAGAGCGGAACTTCTGTAACTTCTAAACATTTATACTAAACTTCTATAACATCATCTTTATGAATTCGACACGTATGCATGTAATATAATTACAACAGATTTTTGTTGCCTGTGTTTATATCATTGGTTTATTTTGTATAGCCTCTGCCCGCGGCATTTTTTTTTTCAGAAATAAATATCGGCGCTCGCACTACCTCTCAATTTAATATACAGACTAACAATATCCCAAACATATAGGACGAAGTTCTTCGTAGAACTTAACTTATCTCTGGGATGAGAGTAGTATAGTTTTAATAGAACTCAAAGCGTGTGTGAAAATATTTATTTAGGAGACAACCAGAAGTGGATAATAAACAATTAATATTGTTTACAATAAAATACTATGCCTACCGCAGTATATCTTTGTAAACAATATTTTTGTTTTTACTTCAGGTGCTAGAATCACCAGGCTGCTGGTCTGCCCCAGACCGTGTGAAAAGCAGTTCTCCCTTAAGTCTACCCCTGTTTAATTAAGTGTTTGGCCTTGTGATTTATTTATGGTCATGTCAAAGCAGACTTTGAGGGAAAACTGCACTCTTTTGAACTCGACGGGGTAGTTCGATGGCGTTAGAGGAATCCTCGAAATAAACACAGACTCCTCTTTGGAACAACCTGTGAGTTGGGAGACCGGGAGGCTTCAATGTGTTAAGAAACTCAACCGAGCGATGTATGGCGTCATCGTAGTTTATCACTCGAGTCCACTGATTTATAATGATTTTCAACTCCTTCGAACGATCCCAAGAGAATTTCATTGATGATTGTAGCTTGGTCGTTAGTTTTACTTTAATGTTTAAACTAAAGTCACATTATTACTCACTGAACGTACTGATGTATATGCCCACTTAGTTATTACTAATAAAGTTGCATAGGTATCTATTTAACAATAGTCACCGTAGTTATTTAATTTTATTTAATACAGAAACAAACGCGTTTTTTGCATGTACTTACTTATTACTTGCAAATATTAGTTCATATTAATAACAGTTACATATTTGATACATCCCCGTTACCTTGGTTGAGATTGGACACCGGTGACGACAATGCACTCCCCGGGCTGTCCCGCACGCCATGCGCCCATCTACCAGGCCACGTAGGATATTTGAAGCCCTATTTGACTCAGTAAAGGGATGATTTTGAAAAAACTGTGATACACATATCTCATAATTATGCTTGAAGAGTAGCAATTTTTGTGTCAATCGACCCAGAGAATAAAAAGTTTCATTGAAACTTCAACCCCCCATTTCACCCTCTTAGGGGTGGAATTTCTAAAAACCCTTTCTTAGTGGATACTTACTCTTTACAAAGAACACACCCTCAAAATTTCATGTCTCTAGGACCAGCGGTTTAGGCTGTGCGTTGATATATCAGTCAGTCACTCAGGACTTTGAATTATATATATATAGATTGATTCGCCCGGAGAAGGGGGTGGAGGGGGTTATCCGGGAGAGGGGCCCGTGGCTAAATAAAAACAGCCGCACTGAAAGAAAAGAAAGAAGAAAGAAAGAAAGAAAGAAAGAAAGAAAATTGCGTTTATTGGCACTATATCATTTTAAAGTAAAACCTTAAAACTAAAAAACAAAATAATACAGAAACAATGATAATAATGCCAAAAGGGCCTCAGCTCAGCATAATGTCAGATGACAACACACGGTGTGCCACCTGACGCTGATTTTCAGCTGCAACCCACGAGTGCCATACGCTAGAATAATAAATACATAGGGAAGTATGTGTTCGTAATAATAAATTAAAAAAGTACAAAACATATAATATTGTGGCATACATGAGTGTGAATGTGTGTTGTCTTGAGATTAATGAACCTTTTAAAAAAAACTAATATCTGCTTATAACCATTAAAATAAGAAATTTATAAATATAAGGCAAAGAACTGACTGCGGTGTTCTTTTTAACTAGGGAACGGATTTACATGCGGTTCTTTTTTTTAATTACTTAGTGTAAAGACAATTAACGTATAAAAATTAAGGCTGATTGAATATAAAATTTAAATAGTATGTATTTTTATTAATAATAATTAATAGATAATAAAATAATAAATGAATGAAATAATAATAAAATCGATAAAAATCGCAAAATTGATAAAATTAAATGTTCATAAATTGTAAGTTGTTTTAAATGGCAGATACGTCGGTATTTTTTGCCATCTTACAAGATGGCAAAAAATCCCTAAGAATAACCCTAAAAATGGAACACCCCTCAAATATCTCAATCCTCTTATTTAACCCCTAAATTTGGGAAAACCCCTAAGTTGGTAAGCCTGATTTTGTGTCTTTAGTCTTATTGAATGTCAAGTATAACCATAGGTAATAAATAACCTATTTCATTTTTATAATCTATGGTCATATCGAGAATATTTGTCTTTAATATTATTTGTATTAGCGACGATAGGAATTTAGTTTAGATTTATAAGAAATATTTATTGTGGTTTTATGGGCAGTGTCAAGTATGGCATTAGTAAGTTTCCTTTACAAAACATAGTGTCATGTGCAACTGTAGAGGTTGTATACCTCACGATTGTACAGGCTGGTTATAATTATGACATTTGGAACCGTCATAATTAATTAAAAATAATAGGGAAAATTCTATAAAAACAGAACATATTTCTGTGATCGTGGCGCCTCTCTATCCACTCCTCAAAGAGGGGACTTACCGCCGCAATTGTGGCGTGCCCAAGGTTGTATGCCTCACGATTGTACAGGCTGGTTATAATTATGACATTTTGAACTGTCATAATTAATTCAAAATAATAGGGAAAATTCTATAAAAACAGAGCTTTCTGTGATAATTCATTCCATATCCAGCAGTTAAGAAGTATTAAGAAAATAAAAAAGAGAGTCCTGAAGAAGTATTCTTTACTCATTACACCTACGTCCTGGTCCTGGCCATCACCATCCCACCAGCGAACCCTCTCCACAGTAGTACAGCGTCAACAATCTGTCTATAGTGATACTGAATGTCAAATATAACCATATTATTTTTTTATATTTAAAATTATCTATATTTTTTCATTTCATAATGTATTTCTATTCAAATGAAGTACGGTCGAATTTCGACCAATGGGCGATCACTAGTATTCGTAAATCTGCGAAATAATCACGCAGTACAGTATCAACTTATCAAAATTGATATTCGATGCTCGGGTGTAAAATCCATTAGACTGTTTCTCTTTTTAGGTAAAAAGGGATACCAGCGTTTTCCTAAGTCCCTAAAGACCAATGATGGGCAGCTTTCAGTGAGTAAAGGACGGGAAACAAGGTACCGTTTTTTGTCTAAGAGAAAAGACTTCGCTTTACACTGAAAAGTTTCTTAAGTGAAAGGTGGTTGAGTGAAATGGATAAGGGTACTGTTTTCATCAAGTCGGATAGTAAAACAACTGTTTTAGAATATACTAGCTTCTGTCCGCGACTTCATCCGCGTAAAATTTTTGCTCCCCTGGCCCTTCCCGTCGCATCGAATTGCCTGCCAGTTTTCGACCATTTTTTGTTGCTGCTCCGCTCCTTTTGATCGCAGCGTAATTTTATATAGCCCATAGCCTTTTTCAATAAATAGGCTACCCAAAACAAAAAGATTTTTCAATTCCGACTAGTAGTTCCTGAGATATCTAGATCTCAGGAACTACTGGTAGGAATTGAAAAATGCCCTTTAGGTGACTTTCAGCCTTCTAATAAGGCCCATTGTGACCGAAAACGTGTGTAGTATTTGCTAAATATTTATTTGTATGATGGGTCTTGATTTATACAATGACTTCACCTAATACAATTGTAGAGAACTTGACGCATTCGAGGCGAGATCTTAACATTTTCGAACATTGTGCAATCTCTCAACTATACAGCGTTTGGACATTAATCAACAATGTACCAATCTGCTATTTCCGAAAATCAAATTGACCCTAGGCGAGCGGGATTTTTTTTTGGATGGGAAATCATCAAATGACTTTGCCTGCTCTGGGCGGAGCGGGAGGGCGTGTCAGACTTTTACTGACTAAAACCCACCCGTGTTCCTTCAGTTGCCCATATGCCAGAGCCACGGTAACTCTTTCGAACGAATCTCGCGACCCTGGTAGGAGCTAACATCATCGAGTTTGTTTCGCTCGCTCTTGCATTCTACTCGAAATGAACGAATTATCGACTCGCTTTGCATTCTACATTCTCTTAATTTTTAAGTTTTTTTTTTATGCATAAATTGAAAAAGTTACTTGTTAAATGAATGGATAAACCTAACATATTCGAGGTGAAGGTGGAAAATGCACCCCTCTGAAAATTAACTTGCGGATCTTGGGGAAAGCCTATGTCCAGCAGTGTACGTCTTTTGAAAATGAAAAATAATATGATGATGATGATAATCTCAGATTAAAATGATGACACTGAAACAATAACACTTGATTTAGTGGACCATTATGTCTAGCCTTCGTTAATCTTAATTGTCTGAGTGACCAATGACGATGCATTGTATCCTGCAACAATCGAAGACCTCGAGTTGTTCAAAATTTATCACGAATTGTTCACTAATGCGGTGTGACATCCTTGCCACGCGACTGAAGTATTCATTCAAATGTTCTATCATCCTAAATGAAAATGAACTTTACGTCCTGGTGTTAAGGTTCATGAGCGTTTCTTGGATGGTAATTAGGGTTGGTATTTTTAGATAATAAATGAGCCCGAGTGATTAATGGCGAGCTGTGTGTCCATTCATAAATCAAAGGAACATGTCTGTTTGCGTAAAGGTGGTGACATTATTTATTATTTATTTAGTGGTTGTGGTTTCTGAAGACTGTGACGATTACGGTGATGTTGTAAGTAGACATTAAAATATTTTTATGTTTTATTTCTTATAACCACAACTAATTATTTCTGTCATCATTATTTCTTTATCATAGGCCGTAGTATTCTTTTATCGATGATTGCCTACCAATTAATATTTCTAATAGCCAATGAGTTTCAAGTAGAATCACTTCACTCTCACTTCATGTAAGTTTCCTACGACAAAAGTAAGTAATAGATACATTTAATAGAACTGCCGTCTGTTCTGAAAAAAATCACAGTGAAAACTTAGTAATACTAATCACCCATATGATGAAAAGATAATAAATAAAGCATTTATTATTCCACACCTAAAAAAATTGTCGTTATCAATTATGTCCATCCCATTGAACGGTAGAATTATTTAAATATCAATATAATACAACTGTCAAACGAACCATACTAGCATGACTTTATTAATCTGTACCACAATAGAACTTTCACTATTGTTATAAAAACCCATCGAATAATTAATACCCGTATTTATCAAAACCATTGAAGCGTTTCGAAGGAAACACCAGTATAAGTTGACCTGTGTACCCTCTAGGTGCTAAGTAAATGTTGAAAAGAAAGGACCATTCAACACATATTCAGAGTTCTTGTTAGTGTGGTTTACGTTTCGACATCTCACTTACATGGTGACGTTATTACGTGTCTTTGATAATTGACAGAACAAATATGAAATTATCAAAATATTTGATTTCTCCTCATACATTTTCCATTAAGCAAACTCTTACAGTTAGAACTAAACTCAGCATATTCCCACGCCACGCCATATTACTACGCCATTGAAGACTAAAATAATTATATAAAAACTGACCTCATGAAATTAACAGTGCAGCTCAAATTATTGCCATCATAACACAAATACTCCAATTAGGCAGTTACACAATCACAACTGTCAGTTTGACATCCTTAAATTCCATTGCCATTGCTAAACGTAATAGAGCAGTGCACCGGCTGAGTCATAGACTACTATATATACTAGAGATAGACTGGCAACTTAAGTATTTCTTAGGCAGCGCCATCTAGTTACCAGGACATACACTATTCATCTGTCAATATACCTACGTAGTACCTTGTTAGTTGTTTATTTGTATCGGTAATTCTTGCAAGTAGAATAATGTAGAATGGTTGAAAGTTCTGTTGCAGTAAAACATCCTAAAAATTCAAATCTAGATTTTAAATCTTGATTTGAATTTGTTAGGTTTAGTTTTACTACAACAGGATATTTCAACTAATCCACACTATTCTACTTGGTAGGTAGGTAAAGCTAATTCATTATTACAATAAACTTGTGATTTCGGGGATAGTAAAACAAATATCAATTTTGGATGTTTATAATTATTGCGTAAAACAAAACATTACTTTACATATAAAAACTAAACATTAACTTCGGTACCAGCTGTTATTGATTAACCGGGCACACAACACTTGTTACGAGACATTGTTATTTAAACACAAAACACTTATTACCACCTTATCACATAAATGGTCCAAACTCCAATTTACGGGGGGCCTAAGTAATTCGGTTCGATTAAATCACAGAGGAACACAAGGGACTCAACTCGACGTAATTTAGAAAGAACAGACACTAAGGGAATGTTAATCTTCCAAGACTTTAGTAAATACGGAGTAGCGAACTAAATTCGCGTAATTTACACTCAAAATCGGGAAGCAAACGAAATAATTACAAAAACATACACAACCGCAGACATGTTTGTAATGACATAAAATTTCAATATCGCCCTGTGGCCTGTTGTGAATTCTACTAATAGTTTAATTTTTTATCAATATGAACAAAGCATTCATAAAATACAATGATCAAGGAACATTTGAAAATGCAAAAAAAAACGACAAAAATATTAATTATCTCACAATAGATCAAAATCGAAGATTATGCGCTTCCCCTTTTACTTACATATACTACCAATTACTTTATGGATATACGCTGGCAACATTGTTCATTTTTAATGTATGTCCTCGTAGATAGATGGCGCTGAGTAGACAAAAATTAAAATGTATAGCATTTGCCACCCTGTGGGCTGAGTTAACTCGGTCACAATACGCGAGGTCGGCGCGAGCGCAGATACGACCATTTTACATAATTTAATACACGCGATAACTTGTGACCATTTTCTTATATTTATTTTCATACTTGACTTAACAGCTTTAGTGAAGGGACATGTGATAATAGTGAGAAGATGAGGATAATAATAGTGTTGTTATTCAGTTGTGTGCTCGTGTTTGCCGGTGCGCAGGATTGCAAAGTTGGCGGGAAAAAGGTTGACTGGATCTTTCAGTGATTTGTTTTGAGAGTAACTGAATTTTCACTGCTAGTTTTATTTTCTCCGAGCTTTGGGTAAATATGTACCGTTTGAATATTATTATGACCTAATCATATTTTGTTCAAAACATACCAGCACATAAAGAAATAGTATATAAATTAAAATACTGTAATTTCATAATCTTTCTTTCTTATCATCGTATACTTGTGTATCTATGAAATATTTATTTCATTTTAGTATATTGGATTTCAACAATTACTGAAAAACAAAAACATAGTAGAAAAGTATATATTTTAAACGTTATTAAGTCTAATTAGTTCCAAATAACCCAATTTAACGCCAATTAGAACAATAAATTGTAATACTAATCAACAAATTAGAGCACGAACCATTTCATTATGAGTGCTAATGGACTTGTGACGTTCTTATTTTATATTTATACAATTCTATAATGCGATTTAATCAAAATTAGACAAGCCTGCTATCAGCTTCAGAACATAATGATTTCACATAATGTTGATTTAGAATTTAAAAGATTGTTAAGTCTATGTGTCAAACAAATACAAAACGTGTGGTTATGTGAGGAACATGATAAAACAGCTGGTTCGGTGGTCAGAGATACCAAGGAGATTACACTACAGAGATGCTAATCAAACCTTTACACAAGACTTGTAAATTTTGATTTTATTGACAAACCAAAACAACAAAACCAACAAACTGGAAGACATAGCGTTGGAATGCCTCTCACAAGGTTGACCGATGACCTGGTGAAGCAATCCGCTGGATGCGGGAAGGATAAAACCGGTTTAATGGCGAAGCTTGTAGGAGGCCTATGTCCAGCAGTGGACATGTTTCCGCTGAAATGAATGAATTTGTGTTAAAACTGACGCATGTCCTATATACATTTAGGTGTTGATTTTTTTTGCATAAAAGCGGAGTACTTAATCTCGGTTGTAGTCCTGAAAAAGCATATTAACATAAAAATCCCACTTCAGTTTAATGTTAAATTCGGTCTTTCTATCTGTTTCTCTAGGTTAAACATGGTGAATTTGCTGACTACCAAACCGTCATAGTTACATAAGGACATACACATGTGTTGATGCTAATCAAACACTAACACAAAACGTTCTGTCCACAGTGTGTCGACCACGAACAATGTTGTGGAGGATGCTGCTTCTATGGCGAGTGTATAGATAGTGAGTATCACGTGTTTATTTAACACATGGTGGTAGACGAGGTCGCAGGAAACAAAAGAAAATCGGTTAAGATTGAGGTCTTTCATACAATCTTGTAGTGTGGTACAGTCTAGAGCAGTGGTGGCCCAGTGGTATCGGCCCCGAGTTATGACTTTGTAGGTCATTGGTTCGAACCCAGGCAGGCACTTTGCTTTGTGTAAATTATTTCTGCACCATTGCCCTCAAAACGGTGAAGGAAAACATCATGAGGAAACCACTCCCTCTCACCGAGAGGAGGTCTGTGTCCCAGCAGTGGGAACAATATAGGCTAATTATGATGATAATCTTGTATGTATCGTGATTGATAAGTTGCTAAAATATTTAAAGTGGTTTTCGCTTACTGACAAGTCGCGATAACCACTTTAGTTTTTTTATTTTTATTTATTACAATCATTCGACAGTTGTTGTTGCACTACAGATGCTTGATCATGATCGGCTTCAGAAGCAGTGAAAATAAATAGAGAATCTCCGAAACAATATCTCTGGCAGTAATGTTTTTCACATTACTTCTCTTTCAAAACAGGCTTTCCGAAATACCCACAGGACATATATGTTCACAGATTTATTTGTAGTCTAGGAGCTAGACGGCTTAATTTTCTTTTTAAATTCTTACTTCATCTTTATGATTTTTCTCTTTATGTATTGCATTTTTTAAATATTGGTTTTTAATTTTAGTCTTTAAAATATGGTCCTGGATCTACAAAAAGACTTCCTATCTTCGTCACTCAAAGTGAATTAAACTTAGTTCAAAAGGAAAAATGTTACTTGGCAAGATTAGTTTCTAATTTTCAGTCCTTTAAGGTCGTTGCTCACCCCGTGATAAAGTTTTAAGCGTTCCTTATATCTTTTTAAAAATCTGATATTTATCTATATATTAATACGTGAAGCGAAAACTTTGGATCCCTTTTTACGAAAATTGGGCGGACGGAGGTGTATGAAATTTCGCACACTTATAGTTTATACAGAGAAGAAGTGACGAATGCTAATATTTTTTTTTAAATTATGAGTTAAAATACAATATTTTCAATAAATAACACGTTACACACACTACTGTTCATTACCGTTTATGTAATACACACATGCATAGAAATTCTTTTGTTTATGGTCCAAATCTGTCTTTATTATTTTGTGCAGTGTTACCAACACCCAGAAATATTTACCCCTAAAGCTTAAGTTAAAAACCCCTAAACATGCCGCCACAATTAATGAAAAAATCCGCTAAAAAATTATAATGAAAATAACCAACGAATGTTTAGTAATCATAGACCCGGCACACAGTAGTAATATTTGTCTATATTTATTACGCGACATTTGTTAATCATTCACACTGCATTCTTAGTATCGAGGAACCGTACTAGAAGTCGCTAATACTTTTATTGTAATCAAAAACACAATGAGAAATGTAAGATGGCAAAAAATCCCTAAGAATACCCCTAAAAATTGAACGCCCCTAAAAATCTCAATCCTCTTATTTACCCCCTAAATTTGGAAAAAAACCCTAAGTTGGTAAGCCTGATTTTGTGTCTTACTGAATGTCAAGTATAACCATAGGTAATAAATTAATTTTATGGCTAAATAACCTATTTCATTTTTTAAATCTATGATCATGTCGAGAATATTTGTCTTTAATATTATTTATTTGTATTAGCGACGATAGGAATTTAGTTTAGATTTTTATGAAATATTTTTTGTGGTTTTATGGAGAGTGTCAAGTATGGCATTAGTAAGTTTCCCATACAAAACTTAGTGTCGTGTGCAAACTGTAGAGGTTGTATGCCTCACGATTGTACAGGCTGGTCATAAATTGTACAGGCTGGTTATAATTATGACATTTGGAACCGTCATAATTAATGTATACTAATATTATAAAGCTGAAGAGTTTGTTTGTATGTTTGTTCGATTGAACGCGCAAATCTCAGAAACTGCTGATTGGAATTGAAAAATTCTTTATGTGTTGGGTAGCCCATTTATTGGGGAAGGCTATAAGCTATATAACATCACGCTACGGTCAAAAAAGTTGAGCAGCAAACGAAAAATGGACGAAAACTGGCAGGCAATTCGACGCGACGGGAAGGGGAGCGAAAATTTGACGCGGACGAAGTCGTGGGCAGAAGCTATTAAAAATAATAGGGAAAATTCTATAAAAACAGAGCTTTCTGTGATAATTCATTCCATATTGTTCCATATCCAGCAGTTAAGAAGTATTAAGAAAATAAAAAAGAGAGTCCTGAAGAAGTATTCTTTACTCATTACACCTGCGTCCTGGTCCTGGCCATCACCATCCCGCCAGCGAACCCTCTCCACAGTAGTGCAGCGTCAACAATTTGTCTATATTGTTACTGAATGTCAAATATAACCATATTATTTATTTTTTACTATCTATATTTTTTCATTTAATAATGTATTTCTATTCAAATGAAGTACGGTCGAATTTCGAACAATGGGCGATCACTAGTACTATATTAATACGTGAAGCGAAAACTTTGGATCCCATTTTACGAAAATTGGGCGGACGGAGGAGTATGAAATTTCGCAAACTTATAGTTTATACAGAGAAGAAGTGACGAATGCTAATATTTTTTTTTAAATTATGAGTAAAAATACTTTATTTTCAATAAATAACACGTTACAAACACTACTATTCATTACCGTGTAGTTAATACACACATGCATAGATATTCTTTTGTTTAGGGTCCAAATCTGTGGTCCAATCGAGAACATCTGTCTTTAATATTTTGTGTCTGTAGTCTTACTGAATGTCAAGTATAACCATAGGTAATAAATTAATTTTATAGATATTTAGCCTATTTCATTTTTTAAATCTATGGGCATATCGAGAATATTTGTCTTTAATATTATTTGTCTATAGTATTACTGAATGTCAAATATAACCATATTATATTTAATACTAGCTTTTGCCAGCGGCTTCGCCCGCGTGGAGGTCGGAAATTATCCCGCGGGAACATGCTACCGGGATAAAAAGTAGCCTATGTCCTTTCTCAGGCTTTAAACTATCTGTGTACCAAATTACATTTAAATCGGTTCAGTAGTTTTAGCAGGAAAGCGAGACAGACAGACAGACAGACAGACCGACAGACAGACAGAGTTACTTTTGCATTTATAATATTATTATATATTATATAATTATATATATATAGTGTGGATGTGGATAATATATATAATATATAATATAATAATATATAATATATAAGTATAATAGTATATATAGTATACAGTATTATAGTATAATAGTATATAGTATATATAGTATGGAAGTTTGGATTTTTTCATTTAATAATGTATTGAAGAGATGTTTCTATTCTTCAGTCGACAAGAGTACGATGTCAAGTATGATGACTATTTTTCTGATAAATTAGAAACATTTTTACAGAATTAAAATACATAAGGAACTTTATTTGTTCTTGGTAGAATAGATATAGAATTGGTCATGCTACGAGGCTAACATGGCCTGTTAGGTAACATGATTAACTCGGCATTATTCATTAGTGCGCTCATTAAAATCATTTGTTTACATGTTCATATGTATTGTTTCAAGGTCTTCACACAAAAGAGTTATCAATTGAGAAAGGTACATTATAACTTTTGCGAAAATATTCCTAATGTCTAACTTTCTCTAAAAAGTCAAAAGTGTAAAATTAAAATACATCTTCCTTTTGCCGAATAACTTAGAGCCAGCTCCCGAAATTAAATTCCAATGTCTCTTAGTCCGACCCGCAAATCGAAGCTGAGACCTTAAGATCATAGCAGCCATACTTGCGGCCACTTGACTGATATGATATTTATGGCTTTCAAAAATTACTGACGAAGCATAGTCTTAACGTGTGTGTTACCTTTTTATGACCTTCATCATAATCAGCCTGCAACTTTCCCACTGCTGGGACACAGGCCTCCTTTCTGTGAGAGGAAGTGGGCGCAGTGCGAGTTGGTAGATGTCACATGTTTTTGAATTTAGAGTTCTAGAACATGTCATGTCTTCACGATGTATTCCTTCACCTATTTCAGAGCAATCGTGACGAAATTATTTACACAAAGAAAATCGGCGAAGCGTGAAGGCGTGACAGACTTTTACTGACTAAAACTCACCCGTGTTTCTTCAGTTGCCTATGCCAGGGCCACGGTAACTCTTTTGAACAAATCCGCGACCCCCTTGCAGACTCCTTAAATTTTGCTGACATCTCATTAATGCGCGCGTGGAAAACAATGCGCCGTCGACGCGAACCTGGTCCTTACCGCGCGTTACACAAAGCAAAACACCTGTTTAGGTTCGAACCTGCGACCGCAATCGACTCGTAAGTCGGGTTCATTTCCACTGGGCAAACACTGCACAAAGGTGCCCTTTTTTTTGAGATTGAGAAATCATCAAATGACGTCTCCCGCTCTGGGTGAAGCGGAAGGGTGTGTCAGACTTTTACTGACTAAAACCCACCCGTGTTCCTTCAGTTGCCTATATGCCAGGGCCACGGTATCTCTTTAGAATAAATCTCACGACCCTGGCAGACTTTATACCCATACCCTAAGTTTTACAATTATTCCACTTCTTTACTGCTAAACGTGAATTCTTATAATTGAATGAGACCAACCACGTACCCTGAGAAAAGCTTTCCTACACTATTTGATGTACATAAATTATCAAGTTAATTCCACCGTTTTCATTCCAGCCTACAGATCCTGCCTGTCATCGATGGACGTGTGTGAAGACCACGTCTGTCTCGGAGAAGAAGAGTGCATAGTATACATACCACCGGAGTGTCCGGGATGTGAACCCTTGCCGCTGTGTAGATTGCCTGGTACATATCTGTAGTACAATAGAAGATGTCTTTCACACAACGAGCTTCAGACAATATACCTGAGAGAATGTACAATCATGAGTGAGAATTTTCTAGCATGAAACATACGTTACTTTAATAAGTTTTCTTTTTCAATAACAGGGCTTGTGTTTTATGATGAAATGTAATTTGATCTCACGAAATAAAGAAGTTTTGAAAACAAAATATTTTATTTACTTAAAATATTTCTGTTTTATTTATTAAACGAAAATACCAGTTTATTATTGGAGCATGGAGCTAGCTCCATGCTCCATGAATCTATAAACATTATTAAAGTAAACGAATGTAAACGGAAAGTATTTATACAATAGTCATGATTGTTTGTCAAAGTGTGGAAGAAAACATGACCCCAAATAAATTGGGGTATGAGCATAAGAATGATGAGACATTTTTTTTTTGTTAACATTTCTTTGATCCTGAGTTGATCTGCACGATATTTGACAAATGCGTGCACTGACTGGACAGATCTACATAATCTATGTGGTTGTATCCTAAGGCGCGGTACAAATACAAGTGGCGTCGGGCGGATGTGAGGCGCGAGCGTGGCGCGGGTGAGGTGCGGGCGCGGCGCCGGTGCAGCGCAGAACAGGCGTGCTAACGGTGTCGGAAAGGCGAGGCGCGGTGTTTCTCGTTATTTTATCTCCTGCGTACACTGTTCCGTCATGCCACTTCTAACTGCGGATGCGCCGATGGCGAGGAAGCGGCGCCCGCGCCGCGCCCGCACCCCGCCGTCTCAGGCGCGGGACAAATACAAGAGGCGTCGGGCGGAGGCGCGGCGCGGGCGCGGCGCGGGCGCGGCGCGGGCGTGGCGCGGGCGCGGCGCCAGTGCAGCGCAGAACAGGCGTGCTAACGGTGTCGGAAAGGCGAGGCGCGGTGTTTCTCGTTAAATTCTATATCGTCACGCATTTTCCGGGTGCGCCGAAGGCGAGGAAGCGGCGCCCGCGCCGCGCCCGCGCCGCGCCCGCGCCGCGCCCGCGCCGCGCCCGCGCCGCGCCCGCGCCGCGCCCGCGCCGCGCCCGTGCCACGCCCGCGCCGCGCCCGCACCCCGCCGTCTCAGTATGTCTCGCGCCCCACCTCTTCTATACATTTTGTATGAAATATCAAAGAAGTGGCGCCACGCCCGCGCCGCGCCCGCGCCGCACCTCCGCCCGATGCCTCTTGTATTTGTCCCGCGCCTCAGGCGCGGGACAAATACAAGAGGCGTCGGGCGGAGGCGAGGCGCGGGCGCGGCGCGGCACACTGGTCCCAAATTAAAAAAAAGTGGACATTGATAGTAGACCGCTGATATTTTTTTTTATTGTTGATATAATGATAACAGATAAGGCAAAAATATATTATTGTCCTACTTCAAATACTTTTCTCTATAAAAAATATTTCTTTTTTTTTTGTATGGGAGTGATTACATTTTACTCAATTTCTCAAAAACCTTAAGCGATGTCGAGATGGCATTCACATATGTTAGAAAACTAATAATTTTGAGTATTTGGCTCGAAGAAACTTATTGCTTATCTCTGCGTACTTTCGAGATAATAGTGACAGAAAATAACATTTTTTTTTAATGTTAATTGTTCGCTTTTTTTTAATCATAGCCTTACTCATATCGCAATAGGTCCACTGGCGAGCAAAATGGAGCTTCGACGCGAGTTTGCCGGGATAACAAGATGGCCGCCTCTCATGACGTAACGTAATACGGTCACGAATCGCGCGCGTACACCTCACTCAGTGTACAACTAAATGTGGTTGCGATAAGACGTGTCCTTATTTTTTCTGTGCGCTTGAAGAAATGCTTGTTGTTTGTTTGTTTTGTTATTGTTGTATTTTGAATCTTTGGATTTTAAAATCAAATAATTTTTGTTTGTCTTTCTTTCGTCGAATTTGTTTTCGTAATTTATTTTGTTAAAATCAAAGTCACTTTGTCTTTGATATCTTTGATTCTAATTTGTTTTCAATTTTCCTTAAAATTATAATATGTCCGCATTTGTCACCAACTTAGACTTATACGTTGTTCTTAAATCAGGAGGTGGTTTTAAAAATGTCGAATTTTTATTTAATGCCCTTATTGAACGTATTGGTGTTGAATTGTCTTCCGAAGATTTGAGTAATATTAAATTATTTTGTCGTAATTTTTCAAGTAATATCTCAAAAAGATGGTCTGCTTCCAGTAGAGCTCAAAAGACCTTTCTTAACAAAAATTCAGACTGGTTACAATCCCAAATAGTTTGGCCAAAATGTCAAAATATCGATTTAAGCAGCATTTTTAAAGTTGCCGAGGAAGTAATTCCAAATTTCGAAACGCAAGTGGATACTCATCAATTAAGTTATGGTACAAGTAAAAAACCATTTGTTGATATATCTGATAAACAGAAGAAAAGGCGTTCTCTAACACTTCTAGATCACACAGAGGAGGAATTAGTTTATGCTTTATGTGCTAAATTAAAAGAGTCTAAAAAAACAAAATTAGCAGCTATATTAAACGAACTCAGCCAAAACAAAGAAAAATGTGAGATGGTACATGATGTACTATTCGCTAAAAAGACTGACAAACCGTGTTTACCAGATGATAAAACGTTAGCGCTTTACACCTCAACAAATTTGTCAAAATGGCAATATCGAAATTTAAGAACTATTCTTGCTTCAGAGAAAATGTATGGTCTTCCATCCTATCAAAAGCTCCTGGAAGCTAAAAAAACTTGTTATCCTCCAGAGTCAGACATAACTGTAACTGAATCTGATGCTAAGACAAGACTTCAATCGCTTCTAGATTTGACAACTAATAGGATATTAAAAACAATTCAGCACAACTCTGCCGACAAAAAATCGCTAAAACTAATAAGCAAATGGGGTTTTGACGGGTCATCTTCTCAAAGTAATTATAAACAAAAGTCACACTCCGACACTAAAATTGACGATTCTTCAGTTTTCATGATTAGTTTGGTTCCGCTTCGTTTGGAAGAAGAGAGTGGTACTATCTTGTGGCAAAATCCTGCTCCCTCTTCAACAAACTATTGTCGTCCAATTGGCTTTATATTTGCAAAAGAAACAAATGAATTGATAAAGAAGGAAAGTGCATCCTTAGAGGAAGAAATTCGTAATCTTGTTCCCACAATTGTAGATAATTTTGATATTAAACATGATTTGTACATGACTATGATTGATGGGAAAATTTCTACTGTGATTTCCAATACTTCTTCTGCAGCTGTTTGTAATATTTGCAATACCCCACCTAGCAAAATGAATGACTTGGACTTTGTATCCAAAAGACTCATCAGAGAAGATATGTATAAATATGGTCTGTCTTCGCTTCATATGTGGATAAGATGTATGGAATGTATTTTACACATTTCGTACAACTTAGACTTCAAAAAGTGGGCTGCACGAAAAGAAGATAAATTGTTAAAAGAAATTAAAAAGAATTTGACACAAGAAGAATTCCGGGAAAGAACTGGTTTGTTAATTGACATAGTAAAACAGGGATTTGGTACAACCAATGACGGTAACACGGCAAGAAGGTTTTTTGAAAATTATGAAGTATCTGCTGAAATAACGGGTATCCACCCTGATTTAATCAAGAGATTTGCAGTCATTTTACAAACAATTTCATCTGGTCAACTTATTAATACCAACTTGTTTAGGGAATATTGTAAAGAAACAGCAATGCTATATGTAAACTTATATCCATGGTATTACATGCCTTCAAGTGTCCATAAATTGTTGATACACGGTGCTGATATTTGTGAAAATTTCTCCTTTATTCCGATAGGCATGCTTTCCGAAGAAGCTTCCGAAGCGAGGAATAAAGATTTCCGGAATGTTAGAATGGCACATACAAGAAAAATCGGTAGAGTTCAGACTAATTTAGACATTATCCACAGCTTTCTAATTAGCTCAGATCCTTACATCAGCCATATCAAACCAAAGTTTGCTCGTTTACATAAACAGTTGTTTCCAGAGGCTAGTGCTTTGATCTTGAACAATGAATTGCTTTCGTTGGAAAACGAGGAAATAGAGATTTCTCAAGAGAATATAGACCCAAATATTAATCTTTCACCATAATATTTTTTCAGAATCGTTTGTGAACATATTCAACTTTATGTTTGCAGCTTAATATGTCTTCATTCTGATTGTTTTTTAGAACTGATGAAAGTACTCCTTCAGAAAGGTCATAGCTTTTCAGTCATTAGTGAGCCCCCATAACCTCTTTTACAGAGAAGTCTCTTTTTACTTATTTGACATTACGCATACATTATAATTATGTGCTAAAGTAAGGCTATGATTAAAAAAAAGCAAAAAATTAACATTAAAAAAAAATGTTATTTTCTGTCACTATTATCTCGAAAGTACGCAGAGATAAGCAATAAGTTTCTTCGAGCCAAATACTCAGAATTATTAGTTTTCTAACATATGTGATTGCCATCTCGACATCGCTTAAAGTTTTTGAGAAATTGAGTAAAATGTAATCGCTCCCATACAAAAAAAAAAAGAAATATTTTTTTTACAGAAAAGTATTTGAAGTAGGACAATAATATTTTTTTGCCTTATCTGTTATCATTGTATCAACAATAAAAAAAATATCAGCGGTCTACTATCAATGTCCACTTTTTTTTAATTTGGGACCAGTGTGCGCGGGCGTGGTGCGGGCGCGGCGCCGGTGCAGCGCAGAACAGGCGTGCTAACGGTGTCGGAAAGGCGAGGCGCGGTGTTTCTCGTTATTTTATGTTAAATTCTATATCGTCACGCATTTTCCGGGTGCGCCGAAGGCGAGGAAGCGGAGCCCGCGCCGCGCCCGTGCCACGCCCGCGCCGCGCCCGCACCCCGCCGTCTCAGTATGTCTCGCGCCCCACCTCTTCTATACATTTTGTATGAAATATCAAAGAAGTGGCGCCACGCCCGCGCCGCGCCCGCGCCGCACCTCCACCCGACGCCTCTTGTATTTGTCCCGCGCCTCAGTATGTCTCGCGCCCCACCTCTTCTATACATTTTGTACGAAATATCTAAGAAGTGGCACCGCGCCCGCACCACGCCCGCGCCTCACCTCCGCCCGACGCCTCTTGTATTTGTCCCGCGCCTTATCTCCTGCGTACACTGTTCCGTCATGCCACTTCTAACTGCGGGTGCACCGATGGCGAGGAAGCGGCGCCCGCGCCACGCCCGCGCCGCGCCCGCACCCCGCCGTCTCAGGCGCGGGACAAATACAAGAGGCGTCAGGCGGAGGTGAGGCGCGAGCGCGGCGCGGGCGCGGCGCCACTTCTTTGATATTTTATACAAAATGTATTGAAGAGGTGGGGCGCTAGACATACTGAGGCGCGGGACAAATACAAGAGGCGTCGGGCGGAGGTGCGGCGCGGGCGCGGCGCGGGCGTGGCGCCACTTCTTTGATATTTCATACAAAATGTATAGAAGAGGTGGGGCGCGAGACATACTGAGGCGCGGGACAAATACAAGAGGCGTCGGGCGGAGGTACGGCGCGGGCGCGGCGCGAGCGTGGCGCCACTTCTTTGATATTTCATACAAAATGTATAGAAGAGGTGGGGCGCGAGACATACTGAGACGGCGGGGTGCGGGCGCGGCGCGGGCGTGGCGCGGGCGCGGCGCGGGCACCGCTTCCTCGCCTTTGGCGCACCCGGAAAATGCGTGACGATATAGAATTTAACGAGAAACACCGCGCCTCGCCTTTCCGACACCGTTAGCACGCCTGTTCTGCGCTGCACCGGCGCCGCGCCCGCACCACGCCCGCGCCGCGCCCGCGCCTCGCCTCCGCCCGACGCCTCTTGTATTTGTCCCGCGCCTGAGACGGCGGGGTGCGGGCGCGGCGCGGGCGCGGTCGGGCGTGGCGCGGGCGCCGCTTCCTCGCCTTCGGCGCACCCGGAAAATGCGTGACGATATAGAATTTAACGTAACGAGAAACACCGCGCCTCGCCATTCCGACACCGTTAGCACGCCTGTTCTGCGCTGCACCGGCGCCGCGCCCGCACCTCACCCGCGCCACGCTCGCGCCTCACGTCCGCCCGACGCCACTTGTATTTATCCCGCGCCTCAGTATGTCTCGCGCCCCACCTCTTCTATACATTTTGTACGAAATATCAAAGAAGTGGCGCCGCGACTTAATGGCGCAAGTTGTAGGCTCAAACCCAGACAAGCAAATTACTTTGTGTTAATTATTTCATCAGCATTGCTCTCGAAATGGGGAAGGAAAACATCGTGAGGAAACCGGCATGTCCTAGAACCAAAAAATCGAAGACATGGGATAAACACCAACCCTCATTTGTCCCTCACACACAGAGAGGAGGCCCTTGTCCCAGCACTGGGTACATTATAGGCTGATTACACTTTCTGATACCTTCTGTATAACATGTTATCAGAAAGTCATGAAAAATCCATTCCATTCTAGAATTGAATAAAACAGAAACGAATGCGCTCGTACGTTGTTTACCTTTTGCAGTCGAATTTCATACCTATTTGTCAGGACTAAAGGAAACACGGGGAAACACAAGGGGACAGTAGGAAAGGTCGTTTGTGGCAGATTGAGTTTCAATTGTTATAACAATATTTACGCAATCTGTGCACTGTTGTGCGCGGTTTGATAAATATTTATTTCAGAACAATAACCTACAACTTTTATTTTTTGGTCGATAATGACAACAGGCTCGATATTGCAAGCAACTTTTTACAAAACTGATGTAAGTAATAGTTGTTTAATGCATTTGATACTGCTGCCATAACCTGATCATTGATTTATGATTATTTACACATAATATCACGCCTATATTTCGCAAAGAGTCAGGCAGAGGAGTACTTTAGTAAATCTGTATTTTAATAGTTATGTTTAAGTCCTATGAAATAGGGGCGAACCTAATGCCAACCGGGCATAAACCCAAAGTCATTGCTGGTACTGAAACCTGGGAATAGAAACCAGGATTATTATTTTCAACAGTTTTGCTTGCATTTGGTGCAGTATTTATTCGAACGATTGTCTTAACAAATATTCGTATAATTGTCAGTTCACATGCCCTTCTCAAGCCATTTATTTCAATTTAGAGAGATAAGCGTAGAACGTGTGGGTGGCGGTGAAAAATTACTTTTGTACCGTTTCTCTGTGTTTAGTCACGTCGTGCTATTACATCATGCCTGTCTGAAGAGGCCTTTAGGAAACAAGACAGGAAGCTAAAAAATATTTAAGTGACTATCTAGAAATATATGATAGAGCCATCTTTATGTGAGGATTGTGGAAGTTTTAAGACAAGTGGCAATCGCTTTCAAAGCATTTCGTATTTCTACAGCGACTTTAAATGGGATTAAGAAAGCTGTTCGGTAGCTTGAGTACACAGGATGGCACGGATAACGACGCATAACCTAGTGTTAGCGTTAAAATAGCACCAGCTTTTTCATAGAAAATTGCTAGAGTTTGCACTTCTTTATGAAACAAAACAGATATTTTTTATATAAACTACGATGAATTTGTACGCTAGGGGGTCTAGAATCATGTAAATCCATGGCTACAGATTGCGTATCGATCTACCTGCTACTCTGTATTGTTGACGTTTCTACCATTGTTAACCCTGATAGAATGTTATTTTGTCTAGGTTCTTATGTCGGTGGTGATAAATGACAGAACACGATGGTCGCTTGGATATTAGATGATATGTTGTAAAAACAGATACTCAGAATTAGCCGACGTTAAAATCGTGTGGTTTTTGTTTCGCTCGCTTAATCTAGATAACGCACTGCTTAGCGTCAAGAGTTGTAATTGGAACCCTGTGATTTTCGTCACGCTGAGACTCACAAGCGCTGCAGTATGTTGCATTGTCAACCAGTTGCTCGGTTCAAAACCGGGATACTTTTCCATGATGAACAAAAGTTTCGTTACATTGTTGAATCAGCAGCATCCTGATTTTGTGATTGATTTTTACAACATTTCATCATTTTACCGAGGAGAGGACTAATAGATAAGTAAGAAAAAAAGACCGACCCCAAATAAACTGAGATAAAGGCCGAAAAATGAACACTGATTTTGTGTTTCAAAACATGGAAACTGATATGACAAAGATTTGACGACATGAATATTTTACACGAGTAGGTATCTAACACTACTAATAATAATACCTACCTACTTCATCATCATCAGCCTATAATGGTCCCACTGCTGGGACACAGGCCTCCTCTCGGTGAGAGGGAGAGGGCCATAATCCAGCACGCGGGCCCAGTGCGGGTTGGTAGATGTCACATGTCTTCGAATTTTTGGTTCTAAGATATGCGAGCAGTGGTAATGAAATAATTTACACAAAGTAAAGTGCCTGCTTGGGTTTGAACTTACGACATACTGCTCGTAAGTCGCGGCCGTCACCACTGAGTCACCACTGCTCCTACTTACTTATCATAGATACCACCAATGTCTTCGTAACCTGGCGCCTTACAAAAAGGTTCATAAAACTTCAGATCATTGACATTTAAAGTGGAAAATGGGAAACACGACATGACTTCCAAATAACAGACATGGATTCAAATCTATACTAATATTATAAAGAGGAAACCTTTGTATTTTTGTATGTTTGTATTGAATAGGCTCAAAAACTACTGGACCGATTTCAAAATTTCTTTTACCATTACTTAGAAGAATTCTTCCGAATCCGTATAGGCTATATTTTATCCCGGAAAATAGATAGGATTTTTCGTGGTAGTGAAAATTTGTGAGTAAGGCGTCAAAAAAACTGCCGTACGTTAACGATTCTCGCGAACGCTGCCTAAATGGTTAGAGATGTATGGTTGACTTCTATAGAAAAGTTGTAGAACTCAATAATGCCTACAAAAAAGTCCGCGATAGTATAAACCAAACATTTATATGGTAGATATGGGTCGCAGCAAATAAAAATCACGTGCTAGGAGAACCAACGGTGTTTTATTTTACTTTTAAGCACTTTAAACAAGATAGCACTACTAGTTTTTAAAATTACAACTTTTACTCGTCTTTTCGTCTTTCACACGCAACGCTCACCCGCCATCATATCTTCCGTCCCTCTTTTTCCCGCTTCCCTCTCACTCGCACCTTAACATTCCATTTCACTACATTCTTACTTACTTTACATTATCCTTACGTTCCATGTCCGCACATCCTACATTCGGCCGTCCTGCACTCATATCTGCCCTCAGATATAACTCCTTTTATACACCATACATGCATATATTGGTTTACAATCTTAACTTAGATGAAACAGAATTACTTATTTACCAAGACAACATTGTACAACTATTAAGCAATCTTTGAATAGGAAAATAAACATCAGTTTTAAATTTTACAACTAAACATCTACATTTCCTTATTTAGAACTTAAGACACAGGTTACCATGGAAACTAATTCCTAACTAATACATACTTGCTTACATTATCTTAAACAACATTACAATAAATAACTAAACATGGTATAACACATAGTTTGTTCTAACTTAACCAACATAGTTT
The DNA here is from genome assembly GCA_932294355.1 of Aporophyla lueneburgensis. NCBI lineage: Eukaryota > Metazoa > Arthropoda > Insecta > Lepidoptera > Noctuidae > Aporophyla > Aporophyla lueneburgensis. Next base: position 25,060,765 of record OW028753.1, read on the forward strand.
TATTTTTAAACATTAAAAATAACAATGTCCTTAGCCTATAATAACATGGTAGGTACTTGAAACACATAACTTAGTAGTCATAAGAATACTGAGCAGTATTATTACGCACACCATCATACCCACACAACATCAAACATTCAGTCATCCTTACCTGGCCACCTCTTCATATTGTCTGCAGAACTGGACGTCTTGTTTGGCCCTTCAGTGGTGTCATACACCTTCTGAACCTCATACCTGTCATTTTTTTAACTTTGATAATCTTATACGGTCCTAAATACTTAGGTTTAACTTTAAGCCCTGGACCAAACTGAGTTCGCTTGATGGCCACTAAGTCATCCAACTCATAGGTGGAACTAGGTTTCCTCTTTTCATTAAATGTTTTCTTATTTTCATCTTGTACCTTCTGAATCTGCTCTTTAGCCTTTAATCTTAAATTTTCTCTATCTTCGTCATTATGTATCAATAATTTCTTGATGCAAAAGATTCATTACCTCTACATCTTCTTTACATCTCATTTTTGTACCGGTAAGTAATTGAAATGGTGAAGTATTTATTGATCTTTGGTAAGTACTATTTAGTGCTCGCTGGACCCGTCCAACATGTCTATACCACAGTGATTGGTCTTCTATACATAGCTTGGTTAGCATTGGGATCAAGATGCGATGAACTCTCTCCACTTGTCCGTTTCCACGCGGCACACCTTTTGTAATCTTGACATGCTGAATAAATTCTTCTTTACAGTATTCTTCAAAATCTCCACTAGTAAATGCAGTACCTCTGTCCGTTATGATTCTGGTTGGGTTACCAAAGGTTTGTTGATGAATCCTCAACTTGTTAAGTACTTCTGCACTTGATGTGGACTTAGTAGGGAATAGCCATGTAAACTTGGTAAAAGCATCTATTATTGTAAGTATATAGTTGTACTGTTTCCTTGTTACTGTAAATGGTCCTATATGATCCAAGTGTAACGTATGCAGCGGAATTGCTTCTTTATCTATAGGATTCAGGTAACCCTCTTGCTTACCTTCTTTCCGTGTTGCTAATAAACAGGGTATACAGCTAAGAACTACTTCTTCAATTCTTTTATCTAAGTTTTTGATGTAATAATCTCTACCTATTGCTTCTTTCATTTTTCTTATTGAAAAGTGACCATTTTGATGAACCTTCTTTATAATTTCTTTTTCCATCATCCTTGGAACTACTAGTCGCTTTTCTTCTCCTTTGTATAGTATTCCATTGTCAATCCAGAAGTCATTATATTGTCCCTCTTTCAATATCAGCTGTCTAATAGCATTGAGTTCTTCATCTGACTCCTGACCACGTCTTCTTTCTTCCTGTAGGCTGACCACCGCAGCCACATAAGGGTTTCTACTGAGAGCATCGGCATGTTGCATTCTACTACCTACTCTGTGCTCAATGTCATAATCATACTCACTCAGCATAAACGCCCATCTGGCTACCTTTGGTGTCAAGTCTTTCTTCTTCAATGTTTGTTCAAAAGCTTTACAATCTGTGACAATCTTGAAAGGTATTCCGTATAAATAATGTCTGAACTTCTTTACAGCATTCACCACTGCAAGTGCCTCCAGTTCATAGCTTGAGTATTTGCTTTCAACCTCAGTCGTCTTATGACTCATGTAATGCACAGGATGTAACTCACCATCTGAATGTAATTGCAGTAGTATCGCAGCCAAAGCATGACATGATGCGTCAGTGTGTAACTCTGTTGGTAAATTGGGGTTGTATATTTTCAATACAGGGTCACTGGTCAGTTTTTGCTTCAATGTATTGAAAGCACATCTTTGCTCTTCTTCAAATATAAATGGGACATCCTTCCTTAGCAAGTTTGATAAGGGTCTTGCAATCATGGCATAATCTTTGATGTATTTTCTGAAATAAGATGATAAACCTATAAAACTCATGACTTGTTTAATAGTCTTAGGTTCAGGATACCTTACCACTGCCTGAACTTTCTCTGGGCTCGGCCTAATCTCCCCATCCTTGATCAAATGACCTAAATATTCTATCTCCCGACTAATAAGTTTCGCCTTTTTCCAATTTACCTCAAGCCCATACTGTGAAGCTACTGCTAAAACTTGACCGAGTCTCTCCAGCGCTTGACTCTCGCAATCTGCTATGATAACAATGTCATCGACAAAGATAACCATGATGCCACTCGCTATCAACTCTCTGAAAATAATGGTGACAAATCTCATAAAATATTTGGGCGAGATAGACAATCCAAAAGGAGCACGTAAAAATTCAAACTGTCCATGATGAGTAATAAAAGAAGTATAGGGTACAGATTCTTTGCTTATTTTAAGATGAAAAAATCCATTTTTGAGATCTAAAACGCTGAACACCTTGGCGTCTCTCAACTTATCAATTAAGTCATCTATAATAGGCAATGGGAATTCATCTTTTACTATCTTTTTATTTAATAATCGGTAGTCCACACAAATGCGGGTCGATCCATCCTTTTTCTTAATTAACACTAACGGGCTAGAATATTCAGAAAAACTAACCTGTACTATTCCCTTCTGTAACCACTCGTCTACCTGTTCGTCTACTATCCTTTGTTCCATGTGCGATATTCTTCGGGGCCGCTGAGCTATTGGTACCTCATCTTTTAAAACAATCTTCATTTTAATAGGGGCTTCTTTCATCTGAAGGGGCTTGTACTCTTGAACCAGCTGCCTTACTGTCGCTTTAATCTCAGGATTGAAGATGTGGCCTGTAACATCAACATCAGTCACACAACAATTCACCCGCGACAGCCATTCATCGCCTTGTGTAAACAATAACACACAACCCTCACGGAATACCATGACAACATTCTGTAGGAACTCTTGTCCTATAATCAACCTATAGGGCATTGACCCATTCGGTACTATGTGAAACACCACATTGCGATAACACTGTTCATCAATAACAATACAAACAACAATTTTTCCGTATGACATTACTTTGGTAAGTCCGAGTCCAGATAATATCGTATTATCCACGTTACACGGCAATTTCAACTCTTTCCACAAGTCTTTCGCTATTAAGTTGACATCACTACCCGTATCTATTAACGCACTGATTGTTTTATCACCAATTTTCACCGATTTTACAGCTTTATTTTCGTTATTTCGTTGCCGGTCATATTGTTGATTTACTTGCATGACGTCGCTGTCACTTTCCGATTTGACATTTACATCATGGCCGCACGCGCCGCTCTGATTGGCCGCTGATGTTGCTCCGAACATAGTCGAATGTTTCGTCGGGCCCGCGTCGGACTGCTTTACCAACGCCGTCGGGCGCGATTGAACCCGCTGATTGGCCGCTCCGTGCGACTGTTTTACCGACGTAGTCTTCGTACCATCCGAACCTCCGCTGCTTCCTGCGCTGGGATTGGTACACCGCGAACTGATATGGCCGAATTCGTTACACCGAAAGCACTTCACCCCGTTCCGGCATGCACTAGCTAGATGATTTTTCCCTCCACAATTATAGCAAAACTGCCCGGTTCCAGATGTGGAATCTTTGGGCAGCACAGCTGCCGTTCTTTTTACAGGTCGTTCACTGCTCTGCTTGTCAGCCTTCTTCTTAATCGCCTCGTACACCAATAATTTTTCTTTCAGCGCCGGGTAGGTGACTGCGCCGTACAAAATTGCCTTATTAGTTTCTAGGTCCGATATGCCGTCTATTATGTACTGTATGGCGACGTAATCGGGAAATTTAGCCCGTTTTCCCATTTCTTTCATTATGAGCATGTACTGATAGTAGGATTCGTCTTTACGTTTCTTTCGTGCCGCCATAAGTTCATGCATCTCTTTACTATTCGTAACGTCTGGAAACTCCTTCAGCACCGCCGCCTTTAGGTCTTCATACGTCCTATGCACCTTTTCCGTCTTGAGCCACAACTCTGCCGTTCCCGTCAAGGACCTACGGGCTATAATGAGACGCTGCTGAGCCGTCCATCCAAAAATTTCTCCGTTGTCGTCGAGGTCTTGAGCCCATTTCGCAGAAGTGTAGGTGTGGTCATCACCGCTAAATTTCGCCATATCGATGATGCTAAACACTGCCTCTTTATTTTCTGCCATCTTCAGTCGTCGTTTGAAATCGTGATCGTCTTCCGTCTTTCGTCTTCAGTTCTATTCAATATACTTAAACGTCTTTGTCTTGATATTCGTCGTTTGCTTTTTGAAAATTTTCTTCACCGCACGCACGTGGCCGCGATCCCGGACGAGCCCCCAAAATGTAGATATGGGTCGCAGCAAATAAAAATCACGTGCTAGGAGAACCAACGGTGTTTTATTTTACTTTTAAGCACTTTAAACAAGATAGCACTACTAGCTTTTAAAATTACAACTTTTACTCGTCTTTTCGTCTTTCACACGCAACGCTCACCCGCCATCATATCTTCCGTCCCTCTTTTTCCCACTTCCCTCTCACTCGCACCTTAACATTCCATTTCACTACATTCTTACTTACTTTACATTATCCTTACGTTCCATGTCCGCACATCCTACAATATTTTAGCCATTATAACCAGTTTTCCATAGAATAAAATTAATTAAAATTATTAGCCTATGTTTATTGATCATATTATCGTCAAATACTAATCCTTATCCAAATAAACTATTTATTGAGCAAGATTGTTTCAATAGCTATAAATAACTTTTTATTTTATTCCAATCGGACAATCCATTCAAAAGATATTACGAATTTAAAATTGTTATTGGTATTAAAATGAATGATGGTGTCGTACGACTCGCACGGCGAAACCGCAGGGGAGGGGGGTGCACATCTATGAAGCAGGTTGCCGCGCGGCTCACTCGCGTGCTCGGCTCTCTACGCCAACTGTACTCTTTGCTCTACGCAGCGGACGCGGCCAAATCGAGATAATTTACTGAATTAATGCACTTATTAAAATTGATTTCGGAACTATTTAGATACTCATTATCAAAAGTTCTTTTCAAAACAATTTTTTTTTTTCAGAGAGCTTAAAAAATAAATGTCCACCCGTGCGAAGCCGGGGCGGGCCGCTAGTTACTTATAAATTGATTCACATTCTAATACACATAGGTACGTTGACACCGACTCATCTATCTTTGCTAATCAAACTAAGAATAGTGGAATAATATATGTTTGTTGCTAAGAAAAGTCACAACTTAGTGTTACCAACAGCTATTAACTTATCGAATACTTAATTTAACGGTATCAAAGTCAGCAGAAAATTTTAACTGGAAATTTCCCTATTTTTGTAACTATTCTCACCTAACAATTTATTGGAGAGGTGATGTAATGTAAACTTTTGTAACGCACAGATTACACAAGTATTGTCTATTATTTTTTTTTCCCCTTCGCCCGATACCTTGTTCGCGAGTGGACGTGTGTCTCGTTTTTAATTGAATTAAGTTTAATGTGTGTAAGCGACCGTAACCCATAACGACAAAGTAATAGTGAATCATATCGCATCTAAATCCCACTTATCGCTGCACGCCGCTACGCGGAGTACCTGTGCGAAAAGGACATCGGCCATAATTTGCCTCTCGCTCGCGCACCGCTACGTTGAAGCTGACCAAGGTCAAGTGACGTGCCGTAGCTGCGATCACTACACTCAACTTGAAAGCTACCTGTAGTGCAATACGACCGATTTTTAAACACCCAAGACTTGTGATGTCGGTTACACGATCACCACCGAACTCTCCGGCGCGCCCGGCAACAACAACAAACTTAATACAAGTGAAGTCCGATTCAGATATTTCGCAGATATGTTTATCGAGTAGCCCATATGATAAGGTAAATGTTACTTCGCGTAGCAAACGCCCACGTTCGGAATCGTCACCCAAAAACAGCGAACTCCAGGACTTCAAACAAGAGATACGCCAGCTTCTTACTACTTGGAAAAAAGAACAACAGGAGTACCTTACAAAAATTCTAAACGAACAAAGCTCTCAGCTGAAAACTCTTATGTCTGAAATAGCCGAGCTGAAATTGCAAAACAGTTCATTGAATAAATCATTCCTAGAAATTGATAAGACGGTCACATTCATAAGTAAACAATATGACGATATGTCAAAACAAATTGAGTCAGCGCAAAAAGAAAAAAAGTCGTACAGAGACAGTATACTGCACCTGGAAACAAAATTTCAGGACCTCCAGCAACTATCGCGGTCATCCATCATAGAAATCCGCAACGTACCCAATATGGAGAAAGAATCCACAGCCGATCTCACCACCATAATTAATAAACTAGGCACCACGGTCAACGTCCCCGTCGATAAAACCCTTGTACGCGACATCTACCGCCTACCGGGTAAGCCGGGCGCGGTCAGACCAATAGTTGTTGAATTCTCAAATATGGAAACAAAAAACCAGATGATCACCTCAGTACGCAAGTTTAACCAGGAACACCCAAACGAAGGGCGCTTAAGTACCTCCACTATCGGGCTGCCGGGTGACCGCCGTCCGATCTACGTTGCTGAATATCTTCCTGCCAGCTCCCGGAAGCTCTTCTTTGCGGCGAGGGAATTCTCAAAACGAATGGAGTACAAATTTTGCTGGACAGCGAACGGAAACATATTTCTACGTAAAGAGGAAGGAGCCAAACATCACCTTATTAAATCCGAACATTCCTTAAGTGAACTGCAAGCTCAAACAAGTCAATGACTATTTCTCATCATAACAGTATTTGCCATTGTATGTATTTTTTTGCTTCTTAACCACTATTCATTTACAAAACAAATAAAACACTTAATTACATCTCTAACATACTCTTTATCACATAACCAACACAACAACGTACACACAATTACCTCACAGACATTACACAACAATCAAACTAATTCTTCCACCATACTGATTAAGCATAACAATATAATAAAAACACCTGTCATTCGACGGTCTGTTTCGTCTGTATGTATTCGATATAACGATATGATCTATTTTCGCTCCCACAACTGGATTTTCAGGCCTATCCGAATATTCTACAGCTGCAAAAGAATCTATACGAAGAATTCATTAATATCAAAACCCATACTCAAATTAATATCGAACCCCTATACACATTTTGATGCCTTAAGTCTAATAAATGGCTGCGTTAAATAACATATCCATCGACTTAGATCATATCGAAGTATCTACATCATACACATGTGAACCAGACCATTGCAAAGATTATCTACACACTTCAAATGCACTAACTGTTTTACACCTAAATATCAGAAGTATCACTAAAAATTTTGACGAACTTAAATGTCTCCTAGTCACAATGAATGTAACATGCGACGTAATTGTGCTTTCTGAATGCTGGCTTAAAAAAGCAGGAAACATACCTATTTTGAATGGATACACATCACACCAAACCCGAAGTTTAAGTAACCAAAATGATGGCTTAGTCTTATATATTAGGAATAATCTACGTCACACTACAACTGAACCGTTTTTCCCTGACGCCAGTTGCCTAACCTGCTCCATAGAAAACAACCTTACTATCATTGCCTTATATAGACCACCATCGCAAAGGAACATTGACCCATTCCTAGATCAACTAAATAATGTTATATTTGACCTTAAAAATCACCATCACACCACAATTATTGGAGATGTAAACATCAATATCACCCCTGATAGCAATGACCCACGCTCTCTACAGTACCTAAACATGACTGCATCTCACGGATTTCTTCCAGCTTACCTCCTCCCTACTCGCCTGCATAACTGTATCGATCATGTCTTATTAAAAACTAACAACAAAGCGACTACTTTAATACTAAAAACATCGATAACAGACCACTGCGCAGTCTTGCTAAATCTGGAAAATAACAAACCCAAATCGTCCAATAATAAAGTTCATACATCCTTCCTTAATCTTTCAAGCGCTATTTCTGATATTGAAAATTGTAACTTCTCTGTATTAGATACAATGAACGACACTAACCAAGCCGCTAATGAATTACTAAATATAGTCTCCCCAATATTAATTAAAAATACAATATATGGAACAATCCCAAGCAAACAAAGAATTATAAAGCCTTGGATTACTGCAGGTCTTTTGAGATGCATACGTAATAGAGACAACATGCACTATAATACAAATAAAGAGCCGGATAACCAGATCCTAAAATTAACCTACTTACGCTATCGCAACTTCTGTAACGATTTATTAAAAAGGATAAAATCGGATTATGAAGACAAGGAATTTGAAAAGGCTATCCATGAATGCAATCCTAAAAAAATGTGGGAAACTGTCCGTAGTGTAACTGACACCAAAACCGTGCGATCAACATCAACAGAACTTTTATCACTTGAAACCTGCCCCCGTAAGTCCGTCAACAAAGTTAACACGTTCTTTGGAAACGTTGGTATAAATCTTGGAAACAATTTATCTAATTTAAATTCCCCCCAGTCTGTCGACATCCACCAACAAAATACAGTCAACTCAATGGTTCTTCTAGAAACAGACGAAGAAGAGGTAAATTCAATAATAAATAGCCTCCGGATGGACAGTGCTACGGGCTGGGACGGTATCCCACCAAAATTATTAAAACACGCTAGCCACATCCTAGTTCCACCTATCACACGTATTTGCAACTTGGCCATATCGACAGGTACATTTCCCAGTGCTCTAAAAAAAGCCATCGTACATCCAGTACACAAGTCGGGTGACAAAAATAAGGTCACAAATTATCGCCCAATTTCAGTCCTTCCAGCAATCTCCAAAATTCTGGAAAGAATAATGTACAAACGCCTTAATAACTACCTAAACAAACACAAAATAATTTCCCAAAACCAGTTTGGATTCAGACGCGGATTATCCACAGAGGATGCGGTGTCATCTTTACTGGATTTTGTAGTTAATAAAGTCGACAATAAGCTCAAGTGTCTAGGAATCTTCTTAGACCTATCGAAGGCGTTCGATACAGTGTCTGTTCCTCTACTTCTTTCTAAACTTGAGTCCATCGGAGTGCGAGGCATCGCTCATGACTTATTTAAAAGCTTTCTGACTGATAGGATGCAGTGCGTTAGGATAGGGGAGTACGTTAGCGAAGCAAGTCCTGTGATCGTCGGAGTTCCGCAAGGAAGTTTGCTCAGTCCTCTGCTTTTTCTGATCTACGTCAACGAACTCTGTCAGCTGTCCCTTTCCTCTGCAAAAATAATAGCCTACGCCGATGACACGGCAATTCTATCTTATGGCTGCGACTGGGCCTCAGCTAAAGAGGCAGCTGAAAAGGCACTTGGCGAAGTGATGTTATGGCTAGAGCAAAACAGACTGACACTAAACGTTGCAAAAACTAATTTTATCACCTTTGGATCAAGACGTTCCACCCTACCACAAGACGGTTCACTACTTCTTAAAGCCCACAAATGTTCCAACCATTTCGCCCCTTGCACATGCCCCGTTGTAACTAGACCACCAGTGGTACGGTATCTCGGCCTTCAATTAGATGCCTGCCTATCCTGGAAAAAACATCTACAAACAGTGTCCGCACGAATACGAAAACTTATTTTTCTATTTAAGAAGTTGAGGGCAAACAGTGAAGTCCTTAAAATTGTTTATTCGGCACTTGCCGAATCAGTCCTGAGCTATTGCATCACTGCCTGGGGAGGAGCCGCCAAAACCGATATTATACAGGTGGAAAGAGCCCAGAGAGCCGTAATTAAAGTAATATTAAAAAGACCCTTTAGATTCCCAACGCGGCAACTTTACAGGGACTTCAAAACACTAACGGTTCGACAGTTATACATACTACGTGCAGTCATGCGAAAACACGCGACTCTTCCATACAGAGTAAATAACAGCTCGCCAGTAAGAAGAAGACCCAAACCGGCTTGTCCCACAACACACACAAAAACTACATTTGCTAGACGTCACTACTCATACCTAAGTGCCCTTATATATAATAAATTACATCAAAAACATAGCATACATACACTAAACACACACAAATGTAAAAAAATAATTAAAGAATTCCTCCTCACCCTAGACTACGCTGAAACAGAATTACTGATGAAACCCCAATACAAATAAATAATGTATTAGTATCGCAAACACTCACACACCTCTCTAAACACACACGACACGCATCACACACATCACACACGTTCACACACAACACACACGTTTACACACATCACAGACACACATACACTTTCCCCATTACACCACATTACACGTGCTTACTCACACACTACTGCAGCTGTTACACGTTTTAGCTCCCTAATTTTGTAAAATATACGGACGAATGGATGGCCCCTATAACACAGGATTTTCCTAGCATCGGGGTCATTATTCACAAAACTTGAGCATAAATGTAATATTCTATTTAAGCGTAACATGCATTGTATTTTTCCTTTTTGTTTAATAAAATTATACTTACTTATACTTATACTTATACTACTGGACATGAGCCTCCCCCGATTTGGGAGGTTTTGCCATAATCGCCACGCTTGGCAAGCGGGTTGGCGATCGCAGTATGGTGGTAAAATGCATAGAGAATGCTGCTGCCCATTCTCTACTAAGTCCCTTGGTCGCCTTTTAGGACACCCACGAGAAGAGTGGGGTGATGCTATTCTTTACGTCCGACTTCACACGGGTTTTATTTTTTGTACTGTTAAAACTGAAAAGAATTTTGACATCAATTAAAATTAACGTTGAAAATTAATTTCACGAAAACTAAAAACCGCACTAGAACTGATTTTTTATGATCCTTAGTTGTAACGAAGTAAAATGAAACACTCCACACTCATCATGGTTCCCATAATCAAGAAGATCAAAGGCTTGCATAATTAAAACAAAAAACTCTTTTCCCAGTATTATCTCTGTGATCTGGGGCGGAACACATGCCCTTTGCAGGCTTTGTAGATTTTCAACAGAATTTTGAAAGCTGTAAAATTTGCACCCCACATTGTAATAACTTGAAACCCAAACTTTATCAATGTAAGCACAGATTCTTAATGTGAACCAGGTCAACAAAACAGTGTAAAGTTAAGTCTCAATAAATCTCACGATAAAGCTTCCCTAAAAGCAATTACCTAGATCTGGAGTTACTCCAATAGCGTGTCTTGTGTGAAAGTGGGACAAATCCGGGAAATGGACGTCGGAAGGGTTGAGAGCGGTATGGTCAACAAAATAAGACGATAGTACACACCGGGGCGGGGGTCGCTTACAACAGACTGATGAAGTCTTTGAGACTTCACATTTACGGTGGAGGTGTGCCCTGCCTGGGCGGGGCACCGCCGTGTCCTCGTGGAGTCGATCGGCGGCGGCGACCTCTCGCGTCCGGCCCTGGTGCGAGCCATGGTACGGAGCGAGAGGGAATGGGAAGCCGTCACCTCCTTCTGCGAAGCAGTAATGCTCGCGAAGGAGGAGGCGGGACGCGTGAGGGAGTGGCAGTCTCTGCGCTCTCACGTCCCTAGCCGCCGCAGGAGGAGACGCCCCGGGCGTCGGGAGTCAATAGCGGACTCCCGGCCACCGTAGGCGCGAGCTTGCGGGTGGCGAGCAATGGGTAGCTCGCCGCCCGGTAAGGACCAGGCTCGGGTAGACGGCGCGCAGTGTTCCACGCGCGCCTCAAAGAGATGTCAGCAGCAGTGTAGGGGTCTACTAGGACCGATGCCTGCCGGGGTCGCGTGATTGTTCGAAAGAGATACCGTGACCCTGGCACATGGGCAACTGATGGAACACGGGTGGGTTTTAGTCAGTAAAAGTCTGACACGCCCTCCCGCTCTGCCCAGAGCGGGAGAAGTCATTTGATGATTTCCCATCCTGAAAAAAAAAAAAAAAAAAAAAAGACTTCACATTTCACTTGATTGTCCAATATTGCTGGCTGTGGTTCATTGCTAACGTTCAAATTGTTTATTGTTTTTGCTTAATTGGCTGTGTTACTGTCAATAAATCAGAATATAAGACCAAGCTGAGAGCTTTGCCTTTTTCTCGTCGATTTCTTTCAAAGTACATATTCCTCCCTTCCATTTTGATTACGTTATCCTACCAATATTATAAATGTGGAAATTTATGAGGATGTATGGATGTTTGTCACTCTTACACGCATTTACGACTGAACGGATTTAGATAGATTTTTTGGATATATCACAAATATAGGGTGGGCCATCTAGTGTTTTAAATTTGAAGTACCGATTACTTTGAATTTGAAAGGTAGAATGACGTTAATTTTTTACAGAAAGTTAGTTTTATGTTTGACATTTGCAAAAAGGGATGCTATAAGCTCGAACTAAATTGGGAAATATTAAAAACTTATTTCCAAAGTAGTGAGTCTTTAACACAAACTAAGAAAACGTGGAAAATTTAAGAGTTCAGTTTGTGCGTCAATTTGTGAAGCGAGTTCATGAAAACTTTTTAACAAAAAATTAAACCGCCGAAAAACTGAAAAGCATAAAATAATACTTCAACCTTAAAATTGTAACCAACCATAAAATATTTGGGCGAGATAGACAATCCAAAAGGAGCACGTAAAAATTCAAACTGTCCATGATGAGTAATAAAAGAAGTATAGGGTACAGATTCTTTGCTTATTTTAAGATGAAAAAATCCATTTTTGAGATCTAAAACGCTGAACACCTTGGCGTCTCTCAACTTATCAATTAAGTCATCTATAATAGGCAATGGGAATTCATCTTTTACTATCTTTTTATTTAATAATCGGTAGTCCACACAAATGCGGGTCGATCCATCCTTTTTCTTAATTAACACTAACGGGCTAGAATATTCAGAAAAACTAACCTGTACTATTCCCTTCTGTAACCACTCGTCTACCTGTTCGTCTACTATCCTTTGTTCCATGTGCGATATTCTTCGGGGCCGCTGAGCTATTGGTACCTCATCTTTTAAAACAATCTTCATTTTAATAGGGGCTTCTTTCATCTGAAGGGGCTTGTACTCTTGAACCAGCTGCCTTACTGTCGCTTTAATCTCAGGATTGAAGATGTGGCCTGTAACATCAACATCAGTCACACAACAATTCACCCGCGACAGCCATTCATCGCCTTGTGTAAACAATAACACACAACCCTCACGGAATACCATGACAACATTCTGTAGGAACTCTTGTCCTATAATCAACCTATAGGGCATTGACCCATTCGGTACTATGTGAAACACCACATTGCGATAACACTGTTCATCAATAACAATACAAACAACAATTTTTCCGTATGACATTACTTTGGTAAGTCCGAGTCCAGATAATATCGTATTATCCACGTTACACGGCAATTTCAACTCTTTCCACAAGTCTTTCGCTATTAAGTTGACATCACTACCCGTATCTATTAACGCACTGATTGTTTTATCACCAATTTTCACCGATTTTACAGCTTTATTTTCGTTATTTCGTTGCCGGTCATATTGTTGATTTACTTGCATGACGTCGCTGTCACTTTCCGATTTGACATTTACATCATGGCCGCACGCGCCGCTCTGATTGGCCGCTGATGTTGCTCCGAACATAGTCGAATGTTTCGTCGGGCCCGCGTCGGACTGCTTTACCAACGCCGTCGGGCGCGATTGAACCCGCTGATTGGCCGCTCCGTGCGACTGTTTTACCGACGTAGTCTTCGTACCATCCGAACCTCCGCTGCTTCCTGCGCTGGGATTGGTACACCGCGAACTGATATGGCCGAATTCGTTACACCGAAAGCACTTCACCCCGTTCCGGCATGCACTAGCTAGATGATTTTTCCCTCCACAATTATAGCAAAACTGCCCGGTTCCAGATGTGGAATCTTTGGGCAGCACAGCTGCCGTTCTTTTTACAGGTCGTTCACTGCTCTGCTTGTCAGCCTTCTTCTTAATCGCCTCGTACACCAATAATTTTTCTTTCAGCGCCGGGTAGGTGACTGCGCCGTACAAAATTGCCTTATTAGTTTCTAGGTCCGATATGCCGTCTATTATGTACTGTATGGCGACGTAATCGGGAAATTTAGCCCGTTTTCCCATTTCTTTCATTATGAGCATGTACTGATAGTAGGATTCGTCTTTACGTTTCTTTCGTGCCGCCATAAGTTCATGCATCTCTTTACTATTCGTAACGTCTGGAAACTCCTTCAGCACCGCCGCCTTTAGGTCTTCATACGTCCTATGCACCTTTTCCGTCTTGAGCCACAACTCTGCCGTTCCCGTCAAGGACCTACGGGCTATAATGAGACGCTGCTGAGCCGTCCATCCAAAAATTTCTCCGTTGTCGTCGAGGTCTTGAGCCCATTTCGCAGAAGTGTAGGTGTGGTCATCACCGCTAAATTTCGCCATATCGATGATGCTAAACACTGCCTCTTTATTTTCTGCCATCTTCAGTCGTCGTTTGAAATCGTGATCGTCTTCCGTCTTTCGTCTTCAGTTCTATTCAATATACTTAAACGTCTTTGTCTTGATATTCGTCGTTTGCTTTTTGAAAATTTTCTTCACCGCACGCACGTGGCCGCGATCCCGGACGAGCCCCCAAAATGTAGATATGGGTCGCAGCAAATAAAAATCACGTGCTAGGAGAACCAACGGTGTTTTATTTTACTTTTAAGCACTTTAAACAAGATAGCACTACTAGCTTTTAAAATTACAACTTTTACTCGTCTTTTCGTCTTTCACACGCAACGCTCACCCGCCATCATATCTTCCGTCCCTCTTTTTCCCACTTCCCTCTCACTCGCACCTTAACATTCCATTTCACTACATTCTTACTTACTTTACATTATCCTTACGTTCCATGTCCGCACATCCTACAATATTTTAGCCATTATAACCAGTTTTCCATAGAATAAAATTAATTAAAATTATTAGCCTATGTTTATTGATCATATTATCGTCAAATACTAATCCTTATCCAAATAAACTATTTATTGAGCAAGATTGTTTCAATAGCTATAAATAACTTTTTATTTTATTCCAATCGGACAATCCATTCAAAAGATATTACGAATTTAAAATTGTTATTGGTATTAAAATGAATGATGGTGTCGTACGACTCGCACGGCGAAACCGCAGGGGAGGGGGGTGCACATCTAT
The DNA here is from genome assembly GCA_932294355.1 of Aporophyla lueneburgensis. Lineage (NCBI taxonomy): Eukaryota > Metazoa > Arthropoda > Insecta > Lepidoptera > Noctuidae > Aporophyla > Aporophyla lueneburgensis. The sequence goes on from OW028753.1 coordinate 25,075,769, forward strand.
GAAGCAGGTTGCCGCGCGGCTCACTCGCGTGCTCGGCTCTCTACGCCAACTGTACTCTTTGCTCTACGCAGCGGACGCGGCCAAATCGAGATAATTTACTGAATTAATGCACTTATTAAAATTGATTTCGGAACTATTTAGATACTCATTATCAAAAGTTCTTTTCAAAACAATTTTTTTTTTTCAGAGAGCTTAAAAAATAAATGTCCACCCGTGCGAAGCCGGGGCGGGCCGCTAGTTACTTATAAATTGATTCACATTCTAATACACATAGGTACGTTGACACCGACTCATCTATCTTTGCTAATCAAACTAAGAATAGTGGAATAATATATGTTTGTTGCTAAGAAAAGTCACAACTTAGTGTTACCAACAGCTATTAACTTATCGAATACTTAATTTAACGGTATCAAAGTCAGCAGAAAATTTTAACTGGAAATTTCCCTATTTTTGTAACTATTCTCACCTAACAATTTATTGGAGAGGTGATGTAATGTAAACTTTTGTAACGCACAGATTACACAAGTATTGTCTATTATTTTTTTTTTTATAATATTTTATCCCCCCTGCCCGCGACTTCGTCTGCGTTAAATTTTTGCTCCCCTGACTCTTCTCGTCGCATTGCCAGTTCTCGTCGATTTTTCGTTGCTGCTCCGCTTCTTTTGTAGTCGTAGCGTGATATTATATAGCCTTCCTCAATAAATAAGCTTCCCAACACAAAAATATTTTTTAAATTCGGACAAGTAGTTCCTGAGATTGCCGCGTTCAACCAAACAAACTCTTCAGCAGGGTTAACCAGGTTTCCTTGAATAGTCCCACATCAAGAATTATTTCCAACTTTTAACTAGGACAAACCTAATTATCAAATCGTTTCCTTAATTTTATGTGCCATTTGCTGTAATAGACCAAGTAACTGATCCCTTAGCTTGTCTAAATAATTGTGAAGATTAAAATTAATAATGTAATTTTGTCATGATGACAAAGAATTTTTATTTTTATTCTCAAGAATGCTCAAACATTTCTTTTTATTTTTTCATCATCATCATCATTTCAGCCGTAAGACGTCCACTACTAAACTTCGCCTTTTAGGACACCCACGAGAAGAGTGGGGTGATGCTATTCTTTACGTCCGACTTCACACGGGTTTTATTTTTTGTACTGTTAAAACTGAAAAGAATTTTGACATCAATTAAAATTAACGTTGAAAATTAATTTCACGAAAACTAAAAACCGCACTAGAACTGATTTTTTATGATCCTTAGTTGTAACGAAGTAAAATGAAACACTCCACACTCATCATGGTTCCCATAATCAAGAAGATCAAAGGCTTGCATAATTAAAACAAAAAACTCTTTTCCCAGTATTATCTCTGTGATCTGGGGCGGAACACATGCCCTTTGCAGGCTTTGTAGATTTTCAACAGAATTTTGAAAGCTGTAAAATTTGCACCCCACATTGTAATAACTTGAAACCCAAACTTTATCAATGTAAGCACAGATTCTTAATGTGAACCAGGTCAACAAAACAGTGTAAAGTTAAGTCTCAATAAATCTCACGATAAAGCTTCCCTAAAAGCAATTACCTAGATCTGGAGTTACTCCAATAGCGTGTCTTGTGTGAAAGTGGGACAAATCCGGGAAATGGACGTCGGAAGGGTTGAGAGCGGTATGGTCAACAAAATAAGACGATAGTACACACCGGGGCGGGGGTCGCTTACAACAGACTGATGAAGTCTTTGAGACTTCACATTTACGGTGGAGGTGTGCCCTGCCTGGGCGGGGCACCGCCGTGTCCTCGTGGAGTCGATCGGCGGCGGCGACCTCTCGCGTCCGGCCCTGGTGCGAGCCATGGTACGGAGCGAGAGGGAATGGGAAGCCGTCACCTCCTTCTGCGAAGCAGTAATGCTCGCGAAGGAGGAGGCGGGACGCGTGAGGGAGTGGCAGTCTCTGCGCTCTCACGTCCCTAGCCGCCGCAGGAGGAGACGCCCCGGGCGTCGGGAGTCAATAGCGGACTCCCGGCCACCGTAGGCGCGAGCTTGCGGGTGGCGAGCAATGGGTAGCTCGCCGCCCGGTAAGGACCAGGCTCGGGTAGACGGCGCGCAGTGTTCCACGCGCGCCTCAAAGAGATGTCAGCAGCAGTGTAGGGGTCTACTAGGACCGATGCCTGCCGGGGTCGCGTGATTGTTCGAAAGAGATACCGTGACCCTGGCACATGGGCAACTGATGGAACACGGGTGGGTTTTAGTCAGTAAAAGTCTGACACGCCCTCCCGCTCTGCCCAGAGCGGGAGAAGTCATTTGATGATTTCCCATCCTGAAAAAAAAAAAAAAAAAAAAAAGACTTCACATTTCACTTGATTGTCCAATATTGCTGGCTGTGGTTCATTGCTAACGTTCAAATTGTTTATTGTTTTTGCTTAATTGGCTGTGTTACTGTCAATAAATCAGAATATAAGACCAAGCTGAGAGCTTTGCCTTTTTCTCGTCGATTTCTTTCAAAGTACATATTCCTCCCTTCCATTTTGATTACGTTATCCTACCAATATTATAAATGTGGAAATTTATGAGGATGTATGGATGTTTGTCACTCTTACACGCATTTACGACTGAACGGATTTAGATAGATTTTTTGGATATATCACAAATATAGGGTGGGCCATCTAGTGTTTTAAATTTGAAGTACCGATTACTTTGAATTTGAAAGGTAGAATGACGTTAATTTTTTACAGAAAGTTAGTTTTATGTTTGACATTTGCAAAAAGGGATGCTATAAGCTCGAACTAAATTGGGAAATATTAAAAACTTATTTCCAAAGTAGTGAGTCTTTAACACAAACTAAGAAAACGTGGAAAATTTAAGAGTTCAGTTTGTGCGTCAATTTGTGAAGCGAGTTCATGAAAACTTTTTAACAAAAAATTAAACCGCCGAAAAACTGAAAAGCATAAAATAATACTTCAACCTTAAAATTGTGAGTCGGCGCTTTGAGTGATCCTTGTTCATTGAGTTTTCAGCGCCGACTCAAAATTTTAAGGTTGAAGTATTATTTTATGCTTTTCAGTTTTTCGGCGGTTTAATTTTTTGTTAAAAAGTTTTTATTTTATATTTTTTTGTGGCGTTAATGTATTAATAATACTTAGCAAGATATACCCTATCCAACACAAAAAAAATTATCAAAATCGGACTACTCTGTATAAAGTTATGCGTGTTTATACATTACAATCAGTGAGTGAACAATCAATCATCCCCTGTTTTCCGACCCTTAGGGTTCGATTTTGTTTTCCAAATTGATATGGGACCACGAAGAAGAATTGTCACAATCGGACCACTATGTAAAAAGTTATGCGTGGTCATACATAAAAAAAAAAAAAAAATATACGCGTCGAATTGATAACCTCCTCCGTTTTTTTTCGTCGGTTGAAAATGGATCGTTATTTGATAAAGCAACCCGTGTACGTTCTTGTCCAGTTCGTTCAACCAAATCATTGCTGCTGTGGTTCAGAATGAGCAAGAACATCCATCAACATCAAGTCGTCATATCTCGCACTTCTCTGGGAAGAATTTTGCATAAAGACCTCGGTATGAAGGTTTACAAAGTTCATTTGGTCCAAGAACTGAAGTCTCATGACCACCCTATGTGTTTTCGGTTTGCCCAATAAGGTGAAGATTGTTTGGCAGGAGATGAAGTATTTTACCGAAAAATCGTGTTTTCAGATAAAGCTCATTTTCATCTCGGTGGCTATGTCAATAAGCAAAATTGCCACATATGTTCAGAAAACCCACACGTGACTATTGAGTAGCCAATGCATCCACAACGAGTCACTGTTTGGTGTGCATTTTGGTCTGGCAGCATCATTAGGCCATTATTGCGTTGATCGGATGGGGTACTGCCGAGCCAGTCGTGGTAGTCATATGAATGATATTGTGTTCCATTATTAAATAACAAAGTTTAACCTTTCCAATAAAACCAGAAATTCAAAAAAATAATCAGTAGTTTTCTTTTTATACACGATTCAAATTTTAAATTTTAAATGGCCCACCAGTTTATAACCTGGATTAACACATAGGGTCCCGTTAGTGTTATCCCGGTAGTAATTTCCCGCGAGATAATTTCAGTACTCCACACGGGCGAATCCGCTGGCAAAATCTGGTCAAAGATAAATGTGTTGGCTGTTGAAGTTCACATGCTCTGCAAAGATTCCGTTACGTCAACGTCAACAATTGGATTAACTCAATTTTTGCTTTATGTTCTATGTTATAATCACCTCTAGAAAATGTTTATTTTTGAGCAAAGAAGACTTGTGAATGTTCAACCAATTTTCACGAAATGTTTATAAATGAACAAATCCCTGACCTGTGAACCAGACTCACAGCACTCAGTTGGATTTAATTATTAACAACTCTTTTAGGTATATTTAGTTCTGAGGTAGCACTACTGTCCATTCAGACTAGGTAGAATATTAATTTGAGAAGACTTATCAAATATGTGGGTAATATACACATATTGCTTAAACCAACAGTTAGTTATTAAAATTACTACATATTTTTCCTTATGCCATCCACATGACATTAATATTTATGAGTAGATAAATGAATTAGTTCAGATTCTGATGGGAAAATCGAGTTAATTATGCAAAGTATCAAGAGGGATGTCTCCATTACTCGACTGATTTCTGTAATATAAATCGTATCCAAACATAAAATTTCAAGACAATATTTTTATTTGAAAACTAACATTAGTGGTCTAACGAAGCGAAATAAAATGAACCGATTTACTTGTTCCAAATTCAAACGAGCTAATAATACCCTTTTCTTAGTATTTTTATGAAATTACGAACAAGCTTGTCGAAACCAAAAAATACCATAAAGATATTTCCAACAAGAAGGTATATATAAAACGTAGCTATTTTCGGTTATTAATGTGGGCATAGACAAAATTAAGCGACCGTCAGACGACCTTTGACAAATTATGTAATCTTTCTAATCGGTATTGTCGAGAAACCTTGGACATCCCAAGGTTTCTCGACAATACCGATTACATTATTGACAATACTAGATATAGGGTTATTATTTAATATCCCTTGTGAGTCGCCGTTCATTGCGTGTCACCCACTGATTATAAATAGAGATTGCTGATATTAAATAGAATTGGCAATGAAACGCGTTTCTTAGGGTATTATAAAGATGAATCACTTTAAAGAGTTATGCAGGAAGTATTTATTTGTTTAATCCAAACATACCAATGCTACCGCTCCTGAGGTCCTAAGTCCAGGTCGCAACTAGTAATTAATTTCTATCTAGAATTTTAGTGTAGCTTAAAACGACAACTACACAATCTGCTGGCAAAAGATGCGCTTGCGAGAATCGTAATTATCGTTTTATCCTATTGGACTGGGATTCATTGAACTCCTCTCTAATCTCTTATCTTTATCATTCGCCTACTCGAATCCACTGTAGGATATAGGCCTTTCCAATTATACGTCTTTTGCTACTCTCATCCGCATGCACTACGGCATACCCCCATGGGAAAAGGGGGGAGTTTATGTATGTGTGAAATAGACACCTAAATACTTAGATTCTGTTTAGAATTTGCGTGTAGCTTAAAACGAAAATTATACAAACTGCTGGCTCTAAAGAGGTCTAGCCCTTGCGAGAATCGTAATTATAATCGTTTTATCCTACTGGCGTGAAATTCCACGAACTCTAATCTCTCAACTTCATCATTAGCCCACAGAAATTCACTGTTGTACATAGGACTCTCCAATTGCACGCTTATCATTTAGCTCGATTTTCGGCAACTCTCACCCAGCTGCTAGCAGCCACCCTGTGAAGATCGTCGCTCCACATAGCCTAAGGGCACACACACTAATTGAAGACGTTAGTCTTCAGCCCATCCCAGCTGAATTCTTCTGTTAGCCTCCTTCTCAAAGTTGTTCTTACCACACTGCAAAATTGATCCGAAGTCAACGGATTCTCCAACAACGTCGAGAGCACCGCCTTAGAGAACAGGTGGTAAACTAATACCTCAATAATCTCACTGACTCCATCGCAGACTCACATTCGTTCATCATTTAACATAAATGTAATTAACTACCATAATAAAATGAAATATTAGTTCAGCTTCAGCAAGCCTAGATTGACACTACTCTAACTTGAAGTAAACAATTTAGTGGGTGCGACGAATTTTTAATTAAGAATATGGTGAGTACACAAACTTGCCGCCATTTGTATATTTATTAGATTTCAGCCTCTTTCAGGTAGACCTTGTTGGTAGAGTTTTGTAGGCATTAAGTGAATGGCAGTGGTGAGAAGGACCGCGTTTTATTTTTTCAGTTTCAGGACAAGTCACATTCATCATTTGACCGCACTACGCGTTAACACCATTATTTCAGTACACTAGAAATGGTTTACATACTTTAATCATATTATTTTCTTGTGAATGCGACTTAAAGCCACTCCCGGCCTCCGTACGCGAAGGCTTGCGGCCGGCGAGCAATGGGTAACTCACCGCCCGATAAGGACCCAGGCCCGTGTCGACGGTACGTAGTTATCCACGCGCGCCTCAAAGAGATGTCAGCAGTACTGAAGGGGTCTGCTAAGACTGATGCCTGCCAAGGTCGTCTAATTAGAGGCCAACATAAATTATTCAAGAAGTAAAGAAGGTTTAAAATAAGTAGGTTCAGAATCATATTTTGTTCGAATTTAAATCGGTAATCGTTTTAGGGAATACGTTTTCCAATACAAATCTTACTTCATAACTGAAATAAAATTGACGTATATTTTATCTGTTATACCTAGTATCAACTAAAAATTTTATAAAAAAATAATCTAAACCTTAAAAAAATATCAGTTACCAACGAGAATAAACCGTGTGAACCCTTATAATTTTCCTAACGAAACTGAAAGCGTATTTTTTACAAAAAGCTCAGTCATCAAAAGGTAATATTTTAGGCGAGTGTATAAAAGAAATTTGAACAGGCCCACTCAGAAAGAAAGCAAAACATTGAAAAATACGTACATTTGGCAAAAATAATAATTTTCTGACAGTATTTTGCATTACCATAGCTGGCTTAGGGCCATACCTGCGATTACCTGTGTTATATGATGAATTATTTTAGATACTTGTTAATATCAGGTTCGAAGAATAATGTTGTTGTTCAATGGTTTCTCAGTGCTAAAAAATTTCGCTTCCACTTTACATATATCACATTTCTATATCCAGAGATTAACATCTCTTGATGAAGAAACAGGTAAGTATGTATACAGTACCTAATTGAAGGAATAATTTATTCCTCACGCGAGATTTCAAAGATCGCGGTAAGATAATTCACTGTCATCAGATTGATGAGTTCCATTCCTCCAGAACTGTTTTAACATTAGATCTTCGCCACAGGACCAGCTCCTTAATTTTATTTCACAATGAAAACAAGAACAAGCGATTCATATTGACAATAGTGTTACTCCATCGTGCCAGAAGTAATTATCAGTCGTAACATTTTCAATACAGTCACGCAGTTGAAATACCAGAAGTGCTATTCTGTAACAATCTCACCGTGAACAGTTAGGTGTAGTGAGCTTGAAATAAGCTGTCAATAGTGTCCATCTCTAGCATCACCAGGAGTGACAGCTGACTTCAAACTCATTTCATTTAAGTTTTCACGGTGAGATTGTTACAGAATAGGCCGGCTGGTCATCATCATTTCAACTGAAAGACGTCCACATAGACATAGGCCTCTCCCAATTTGGGAAGATTTACCATAATCGCCACACTTGGCAGGCGGATTGGCGATCGCATTATGGTGGTAAAATGCATAGAGAACGCTGCCCGTCCTCCAGTAAGTCCCAGTCGCCTTTAACGACACCGACGGAAAGAATTGAGATAGGACGGTGCTATTCTTTACGTCCAGCAACAGACGGAACTCCGGCTGGTCACTAGGTCACTAATGACTTGAACGATGACCTGGACATAGAAACATGGCGTTGGCTATCCGTTGTAATACATATGCTGATGTAGCAAGTAAGTAAAAATAACACTCCTTAGAGCTAACTGCCAGTCATTCTAGACGTGAAGTCTGTGGGTTTACGCAAAAGTCATAACTATACGTTAAGAATGCCAGCGAGGCTGACGCATTTTTCTTGCGTTTCGGGGATATTTTCTGAAGCACGGATTGATGCCTTTCATGTCAGACTTCAAAAGCGGTGTGCCTCGCATTGTATACGCAGAATGCATACTAGTTCCCTAAGCATTCTGAGCATGTTATGCGGTAGGCGGGATTGCCGAATACTGCAATACTGGGTCAGATTTCATACGTCGACGGATATGTACTACATACTGCGTGGATAGTGTGAGATTCTACTCCAGACTTTATCATGATTACGACTGCGGTTTGTGTAACATTAGCTATGAGTTTTCTTTACTAACAGTTAGTCTATATGTATTCACTGTGGTCTGATATTTGAAATTTAAAAATAATAATTACGAAACGTACCTGTTTAAAAAAAATACATACATAAATATACATTTGATTACTTCCTCCAATTTTTGTTCTTCAATCATTTGAATCCAGCCAACTTGTCGAATAGTAAGTAATACCCGTTCAGTTATCATTTTCCGATGTTAAAGATTAAAGGGCCGCCAGTCTCTTAAATCATTTCAGCGTCGCTAGGTTATATGAAGTGGAGTGCTCATCAATAAAACATTTGAAGTGGTTTCGGTGTGTCGTAGTTGGGCAGCAGAAGTTTAATTTGGCTGGTAAATAATAAATAGGACAGTGGTCATGGTCAGTCTCTACCAACGTTAGTGGCTACGGGTAATATCCCCTTATCATGAACCCATTATCCATACACACGAGGCAGAAACCAAAGAATCAATATAATGTTGGTACTTTAGTGGATGGAGTAAAAGTAAAAGATAGTATTAACCGTCAGTCAATCCTCACTGTTAATCGGTAAAAGTGCGTAATTTATTAACAATACAGATATTTAGAAATCATGATCATCATATCATTTCAGCTGAAACACGTCCACTGCTGGACATAGGCCTCCCTTAAACACCGTCACTTCGACCGGTTGTGTGCTTCTCGCATCCAGCGGATTCCTGCGCCTTTATTTAGAAATGGTCCAAGATAAACACTAGGCTGTTTTTTCCTGCCACGGTCGCAGATTTGTTCGAAAGACTAACCGTGGCCCTGGCACAGACAGCTGAAAGAACAAGGGTGGATTTTAGTCAGTAAAAGTCTGACACCTGTTCCTGAGCGGAAGAAGTCATTTGATGATTTCCCACCCAAAAAAAGGATTTGTCTTTTATTTTTTCAGAAACATTTCGTCTGAGAAATAGAGGTGGTTTTGTTTAAAATTTATATCAAGTATACGAAAATACAAAAGGTACCTGCTCGATCGACCAAGCTGTTATTACTAATTAATATCTAGTCAAATTATCAAACCATATTCTATACAAAACTGATTGACAAATCAAACACAGCAGCGTGAAGCCGTTTGCCTCTTAGTTTATAAACACTTTGAATTAGTTAACTAAGTCTTCTTACTGAACTAATTTCCTGAACTCGTCATACTTTGTGTCTTGAATCTCTGCTGTAACGTCTTGACGAGTTATTGAATTGTAAGAGGATTGTGTACGGTGTTGGTGGTCGGGCTTCTGAGCTTCCATGGAATTGAATATCGGTTCTACGAATAACATTGCGTCTTGCATGTGCTTTGTATGTGTAATTTATTTTTGTCTGGCGGTGGTTCTTCCGGCTCGTTTATTTAAAGTCATTTTTACTATTGTGATTTCAATGTTTAAATAATTATATATTGATGTTTTTTTTTCATTTGAGTTAAGTTAGTGGATATTGCAATGATTTGCTAAGTATTTTATCAATTAAATTACTATAACTATTTTAGAGTTACCTTTTTTAACAAACTAGTGGTCGCCAAGTGGTCGAAATTCCATAATTAATTTAAATACAAAAAAAAATATTAGCTTCATGCACTCCTCCATATAAACTTTAACTAAGCCACATTTCATTCTCCTCCGTTCGCCTAATTTTCGTAAAAAAGGGTACAAAGTCTTTGTTACACGTACATAGTAATATAAAGATATGTCACGTGGTTCCAAACTGTGCTTCGTTTTGTTGTCAAAAGTTTATTTGTATTCTAATGAAGGACAATATTTAAATGTAGATTTCCACAATATGCTTTTAATGACTCATTTAAAAAGACAGTAAAATTCAAAGACGAGGCTTAATGTCTGGCCTCCAGACTTTTATATTCACTTTATGGTAAACAGCATCTGGCCCGCACCCTTATTGCGTCACACACTTTCAACCACAATCTGAATAATCTTGAAACTAATTCATTGCTTTATAATGTTCCAAAAATGTGGCTGCCCGGCAGGGTAAATAACGCAATGAATGTTGTAAAACTATCAAAATGATAGCCTATCTACTGTTTGTGAGTTATAAATGACCCAGCTGGCCTGTGTGTTACATTCGAAGCCCACAAAGAACAGTGGCGAACTCCCAAACAAATTTTTGTTGACATTTTTTTTTAGCGTCTGCCTATGAAAAATATGTAAAAGTATAGAGATTGAATTGCTGAACAGTTTTGTCTTCTGTTATACTTATATAGGAAGTCAGGAATTTAAGATATTTCAGGTTGAAGTTTTAGAGGTTATGTCTCGTCAACAACAGACTTATCGAAAAAGATATATAGAAATACCTACTTATTGCTCAAAATATCATTGATAGAAATGCATTTTAAATATAAAATAAACTGCGGACTACGTATTCAGAATATTAAGTCCAACCGACGTGCGTAGGTCTGCCACATGGTCTACGTAAGTAAGTAGGCAGATACCTACTTGATTACATGTTCATAAGAATATTTATTTAATCATCTTAGTCAACTATCTTTAGAGCAGTTAGTTATAGATATTCAATTCAATTCAATTCAATTTAATTCATGAACAATTTTCATTGTGTTTGAAATCACATAATAAAATAAAATAACATAACAATAAAAAAGTAAAAAAATATCAGAAGTCATTATAAATTAAAATAACATAAAAATCTCACATCTCATACAGTAGTATTATTAAATGTCAACTCACTAAAAATAGGAACAGAAAATGCAATTTTAAAGATAATATTGTACAAATAAAATAAAATGTTTATGTCAACTGAAATAAATAAGAGGACGGATGATACCAATATTTAATTTTGTCATTTAAAATAATGTCTATAACATTGACTAAACAATAATTTCAGTCGACTTTAAATACAATCAAATGTTAAGTTGACAGGAGTAAAACGCATGGTCAAATTACAAGTCACAAGTCGTCAACAGAGTAGAGACATTTATCTAATAGGAATGCTTGAACTTTAGCCTTAAATGCAGATGTATAAATCAAGCTTTTTAAATGTTGTGGTAACTTGTTAAATATTTGCACTGCTTGATACTGTGAACAGTGCTTCACAATATTGAAGTGAGGACTTATCTTACTTCTCAGATCCTTCCTACGTGTACTCTCCCTAACTAGTCTTTCTTCATCCGTCTCATATTCATGAATGTACTTCTTAAGATTTGTCAGGAGTACTAAAACGTAGAGACTGGGTACTGTAAGAATGTTTAAATCTACAAAATGTGGGCGGCAGCTCTCTTTTTGTGAAATACGGACAATAGTACGTACGGCTCTTTTCTGAAGTACAAAAGCTCTTTGGCAGTTATAATTATAGCTTTTCCCCCAAAATTGTATGCTGTATCGTAATTTAGACTCAATTAGTGCGTAATATACTATTTTTAATTGTTTAATGTCAATTACATCTCGAAGGGTTCTTAACGCATAGCACGCAGATGATATAGATGAATCTATGGCGGCTAGTTCCTTTTTCCAGTTAAATGAGTCGTCTATGTAAACTCCCAAGAATTTAGCCTCGCTCACTAGTTCAATTTTGTCATAGTTTAGTCTTATATCCATGGTGTCTTTATTACGAGCAGTTGTTTTAAATAACATTATTTTAGTTTTCGCACTATTTATTTTCAGCTTATTTTTAGTAAACCATGAATAAAGGTAATTTAGAGTTGCATTAACTTTTTCCGTAAGTTCTTTTGTGTCATTTGCCCCAATAATGGCATTCGTGTCATCCGCGAAAACCACAAGTTGTATGTCAGGTAGAATTTTGTTAATATAATTTATTAAGTCATTGGTAAACAGAATGAACAATATAGGCCCCAAAATCGAGCCTTGTGGAACACCGGCAAAAATATTAAAAAAAGGTGACTTATAATTTTGTCTTTGTCCATCTTGCAACTCACTTATTTCTACAAACATTTTTCTGTTTTTAAGGTAGGAGAGCAAAAGTTGGGAGGCTTTGCCTCTCACTCCGTAGTGATTTAGTTTAGCTATAAGTAAATCATGGTCAACAGTGTCAAATGCTGAGCTCAAGTCTAGGTAAACACCAGCTACTCTCATTTTATTATTTATTTTATTGATCACATCATTAACAAGAGTATATATGGCGTCTCCTGTGCCAACATTTTTTTGATATCCAAATTGTCTTCTGTGTAATACTTTGTTTGAGTTTATATGAAGCAAAAGCCGAGATTTGATTATTTTTTCGAATATCTTTGAAAGCGTCGGCAGCAAGGAGATTGGCCTGTAATTTTTAGGATCGGTCTTTGGACCTTTTTTATGAACCGGTATGATTTTGGCTATTTTTAACTGTTCTGGAAATATTCCATCATTAATACACTTGTTAAAGAAGCAAGAAAGCGGCTCAGCAAGAATATTTAAATGATCTTTAATCAGAGAAATAGGAATTTCGTCATATCCACACGAACGTTTATTGTCCATCTTCTTGACTATATTGGAGATTTCACTTGGAGTGGTGGGAGCAAAGCAAAGATCATTATCGACCCGTTGTGTACTCTGCTGTAATAACAAAATTGCTTCCTCATTTCTGTTTTCACAGGTGAGGCAGTCGTTATTAAAATGTGTTGCTAGTGTGTTTACTACTTCGTTGGGGTCATTAACAATTTTGCCATCATTTTTAAGTAATAGATGTTCCGCATACATAACTTTAGATCGGTTTGTGCATTTATTAACAATTTTCCAGATTTCTTTGCTAGAGTTTGTTGATTTATTAACTGTTTCCCTAACTGTTATTTTTTTAGCTTTAGTGATAACCCTTCTATAAATTCTGATGTATTTGTTTTTGTAATTTAGAACACTAGTATCAAGATTATTACCATTATTAACGCATAAGAAACGTTTCATTTTACTAGAGATTTTTATGCCTTTGGTGACCCACTTTATTTTGGTACTCTTTATAATGTTAACTTTACTTTTCTTTTTTTTGTAACTAATTTTAAAAACCTCTGAGAACTTCTGTATAAATGCATTGATTCCCATATTAGTCCAGTTATGTTTTAATATTTCCTGCTTAAAACAGGTGCTGTTATTAGAACTGAAAATTCTCTTATTTATAACAACATGCTGGGTATTGTTTCTTGACTTGCTAGTCAGAGATTCCAATCTAAATTTTCCTAAAAGACCTCCATGTCCATCAGCCAGACCATTATGGTCTACTGCACATTCCTGTATGAAATATTCAGGTAGGTTAGTTAAAATATTGTCGATGCATGAATATGAGTCATATCGAATAAACGTTGCAGTGTTAACAAGATGCCTAAAATTGTAACATGTTAATAAACTGACAAATTCAGTACGTTTTTTAGAATCTAAAAGTAAATCTATGTTAAAATCACCGCATATTATGCAATTCCTATTAAATAAATGTTCCAACAATTTTTCCATGCGTGTCATGAAAAGATCAAAATTCGTGTCATAAGGAGTACGATAACAACAGCATATATATAGACCAGTATCAATGTCTTTAATACAACATATTTCAAAGTTGTCCATCTTATAAAGTTTGTTAATTACATCTATATTCTCTACCTTTCTATCCACATGTCCCAGGATTAAACTACCACCTCTAGTCTTTTTACTTCTGGTGTTGCATGAAATCAGGTTGTAGTTTTCTAAAGAAAATGATTTTACGGACTTATCATTTAAAAAATGTTCACTAATGCATATGTAGTCTACCCTGATTTCAAGAGATTCTATATAAACTTCCAATTCATTCTTTTTATTACTAATACCACATACATTTTGGTGTAATACGTTGATATTTTGTAATACAGGTGTGACTGTTGTATTCAAATTACAGTTACTATTACAAGCATTATGTGAACTAGAGTCCCTCATTTTATTACCCACGAAAAAACACATCAGCGTGCTGCGTTGAATGGGCATAAGTTTGAGTACATAAAGGCTCTGAAATTATATTTGACACTGGTTTAGGAACTGACTGGAAATAATATTGTATAGTGCCTTTTCGGGGGATATTTTTCTTGATATTAACTGGGTTACCTTTTTCGGTCTTCCAAGAAATTATGTTTGTGCGCACTATACTGTTACAGTATTCCGTGTACTTATTTCGATACTGAATTCGTAAAATTTCTCTTAAAAATATCCGTGACTTGATTATTGTATTTTGTTTATAGCCACTGTCAATGAATTCTGCATGCTTCAAATTATCACATATAAGACTAAGAATAGAGTTGATTTTTGTAGTGTTGATGTATCTTGCGTTGTGTACATTTCCAATTAGTACATTAGTGTGTGAGATTTTATATAAATTATAGTGTAAAAAGGATTGCATAGTAATCGGATTGTCATCGTTAGTGCCAGTCAATATTACAACAAAGTCTCTTTTGTCAAAGTTTTTACATAAAGAAATGCATGAGTCAACTATTTCATCCGTGGGGGCCATCGGTTTTATAATAGACAGTACCTTATAGTCTGCTCCTAAGTCGCGCCGTAGCATATTTCCTATATCGCTTTCCTGTTCATCAGAAAGAATTAGAACGTTATATTTCCTAGATTGGGTGTTTTTTTCCTGTATTTTAGTTTGATATGGCTTATCTGCACTCTTTTTATATTCGATGAAAGATGTTCGCTGCAACATAGTCTGTTCTGGCACAGGTTCAGAATTTCTGTCCAAAGTTGCGCTTGTCGAGGGTGCCACAGTTTTAGATTTGGCTTCTGGCAAGGTGGTTACTGATTTTCCATTTTCGCTGTTAGTAATTTCGCAAGGTTTCAGAGGAGAAGCACAGAAACTGTTAGTTAGCCGACGTCGCACACTCTTTTTAGAGCTTAAGGACATGTTCTGATTATAAACAGTCAACGGGCTTCTACACAATTGTTTTAGTACGCCGAGTTCCTGATTCATATTCGACACTTGTTTTTTTAAGTCTATGTTTTCAAGAACAATATTTTCCATTTCATTTTGTGTAGATTCCAAATTACATTTCAATTCCTTTATTTCTGCCTTTAGT
Source organism: Aporophyla lueneburgensis (assembly GCA_932294355.1). Classification (NCBI taxonomy): domain Eukaryota; kingdom Metazoa; phylum Arthropoda; class Insecta; order Lepidoptera; family Noctuidae; genus Aporophyla; species Aporophyla lueneburgensis. Next base: position 25,091,166 of record OW028753.1, read on the forward strand.
TCCAACATGTACGTGGAACAGATATTTGAAGATAGATCTAAACTTCGATATATAGTATGATTCATTACATGATAAGGATAGGTCATTGGTAGGTATAGAAAAAAAACGACTTTGTTTTTTAAATATTTATTCCTCATCTTCTCTAACCACAATGTCATCAAGAAAACCTGCAGGTGCTGTGATATATGGTTGATGTCTGGCCCATCCTAGATATCATACTTCAGTCATTGTAAGAGCACAACATCCAACTCTCGAGTTAAGTGCCAATGCCGGGTATCGGCGCATTTTATTGACACATAATATGTTGCAGTTGACACACATGATGCGTGTAGGCCTTACACGGCTACTCATCGTGATAAACAAATCGATGCACACACAACAAAATCCAAGGTATCAGGCAGAATAGGAATCCAGAGTCACAGAAAAATGTCGTCGTACAGGCAAGCAATCAGAATCCTTAGGCAAGCACTAGTCACACAGGGAACTGTAAATCTCAGAGTCCATAAGCAGAAGCAGTCGATGAAGTAGAAAATCATGGAACATCGATGGAAAACAAAATAAAGAGACCCACGCGAAGACAACGACAAGGTGTCAGTGCCGGCCGATTGACAATTGAAATGTCTTTTTTTTGCGATGTTGCCATACTCAAATTGCACTACGATGTCATATGCACGTATTAAAAAATTATGACCGCTATAATCTTTAGCACAAGCAATCATTTTTATTTTAACATTTGTATTCTGATACAGAAATATATTTCCTAAGTATATTAATGCAATACGTAAAGCCACAGCGTATGTAACTTGCCTAAGATTTATATCACATGGCAACATTAAAAGTATTGCTTAGCCAAAAGTCATGAAGTCGACCAAGAAAGAAAAAAAAACTAAGCCATGATTATTTCTTAGCATCAATAATCTAGTCAAATAAGCCTTTTATTAAGATGATTTTTTTTCAGACTTTGACAGTACTTATGTTTGATTTGATAAAACTTAGTAAATTATTTCGTTGGTATCTAGTAGGGTGACATACGTAGACGCTTAATAATTTCATCAACAATTCTCTCGCCGGTATCCTTTAAAACGACTACATTTGCCCAGTATCTCTGTCTGCTAGTTTAAGGCCAGCGCACACCGACGGACGGCAGCGGATGGCATCTAAGTCTTTGTCGCTGGCACACACTGATGATTTGTGATACCACCAGCAACCTCCAATAACGCTCTACTGAATGCTGCAGTATGACGGCAATATACCGCAGCATCCCGCCGTTTTCGATGAGGGTAATGCGGAGTACACTCCCGCTTGCACTGCCTCTCCCTTGCAATCGTATGCTCTCGTAATCCGGCGCATACTGTCGCATCCCTACTCATGTTTTCGCGTCCCACTGTATGTCGTCGCATCCCTCTGCGGTAGGCACGCTCTTCAATACCGCAGAGAAAATCCCTTTTGAGGCTCCGTGGCCGGTTTCTGAGTTTTAGAATCTATATATATTTTGTAACCATTAGATACGTATGAAATTTCGTTGGCATTTTTAAGTAGGCCCGCTGTCCGCTGATGTGCGCAGGCTTTTATTATTTCTGGTCATAGCCAATAGTCTAAGTCCGCGTATGCGCGAACGTATAAAATACCGCGGCAGGATTTTTTGGCGTACTGACTGGTTTCGCAAGGAATTGAAAATTGTTAGATTCCCAATGCTCTGTTCAACACCGAGAGTTGAAAAACGATTGCGCGATAAAATCCTGCCGCAATATTTATACATCCGTGCGCACGTGGTCTAAGTGGCATCTATAAACCACGTTAACTGCCATGGTTACAATCAGAAAAAAGAAAAAAATGTATTTAGTTTTATTTCACTTTAAATACGTATAGATTAATTATTTATTCCATAAATACATTATTTATTCCAAAAACATGGCCGCCAGGCAGCAACGACATGTTCAGATTTTGTATCTTTTCTCGATCATATTATAGTCCGACAAGGCCTGAATGGAACAAAAATTGTCGGACACATAGTCCGACATGGCAGTTAACGTGTTAAGATAGATTCAACCTTTAGAAGGGCTTCAGGTCATATCAGAACTTAGTTAGATTTCGTCTAAACTAAACATGATATTGTATTTCTAAAGTTCAACGATAGTATTGTATTTACATTTTGAAAACACTAACATTATGTATTATGATTCTATCTCTAAGATTAGCTAAACCTCTCACCTTGTACGGTGGGTAGTATTCTTTAACAATAGTTTTTTTTAACATTCACTGAAAAAAAAAAACTTTTTAACAAAAATTTAAATTAATTTTGTTTGGTTATTTATATAAATGTAAGGTAATTTAGTGATCCTTGGTCATTGATTGTTTGGCGCCGACTCAAAATTACTTTGGCTTTTTATTTTTAGCTTTTCAAATTTTTCGGCGGTTAAATTTTTTGTTAAAAAGTTTTTATTTTTTGGGGCTATAATCTACTAATTACTACATGCTTACAAAATCAGACTATTCTGTAAGAAGTTATGCATTACAATCAATGATTGCACAATCAATCATCCCCTGTTTTCCTACCGTTAGGCTTGGAATTTTCTTTCCAAATTTGCAAGGAACCACCTTCGGGATATAACCATTCCAATAAAAAAAAGAATATCAAAATCGATCACTCTGTAAAAAGTTATGCGTGGTCATACATAAAAAAAAATCGCGTTGACTTGAGAAACTCCTCCATGATTTTTCGTCGGCTAAAAAATCCGTATACATTGACCCAATTCACATTTCGTGCGTTATCCCGTTTTTCATAGTCTTCCATACAGGCCTTCCCATAATATCTACGAGGACCATATAACTAGGAACATAGAGAGTTTAACTACCATCGCTCGGTCGTCAATCGTCATAAACACGAGATGGTCATCGTCTCGTCGCCGTGATCATTCTCCCGGGTCCCGAGAGATAGAACCTCGAGATAATCGCAGGTTTTCACGAACAAGACGAAACAAGAGAATGATGAGCTGAATTTGTTTTACTGGTGAATCCATCTCTACCAACTTTTACTATCGGACTAACCATGAAATAGCAAAGAAAAATATCAGATGTTTTATACATTGCGTTGAGTTACGCAAACGTAGAAATGTGGGGAACAACTTCATCAGGTTTTATTTTCAGTTATGTCTTTTATACCTTTTATATAGTGCATTTATCCAGTTATTCCTAGTCGTTCTTAGTTTTAGTCTTCAATGGAGCCTACGATAAAATCGTATAACTGAGTATTCGTACCCAGTGACGTTTACTACTGCCGATCGGCCATTAAGTAGTGTTGCCTCTCCCGGGTCGCGTGAGACACAACCTCAAGATACTCGGTGTTGTTTACAACCAGACAGAGAATTATGAGCCGTAGATATCTCTTCTACCTGTGAATCAGAATCTGGAGAAGATGGAAAGGAGTGTTTTTAATACGCTAAACACGATAAATTGCGGTTACCAATTGAATAGCTTGCCTTGTTTGTAAGGGCAACATTTATTTTTTTAAACCTTATACACAAGTGAACAAATAATATACGAAGGCGAACTTAACGGTTGAGGCATTTTCAGCCTTATAGTGATGCAGAGACAATACATGGAGAGTGTAACATAAGGGATAGACAACTCGTAAAAACAATAAAATACAAGAGTCATAAAAAACAAAAAAAACCGGCCAAGTGCGAGTCGGACTAGCGCACCGAGGGTTCCGTACAAATCTGTAGGTATTCTCGGTTTAAAAATAAATGTTTTTTTATTTTTTTATTTCAGTTGATTTAATGTAAGGTAAATTGCGGTTTACGATTTATGACGTTTTAAAAAAAACTACTCACTCGATCTCGTTCAAACCAATTTTCGGTGGTAGTTTACATAGTACATCATATATTTATTTTAGTTTTATCATTCTCTTATTTTAGAAGTTACGGGGGGGGGGACAATCATTTTACCACTTTGGTAGTGTCTCTCGCGCAAACTATTCAGTTTAGAAAAAAATGATATTAGGAACCTCATTACCATTTTTAAAGACCTATTCATAAATACCCCAAATGAATGGGTTTTATGAAAAAAAAATTTGGGTTTCTGCTCTATGTATGGGGAACCCCAAAATTTAATTTTTTTTTTCTATTTTAGTGTGAAAATCTTAATGCGGTTCACAGAATACATCTACTTACCAAGTTTCAACAGCATAGCTCTTATAGTTTCGGAAAAAAGTGGCTGTGACATACGGACGGACGGACAGACAGACAGACAGACATGACGAATCTATAAGGGTTCCGTTTTTTGCCATTTGGCAACGGAACCCTGAAAAACAACTACATTGTCTGGAGAAATAACGATCGGTGGAGGAGAAAACGAATCCAGCAAGTCAGCGCTGGAATGTTTCGGCCAACTTCTGATGGATATATTCACGTGCTTTAAAAGATAACCTACTGGTTTAATAACCCATCATATCTCTTTAGACGATCTATACGGAAGCCGATTATCAATATTTTCTTGTTTTCTACTAGCGAATATCGTGTTCTGTGGTTTCCGTCTATTGTTCCGTTTGGCGCCGGACGTAAAGAATAGCACCATCCTATTTCTTCCCTTGGGTGCCGTAAAAGGCGACTAAGCGACTTACTAGTGAATGTGCAACAACGTTCTATATGTATTTTACCACCATACTGCGATCGCCAACGGGCCTACCAAGCGTGGCGATTATGACGACCCCTCTTTATCGACGTTTATGCCCACCAGTGGACACCTTTCGGCTGAAATGATGATGATATTTTCACGATTCAAATATTGCTATGTCCCAAACTTAAACTAGTTTTACCTCGATAGCTTATTCGATGATTGCCAAGCAACAAATCGTATTTTAAATTATGTCAATTTTTGGTGAAATTAGGTGTTAAGTAGTCTGCCAAGCCTTACACGTGTCTTTAACATAAACATCTTGTGATAAACTCCCAAGTGACATCAAAAAAGATAACTTACATTTGAATTCTCAGTCTCTTAATGCGGAAGTCTCCATGTCTCTCGAGAGTATATTATTCATGATACAGAAACATTAATAACTTCCTGTACTACCAAAATCTGTTTCGAATAGATTGTAGTAACGTATTCAGCTATCTCAAAGCGCAAAAAATAAGGCGCAGTATTGTATTTGTTGTAAACATTCTTAAAAAATGTGTTATGAAAACCACCCATTTTTGTTGTATTTCGTACATGATCTCGAAGTTAGGGATGAGTCTCGCCAGTTTTAACCGAAACCAAAAGAGGAGCTGTTCTCTTTTTTCGATACAAATACAACTGGTTTATTTCTTGTGACTTGTGTTGTATGGTAGAAAATTAAAATACTTTCTACAACTTGAGGATCCTGCATTTTCTATAGAGGATTAGTGAAGTTTACATCCTGTTCCTCATACCCCCAGATATTTAAAAATCCTTGTAATTCTACATACTATTACAATTTTATATTAAAAATATAGACACCAAAAGCATAAACAGTCAAGTGAGCAAAGCGGTAAGTTTAAACAATTAGATAGGTACACTATTAGGTCTTCTTATTTCAACAGATTTATAGTAGTTAACTAAATATACTCCAACGGCTACCAGTTCCAACAAGTAAGTGGTGCTTTACTTAGATCATTAAAACTGTTTCGGCTTAGTCCAGACAGGGCACTAAATTTACCTGAACTTGCGATGATTATCATAGTTTTGGTTCCTTTTTCAGAACAATGATCATTCAGGGAACTGTATTTTGAGATGCTTGATTCGAATGTTCATTCAAATCTTTTTTGTAAAATAGCTCGAGCGATGCAACTTGCGGCAAGCATCGCCTGTTTCTCGGCGACTCCTCCTCTAAAGGGTCCCTCCTCGAAACGATAAATTGCAAATGTTAATATTTACGTGATTGATACACATTGATCGTCTACGAAATACAATTGAAGCGACAGTATTACTACAATAGTGACGTATATAAACCAATTGATCGTTTCGGTTACCCTTAAACAACTTCTTTCTGAATGTGAAAACTATATGGGTATGTTTTTTTTATTCCATCTTTCTTTATTTGTGAAGTATGTTGTAATCATAATCTGGCAGGTTAAGTAATTTGTGCGGCCTTCCCAAATGTCTTTTCTTTGATAGTGTTAGCCGAATCGTTTAGCTTCTTAAATTCTGAGTTGAGCTGCACAATTAGTGACAAATGCTTGCACTGACTGGACAAGTCAACTCAATCTGTGTTGTTCTTTCCTCTTAAGACCATTTCAGACAGCTATCTATATGGTCTTCACATCATGTGAGCAAGATTATGCCCAGACTTTAAAAGAGACTTTGACCTCTGAGTTTGTTTCGGCCTTTCTTTTCAGAGTAGTCAGATAGGATACGCCGACCTCATCTTATTTTTTTTTATTATTGACATGTAAAAGTGTTTGCACAAACCCACTGACAGAAATAAAATAGTTTACATTGATTTTCTTCACAGCCGCTATCACAAGATGCGTGTTGTTTGAGAGGATAGTTCATGGCCTAGGGAGGGACAGGGTAAAATGATAAAATCGTATGTTCCAAATGGCTCGCAAACTTCCAAAGGCTTATTGGATGACAACGAAAACGATGTCTCCAAGGCGTAAAGTGATTGAAAGGGTACAGAACGGTTACCAAGTCAAACACTTGATAGTATCAACAATGTGCCGATCTACACGGTTTCCACTTTAAAAAGAGCATCCAAAAAAGATTATAGCCAATCTTTTACCCTCTTTTGCAAAGCAACATGATTTAAGTGAAGAGAAAGATAGAACGAAAAAGATAAGCTTGCTTTCTGAATCAGGTCACAAATCTATTGTGAAATGGAGTTTTTACATCACATATTAGAACTACGTAAGCCCAAAAGCAATGCCCAAACATATCAACAATTACGCTCCCTGAATAAAAACTTAAAGGAATTCACAGTTGCATTAGTAAACTGAAACGACAAATATAAATCCACTTTATCGGAAGATAAAACAGATTTCTTCCATCCGTTTGCAGATCAAGAGCACACTGCAAATACTGGGAGCGAATGGCTTTATGAATTCGTTGCGCTTAATTTTCCAGTGTGACCCTGGCCTTAGATTGAAGAATTCGCTACCTTTACAATGGATAAAACTCCACACAATCGCGCCGGTGGTCATTATACTTGATGGATACATAAGTTTATAGACGCTTGACGACCACGAGACTGAATTGTGTTTGTTGGAAAATGAACAGGTATTGTCTAGTGTGTTTTCTTGAGATTGAAGTTTACAGCATTGTAAACCTTTTGAAACTCCAGGCGAGAATCATCCCTGAAGTTTCAAGGGTTAGGCAGAGATTTTTGGTACACTTCATAAAGCTCATTTATGTTTATAGTCCCATTTAGGTGATGGGGGGCGAGCCTATTGCTATAAACCGGGCTGAAAACGAATACCGGATAGCTGAAAAATACCTGTTAAAAAATCATATTAAATCCAATCAATAAAAAAGCAATAAAATAGCAATAGAAACGGAAACTCTATCCCTTTCTTTTTATTAGTATCCTCCACAATTTCGCCTACAGAGGTCATGTAACAGACCAGAACTCGACATTCGCAGTTCACACTCGACCGGGTTTCCAATCCCAGCTATAATAAGCCTAATAAAAGCTAAGCTATATAATTTCATATTAAGTAGTCCTAATTCTTTTTTCCAGTGATTTTCGAAGGATCTTAAACAAAAAGTTTTCGTCTACTTTTATTAAAAGGGTAAGTAGCACACCAAAGTATTCTATTAATTATGAAAATGTTTGCTCCTCTTGAAACTCTTTCATTAATTTGAACTGGAACACGGAAACATATATGTAGGTATCTGTTTTCTACGTGAATCAAACGTAATCTATATAGAAGAGATTACGTTTGATTTATTTAATTAGTTAACTTATTTAATTAGTTAATACGAGATATTATTGTTCCGGGTTATTTCCTTACCGGTTGCTATCTTGTTCGTGCATAAACACTAAACACATAGCTAACTGTAAAATAGTTTATCTAGTTTGATACTGTGAGATGTGTGTTCCTAGGAGTTCTGTATTAGTTGTCCTCAGAGAAGTGCGTTGAAGTTGCTAAGTTCATATCCTAGTTCAGTGCTAACTTGTTGTTTATTTTTAAGTAGGGAAGGATAAAATGGATAAAGCAGTAAGATGAGTGTATGACATGAATTTAATAGAATTTATATTGAAACTGTGTGTGAGTATTTTGAGTTTAATGGAATTGTATTTTATGTGGATTGTGTTAGATTTTGATGTAACTTCATCAAAAAGAAAGTACTCACAAAATACTACTGACGTACAATAAAGCGTTAAAAAAGTTACTTTAAAAAGGTATACTTTTCACAGAGTTGGCTTATTGATTAAGTATTTAACTTTTTTTCTTTTACACTTTTTATATATTATGATTACTTTTGTTAAAAAAAAAACTTTATACGATCAAATAAGAATTTGGTCACCACTTTTATAAATGTTTTGAAAAAAATGAGAATGGTTGCCAACAACCTTAAAGTCATTTTAGATCCTAAATTGTTGTGCAAAACGAAAAATGATTAGAAAACCTATAGATAATTTTTATAGACCTATTCTCCATTTTTGTTGTCGCCATATTGCAATTTGATAATCGAGGATTCCTACGTTAATCGACTTGCGTCGAAACGGAGGATTCCTACGGTAGGAATCATCCAAATCGGCCCACTCATTTCATTTCTAGAGCACCACAAAGGTACAGAGTAGGTGTAGGAGGTCAACATACATAGGCTGATAAATAAATTACCCTCCTATGTGTCGCACAGTCGGGTAAAAAGGGGCTTTGCTCACCAGTGGAATAATTACTTCCAACATTTAATGAAAGGTCATACATATTTTCAACAGCTCGAAATCATCTCTCACATAATCTCAACATTGCTGATGCATGATATGAAAATAACGGCATTCATATTTGCCACAAGAATATCAAACAATTGCCGGTGTTATTTCTTGGTGTCCAACAATCTATTCTTATCTATACTAATATTATAAAGCTGAAGAGTTTGTTTGTTTGTTTGGTTGAACGCGGTAATCTCAGGAACTACTAATCTGAAATGAAAAATTATTATTGTGTTGGATAGCCTATTTATTGAGAAAAGTTATAGGCTATATAACATCACGCTACAACCAAAAAAAGCGGAGCAGCAACGGAAAATGTACGAAAACTAGCAGGCAATTCGATGTGACGGGAAGGGTCAGCGAAGCAAAAATTGGCCACGGACGAAGTCGTCGGTAGAAGCTAGTTGCGAAATAAGGCTGATCGCAAGACGGAAGGCTTATTACAGCTGGGACTGGAAATCTGGTCGAGTGTGAACTGCGAATGTCGAGTTCTGTTCTGTTATATGACCTCCGTAGTCGAAATTGTGGAGGTTACTAATAAAAAGAAAGGGAAACAGTTTTCGTATGTATTACTTTCTTACTGACTGTATTTAATACTTACTGGATGGTTTTTTGTCAGCTATCCGGTATTTGGGTTTCAGTCCGGTTTCTGGCAATAGCCTCCCCCTATTACCTAAATGGAGCTTTAAACGTAACTGACAAAATGAGTTTTATGCAGTATTCTGCACATCTCTACCTAACCCTTGAAACCTCAGGGATGAATCTCGCCTGAAGTTTGAAAGGGTTTACAATGTTATAAACTTCAAACTCAAGACAACACACTAGACAATACCTGTTCATTTTCCAACAAAAACACAATTCAGTCTCGTGGTCGTCAGGCGTCAACAAACTTATATTTTCATCAATTATAATGACCGTTCCCACCGGCGTAATTGTCTGGAGTCTAACCCACTGTAAAGGTAGTAAATTCTTCAATGTAAGGCCACGGTCTCACAGGAAAATTGAATTGATAAAACCAATCGCTCCCGGCATCAGTGTAATTTTTGTCTACAAAAGAATGGTGCAAATCTGTTTTTTCCGAAGGTGGATTTAGATTAGTTGTTTCAGTTTACTAATGCAACTGTGAATTCCTTCAGATTTTCATTTTTCGGCACTCGTTTTGTGATTGGATCTATTAAAATGTGATTTAAAACATCATTTTATAACAGATTTGTGACCTGATGCAGTAGGCAAGTATATCTTTTTTGTTTTATATTTTTCTCCATTTAAATCAACATGCTTTGTTATGCAAGAGGGTAAAAGTTAGGTGATAATCTTTTGCGGGTTTTCTAATGAAATCCGTGCAGATCAATATAAATAAATAAATATCTTAGGACAACCAACACACCGTTATCTGATCCCAAACTAAGCAGAGCCTGTACTATGGTAACCATACAACTGATTAATATTCTTATATATTTCTAAATGCATACATATTATAGATAAATTATCAAGTGTTTGACTTGGAAACCGTTCCTTACCCTTTCAATCACTTTACGCCTCGGAGACATCGTCCTCGTTGTCATCCAATAAGCCGTTGGAAGTTTGCAAGCCATTGGATCATTCGATTTTATCATTTTCAGGATAGCTTGTTACCCCGAGTCAGCCTTGGCCATGACCTACCCGTTCAAGCAACATGCGTCTCGGGATAGCAGTTGTAGAGGGATAAGGTTGTAGTGGGATAAGTTTCTTGGTGACGTTAGTTTGGGTGTCATTAAATACTATTTTATGGTTTTGTGGCGGGAACTACTGTGGTGTGGTGTCACGTACATCATACACGTGCATCACATACATGTACATCAGCACATATGTAGTTTAAGTTAAGATAGATATGTCATCGAATAAGTAGAAGGACATCACGTACATATTATGTATATAAACTGAACCGTTGAACATTAAAGTTAGTTCTTACTAGTTGATACACGGACCTCATAGTGTTTGACTAAACCCCCTCCATCTCCTCACATCGCATGGCGACCCTGCCAGTCGACTGGATGGCGTTCTAGTAGCTTGGTCGAAGGCTCGGAGTAAGTTACTTCAGGCAGTTCGAAGCCAATAGTACCAAGCCATGGGTACGACGTCATCGAAGGAAGAAGTGATAATCGCCCAGACGGCATCGGGTGGTGCAAATGCCGCGACGGTGACGCAGGAACAGCTGACAACGATGAGCGCTATACTGTTGTTCATCGCCGTGTGTTTGGCGGTAGTGATAGCTGGCGTAGCACTCCGGATGTACAAGAGGTGCCACCAAGGTTGGGTAGAAGAGAAGGTCCAGCAGCGAGAGGTGCAGAAGGCGGTACAGATGGCCTAACCAGGAGCGCGTCGAACAGCGGAAGTAAGTGTCTGCGATATTTTAACTCGAGTGTAGTGACGTGTGCCGGCAAGTGATCGTGATGATTTACCGGTTTAGAGACTATATTGTTTTAAATGGAAGTAGAATTAGCAACGTTATTACTTCAACTTAAGTCGTTAAGGGAGTCTATCGTTAAATTAGGTCTTAGTAGACGGAAGGGTGAAAATTTTGATAGGAAGATAAGCGAAGTAAAAACGCTTCACGGTAAGTTTAAGAGTATAATTTCAAGTTGTAGTAAGTTTTCCGAGGAGATAGTGCAATTAGTAGGGAAGATAGAAAAATTGTATTTAGATACCATCAAGTTTGAAATTGAAAACAGAACCGAGCTGAAGATGGGTTCCGAAAGGTTTTCGTTAAAAACGGCGGTCAGCTTGCTCCCTAAGATGACTGGGGTTGAGCAGGTGACCCAGGATTTGATTGATGCTGTTGAGTTATACAGTACTATGTTGGAGAAGGAAGACAGTACGCTTTTGATTAAGTTCGTACTGAGCACGCGACTGACACCGGGGGCTAAAATGCGGTTGTCTTCTAGTTACGCGACGGTGGAAGGTCTGTTAGCGGATATGAAGAAGCATTTGTTGACGGTGAGGTCAGACGTTGCAATGCAAGCCGAGCTTGCTCGCGCTACGCAAAATGGGAAATCGGTCTCAGATTTTGGAGCCGAGATAGAAAGGTTAATGGTGGGCCTTACCATTTCGCAAGCCGGGGAGAATCCAGAAGCATATACGATTTTGCGGCCTTTGAACGAGAAGTATGCCATTAAAAAGTTTGCTGACGGTCTTCGTGATCAGCGTCTTGGAACGATTGTTACGGCACGACATTTGACTTGTTTGAAGGATGCTATTAGAGTAGCGGAAGACGAAAATTATGCTTCGTCGGGGCAAGTCATGGCGTATCAGCGTGGGTTTTCTGCGGGAAATAGGGGCCGTGGAAATGGCTATAGGCGGCACGTGATAGAGAATAGGCACGTGCAGCAAAGGAGTGTTGGGCGTACGTATAGAAATGAGCGTGTCTGGCATAATGGTGGGATGCGCGGACGTAGCAATAATGCGCATCGTGGACGGCAGACTCAGCAAGGTCGGCAGCGCGTAGCATGTTTAGAACATGTGCGGGCTGATGCTGACTCAGGCACAATGTCAATGTCGCGGAAGCATGAAGACGGGGAAGTGAATGAGACGCAGTTTTTTCGAGGTTAAACATGTGTTAGCATGTAATAGTGTTAATTTGGTTAATTTTCTAGTGGATAATGTAGATTCGGAATGGTTGGTAGATACAGGTGCGTCAATATCAGCTATAAAAAGCAGTTACTTGAAGGGGAATGTTTTGTGCAGTAAGGTAGTTAAGGCAGAATTAGTGATTAATGGTGTAGGAGGTAGTTTACGAGCTATAGGTTATGTTTATTTGAAGTTAGAATGCGGGCAATGTTTGTTCGAGCATAGATTTTATGTATTTGACGATTTACCATGTAGTTCGGTAGGCATATTAGGCCAGGACTTTTTGCAGAAGTATAGTGGTATTGTAGATTTTTCAGGGAACAGGTTGTCTCTTAGAGATCGTGAGCGGCGGATGGTTTCAATGCCACTGAAATCCTATGATTACTTGTTAACTATTTCTCCGCGTTGTGAGATGATTAAATATATTCCCGTTAACCGAGCGCAAGATTGTGTGGTGTTTAGGAAGGAATTGCGTGAAGGGGTATTCTTAGCCAATGGGGTAGCTAGATCAAAGAATGGGATGATGCCCATTAGGGTTTTGAATACGACATCTGAGGAAGTTGTTTGTAGTATGTCCGATGTGGAGGTTTTTCCATTGAGTGATTTTGATTGTTGTAGTTTTGCGGAGTCAGAGGTGAACGTTAAGCGGGTTAAGGAAGTATTTTCTTTGCTTAAGCTAGACTATTTGAAAGCCGAAGAGCGGTTGTCGGTTGAGCAAATATGTGCTAAGTATCCAGATGTTTTTTGTCTTCCGGGTGATAAATTAGCTGTTACGAATGTGTATGAGCAGTCGATACGATTGAAAAAGAATGTTACTCCAGTTTACAGGAAACAGTATAGGATACCTTATGTACAAAAGAGGGAAGTTGATAAGCAGGTGCAGGAGATGTTGGATAGTAATATTATAGAGGAGGCGGTTAGTGAATGGTCTAGTCCTGTTTTGGTAGTTCCTAAAAAGGCGGATCGAAGTGGAGAGAAGAAATGGCGAGTAGTCATAGACTATAGGCAGTTGAATGAGAGGATTCAGGACGATAAGTTTCCTTTGCCGAATATCAATGAGATCTTAGATTCATTGTCGGGTGCTGTTTACTTCAGCCACTGCGATCTATCCCAATCATATTATCAGTGTGCTTTAGATGAAGGGAGTAGGAGGTACACTGCTTTCACAACAGATAAGGGACAGTCTCAGATGTGTAGGTTACCGATGGGGTTGAAGATAAGTACAAGTTCTTTTAGCAGGTTGATGACTGTAGCCATGTCTGGATTGAATTATGACAAATGTCTAATTTATTTGGATGATTTAATTATTTTTGGGCTGAATTTGGATGAGCATAACCGGAACCTTACGTCAGTTTTTTCTCGTCTAAGGAAAATCAATCTTAAACTGAATCCGTCAAAGTGTGAATTTTTGAAGAAGCAAATACTTTATTTGGGGCACGTTATTTCAGCAGAGGGTATTTCACCGGATCCAGAAAAGGTAGAAGTCGTTAAAAAATACCCGCGTCCGGCGACCGTTGATGAGGTAAAACGGTTTGTGGCGTTTGCTAATTATTATAGGAAGTTCATACCGAATTTTGCTAGTATAGTAGTGCCTATGAATAAATTGTGTAAAAGGGATGTTGAATTTAGTTGGTCTGATGAGTGTGAGAGATCGTTTTTGTTACTTAAGGAAGCGTTGGTGAATCCACCGGTATTGGATTATCCAGATTTTTCGGATAGTAACACTTTTATATTACAGACCGATAGTTCGGGGTATGCGGTAGGAAGTGTGTTGTGTAATGGGAATGGGAAACCCGTTGCATATGCTAGCAGGTCTCTGGGGAAAAGTGAGTTAAATTATCCTATAATAGAGAAGGAGTTATTGGCTATAGTTTGGTCAGTTAAGTATTTTAGACCGTATTTGTATGGACGGAGGTTCGTGGTAAAGACGGATCACCGGTCACTGTTGTATTTGTTTAATATGACGGATCCATCGAGTAGGTTAACTAAATTTCGTTTGTGTTTGGAGGAGTATGATTTTGAGGTCGAATATATTAAAGGGAAAGAAAATGTGCTAGCTGATGCACTTTCCAGGATAGTAATCTCTAGTGATGATTTGAAGGCGATGCGTGAAAAGGCGGTATCGGTAATGACGAGGGCGCAGCGTAAACAATCGGGAGAACTGAATGATTGTGATAGGAGTTCTGTGGGGTCTAGGACTGATCACCCTAGAATCGTAGAAGTTCTTAGGAAACAAGGAAATGATATTGAAATATGTTTCGGTGAATGGACGAAAATGTTACGTAACACTACTGGTAGGAAAATATTTTCAAAGTCGCGCAAAATAATGTATATGCCAGGGAACTCGAGTATTTATATAGACTATGAATCTTTATCAGCATCATCGCGAGACGAGTTGCCGAAAGACATAGTAACTTTTTGCATAGGAAATGGCATAAAAGAGGTTGTTGTTTTGAAAAATCGTTATAACGTTGAATTTATTACAGAAATGGCCAAGTGGTTGAAAGAGAATAGTAATTCGATATGTGGAGATTTTAAGGTATGCATAGTGAAGAGTGTGCGGAGGATAGAAGACAAAGATGAGAAGAAAGTCATTTTGAATGATTTTCATATTTTACCTACGAGTGGTCATTCGGGGATACGCAGAATGGTAAATAATATAAAGAAATATTATTATTGGCCGTCTATTGAGAAATACGTAGTGGAATACGTTGGTAAATGTGATAAGTGTAAGAAACAAAAGTTTTCGAAACATGTTAGAGAACCAATGACAATTACAACAACTGCATCTTCATCTTTTGAGAAGATTTATTTAGATATAGTAGGTCCACTTGATAGGGATGAAAGAGGTAATGTTAACATATTGACTCTACAATGTGAGCTAACGAAATTTGTCGAGGCTTATCCGTTACAGAATAAGTCCGCAGATGAAGTAGCAAAAGCTTTGGCAGAGAATTTTGTTTTGAGATATGGAATACCAGGAACAATTGCTTCAGATAGGGGTTCTGAGTTCATTTCAAAAGTGATGGTTAAGCTATGTAATATTTTAAATATCAATAAAATCCTATCAACATCATATCATCATGAGAGTATAGGATCTTTGGAGAATGTTCATAAAACTTTAGGAGCATATTTAAGAATACAAACGGATAACAATCCATCGTCGTGGAGTTCGTGGATACCGTATTGGTGTTTTTCATATAACACAACGGTTAATACTGTGACAAAATATACTCCTTATGAGTTGGTTTATGGTAAAGTTTGTAGGTTGCCAAGTAGTCTTAAAGGTGATAGTGTTGAACCTTTGTATAATTTTGATGATTATCCTTTAGAATTTAAGTACAGGTTACAAAGGGCTCAGAATGATGCGAAAGAAAATTAAATAGCAAGTAAATTAGTAAGGAAAGATTGTTATGATAAGAATCTCAATTCTGTAACTTATAAAGAAGGTGATTTGATATTAGTAAAAAACGAGATAGGCAATAAATTGGAACGTATTTATAATGGACCATTTGAGGTTGTTAAGGATGAGTCACCAAATGTTAAGATTAAATATAAGAATAAAATAGACGTAGTTCATAAAAATAGAACGAAGTTGTATTGTAAAAGTTAGAATGTAAGTTTTCGTGTGATGAAAAAAAAAACAATGTAACTTAGTTTTTTTTTTTCTCTAAGAAGGGTGATGTGGTGTGGTGTCACGTACATCATACACGTGCATCACATACATGTACATCAGCACATATGTAGTTTAAGTTAAGATAGATATGTCATCGAATAAGTAGAAGGACATCACGTACATATTATGTATATAAACTGAACCGTTGAACATTAAAGTTAGTTCTTACTAGTTGATACACGGACCTCATAGTGTTTGACTAAACCCCCTCCATCTCCTCACATCGCACTACATCGTCTCATGTGAACAACATACCACACTGATGTCACGCAAAATCCTACATCGCACAAGCAAAGTTTACCGCACAACTAGAATGTATGCAACGTCCCGACATCAATAGACGGGCAGTTGTCCACCAGACACATGATTTGTCTAGTCAGAGATTTTTCCCCTTTCTATAGAGGATGTATGTACTTTACACCTTTTCCTTACGCCTCTATAACTCGAGTATTACCTCTAAACTCAATTCGTTTGCATAAACCCGTGACACGATTCTATTAAATTGGAAAAATCTGAAATAGAGCAGCTCTCCATTATAAAAGCTAGAACATTCAGAAGAAATAATGTTTTCTACGGAATACGTAAAGCATTCGTATGAATGAGACCTTAACAAGATTTTCCACTCATTTCGATTCCTAAAGCTGATATATTTTTCTTTAAAAACCATTTGAACTGGAATTCTGGAAATAAAAATATGCTTCATCGAATTTTATACGAGTGTAAAGAGGAACACAATTCTGTGTAATAACGATAGCAATGAATAGTCATTAGACCGCGTTTCATTGTTATGGAAGGAAGTACTGCGAATTTGTGATTGACTACGAAAATAAATGATGGGTACCTATTGGGCTCGGTTCATAGCTTTTCCCAATTTATGGCGTTTGGTGCTTACCATCAATTTATCTAGGTATTTGCGACAACAAATTAGTACAACACCCCAATTTTTGGATCGTTAAACTTTGAATATGCTGTAATTAAAATGAAAAACCTAGGGCTAGTTCTTTTCAAGCTACGACGACTATTGTAACTTGACCTGCCGCTACGTAGCGCGTCAAGCTCCACAAAGCTCTGCAGCTCTGGTACATTAATCAAAGCCAGGCGGAAATTAATTATTGGCTAACGAGGATCGCAAGAGGTAGTGTGTCGGTGCTTTCTTAATTAAAAGAGCTTTGGATGACTTTTTATGTGACGTCACTTGCTGGCACGCGCAGACAACTTTCTTTTCAAAGAAAGAGAAGAATAGTTTGAAAGGGATTATGGTTTAAAAAAATGGTGGGGTTTAAAAGTAGATTATAACGTAGGGTGCAGTTTGAAGTTTGCGTGCTGTGTTTTCACTGCAAGGAACAGAAGTATTAGATAAAATATAGATATTATAGGTTCATAAAATTCCAATAGTACTAGATGAGTGTATCAACTTTTAATTTAATTTTCGTTTATGACATGTAACTTCGCATTTCAAATAGTAAACCTAACACAAAAGAAAAATAATGAAGTATTCTGTTTAAAAACTGTAAAAAAAAGTAAATCTCTGTAATAATTTTCGTATTTTTTTTTTTGCAATAATGGGGCTGCCTCATTTTCATTAGTCTTCTTTTTAACGTTATACAAATTCAATGTACCGTTTTGTACATGTTCCAACAATGGAGTCCTAGTCTGTCACTTTCATTTTTTATGAGATACGTGCGTCATACATACGAGTACCTACATAAAAAGTGCACAAAACACGCATATCGCAAAGGACTACGATTATACAATATCTTTTTACATTGATCAGATAGTTTAATTAACTATATTCATTATCAACGTCATCATCATCATCAGCAGCTTATAATGTTCCCACTACTGGGACACAGGCCTCCTCTCGGTGAGAGAGAGTGGGATATAATTCACCACTTGGGCCCAGTGCGGTTTGGTAGATATCACATATCTTCGAATTTTGGGTTCTAAGACATGCCGGTTTCCTCACGATGTTTTCCTTCACCGTTTTTGAGAGCAGTGGTGATGAAATGATTTACACAAAGTAAAGCACCAGCTTCGTTTCGAACTCACGACCTTCTACTCGTAAGTCGTGGCTGTTACTATTGGGCCACCACTGCTCATAGTCGTCATATCAGCCGAAAGACGTCCACTGCTGGACATAGGCCTTCCCCAAGCTCCGCCACTTCGACTGATTTTATGCTACCCGCATCCAGCGGATTCCTGCGATACCTATATGAACCGGTCAATTACCGTAATTACAGACACAATTAAAAAACGATTGTTTACATACCAAATGTGGTATCTCAGGGACTTAGAGGTTAATCAGTATGTTTAAAATAAACATTCTTCCAAAGTTGGAATCGTTTATTTGTTAAAGAAAGAAAGAAGAGAGAAAATGTGTCATCAATTACTTTAATATTCTATTTTTGAAAAGTAACCGTTTCGTTTGTATTTTATTTTAATTTATGACCAGTGCTACAGAAACAATACCAGTAAGAAAGAACGGCCAAGTTAATTACAAACGAAGCCACGTTGAATCTACAAAAAATATTACTTCAGGGACTCATTCCAAGTTATTTCGATTTGTAGTTTTGTTACGAACAACTTTACTGTCTCGACATAGTAATTCTATATCTAAAGTTGAGCATATACATACTTAGCTCAATTATAAATGATGTTGACTTGTTGAGTTATTTTTTTTTATGTCCAACTTACATTTACATGTTGAACCACATATACCCAGTTATTGGTCAATACTAGTAATTACATATAGGCATTAGGTTAAATTACATAGGTATTAATATTATTTAAACCGGAATAATCGAAATGCTGAATTGTTTGTATGAAAACGCCACTACGTCAGTCCGGCTCCAGGACAGAACCTCGAAACCTATCCTTCTGCAGCAAAGCGTGAGACAGGGAGACGTCATCTCTCCGAAACTGTTCACCGCTGCACTGGAGGATGTCTTCAAGGTTCTGGACTTGAAAGGGGCTGGCATCAATATCAATGGCGAGTACATCACTCACCTTCGATTTGCTGACGATATAGTAGTCATGGCTGAGACTATGGAGGACCTCAGTACAATGCTCGATGACCTCAGTAGAGCTTCCGCAAGAGTGGGTCTTAGGATGAACATGTACAAGACAAAGGCTCATGTGATACCCACTCCAATGAAGATCGGAAGCGCTACACTCGAAGTTGCGGACGAATATGTGTACCTAGGACAGACTGTCCAGTTAGGTAGGTCCAACTTCGAGAAAGAGATTAGTTGTTGAATCCGACTTGGCTGGGCAGCGTTCGGGAAGCTACGCAGTATTTTCTCGTCCCACTTACCGCAGTGTCTCAAGACAAAAGTCTTTGACTAGTGTGTGTTGCGAGTGATGACATATGGTACTGAGACGTGGTCGCTCACAATGGGCCTCATAAGAAGGCTAAAAGTCACCCAAAGAGCAATGGAGAGGGCTTAGCTTGGAGTTTTCCTACGTGATCGAATCAGAAATGATGAGATCCGTAGAAAAACCATGGTTACCGACATAGCCCGAAGAATTGCCAAACTTATGTGGCAGTGGGCAGGGCACATTGCTCGCAGAACAGATGGCTGATGGGGCCGGAAGGTTCTGCAGTGGCGACCGCGTACTGGAAGCCATAGCATTGGAAGGCTTCCCACAAGATGGACCTATGACCTGGTGAAGGCCGCAGGAATACGTTGGATGTGAGAAGCACCTATGTTCAGCAGTGGACGTCTCTCGGCTGAAATGATGATGATGATGAAACTGGAATATATCTGGTGAAATGAGTGCGTTGCGTGGTGTTCAGCAACTGTTCGCTGCCAGGCCAAGCCTCACCATCGGATTTCAATAGCGCAGTGGAAGTTATGATGTCGGGGCTCTGGAGACAAGAGTGGCAAGCGAAACTGTCCGCCATGCGCGGAGCCGAACAATGATATAATTCAAATAAGTACAATTACAATACAACAAACAAAGGACTCACCTGGTTGAAGAACACCTGCTTCTTGGGCCCACCCGGATCTATGTATGTAAGTGAGTGTGTATTGTATTGTGTTGTGACGTTATGAGTATCTCCAGGTTACAATGAGGCCGTTCCAAGAGGTCTGCCATCCAGACATGCGGTCTCCAACACTTAACCTCCAATAGCGTCACTTTCACTTCAAACTAAACCCGTATTATCTCACCAAATGGGGTTATTAACACAAAACAATTGGGTCATGACTTATTGTCCACCAAAACGACCGGTTCTAAGAGATTAATTTAACAAAAGGGTCGCACGCGCAATTTGGCCCGCCATCCCTTTTTTAAGAACAAAATCAAAAAGAAGTGTCAAAGTCAAACTTGACAAGTCAGATGTCACTCCGTTCGGGCGCGTTCCGAAGGCGCATAGAGTAACCAATTTAAACGGGACTGAACAGCAACTATTATTGTTAATATTTGTCTATCATAAAAACAATTATTTCAAAATAGGCTTAGAATCAGTACTTTTCGAACGGCCAAATTACATCAGACAGTTACTCCAAAACGCCTGCCCTGCACCACTTCTCTAGTGATATAGCTGGGAAGAAGTGGCGCAACGAACTCCCCATCAGTTTTGAAAACCAAATGCTCTTACCGATGCTTCATGTTGGTCGCTTAAGCTGAACGCACACTTATCATAGCCATGGGAAGCGAAGGAGCTGAAATAATCAAACTTTAGAATAATTTGTATGAAATTTTTGAAACCTCGCATACGTATCTACTCCGAATGGAAATCGCCGTCAGAACTCCCAAGGTTTTCTTGAATTCGGCGCGGATAAGTGTACGTCTACATTTACACACAACTTTACTCAACAAGTTGATCAGCGAAAGTGAATAGCACTCCACTGCTGACATGACTTAACCTGTCTAATCACGCGGAACTGAGCTTCTTCATTGGCCAGTCTCATTCAAATAGTGCTAGACACTCGACGAAATACTTTAGAAAAAGTCCCCTTGCGAGCATCGTTATTCCTTAGCCACGTCTGCCCCAGCGGTAATAGGTTCGTGGCAAACATGGCCAGTCCATTGCTAACTCAGCTTGGTTGTCGTAGGGGTCAGCTGTCGCCAAATGGCTGACCGCTGTCTGGATCCGGACCGACTTATTTTGTACGGACCTTAAGTAAACAGTAATATGTAGATATTATTGACAATATAAAAATACATTAAACTTGAGAAGTCATATTATTCAGCGCTTTTTCTTTTATGACGTCAATACTCTAGACTTCAGACAGATAGTTCAAAGTAGATAATTTTCATTTTCACATTAATTACTTACTTTGTTATTTTTGTTTATTCGGTACTAAATAAAAAGTTATCGCTAGACATCGTCTGCCAAACGGAGCGCGACAGTATCCTACTAATTATTCTACTAATTTTATAAATGTGAAAGTTTGTGAGGACGTATCGATGTTTCTTACTCTTTTACGCTAAAACTGCTAAACTGATTTGAATGAAATTTGGCACACAGAGATTTTATAACCTGGATTAACATATACCGTACAACCGAGATTAAAAGTAACTTACTTTTAATCTCAGTAGTACGATCTCGCGGAATAATTTCCGTCCTCCACGCGGACGAAGGCGCTGGCAGAAACTGATTTTAAAAATGGCAGCC
This sequence comes from Aporophyla lueneburgensis, assembly GCA_932294355.1. Lineage (NCBI taxonomy): Eukaryota > Metazoa > Arthropoda > Insecta > Lepidoptera > Noctuidae > Aporophyla > Aporophyla lueneburgensis. The sequence continues at coordinate 25,112,964 of OW028753.1, forward strand.
CAATGAAACTAATTGGTGATCCCTGCATTATGGGCCATGTCGACAATTTTATTTCTCTGTCGGGTCACCTTGTGCTCAGTGAAAACCCGGCTTTACTGTAACTCAGAAACATGAGCAGTGATTCGTACTTTGTCGTAAAATCCGAAGCTTTACGAGGAAATCCTGTATTTTTTATTCTCTCCCCTTCTCTGCCGTGCAGACCCTAAAACGCAGTAACAGGTTTTTTGTCATTTTTTTGTTAAATATTGAACCTTAATGCACACGGTATAAGGAACATGAAGATCTAATCAGGTTTTTGTTAGGATGCTTTAAACGGTTAAAAAATCAAATTTGTGAAAGCAGTAACTTAACTTTGCATGTATAAATATATTAGAATACCAACTAAAATGCAGTTATAGCAGTTACGTCTACCACGATCCGTCACTTTACCAAGTTAAACGCAGTAAATATCTATATTACCACAAAAAATCTGTATTTTTCACCCAAAAAAATATTGAGAGATATAAATTAAAACGCAGTAAGTAGTTTTTGTACCAGCACTGTTAATACTGCATGTTAGATCACTAGTTTATTTCACATGAACTACAGATTAAAATGCAGCAAAGTAGTCAAATGTGGTATTTTATTTAGTGTCATTCAAGTAAGTTTATATCGTGAAAACCAACTAAAGTGCAGCATAATCAAAACTTCTTTCTTTTACTTTTATCGTAATATGATTTTTAAGTGTGAAGATACTATTTAAATTGCAGTATGTTGATTATTTACTGCAGTATAGTCGGTACTTTTCAAAAGATGAAAATAACTTAAATGCTAATTAAAACGCAGTATGACACTCTGTTACTGCATTATAATTGGTAACTTGAACGATTTTACTAATTTTACTGCAGTACACGTCATATTTTACTGCGTTCTAGTAATTTTCAATATTTCTTTCGCCAGGGTTGGACACGAGGAGAGTGAATCGTGCGAAAAATTCAATATTCATAATCCTGACCATACTAAAAACGGCTAGTCCGTTTTTAGTATGGTCAGGATTATGAATATTGAAATTTCGGAATTTATCGAAATTATTATTAGTAGTGACATAGCCGGTTCAAAAATTATATTGAAGTATTTCGAGCCGGGACATACTTTTATGTCTGCCGACTCGTTCCACCACAACGTAGAACAATCTTTAAACAAAAAGAAAAAGGTTTACGATTTCGACGATTTTTGCCATGCTGTTGAGATTGCTAATTCCGCTATAGTGGAATAAAAGGTAGTCGTAAATAGAGGAAGCTCCTGCCTATATTAAAAAATTATAAAATAAAATCTTTTTAACAAAAAATTAAACCGCCGAAAAAACTGAAAAGCAAAAAATAATAAACCTTTAAATTATGAGTCGGCGCTGAAAAATCAATGAACAAAGATCACTCAAAGCACCGAATCATAATTTTAAGGTTTATTATTTTTTGCTTTTCAGTTTTTTCGGCGGTTTATTTTTTTGATAAAAGCAAAAAATAAAAAACCTTTAAATTATGAGTCGGCGCTGAAAAATCAATGAACAAAGATCACTCAAAGCGCCGAATCATAATTTTAAGGTTTATGACTTTTTGCTTTTCAGTTTTTTCGGCGGTTTAATTTTTTGTTAAAAAGTTTTTATTTTATAATTTTTTTGTAACTTTAATATACTAATAATACTTGGCAAGGTATACCCTATCCAACAAAACAGAATTATCAAAATCGGACTACTCTATATAAAGTTATGCGTGGTTATACTCGTACATTACAATCAGTGAGTAAACAGTCAATCAACCCCTATTTTCCGACCTTTAGGGTTCGATTTTGTTTTTCAAATTTATATGGGACCATTTTAGGAGTATATTCTTTCCAATAGAAGAAGAATTGTTACAATCGGACCACTATGTAAAAAGTTATGCGTGGTCATACATAAAAAAAATATATATACGCGTCGAATTGTGAACCTCCTCCGTTTTTAACAATACAGTCAATTTAATTGCTTAAAATAAAAAATAACTTCCCAGACCTGATAAAAGATGCACCCCCAAAGGTACCACTTCACCAGGAAGCTAAATATAATAAAAATCTTGGGGCCATTGATGTCAGAATGGCATTCTGGAGAATGTTACCTTTATCGGCTGTAGAAACCGAAGATGCACTAGAAGCATTTGCTTTTGATGATGATACCGAATCATAGGTAATTTGATTATGCATGTCATATAAAAATGTACCGAGCGTTAAGTATTTATGTTTTTTTAAACACATTCGTTTTTTTTTTTTGTTTTATCGTTAACCAACTTTTGTTTTTGGTAATGAAACCGATTAAATGATACTCGTATCATTACCATATTTTATTATTTTTATATTTATGCATGCCATATAGAGATGTATCGAATGTTGAGCATTTATGGTATTTTTGATACGTTTGATATTTTTTGTGATTTATTTTTAGTTATATATAAATGTCCCATTTAATTGAAATATCTCATGTTTCTTGCGAAACCAAAAAGCTTTATACCATTTAATTTTTATCGAAATGTATTTATAACCGCTTGTGTTTAAAGCACCTTAAATTTAAGTTACAATTACCCTATAATATTATAAAATAAACGACAATTTTATACATACATAAATGTATTTTTTTTTTTTTGAAGAAATTGTTATATACCACATCTGCAATTAGTTCAAGACACAAATTAAAATGCAGTAAAGAAAGTCTTATGCTGCAAATTAGTCTGCAAAGTAGCAAAAAAATCAAAGTTTTTGTAGTATCGAGTATTTTTACGGCATTTTAATCTGAATATGTGTAACTTTTTGCGTGCAGTAACTGCTAAGATTTTAAAAAACCCGGTTTTAATTAAAATCTAATAAACTAAATTAACATTTGCATTTGTAAATACCATCTTTGTTGTCACTTAGTCCTCATAGTAATAAAAATATGCACCATACACATTAATAATATTAAAAAAAACAGTGTTAAAAAGTTTTTCGCGATTTTCTCAAAACCGCTTTTTTCCTCATACTGCACTTTAGGGCCTGCACGGCAGTTCTGCTTCAAGTTATAGCTTATTGACGGTTTCGATTTTCATAAAATATCTTGTGTTACATACTTTTGTATCGATATAAAATTGGGTCTTTGTAATTTTAAGAAGCACGGTAGTTGTGTACCTGGTTTTATGGATTTTGACATCGAGTGCTAGAATTAGGTACTTACATTTGTGTGGGAATTGTTTCAGTATCCACCAAAATGTACTAATGATGTCAGTCAGTTAATGTTCCCATCTTTTAAATAAATAATGAAACAAAAAGTTTAAAGTCCCTGTTAATTTCCTAGGCCTCAGGTGTGAGAGTCGCAGGTTGGCCACCTTTTAATAATGGCACAAAGTCCGAGTTTCACTCAAACTCGTTCAAAATCCGCGAGAACGCCATTAAAAACTAAATAAAACCAGGACCGGCAATGTTCCCTTTCCCTTCCTATATCCACGTTTTCTGACTTCATTTTTATTTATATTATAAATTGTTTGTTTGTAAGTTTTATATCAGGGGGCTATCTCTGGAACTACCAGTCGGATTTAAAAAAATATTATTGTATTTGTTAGAAGGTTTTGGGCTACAAACATAACGCTACGACCCTTAGGAGCCGAAAGAAACAATGGTCCAACACACACGCAACCACCAGTGAAACATTTGAGTGAGCATGACAAATTCGCAGCTGCTAGGGCACATTAGAATAGAATAGAATAATAAATACCCGCATAACACTTTCTAGAGACTATAATATGGATGAAGATATTCAATTTAGTTTAACAAACACTTCAATTTCTCAAATTCAATTAAAAAAGTAAGCCCATTATAATTATTATATTACCCTTATTTTTGCAAGACCTTTGTCCAGGCTTGGACGTCTTTCGGTTGAAATGATAATCAAAATTGTTCTAATAAACATATTTAGAACATTAAAGCTTACCTACGTAATAAAAATCTGCGTCCAATTATAATTAAAAATGGTCCCAACATTTCAGTCAACTTTACTAATTAAGAGACCTAGCCATAATGTTGATATACCTGTTAAGAGAAATGGAAGTCTCATTAAAAATAAAAATTATGCACAGAAAACCTACCGTTTCTATGAAAAATGTTTGTACTAGTAACAGGCTTGTTTACAAAGTTAAAAGGGTACGGGAACTATGAAAGGAAAAACCGGTCAATCGGCAATTTCTTTCGCTAAAATTCGGCAAGGCTCGTGATTTACGAAGGTAAGTTTTGTCGGGTAATTTATTGTGTGTCTTTTATTAGACAGGGTAGACGAAGTATTGGCTAGTCAAAGAAGTATCTATTTTATCTTGTCAAATACCAGTTTTATATTTTATTTCCTAGTTTTTGTGGGTGACACCTACGATAGTCAAATGCGGATTTCGCATACATCTATATTAATATTAAAAAGAGGTAACATTTTTTTGTAAGTTGGGAAAGGGGTTGGGTTGGGGTTGGGTTAATCTCTGGAACTACCCTACACCTACGATAGTCAATCGTATACATCTATACTAACATTAAAAGAGGTAACATTTGTTTATAAGTTGGGAAAGGGGTTGGGTTGGAGTTGGGTTAATCTCTGGAAGTACCCTTCACACTATTTACATTTTATAGCGCAATTTTTGAGGAAGTTTTCAGTCTATTTAACATCACACTACGATCCTAAAGAGCCGAGTAAAGATAAAACAAGTCTGAAAGTACGCGAACAGAAAACGAAGTAACGTCGCGAACGGGCAGTGCGATGCTATGGGATATAATTTATGATGAAATAAGAAATTTCACGCGGACGATTTCGCGGATAGAAGCTAGTAGTAGTAAAATAAAGAGAGCGATGCTTAACACTGCGTATAACCCAGGTAAAAAAGAACACACACCCTTTGTGATGAAACACGACGAAAATAAAACAAAGCCTTTGCGCCAGTAGAGACGTTTCGCCTAGCGTATATCTTCTGTACAGCCAGCATCAATAACATCGGAACGAATGCACTGTTCAAATTTATCTTAACAACTATGAAATTTTAATATTCACTCAACGACACAAGGTTTGTTTCAGAATGAAAACCGTGCACGACAAGAATTTTATCTAAACATGAATCTAATTGCATATCAGATAAGTTTGCATTTACCCACTATCGCACTGTGTTATCTAATGACTTCAATTCACAATTTAAATACAAAACAACAAACATTATGATTTTTCTCACTTACTGTCACCACAAAATATTGTATTAGTTCCTTGAAACAGATTGGCCTCTACGTACTCGCTAGCTTTTAGGAAACGTACCAACAATTGAAACGTATATTCTGTGTAATTTTGATATTTTTGCGTATTCCGGTCCGGTCCGGTTCGGTTCCGGTCTTTGCAGTTGAAATGGAAAATAGAAATAGAAATAGAAAATATTTATTGTCCTATAAGCAAACATAGGTTAACATCAAGTTGAGACGACATGAGTAGCTTAAATATTACCTACAATTAGTTACAGTATATATTTATCAGTGAACCCCAAACTAGACAGTTAGTCTGTATTTTGGAGCTCACCATACGAATTCTAATGTGGAAACTATAGAGGTGATTTCAGGTATGGTATGTGCGTATGTGTAGGTTTGTGCGGTGTGTATGTATGTGGTATATGTGTGTGTGTGTGTGTGTGCGTGTGTGTGTGTAGGTGGTATATGCGTGTGTGTGATACTGTGTACTTTTTATTCAGTGTCAGGTCAGGGTCGTTATATTAATTGTTCCGAGTCATCGTAGCCGGTATTGTGCAACATTTTGTTTACCATATTTTGCATTCGAATGCGGTAGTATTTTTAAAATTGCAGAATTTGCAGACTTTATTGTACGTATTTATGAGAGAGTAGGACGGGGAGCGTCTAACTAGCAATGAGGTGTTATCAGGTATTGGGATTCTATCATTTCTTTTACTTAGGATTGATCTATAGTCGGGCCTGCTTTTAATATTTTTGTGTGTTTTAATGCATATTAATGATAATATTTCGAGCGATTCGTTATACGTCGCGTAGCACTCTCTACGAGGTACTACGAGATTTCGTAGCAGCTACGACAGCTTGTAGACTCGCGTCACACAGAAAGAAATCGTTTTCGACGCTGCGAAAGTATTTCCTCGGACGAAAATGCACCTGATTCCGTGGGTGTTTATGAACATGAAAAGGGATTGTGTCGAGTGATTGGACAGTACCAACCGTCTTGATTTTCGAGAAATCCATGCATATTTTATTAATGTAAAAGTTTATCTGTCTGTGTGTCTGTTACGTTTAATAACTGAGCGGGTTTCGATGTAGTACATACAAGTAGAAAATGACCGGGATAAAAGTATCCCTGTCATATTTGAGATACTTTATTTACTGATTAAAAAATCTTAATTTGTGTTAGGACATAAGATACTATTTATTCCGGTAGTACGTAACCGTAAGATATTTCTAAAGTCAAGTTAAATCATCCCAAAATGTTATGCACAAGCTTGCCCATGCAAACAATAATCACTTCACACGAATTCCGTGATGGCAGTCGCAAATCAAAAATATAATATGAAACGGGAGCACGATGCGTTGGCCGTATTCCAGAGTATTGGGAAATTCTGACCTTAAAGCATGCAGAGCGTGGCACTAAAGTGGTCGTAAGTGAAATGGGGGTGGGCAGATGACCAGAGGGAGAATAAATTGCAATCGGATACACGGGAGTTGGTACATGTTTATTTAGCGTTGTACTGAATAATTTAAAAATGGCCTGTAAACATACGTTAACGTAGTGCGATTGGAAAACTGAAATATAGTTATGTTTTTCAGCGAAAAATTTTATGTGTTTGTTATGTGCATTCATATTTTTTATCGAAATACATATTATTATGTGTCTGTGTTACCGAAAAACTGGTCACAGTTTGTATTTAATCTTGTGTTACGTGCCAACGTTAGCTATTTGGAATGTGGTTTCTGGTGACACAGTTAAAGCCGTCTGTGACAAGTTGTATAATGTTTGTCACTAAATATCTGCATCAAAACATCTAAATCTCTAATAGATTTGCGGATTATGTAGCCATAGTTAGTCAGCTCTGAGTTTTATAGACTGGAGTTAAGAATTACTTATTAAAAACGTCAATGTTTTGATCTACGCAGTTTCTACCTTTTTGGTGATAAATGATGAAAATAGAGTACTTATAAACACAGATGAAGTAGTATGTGTGGTACCTATGTTACTTATCTATTCTAACCGTCCGTTAGGACAAACAATGTTTGGACTTCAAAAGAGACCATTATACCCGAGTTTGTTTTGGCATAACTTCTCAGGGATCATTTGGCTCAGAAATGCCGGCGACATATGCCATCTGTAACAATGTCTTAAAAGACCTTCTTATATAATTAAACATTTCATTTCGTAATATGAAAACCTCCCCGATATCCCACCTCAAGGCTACCTCAATACTCTTTGTAAACCAGGGAGACCGACTAGGAGAACTCCAAACTCTGAAATGCCAACTATAAATACTGAAGATCTTCCCCGGGCATATAAACAATGTCTTCCTATAACAAAACAAAAAAGAAAGACCTTTTACAGCTCTGTAAGAAAAATATAATTCTTAAAGAGCTTCACGGCTGGTACGAAAGTTTACCATGTTCAAACGAAGACCAGGGTCCATCACGCTCCACTGATTCATCTGAAGTCGATGAGTAAGCTTATTTTGGCCCCTTGCTCTACATATTGCTGAAAACTAAACTAAACTTTTAAACCCTAACAGCATGAGTAAAATGATTTTACAATAGGGTTTTTACATTGTTAAATTAACGTAATATTTATTTTTAGAGTCATGTTTTTTAATACATTTGTTATTTAATTTTAAATTATACTTTTTTTGTGATGTGTTTGCTCTTGACTCTAGTCTTGGTGACAGAGACAAAGTCTACGATGGAGTGAGCTTACCCAGAAGGAGCCTGTTCACTCTAACTTTGAAGGGATTTACGCTGTGTTTGAATGAATGGGTACCTATGTTTATGTCTTTTTTACAAGTTTACATTTAAGTATTGATTAGGTACAGCCATTTCAATTGTTTTGAATTTAAATTGTGTTTTATTTTGTTATGAAAGTATTTTTAGTTCTAAGTAAATTGATATTAGACTAAGTTGTTGATTGGTGTACTCAATGTACCTGATTAGTGTCATATTAATTTTTGAGTTTTATTTAAGTTGTGTTTTACTTACCTTATTACGAAATATTTTTAGTTGAATTGAGTCGTTTGAAAGTTTTATAATGATTGCTGTACCTTTGTTTTGGTGTTCATTTTTTAGTTGAGTACTGACCTATGGCTTAGGTGCAAACAATTTTATTTTTTTGAGTTTTAAACTTTTAACACAGAATAGGATTATAGTACTCTTTTAATTATGTTTTGATTTGATACAAACTTATGTTTTTTAGTTCTAATTGATACCTATTTTAAATTTTTCATAGTTCTTTTACTTACTACTTAAGTACGTCATTTATAATTAGGTCTGATTTTAGAGCCATCATGTTATTTTTTGTGTTCAAATTATTTTCTGTTTTGATTTGAAAGAATACTTTAAGTTAATTTGTTTCCACTTGTTATAATTGGTGTAATTTTGTTTATTTTTTTAAGTTTGTGGTAAGATAAGTATCTGATTACAATACACTTAAAATTTTATTGTACTTGATGTGATTAGTGAATAAAAGTAGATATTACGAACAACTGTATTTAATAAAAGGCTTCAATATTCACTAGCACAGAACAGCGGTTTTAACAATCGGTGGAGTATTGCCAATGTGACTGTACGACAATTACCCCAGGCTGATAAAATTTTCGTTTTTCCTAATAACGTTAATATTAGTATTTAAGTCGGTCCCCCCCGTAGGGGGGAGGGCGGCACCCCACCCCGTACCGCCCTGTAGAGCTCGTCACCAGACCTGGTCACTCTCCCACCAACAGAGATAAAATGAATTCCAAATGTGAGGAAGTCCAATTCCTTGTCACATCTAAGGAGCAAGGAAAGGATTGAAAGAAATAGTAAATAAAACTTAGGAATTCACACTTATAGAAATATATTGGATGTGGTTCTAGAAAGCTAATAACCAAGGGAGAGGGAAGTTAAGTGTATTTTTATATAAATGTATTAGTAACCTGTACGCTAGCGTAATAGGTATTAGGTCAATGGTAACTCGCACGATACCTCACGTCAACACTTGCAGTACTCAGAGCAACACTTCCACAAAGTGACGCAAGCGGCTTTTCAGCGGCTGTGCGTCGTACTTGTTCATATGGAACAAGGTCCCTAGCAGTTCTTTCGAACTGAAAAACGTGACGTGGCGGCTTTTCAGTGGCCCTATGTCGACATCATGCTCTAGGAGACATGGTCCCTATCAGTCCGTAGACTGAATATGTGATAGATGTAGCCACCCAAACCCCTGGAAGTTCACCCGTTGTACAACAAGCATATCTGTACGACACGTGCTACTGTTAGTCTGACCGAATTATCGAACTGAGATTAAGAATGCAAACATTCAAGAATTATAGATAATAGCTATAAATAAGACATTGAGCTGAGAGTCGTGACTCAAGAATAATTTGATAGAGTTGTGGAGCAACTCTCTTGTAGATCTAGACAGCCCCAAAGGGCCCACCCTTCACCACTTCCTACTTAGTCATAATGACTTTAACAACCCTACCAACCTAAGGTAACTATCATAATGAAAGTCTCATTTAATCGAACCTCAAACACACTCACACATAATTCGGTGAATACTAAATTAGTCCAATCTGGACTTCAAGTCAAATACATTCAACTTATCTAATTATAATTGCTCTCTTACAATAGCTCACTTGCACTTAACATGGCCTCCTGGCTTATACCAAGTCTCCTCCCTCACAGGTAAGCGCTAATCCCTGCAATAAAGTCTTAATTATCTGGAGAGGTAAAGGAATCGTTGCGCTTGCGCTTAAATTCATCTTTTATAGCTACGTTAATTTATCAGTTTACAGTTTACCCACTTCAGTGAGACGGGGAACCGTTTTATAACGTTTGTCTCCTTGTACGTGCTCCATTAGACCTAACGCATAGAACCTCTGAGGACACTCATACGATTCTAACGAAACACGTTCCCTAAGCAGCAATTAAATGTCTTTCTCAATCCTAGGGCAGTGTACTGCGAAGTCCACTGTTATCGAGAAAGACAAGTGTTGAGTAGCTTTAAACACGTACTCATGTGAATGACACCCTTATAGCAGTCTCTATAGTACTACTACAGTCCCTTTCTGAGGTAACACAAAACTAGCACAAGCGCACCGTAGACTCAGTCTCTAGCAAAACTCATTGCGATCGTTCTTGTTGCATACCGAAGTGGAATTTCGTCACTTCACATTTCCTTACTCTTCCCCATTAGAGGATGACTGCATCCAGATTTCGTGTCTCGCTAAATAGTGTCGATTCAGTAAGAGGCCTATAGCAGCCGGGTGGGGTTTTAACGAGACACGGTCCCTAGCGTTCTTAGAACGACTACCAATTCACTTAGTGAACGTGTGTGAAGCCTACCCCCTCTCCCGGAAATGCGCATACAACGAAACCTTACGCAACGCGTTATGTGGCGAGACCTTTTTGGAAACAGTAATCATCACTAACGTTTGGTTGGTTTATAAAGCAAATATAGGCCTGCTTTATAGCCTAGTTATGTAGTATCTACGGTTCTGCCTCCCGGCTATCATATGTTAGGTATAGCGCGAGGCTTTCCCCGATTCCCTATAACCAACCGCCAATGACAAATATCTGTTAAGGTACGGATTAGGAAGAGGGCATGCTGTTTCTAGATAATCTTATATTGTTGGTTAAAACATAACAGTAGCATCGTCATGCCAAAGTAAATAGTCAATAATGGATTCTCTGCGATAACACGAAACTTCTATGCATTATTCACAATATACGATCACCCTGCTAGAATAATAAAATAATATAGTTCGTAGTTACGCTTAATGCACTATTACTAAAGATATAAGTTAACACATACCAGATAACTCCTTGGAGGGAATTACTTACGAAATACTATGTGTATTACCAGCCACCTTCGCACCATTCCTCACAGTTTCACGCGCCTTTCATTAACTCTAGGTTAATATAGCTTAGTCTAAACTAAACAACTATCAAATATTTAACGTAATAATAACACTCCCGCTATCATGACCTTTCCACACAGACATATTCCCACTCTCTATTATAATAAGTTCTAACTCCCTCTCAGCCTAGCCTAAATCGACCGCCTCTCCTCGTGCCCTCAAGCCAACTCCCAACCTCCACACATCTTTCTCCCATCCCAAATTCACCACGAGCCTGAGAACCCTCGCAATTCCCATACTTTTGTAGAATCACTTTACGACCGTTTTTGCGTGAAATTTCTCAATTGTTTTAAAAACTATCGTTTGGGTTCAAGTTATGACAACCAGATGTGAGACTGTCCGTCGCCTTTTATCTATCTACCCTTAGTTCTGAGAATTTGTACCAATTAAGGGGCTTCAAATATTACTTTCGACTGATTGTTGGCACTTTGCTGCTCGTAAAATATAAATGAATGGCTTTGTAAGTAGTTCGATATTGTTTTGGGATTTTAAAGAAATATATTACTTCGTTATTTATTACGGTAACGTGTCGAGCTGTCAGGCCATAAAGTTAAGATTTAATGTGCTTCCTCCTAAGAGGCACGTTATCGTGTCACAATTTTAGAAGAAATATAATAATTTATTTTAAATAGGTGACATACCGTCACACCAACAACAAAAAAAAACATTCCTCACTTAATTCAATGTAGCCAACCTTAGATAGATGTATAAACATTGCCATATTCAACAGTACTTTTCTATTTCTTCCTGAATATAACTTTATTAATATCATAAAACTACTTTTATTTTATATGAGACCAATAATAGTTAAAAAAATATCGAAGTGATAATAACGTACAAAGCCACTAAATTTTACATTTCAAAATATTTCGAGTTTGATAAATTCAATAACTGCATTTATTTCACCAAATTTTACTCTACCAAATGTATTTAGTTTGTAGGAAAACTAAATAAATAGCCGAAATAGGTAGATAATTGTAGTAAGTTATAAATAACAGTTGTGGCAAAATTAAACAACTTGATTTTTTATTTGTTATTTAGTTATAGTTAAAGATTGAGTTCAGTTTGTTAAAGCATAATGTAAAAGGTAATCAGGTCCACAAAATATCAAATTACCTACTGTAAAATTGTCTCACATTTTTTAACAAATGTACATTAACTGAAAAAAAAAAAACACTAAATCGCGTTTATCTCAGAACTACAAAATCAGAGTTATTTAATTTTCCAACTACGGGGACGATGTATCTCAGGGACTTAGAGTTTAATGCATATTAATAATAATATTTCGAGCGATTCGTTACACGTCGCGTAGCACTCTCTACGAGGTACTATGAGATTTCGTAGCAGCTACGACAGCTTGTAGACTCGCGTCACACAAAAAGAAATCGTTTTCGAGGCTGCGAAAGTATTTCCTCGGACGAAAATATGCACCTGATTCCGTGGGCGTTGATGAACATGAAAAGGGATTATGACGAGTGATTGGACAGTACTAACCGTCTTGATTTTCGAGAAATCTATACATATTTTATTAATGTAAAAGTTTACCTGTCTGTATGTCTGTTACGTTTAATAACTGAGCGGGTTTCGATGTAGTACATACAAGTAGAAAATGACCGGGATAAAAGTATCCCTGTCATATTTGAGATACTTTATTTACTGATTAAAAAAACTTAATTTGGGTTGAGACATAAGATACTATTTATTCCGGTAATACGTAACCGTAAGATATTTCTAAAATCAAGTTAAATCAATCCAAAAATCCCAAAATGTTATGCATAAGCTTGCCCATGCAAACAATAATCGCTTCACACGAATTCCATGACGGTAGTCGCAAAGCAAAAATGTAATATGAAACGGGAGCACGATGCGTTGGCCGTATTCCAGAGTATTGGGAAATTCTGGCCTTAAAGCATGCAGAGCGTGGCACTAAAGTGCTCGTAAGTGAAATGGGGGTGGGCAGATGACCAGAGGGAGAATAAATTGCAATCGGATACACGGGAGTTGGTACATGTTTATTTAGCGTTGTACTGAATAATTTAAAAATGGCCTGTAAACATACGTTAACGTAGTGCGATTGGAAAACTGAAATATAATTATGTTTTTCAGCGAAACATTTTATGTGTTTGTGATGTGAAAGAAAGAAGAAAGAAAATACGTTTATTTGCGGTAAACATGACGCACAGTAAAACTAGAAACATACAGAAATAAAACAATAAGATGTGGGAAAATATGCGTCATATCCACGCAAAACGGCCATCACTCAGCATAATGCTGTGACCCTATGCGAGACAGAGCCCCAGCGCTGGTTTTCAGTGACAGCCGGCGCTGACGTAATGACGTTGATCGGTGCAGCAAACAGTCAGTACTGATAGATTTAATGAATATATAAAATAAAATAAAAAACAAAAGTGGCAACATTCCGTCCCGACTGCAATCTGACGCAGGCGCCGCCAGCTTTCGTAATCTGTGGGAAAACTGACAGACAACCAATTTGACAATGACAGAAGTATCCAATTATGTAGTCTGTGAATTGCGTAATAAATAATATAAAATTACATCATGGCGGCGCTTAGCAGGCGTTACGCAATGAGCAAAAATGTTTAATAAGTAGTAAATGGGAAATTGTGTGGTGATAATGTTTTTGGAGAAAGTGTGGGATGGTGTAGTGTGACTCGGTGATTTAGTTGGAAGATCGAACACAGATCGGTAACAAGTTGGTAAGTAAAAAATTACGATGGATTTAGTTATGCAACAAACAGGTACTTACTCAATTATGTATGGGTACGCATTGCTTGACGTAAAAAAATAAATGAATGTTATTACTAATATTAGATTGGGTAAACATATTTAAATTAGATTGGGTAATTGCATAGATTAGGATTCATATAAATATATATTGTATAATTAATTATGTGGAATTACAGGAACAAAATGGAGTAAATAAATTATACGGGATAATGAGGGAAGAAACAACACACTGACCTGTAAGGTCTGTGTTCCCACCCAGAGAAGCGCGAAACCCCAAGCAGCTCACGCCATAGGAGATCCCAAACCAGAGCCTGCACGCCACGACCCCAGAGGTATGAAACAACATAACGAGTACATGACTAAGAATGAAGGGATTTTTGTTCATTTATGAGTAATTTTTTGTGTTGAAATTTGAATGATTGTATTGTTTTCAGGCGTCGCAATGGTGGTGGGAGATCATTCCAACAGCGTGTGGCTGCAAACTTGAAAGAACCCCTAAATGCGGTTGTTCTATGCATTGGCACTGACAGTGGACTTACCATGGAGCGAAGACCATACCTCAAATGGTTCTGTTTCCAGGTTAGCTTTTCATAGAGATAGTATGGTTTTTGAGAAGCAACAATGCCAAACAACAAGTTGGCCAAATGAAGCTTTCTCCTGGCCGCCATCTTTAATAAATTGAGTTCATTCGTGTATGGAGTAACATGGCCTCTTCGCGGGACGTTGACACAAAAACGAACACAGGCATTTTGAATACGTTGGATCACACGTTCTGTTCTTGAAAGTAGGCATGGTCCATACACCGTATCACAGTAATTTAACTTTGATAGGATGAGACTGTCAACAAGTTGTTTCCGTATTGGTACGCTTAGGTATTGACGAATTCCATATAAGACCTTTAGCCTATAAAAACAATTTCTGAGAACATTGGTTATGTGAGCCTCAAAGTGCAGCTCTGGATCCATAATGAGCCCCAAATTGCATGCCTGTTCCACTCTCTCAATTCTCTTTCCCATGAGGACAATCTCGGGGTTGGCAGACAGTATTGCACTCACTTGCTTCTTAGAACCCAGCACCATGAATTTTGATTTGAGGGGGTTCAGAACTAGAGAGTTCTCCTCTGACCATTCAACCACCCTTTGCAGGTCCTCATTTATTTTTTGCACTGCAAAAGATGTATCATCTCCTTTGAAGGATATGTACAACTGAATATCATCAGCATACATGTGGTATTTACAATTAATAAAGGACCTGATGATATCGGCACTGTATAAAATATACAACAAAGGCCCCAATATCGATCCCTGAGGGACACCCCTTGACACTCGGAGGGGAGGGGATGACACTGTTGACCCATCCTCCCTATGCATCTCTACATATTGAGATCTGGTGGTAAGGTAACTTTTAAACCATTCCACTGCATCATTATCGAAGCCATAAAAGGCTAACTTTGACAGGAGGAGAGTGGTGTTAATCGCGTCAAAAGCCCGGGAAAAGTCTAGTAGAGCCAAAATTGTTCCCTCCCCTCGGTCACGAGCCTCAAGGATATTACCAACAACATCAGCGAGAGCCGTTGCAGTACCTCTACCCCTTCTGAAACCCGACTGTAGGTCAGGAAGAATGTTATTTGTTTCAAGGTATTCAATAACCTGCGAGTATACCACACGTTCCAAGATCTTAGACAGGCAAGGTAGAATACTAATTGGTCTCAAATCCTTTGTATTAACCGGGTTATTGTTTTTAGGGATAGGGCGTACAATAGCGCATCGCCAGAGTTCAGGGAACGTACGCGTGGCTATGGACTGGTTAATGATGTCTGTAATAGCTTGCAAGGTTGTTGGCAAAGTGAGAGATATCATATCCAGAGTTATACCGTCGACACCCTGTGCATTTGACCCTAGACTCTTAATTATCTTTGAGATTGACTCGGGGTTGGTTGTTTTGAGTGTGAATGAGGCAGGGCCATGCCTATGAGAATCGAAGTAAGACAATTGTGAGCTGTTGTGATGACAATTACCTGGGACGTCCAGAAACGCCGCATTGATTTCCTCGGGGTCGTTGAAATGACTAGGTAGCAATCTTTGCCTATGGTCTGGGAGCACATCCGACTTTAAATTGCGCCACAACAGTTTAGGGTCCCTTATTTGGTCATTAATGCTCTTGGCGAAATATGCAGTTTTCTCGTTCACTAGTGCAGTGATTGCTTGGTGCTTCAGATCAAGATAATATTCCTTATGAACCGGTAGTTTGGATTTACGATATCTATCCTTGGCCACGTCTCTTAGTTTCGAGATTAGTTTGATGTTTTCAGTTATCCATGGAGTAGGGCGGGTTTTGAAGGTCTTCCTTTTAAGAGGAGCATGTAGATCGAATAGCTGGGTCATAAATAAGTTAAATGTTTGCACCATAGCATTGACATCACTCATGTCACCAATAATCGACCATGGTATCAAATTTAAATCTATATCAAAGTAGTCCTCCAATATGTCACCGAGTGGACGAAAAACGACAGACCTTGGCTTGGACTTATGCTTCTTAAAAATCGTCTCGCATGTAATAAACGAGTGGTGACTAAGCTCACTAATATGGTCCACCACGACATTACGGATTGAGGCATCAGAGCAGATTATGTCGATAAGCGTACTACTGTCACCTACAAAATGTGTGGGTGTTTGGACTACTTGATTGAGGTTGAAGTAGCCAAAAAAATCTGATAGTTGTTTTGTTTTTGAGCTATTAATATCCAGCACATTTACATTAAAGTCCCCTAACAATATTACATTATCGTAGGGGGCCAAACCACCAATACTGGTAGTCAAGCCCTCAAGAAAAGACTCCAAATCCAACCATGGCGGACGATATGCAGTGCCAATCAGTAATTTTTTCTTATTGACAGTAAGGGTTAGCCAGAGTTGTTCAACACTAGCATGGTCTGGGTGAGCTCTTACACGCGCAGTAACACCATTTTTAATGTAAAATGCGACCCCACCGCCGCGCCCACCACGTACAGAACGAGGTCGCGGTATGTGCTTGAGCTTGTACCCAGGCACGCTAGGTGCTCGGTCCTCCTCACCCTTACGCAACCAAGTTTCGTTGATAGCCATGATATCCACACCATGGTTGCCCATGGCTATCAGGAATTCATCGTGATTAGTCCCTAGAGAGCCCGCATTCAATAGACCAAACTTGATACATTTTGGAGTCATTAGCATTTACCATCCGTGTATTGTATATATGTCTTGTGTATTTGTGTACTTACATTAAGTATGTGTGAGTTTATGTAGATGTAGGAAATATATTCAACAGTGGCTTCCAGCGAGGTTAAATGATTGATTGATAATGTATTATAATAAAAATTGCTCAGTATAATTGCAAATAACTTGGTTGTATGTAGTTTTTTGTTAATATTAGGGTATTTTGTAGTAATAGGTATTTCAAGTGTATTGATAAATATAAAAAATATATAAGAAAGTATTGATTGTAACTCACTAATTGCACTAGCCGAACTGTGGTAAAACACTTTATAGAGGCAGTTGAGACGCATATTTTCCCAATTAGAAATAATTAAAAATAACATAAACACCAATAACAAGTACCTAAAAAATAACACATAGAAAAATAATAGTAAAACCAGAGAGTAATCATGCAGTTTCGTCGACAGGTCCAAAAATCCGAGAGATGTCTTCATCGATGCGGATTCTTTGGGTGGGGTCACCTGGCTTCTTCCTGGCAAGTATGCGGCCGCGCTTGGTCCACACAAATCTCCAGCCGAAGAGGCCTGCAGCGTCCCGTGCCTTACGAAACAACTGGCGGTTGATTTTTGTGAGGCGCTCGTTGACGAAGAATCGCTGGGCAGGGCCGGACATGTCAAGGTCGGCTGTCGTCGCACCACGTCGCACTCGTGCGCTCGCCAGCAGATCGTCGCGCAGATCACGACGCGCCAGACGCACGACAATAGCGCGCGGGCGAGTTTCTACCGCGCCAGCAGAGCTCGTCGCATTGAGTTGCCTGCCGCCCACTCGTTCCGCGCTCACAATGTCACGCTCCTCAATATTGACTCCTAACTTAAGGCCTATGATCTTGGTGATGTGAATCGGATTGTCAACCTTCGCCTCGGGTATATTTGTGATTTCGATGTCATTCGCCAAGAGATCCTGATCTCTGTCGTTGAGCTCGCGCCTTAACTCTATCACAATCCCGTCCACCGCCCCTGCATTCACCGGAGTTGAAGAAGCCCGCCGCTCCAAAGCGTCAACTCTGGACTCCAGTCCATCGATGCGCGCGTTGCAGGTATTCATAGAGGTTTTGATCTCCGACATTTCTACCTCCATTTCCTTGCGAAACTCTTGAATCTCCGCACGCATCGCCCTCAGTTCCTCCATGATTAATTCTATCTCGGAGCCGGCAATCAGCGATATTTCCCGGGCCGTGACATCGACTATAGTGGCGTTGCAAGGCGGCGGGGTAGCAATCTTAGATGGACACGCAGACTGCATAGGTGCAGGTTCGCAACAGTTGTCAGACGTTGTATTAGGTGTACTGGTTTCCATGCAGGCTTGTTCTACAGGCGTTCCAGGTAATGAACCTTCGGAAGGGCCCCTGACTGGGGTCTCAGCCCTGTTGTCCCTAACGAGGTTCTTTTTGCATTCTGGGCAACGCCAGTTTGCAGTAATAGTTGTTTTCGTAGGAACGCCTACACACACTCTATGATATAGGACCTGGCATTTACCACACCTAGCGCCCTCTAACGTCGAAATGAAGCGACCGCAACCTCCACACTTGATGCCTGGCATGATGGTTACTGAGGTGTAACTTGAAGCGTGAGTAGTTCTAGGTTCGCACGCTAGATGGCGCAAGAGACGACTCGATATGGGTCGTTAGACAGGTGACATGAAAGATAGATGGCACTGCCAACACGTTAGAGCTGCAACCACTTGTTGTAACTTGTCTAAATAGAGGGTAAACAGCTAATTACGCCGAGTCACTGTGTTATTGTTTTGTTAGTTAAATGGTCGTACACACACTATATACTGCTCACTTCAATATATGTCACGTTAGGTTCCACTAACTTTACAGTAATAAACTAATTATTCACAGAAACTTGTTTTAATATTATTATAAAACACTACAGGTTTACACACAAAAAATAAAAAGAAACAAAAAGATACACAAAAAATACAAAAAAGCTCTATTTTATATACTGGAATGACGCACGGTGAGTGGTCATCCAGTTCCACATCAATGGACTGTCCACTCTGTTGGCCATGATAGCCACCAAGCTGTTGGAGCTATCGCGCACTCACCGCATCAGGGACGCTATTCGTGTCCGCATAATAGCATAAAAATCAGGCACACCGTGCTCCGCGAACATCCCCGACGCACTGCAAAAGCGCGGTAGCCCCAACATAACTCTGAAGGCGTTATTATATTGGACTCGCAGAGCATTGTACGAGCTTTTTGTATAGCCGACCCATAGGGCGCACGTGTACATAAATTGGCAATAAGCTCTAAAGAGAGTGACTTTTACCTCACTAGTACAACGTGCAAACCTACGGGCCAGCATGTTACATCGAACTGCCAATGCTCTGCGTTCCCTCTCTATGTCCACATCGTCGGTCAGACCTTCGGTTACCCAATGCCCCAGGTACTTGAACTTCGTCACCCTTGAAAGCTGAGCGCCTCCCAGGATAACTGTAATAAAATAAAATAGTTTAAATAAACTAAAAAACACGTTTCCAGAGAAAACCAAACTAAAAAGTAGAAAATAATGGAAAAAAGCGTGGGGTGCTTTTCAAGGTATTTTTTTATTGATCAGGCACCCCACGCTTTTTCCATTATTTTCTACTTTTTAGTTTGGTTTTCTATGGAAGCGTGTTTTTTTAAACTATTATTTATTTTCTATTTTTTAAGGTGTTTCGAATTTTGAGACGTTGACATACGTCTCAAAATTCGAAACACCCAGCGAAATTTGTGACGTATGTCCAGCGTAGTTTTTGAAGACAGTTTTTTTGCTGTCCTGATAACCCTGGCAAGGATAATGGCACAAATTTATGAAATTATTGCATTGTCATCGGTCTTTGACAGGTGTGAAAAGTTTGAATGCAATCTGGTCGTTTAAAGTGGGTCAAAATCGCGCTATAAGGAGTCGGTCACAAACAAACATACAAACATATAAGTGAAGCTAATATAAAGCGTGTTAAAATAGTTAATTGGTAAAATAAATATGGATGTAAACCATGTGTAAGTATGTGTGTGAGAAAATCGGAGTGTAAGTGTAGGCTATAGGTGTGATAAAGAATATGTTAGTGTAAGAGAGAGAGAGAACAGTGCTGGCCCAGTGGAATAGTCCCCGATGCACGAGTCATAAGTCGTGGCTTCGAACCCAGGCAGGCGCTTTACTTTGTGTTAATAATATCATCTCCACTACACTCATAACGGTGATGGAAAACCTTAGAACCAAAGATTCGGAGAAATCTGTCACTAACCAACCCGCAGTGGGCCCGTATGGTAGATTACGGCCCACTCCCTTTAACCGAGAGAAGGCCTGTGACCTAGCAGTGGGAACAATAAATGCTGATTATGATGAGTGTGAGGGTGTATGTGTCAAGGTTTTAGAAGAGTTTCCGTTTCATTATAGTGAACTAGCTTTTGCCAGCGACTTCGCCCGCGTGGAGGTCGGAAAATGTCCCTCGGGAACGTACTACCGGGATAAAAAGTAGCCTATATATTAATCCAGGTTATAAACTTACTTTATTTCAAATTTCATCCAAATCCGTTTAGTAGTTTTTGCGTGAAAGAGTAACAAACATCTACACATCCATACACACAAACTTTCGCATATAGGAGGTAGGATAGGATTATATTATTAGTAGGATGGGTGTAAGTATCCATTGTATTATTATTTAATTAGTCAATACATGCTTCTCTTACTGTAGTGGTTGTTTATTAAGGTCTATTATTGCATCAACAGGGCTTCAAATGTGCCCTTGAACTTAATGACATTAGTGCCTACTTCAGTAGACACCTCATTATGTGAGCTCTGATTAACCAAACATTAACCTCACATGCATTAAGAGAACTTTCCACTAAAAAATTAAACATAAGTGCAAAAGCCACTATTCACTTAGTGTTAAAGCACTTAAACATTAAACTCTTTCGAAATAATTGCAGCAAGAATCGTGATTTACTGCAGATAACTTTTACAAGGACAACTAGTAATAATCCACTTTGGATTATAATTACATAGAGCATAAAGTCTCTTCACACCATGTAATGTAATTGCCTGTACGTATGTACGTGGTAAACCATGAGTGAAACATAAAAGTGACATCTATTATATACAAAATTTGACTGCTAGAAAACGCCTATGGCAATAAGTCCATCTCCGTACATTTGTGTGCTTAAAGTATTCAATAAAATGGTAAACTGACTGACTATTTATTTATCAAGGCACAGCCCGAATCGCTGGACCTAGAGATGTGAAACTTTGCACTTTATACAGTGGTAGGATTATTGGAAATTCCACCCCTACAGTGGTAATATAGGGGATAAGAGTATGTATGAAAGTGCGTCAGTTTCGAAGTATGGTTACAAATTTCGTATTTAGGCTGACGATTAAATAATATTTTTTTTTAATTTTTTTTCAATTCGATTATTTAACACATACAATATAGGGTTGAAAGGGTGATTTAGTGTTGAACGGAATGTACTTTCAAAGTAAAAATCACGAAAGTTGTTATTTAGTATTGTGGTTGGTTCCTTTCGCAACGTATACCAATGTTGTTGGAATTTAATCCCTTAAAAGTGGTAAAAAGGGGGATGAAATTTTGTATCCAAGTTGTTATTTTACAAAATGTATCTGAGCATAAATAATACACATGTGTATCGTGCCTCTACTATGTGCCACAAGCAAATATCTCAGCTATCGGGAAATGGTTGATGAACTTTTGGATAGGTCTCATGACGTAGTTTTTAGACAAATAATCCCAATCTCGATACTTCACATCCTACTAATATTACAAATGTGAAATTTTGCATGTTTGGGTGTGATTACTCAATCAGGCAAAAACAGCAGGTAGTCAGGCAGGTATATCGCTCTTACTTATTTTGCTAAAATTAAATATATATTTTTTTAACAGAAATAATATTTTTGGATATTAATAGTAAGTTCTAACAGACACATCACTTTCAAAAAAAATCTGAGAAATAGCGCTGAGTGTGTTGATTTTACTGTTAAAAATTCCGTCGAAATCAGATGCCTGCAACATATTAAAAAAAAAAATGTTGCTCAGGTCCCTATTTGCGACACTACACATAATTTTACTGATACTAAGGATCGTAAGGAAGTATGGCAAAGCAAAGAGCTTCACGGTCGCTTTTTCCGGGCCTGATGTAGACTTTTTGGCGTCCGTATCCTGGCTGCGTTTCGGTGACCTCTTTTGGGGAAACCGAAGGTTTTGTCTGTGCGATTATGGATGAAGTTATCATGACGACTAATTATCGGAAATACATTGTCAAGGACGGTACGGTTAACATCTGTCGGGCATGCCACTGTCCCAGTGAATACATCCGACATATTGTATCTGGTTGTTCTCGTCTTGCTAACGGCGAGTACTTGCACAGACACAATTTAGTAGCTAAGATCATCCACCAGCAACTTGCTTTGCAATACAACCTTGTGGAATCTGAAGTACCATACTACAGGTATGTGCCCGAACCAGTTCTCGAGAATGGTCACGCCACATTGTACTGGGATTGATCTATCATCACAGACAGGACTATTGTAGCCAATAAGCCTGATATTGTGGTGATAGATCGACGAGAGCGTCGTGCAATGATTGTTGATATCGCTGTGCCTCATGACGAGAATCTCGTGACAGTTGAACAAGATAAAAACATCAAGTATGTTGACTTAGCACACGAGGTTATCGACATGTGGGACGTGGATTCTGCAATCATTGTACCAATAATTGTTACAGTAAATGGGCTAAAAGCGAAGAGCCTCGACCACATCAGGAGGCTCTAATTGCGCGGCTGGTTCAAGGGCTTGATTCAGAAAGCAGTACTCCTGGACACGGCACGCATTGTCAGGAGGTTCTTTTCTCTAGAACCCTGACCACCGGCAGCTTGGACCCTGCTCCCGATGCCGTTGGGCCACTATTTTTTATATTTTTAAATGTTTTTGTAACATTTTTGTAAAAATATTTAAAAATATACTCAATATGTAAGAAAATAAATAAATGATAATAATAATAATTGATCAATTAAGAGGAAGAAGGAGAAAACGAGAACGGTGAAGAAGAAGAAGAAGAAAATCAAAACGGTGAAGAGAAAGAAGAGACCATCTTTACATACCAAGACCGTTCCGCGCCTCGTGCTGGTCCCGGCTGTCTTTCGTAGATCTTAGACAGTCGTTATCGGTCGTCAGAAGCCAGAAAGTCTAGCTTCTGACAGTCCATGCAGATGTTAGTTTTATATAAACCTATCCGATGTAGTTAATGATTGAGTGTCTTTATAGATAGAATAGGTTGAGCCTTAAGAAAAACTACGAAAACATATAATCAAGGTTTGTCTTGAGTACTTACATTAGACACACGTTTTATTCTCACATACCATTATGCCGAAGTAATATGAATAACAAATTGACTCAAAACATGCCTACATATAAAGTTGAGATAATAGTCATTAGAATTGACATTTTAAAGTCAAATTTAAAAAAATAAAACCGCAGAGTAGCATGGTCAGGGAAATACGTACAACAACAAACATTGCACACGTCAATGGATCTCGTCTTAAGGGACAAAAGAAGATCAACCTTCATGAGATATTTCATGGTCCAGTAGCTCTTCCAGGCATTTTAAGTGCTTCTTGCAAATTCTTTGTTTTGGCTTATCAACAGTGTGCATAAGGTAATATTGCACAAATAAATTCACTGTGCTTGTGTGCTTGCATGACTGTGTTAACTAACTTAGTGTGTCCTTAATAACTGAAAAAGTAACCCATTGCAACGTACAAATAACATGGTATTATAACCGTATACCTACTATGATTTCGGATAGTTAAATATTAAACTCTATCATATTACGAAACCGTGAGTCGAATATTATTATTTATTATCCTCAAGATTACCGATACACATTCATCGATCCTATTGTCCACACTCATTAGCTTATAGACTTCTTTAAATTTCTTTAATGAATCTCAGCTTACTTTCACCTAAGTTTTCACTGTGACAGTATAACAGAATAGACAGGTCGCTTCTTATACACCGTGACTTTTAGTCGTCTTACAAAGGTTGTCCACTCAATGTATCCGACATAATATACCTCTAAGCGTGATTAAAAAATTGTTACCAATTAAGAAAATACGTAGTAAGGAAAAGTAAATAATGCACTAGAATGATGAAAAATCCTGTTAAAAATATTCACACGAGTCGACTAGATCATTCCATCTCCATTTTCCATGAGACAAAATATCAAACAAATGCGTCATCATAATGAATAATATTTTTATTTTCTAGTTATTCAAATGTCCTTTTTTAGGGTTCCGTTGCCAAATGGCAAAAAACGGAACCCTTATAGATTCGTCATGTCTGTCTGTCTGTCTGTCGGTCTGTCTGTCTGTCTGTCTGTCTGTCTGTCTGTCTGTCCGTGTATGTCACAGCCACTTTTCTCCGAAACTATAAGAGATATGTTGTTGAAACTTGGTAAGTAGATGTATTCTGTATACCGCATTAAGATTTTTACACAACAATAGAAAAAATGTAAATCGCAATTTACCTTCCATTCAATCAACTCAAATATAAAAATTAATATTTTTTTGAGTTTCAGTTCTATGTATGGGGAACCCCAAAATTTATTGTTTTTTTTCTATTGTTGTGTAAAAATCTTAATGCAGTATACAGAATACATCTACTTACCAAGTTTCAACAACATATCTCTTATAGTTTCGGAGAAAAGTGGCTGTGACATACACGGACAGACAGACAGACAGACAGACAGACAGACAGACAGACAGACAGACCGACAGACAGACAGACAGACATGACGAATCTATAAGGGTTCCGTTTTTTGCCATTTGGCAACGGAACCCTAAAAAAACATTTAATTTCATAAACATAAACCTTACGAATAAACCGAGGATACCTACAGGTTTGTACGGAACCCTCGGTGCACGAGTCCGACTCGCACTTGGCCGGTTTTTCTTATGGATGTGTAGTAGTCATTGGATACATGAAGTGGGCTGCCGTTGTAAGACGATTAAAATTGTAGGGGTCTACTAGGACCGATGCCTGCCGGGGTCGCGTGATTGTTCGAAAGAGATACCGTGACCCTGGCACATGGGCAACTGATGGAACACGGGTGGGTTTTAGTCAGTAAAAGTCTGACACGCCCCCCCGCTCCGCCCAGAGCGGGAGAAGTCATTAGATGATTTCCCATCCTGAAAAAAAAAAAAAAAAGACGATTAAAATGTCACGGTGTTTATGTATAAGCTAGCAACAATTCTTTAAGTAGAACGACTATCAGTCATCACGACAATCAAGAGATAATTGCTAAGGTATTTCCAGAATGGTAGTCAATTATTGATATTACAAAATGTGGTTTTGCGAAGCTTGCGGTTGTGTTAGTTATTCATTCGCAATCCACTGTCGTCTCAAAAAGCCACGAGCGGTCAACAAATTGATATATCTCACAGCTGTCCGAATTTGGATTCGATAAACTTGAGCTTAAAAGATACAGTGGTCTCATGTACCTACTGTTTCAATCAGTTGAAATCATGATGAATTTATGGTTTGTAGTTGAACAATTACTAGCAGTACTCAAATTGATTCGCAATAAGTTTTCCATGTTACACATGATTGGTGAGGAACACCCAAATACTCCGAAATATTTTATTCCGAATTTCGATGTTCCGATTTTCAAAAGTCCGAATTTCATAATACATAAGAATTATAATGTCTATTATTAAAAATCACGAAATTTATTTTACCGAAAGTCGTAAATGCGATTTGTTAGTTTTCCGATTTCTCGGTCCGAAAAACGACATTCCGATTTTCAATGGTCCGAATAAACTAATAGTCAATAAAATTTAGTGACAGAAACGAATCGCTGCGAAACCGACTTCACGCAGCTAAACTAAATTTTGTCTGCCCTACACCTAGAGTGTAATTTAAACCCGCGTAGGCGCGGAGGGGTGGGGCGGCCCGCGAGCTGAGGAGCAGGTGGTTTGAAGGCCCGCCGCCGCGGCTGAGGCTGGCCGGCGTAGCGGCCAGCAAGCCGAAGCTGCGGTGGTGAGCGTTAAGACCATCTGCGACGATAAGCACACGTGGAGCCGCCCAAACCCCGCAGCGCCGGAGCCGTGACAGAAACAATGCTTGCTGCATGCTTGCTTGCTTGCTTGCTGCATGCCTGCTTGCTTGCTGCTTGCCTGCTTGCATGCTGCATGCCTGCTTGCATGTTACATGCCTGCTTGCATGTTGCATGCCTGCTTGCATGTTGCATGCTTGCTTGCATGCTTGCTTGCATGCTTGCTTGCATGCTATATGTCTGCTTGCACGCTGCATGCCTGCTTGCAAGCTGCATTCTTGCTTGCATGTTCTTAAATTCTACCTCCTCATACTAAACACCATGTTATACTTCTCTCTGATGAGAAATTATGTGTTATTTGTCTTGCTATTCGGTTTTACAAGGTCTTTTATTTCGGAATTGTATAAATCGGTATTTTAATAATCGGAATTCGTATTTATGATGTTTCGAATTATCATTTAGTCGGACTTTTTGTTATTCGATTTATTGAAATTCGGTATATTGAGAATAGTAATTATGAACGTTAGGAATATTGTAATTTAGGGATTGTTATATTCGGAATTTTGAATCATTCGGAATTATGGAAATCGGTATTTTGAAATTCGTATTTGTGACTGTCGGAATAAAGTTTTTCATATTTATGTAGTGTACCCGATTGGTGAGAGTTAACAAATAATAATATATGACGAAAACATCACTGAATAGATAAGTTCTATCTAACACAGCTTCGAACACAAGTTAACTAGCTTAACACTCTAGTTTGTTTTTACTCTGAAAATTATGTGCGAAATACCGTAAAGAAATACTCATTTTATTTATTTATTAAAAACAATCAATAAATGCACTTATTCTAAGTTATATACTCAATATATTTGGGGCACTTTATGAGGCTAGTAATACTTTCAAAGCCTAACACAGATTTTAGTTTCAACTGCTGACAGCATGCATACAATAATCATGGGTACATGATGACAATCACACAAATCATGTAGCCAGTTACAATTTACTAATTGCAAGGTATATCAAAAAAATGTTTTTAGATCCATCATCTATTAGAACTTGAATTCAACTCCAAACTCCTAAACGATTGTCTCAAAATATACAGGATCTAACATAACATGGTATACATTCGCTCCGCAGGTTGTTTCTGTTAGTAACAGAAGCTAGACTCGTTGTTTAGACTCCTTGGGGAGAAACGTGTTAAGAGTACGTCACACCGAGTTAGCGCTGCAAGTCGCTCTGAATTGTTCTATTATTTAAATAGTCCAGGTACGGAGTTTCAAGTTTCTGTGTTTATAGTGACGTGGAAAAGGTTTATGTCATCGGGTGACTGGATACGGTACAAAGATATTCTCGTAAATTTTGTTCCATTGGAAAAAGATAATGATAAGATGGTTATCTTGGGGACTGCATAAATATGTCTGGAAATAAATAACCAAGGTACGACATTTTAATTATTATTTTACTAGCTTCTGCCCGCGACTTCGGTGGACAGTTCAATAATATTTTATCATAGGTTCTGGAAGGTTTTTGTCGTAAACAAACTGTTTGTTCTAGATTAGAATGTCAGAACGAAAGAATCTCGATAGCCAAACATACGAAAAAACTTTGGATAAATATTTAAAAACGTTAGACTACTGCAGTACAGATAATATACTAAAATAAATGGTATACACAAGGCATATTAATAATAAAGCACACATAACTGTAACCATACGGAAACAAACATAAAACATACATGCAAAAAACATACACATATATAAATATACCTATATCCAAACACAAAATAAGACATACAATTGCAATCTTGTAAGTTGTAACCTTATTAATATATCTGTACTTACTACCATTTATTACCTATACAGTATGTATGTATGCTTGGAATTTCCCTACGTGATCGAATCAGAAATGATGAGATCCGTAGGAAAACCAAGGTTACCGACATAGCTCGAAGAATTGCCAAACTTAAGTGGCAGTGGGCAGGGCACATTGCTCGCAGAACAGATGGCCGATGGGGTCGGAAGGTTCTGGAGTGGCGACCGCGTACTGGAAGACGTAGCGTTGGAAGGCCTCCCACAAGATGGACCGATGACCTGGTGAAGGCCGCAGGAATGCGTTGGATGCGAGAGGCACAGAACAGGTCGAGGTGGCGGTGCTTGGGGGAGGCCTATGTCCAGCAGTGGACGTCTTTCGGCTGAAATGATGATGATGATGATGATGTAATCAATCTGCTTAACTATAGTAAAATCTTAGCTGTCACAGCTTATTTTAATTTCTGAATTTTATTGTTATTTTATTTTTGTATTAATTGCGGACGCTTTTAGTGTGCTCTAACGTATTTTTGCATCGTTCTCAAATTTATAAATTACACATAAATAATGTTACTAACTTCCTGAATTAAATTTTTTGACTGAAAAGGGTGTCCATGGAGCTTCTTGCCCGTTCTTCTCCATTGCGTTGAAATAGGCACCTAGCTTCATTTTTCTGTCTCACCGCCAAATGAAAGTGCCTGTTATCGGTTAATTTGAAATGAATGCTTTGTGTCTGAGTTTTGAGTTTATGTGTCTTGTAACTAGAACTTTTGGAAATCTGTCGTTCGAAGGTTGAGGAAGACCATCCGCTCGTAATACAGTTTTATACTAATACGACGGGATAGGGTGAATCAGTCTAAAGACAACCAAACTATTACAAATCTACCGTTTCACATTCTACAACTGTTGTATTGCCTAAATTATACTCTCTCCTTGTCCGAGACGCTTTTACAAGTAGTAACGCTGATTGTACCAGCGCTTAGTCACAATTTTAAAGCTATACAAAAAAAAACATTAATTCCTGCGTGTGGCAACTTTGTTTACATGTCATTACGGTTTTTGTGCACAGCGCGGTCACATAATCCTCGTGTTAAAATGTCTAAAAATCTTGATAATTACACTATAAATAGATTAAAATTATGTCTGAACAGTATTATCATGGAGTGCTATATTGTTTTTAGTATATTTACAATATTTTACAGTGAATTTCGTAGTTATTATAGAGTGATGAGTTTCAAGGTCAAGGTTTGTTGTTGTATACATTTCATTGAATTCCATAATAAATTCGGGATTACAGGTATGTTTTGAATCCATCCTATTATTCCAAACATAAAAGTGAAATTTATTGTTTAAAACATAACCTAAAATGAATGAAAAAATGTAATTTCGTTAGTTTACGTATTTACATTTACATATCCGCTTCCGGATACCTTGACCATAAACCTTAATTTTTTTTTTTAAATTCTTTATTATGTTGGCATCCCGATTGAACGAACGATTTCCAAAAATTCTTCCAACCCCCAACGGTTTTATCGCGCCTTCTTCAATTCAAAGTAGAGTTTTTTAAGTCGCGTTACTCGGTGAATTGTACCGTATACCGCAGAAATGGGAAAAAGGAAAATAAGAGACGAAAACTACATACGAAAGAAGATCCAGAAACTAGAAAAGAAACTTAAAGAGCTGCCTCCAAACAGTCCAAACCCACGGGAGGATTTAACTCCACCCCGGCCCCGCTCGCGGGTGCACATTGAGGAACCTGAAGTAGATGATGAAACTCCTACAGGTGTGTAGTAAATTATTAATAACCTCACCTACTGAATATAAACTTCAAACGCATGGGTTGTATCTACCTAGATATCATAAACATACTAGGTAAAACAAAACTAAATAAAACTCTCATTATTTCATGACAATAAGCACTATCACTTGCGGATAGACAGTATGTGACTTTAAAAAAAAACTACAAGCTAGCGCTATCACATTGCGGATAGACAGTATGGACTATAAAAAATTCACTATAAAGAGTTAGTGCTATCACCTTGCGGTTAGACAATGCTCCTAAATAATATCAGTCATTGAGCGCTATCACAGAGCGGATAGACAATTGACCTCTCTTAAATAAAAGACATTAATTCTTAATTATGAAAAATCTTATTCCAGAAGATGACCAACTCCCGCTGGAGTTTTTACAGGCCCTTGGTAAGGAGGGCGAAGAGGAAGCAGAGTTTGGGGACCCCATCAGACCTGAATTAGTACCCCGTTGGTCCAAAATCCGAAGGATTGGGAAAGGAGGCCAGAACCAGTATTATCAATAAGTACCCTTCCCCCTCAAATTTTCCAAATGCAAATGCTCCTCTCATGAATCCAGAGATATTGGCCACACTCTCCGAACCCTCTATCAAACGAGATAGGAGGATTGTTACCAGACAAAATCTTACTGGCAAACTGATGACCTGCCTGGGCCGGTCACTGACCTGCATACTAAAAGGTAACATAAATAGTAAAACACTTATAGAAGAAATCAATGATGCAGCAAAGATTGCAGCTGAAATTCACCATCAAGATTCCTCCTCTAGAAAATTCTTTGCCTTATCGGGGGCTAATAAGATTATTCAAGAAGCTGTAAAATCTTCAAAAATAGATACATTTTTATTTGGTATGGATTGTTCTGATAAAATTAAAGCTGCCCAATCAATACAAAGAACAAGCTCACAGATTACAGAAAGTACCAAAAAACAGAAACAGTCCATTATAAAGAAAAATTTAAACTGGGGGGGCCCACTGCAGAACCGTCAATCGCAACACCAACAAGCTCGCAGTGGGCAGCATCACCAACAACAGATGCCATTCAAGAGGCAGCCTCGCTTTACCCAACCTCGTCAGACAGAGCGGAAACACCCTCTAGCCAGATCCAGACACTACCGTTAGAAAACATGCAGGTACATGCAGGCAAACTTAAATATTTCATAAAAAATTGGCTTGAGATTACAAATGATCCAGTAGTATTAGAATGGATACAAGGCTATGTAATTCCATTTACCAAAACACCACCATCCTATGATATGGAGCCACAACACTGGCCAAAAAATGAAAAACAAATAATTCACTCTGAGATAAAAAAGCTTTTAGATCAAGGTGCAATCTCTGAATGCTCATACTGTGCTGACCAATTTACATCCCCCATATTTTTAGTACCTAAACCTAATGGTTCTTATAGATTTATTTTAAATTTAAAGAAATTAAATCAGTACATAGAAACTGTACATTTCAAGTTAGAAGATATCAGAACAGCCTGTAAATTAATGTCAAAAAACTGTTACATGGCGTCAATAGATTTGAAAGAGGACTACTTTTCTGTACCAATATCAGAAAATAGCAAAAAATTCCTTAGGTTCAAATATAATGGAATTTTATACCAGTTTAATGCCCTACCATATGGCCTCTGTACAGCTCCTTTTGTTTTCACAAAACTACTCAAACCAGTAACCACTTATCTAAGAAACAATAATATTATATTAACTTGCTATTTAGATGACAGTTTATATTTCAATACATCTGGAAATAAGTGTAAAGATGATATTGAGGTAGCATGTAAACTTTTACAAGGCTTAGGATTTATCATAAATTTTGATAAAAGTATTACTATTCCTAGTCAAAAATGTAAATACCTAGGTTTCATGCTAAATTCAATGGATCTTTCATCCAGTACATGGTCTTTGAGGCGGGTGATGCTATATGCCCCGACTATGTACCACCTATATGTCTAAATAGAGTACCCTTACACAGGGTCAACTAGTTTAAATACCTAGGGCATATAGTCACAGCTGACCTCAGGGATCATGCTGACTTGGAACGGGAGCGGAGGGCTTTACCCAAAAGAGCTAATATGTTGGCCCGCAGGTTCGCGCGTTGTTCGGTTGACGTGAAAATAACTCTTTTCCGAACATATTGCACGTCCCTGTACACCTGCAGCCTGTGGGCAAATTACACACAGAAAAGCTATAACACCCTCCGCATTCAATTTAATAACGCCTTCAGAGCGGTTTTGGGGCTGCCTCGCTACTGTAGCGCTTCAGGTATGTTCGCGTGGGCGCGCACGGACTGTTTCCATGCGACCATGCGGAAGCGCTGTGCGTCTCTAGTGCGCAGAGTGCAGGCCAGCTCCAACGCCGTTCTGAGTATGCTAGCAAATAGGTTGGACTGTCCTTATGTGCGACACTGCTGTGACAGACAAGTTACATATAGTGTCGTACGTAAGAGACTAATGTAATAAGTTGATTATGAATTTGATTAATGTATTTAGTATGTGTTGATGTTATGTTAATATTATATTTGCTCGTTTGTATTTATTTATGTGTGACATTGTATTTATAATTTTAATGTGGTTTTCTACTATGGGTTATGTTACCTGCAATAAACGAATTTTATTTATTTTTTTATTTATTTATTGTCAGTTCCACATCAAAAGCAAGTAGCCGTACTAGAAAAAAATAAATTATTTAAGCAAAACAGTACTTGCAAAATAAGAGAATTTTCTCAACTGTTGGGAACACTTAATTCAATTTGTCCAGCCCTCCCATATGGTTGGCTATATACAAAAAAAAAAGAAAGACAGAAATACAAAGCCTTGCTAAAGTCAAATGATAACTATGATACTGTCATGTCTATTTCACAAGAAATCAAATCAGAATTAACATGGTGGAGAAATAATTTAGATAAAAGTAATTCAATAAAACAGTATAAATTTCACCTAGAAATACATACCGATGCTTCTACCACTGGCTGGGGAGCAGTTTGCAATCACAGGAAAGCCTCTGGGTCATGGTCACAGTCAGAACAGGAATACGATATTAATTACTTGGAGCTAAAAGCTGCCTTCTTAGGATTGAAGTGTTTTACAAAAGACACTTACAATTGTGAAATCTTATTGAGAATAGATAACACCACTGCAATAGCATACATAAATAAAATGGGGGGAGTACAATTTCCCCACTTTAATAATATCACTAGAGATATTTGGCAATGGTGTGAGAATAGAAATATTTGGATCTTTGCCTCCTATATAAATACCAAAGACAATTTCGAAGCCGATAGAGAATCGAGAAAAATTAATATTGAATGGCAGCTTTCATCTGAAGCCTACATTCAAATAACTGAGAGGTTTGGTATTCCGGAAATGGATTTATTTGCCTCTAGGTTAAATAAAAAATGTAAAAAATTTGTCTCCTGGAAATGTGACCCAGAATCAATTGCTGTTGATGCTTTCACTATAGATTGGAAAGATATTTTTTTCTATGCATTTCCACCTTCTTCATTATTGTTAAAATGTTTATATAAAATACAAAGAGATAACGCCACTGGGATCTTGGTTTTTCCTCTTTGGCCATCACAACCATGGTTCCCACTAATCAAAACATTGTCCACTGGGGACCTTATGATTTTTGAGCCTAACAAAAGTCTATTGTCGTCTCCTTTCAGAGAGTATCATCCCCTGCATCATCAGCTTACCCTGGCTGCAGGGCTGCTGTTAGCCAAGCATTCATAAGGCGTGGAACCCCACACTCTGCTTTAAATGTGATGCTAAACTCACTTTCATTTAATACAATGAAGCAGTATGATTCATCTCTAAAACTATGGTGGTTGTTTTGTCGAGAACACAGTATGGACCCATACCAAGCATCTGTTCCCTACATATTAAGTTTTTTATCTCAATGCTATGAAAATGGAGCATCATAATAATGGTACTATCAATACTACTCGGTCAGCACTATCGCTACTGATGGGACCTAAAATTGGATTGGATGATAGAATAAAAAGATTTACAAAAGGCATCTTTCGATCAAGACCACCCATGCCAAAATATAATATTACATGGGATCCAGGATTGGTACTAACCCATCTGGCTGGGTACTATCCAAATGAAGATACATCATTAGAAAAATTAACTAAGAAATTAGTCACCATACTCGCACTGACAACTGGTCACCGAGTACAAACCCTATCAATGATGTCCATTCCCAATATTAAATTCAATGATAATGGTGTGCAAGTATACATACCTGATATCATAAAAACCTCTAGAAGAGGTAGTATACAACCAATATTCCACTTGAAAACATTCACACAGAATAAAGAAATTTGCCCAGTCAACACTATTAGATCTTATATAGATAAGACAGGTCCTATAAGAAATGATATAGATAGATTAATTCTTACATTCAAGAAACCACACAAGAATGCATCAACCCAAACTATAAGCCGCTGGATAAAACAAACATTGAAAGAAGCTGGAATAGATGTTACCATCTTCTCAGCTCATAGTACCAGACATGCATCAACATCCGCCGCAAACAGATCTGGAGTCAGCATTGATGTCATAAGGAAGGCTGCAGGGTGGTCTCAAAGTTCCGCTATGTTTGCCACACATTACAATAGACCTATAATTCAAGATCCAACCCTGTTTGGTAGTGCAATATGCAATACTATAACAAACACTTAAGATTAAGTGAGTTTGGTGTTATATTTTATTATTAAACAAGTTGATTGTTACTCGAGAATGATTATTAATGTATGGAAGTTTTAAATATATTTTTTATTTTTCTATTCAAAAACTTGTTATTATTGTGTTATTCACAACCCATCTTTGAACATCTACTTGTAAAACCGTCTCGGACAAGGAGAGAGTATAATTATAAGATTAAACGAACTTACCTTAAGTGAAGTTCTATCTTAATTATACGAAGCTCCTTGTCCGAGACGGCAGTCCCAAAAAACCCTCCCACTTATACTTACTAAGTATAATCCCAATAATAGGGGTTGTTCATAAACCTTGCTTTAAACGTAATGACATGTAAACAAAGTTGCCACACGCAGGAATTAATGTTTTTTTTTTATAGCTTTAAAATTGTGACTAAGCGCTGGTACAATCAGCGTTACTACTTGTAAAACCGTCTCGGACAAAGATAGAGTATAATTAAGGTAGAACTTCACTTAAGGTAAGTTCGTTTAATCTTATAATTTTATCTTAAAAATAACTTTGAACGGTTTTTGTTTATCTTATATTTCTCATATTCATGAATAAAGATTATTTATTCATGAGATAAAAATAAAGTGCCTTTTAGATTGTATTCCCAATAGATTACTGCAAGTTTTATCAACAATACTCAATCAAATGGTTTGAGTTGTTAGTACGTTTTTACGTGACAACATCAACTTTTATATTTTGGGATAGTTTTGAGAGATACTTATTAATGCGACTCAACTTTTCTTACTTCTGTTACTAAGTACAATCTTGGTATATCGATGCGAAATGAGCAGCGGACTTAAATACGGCCAAGTATGATTTAGTGATGAACTTTGAATTATATAGTTTAAGTATTTAAAACGTTTATCCATAAGTCTAATTAAAGTCTGCGTAAAGAATAACACCATCCGATTTCTTCCCGTGGGTGTCGTAAGAGGCGACTAAAGGACATACTAGAGAATGTGTAGCATTATTCTCGGTGTATTTTACCACCATACTGCGATCGTCAACCCGCCTGCCAAGCGTGGCGATTATGGCCAGCCCTCCCAAATTGGGGAAGGCCTGTGTCCAACAGTGGATGTATCTCGGCTGAAATAATGCATAAGTCTTGCCCCATGATAACCCTTGGAAACTAATTCTAAGTTTCAACATTATTTCAAGATTTATTAGACATACACGTGGCTCACTATGGACAGGTCCTCAGAGAATTGGTCGACAATTCACCGATGTATCGCGTGACAAGTTAGATTGATGTCGGGCGGCCAGACACCCGGATTGGACAGCTGTTCGAACATATTGTCTGACGATTGTTCAGTAGGGACGTGGAGTAAAATGGAGAAGATCAACTTGTCACGTTTTCTTAGACCGAACATTTTAGAACCTCAGTTAATTTTGATAACGTTGCGACATGAGATTATATATGATTTGTTTATAGTTCATTAAAACGGTACAACACCAATTACATTAATTAACATGGAAACATAAAAGGTTGACAAAAATTATATAGAGCCTGGATATGTGCCCGGTTGATGGCAACAGGCTTGCCTCCTAGGGCTTAAACATAACAGGCAAAATGTGGGTGTGCTATAGATGCACCTCTGCCTTCGGGGAACAAGACGTGATGTTATGTTATGTTAAAAATTGTATAAAGTTAAACAATTTCTTAATTAAAAACTTAAATGGAACTGTGTTCTCTGAATGAAAGTATGCAAGGGGGAATGCCTTGCATACTGTCGCTCGCAGAACACCAGACGTACGCATAATTTTATTCCATTCATCCACAAACACGTCAGATTCAGGGTTGGCATTCAGAAGGGCATTTGACATCTTTAGAGTACGATATACTGGGGATTTTGGTCTGGCTACAGTTTTAAATGGCAATAGTGCTCCAACGGCGGCTCTGACGGTGTCCAATGTATGTGTCGGGCACAAATAATTGTCAGAAAAGGACATGGAGCTCTGGGCGGAATCTGGCTCTGGCTCTGATGTCGTAGTTTTCTGCTGAAAATTGACTTTCCTTTGTAAATTCAAGATCATAAGTTGATTACCTATAGTATTTCTTACCAAATGTTTCTATTAAATGCCGTTGGTTCACCGACATCTAATTTACAAAGCTACACAAGTTGCTTGATCACTACTTGGATCTACACCCATAAATTTGTATCACCAATAAAGTTGAGTGAACCTTCTATCATCCGCCTTTAAAATAACGTACACGTGTACAAATTTGTCAGGACTAGGCACAATCTAAAAGGACGTCAGAGGATAATCTACCAAGTATTCTTTCCACATTTCACATGTGGAAGGAATACTCGGTAGGTTTACTTTTATCTCTTGAGAATTATTTCTTGCACAGTTTTCTCATTCTTTACATTTGTATGAAGCAGAATATAATCAAAATCTTATCCATCATCAGCCTATAATGTTCCCACTGCTGGGACATAGGCCTCCTCTCGGTGAGAGGGAGTGTGCCATAATCCACCACGCGGGCCCAGTGCGGGTTGGTAGATGTCACATGTCTTCGAATTTTTGGTTTCCTCACGATGTTTTTTTTCACCGTTTTGAGAGCAGTGGCGATGAAATAATTTACACAAAATAATGCGCTTGCTTGGGTTTGAACTCATGACCTACTTACTTACTACTCGTAAGTCGCGGCCGTTACCACTGGGCCATCACTGCTCTCAAAACTTATCCGGTAGTACTGAATTCGTGGTTAAGATCACGTGGACTGCCACGTGATGTTAACCACACTACTACCAGGCTTACTGAGCCTGACGGTTGAGGCTAGAGTTGCCACATTTTTTTCTTGCAATTAAAATACATTGGTTATTATAGGTTAGAAAAAAAAGTACATAGTATTAAAATAAAGTATGATTTATTTGTATTTATTATTATATTTATAAACATTGTTTTTTTTTGCTTTTTGCAGGTTGTATCACATAAATTTCGTTTAACGAAAAAGTACTTACGACTAAACTTTTCAAAATCCCAAAGAAATCAAATCTTGCAAAATAAAGTATTTTGTTGTACTTTATTGTTCTCATAAAGTATGTACAGTTATGTGAAGTACCTTACAATACTTTATTATAAAGTACGGCTGGCAACCCTAGTTGAGGCGTGTACTGGCTAGCGCAGGTCGTGTGTTTGATCCCTAACCATAGCACGTCGCAACATAAATGATAAATGACTTTATTTTTGCAAGTAGGTTTGTACAAACACTTTTACACGTCAATCAATTTTTGTTTTTAAACTAGATGAGGTCGGCATTTCCTATCTGACTACTCTGAGAAGAAACGCCGAAACAAACTCAGAGGTCACAGTCTCTATTAAAGTCCAGACATAATCTTAATCAGATCATGTGAAGACCATGTGGATTGGTGTCTGAAGTGGTCTTTTAAGGAAAGAACACACAACTTGAGTGGACCTGTCCAATCAGTGCACGCAATTGTCAGTAATCATGCAGCTCCACTCAGAACTTAAGGAGGTCAATGATTCGAAGAGCAATACCAAAGAAAGGACATTTGTGTAGGTCGCACAAATTACTCAAACTGCCAGACAATGTAAAAAATTAAATTAGAAGAAAAGGAAACCAAAAAAAAAGAACACCGACTTCGTCTTCACATTTACAATAATCAAAAGAATATAATACTTTAAAATTAAATATTTATGTCATTGTATAAGTAAAATTCATCAATGTCAATGTGTATATAAAATCAGGAAATAGTCCCGGTCTGATCATTTGAGGACCCTGAGGATAGAACCATACAGATTGCGGGACCTGTCCAGTCAATCAATGCACGCAATTGTCAGTAATCTTGCAGCTCAAGTCAGAACATAAGGAGCACAACGATTCGACGAACAGTACCAAAGAAAGGACATTTTGGTAGGCTGCATTAAGTACTCAAACTGCCACATTATCATTAAAAATGAAATGAGTAAGAGAGATATAAAAAAACAAACATCACCTACATAGTCCTCACATTCAAAATCATTAGAATAAAAATAATATTATACTCCTCAGAGTATATATTCATGTCATAGTTTAAACAATAGTCATCAAATGTCAAAGTGTATATTTTCAAATAAATAATAATAATAAAAAACATTCAGTATAATTACAATAATACATACATTGGAGCAGCTTAATCCCAAGCTTTTTTGTCCTCAATATAATCTTTAACTGTATAAAAGGCTTTCTGGCACAACTTACGCTTAATGAATGATTTGAATTTATTGAGACTTAGGTCTTGAACATGCCTTGGAAGTTTATAATAAAAACGTATACATTGACATCTGAATGAGCCACCTATTTTCTTGAGCCTTGTTGAAGGTACAACAAATTTGTGTTTATTCCTAGTATTTATATTATGTATATGACTGAATTTTTTAAACAATTTAATATTCTTATGGGCATATAAAATATTTTCAAAAATATACTGTGAAGGCACAGTCATTACATTAATTTCTTTAAATTTCTCTCTGAGTGAATGTCTCGGGCTTAATTTATAAATTGATCGAACAGCCCTTTTCTGCAAGACAAAGATAGTCTGAATGTCGGCGGCATTTCCCCACAACAGAATACCCTACGACATTACACTATGATAGTAGGCAAAATACACTAAACGGGGTGTCTCTCTCAGCTAAATTCCGAATTTTTCTAACAGCGTATGCAGCGGAGATTAGCTTTTTCGACAATTTATCTGTATGTGGACCCCACTGAAGCTTGGCATCCAAAGTTAAGCCCAAGAATACAGTGCTATCTTCAAGATTCAATTCTTCGCCCTTCACCAACACATTCGTTTTCACTTGCCTAACGTGAGGTAGCGTAAACTTAATGCATTTGGTTTTTTTTTTCATTAAGAAGCAAATTATTTACATTGAACCAGTGAACTTCTTTTTAAATTGCGCTATTAACATCGTCAGTATCCACTTGCTGACGTTTAAGTTCAAACAAAAGTGAAGTATCATCCGCAAACAAAACTATATTATGATTATCTTTTATGAAGTAAGGCAAGTCATTAATATAAATATGAAACAAAAACGGACCAAGAATTGAGCCCTGTGGGACTCCCATTGTTACGATAGATCCGGGAGACCTTTTTCCATTGACATCGACACTCTGAATCCTATTACTCAAATATGAAGTAAGAAGATCCAGAGCGCTGTTCCGGATCCCGTAGTGGCGGAGTTTCCTGATTAAAGTTTCATGAAGAACGCAATCGAATGCTTTAGATAAATCACAAAAGATGCCCAAAGCATCGCATTTATCTTCCCATGCATTATAAATATGTCCTAGGAGTTCAACACCGGCATCGGTAGTTGAACGACTCCTTGTAAAACCGAACTGTTTGGTATGTAATAATTTATGTTTATTAAAAAATCAATGCAACTGGTCTAAAAGTAATTTCTCAAAAAATTTACTGAAGGTAGGTAGTACTGAAATAGGTCTATAGTTAGTGGGGTCTGATGTACTACCAGATTTAAATAAAGGTATTATTTTACTATTCTTCATAAGATCAGGAAACTCCCCAAACTCAATACAATTATTAAATATAAGAGCTAAAGTAGGTGCTACAATGTCAATAATAAACTTGGCGACTTCTATAGAATTACCCCAGAGATCTGCAGTCTTTTTTACATTTAAAGTGTGAAAGGTTTTAATTATATATTTACAAGTAATATGTTCAAAATGAAATTCCGAAACGCAAACATTAACATTTTCAATAAGCAAAGACTCAGCAACAGAAGGTGATGAGTTTAGGGATTTTGTAGTTGAAACAGGAATATCTGAAAAGAAATTTTCAAAAGCCACAGCGACTTGTGAGTCTGATTTTATTATGTTGTCATTGATAGACAGGCTGTAGTCATTATTTCGTTTACTAGACCTTCCCGTTTCACTATTAATAATATTCCAAGTCGTTTTAATAACATTACTACTGTTTTTAATCTTGTAACTCAAATAACGCGACTTGGCCATTCAACAGACTTTTTTAAATAAGTTCGAATAATTTCTAACATACAAATTAAATTCAGCAGTGTTGACAAAAGCCCTTTCATTGTACAGCTCATAAAGCCGTGTTCTACTTTTATGAATACCAATGGTCGCCCAATCACTGAAAGATACGTTACTGTTAACTGAGATAGTCCGGGGAATAAAAGTGGAATTAAAGTCATTACAATATGTCTTAAAAAACTCATCATATAGATGATTGGGACCACCATTCATAAATAAAAGTGGCAATTTCTGAACTAGTTTGCCTTTAAAGGCTTCTAGGCGAACTGCAGTTTTGGGGTTAACAGTCATATCTCTTTTACTCAGTTTTTTATTTTGATTTTGAAAAGTAATCTGTTGCCCGCAATGATCAGAATCTAGTAAATTAATCATTTCTTTGTGGCTTGGTATAACATCAGTATAAATATTATCAAGGCATGTGGCACTAGTAGGGGTTATTCTTGTGGGCTCCATAAATAGGTTTACAAGATTGTAGGACTGAAATAGACTTATTATTTTACTACAAGAACCTGAGTTTTCTAATAAATTAACATTAAATTCCCCGCAAGCAATAATAGACTTGTTTGAGTTACTAAACTTGTGTAATATTCATCCATGACCTTTTCAAAGCACTCATACAATCCTGATGGTGGTCTGTACACACTTAATACAATAAACTGCTCCAATTCTATACAGGCAATTTCTACTGCTCGCTCAACGGAGAGACTCACAATATCCTTACGGTCTTTAAATTTAAGCTGGTTATTTACTAAAATTTGCGAGCCACCATGTATAGCATTTACTCTGTTGAACGAACTACCAACCTGGTGATTATTAAAATTGAACATGAACTGGTGGCTTTTAAGCCAATGTTCTGTCATACAAATAATATCTATATTTTTACAATTAAGGAATAAATCTAAATATATACATCATAGACGTGCCGTCTTCATGATTACAAATAAACAATAACTTCTTGAAACCGTTTCCATTATTAATACAGATTAAATCGTTTACGCAATATAACGACTGACCTTATTAGTTAGCTGTTCCATAAATAATAGCATCGCATATTATTTTGATTGGATGTATTCGCATTTCTCGGATCATCGGGAAAGCTAGATTGTTTTAGTACCTATTTCTGATCGCGATCACTAGTTCTTCGTCTGATAGTATTTATTAGACAATCTATTAATTATAAGCGATTCACTATCACATTTATTATTTTTCTATTTCACCTGAATTCTAAAGAAGCTTTATTAGTAAATTCAATGCTTCAATTTAAATCTGACTGTATATCTCGTATTCTTTGAGAATAAAATCTTAATCAACATCGAACGGCTTAAAGTTGCACTCCTGACTCTTTAAAGTCATCGAGAATCAATGCAGGCTATATTATCAACGGTAGTAAAACTACTGTGAAAGGCTACAGGTACATTTTGGTAGTCAAAGCATCGTTAAGGTAACAAGCTGCATTCCCGGTGGAAATGTACAGCATGATCAAAATAGGCCTCAC
Source organism: Aporophyla lueneburgensis (assembly GCA_932294355.1). Taxonomy (NCBI): domain Eukaryota; kingdom Metazoa; phylum Arthropoda; class Insecta; order Lepidoptera; family Noctuidae; genus Aporophyla; species Aporophyla lueneburgensis. Next base: position 25,155,018 of record OW028753.1, read on the forward strand.
TGAGATGCGACGTCACTGATATTGCCCGTTCATAGAATACTACGGCTAATATCAGATGCTTTTGTTAAGGGAGATGCGGTAAAGAAGCCCGCGGAATTGCGAAATACTGACGTTTTCTTGCGATTCGCAGGTCAGTTTTAGGTTGTATGATAATAAAAATCTGACTCGCGATCATAACAAATTTTACCAATTACAGATTATCTACCTATATATTAATACGTAAAGCGAAAACTTTGGATCCCTTTTTACGAAAATTGGGCGGGAAAATTGGAGGAGTATGAAATTTTGCACACTTATAGTTTATACAAAGAAGAAGTGACGAAAGCTAATATTTTTTTTTTAATTATGCGTAAAAATACTTCATTTTCAAAAAAATAACACGTTACACACACTACTATTCATTACCGTGTATTTAATACACACATGCACTTTTGTTTATGGTCCAAATCTGTGGTCCAGTCGAGAATATCTGTCTTTAATATTTTGTGTTTATAGTCCTATTGAATGTCAAGTATAACCATAGGTAATAAATTAATTTTATAGATATATAACCTATTTCATTTTAAAAATCTATGATCATAACGAGAATATTTGTCTTTCATATTATTCATCTAAAGTGTTACAGAATGTCAAATATAAACATATTATTTTTTATTTATTTATTAATATCTATATTTTTTCATTTAATAATGTATTTCTATTCAAATGAAGTACGGTCGAATTTCGACCAATGGGCGATCACTAGTTATAATCATTACAATCAACAATGCAATTATAATTGGCTTAATTCAGGTTACATTGTCATTGTCAACACTTGCTGAATTTATAATTAAATGGGGAAATATGAATTAAGAGATATATACCTACATACAAAAACGTTTTCTGGCTATTTGACAGTCGTTACGGGTCGTCAAAAGCCCGAAATTCTGACAACCAGTCTTACCAAGGGGTATCGTATTACCCAGTAACTGGGTTGTGGAGGACCAACAACCAATAACAACCAACAAACATAACCAACGAAGTTGGGGAAAGGCTAGGCAGATGATGATGATTTGATTCTGAATTTCTGTTTTCTTGTTTCTCTTTTTACGAGATGACATTTTCAATATTGTTCATTTCAGATGCTGACGTCTACCTTCATAGGTGAAGAAAATATTTTAAACCTTACTTTAACGTCAACTAAGCTGACGTAATACCACCAGTTCCTGCCATCTCAAAGGAAATCAGTCACGTGATCACAATAGGCCTCACCAAGCTCTGACGTCCGTGTTATTAATAGGTCTATGAAAATGCCGTTTTTTATCAAAAAAATTAAACGAATTTTTTTCATGTATTTTTTATTCGTATTAATCGAAATAATCACCCATGCAATCAATGCATCTTTGCCAACGCAGTGGCAGTTTATTGATGCCCTTCTTAAAAAAATCAGCTGGACGGGAGGCAACAAATTCTTCAAAGGCATTTTGTACTGCCTCTCGGGTATTGAATTTTTTCCCGCCAAGAAGTTATCCAAATTCTGGAAAAAGTAGTAGTCTGTAGGCACAAGGTCTGGTGAGTAGGACGGATGACGGAGAGCTTCCAACCCCAGTTCTTGCAACTTGGAGACCGTCTGCTGTGCAGTATGAGGTCGCGCGTTGTCGTGCACGAGCAGCGGAGACGAGCGATTGACCAATGCTGGTTGATGTGCCAGCTTCTCCATCAATGAGTTCAGTTCTTCACAGTACACATCTGCAGTAATACTCACCCTGTTTGTTAAGAAGCTGTGATGAATCACACCGGCGCTAGACCACCAAACAGTGACCATCACTTTTCTAGGGGTAAGTTTTCGTTTAGGGCATTGTTTAGGTGCTGAACCAGGATCCAACCAACTTGCTGAGCGCTTGCGGTTATCAAACAAAATCCATTTTTCATCGCAGGTAACAATGCGGTTCAAAATTCCTTCATTTGTGTGTCTGTTGAGCAGTGCGAGGCACGTCTCGACGCGTACTTCGCGCTGGCGATCATTGAGTTCGTGGGGCACCCATTTGTTAAGCTTTGTTACCTTGCCAATTTGACGCAAATGGACCAATATTGTTTTAACGCTAACGTCGAAAGCTGCTGCTAATTCAGCCGTAGATTGCATATCATCAGCTTCCACAAACGCCTTTAATTCGTCATTGGCGATCAAAGTCTTCGGACGACCGCGAGGTTCATTTTTCAGGTCGAAATTTCCAGAAAGGAAGCGAGCAAACCAATAACAGGTGGTGCGTTGGTTTGTAGTGTTAGCTCCGTAAACGTCGTTGATGTTGCGTGCCGCTGGTGCCGCGTTGCTGCCACGACGGTACTCATATTCCATAATTACTCGAATTTTTAACGTATCCATGATGACGAAAAAGATTGAAATGCGATGAAAATGTAACACTAATCAATAAACAAATGACTACTTTTGGAAAAAAGCATTCCATGTTTTTAAAATAAAATTAATTTGAAATTAGAATTCTTAGACGAACAAAAATTATTTTGATTTGAAATGGCCAGTACTGCAGAACGGCAATTTTATAGGTAAAGACCTAATATTAGGCCTCAATCAGAATTTAGTCATTGTATACGACTAAATTCAGATGCTTTTGTTTCACGAAACAAATAAGTTTGTAGACAAAAGAAAAGTTTCATTTATGTTTAGATTTTGTTTTTCGTTTTCCCCATTTTTGTTAATTAAGATTTTTTGTAACTTGCGTTAAAAGGTTTCCCTTCGTACTTCCAAAGACTAAATTTTATTTTCCTATTTTTATCTTATCTTGTAGCGGCATCTGTGGCGCCACTTGCGAACTACGCATTACACTGACGTCACGCAAAATTCTGCATCGCGCAAGCACTGTTTACCGCGCAACTAGCAAATATATACAACTTCTCGACATCAATCTTCGGGCAGTTGTCCACCAGGCACGACACCCGTCTGGTCAGAGGATCCTCCTTTTTCTACGAAGGTTGAGTGAACTTTACGCTCTGTTCCTCATACCTTCAATCTTCTCAAAATGATTTTCCAGATTGTAAGACATGACAAGCCATATCTGACCCAGATCGTTCTGTAGATCTTAACCTCTTAGTAAACGGTCCACGTCATTTGGAAAATTACCTATATATTAAATTTTAATTATGCTCTTGAGTAAACCGTTCATCTGATTTTAAAGGCAGGAGGGCAGTACGACAAATTGATTTTGACTCGGGGCTTCTTGCATAGCAAAGTCATATTTTTCTAATATAACGTGTAATAAGATGCTCGTATTTCGTAAACTTTTCCACTTCATTATACTTTACATTGAATGAATGCCAAAAATGAATGGAATTTTCGATATTTAAATTGCTCAAATTTTCTGTGTTCGATTCCAAGATGGCTGGCAAACATGGAGAATGTAGATTATGTATTCTCACAGATTGAAACTAATGTGACGGTTCAATGAATCGAATTAATGGAATTTCAGTGAAGCTGCAACTATTTGAGCTAATTTTGATACTATTAATTTAATGTGCTTGATTAAACTTATTTGAGTAGTGGTGGCCCAGTGGTAACGACCGCAACTTACGAGTAGAGGTCGTGGGTTCGAACACAAGCAGACACTTTACTTCGTCTTAATTATTTCATCACCATTGTTATCAAAACGATGAAGGAAATCATGGTGAGGAAACCGGCATGTCTTAGAACCAACAATTCGTAAACATGTGACATCTATGAACCTGCACTGGGCTGACGTGATGGATTATGGCTCACTCCCTCTCACCGAGACTGTGTCCTAGCAGTTGGAACAATTAAGGCTGCTAATGAAACTTACCTACACCTAACAATAATAATTACAATAGTACTTGATATAGAATCATGATCTTCTTTCTGCATGAAATTTGTCCCATGTTATTTTATTTGTAAAGAATTGTAATTTCAACAATAAAACTAAATATCTATCACTACCAAAAACAAAAGACAATGCATACATAATAAAAAAGAGACTACACGTTTATCCCACTTGATCTTAATATACCTATGTGACTATGTGTAGGCATAGACTCAACAGATGTTAAGTACCGTATATCATTCATAGCTTAGAACACCTCGAATGGACCTTAAGGGGACTTGTTACATGTTAGTTTACTTAGATGCCGAAAAAAACATTTTAACGGAAAACATCAAGTACAAAAAGCATGGCAGTCCGTATAAGCATTTGAGCAATCTGCATAGTCCTCATTTAGCCCGCAAAGGTCATGTCTGGACTTTAAAAGAGATCGTGACCTCTGTGTTTGCTTCATCATTCCGATCCAGCCCGTTCCTTGATGTCATCTTCGAGTGATGCCCTGAGCCGAGGCCCTTACCTGACAGGGGGTGTCCTTAACCTTTAGTCGCTCTTAAGTTTTTTAACCCTAGATGGAGGCCTTAATTAGTTAAGTAACTACAGACAAATCCGGTTAAACAGCCGATAACTTCATTGACATTGATCTGCGAGATGTAATTTCCAATTAAAATAAAAAAAGTTTGTTTCGGTGGTTCTTCTCAGAGTAGAAAAGAAGGAAATACCGAACTCATTCAGTTTCAAAAACAATTTATTACAACACAAATATCATCACCCTTATATTCTCCGAAGGGTAAGGGTAAGGTGTATTTATATTGACGTGTAAAATCACTTTTCATAGCTTTCAAGTTCCATGCCTAAGGCTGGATCTGTTCGAAGTTTCCAAGTACGTGTAGTGGTACTCATACATTTTCTCATACGTCATACAGTCCAGGCATAAATGGTGGTGAGTACATTAAAAATAAATTGTTATTGCTCAATCGTGTAGACAATTAATAAGGAACTTAATAAAGTTGTTTTTTGCAAGTTATAAATCAGTAAACACTCGCGCGAATGGTACAATAGAATAAAGAAAGTTTAACACAGAATTAGCACCTAGAACGTACCAACTAAAACCTTATTTTCAACGCCTTAACGAGTAAGTTTTTAACTCAGACGACTTTTTTTAACAAGTTCCAACTTAGGAACAGTTGCCTGTTACAGTTGCTTGTTCGATCCCCTAGCTATTTATCTGTGCGTGCGAAGTGCTGCAGTCTTTAAAACTAAGAGTTCGTAAGTACACTGATTTCCCGGTAATTGTTGAAAATGTAACGCCTTTTAGTGCAGTTGGCATTCTCGAGCACCGATCGTTTATTTACCAATCGTATTAAAAAGTTCATGTAAGTAAACTTTAACCGTTGGTTCTGGCTGTTATTTGAAGAATTTTGACAATTTATTGTTACGGAAAGTCAAAAGCCAGAAAGTCTAACAACCAGTCATACAAAAGGGTATCGTGGTACTTACCCAATACATGGGTTCTGGGGATCATAAAGGCATTCGCTACGAGTATAATATTCCTTTTTACTGTTTTAACGGTACTATGGTCGATTTTCAATTTCTTGAGCCAAACATTCGCAGAATCGTAGCCAGCCATAACGACAGGGCGAATCAATTGATGACTCACGTCAGCCAAAGTACCAGTACGTTTCAGTCCCTAGAACCAGAAAAGCCGAAAAAGTTGTCTACGGTACGTGGGTTCAGCTTGTCCTAAGTAACGCCTCCAAAGCTAACTGTAATCTATGGCGGGAGATGTATAGATCGCCTGACATTTTTATATCATCACCTGAGAGCCTTCTTCTTTTTTATTTCTTGGTGGAAAATCCCGCTCTGGACAGAGTGGGAGGGCGTGTACCGGGCACATGTATATTCTTCACTTTAGCTAAAGCTGACCATTTGAAATTACTAGGTGTCACTATTGACTCCAATCTAAATTGCCTTAAACATATTGATTTACTATGTATTATAGTGCGCAATTTAGTATGTTTTAAAAATTTACGGAACATAGACGACTATAAATTAATTAAACAGGTTTATTCCGCTTTGTGTCAATCCATTCTTATACGGTGGTTCTGCAAACAGTTCACTTCAGTCATTTCTTTCTCTAGAGCCCGCTCAAAGAGCAATTGTAAAGGAACCATTCGCCCTTTTAGATTTCCCACGCACCAGCTCCATATAGCGTGTTATATACTAACAGTTAGTAAATTATATTTTATTCCCACGTAAGTATTTACTTTTGTAGTATTTCTATTGGTTAAGTTTGAGGTATTTTTGTACCAATATACTTTTTGTCAAAGTTCTTAATAGATTCAGCTTTATTTAAAACTAGCTTCTGCCCGTGACTTCGTCCGCGTCAATTTTTTCTACCCTGGCTCTTCCCGTCGCATCGAATTGCCTGCCAGTTTTCGTTCATTTTTCGTTGCTGCTCCGCTCCTTTTGATTGTAGCGTAATGTTATATAGCCTATAGCCTTCCTAAATAAATTGACTACCTAATACAAAAATATTTTTTTAATTTGGATCAGTACCTAGTTACTGAGATTAGCGCGCGCGCATCAATTTCAGCGGAGACAATTTCACGACAGTCAAATTCAGACTTCCACTTTGTTATTGCCAGGGAAACAGAAGTTGTGGAATACAAATATGTTGGTCTTGATGCAAGTGAAGAGGGTTTAGTGGACATTTAAATACGTTTTTCTTTTTTACTCAGACAAGAGCGGATTTAGCCAATTACTATTAATAATCAGTCGTATTAAGTATGTATAATATTATCAGGTATTGCCTAATGTCAAAATAGCTACGCGATTACCTAACAGAAGAGTAGGTAATCTGATTTTCAAAAACCCTGATTTATGCGAAATCGAAAATACTTAAAACCATAAAGGCGAGTAGGCCTTAATTATTTTTAACATCAAAGATATTCCAACGCAAAAATTTAATTATATTTAATTACCAGGGATTTAGTGATGAAAGCAAAAAATAAATACACAGTAATAATTTACGACTTTTAAAGTCTACTGAGGCTGTCATTGAGAGTTTTATGATGGTCGTGGGCGAAGCGTTTGTGACTTATCATTACATCGAGTTTATATTCGAGCTTCTTTAAACTGTATATTGGATGAGAAATGAGGTTGATTATCACTTGGTTTCCTTGCTTACCGGAAGACTTATTTTCAAGATTTTTTGTAATAATTCTCTTTACATCATTTCTTACCACATTTTCTCGTTTAATGTTTAATCTTCGATTATTGGTTTTTTCCAATGTGTGAAGGACATATTAGATACATGCCCTTAGGATTTAATCATAATATAATATTATAATAAGACTCGAAACAATTTAACTATGTCTACGAAAAAGTCATATCGAAGCGTACATGTAGATTTGATTCAATGATTCTGTTGATACATTGTATGTGCCTGTATGTGATTTTGAACATGAAAATGTACTATAAAAATGTTTATTATCGTCCTCTCTTTTGCTTTAAATCAACCTAACCACTGCATCTATATATATAAAATTCAAAGTCCTGAGTGACTGCCTGACTGGCTGACTGACTGACTGATATATCAACGCACAGCCTAAACCGCTGGACCTAGAGGCATGAAATTTGGAGGGTGTGTTCTTTGTAAGGAGTAGGTATCCACTAAGAAAGGATTTTTCGAAATTCCACCCCTAAGAGGGTGAAATGGGGGGTTGAAATTTCTATGAAACTTTTTATTCTCTGGGTCGATTGACACAAAAATTAGTATACATACTCTTCAATTATAATTATGCGATACATGTATCACAATTTTTCCAAAATCATCCCTTTACTGCGTCAGATACGGCTTCGCAAATCTTACGTGGAATGATAGACGTGCACATGGCGTACGGGGCAGCCCGGGAAGCGCATTGTCGTCACCGGTGTTCAGTCTCAACCAAGGTATCAAGAAGTATCAAATATGTAACTGATATTAATATGAACTAACTAACTTTTGTCCGCGACTTCGTCCGCGTAAATGTCGGTTATCGTGGGCGGAGACGATATCTCGGAATAAAAATAGGCCTATGTCCTTTCTTGGGGTTCAAACTTACTCCGTACCGAATTTTATCTTTCGCAACTTTATTTTCATAAAAATATCTTATTTTACTTCTAATACTTCTAAGAATGTGTGTACAAAGTTTCATGATGATCGGTTATTAGTAGGGATATTTGCAAATTATAACAGCCGCACGGGTCGATCGTTCAGGTTAAGCTACGCTTGCCGCGGTTAGTCCGTGGATGGGTGACCATCTTTACATAATAAGACCATTCCGTCCCTCGGAAAGCATGTTAAGCCGATGATTCCGGCTGTCTTTCGTAGATCTTAGACCGTCGTTACGGGTCGCCGGAAGCCCGAAATTCTGACAACCAGTCTTACCAAGGGGTATCGTATTACCCAGTTACTGGGTTGTGGAAGTCAGGTAGGAAGTCGCTCCATGTAAAATACTGGTACTCAGCTGCATCCGGCAAGACTGGAAACCGAACCCCAACATAGTTGGGAAAAGGCTAGGCAGATGATGATGAAGTACGTACGTGTAAAAAACGCGTTTGTTTCTGTGTTAGATAAAATTGAATAAACTACACTAACTATTCTTTAATAGATAGGTACCTATACGTTCAAAAGTGCCTTTTAGGGCCTATTTGAAATAAATGCTTTGACTTTGACTTTGACCTATGCTGCTTTATAAGTAAAAACGGATTGGGCACATATTTACTATAATATTTTACGCACTAACATATAAATCTGTACGTTCAGTGAGCAATAGTGCGATTTGGTTTATGCATTAAAGTAAAACATAATGACCAAGCCACAATCATCAATTAAATTATTTTGAGATCGTTCGAAGGAGTTGAAAATAATTATAAATCAGTGGACTCGAGTGATAAACAATGATGACGCCATACATTACCCGGTTTAGTTTCTTCACACATTGAAGCCTCTCGGTCTCTCAACTCACAAATGTAGGTATAAAAATTTTGAATTGGCACCCAGTTATGTTGCTGCGTAATTTAAACCCGCCAAAATTATGCAATGACACCAGGTTGTGAGTGAAAATATTGCAAGGAAATGTTATCGAGGCAACTACACTGACACGTTGTTTCTGAGAGGAGTCTTTGTAGGATTCCTCTAACGCCGTCGAACTACTCCTTCGACTTCAAAAGAGTACAGTTTCCCCTCAAAATCTACTTTGACAAGACCATAAATAAATCTTAAGTCAAAACACTTAATTTAACAGGGGTAGACTTAAGGGAGAACTGATTTTCACACGGTTAGTTTACGTGGCCTGCTCAAGAGTAAGCTCACGGGGCAGCTTGGTGATTCTCGAACCTGAAGTAAAAACAAAAAATATTGTTTATAAAGAAATTCTGCGGTAGGCACAGTATTTCATAGTAAACAATATTAATTGTTAATTATCCACTTCTGATTGTCTCTTAAATAAATCTTTTCACATACGCTTTGAGTTTTATTAAAACTATACTTCTCTCATCCCAGAGATTAGTTTAGTTTTACGGAGAACTTCGTCCTATTTGCTTTGTTTGGGATATTGTCAGTTCGTATACTAAACTGAGAGGCAGTGAGAGCGCGTATGTTTGTTTCTAAAAAAAAGAGTCATTTGTTTCTTGTAGGCCAAGCGGGTACAGCCACAGGCAGAAGCTATTCAAAATAAACTAATGAAATAATCACAGGCAAAAAAACATCTGTCCTAATTATATTACATGCATACGTGTCGAATTCATAAGGATGATACTATATTATATCCTAAGGAGCTCTTAAATTTATTCAACCCATCTGGTCTTTGTCTCACACACTTATCCTCAAAGTGGGTGCTCCAGTAATGCTACTACAAAATCTTAATCCGGCCAAGTTGAGCAATGGGATCAGGTTGTGTGTGAAAACCTCACATCAAAACGTGGTAGAGGCCACGCCATTGTATTTACTGACTGTGCTCAAGGTGAATCGGTGTACTATTGTATATACCGCAGATACCACTAATACCGTCGGAGTACCCATTCGAGTTTAAAAGGCCGCAGTCTCCTTATGGTATGTTTAGCAATGACGATTAATAAGTCTCGGGGACAGTCACTGTAAACAGCGGGATATGATCTTAGAGGGGACTGCTTCTCGCACGGCCAGTTTTACGTGGCCTGCTCGAGAGTGAGCTCTTCTAGCAGCCTGGTTGTATTAGCACCTGAGGGGAGAACCTCTAAAGTAGTATTTAAAGAGATACTTTAAGTATAGACTAAAAAATTAATAGTCTTAAACCCCTGTGAACAGCAAGTTAAGTAAAATCTTCATTTGAATAATTTTGGTAACAATTTTTTTTTCGAAATTCCCAGGGAATAAAGAGAATTTATATTTTCGCTTTAAAGTTACCTTCAAATTTGTCATGCAAGTAGGTAATTTGCCGTTCCGTTATATATTTCCGTCACTATTGTTAGGTTTTAGGATTAATTATCCTACATAAATCATTTATCAATCCGAGCGCTGCTCCGTGGATAACACAAAGCAAGCAATGGAATAACACATTGTTTACCGGGATTAACACATAGGATACTTTCAATCCCGGTAGTACGTTCCTGTGGGATATTTCGACATCCACGCGGGCGAAGCCGCGGGCAGAAGCTAGTATCATATATAATCTAAAATGGGATACAAAAGCTATATAATATTATTATCACAATCGTAACTATTCCATATCTGCCACATCGAGACAGCTTTTCAATTTCGTCACCCAAAAAATAAATAGTTATTGTGTAGTGGACGAAGCATAGATAAATTGCTAGTATATTATTATGTCTAACCCTAAGTTCGAGAAAAACTTTTAAAACCTAAATGACGGAGTACTGGTGAAACAAATATTTATAAAAATACAAGTGAATTGAAAACCTGGAGGAGGTTCTCATTTCATTTGCTTTTTTGAAGTTGGTTATAAATGAAGGATTTCGTACTTATCGAGATAATAAGCAATTATTATATTAAGAATACAGACCTCATAGTCTGACGCGCCTGTAATTATACGGGAATACAACTTAAATCAAGTACAATTACTTAAAACTCTTTACCTACGTAACTTACCCACAAAAGTTTCCGTACAAAATGGCCGTGATAAAAACAATACAAGATGGTGTTAATTGCTACACAAAGTTGGGTACGCAATAGATAGCGGGTGTATGCGGACCGTTATAGTCGTTGACGTTTGTTATTGGCGGAGAGCACAAGTTTTTCCGTTTTTAGATAGTATTTTGATAGCCGTTGTTTTTGATAGTGAGAATTTCCATAAGCAACTTTAGCTTGAAATGTATAAAATCTGTATAACTGAGTGTGCAAGACAAGTTTTCACAAAATGACACGCAGAATTTTCTTTAAAGAAATAGTTGTATGGATTATTGGAAATGAAAATGGGATCGGGGGTCAGGTTACCACCTTCCCTCAAATATGGCGAGGCGGGTAATGGCTGACCTTTGCGTTATGCTCGTGAACGGGTGCTGCTTGTGGTGACTGGTCGTCCTGCTGACCATGGTTTTTGTTATTGTTACTAGTATTAACTGTTATTTTATTTTGGTCCAGAGGTCCTAGTTTAACTATTGTAACTTCAACTTAACTGTATGTATCAATTTGCATCGTTGAATATGTAAGCGGGCACGCCCTTTATGCCTGGAGGCTTTATTTACGTTTTAAGTTCTGTTTACGATTTTGTTTTATTATTTATTTCAGCTTGAGTTTAGTTTTCAGTGTTTTGTTGGTGGTATATTGGCGTGTGCTAGCTGACATATGGTGAATAATGTACGTTTTGTTTTATAATATCTAGACACGCGGCAGCGTGTCAAGCCAAGTTCATAACAGAACTGGCGAGCAGCACCGTGTGTATGTATGTATGTATGTATGTAATATTACACGAACCATTTGGAGCCACTTTTGACCCCCTCATAACTCAAAAACTATTTGACATAAACGTGTCAAATTTGGCTAATATAGTGAAACTTGCGAGATGAATATGTGTTTCAAATTTCATAAATACATCTCAAACGGTTATTTAGATATTAACGTCCAAAAATCGTCATTTTTATCACTGACTGACCTATAGATCAAAACTCTAACCCAGTTCCAGATGACCTAGAAAGTTCAAATTTGGCATGCAGATAGGTAATTAGGTGAATACAAAGGAATAAATCAGAAACTGGTAAATTTTTATCATTTAATTATAATTTTTCACTTAATTGATTCTATTAGGAACACTTATAACAAAAACCATTTGGTATTAAATTTGTTATAATAAATAAGTACCTACTAATAATTTATGTACAAAAAGTAATGATATCCCATCAAAAACATAAATGTGAAATGAGAGCCAAGTTCAAATTTATGATATATGCCTTGGTTGTTGACTTCAACGACAAAAGAAGTGAGATCTAAATGGGTGCAAGTTCAATGATCAATCCTGAAATTTATTTATAACTACATAAAATATAGTTTCTTCTTATACCTTAGGATAATATATTGTAGCCAAAGGTCTGACTTGGCTAGTTTTCATATACGAATTATATTATAGCCTTCGCAAGTTCTAAACCTGTTTCTTTTCGGTTCTTATTTTATTATTCCGAAAATTTGGCTTGGTGGTATAGAAACTAGCCATCGAACATAATAATTCGTATATGAGAACTAGCCAAGTCAGACCTTTGGCTACAATATATTATCCTAAGTTATAAGAAGAAACTATATTTTATGTAGTTATAAATAAATTTCAGGACTGATCATTGAACTTGCACCCATTTAGATCTCACTTCTTTTGTCGTTGAAGTCAACAACCAAGGCATATATCATAAATTTGAACTTGGCTCTCATTTCACATTTATGTTTTTGATGGGATTAATTACTTACACAATATTGTATAGAATCAAGTTCTTCTAACTTAACAGACAGCTGTGCTGCTGGGGAGTTTGTTCCGCTACTTCTTCTTCCCAGCTAAAGCATTAGGAAGTGTTGAAGGGCGGGCGTTTTGGGGGTACTGTCTTGTGTAACTTTGACGTTCAAAAAGTGCTGACTCTCAGCCTAGTTTGAATAAATGACTTTTGATTTTGATTTTGATTTTGGGAACCTATATCTTTGCAATAAGTACATAATTGGAGGCTTTTATATAATAAAAAGTGTAGATGTCCCTTAAACAGAATAAGTTTTTATCCAGTGCGCAAATTTTAACAAATTAAACTTAAACGAGTTATAACAACCATGCAATTTTTATTTTGTTATATCTTAGTACAAAAAAATTAAGTTATCGTTAACGAAAGATGTTTATTTTGACACTGGTTTTTATGGTAACGAAGCGAAGGTGAACGACCGACCAGCTGTTCGATCGATCAAAATTCTAAGAAGTTCGAAGTACCTACGCTGGCGCGTGGTTACTGTCCTATTACTATTGTCAATATCATATTAAAGAAATATGTAGGGTGTCCATAGTTATCTGATTTAAGGTCGGATAAAAATTAAAAAAGAAAGTATTGAAAAAATCATTGAAATATGTTCTATTACTGATACTGAACTACCAAAAGAAATTTGCGCACTGGTTAATTTTTTTTCCTGTATAGGTACCTACATTATATTTTGCGTTCACGAAACAAATGAAGATCTAGTCACCTATCGTAGCCCTATGCTAGATATGAGTAAGAAAGCCTCTTTCAATCATTTAAATCCACCTGACTAATCTGCCATCTAAGATAACGTTTGACTTGGTCGGGAGGTGTCCCATACTTTGTTCTGTTCAACAAATGAAGACAGATGAAATCACTTCCTAAAGAACAGAGTATAACCACAAGCTGTAACCCCTAAGCAATAAACATCCTAATCTAAATGTTCCAATTATTATCAAAGAGCAGTAAAGCCAAAACATGCATTCCGTCACTGTGTAGACGCCGCTACAATTTAATGACATTACATCGACGCCATCTTTGGGATATAAACCATCAAAATGTCTTGCTTGAGGCTCTAGGAGTTACTTGAGTAATATTCGCTTCATACAATGTATTGTCTTATCTGCTTGCGTCAGTTCTTTGCTGATAACATGGGTCCGTCGTAATCGCTATGAGTTTTTAGGGTTCCGTTGCCAAATGGCAAAGAACGGAACCCTTATAGATTCGTCATGTCTGTCTGTCTGTCCGTCCGTATGTCACAGCCACTTTTCTCCGAAACTCTAAGAGCTACGCTGTTGAAACTTGGTAAGTAGATGTATTCTGTAAACCGCATCAAGATTTTTACACTAAAATAGAAAAAAATAAATAGTAAATTTTGGGGTTCCCCATACTTAGAACTGAAACTCAAAAATTTTTATTCATCAAACTCATACGTGTGGGGTATTTATGAATAGTTCTTTAAAAATGGTATTGAGGTTTCTAATATAATTTTTTTCTAAACTGAATAGTTCGCGCGAGAGACGCTTCCAAAGTGGTAAAATGTGTGTCCCCCCACCCCCCGTAACTTCTAAAATAAGAGAATGATAAAACTCAAAAAAATATATGATGTACATAACCATATAAACTTCCACCGAAAATTGGTTTGAACGAGATCCAGTAAGTAGTTTTTTTTGTAATACGTCATAAATCGTAAACCGCATTTTCCTTTAATTCAATCAACTCAAATATAAAAATTATAAAAAAACATTTAATTTCATAAGCATACACCTTATACATACACCGAGGATACGTACAGGTTTGTACGGAACCCTCGGTGCGCGAGTCCGACTCGCACTTGGCCGGTTTTTTTTATTTGAAATTTGGCGTCTCGCATAGGATCACAGCATTATGCTGAGTGATGGCCGTTTTGCGTGGATATGACGCATATTTTCCCACATCTTATTTTTTATTTCTGTATGTTTCTGGTCTTACTGTGCGTTATGTTTGCCGCAAATAAACGTATTTTCTTTCCTTTTCTTTCTTACATTTTCTATGACGTTGTTAGACTACTGCTAAAATTGGACTTTATTTAAACATACATAGCATATAATATGAACAATTGGACGTAGTTATGCAAAAAGGATCCAATCCAAATTCAGTTAATTCTGAGTTATTGACGTTTTAAGTTCAAGAGCTATTTTTTTCATTATTTAAAAAAAATTGTCTGTGGAATATTAACACGTTTTTTATTAGTTATGGTATATTAACATATTCTGGTACAAATACTAGTTAAGAACCAGAAAGTTTAAATAGTTCTTACTGAAAAAAAAAAATAAGAAGCGCCATACCATTGGTTTTAAAAATTAAAGTAGACGAAAAATAAAGCTATTTTTAGCTAGGTCGTTTTTACTGACTCGTAGTATGTATAATTTGGATCAGTTTGTTGCACTTAACTCATTGTTGACCAAGTTGTGGATTGGATCCTTTTTGCATAACTTTTTTTGTTTTTTTTTTGTTTAGCCTATACTGTCCCACTGCTGGGCAAAGGCCTCCCCCAATTTCTTCCAGGAACTCTTGTCCCGTGCCACCTCAAAGTAGTCGTCGCTGTACGCATCTAGGTCATCTCGCCACCGATTTCTGGGCCGACCGCGGTGGCATCGTCCATCTTCGGGCACCCATTGAGTGCAAACCTTTGCCCAGCGGTCATCCGGCATACGGCTAATGTGGCCCGCCCAATCCCAAAGCCTGGCAGCCTTTTGAAACGCAACGTGGTGTTCCGAATTCTGTCTTGTCTTTTTACACCCAGAATACTGCGTTCCATCGCTCTTTGACAAACTCCAAGGCATTGGAGGAGGCAATTGCATAACTACGTCCAATTTGTTTATGCGTACCATATGAAATAGTTACCCCGAGTGATTGAGTTATTTTATTTCAAAAGAGTGTTCACGTGTTTGTGGTTTCGACACAACTAAATTTATTATTATTTGTATGCTCTCGAGTAAAACAAAGTGAAATGCCCATCTTATAATAACATCCTCATGTAATGAAACCAACATTTACAAATAAATTTGATTGTATTCGAGTGGCGGTCCTAAAATGTGTAATGAACATTCGACGTAACTAGGATAGACATTCTGGCCTTTTCAAGTTTGGGTAAACATCACTATCCTATATTAAATTCGTGCCTTACGAAAGCATAATGAGCCTACAATGTTCCAACTGCTATGGCACAGGCATCCTCTTTAAGAGAGAAAAAGAAAAACTTGGAGTTCAGAGTTTTATTATCCATATACACTTTAATTGTATTAATATGTTCTGTTAAAAGTTTGAGAGGCATTCATCATCCATCCATGCATCCATATGCATCGATGGATGTTTGTTTGTCATACACTTACATAGATAGTTTAAAAACTGGATTTACACATAGGATACTTTTATCCCGATAGTACCATCCCACGGGATAATATTCACCCTCCACAAGGGCGTAGTTACTGGCAAAAACTAGTATATTTTAAATGCAAAAGTAACTCTATTTATCCATCTGTTACCATTTCACGCCTTAACGACTTGACTGATTTCACTGATATTTGGTGCTAAGGATCAGGATTCGGGTATAGGATAGTCTTTATCCCGGTAGTACGTACCCGGGGGATAGGATGACTTCCTACTTCCACTCGGGTGAAACCGCGGAAACCACTAGTTTTAATGTTTCTCATGGAAACTAACAAAAGTTTGCTACGTGTAATAAAATATGAATGTTCTCATCTCAAGATAAATGTTCTTAAGATATATCCGTTGCCTAGGAGCAATTAATCTCGTAACTTACAAGATTTACTATTTCCCTGAGTCTGGAATCGATCCTTCAACAGTTTGCCTTAATCGTTTTATTAGTATACCTTCCCTTTATTAGATAAAGTTGCTGGTAGTTTATCTACCCTCGAGGGCTTAATTGATTTAGTGATTCGTTTACTCGTCCTTACTTTTAAATGTTTCGGATTATATCAGTTGGAAATTCTGTGTCTTTTTGAATATTATCATATAATATTTAAGTAGAACTAGTGGTACTAGTTGTCTGACAGATTTGAAAGAGGGTGAGTGTGGATTGATGATTCCTTCTCTAAACTGGTGATCAAGTACTACTTGTATTGTCAGTAGAACAGATGCAAGGTATAGACTGAGATTGAAAAAGTTGAATATAAATTTAAATAAGACGAGGAGTTTGAAAGATACGAGAATGTTTAAAAAAATAATATTTCTATATGCGTGAGTTCCCAATACACTGAATGATTGAGGGGCGCTTGGAGATTGCCTTTTGGGAGTATCCTCCGAAAGAGCCCTGTAGGTTCTTTAATTCCATGCAAATTGCAAAAATAATCACAAAGCAATTTGAATTTCACGGACTACCCTGGCGCTTCCATCATCATCATTATTTCAGCCAGAGACGTCCACTGCTGGACATAGGCCTACCCCAATTTGGGGGGTTTGCTATAATCGGCACGCTTACGAGGCAGCTTGGCGATCACAGTATGGTGATAAAATGCTTAGAGAATGCTTCTGACCGTTTTCTTGTAAGTCCCTTAGGAAAGTAATGGGATGATGTTATTCTTTACGTCCGGACGACACGGAATAAAGTTTATTTAATCCCATCATCATCAGTCTATATTGTTCCCTCTGCTGGGACACAGGCCTCCTCTCGGTGAGATGGGAGTGGGCCGTAATCCACCACGCGGGCCCAGTGCGGGTTGGTAGATGTCACATGTCTTCTAATTTTTGGTTCTAGGACACGCCGGTTTCCTCACGATGTTGTCCTTTACCGTTTTGAGAGCAGTAGTGATGATATTATTTACACAAAGTAAAGCACTGCCTAGGTTCAAACCCGCGCTCAATTTAATCCCATGCTAATTGCAAAAACCATGAGAAAATTTGAATTTCACACGCTATCCTGGCCCTGTCCCCTTAAAGTATTTAGCTCAAATCCTAACCATACATTTATTTTAATTCTCAAACAAAGGTATTTACACAAACCTTTTCATCCCTTCAGCAAATATTTTCCACTCGAACAGATTAGAAAACAATTCCACACGTCGATCAATCGTATAAATCCGTCAAAGAGTAGCATTGAAACGAAGCCGGAAGTCAGATAGCGGCCATGTTGTCTCTCGCCGGACGTGACGCGCCAGTTGTAATGCGACCATGTGGATATTGCAACATACTTTGTTGGCTGGGAAACCGATATCCACAGTGATTGGTGTCCGTATTTGCTATTATTACATTCTCTGGTACAAAGTGTTTCTATAGAATGTTGTATTTATAGAATGTAAAGTCTGTTTCAGAAGTATTTGATGAAAGTGTAAATAAACCCTGTTCAATCTAAATTCTTACGCAATCAGTCATTTAAAAAATACTAATTCTTTCAAATTAAGCTGTATTTAAGTTTGAAAATTACGAGTACCTATATCTCGCCATTTTTTTCAAGGTATATTGTTTATATTATTATTAATGAAGAATCATCGACGAACGTCGAGATTTTAAAATAAACCCATCCACGAACTGGCCTCGGTAAGTGTAGCTTAACCTTCCATCGACCCGTGTGACTGTTATTACTTAGCCACGAGCCCCCCTAGAAACGTTCATCGGAACTACTTTGAAGTAATTATTAAATGGTTTTCATACCGATACCATTTAGTTCTAAAGGAATATTTAAACGACATTAAATAGGAACTTTTCCGGTCAGATCGAATGTTGCCGTAGACAGTACATAATGGAAGCCAATTTAAAACTTTCCAATTGATTCCGTAACAGTATTTTAAAAATGAAAAATAAATAAATTCAGTTAGCTTGTGCATTGACCGTTGCATTATCGTCTCTCTTTCCAATTACGGTTCGTATATTTTATTGATTCGTGTTTATTTTTATCACGAACTGAGAAAATAAATTCTTAATTAAAGTTTGATTTCGTGTTGTGAGAGATTTCTAGTGAAAAATTTTTGTTGTTACATGAAAGCATTTCCAGCATTTTCCAGAATAGTTATGTATTGTATGAATGGTATGTAATGAATGAATGGTGCAGTAGACAAAAATTAAACATTATTTCAATGTGAATAAGGTACCGTGTGGTGCCGGACGGTAACGTGTGGTGCCGGACGTAAAGAATAGCATCACCCCATTTCTTCCCGTGGGTGTCGTAAGAGGCGACTACGGGACTTACTAGAGAATGGGCAGCAGCGTTCTCTATGCATTTTACCACCATACTGCGATCGCCAATCCGCCTGCCAAGCGTGGCGATTATGGCAAAGCCCCCCAAATTGGGGGAGGTCATGTCCAGCAGTGGACATATTACGGCTGAAATGATGATGAATAAGATATAGAAATGATTTGCAAATAGTTTTCCAATAACACTGAGTTTCACTTTGTTTTGTATCGTTCACAATACTTTACTTTTATTAACTTCGTGCTGGTAGGCACTTCTTAGGTTTATTTTTCTTTAGAATTTGAATTTAAACGTCTGTTTACTCTCTTGTGTCGAGTTCTTTTATAACTCAAGTTTTGTTGCAGCTTGTTCATGAAGAAACCTAAGAATTGTGCAGTCATGTAAATATCAGAAAGTTCTACATTTCATATTGTCAACTGAAAACTAAATATTTGCCAAAATATCGGAATTCGCCCGCATTGGTAGCCTTGTCTTTGCCTAAAACCATACAAATTTTGGCTAGCCAAATTGTTTCTAATCATAGAACCATTTCGGTAGAAATAGTTGAACTAACCCTGTTTCGGACTGCTGAAATCCAGAGATTTTAAATTATAGTAATTGGTTTCAGAGATTTGTGAAGTAATAATAACAAGAATAATGTACCCAGAATGTTTCTATTGTCCATGGAGTTTCTTGTCCGTTCTTATATGCTTTATTTTATTTTATATTTAGCTGGAATAACAAACAGTTACACATTAGTTAAATCTTATAAACTATTTTATAGAATAAGTACAAAATACAAATGTGCAACTCTCACCGTTACCCACTGAATACAAAAAAAAAAGATTTTTTGTTCACGAGCAGAACGAGTTTAAAGAAAATTAAAACAAACGATAACTGATTTAATTAAAAAAAAAACTTATAAGTTTTTAATCGTTTTAATAAGACAATTACGAAACTTATCAGTAGGCTTTGCAAATATGTCTAATTCTGTGGATATTTTATTAAAATTATGCTCTTCCATGCTGAGTTATGCCCATAAGCTTCGTAGAGGACTTTCTTTTTTATTGTTTTTATTTTTATGGTGCGGTTCTTTACTAAACGATAACAACCGCAAGGGTCAGTTGAAGGTTCAGTTTCGCTTCCCATGGTCGGTATGTAGATTGGTTACCTATTATATATCGAGATTCCATCGTACCTCGAAAAGGACGTGTAGCCCCTGGTCCTGGCTCGGCTGTCATTCCTAGAAATCTGGTAGCCAAGAAGCTCGAAAATCTGACAACTAGACTAAGACAAAGACTAGGGGCTAGATATAATATTACCCAGTAACGGGGTTGTTGACGTCGAAATCAGACAAGTTCCAGAGTCGCTCCTTGTAAAATATTCTTATTCAGCTGCATCCCATTAGACAGATTGATTGTTTTTATTTATTTTATTTGTCCTGTTGATGTTCCAGTAAATACGTTTGCAAACTCTTTTGTAACGGGTACTTTTACATAAATATTCGTCTAAGAGCTACAAAATATGTACGTGACCCTTTATAAAGACTCAACTTTTAATTATTATACGAACCGTAATTAAAATTTCAATAATTCAGAGTGTGAGCCGTGATGCCTATGAGCCTGAGGCAACGCGTAATGGAGGACTTAATTTAATTTAAGTTACGTAATATTTTACGACAATTTATTTGTTATTTGTGGTACTTCTGAGTTGGCAGTGTAGAGGAAATACTGGGGTTCTTACGTTTGATCTTCAGGACGAGCAAACCGTTCTTAGATTTCTCTATTAGGAATATCTGTAAAGCAACTCATATTAAGGATTTCTACCCGATCAATTCCAATACGCTCACCTATTTTAAAATGGTTCCTTAAAATAATTACAAAATGTATTCGCTTTACTTCTCCTCTGTCTGCCCCATCGAGGAATAGGGGTCCTGATATTATGTTTTTTACAAGAAAAGTAGATCGGTGCTTAAATATCTGTTGTGTCAGACAAATCTATCTACTTAACCGTAATATGGGTGATTAGAATTGATGGACCGTGAGATCAAAAAGCCTCTGTACCGTCACAGTATCTGATGTCGACATATATTGCCCCAGATTGCTCAGCTAATTGTTTCTCTGTGTTTGCCGATTTGTCGCTTGGACGATTAATTACCTACAGACCGACGCAATTAGGTCCTCATAACAGTTGTGGTTAGTCTGTATCTAGGTAAAGGCTTCACATTAAGGCTAAAGTGTCAGGGTAGCCCGCGAAATTAAAATTTTCATTTGCAATTTGTAGGTCAGAATTTGGTTATATGTTCATCAAATTATGACTGTGACCGTAGCAATTTTTTATATGTGTGTTTACAGAATAATCAACATTAAAATCTTCTATATCACTAGGGCTGGTTACTTTACCGCATCCCTAAATAATACCCCCTTAAACAACCTACTTTGGTAAAGGTTGTTTGTTAGTCGTGCTACGAAATACATACTACGTAGTTGCTACAGCATAGCTGAAACCGAGATTATATCTTTGCAACGCCAACCGCTACACAAGATTGGCTATGTTATTCTATTGGCATCATATTATTTTATCTTTTAGTAAACGTACGACTAACTCTGACATTCAAAGGTTGCTAGTCGGGCTACGAAACAAAGACTATGTTGTTGCTACGCCGTAGCTGAAGCCCAGTGATTGTCTTTGCTACGCCAAACGCTACGTTAACTCCACTGCGTAATTTTGTTCGCATTTTATTATTTTATTTTATTAAATGTACGGTCGACTTGAATATTAAGAACCTACCATTAAAATAGGCAATGAAGTTTTTCATCAATTTACAAGGAAAGAGTTTAATGTGACAACGTCTCAATGTGATTAATGTTTTTAAGGTTAATAAACTTATAAGACCTACTTAATAATAAGAACAAAATCTAAGGTAGAGTACTCTAAAAATTGACACGTCGACTC
Source organism: Aporophyla lueneburgensis (assembly GCA_932294355.1). Classification (NCBI taxonomy): domain Eukaryota; kingdom Metazoa; phylum Arthropoda; class Insecta; order Lepidoptera; family Noctuidae; genus Aporophyla; species Aporophyla lueneburgensis. Next base: position 25,176,924 of record OW028753.1, read on the forward strand.
TTTACTGAGTCCGAGGATTCTCAAGGCCGAGTAAGCGGATAATGTTTGCAAATATCGGTTGTTCACTTTATAGCATAAACCAATGTTGTGAAATTAGTTTATATCGAAATATTATGGTTGATGTTTGGTTCAGGTTTATGTGAAAATAGATTGTTGCAATGGTTTTGCTTAAAACAGCAACATTTGTCCTCTTCCATCGACAGAACTTCCAGCAAGCACAAAGTTTTCACTAGCGGTCGTGAAAATTTTACATTTTTGTACGATACTCGTTGACATCGAACTTACTTAATGGGTTAAAAGTTTTTTTTCCCTCGCTTCGTTTTTGTGAATGAGTTTTATTAATTTATTTTTACGTAAATGGAGTTGAAAGGCCATATTGTTTTGGTGGTAATATAATTGTATTTTTTTCTTTGTTTTATAAAAACAGATACAAATAGTAGTGAAAACTGTTGTGATGTTTGCTTGTGAAATCCAAATATAATATGTTACTATTTTTGATATAGCATAAATATTTGTGTGTTGCAAGTTATTAAAATATGCTTTTTTGCAGTTCAGAAATTTCAAATCAATTTCAATTTATTGCAACTGATTTGAATTGAATTTATACATAAGCTTCAAATGTAAAAAAGCATTATTCTTATTTCATACTAGCCTTTACCAGCGGCTTCGCCCACGTGGAGTTTGGAAATTATCCCGCGGGTACCGTAGGGTACTTTTTATTCAGGTAGCTGAATAAAAAGTACCCTATGTGTTAATCCAGGTTATAAACTATCTGTGTGCCACATCCAAATCTGTTGAGTAGTTTTTGTGTGAAAGAGTAACAAACAATTTACATTATAAATGTGTAAGTGAAATATTAGTAGGATTACTAGGACTTTCATAACGTAATTTTTTTTCAATTTTTATTAATATATTTTCTTACATGTAGTTTTTATCTTATCTTATTTTTGGGTTATTAGTAATGTTGGTTTTGTACTTAAAATAAGGTTTAAGTATTGTTTGGTGTAAGGGCCGCCTTTTGCGGTGAAAGCCTTTCAGGTGGCTCTATCCTTTGCCCATCTTGCCCATAATTTTCCAGCTATTTTTAAGATATCGTCATTCCTCTTTCTAAATGGCCGACGCTTCCCTCTTTATTAGAAAATTAGAAATCATTATTTAATTATTTGTGCCATCTTTTATCCATGGTTCTCTGAAAATGACCTTATTCCAATTCAGTGTCAGCGCCTGTTTGACCGCATCTCTCGTCTTTGTTCCTTTATGTAACGTAAACGTTAAGGAAGGTAAAATCGTAACTGAATCAATAATTATTTTCGCCGCAGTTGGTATCCAAATTATTACCCTCTTATTTCTCAGCAATTCCCAGTATTCCCTTAATTTATATTCATCTCATGTATTTAATTTTCTTTCACGTTGGATATGCGACAATATATATATACGGAAATTAAATTAAGATGGTATTTACTTTACATCATTTACTCTTATATGAAAGCGCGTTTTTCGATCATTACTTTAAAACAATACAATTACTGGCTCACCGCGCCTGAAATTATCTGATGCATCGGGCGAACAAAATGATGTGATTCGTTTAAAATTAAACTGTTAAACCGTTTATGCAATAATTTGTCGGGTAGTCACGTTTCAATTTGTCTGATTATATGGGGTAATCATGACAGCGTTTATTAAAAACCGGCCAAGTGCGAGTCGGACTCGCGCACCGAGGGTTCCGTACAAACCTGTAGGTATCCTCGGTTTATGCGTAAGGTTTATGTTTATGAAATTAAATGTTTTTTTTTTATATTTGAGTTGATTGAATGGAAGGTAAATTGCGATTTACGATTTATGACGTATTAAAAAAAAAACTACTTACTGGATTTCGTTCAAACCAATTTTCGTTGGAAGTTTACATGGTTATGTACATCATATATTTTTTTTAGTTTTATCATTCTCTTACTTTAGAAGTTACGGGGGGGGGACACACATTTTACCACTTTGGATGTGTCTCTCGCGCAAACTATTCAGTTTAGAAAGAAATGATGTTAGAAACCTCAATACCATTTTTGAAGACCTATTCATAGATACCCTACACGTATGGGTTTGATGAAAAAAATTTTTTTGAGTTTCAGTTCTGTGTATGGGGAACCCCAAAATTTATTGTTTTTTTTTTCTATTGTTGTGTAAAAATCTTAATGCGGTATACAGAATACATCTACTTACCAAGTTTCAACAACATATCTCTTATGGTTTCGGAGAAAAGTGGCTGTGACATAAACGGACAGACAGACAGACAGACAGACAGACAGACCGACAGACAGACAGACAGACATGACGAATCTATAAGGGTTCCGTTTTTTGCCATTTGGCAACGGAACCCTAAAAAGTCCTTTTTAATTTCAGTGTTTAGAAACTATATTTATAGCATAAATATAATCCGCCTTTAATATTCCCACTGTTGGGGCACAGGCCACATCTCTATGAGAAGTATTCTACACCACCAGTCCTGTGTAGTACATATATTATCTTTAAAGTTTTCGTCCTCGGACTTGCCAGTTTCTTCACGACGTTTTCCTTCACCGTTTTGAGAGCAGTGGTGATGAAATAATTTACACAAAGTAAAGCACCTGACCCGGTTCGATACTAAGAACTCTTATTTTATTTTACAACTCATAATTCACCAAAATATACATATATTAACACGACAACAACCTAAAACCAAGATACATGTTGAAATCTGTTTCTATAATCTAGGATGTAAGGAGTCTTTGAATAAAAGGTAATTTCCCCAGTTGTTTTCAGTCTCAACTGAGAGAATTTTAAGTGAAGAGCAATATAATTACGAAAAGTTTCCTCCACGTGTCTTAAAGCTTTATATCCCCAAACGGTTTCACATTTTTGACGCATTTGATGTAACGCTTTAGTTTTCAACAAGAAATAAAATTCTTTTAATGTATAGTGAACCTTATTGTAGTGTCTGGGTGTTATATAATCAGAATAAGTTACCAAATTAATAGAATTGAGGTATTTTTATTCTCTCAAACGTGTGGTCACAAGTGCTCACATATTCATAAAGAAAGAGATTGGTCAATCAGCAGGTAGGTTTGTCGACTGACTGTCCCTGTCCCTGTAACTTATATCTCATCAACACCCATATTCAAGTAACAAAGTCACACCCAAAAAGGGTCTTTACACAATCGATGGTCACTGATGCGTGAATAGGACCAGCCATTTCGATATGTTTCTGATAGCTCTTTGAGAGCAATTTTTGCCAATCAAGCAATGGAACGTATCATGCTGTGGTTTGTGAACGGTATTGTCTATTGTGGGCGTGAATTAGCCGGTTCTGTATTTAAAACGATGTGTATGCGAACAGTGCAGTAAAGCAGTGGTGGCCCAGTGGTAACGGCTGTGACTTACGAGTAGTAAGTAGGTCGTGAGTTCAAACCCAAGCAGGCGTTTTGCTTTGTGTAAATTATTTCATCACCACTGTTGTCAAAACGGTGAAGGAAAACAGCGTGAGGAAACCATGCCGTTTCTTAGAACCAAAAATTCGAAGACATGTGACATCTACCAACCCGCACTGGGCCCGCGTGGTGGAGTACGGCCCACTCCCTCTCACCGAGAGACGGGCTGTGTCCCAGTAGTGGGAACATTATAAGCTGCTGATGCTGTATGCGAACAGTGAGCTAATTTGATTTTGATAGGTTTGTTGCTATGTATTTTGCACTAAAAATGAATTACGTCAGTCAGTACAATGAAATAGACTTTAACGCTCAATCCACTAGGTGAAAAACACTTACGTTATCACCTTCAATGGTTACCCGGGGCTCGCATATTATATTTATTTTATTTTCTGAATTAAAAAAAAAAGTTTTTTTAATTATTTTCCGTTCATGTCCCACTGCTGGGCAAATGCCTGCCAACTCTCTTAAAAGGACCAGCCTTCATTAAAAGAGTCCAACTTATCCCGCTATCTTCGTCTGAGCCTGCTACAATGTCTTTTGCCATTATTTAATTGGAATCTTATATAATCTTCCAAAAAATAAGTTTAGTCAGTAATAAGTACAAAATAACAAAATGAGAAAAACTTTAGAGATATTCTTATAAATTAAAGAAAATAAACCAATCAGTATGAAACATTTATTTTTAAATTACTAAAAATTTAACTAATAATCTCAACAAAAAAAAACTCGTCATAATTTAACTCTAATGGATATACAAAAAAAAAAAAAGTAAAAGTTATGCTTCTATAAAAACTTGCAAGGGTCTCGACGGCTATCTATAAGCAATATCTTCTTTGAGAAAACCAAACACATTGGCCTTATACATACATTCGACGCAAAGGTAAGTCTTTGATATTTTTTTTCTAATGGCATAAATAACAATATTTTCCCTTATTCCTGGAAATCGACAGAATCGTGGAATCGAAACTATCATAGATTTCAGACCGTCTTACATCTTCAAGAATATCTTTTTTCATGATGAGTGAAATCAAGCAGTGAAAGTGGCGTGGCAAACGTGTACTGTACGACCAAGTTATACAATAATTAATTTACAGGTAAAAGTAACGATAAATATTAGACAATCAAAATATGTAATAAAAATCATAACACAAATAACTAGTGTGAGGACGCACTAGGATAAATTACTCACCATATACGAGATACACGCACAAGTCCGCTCGGCACTGCATTAGTCGTGGCACAACAAGGGGGTACTGAAACTGGGATTATCTACAACAACAATTAGCAAGAAGGCTCCCAACATAATGAAGGCCTTTTCATCTGTATCATACCTAACTGCGGCCTGACAATTCAAAGTTTGTCAGATCTATTCAAATCCGTGTTTCCAATGGTCACATTATAATATATTATCTTGACCAACACATCGTTATCAGATCCCAAACTAGGCAGAGCCTGTACTACAGCAACCAGACAGCTGATAAATATACTTATATATTTTGAAATGCATACATATTATAGATAAATTACACCCATACACAGAACAAATGATTGTGCTCATCACACAAACATTTGTTCTGGGTGGGAATCGAATCCACGACGTCAGTCTTAGCTGTCAGGGTCTCTAACTACTAGACGAACAGGCGAGTCAGACATTTTATAACGTGTTGGGCTTTCTACGTCAGGTCGTTGTCGCGTCAGCGTCCCGTCATGTCTCATACTCCATAAGATAGTAACTTTTAAAAGCGGTTATAAAATATAGTAATATATATACCTAATATTTAAATATATATTGACGTGTCAATGTCACCAAGACAGTGAAACAAATATCATTTTAATCAGCCTATATTGTTCCCACTGCTGGGACATCGGCCTCCTCTCGGTTAGAAGGAGTGGGTCTTAATCTACCATGGCGACCCGGTGTGAGACGGTAGATGTCAAATGTCTTCGAATTTTTAGTTCCAGCACATACCGGTTTCCTCACGATGTTTTCCTTCAACGTTTTGAGAGCAGTGGTGATGAAATAATTTACACAAAGTAAAGCCTGCCTAGGATCGAAAGCACGACCTATACATAGGCTGCACTAAAAGTATCGGGAAAGGAATATTTCCACGTTTCCTGTCATATTAAAATCTTTTTAATTGAAAACTCCTTGGTTTAAAAAATCGAATATATTTATTTAAAAAAAGATTCTCGGTCTTGTCACAAGGTTTTGTCAAACTTGTTTAGTCGTTGAGAAAATGGAATTGACTCGAGAAAATTCAAGAGCGATGATTTATTATGACTTTCGAAGTGGTTTAACACAAAAAAAGTGTGTTGACCGGATGATTTCTGCATTTGGTGATGAAGCCCCATCCAAAACCACAATTTGTCGCTGGTTTGCTGAATTTCAACGTGGACGTGTCAAGCTCAGTGATGATCCCCGTCAAGGTCGTCCAAAAACTGCAGTCACCCAAGAAAACGTTGATGCTGTGCGTAAGCTGATTGAGGAAGATCGACATGTGACATACTGCGAAATTCAGGCAACTTTAGACATTGGCATGAGTCAAATCTTGCATGAACAATTAGGTGTAAAAAAGCTGTTTTCCCGATGGATACCGCATTCGCTCTGTGAAGAGCAAAAAGCGGCTCGCTTTACTTGGTGCGTCAGAACTCTCGAAAGATTCCACGCAGGGTCCTCAAATGCTATATACAACATCGTATCAGGTGACGAATCCTGGATATATGCGTACGAACCCGAAACAAAAAACCAGTCACGAGTTTGGGTGTTCGAAAATGAGTTAAAGTCAACAAAAATTGTTCGTTCACGGAGTGTTGCAAAAAAAAATGGTGGCCACGTTTGTCTCCAAAACCGGCCATGTTGCGACTATTCCTCTTGAGGAACAAAGAACGGTTAGTGCAGAATGGTATGCTAGCATTTGTTTGCCACAGGTCGTTTCTGAACTCCGTAAAGAGAACCGCAACCGCCGCATCATCCTCCATCACGAGAATGCGAGTTCTCACACCGCGCACAGAACAAAAGAGTTTTTAGAGCAAGAAAACAGAATTATTAGACCATCCGCCGTACAGCCCAGACCTAAGTCCTAATGATTTCTATACTTTCCCTAAAATAAAGAATAAATTGCATGTTCAGAGATTTTCATCACCTGAAGAAGCTGTGGACGCCTACAAAACGGCCATTTTGGAGACCCCAACTTCCAAATGGAATGGTTGCTTCAATGATTGGTTCCATCGTATGGAAAAATGTGTCAAATTTCGCTAAGAATACTTCGAAAAGCAATGAATACATTTTTAAATAGTAATGTTGTGTCACTTCCTTGATTCTCGAAATTTTCAGTGCCACCCTCGTAATTCGAAAGTTGGGGCCGGTACCACTGGGCCACCACTGGTCTGCTGAAACAAATATCAAATTCGCTTAAAACAATATCAAATTTAGATCTGTGTAAATTAAGTTGATTTTGGAAAAGTCATGAAAATATTGTAGCGCAAACTAAGTTAGTACCTATTAAAGTAAAACCAAAAACTCATAATTATTTGTTTTATATTTTTAGAAACTAAATCGCGATCTTAGTTTACACAAACTGTTATTCTCAGTTCACTTCATTTCAATCAACGAACTTCGAAGTGTTTGAACTTCAAATGCCAATGAATTTTGTTTGATCGCTAAATGGAACGATTTGATGTTGATTTAGCATTGGTAAACAAATGATTAGAGAAGAATTGTTTGCGTTTGACCTCATATATTTTTTGATGGGAGAAAAAACGAATTGTAGAATAGATTTTGTTTTTCTTGAATGAGTAATTGTTCGCTGTGTGTTAAAAAGCGCAGCTTTCGTGAATCTTCTTCATTAGAATGTATTGGTTTTTAATCGGCAGCTCTCACGATAACTTACTGTTCTAGCACTTATGGGTGCCAGCAGAAATCTTAAAGCAATTTAGTTTTTGCAGGTAGTGTAAGATTAAGGGCTCACAAAAAATTGTTAGTTTGTGATCGTTAAAATAGACTCGCGTTGAATAGGGCAGCATAATTATGTTATAAATGATTTTATTTCTGCAAGTACGTTTGTAGAAAAACTTATACACGTCATTCATTTTTTTTATTAGATGAGGTCGGCGTTTCCTATCTGAATATTCTACCAAGAAAGGGTGAAACAATCTCAGAGTCACAATCTCTTGTAAAGTCCAGACATAAACTTGGCCACATCATGTGAAAACCATATCTACTGAGGAAAGAGACACGCAGATTGAGTAAACCTGTCCAGTCAGTGTATGCAAAAAATATATACATTAACGTAATAACCGAAACAGATAATTACCGAAAATCTAAAGGAAGACAGAAGCAAATAATTAATCCGCTCTGTATAAATTAAAAAAATCGATAGGTGTCGTTGGACACCCGGTTGTACCAATGTTTGTTTTTCGCTTTTGCACACTAATTGGCAAATGAGAGCTAGTCTGAGAATACAGAATTTCGTTCCAAAAAGGTACCAAAATGTTGCATTTTTTTGTTTTGCTTTCATTCGCCAGGTTAATCTATCTAGCCTTTCCCATCTATGTTGAGGTCGTCTAACCGGATGCAACTGAATGCCAGTATTTTACATAGATCGACTGCCTACCTGACCTCCACAACCCAGTTACTGGATAAAACAATATCCCGTCGTAATACGGATTGTCAGACTTTCGGGCTTCTGATAACCCGTAATAACTGCCATAGATCCAAAAATAACAGCCAGAATTTACAACTTTACGTGCTTTCCGAGGCCACGGGGTCTTGGTATGTAAAGCCATCCATCCAACTCATCCCCGGATGAACCGCGGCAAGCATAGTTGAACCCGATCGTTCAACCCGTGCGGCTGTCATTACTTAGTCACAAGCCCGTCTCTCATTCGCCAAATATGCATAACATGCGGATACAGATAAGGGCATAGAGATTTTGTTGGTTCTGTACCTTGAGGGTCGATAAGTTGGAACCGTGCCACAACACGAACTTCAAGTCATTCGTGGTGCGAGTTCCAACTCATCAAATTGAAACCTTCTTCAAGGAAGAGTTTTGGCCGAAGGGTGTCGTGTATCGGCGATTCCGCGTAAGGCTTCGTGACACCACGCAGCACGACACGACGCCGTCACTTCGTGTACAATAGTTATGTTTATATGGTTTTTATTTGTATGTATGATAGTCTGTAAGGTATTTATGATATGGGTCTTAGTAGCCCGAAATAAATTGATTTGATAAGGAACAGGGTGCAAAGTTCAGACAATCTCAGTAGAAAAGGGAGGATTCTCTGTCGGTTAACAACAAGTCTGGTGAGCAACTGCACCAAATTTACTATACTATAATTCGGGTTAGAGATATCTTTATTTCCCATAAGAAAGAAATTTCACTTACATGAGAAATATTTACATGATCAAAAAAAACATTGTTACGTAGGGTGGGTAGTCCAACAGTTAGCCACTCGTACACAGTTATCCACGCCCATATCTTTCAAATGCGACGTTGCCGCTCCGCGTATACTAGACATTTCGATGCCGCAACAGTTACTTTCCCCGCTCCCCAGTCGGCGGCAAGCTCACGCGCTCAACGGTCGTGTTACGTGCAAATTATTGAAAATCAGTGACAAAATATTTAAAAAAACGTAAGTATTTTTTCCGTTTCACATCATTCAGTTTATTATTACAAATAGCAGTGTATGTTGACCGTATAAATATACTTTTCTTGCATATATTAACACACGTTTGGTTTCAATTGCATGAATAATTTTAAAGTGACAGTGTTCAAACGCTTTGTGGGGAGGGGTAGTCTACAATTAACCAAACCTAGATGTTGAACAGTTAGCCATGGCTAATTGTGTACTAACAAATGGTTAAATGTTGCCTTGCTTATTTTGTTTACAGATGGGCCGGAACAAAACGATAGTTAGGAAACGAGGAGGACATTCTGAAGATGCTATGAGGAAAACAATGCAGCTAGTGCAATCCGGGATGAGTTCATGGCTATTAAGACATCCAGGGCAACCTCTAACTATATACAATGTTGCTGAGTGTGTTGGTTTTGCATACATCAAATCAATGACTCCGATAAACATAACAAATGCGTTCTAGAAAACCGGAATATTCCCATTCAATGACTGCATTTTTACGGAAGTTGATTTTATGCCTAGTACGGTTACAGATAGGCCACAGGAAATTGATGATAAACGAAAAAAATCTTCCAAGTCTCCTTCTATCCTTGAGAACTTTGGTTCTACAAGTCGAGATAACGATATCACAATACCAATGATTGAAGTTTCCGATTTTCGAGATTTATTATTAGCTCATGAAGATGTTGATCTGCAAGTTAACTTGCTAAGGAACCAAGATGACGACACCACACTTCCAATAATTAAGGCTCCCGAATCACAAGATCCATTACCCGTGCGTGAGAATATTACTCTGCAGCAAAATTTGTCGATAAACCCTGGTAGCATAGAAGTTTTTCACTCGCCACCTCTATCACGAGTGCTTTTATAGAAGTTGGAAATCAAGATATCATCACACCTCGCATAACAGAAGCTGCTGGTCCGTCAAAGTTCATTTCGCCCCAGGAATTTAATTATTTTAAGCATTTACCAAAACCTACTAAGACTTTATTCATTTTAAAATAACATTGTTGAGACTGAGATTATTCAATGTTGAATAACTTGTGAATAACTAAATTTGTGAAACTTGCTTTAAAGGTTTAGATTATTATTTATTCCTTGTTATTTACTTCTTAAGTTTATGATTAAAATAAGAGTAATTGATAATTATATTAATAATTCACCAAAAACTAAAAAAAAAATGATTATTTTCGAATTGAGAATATAAGTTAGTATATTTATAGTGCCTACATAATTGAAAAGGTAATTACTCTTACAATGACAATGTTGAGACTGAACTGTGCCATTATAAAGTTACCTAATAATTAATGTTAAGTCAACTGTTAAATGTGTTAAACAATAAAAGTCTCTTTTTCATACCACTCATACTGTTTTTTTTAATAAATTAAGAAATCATATATGGCGGTTAAATGTGTACTCCTTGGTCAACTGTGGCACACCCTGTGGTTAAATGCGTACCATAGTGTGGACACAGTTAGCCAATTCCCATTTTTTTTTTAAACTCCCATCTCCAAAAAATATTAAGGAAATTCAACATGTATTAAATGCAGATTGGTAGCCAATAAACCACTACCTTATACCTTGCAGAAAATTATATATTTTTAATTACCAAATACGCAGTATGATGATCAGAAAATTTGGTGGTTAACTGTTGGACCACTCACCCTACAGATTTGGTAAGAAGAGAAAAAAAAAATAACACAATTAAAACAAAACAGAAATAATTAAAAAGTGTAGGGTATTCGCTAATAAATTGAACACAGCTAAAATGTAAACATACACGGAACGCGCGCAACTAGATGTGGCATGTAATGTACTAAGGTGCGCTCGTTTTATTTTTATTAAATATATGTAATTTTAAGTGTTTTTTAAACATTGACATCGTCTTTACATTTTTTATGTTATTTGGTAGTTTATTGTACAGTTCAGCACCCTCGTACATCACATTTTTTTTGCCATAGCCAGTTCGTGGTGAGTGTAATTGTATGTCATTTGCATTTCTGAGCCTAATTTTGTGTATTTGATGTTTCTTTGTGAAATGTATTTGTGTGTGAATGCTTTTATTAAGTATTTTTCTTATCAAGATGCAAGTATTATATATATATGTTTGTGATATGTTCATTAACTTCGTTTCATTGTATATTCTTTGTGTTGGTGTACTGTAGTCATAATGGAAGAGTGTCTTGATTAACTTATTTTGTGCTCTTTGTAGTTTTTCAATATTGGTTTAGGCCGCTGTGCCCCATACTTCAATTAAATAGTCCAGGTGAGGTTTTATAAGAGTGTTATATATAGTGTAGCGAACTTGCCGTGGAAGACATCGGACAACACTCCGTAGGGCTCCCGTGAGTGAAGTCAGCTTAGACTTAACCCTCTCCATGTGTGGTTTCCAGTTCAGGTGGTTATCTAAAATTAATCCCAGGTACTTTTCGTGGTCAACTTTCTTTATAGGTTGGTTATTTATGGTTAATTGTGGGTGGTGTGGTAGTTTTTTATTTTTTGCCGCAAAAATGATGTAGTTGGTTTTGGCTACATTTATTGTGAGTAGATTGCACTGAAACCACACATTTAAAAGATGTAGATCACCCTGAGCGTCACTCACAACAGCGTCTATAGAGTGTCCAAAATAAAATAAAGCTGTATCGTCGGCGTACAGCGATACATCGCCCTTAAGTCCAACTTCATGAATATTGTTTATGTAGATTAAGAATAATAAGGGTCCCAAAATTGATCCCTGCGGAATGCCAAAACTCACAGTTTTAGGACTGCTTTGAGTATCGTTAATCTTAACCACTTGGGAACGATTTGCCAGGTAGGATTTAAAGATATCAAGGGCACTACCAGTGACACCAATGTCATTTAGTTTTTTTATTAACAGTTTGTGACTTATTGTGTCAAATGCCTTTTTCAGGTCAATGAAAATACCTAATGCTATTTGCTTTTTGTCAATACTTAGTTTAATTTTTGTTATTAGATCTATTGTTGCAGAAAGTGTGTTAGATTTTGGCCTAAAACCGTATTGTTTATTAAAAAGGAAGTTTTCTTTTGTTAGATATTCATCAAGGCGGTTGTACAAAACACGTTCGAAAATTTTAGAAAGAACCGGCAAGACTGAAATTGGACGATAATTTCCTGGATCCGATTTACTTCCACTTTTGTAGATGGGGCTGACTTTGGCAGTTTTGAGGCTGTCGGGAAAAGTACCAAGCAATAAATGTTTATTTATACAATTTGTAAGTTCATCTAGTATTAAGTCTTTTACGCATTTGATTGATTTTGTGTTTATACCGTCTAAGCCAGAGCTAGTGTTTAGTTTTAAGTTGTCAATTATTTTTTCTATTTCATTTATGGTGCATGGTCGTATTTGTGAAAGTGTGTCCGAGGTTCCAATTGCCTGCGTTCCTTTAGTATGGGTTAAATTATTGTGGTATTGATTGGGAATTTGACTAGCCAGAACTGATCCTATGTTTGAAAAAAAATCATTAAAACACTCACAAATATCAGTCTGATCAGTCAAAACACCAGATGGCACAAGGAGTTTACTCGGTGCTTGTGACTCTCGGGCCTTATTTCTAGAGAGATCATTTATAAGATTCCACATTTTTTTTGGATTTTTCTTGCATTGATCAAAAGCATTTTGGTAATAAGCACTTTTGGTTTGTTGTATAACTTGACTGACTTTATTTCTTTGGTTTATAAATTGTTCCTGCAATAATTGGTCATTCACTTTTTTCTTATGCGTGTTCCATAGTATGTTTCTTTTATTTATTAGGTTTATAATTGTTTTGCTTATCCAATCTTGCTTGGGTGGATTCAGTATTTTATATTTTGTTATTTTACTGCTATTGATACTGGATAATAGTTTTTGTTCAAGTAGTTGGTATGGGTCATCTTCGTTGGTAGTATTCCAATCTCTCACAGTATTGTACAGCTTTTCATAATCTATAGCTTCATATTTTACTCTTCTAGGTGGTTCTGGTGCATATTTTTTAACTTCTAAGTATATTTGGTTATGATCCGACATAGCAGTTGCAATAATAGCAAGGTGGAACTTGGTGTCTGCAAGGTTTGTACAGACATGATCAATTATACTTTTCGTTGTGGCGGTTTCTCGGGTACAATAGTTCTCCTCAACTTTGTTGAGAAGTCTATAGCCAGTAGTTTGTAGTTCCTCTTTGTATTTAATAGTTGTCTGATCCAAATTTAGCACATTAATATTGAAATCCCCCAGTATTATAACTCTTCTCCGCTTATGCAGTTGCTTGGTGTATGTTTCAAGAAAGTTTTTGAAATTAGAAGCGTTTGGTTTACGATAGATGCCAGCTATGTCAAGGGAATACTTTTCAAGATGTATCCAGACGTAGTGGTTGTCATTCTCGCATAGTTCTTGAATTAAGTGGTGTTTTAAGTTGTTATGAGCGAAAATTGATACTCCACCACCTCTTGCGCTTTGTCTGTAATTGTAGTAATGTGTATAGCCAGGAATTTGAATTATTTTAGCTTCATCATCACTTTTTATCCATGTTTCAGTCAGTATAATTATGTGTACGGTACTACGAAAAGATTCCACGACACACTTTAGTTCGTCCAATTTCCCTGGTTTAACGATACTGCGCACATTTGCATATAAGAATTTTATAGATTTGGTGCTTGTGGTAATATCGTCGTAGTTATCAATTATTTGGTAAGTAATTTCTTTAGCGTGAGAGTTTTGATTATAGCTGGTGTCTTTTGGCGTCAGTTTTTTGCAGGCATTTGAATTATCTTGGGCACACCCCTCACATACCTTATTGTTAAGTTGTTCTCGCCATTTTCAGATCGGCTCATAAGTTCTCCCTTTAGCTTCTTCAGAAAATCTTGTTGTTGGGGTGTCTGATCCGAGTATATTTTAATATTGTCAGTATTAGCATCGTTTTTGCCACGTAAGATAGATATTGACGTTTCTGATGATATAAAGCATACTTTTAAAGGACGATTTTTGTTGGGGTTATATTTCCCGAGACGGAAAATTTTCTCAGGTAAGCAGTTCACACCTGTCATCCTTATAATTTTAACAGCTTGTTCCATGTCCATATCTGTTCGTTCGTCTTTAGATACTGAGGCTGGCTCTTCGATTCCAACGATTATGACATTTTTGCTCCTTATTTCACGTTCTTTGACTTCCGTCAAAATAGATTCATAGGCGTCTAACGTTACTAGCGATGGTGGAGTGGACTTTGAGTTCTCATTAATGGTGTCAATTTCAGATTGCATTTTTTCTAGCTTTTTGTCAGTGGCAATGGCTTTTAATTGTACTTCTGAAATATCGGATTTCATTATGTTTTGTTCCATGACAAGATTATTTAAGGTAATTTTTATGTCGTCCACTTTTTCTTTTATTGTAGAAATATCCCCACTTACTTTATCCATAAATTCTTTTTGATTGGTTGTTATAGTGGCCATCATTTTTAATATTTGCTCTCGAAATTCGCTTAATTCTTCCTTAATGTCGTCGGTAAACTTTCGCTTATTACGGAACGTAACCTGATTAGGGCTATTCAGAAAACTTGGTACTGTTTCACTACTCAACAGATTTGGTTCTGAGCCACCCAGGCCACTTCCAGGAGGTGATCGTGTCACACTCATGATCTGTGTCACAATACCACTCGTGGAGCAAGTTGCGACAGCGATTGAGCGAGTGAGTAAAAAAATAATGAGCCCGTCTCTTTTCCCCGAGGGGGTGAAGAGCGGTTACCTTGCTTGGATGTTGTGTTTCTTCGCAGCAAAGGTTGTAAGATCCCACACTTAGTTTATCTGACTTAGAAACTTGAGTTACACGATTATAAGTATTATATTCGGTTAATGGGTACTCCAAGTAACTTTACTATTTTGCAAAAATTGTTTATAACACGTCTGCACTGTACGCGGTCCGCAGACGAACCTCCAAAATTAATATCGTTGAAATAAAGGTTTTTTTAATTTTGTAGTTATTTTTCTTCAGTAGTAGGTAGGTAGGTAGTTCGTCTTTCCTATCTGTCTGCAAGATCGCGGTTCTCTTCTTAATTACGCAACGGAATTTAGGATGCGGTGCTCACCATTAATTCGAGAATTTAATCCAGACTGTTTATGTGTATAGCGAGCTTCTGCTTTGTTTATATGATATTTCTTAGACCCACCCATCGCATCGCATCGCTTTCCCGCGCCAGTACTCCGTTTTTATTACTTAACAACTTTTTTTTTCTTATTTTTTTATACTTTAAAATCTCAACTGTAACATGTAGTAATGTAACGCTCAGTCATATGGTAATACCACTCATGGACTCCACGAGACAGGCTCGACCTAGTGTGGAGTTCATAAGCAAAATGTTCCTTATGCGTCTTAGTCTTGTTAATCATGTTAACCTAGCTATTAATTTACTTAGATCATTAGGAAATGTAAAGCTATGTTTTTGGAAGAATAAATATTAATTATCATTATTTAGCATTCTTTCTGACTTTTTTATTTTTGCTCATCTCGTCACAATTCCAGAGTTATGTTAAGCCTATGGCGCTGTCTATAACTTTCCTCAAGAACATGGTTATAAAAAACAATTCGTTTTTTTTTTAATCCGACTGGTCGTTTCTTAGATAAGCGCGTTCAAACAAAGTCTTCAGCTTTACTATTAGTAAGTATATATATATAGATTAATATTAAACCGACAAATAGTACAAAAATCTGCGAGCCGTGCATTGTCGCTAATGCAACCGTGTTGCCAGTACAATCATAAATTACATTCCAAACCACTGACCATTTCAGCTTATCTTCCAAAACGAATTGTCGGACTTTGAGGCAGCTATATCTTGGCCAGTTTTCTCAAACTTATGCCAGCGAGAACGTTCCGACTACTATCAGACGCCAACTTGTTTGTAAAACATGTTCCACATGTTATAACTCGAGCAACTTTGACTACTTGTAAGTAAGATAAGTCGGGAGGATCGTGTATTTGCGTTTACCTTACGAAGTTGTGATTTAAAATGTTGGATCAACTTTGTTACGTGAAGTTTTGTTGTTCCTGATTTTAACATTTCTGTCTTGCATGTCGAAAAACTTTATTTTACAAGAAAGGCTCCAAGGTTTCAAAGGCAATAGATGTTATAAGCTCGTACAAAGAAGGTCCTCTTTTCCTGAAGAACGAGTTCTGGTTTTAGAGGTCAGATAGTCAGTCACTCCATGTAGATACCGGTATTCAACTACATCCAGTTAGACTCTAACATAGTTGGAATAAGGCTAAGCAAATTGATTGATTGATATCCATTTTGAAACGTGTTTTCGATTTTCGGTTATCGTAAAACTCGACACGAAGTTGTTTTTTTTTAAACGGTTCGAGCTACCAATTACCTTAACTATACGACCAAAAGTAAGTCCTTACAAAGTTGATAGCAAGTGAACAATGCCCTACACTATTCTGTATAACATTCCCTAAGAAGACTCCGTCTTATCTTTTATATCGATAAAATTTGTTTGTTAGTAAGTTTGTATGTTACTCCATGAACCAGAGTCAATTGTAAAAATCCTTTTTGTATTTGATAGTACAATTCTTGAGGAAGGTTATAGATATTTGTATTATATTAAAAACACACACACACACACACTTATTGGTAAATAAATAAATAAATAAACAAATAATAATAATAAATATTTAACAACACACTACGACCACAAAATATAAACATGGACAGTAAAACAACTAGGCCTTTTTGTTGATAGCTACGCTCCATCAGAGCGTTACGGTTGTCACTAGCTTAAATTGTCCGGTCGTTTTATGCTGTCAAAATGAATCCTAAGAGAAAATGAAGTATTTCCACGGGCGGGCAATGCGATGCTATAGGATATATTTTATGTTAAAATAAGAAATTTCACGCAGACGAAACCACGGATAGAAACAAGTCATAAAACAATTTGTTCTCTATTTGAACACTCCGTAATTACAGAAAGTCTCATTCAGTACTGAAAACAATTTATTCCGTCGTTGATTCGACCTACATATTAAGTCTTTTAATTAAACCGCGTCTACTAATGAATATTTAAATTTTGTTTCAATCACGATCGTGTTTTCACAAGGGATCCAACTTTTGGATGTGATGGGTAGGAGAAGCTTCGCTCTATGGGTAGTTGGATTTAATTCAGTGGATGATCACTCATCTGTGAAGACCGTGGTAAGCGATACTTAACTAAACCACTGAATTGGAAGCTGGTTATTGAAGCCGTGATGTATGCTTGCTGTTGGCTGTTCATCATCATCATCAATCCTGCTGAAAGACGTCCATTGCTGAACATAGTCCTCCTCCGCTTTTGTAATAGTCGCCACGCTTGGCAGGCGGGTTGGCATCGTAGTATGGTAGTAAAATGCATAGAGAATGCTTCTGCCCATTTTCCAGTAAGTCGCCTAAGAAATGGGATGGTGCTAATCTTTACGTTCAGCACCACACGGCAAAACTGCCATTATTAAGTCACCACTGCTGTTATTAAGTCACCGTTCCTAATTTTTGATGTCAGATTAAAAAAAAATCGGAGGCGAATATTTATACCTTAAGTTTTAGTTTCTATATTTTCAAAGCATGACATTACATAATTAAATGATTAGGATGACGATTCACCTCATGAACAAAAAAGTGTGCGATCGGAGAACCGGCGCCGTCAAGAACGAAGTTCTCGATAACCGCACGCACACACATCACACACATCATCATCATCATCATTTCAGCCCAAAGACGTCCACTACTGGACAAAGGCCTGCCGCAAGCTCCACCACTTCAACCAGTTCTGTGCTTCCCGCATCCAGCGGATTCCTGCGGCCTTCAAAATGTCATCATTCCGTCTTGTGGAAAGCCTTCCAAATCTACGTCTTCCGGTGCGCAGTCACCAGTCCTAAACCTATCGGCCCCATCGGTCATCTATTCTGCGGGAAATATGCTCTGCCTACTGCTACCTGCACGCACACACACTCGTTTATAATAGAAAGATACAGAGATAAAACGAGAGAAAACACTCTTTTTCTCTTTAATACGCGTGTTTAATACTGAGCCATCAAGTACCACTTTTTAGAAACTCTCATAAAGTGGTTCTACCTATCTTGGATTTTCCACTGGACCTCGTTTTTAGACGAAAAAATTGAAAATTTTCGCAGCGCTTAGTTTTTAATTTTGACGTCACTATTGGAAAAATACATGAAAATATGGGTATATTTGCATGGCTTTCTCGAACTATGGAGTAAGAGAGATTTTTAGAGCTATAGTTTTATGGACAAAGAGTCGCAAACGGTTTTCATTACGTGACGATTTTCATAAGTTTACTCCTACCGCATGCCGCGTAAAAGAACTTAGTTTCAAAGAACTCACCCTACTCTCCCTACTTTAAGGCTTATATCATAGAAATATTCTATGTTTTAATACAAACTTATTGATACTAGAAACCTCAAAGCACGTCAAAACAAAACAATACTTTACAACATAAAACAACACTGTATTCTGTTCACCGCCCGCTAACTTCAACTTGTTCGCTACTCGTTGCTTTTTGTTTTATACGAAGTTGTTATGTTCTAACTTTGAAGAAATTCTGCGTTAAAATTAAAATTAAATAATTTGCTGTGTTTGTTAAGTGGGAGGGAAACCATCACCGGTTTTTTGTAGGCATCAAAAAAGTTCAGTTTTAAACTAAATTTCCGAATCTTTGATTACTTCGGTATTACTTATAATCAGTTATTGTAAGGTAGTTGAGGTGGTAGACAATTACATATTTGGTTGACTGAAGCAGGAAAATTCGTTAAAATACTTTTCAATCATCGTTCAGTCTACTAGCCTTTTTCTATTTTGAGGTCGGCTTTCAGTCTAACACGCCAGTTGCCCTTTTGCTTTTGCCAGCGGCTTCGCCCGCGTGGAGGTCGGAAAATATGCCGCGGGAACGTCTTACCGGGATAAAAATTGTTAACCCTATGTGTTAATCCAGGTTATAAACTAATTGTGTTCCAAAGGACCTTGGGCACAAATGTATGGACTCTGGTCCTGGACCCAATAAATATAAATAGTATATCATTAGAAGGGTATATTCTCATAGAGCACGAATAGATATGGCGCTTGTTCTGATATGTTGTCCGATCGGAGTTCGCGTACGTTGAATATTAAATCAATTTTACTTCATTACAATAATAGGTACCTACTTAAATAACTAAGCATCGTCAATAATTACATTGTTCAAAAAAATTGCGGGTTCCGTGAAACCTTGATGTCTAGCATATCCTAGGTACCATATTATTGAAATAATATGAGCACAGGAGCCCACAGTGCGCCGACCTGTCAAGCATGTACAATAATGTTGAATAATTGTATTATTATTTGAGTTTATTAATACATAGCAAAAGTATTGCTTTGACCTAACGTGTCGAGACTGAATGCGACCTCGCAAAAGCCACGTATTTTCTTGTATGCCATATTGTTGTATGTCATGTAAGGCATCTTCCCTATATGTTTCGATAGTGTAGAGTCCATTATGTAAGTGCTCGCTGCAATACGATTTTGCAAGTTTGAGCTGATAAGTTCCCAAGGACAGTAATATGACATCTTCTTCGCTTAATCGAGGAAATCCTTCGACATCATTGGCTTCCATTCTTTGGAAATCAGCTCATCTGTGATTTAGTCGTTTAGCTTCTACGTAGTTACATAAAATGTTTGGTGTGTGCATTTTTTGTGTTATTCGTTCAATAAAACCTTCTGAATGTTGACTGTCGGTGATTGGGATGTGGAAGTGGTTTGTTATGGCAGCTGCTATTTTCAAGTCACAGAACATGTGAAGCAGTGCATTATTAAAATATTTTTGTCTGAATAGTTTGAATTCGACCTTAAATCGCCCATTTACCACCTCCACTACCCAACGACATATTGTTACTAGTCTTGAATCGTTTGCTTGATCGGTGGTGAGCTGCGTATCTTCTCGGTTTTTCGTCGGTGGAACGTGATGGACATATCCACGACCTACGATGTGACTCAAACTATCACGGAAGCCGCGGTCTAAAATAAAAACATCATTCGGCTGCACTAATGTGTGAAGTGGGTGTTGATCGTTATTCATGATTTCCCTCATTTTTTCAGTATCTGTTTTTGTGGCTGCAAATGGTCCTATCACATCAATTATGTAACCATCCGATGTTACAAGCAGAAATGGCTTTAAAAGGTTTTGGTATTTGTGTAAGCTATAAGATAGCCTTTGAAAAAGAAAGTTGCTGCTTTTATGGATATAAATATACGTTCCATCACAAATAATTATAGCTCTTGTATTTTCCTCATTTCCGAAAAGATGTTTTGGGATCCTGAGGTTTCTATTCAAAATGTCGTTTCTGTTTAAATGTTGAAATCCCAAATGATGTACCACATAATCGTTGCTGAGACACTCTCGAGCGATGGCCAAAATGCGTTCAAGTTTTCTTCGCGACATAGAAAACAACGTTGCAAGTCTCTCGTCGGGTTCGCCTGTTCGTAGTTTAGTGATAAGAATACCCAAAGCCGTTCTAGGATCTGCACACCTTTGACTTAATGAAGGCGTCTGTGATAGCATAGTATTGAACTGTTCATGGGTACGTCCAGTTCAAAAATGCATTTCTTCCTCGTTCATACCTTGCAATTTATCAAATCTCAATCGACGTCCATTTTTGAAAGCATTCCTAAGTATATCACAAACATCACTGAAATGCGCGGCCGTAAAGTCATGAGAGATGTTACAAAAATCTGGTAAATCGTCCCAATTATTTCCGTGCAGATGTTCGTGACATACTCTAGCGCTCTCGGGAATATACAGTTTATGTTCCAATAAAACATGAACTTTTACAACTTCCGGGATTCGATGGCGAGTTGTATTATGACAACCTCGAAAGACACAATGCGTTGCTGTGTTTGGCGCTCTCTTGTAGCCCGGTACATGAAGCACATCATTTTGTTGCGGTTGCTGTTGTGGTGGCAGTTCAGGTTGATGCCGAGTCGCATTTTCGGCCCTTTGCCAGCAACGATGGCACACCTTCCGTCTACCATCGAACACTACCTGAAACAAATAATATTGAGTAAGCCTTTTAGTTTACAAATCCCTTTGAAAGAGTAAGGTCGCTCAAATAGGAAACAATGACGAAAAGCTTTTACTTACCTGTTTAAACCTGTATACAAGACACTATAGGTACACACGGCTACACATCAAGCTATACATTTCCAATATAAGCTGATCTCACATTGTATAGGATTTCCGTACAGTGTGAGATCAGCGTAAACTGGAAATGTATAGCTTGATGTGTAGCCGTGTGTACCTTCTTATTTATTTATTTATTAAAACTTTATGTACAAGTACAAAAAATACCGTACAAAGGTGGACTTAATACAGAGACAAAACATGGCAGGTGCAACATAAAGGGATTCATTATTTGTTATTGAACGTGTGTATAGTTCAAGAAAAATGGATTAGCAGACTTAACTGAGATATAACAATCGTCTAATCCATTTTTCCATACTTAAGAAGTTTAAGTAATACTATTTAGGTACTAACCTCCAAAACAGCATTTTCTTGTATGAATGCTGCTAATTCTGGACGCGTTGTCGGCAGATTTTCAGATAAAATATGTTCTTGATATCTGCCTCGATGTAGTCCTCTTCGGCACATCACACAAGAACGGAAGGATTCCATTATGTTAAATAGTCCAACCGTAAAGCACTTCGGTAGTAATAGTTCAAGCCAGGGTCAACGTAAGATGCAGAAAACAGAGTTCAAAAGAATGCAGGGGTCAAAATTGTTGTAAACGTGATGAGAGACGAATACGTAGTCACACTAGTCACACACATAAACAACTAAAATGGCGGCGCGTGCGCCGGCCCCGGCCGCTGCTAGGTAGCGGGCGGGGGATGGAGGGGGATAGCTGTGTTTTGCGTCTCCAATGACCGACCGGACCTATTCGCAGAATAAGGCTATTGTTAATACTTGCCTGGTAATAATAACTTGTAAGCCTAAATCTATATGAATGCCTTTTTACCTAAATAATAATTCATATTAAAAAAAGAACTATGTACGTACCTATATAAATAATATGTTTATGCAGTTTTTCCCGATGTGGAATGAGTATATGAACTCATTCCACATCTTAGTAATCACTACACAATACGTATTTTATTGATTTTTTGCGTACTATCCGAGATACTAAAAACACATATTTTATAAGCCGATATCTCGAATCGGACAACAAGTTCAAATGTACCCCAATAATAACTTTTTTTCCTCTTGAAAAGTCCTATCCATCGATGTACGATTTGAGCCCATTGGTCATAAGGACCAAAATGCCCGAACCCCTTTCATCCAAATCCGTTCAGTAGTTTTTGCGTGAAAGAGTAATAAACATCCATACATCCATACTCACAAACTTTCGCATTTATAATATTAGTAGGATAGAATTCCATTTTGTCAAGACCTTCTGTCTGTTGAGCTGAGGAGAACTCGAGTCAAGAGCGTATTGGCACATGACCTCGACACATGTAAATGGAGTTATTTGGTGATTGATTAATTAAATATATATTATTGGATATTCTGAATTGATTAATTGAAACATATTGAGAGCATGCTTGTTTATTGATGAAATGCATGTTGTATATTGTGTTTTGTTGATTGATGAGATTGTGTATCAAAATAAGGGAAGTTGTTATATCTATATTCGAAATATTAATTAATAGTTCAATGGGTTAGTAACTAAGCGTTTCAATTAAACTATTTATTTAATTAAGCCAAGTCTCTATAATGGGGATGCGTATTCCACCCAAAGCGAAAATGGTGCTTAATGTGGTACCAGTTTCAGAGCTATGAGAACATCATGTCCTTCGTGTCGTGAAACTGCACGTAACAGGAACTTATGGACATTATCTAATGAGGTATACTAGAATAGATAGCGTCCATATGTTCATTGTAATTTTATTCTTCGTACGACGTTTTCTCTTTTAATTATAATATATAGTAAATTTAATCAAAAATGTTGTTTAATATTTTAAAAACAGCTGTAGAGTTTTTTGCGTATTCGTTTCCATACTTTTCACAGTCAGGACATGTAGTTGTCAATTATTTATATTTTGTGCTTGTGATCTCAGCTCGATGGTAAAATAACACGATAAAAATTATGTTAGTTTAACCAGTCAATTACCGTAATTACAGACACAATTAAAAAACCATTGTGTCGATACCAAATGTGGTATCTCAGGGACTTAGAGGTTAAACTAAAATAAATAGAGAAACAGTTTTCCAAATGAGTTTGGCCCGAAATGCAGCAACTTGAAAACCTTTCGCTGACGCAGACATTTGTTCCTCACGTGTGCAGGTGAGAGCACCGACCCGGACGACGTTCTTGCTTTTGTGGCGAAGGAGCTACATAAGTTGCCCCCAGTCACGTTTGACCACGTCGATGTCACCAGGTTGCTGAAGGACATTACAACTCTCAAGGCAAGCCTGGCCGAGGTAAAGTCTACATTGGAGGTGTCGAATAACACCATTGGTGAACTACGTGCCGAAGTAGAGTTTTTAGGCAACTCTGTTGAGGTAAATAGGTCGCCTGTTGCCTCCAACGTGGCCACACGTCACGGAGCTAGTAACGCTAGCATCGGCAGTTTCGAGTCGGCGAACTCCACTGCGTCACCCGCTGTTGATATTGCGCGCGTTGCAACATGCACCGCCGCCGTCGCTGACTCGACACCGGTCGAGGTAGTGACTCGTGTAGGTACGTCGACCCCTAAACGTGCCTACGCTGCTATCGTCGCCACGCACAAACCTGTGTCTCAAACCAGGAAGGGGGATGAGAAGAGCTGCTATGATCCTGATAACAGGGGTTCGAAGCAGTTAGGCCCGGCTTCAGGCACGTGTGACAGGGATGGCTTCGTGAAGGTGGAGAGGAAGAAGAGAAGGAAGCCTCCTAGTCGGAACCAGTGCGGAACCGCGCTTGCAGGACCCAACATGCTGCTGCGTCCAGCTTCACCAACGACGCAGCTCTATGTGTCTCGTCTACACTACACCACGAAGGTTGAGGAGATCGTGGAGTATGTACGACTGAAAACCAACTGGACTTTGAGGGTCGAGAAGTTGGAATCGCGCCACAACACGAACTTCAAGTCATTCGTGGTGCGCGTTCCAGTTCTTGAAATCGAGACCTTCCTCAAGGCAGAGTTTTGGCCGAAAGGTGTCGTGTATCGACGTTTCCGCGGAAGGCTACGTGACACCACGCAGCGCAACACGACGCAGTCACTTCGTGTACAATAGTTTTTACATTGTTTTTTATTTGTATGTATGTTAGTCTGTAAGGTATTTATGTTATGGGTCTTTGTAGCCTGAAATAAATTGATTTGATTTGAGAGGACATGCGATCGAGGATGGGAGGTGATGGGGGTGGCTGTGGAGTAACGAGGTCTACACACCGGATTATACATCTAGTATTTATTTAGTACCTATTTTGTTTTTATTTTTCTATATTTATAGAGTTTTATCTCTTTATATGCCGTGAGACAAATAAAGCAAGTTTACTTTTCTTTCCACTTTGCGGATTTGATATTTGTTTGACTGTCTTGGTCACGCTAGTGATCTCACGCAAATGATAACCGGTACTTAATATAATGTGAAAAAGATTTCCCACGTACTGTGTTCGTATATTTTAAAATCTCCATTACACATTATAATCATAATGAGTATAGTCTCTGATTTTCAATCAAAGACCCTGACACGACGACGACCAGACCGAAACTTCAACACATGGAATGTGAATTGGAAACATGGATTTGAATAGATTTACCAAACTTTGAACTTTCAGACCGGTTTGATACAGATTAGAAAAGGCCCTAATTGTGCTGGAATCCTTCTTGTTCATTGTTGGTGTGAACAATCATGTTGGCTTTAGTAGTTGAATGGAGATAATATTAGCTAATTTCTCACATAAAGCAAACACAGCCATCTAATGTGATGGCTGTATTTGTAAAGTTAAAGAATAGTTGAGTTGTAAATTCCACCACTGAGAATAATATTAGTAGAATTGAGGCGTAATACAGCAATCATAATTTTAGTAATCAGAAATTACATTACATCAGGCAGATTATCCTATACACAAAATCAATCTGCCAAGACTTTCCCCAACTCTGTTTGGATCAGCTTTCGGTATAAGAGAATGTAGCTGAATGAGAATGAGAATGAAGCTGCTAGGTTATCGCAGGCCTAAAAGTTCCTCCGGTTTTTTTAACTTGTATCGTTCAGAACTGTTGTTCAATGATCTGAAACCATTGTGTTTTTAACTCCCATATAGATAAGAAGTTTGAGCTTAGTTTAAATGTATCTAGAAAACGAGTTACGAATATTAATATGGAAAGTGTTAGTGTCCTAAGCGGTCGTCACCGCAGGCAAGGCACATTCTTTGCACCATGTACGATAGGCAGAGACAGTAAATGAAACCAATGACTGCTGAGAATATACTGCTTTTATTATAACAATAAAATAGTTTATAAAGTGTCTATAATGACAAAGATCTAGACACGCGGCAGCGTGTCAAGCCAAGTTCAAGTATAACAGAACTGGCGAGCAGCACCGTGTGTAATATTACACGAACCATTTGGAGCCAATTTTGACCCCCTCATAACTCAAAAACTATTTCACATAAACGTGTTAAATTTGGCTCATATAGTGAAATTTGCAAGATACATATGTGCTCCAAATTTCATAAACATATCTCCAACGGTTATTTATATATTAACGTCCAAAAATCGTCATTTTTATCACTGACTGACCTATAGATCAAAACTCTAACCCAGTTCCAGATGACCTAGAAAGTTCAAATTTGGCATGCAGATAGGTAATTAGGTGAATACAAAGGAATAAATCAGAAACTGGCAAATTTTTATCATTTTATTATAATTTTTCACTTAATTGATTCTATTAGGAACACTTATAACAAAAACGATTTGGTATTAATTTTGTTATAGTTATAAATAAGTACCTACTAATAATTTATGTACAAAAAGTAATGATATCCCATCAAAAACATAAATGTGAAATGAGAGCCAAGTTCAATATTATGATATATGCGTTGGTTGTTGACTTCAACGACAAAAGAAGTGAGATCTAAATGGGTGCCACGTTCAATGGTCAGTCTTGACTTGGCTAGTTTTCATATAGGAATTATATTATAGCCTTCGCAAGTTTTAAACCTGTTACTTGTCGGTTCTTATTTTATTATTCCGAAAATTTGGCTTGCTGGTAGAAACTAGCCATCGAACATAATAATTCGTATATGAGAACTAGCCAAGTCAGGACTGACCATTGAACTTGGCACCCATTTAGATCTCACTTCTTTTGTCGTTGAAGTCAACAACCAACGCATATATCATAATATTGAACTTGGCTCTCATTTCACATTTATGTTTTTGATGGGTTATAATTACTTAGAGGAGACCGTACAACATCGTCGCCCTTCTTTCGGTTTTTCGAATAAATTACTATATATTTATGACGATCGCGTAATTGCGTTTTCACTTTCACTTTAGTTTAATCACGGAGTCAGTTTCTTATCAGTGTAATTCTATAGTTTACATGGAGTGTTCATGCATTCGACCGTTGTCACGTATAGGTTTTCGATAAGCAACGTCATAGAGAAAATTGAAACTCAATTTCACTGAACTGTACTGGGTAAATTCAATATCGTACCTGTAAAAATGAAAATGAAAGTCACTTTTAGAACGGAACGGGTGTTGATGCAGGTTTGTGTATAGTATGGATTAATATTAAACTTACGTTCCTATGAACTGTGACACTTGTATGCACACACAGTTGTAATAGAAAAAGACAGACACTGAGAGAAAGCATGAGTTTAATATGCGTTTTTTTTTTTTAATATAGAGCCTTCTAGTATAACTTTTTAGAAGCTCTCATAAAGTTATCACCATCGTCGATTTTCATTTTAACTTCACTATTAGCTTCAGCAACCTCGAAAACCACGATCAAATAAAAAAAAAACAAATAAGTATTTAATTTCACATTAGACTACATTGGAACAAAAGTAACATAAGAAACTAGGTGTACGGTTCCATTGGTCGTTTGATATGGAGAACAGCTGGAAAGAAACTACAAAAAATTACTTTTGCAATGTTTTAAAATTACAGTGTTAATTAATGAGTATGAGAGAACCTCAAAACTAGCTCACTCTGAGAAAGAGAAAATGAGATAGTGGCATGGAGGGAGCATGACAATTCTTCGTTACGTGACGATTTATATTAATTTACTCCTACCGCAAGCTGCGTTACGGAACTTCGTTCCTTCAAATCTAAATTTTTGGTCAAATCGTAAATACTGTACGAAGCAGAATCTAGTATACACTAAAAGGGGTTTGATGCAAAACCGATTTTATAGATTTTCAAGTAGATTTCACTGTATTGGATGGATTCAAAGATATATAGCACATCAAATAATATAAAATATTTAAGATGTTCTACTCACTTCACTATTCCTATACATTACTTCGCTTTAAATACAGACCCGGCTAATTGACGCGCACAATAGACAATACCGTTCACAAACCACAGCATGATTACGTTCCATTACTTGATTGCCAACATTTGCTCTCAAAAAGCTATCAGAAACATATCGAAACATTCATTGGACCGAGTAATCTTGTTAATCTTAACTATCAATTCAACACGCCTGCTCCTGTTCACACGTCATCATCTCATCGTTTGCGTGAGGAGTTGAGGAACCTTTTTGGGTACGACTTGACTACTCTAAACGGTATTATTAATACAAAAGTTAGTAAGTTCTGCTAAGCACCAAGCGCAATTGTGATATACTAATGGAATGTCCTGTGTGTTATTGAAACTTTAACCAACACGCCAGAAGAAATATCCCTTAATTTGCTGCTTCCAATAATGTAATAAGCAGTCACTAGAATATTGTTAACCACGTTTTACAAATTTAGGAAACGAAAGCGTAACATTAAATGCGTTGAAATTGCCAAACCGCTTGGGATCACCACGGAGGCATGTGGAAAAATCTTTTCGTATATTGCCCTTCATTAAAAATTCTCTCAGTTGACACTAGCAACTACTGACAAAACACGTAACTTTTATTTGAAGACTACCTACTGGAGTACAGAAGTAGGTTTCAAAATGTATCTAGGTTTTAGGTTGTGATATGAATTTTGGTTAGGCAGCGATGATGACTTGTAGCCCAGTGGAAATGACCGTGACTTTCGTGTTGTAATTCGTAGGTTCGAACCCAGACAGCGTTACACTTTGTGTAAATTATTTCATCACTACTGGTCTCTAAATGGTAAAGAGATATCGTGAATAAGCTAGCATGTCCTAGAACCAAAAATTCCAAAATATGTGACATACATGAACCTGCACTAGGCCCACGTGGGTGTTACTCTTTCTCGGTTTACTAATGATAGGCAGTAAATATACTGTCATAATTTACATTTACATTACCGTGACAACTGGTTTGAGGTGGCGCGGATAAGAATGCCTGGAAGAAATTATTGGTGGACTTTGCCCAGCAGTGAGATAGTCTAAACTAAATAAAAAAATTACATTGGCTTAACGAAATTCCGCATAATAATCACTACGCATTATTTTAGTGATAATGATTATTGCCATTAATACCGTTGTCATTTTATTATTATGCTAATAAAAGATTTGCGAAAACGTTATGCCAAACAATATTATGCCTTACAATTTTATGCCAAGAGGGATATTCCCTTCCTCTCGCCTGTGTCCCAGCAGTGTGCTAATTCTAAAAGCTAAAATAAAAAGTAGGCAATTTTTGAAAGAACTTAAAAACGTTTTCATTATAACCGCATCATCTGACACATCGAAACGAGACCAACCAACAAAATATTGCATAAACGGTTTAACAATTTCATTTTAAACGCATCATTTCATTTTGTTCGCCCGATGCATCAGATAATTTCATGGATGGTGAGCCAATAATTCTATTATTTTAAAGTTACAATCTAAAAATGCGCTTTCATACAAAAGTAAATGGTGTAAAGTAAATACCACGTTAATTTACTAACCGTGTGTATATTGCCGCATATCCGACGTGAAGGGTAAATTAAACACATGAGATGAATATAAATTAAGTAAGTACTGCCTATTGCCGAGAAAATGATACGGCAATAATTTGAAAACCAAGTGCCATGAAAATAATTAATGTTTCAAAATTACGGTTTTACGTTTCGTAATGTCAACGTTATTGAAAGTTTCAAATAAGAATATTGCATTTGAAACTTATGTATAAAAAGAAAAGAATTAAAGGAAAATAGAAAGCATATTAAAATTGAAAACTATTATTTGTGAACTGTAAAAAGGAATATGTTGCTTACTTGCCAAAAAAAAGTATTTATGCAATACAAAAAAGATAACATAATATACGGATTTCATAACAAACATCACAACATTTATCTCTCTTTTTTCCCAATATAAAAAAACACCACAAAAAAGCAACCATTTCCTCTAAAACAAAATGGCCTTTTAAAACGAATATACACAAAAACAAAACATAAAACTTTTTCACAAAAACGAAGCGAATGAAAACAAAAAAAAATTACCGTAACTGGGTTAAAAGTTTTGTAAGTTGACGATGAAAACGAGTATCGGACCAATACACGACATTATTACGACCAATAGGGTAATTGTGACATTCACCGCTTCGTAGGTTCAAAAAGTTTACCTGTTCAACAATGTTAATAATGTAATGGACGTAGCTAAACTGTCAAGATGAAAGTCGTTGCGATCGATTGCAATTTTGTATGTTCCGCAGTTGTCCAGCTGGCGAAACAAATACCGTATATTGCGGTAGGGTAATCCATCATATGAAACTTTGTTGGTAGATATTGTAGGATAACAACTTACAAACTAGGAAAGAAACTAGTCACAAGTGGTATTAGAACTAGCTGTTACAGGGCTGAGGAAAGTTAGGCAGTAAAGAGACACAAAATAATATTACTTCCCTTAAATGCTGTTATACAGCACTTTTGTGCTACTTGTAGCACAAAAGTGCTGTATAACAGCATTTTAACAGTGCACAGTGAATGCATTAGTTGCTGAATAATAGCGTAGACAGCGCATCCTCAGAGGATATAACTCTAATTTGGGCACAAATTATTCAGCACATAGCTGTATAAGAAAACAAATAATTGCATTATAACAACATTATAGTAGCATTTATGTGTGTAACAGTAACCTAAAAGAGCTGCATATTGCCTGATTAATGAGGCACGTGTTACTTATTATACAGCAAGGAAGACGAATGTGTACATTGTGTGTATTTTTATACAGTTGAAATTACACACTGAGCGAAATTGTGGAATGCAATAACTTAAATTATTTATTTTTCTTTGATATGAACTGTCAAATTGTAAAACATGAAGTGTATCGTTGTGTGCAAGATCTCAGGTGCCATTTGTGAGAATATACATACATAAAATTGAAGGTAAGTAAAACATCGATTTCCTCCTATTATATTTGAAATCTTATTGGGAAGGTAACTTTACTGTCAAATACCATACATATTTAGTTCAAAATTTTCACGCGCCCTCGGAATACCACTAAATACTAAAAGAAAAGCAACAAAATTAGAATAAAAATAAAATTAATATGTTCGTTTTTTTACAAAGTAACCAAAAAAAAAAACTGTTTTCGTGTAATTATTTTTTAAACCATATTTACAATTGATATCCTCTAAATCTAAAATAAACAAAAATTAAAAGATAAAATTTTATAATAATACAAAGTAACGCAGTGAATATGGCGGATGGCAAGTGAACAGTTTTAATCTCAATTTAATGCTAAGGTCTGTACGGGTGTTCACATGTGGCCTGTAATTCAGCCAAGAGTAAAATAGTTTAGCACTTGTGAAATACAAACCAGACATGGATCGATTAGGAGAGTAGTATTGGTTCACATTTGCGTCAGTTACCTAGATAAGTACCTTTATGGATCCAAGCTTTTAGGGTTCCGCCGTGGTTCTTTTAAAGCCATTTTGTTCCCTTTTTTAGTTGTTATTCGACGATAAGTACTTAATTAAAATTGTAATTTAAGTAGCTGAGATTATAATTTAATTATATGTATAATACATAAGTTATTGATTTATTCAATATGCGACAAAATACCTATAAATTAGTCGGTACCTATCTAAAGATAATGTATTTTTCTGGCCTAGTAATTTAATTACTTCCACATGAAATAGCATTATGTTACGTTAAGTTTAGGTATTTAATATGTTATTGTATCTTTTGTTTTTTTTTCCTCAAAAACTGTATAGATAATGTTGTCATTAAGAAACTGATACTTCTATTATAATAAGTATGTTTTTCTGGTTTTTACAGAACGAGACTTTCAAAATAGTTCAGACTATAGAGAGAGGTGTTGTCGATCTAACATTCGTTCCTGCACAGTGGAAAACTAAGGGTGGGTGATATGTTCTCTCTTAAAATGCAACGGTTGTATAGTACACGTGTGGGCTATTATTCAGAAAACTTACAGCTAATAGGGTACTGCACTACTAAGCGCTCAATAACAGTGACTTTGTGGCGTGTTTGTGGTGCTTAATAGAATTACTGTACAGAAAAAAGCATTATAGTTGGCCACGTTTTTTTCAAAACAGCTGTTGCAGCACAGGTCACAGTCTTTATAAATGCTTAGATTACCGCTGTGGGCCTTAAGTGACCATTTATAATGCAGTTCTGTGCTACTTGGGTTCATTCGTTTTACACAAATAAATGTTCAACTACAGAAAACTATCAAAGCTTAAACGAGCTCTGAATGTAACTACTTTTTACGGAACACAAAACTTAACTGCACTTTATTAAATGGTTTTTTTAAATCTTGTTTTTCTTTTTACTATGAGTAAATACTTCGGGTAGTCTTTATCTCGTTTGAAGTAAGAAAGTAAAAAATATAAATATTTAGGACGGAAGATGATGCAATTTTAGGCATTTTGCATGTTAGGACATGTAGTTCATGTACAGTCTAGTAGTACCGTATGAAAACGTAAATCACTTTTGGACTTTGTAAAGTGATGAAAAACGTAATTGGGCCATTTCCACGGGCCAAATGACAAGGTTCTTAGTTTGTCGACCGTACGTTTACTACTAGGCAAAATAACACAATGTCAACAAAATGACGTAGCGGAGCTTGCGTAGCGGTTGGCGTAACAAAGAGAATATCTCGAGGTTAGCTACGCCGTAGCAACTAGTAGTCTTTATAGCGTAGCACGAGTCGCAACCTTTACCAGAGTAAATTGTTTAGAGGGATGCGCTAAGGTAACGAATCCCAGTTGTAAAGAAGATTTAAAAATTAATAATACCAAACTGAAAAGTATAAAATAAAGGAAAAAGCGTGAGGTGATTGATTTTTGAGGAATTTTTTTATTGATATTAAGCACCTCGCGCTTTTTTCCATTATTTTATACTTTTTTGTTTAGTTTTCCATGGAAGCGTGTTTATTTTTTTTACTATTATTTTTTTAGGTTTAAGGTGCTCTTATCTGACGAGGATGGCTGCGTGGATGGCAACTCTCGTCTTTCCCTCATATGTCCGAAAGTGTCCAAGGAGAGTTTGAACACTATATTTTTTCACTGCGGCGGATAAAGTCTGTGGAACAAGTCATGCAGTATTTTGGCTTTCCTATCAACAGTACCTACGGTTTCCAGCAATCTAAACTAATATTATAAAGCTGAAGAGTTTGTTTGTTTGGTTGAACGCGGTAATCTCAGGAACTACTGGTCTAAATTGAAAAAATATTTTTATGTTGGGTAGCCTATTTATTGAGAAGGCTGTAGGTTATAACATCACGCTACAATCAAAAAGAGCGGAGCGGCAATGAAAAATGAACCAAAACTGTCAGGCATTTCGATGCGATGGGAAGGGTCAGGGGAGCAAAAAAGTGACACAGGCGAAGTCGCGGGCAGACGCTAGTAATAAATAAACAAATGAAGTCTCTTAAAACGGGACATTTGATGGCAGAATTTTTTTCGTCATTATATTATTTTGCATAACAGCGGATAGCATAAACTTCATTTCGCAGAAAATCGTTTGGCATTCACTCATTTATCATACATTCACAACGCATAATTTTATCAGTCAAAATCATCTTTAGGCATAAATTAATCCATAATATTGAAAAAGGAGAACCATCATATCGCAGAAAGTTCGCAGTCAGAATCGTCTCTTGGCATTATTTCATATCAATAGTCCTTAAAAGGCAGAACTATCATATCTCAGAAACTTTACAGTTAGAATCATCTTTTGGCATACATTTCATATCCATAATAATTGAAACGCTCATCTATTATTTTACAGAAAAACCATAGTTAGCACGCTGCATGCGGACATGCAAACAAGCTACACCATGCATGCAGCATGCAAGCAAGCATGCAGCATGCAAGCAAGCTCACAGCATGCAGGCGAGCATGCAACATGCAGCATGCATGCTTTCTGTCACGTCTCCGTTACGTTTCTGTCAATAACTCTTGTAGCACAACATATATTGACTTTTTGAGACACTATTTTAGTTTTAATTTAAGTTTAAGATGCAATTTTATAGAAATGACAATATGCCTAAAAAAATATTCTAAATGAAATTCTGCCATCTTCATAGTATGCCAAGTGAAATTGTACCAAATAATCGTCGCTCTAAATAAATGTTATGCTAAACGAAATTCTGCGGAATTTTAAGTCTGCCAAAGGTAATGATGCTTATTAAAATTCTGCCATCTTAAAATTATGCCAGCGTAAAGTCGGACAAATAAACATTCGGCCAAACAATGATTATGCTAAACATTTTTTATGCCTCATAAATATTCGTTTAAAGAAGAATATGCCAAGTGTGTTATGCCAAATTAAATTCGGAGCATCAAGTTTCAGCCAGATAGAGGGAACCCTCTTAAAACATATTGTGAATTATATTGTATCACTTAAAACCTCCATTACGCTTCGCTCCAGGCTCACAGGCGTCACGGCTCACACTGTGAATTATGAAATTTTAAGTACGGTTCATATAATAATTAAAAGTTGACTCTTTGTATTGAGTCACGTCCATATTTTCAGTAGCTCTCAGACGAATATTTACGTTAAAATACCCTTTTGTACTGAAAGCAAAAGCATTCATTGGGATACGCACAGAAAAAAAACTAAGAATCAAAAACCGTTAAAATGCCATAGCCCTATCCCAAATATGTTGGTGTCAACTTCTTGTCTAACTGGATGTAGCTGAATATCAGCATTTTATATGGAGCGACTGCCTATCTGCCCTCCACAACCTAACATGATAATAACGCCCCTTTTTAAGACTAGTTGTCAGACTGTTGTGGTTCGAACTACCCGTGAGACTGTGAAGCTCTACGAATGTCAGCTGAGACCACGGAGTCTCGATATGTTACAGATGGTCACCCATCCATAAACTGAACATAAGCAGCATAACCTTCGATCAGCACGTGCAGTCACGAGCTAACCATACAAAAATAAAAAACTTTTTAACAAAAAATTAAACCGCCGAAAAAACTGAAAAGCAAAAAATAATAAACCTTAAAATTATGAGTCGGCGCTTTGAGTGATCTTTGTTCGTTGATTTTTCAGCGCCGACTCAAAATCTTAAGGTTTATTATTTTTTGCTTTTCAGTTTTTTAGGCGATTTAATTTTTTGTTAAAAAGTTTTTATTTTGTATTTTTTTGTGGCTTGAATGTACTAATAATACTTGGCAAGGTATACCCCATCCAATGAAAAAAGAATTATCAAAATCGGACTACTCTGTATAAAGTTATGCGTGGTTATACATTACAATCAGTGAGTGAACAATCAATCATCCCCTGTTTTCCGACCCTTAGGGTTCGATTTTGTTTTCCAAATTTATATGGGACCACTTTGGGAGTATACCCTTTCCAATAAAAAAAGAATTATCACAATCGGACACCATGTACAAAGTTATGCGTGGTCATACATAAAAAAAAAAAATATACGCGTCGAATTGATAACCTCCTCCTTTTTTTTCGTCGGTTAAAAATCGAAATTGTTCAAAATTATAACTAAAAATAAAGTCCTGTACGACACTAAACGGGCATAACTCAGCTTTTTGTTGCTGTATTAAGAAATAAGTGATACTTGAAATAGAATCCACACACACATATACAGAAATAAAAACACATACATCCTGAATAAATATTCATGCAGCTCAAATTTTCATTCTGAAAGTTTGAGCACTCGCTCAAAATTAAACAGAAAGCAGTCAATGTTTGCTGCCAGAGTACATTTTTGTTTTTGTTTGTAGGTAAATACAAAACATTCAAATGAGCCTTTCCTTTCAAATGTACCTTACATTGTTTCAGTTAACGTTTTTAATTTGAAACGAAGTGGTTACAATTTCGTTATGTGCTAAGTGGTATTGTAACTTTATGTGAAAAGCTTTTACCAGCGTTGAACATAAAAGTTCCTTCGATGTATTATGACGGAATTGGTTGCAGCTACAATGTTAAAATAATAATAATTTTAAAAAATCTTTATTGATATATACAAAAAAACCTTTGACATTGCTTAAGACTATGGTACATAACTTAAGGTCACACGGATATTGTAAACCCTGACTCCTAAACTAGGTGATCCTGTGACTCAGGAGTCAGTGTTCTGCTGTCACTGTGATACCAAAAAAACCTTTTATTTGGTGTTCTAACTTTACAAAAAATAGCCATTTACATTGAAGGTTACGAAATATGTAGGTATATTAAAATTAATCATTAAGAAATTTTTAAGGGGTTGCTAGTTGTTTAAGTGTATAAAATATAAATATTAAAAAAAAATGTATGTATGACAATCCGTTTTATCAATATTGCACCAATAATTTACAGAAACATCTGAATTGTCAAACAGTTCATCATCAACAAAGTTCACACTTCAACATTCTGACTAACTGACCGAGTTAGTTAGAATGTTGAAGTGTGAACTTTGTTGCTCATTTAAAAATGTAGATCTCTATGGACAGAAGAGGCAAGTAACTCCGAGGACACAGTTTTAAATAAAGATATTACAAAAATTCTAGGTACATTATTCTTGTTGCTTCACAAATCTCAAAACCAACGAATTTCGAAAAAACTTTCCCCGACTTTCAGCAGTCCGAAACAGGGTTAGTTCGACTATTAATATAATTAATTCAAAAAAAGTTAGATGAAACCGAGCTGGCATGGTTTAGGCAAAAATAAACCCGCGGGCAATTTCCGATAATCTAACAAATATCTTGTCTACAGCTGACAATACGAGATGTAGAACTACTACTACTATCTGAAATTTACATGGCTGCACAGTTCTGCGATTTCTCTATGGCAAAACTATTTACATTACAT
Source organism: Aporophyla lueneburgensis (assembly GCA_932294355.1). Lineage (NCBI taxonomy): Eukaryota > Metazoa > Arthropoda > Insecta > Lepidoptera > Noctuidae > Aporophyla > Aporophyla lueneburgensis. Next base: position 25,213,396 of record OW028753.1, read on the forward strand.
TGCAATATGTTATTTATTTTTAATAATGACAAAGTTCTATCAATCAAAGCTGTCAAATGCTATCAAGACAGCTCATAATTCTACCTAAATACATATTATTCTGAAAAACACTTGACATTTCAGTGTACTTTTTTCACGTAATGGCACAACAAAAATTTTATTTACTATAAATCTGTCGCAACACGAAATCAAATCACATATTATTTAATAATCAATAAAATATTATTAAACAAATGAGTTTTATTTTATGACCTCGATTTTTGTGTTTTATAAGATCATTCAACTTTAATGTTATTCAAACAACAGTTTTTGGGAAAATGGCGCGATAATTTTGTAACCTTAATACAGATATATGTTTTACTTATTCTCTTCCGTGATTGACTATGTAAGAATTTGACCAAATCAAGGCTCGATCAACGGACTTTATATTCTAAAAATAAATCTGTATATTGTAGAAACACTTTGTACCAGAGAATTTAATAACAGCAAATACGGACCCCAATCACTGTAGATATCGGTTTCCCAGCCAACAAAGTATGTTGCAATATCCACATGGTCGCATTACAACTTGCGCATCACGTCCGGCGAGAGACAACATGGCCGCTATCTGACTTTCGGTTGCGCTTCAATGCTACTCTTTGACAGATTTATACCAGTGATCGACATGTGAAATTGTTTTTTAATCTGTCTGATTGGAACACAAACCTCAACATATTTGTTGAGTTGGCGAAGAAGTTTGTGTAGGTTAAAAGACCTTTTTATTTTGAATTTGAGTAAATACTTTAAAGGGGAAGACCGCTGGGTTAGACCGCGAAATTAATTTTCTTTTTGTCTCTTCAGTTCATTCGATATTTATTATTTGTATAAATTTGCATGGGAATAAATGAACTAAGGAGCTGTAGTGGCCCAGTGATAATGGCCACAACTTACGAGTTGTAAGGTCGTGGGTTCGAGCATAAATAGGCAGCTTGCATTGTTGTTATGATTTCATTATCTCTACTCTTAAAATCGATATAGGAAACCGGCACGGCCTAGAACCTAGAGTTTGAAAACATGAGACATCCAATCCGCACTGGTGGATTATGGCACTGAGAGGAACCCAATTACACTTTGTCCCAGCTAAGAATCGAACTCAAGGCCTCATGCTCTGCAGAAGCGCTTGCGACCTAGTGATCGCAAGCGCTTCTGCTGAGCATCGGCCTCGTTGGTCTAGTGACCAACGAGGCCGATGCTCGAGTGAATGCATCAATAACGAGAAGAAACTACACCACACACCTTTTATATTTCCTACTTTTATAAAATGAGTGTTTATGTTGTCAGCCACAAAAACAAAGTGGTGAATAATAAGGATTTTCCCGATCGCCGCCCGAACACGAATGTAGTGGTCACGACCGGATTCATCATTTAAATCGCCAGTGCGTTGAATTCACTAGACAAATAACTACTTTAATATTTTATAGACAATAATATCCACGGTGAAAAGGAAAAACAAATGAAACGCTACTTTGGTCGAAAATTAGTTATCTGTACAGTTCGAAAGCGTTTCTGATTCTCTATCGATGTGTCTACGTTAGAAACCGATCGGAAACACTTTTTAGTGTTTCATTAAAAGTACAAATATAATAGAATAAGTAATAAACATTTTAAATAATAATTAAACTTGACAAATGGCGCTACATTTGTTTTTCCTTTCCACTATCTATATATTATGTTTAATGTCACTATAAAACGTTTATATACTTTAAAAGTAACCGTTTCAAAATAATGCTATGTACTCTAGTATTTGTAGAAAAAAAAATCACAGGGCATTAAAAAATTCGTCCGCGTTGGTGTCAATACGTAAAGTACCAAAAAGGCTGACAGAATTTCCACGTTGTATGGCAATGCTGATACTTTGGCCAAGAAATACGTCAGCCTTCTGGTCACGCGAAGAGCCGACCAGCCGCTTGGTAATGTTTCGAAAAAACTGAGTGGACATTCGTACTACAGTTTGTAAATATTCAAATGTACCCAACATTTCCCACTGATATACCACGAAAGATATAAAAGGAAGGAGAGTAAACGAATCACTAAATCTAATAAACCCTAAAGGGTAGATAAACTACCAGCAAGTTTATCTAATAAAGGGAATATATGTGTAACGGGCAATTTGATAAGTCCGGGCACTATTAATAATGGCCGGTCTGTATCCATAATGCCCGACTCAATTGGGCAATGTGATTAAAACAGCATAACTAATCACTTTTCCCGGCCATTATGAATAATGCCCACCCTATCATGGGCAAAGTAATAAAATAGGTCAACTGTAGTATTATATGAATTTCTTGGTTGTCTATTGTTTACCCGAAGATCATATACCATAATCATCATATTCCCGAATTTCATTTACCCGAATTTCATTTTCCCGAATGTTTTGTTTGCCCTAAAAGACATATGACATACTTTTAATTGCCCGAAACTTAGATACCATAAGATACGAGTGCCATACGTATTGTTTTTTCATATTTTTAATTGCCATAATAATGATTAGACATAATATTTAAACGCCATAATAATCATTAAACAGCATGCGGCAGCATGGTCGAGGGTGGGCTTGGGTGACGGAGCCCCGCTACGCGGGGCTCCTACTTCTGGATGGCGCCATCCCCTTCTAACCTAACCTATCCGAGTCGGGGTGCCTTAAAGTTCCGATTGCATCCAGTGGCTGCGGTCCAATTTCTCACATTACCCGGCTACAAGAAGGGAATTATTCATACTGCCCGGTCCAAGTGATAAATTCAAGCCATCTCAAACACTGACTTATTACATGGACCACGGGCCGTCGGGTATTATTAATAATGGCCGGTCAAAGTGAGAAATTAATCACTTTGCACTTTTTTAATCATCATCATCATTTTACCCAAAGACGTCTATTGTTGGTAAAGACCTCCCCCAAGCGCCGCAACTTCGAACAATTCTGTGCTTCTCTCATCCAACGGATTCCCGCGCCTTTCACCAGGTCATTGGTCCATCTTGTGGGAGGCCTTCCAACGCTACGTCTTCCAGTATGCCGTCGCCACTCCGGAACCTTACGGCCCCATTGGCTAGCAATTCTGCGAGCAGTGTGCTCTACCCACTGCCACTTAAGTTTGTTATTTCTAACATATGTACATATACAACTAAAGTGTATGTGGATACAGTGACTCTGAACTCCAAAGCTTTAATTTTATTCTCTCTTACGGCCCCCCTCCTTTCACAGAGAGGATGCCCGCGGCATAGCAGTGGAAAAATTATAGCCTGATTACGGTACAAATTTTATGTATTTAAAATAACTCTTGTGATGATTATAATATTAACCAATCCTGAGGAAGCAGGCTTGTCAGTCCTGGATACGCCGGACGTTCATTAAACATTTTAGGATTGCCACTCGTGGTGACTATTTCCCTTGGTTCACAAAAATCTAATGTAAAAATACTATGGATATTTTTGAAATATATCAACAACGTTATAAAATATGGACGCCAACTGTCAAATATAACCACAGCGATTACGACGAACCCATGATATCAGCAAAGAACTGACACAAGCAGATAAGGCAATACATTGTATGAAGCGAATATTCCCCGCAGTAACTCCTAGAGCCTCAAGCAAGACCTTTTACGGTTTATGTCCCAAAGATGGCGTCGATGTAATGTCATTAAATTGTAGCGGCTTCTACACAGTGATGGAATCGCATGTTTTGGCTTTACTGCTCTGTGATAATAATTGGAAGATTTAGATTAGGATGGTTATTGCTTAGGGGTATCAGCTTGTGGTTAAACTTTGTTCCTTGGGAAGTGGTTTCATCTGTCTTCGTTTGTTGAACAAAGTATGGGACGCCTCCTTACCAAATCAAACGGTAACTTAGAAGGCGGTTAGATCAGATGGATTTGTATAGCGAATTGAAAGAGGATGGGACTATACTCAAAGGACTACAATCATCGATATCCGTGACTACAATAGATTCATCTGATTGATCTTCATTTGATTCACGAACGCAAAATATTTTTAACCAAAGTATGTCACATTTACTCATTATGTGAAATTCTCCAATACATAATTCTTTTGTATTGCGAGTAAATAGGTTCCCATTTTCATTTGCAATAATAATCCATACAGCTATCTCTTTACAGAAAATTTGCTTTGCCTTTTCCTAAAAGCTTGTCCTGAACACTCTGTGATATAGATTTTTTATACTTTTGTTAGTTAAAATTGCTAATAACAATTATTCACGTTATCAAAACCTGCGACTGTCATAAAACTATCTACAAGGAAAGTTCAACAGCCAATTATGGCGACGGAAAAGCTTGTGTTCTCCTCCAATAACAAATAATAACCCGACTATAACGGTCCGCACACACCCGCTATCTATTGCGTACCCAACTTTGTGTAGCAATTAACACCATCGTGTATAGTTTTTCAACCGACGAAAAAAAACGGAGGAGGTTCTCAATTCGACGCGTATTTTTTTTTATGTATGATCACGCATAACTTTTTACATAGTGGTCCGATTGTGACAATTCTTCTTCTATTGGAAAGGGTATACTCCCAAGGTGGTCCCATATAAATTTAGAAAACAAAATCGAACCCTAAGGGTTGGAAAACAGGGGATGATTGATTGTTCACTCACTGATTGTAACGTATAAACACGCATAACTTATTACATAGTGGTCCGATTGTGACAATTCTTCTTCTATTGGAAAGGGTATACTCCCAAAGTGGGCTCATATAAATTTGGAAAACAAAATCGAACCCTAAGGGTTGGAAAACAGGGGATGATTGATTGTTCACTCACTGACACTCACAACTTTTTACATAGTGGTCCGATTGTGACAATTCTTCTTCTATTGGAAAAGGTATACTCCCAAGGTGGTCCCATATAAATTTGGAAAACAAAATCGAACCCTAAGGGTTGGAAAACAGGGGATGATTGATTGTTCACTCACTGATTGTATCGTATAAACACGCATAACTTGTTACATAGTGGTCCGATTGTGACAATTCTTCATCTATTGGAAAGGGTTTACTCCCAAGGTGGTCTCATATAAATTTGGAAAACAAAATCGAACCCTAAGGGTTGGAAAATAGGGGATGATTGATTGTTCACTCACTGACACTCACAACTTTTTACATAGTGGTCCGATTGTGCCAATTCTTCTTCTATTGGAAAGGGTATACTCCCAAGGTGGTCCCATATAAATTTGGAAAACAAAATCGAACCCTAAGGGTTGGAAAACAGGGGATGATTGATTGTTCACTCACTGATTGTAACGTATAAACACGCATAACTTTGTACAGAGTAGTCCGATTTTAATAATTCTTTTATTGTTGGATAGGGTATACCTTGCCAAGTATTATTAGTACATTAAAGCCACAAAAAATCATAAAATAAAAACTTTTTAACAAAAAATTAAACCGCCGAAAAACTGAAAAGCATAAAATAATAAACCTTAAAATTTTGAGTCGGCGCTGAAAAATCAATGAACAAGGAACACTCAAAGCGCCGACTCATAATTTTAAGGTTTATTATTTTATGCTTTTCAGTTTTTCGGCGGTTTAATTTTTTGTTAAAAAGTTTTATCACGGCCGTTTGTACGGAAACTTTTGTGCGTAAGTTAAATAAGTAGAGAGTTTTATGTAATTGTACTTTACTTAAGTTTTTTACACGCTTTATATTAGCTTCACTTGTATGTTTGTATGTTTGTTTGTAACCGACTCCTTATAGCGCGATTTTGCCCTACTTTAAACGACCAGATTTCATTTAAACTCTGTAGACTTATCGAGGATCGATGACAATACTGTATACTATAATTTCATAAATTTGTGCCATTATCCTTGCCAGGGTTACCAGGACAGCAAATAAACTGTCCTTGAAAACTACGCGGACATACGTCACAAACTACGCTGACATACGTCTCAAAATTCGAAATACCCTAAAAAATAGAAAAAAAAATAATTTTAAAAAACTAAAACACGCTTCCAAAAAAAAGCGTGGAGTGCTTTTTTGGTATTTTTTTATTGATATCAGGCACCCCACGCTTTTTTCCATTATTTTCTACTTTTTAGTTTGATTTTCTATGGAAGCGTGTTTTTTAGTTTTTTTTTTTTTAGCTATTATTTTCTAGTAAAATTACACGTACGTCAGACTACTATACCTGTATTCTAGAAATATTTTTTATCTATAATCCCGATTCCAGCATAGATAAGTTATTAAATTCTTGATTATTAACCGACTTCAAAAAAGGCGGAGGTTCTCAATTCTTTTTTTTTTTTTTGTTCGTTTCTTTCTTCAGTACTCCGTAATTTATTAACCGATTGGAAAAAAGCTTCGCATGTCTGAAATCATATACTCAGTGGATAATCCCGTAAGAATTTTCCCCTTCATGTCGAAATTGAGGGAACAAGAGACGTATCAGAATTTAAAGTTTTTACACTGGTAAAAACCAGTAATAATACTCGAACCAATTTCACGTAAAAGAAAAAATAGATGTTTAGTAGTGGTTTTAATTCAATTATTCTGTTGGAGAATTGTGTGTATCTGATTTCGAAATTGAAAATATACCCACTATGAAAATGTTTTTATCGCCGTCTCTTTTGCTTTGAACCAACCTAACCACAGGATACATAATCCAACATGCGACACGAGATCGACAAAATATTGTTATCATAATCGTTACTATTCCACGTCTGCCACATCGAGGCAGCTTTTCAGCTTTCTCACCCAAGAAGTAAATATTTACTGTATACTAGACAAAACATAGATAGATTGCGTTAAGATGATTTTGTCTAGACCCAAATCCGGGAGTGAAAGTTCCTGGCTCAGTAGCCAGGAACTTTCACTCCTGGATTTGGGATTATGTATCCTGTGGTTAGGTTAGTTCAAAGCAAAAGAGACGGCGATAAAAACATTTTCATAGTGGGTATGTTGGGGTTGATGGTGGTTGTAATAAGGAAATAAAATGAAAGGCACAAGTCCGTAAATTCAGTCTATTCAACGTTCACACATACAGGATTTAGAGAGTGCTATACAAGTTACTGTTACGGCGCGGCGCTAACGACTAGTCGCTAAACCGTATGCGCGGGGGCACATTACATTTTGCAGCGCTGTCATTATTGCTGCCTGTAGAACCTACATACCTCCCCCCTTTAAAAAAATATAAAATAATAATCAAAACTGTTGGTCTTTTATATCCTGCTGTCCTGTCTTGGCATCATTGTGGCCTGTTACCAATAACACAAACTCTGCAGAATGGCCTCCGGTCGAACAGCAAAATATAATTGACCCATACATTTTTACACTATTGTACATGGTTAATCTTAATTATGTTGCTAAAAATTGTTATCGCTAGCAGTGTATGACATAGAATAGATTCTTTTAACATGGCAAGGCTTTTAATTCACTACTGCTACGTTTACATTCAATACAATGTTCACTTATGTCTAAAAATTATAGTTATTGAATAACCGTTCATTATTCCCTGTAATCACTGTGCCGTACTTTGTATTCAGTACTGTAGGTATTACGCGTATGAATCTCGTGGTGCGGCCGATTGCTGGGTCGCTGTGACCGCGGGTCCTGCCGGCCATATGGTTGACAACTCTTTTCTTATCCATTTCTTAGTACCGGAGCAACATTGTCTTCCGCACAAACAAATCGTCAAAATGGACAGGACAATGCCAATCACTATAATTATTACACCATAGTTCTCTAATTTAGCCTCTAAGTCTCCGACATGTTTTGCGTAATTAGCTCCCTGTTGTGTAATTATGACTTCCTCGTTTTTAGTGTTATAGTTTCCCATTTTCGTTAAATTTGAATTTTATTATTTATACGATCGGCACTTAGTGTTATGTTTCGTCTATTGTAATGATTCGCAACATTTGGCACAGTGATTTAAGCGTTACTATAACTCTAATTACAGTACACTATGGCAGCAAAAATCGCACCGGTGGCTTTACACGCCAGCCACTGCGCGTGGTACGACCTATAAGCGGAAGCGATTTATCCTCGACTGTTTCTTTTACGTCGTCTTCTATGCATGTCTGCAAACGATCGGTGTCACTATCCTGATCGTCATCTTGCAACATGTACGCTGGTTTTAGTCTGTCTATTGATAAATCGCTTTCTCTGTTTGGTAACTTAATCTTAAAAACCTTATCATTTCTACTTATAACTCTATATGGGCCGTCATACGTAGGACAAAGGGACTTTTTCATCATCTCATTTCTTACAAACACATGTGTACATTTCTTTAAGTCATTACTTACAAAAATATTACGCGAATCGCTACTCGCTCTTGACGCGGGTCGTAGCTTGTTTATCGTTTGCCTAAGCTGTCCTACATATGCGTTCGGTTCGTTGGCCTGCTTATTTTCCACGTGGAAAAAGTCTCCTGGCAACCTAATAGTTTCGCCGTATACCATCTCCGCGGCGCTATAACCTGTGTCACTTCTGCACGCTGCACGAAGCCCTAACATGACGGTCTGCAGTTGCTCTACCCAATCCATGCTACCAGTCAAACGTGCGGTCAATGCGCTTTTCAATGAGCGATGCCACCTTTCTACTAACCCGTTGCTCTGTGGGTGGTAAGGGGATGTCCTAATTCTTTGTATCCCTAAAAATCTCGTAAGACTATTAAAAACCCAGTGCTGGGCACGCCACAATTGCGGCGGTAAGTCCCCTCTTTGAGGAGTGGATAGAGAGGCGTCACGGCGTCCTCACCTTCCGCCTGACGCAGGTTCTCACCGGGCATGGGTGCTTCGGTGGGTTCCTGTTCAGGATAAAGCGGGAGGATACGTCCGGGTGTTTCCATTGCGAGGATCATCTGGAGGACACGGTGGAGCATACGGTGGAGGTGTGCCCTGCCTGGGCGGGGCACCGCCGTGTCCTCGTGGAGTCGATCGGCGGCGGCGACCTCTCGCGTCCGGCTCTGGTGCGAGCCATGGTACGGAGCGAGAGGGAATGGGAAGCCGTCACCTCCTTCTGCGAAGCAGTAATGCTCGCGAAGGAGGAGGCGGGGCGCGTGAGGGAGTGGCAGTCTCTGCGCCCTCACGTCCCTAGCCGCCGCAGGAGGAGACGCCCCGGACGTCGGGAGTCAATAGCGGACTCCCGGCCACCGTAGGCGCGAGCTTGCGGGTGGTGAGCAATGGGTAGCTCGCCGCCCGGTAAGGACCAAGCTCGGGTCGACGGCGCGCAGTGTTCCACGCGCGCCTCAAAGAGATGTCAGCAGCAGTGTAGGGGTCTACTAGGACCGATGCCTGCCGGGGTCGCGTGATTGTTCGAAAGAGATACCGTGACCCTGGCGCATGGGCAACTGATGGAACACGGGTGGGTTTTAGTCAGTAAAAGTCTGACACGCCCTCCCGCTCCGCCCAGAGCGGGAGAAGTCATTTGATGATTTCCCATCCTGAAAAAAAAAAAAAAAAAAAAAAAAAAAAAGACTATTAAAAAGGTCGCTCTCGAATTGCCTGCCTTGATCAGTAGTTATCCTATTTGGACACCCAAACCTGCATATCCAATGCTCGTATATAACTTTGGAGACCGTTTCAGCTGTTATGTCTGTTACTGGTATTGCTTCGGGCCAACGCGTAAAACGATCTATAATAGTTATACAATAACGGTATCCGTGCTGTGACGTGGGCAAGGGGCCTACGATGTCTGTGTGTATGTGCTCGAATCTGTTACATGGCGGGAAACTAGTTAGTTTGGAAATTGTGTGTCGATTAACTTTTGCTTTTTGACACTGGATACATGCTTTTGTCCATTCATTAAGGTCTCTGTTCATTCCCGGCCAAAAATACCTTTGTGTTATCATCTTACGTGTAGTCCGTACCCCTGGGTGGCTAATGTTGTGAACGCTCTCAAATGCTAGTTTCCTAAACTTGCCCGTTAGATAAGGTCTGGCGGTACCCGTTGAAATTTCGCAATATATTTGCTTATCACCGTCCGGCATAACTACATACCTAAATGCTAACTTACTGCTCACGTCGCGTCCGGTCGTAACCTGATCGCGCACCTGCGCTAGAGCTAACTCGTTGAAATCCAGCGCCGTTGGACAAACAATGGACTCCACACGCGATAATGCGTCAGCAACAATATTCTCTGGCCCCTTAATGTATTGTATGTCGCTTGTAAATTCGCTAATATACAATAGTTGTCGAGCCCTTCTTGGAATTTCCTTATCGTTCCCTACTTTTGTAAACGCGTAAATTAGGGGCTTATGATCTGTAAAAATGGTGATTTGCCGCCCCTCTACCAAATTACGAAAATGAACCATGGCCATGTAAATCGCGGTCAACTCTTTATCGTACGTGCTATATTTCTTCTGAGCCTCTGATAATTGTTTTGAAAAATATCCTATTGGTTTCCACGTTCCGCTTACTTTTTGTTACACATGTGTCCGACGCGTCTGTCATAATGGATAAGGGCGCGTCCGCACTAGGGTGACTCAGTGTAGCTGCTGTTTGTAGGTTGGCTTTACATTGCTCGAAAGCTGTTATACTTGAGTTATCCCATGGTATTTTTGTTTTATCTTTTTTTTTTGCGTTGTGTAAAAACTTATTGAGCTCTACTTGATGCACCACCGCGTGTGGTAAATGGGACCTGTAGAAATTTACCATACCTAGGAAACGACGGAGTTGCTCTACTGTATCCGGTCGTGGATAGTCTGCAATTGCCTTAACTTTGTCTGGTATCGGCTTGATTCCATTCTGCGTAACTTCGAACCCTAGGAATTCTACTCTAAACTGACCAAATTCGCTTTTCCCTAAATTTATTGTTATTCCCACTTCACTAAACCTTTTAAATAGCTTACGCAGATGCTCCTTATGTATGATTTCATTGTCTGAAGCTAAAATTACGTCATCGATGTAACAAAAAAGTGCTGACTTACCATTTGTGTTCTCTACGCGCTCTATACCTCTCAGTACGTGTTGGTCCATAAACCTCTGAAAAGTTTGTGCTGCGTTCCTCAATCCGAACGTCATGCGTGGAAACTCCCAGAGACCAAAAGGGGTTGTTATGGCCGTTTTTTCAATATCCTCCACTGAAACTGCTATGTTATGATACGCCCTATTTAAATCGAGTCGCGAAAACCAAGTTTTACCTGCTAGAATATATGTGAAATCACTTACTCGGGGAATGGGATAACGGTCCGGCTTTGTTATCGCGTTTAGCGCTCTATAATCTCCGCACGGGCGTAATTGCCCGTCTTTTTTAGGCACGACATGTAACGGACTAGACCACTCGCCTTGCGATGGCCTGCATATCCCTAATTCATGCATTAGGTGAAATTCCTCCTTTACCTTATTATAACGGTCCGGCGGTAGCGGCCTTGGACGCGCGTGTACCGGGGAGCCGTTTGTTACTATATGATGTACTACTGCGTGAGCTGGCGATTCTCGGAACGACATTGGTTTAGTAATTTCTGCGAATTCTTCTAATAACTCCCGATAGGGATTATTTTCTTGTATACTTTTAACCGACGCTTCGTCGCACCGTATGACTGACCCATTCGTCCTTAAATTAGTCAAACTATCTATAAGCCTCTTATTATGTAAATCTACCACTAATTTATGCGACTCTATAAAATCTGCACCTAAAATTGCTTGCTTGACATCGCTTACAATGAACGACCATTTAAAAATTCTGCGTAAACCTAAATTAAGTTCTAGTACCTTTATACCGTATGTTTTGATCTCCGTGTTATTTGCAGCGTACAGCTTATAACCGCTTTCAGAACGCACACAATTTTTAACACTATGCACTGGTAAAACTGAGACATTTGCACCTGTGTCCACTAGAAAACTGATTCTCGACTTCCGGTCGGTTACGCACAATCGATGGTTCTGTGTTGCGGCCCCGCTGTCTCCCACCGAACAGGACAGCACCGTCTCTAGTTTTCCGATGATGAGCCTTCTTTCCAATTGCACGGTTTCGTGCACCTCCTGGCCTGCTTTCCATACATATAGTGGTAGCTGCACAACCAATCTGGACTCTCTGGAGTGCGGCGTGGACCTCTTGACCTTGACTGCGATCTGCGCCAGTTTCCTCGGTTTCCTCGTCCTCTACTGCGTCCACGTATCTCGTTAACCTCTCTTCGTAGCTCCTTCAATTCGGTAGTCATTCCGGTAATTAAAGATGCTACGTCCGTCGCTGCCGATGATGTTGTCGCAGATATGGCGGCTACCTCTCCACTATTTAAATTTTCCATGATTTTGTCTGCCATTTCGGCCAGCTTGTCTAATTTTTGGTCTTGACATACCGAAAGAACGGCCTTTAATGATCCTGGTAGGCGCGCGATCCATAAGCGTTGTAAGGCCTCTGGAGCTATTTCAGTGTTCTGTGCCAGCTCTGACATACGTCGTATCAGGTGTGAAGGGCGCTGAGTGCCCAGGTCCATTTCTCCGACTAATTTTTGAAATTGCCTTTCGGCACTTTCTTCGTAGGCCGTCAACAGTCTGTGCTTTAACGTACTATATTTGTTCTCGGTGGGGGGTTTAAAAATTAAGTCGCTAACCTGCTGCAACGCATCCCTGGTCAGCCTTGCTATCACCAAATGAAATTTCGCTGCGTCTCCCTGCTTTTGTGGTTCCATGGCGGACTCGAACTGTGCGAACCACATCCGAGGCATGTCGGTCCAAAACATGGGAATCCTGTCAGTGACGTTTATGCTGGCCACTTGAGCTGCTGGTGGCGGTGTCTGCATTGTGGGACCGTTGAAATTCCCGCTGATAGGTCCCAAGTCAACGGGGAGTCGTTTGCCGCGCTTATTCACTCACTAAACTTATAAACTTGCTGCTTACTGTTCATTTACCTTAACGCACTGTCCGAATTTATTTTTCACAACCACGTCACTATTAAGATCACGTCGGGGTCACCAATGTTGGGGTTGATGGTGGTTGTAATAAGGAAATAAAATGAAAGGCACAAGTCCGTAAATTCAGTCTATTCAACGTTCACACATACAGGATTTAGAGAGTGCTATACAAGTTACTGTTACGGCGCGGCGCTAACGACTAGTCGCTAAACCGTATGCGCGGGGGCACATTACATTTTGCAGCGCTGTCATTATTGCTGCCTGTAGAACCTACAGGGTATATTTTCAATTTCGAAATCAGATACACACAATTCTCCAACAGAATAATTGAATTAAAACCACTACTAAACATATATTTTTTCTTTTACGTGAAATTGGTTCGAGTATTATTCCCATAAATATATATTTCATCCCTAAGGCAAATATGTTATCGGCCTTCCCACATTAAACAAAATATTGTTTTCACTTTAATATCTCTTTTAGATTATATTTCTTCAAAAGGAAGCTGTGTCAAGACAAAAAAATCAGTACCTAATCTAAGGTTGAAAATAAAATGAGAAGCCGTGCCAAGAAAATTATGCGAAGAGGAATATTCCTAAATATCTTGAAGAAAAATCTTCCGGTAAGCAAGGAAGCCAAGTGATAATCAACCTCATTTCTCATCCAATATACAGTTTAAAGAAGCTCGAATATAAACTCGATGTAATGATAAGTCACAAACGCTTCGCCCACAACCATCATAAAGTCTCAATGACTGCCTCAGTAGACTTTAAAAGTCGTAAATTACGACTTGCGAGCGAAGATAACGCCTTTATTACTTTGTGTTTCTTTTTTGCTCTCATTACTAAATCCTTGGATATTAAATACTTACAATTAAATTGTTGCCGTGGGTTATCTTTAAAGTAATAATTATTTAGTGCTTATACTCTTCTTTATGGTATTAAAGATAGGTAAAACAAAATAAAAAATACTTTTACACCAGTCAGTTACAAACAGTAATATTAAAGATTATTAATCTTATATATTCCAGTTTATGACATCGCAAAAATCAGGGCTTTTGAGACCCCATTCATAGATATCTTGCAAAAGTGACCTATTTGTTGATGTCATCGCGTAGCGGTGTTGACATTAGGTAATTCCTAATAATATTGCAAATATTTACTACGACTGATTACCTGACTTCACTAAATTTGCTCTTAAAGATAAAATTATGTACGCTAAAACCTTTTCACTTAGATCAACACCAAAATATTTGTATTCCACAACTTCTGCTTCCCCGGCAATAACAAAGTGGAAGTCTGAATATTGACTGTAGTGAAATTGTTTCCACTGAAATTGATGTCTAGCTGTTTTAAGTTCCGTAAACTAATTTTGGGAAATACACATTTTTCATTAAAAATAAATACCTACATATAGAAATCGAGCGAGTGACCTAAGCGCCAGTTCACTTTCACCTAAATAATGCCACTGATGCCGCAATCAATTTGGCCACCTATGGGGTCCAAACTTTTCTTCTTAGCTTTTCGATGGCAAGGAGGTTCAAACTTCTTTGGCCCAACTTATTGCTGCGCGAAATCCGCTTACTAAAGCAGACACAAGATCATAATATACATAGGTGACAGGGCGTGCGGCGCAGAACGGAAGGTGCGCATTGTCTGTGAGGAGGAAACGCATTCGCACTCGAGATACGAGCTTTCCGTGAACCCCCATCCATGGACAATTGTCTTTGCTCCGGCTGACTTGGGTTTAAACTCTATTTAAAGATTTCCAAGTCTGCCACGCTAACGCGTGCCCAGGCGCACATTGGGGATAGAGCCAATTTTTTGTTCAAAACCACCTAAAGATCGCAAAAATAAACCAAATGAGACGATTTTTGGACAGAAATGTTTGTAATTAAATTCTAAAGAGACTGACGAAGCCGGATTTCTAATATTCCTTAAATGTAAAAACTTCATAACCCACTTAAACCGAGGTAAAGCGAGTTTTACCCTGTTCTTTAACCCATTATTCAACAACTTATAAAATATACCTAAGTATTAAAATTGTTTCTAAATATTAGTAGCATATTTTATTTTTGTGCATAAAAAAACCCTTAAATCTAAACCAACTTTAAAACAAAATATAATCTTGCAAAAATTTGTTTAATCAAATTGTTTAAATAACTTAATTTTGCAAAACATTCTACAAATAAACAATTTGCAACACGATTAACCCGACGATTATATTAGATATATCCATTGTTTATTATTTTGTTTGTTTGTTTCGTTTATAATAATCAGTCATAATATCAAAAAAATATATGTATATATTCAATTCATATGCATTTTTTATAAAAAAAAATTACTACCTAGTTTCGCAAATCGGGTTTCGTGAGTGTCTTTGGTATTTAAATTCAAAAATTTTTGTGCAAAAATGGTTTAATTTTGTTAATATTTGAGGTCTCTAGATGGTTTTGAACATTCTGTCCCCAATGTGAGGCGGAAGGCTGTCAAATGATTAAAAAAAAATAGGACGTATATGCAGCTTTCGCTATTTATTACATCTTGTAATAGAGGTAACTTGGCTAACAAATTGGCTGACAAGCTAGATCCACGCCCCCTCGCAAACTTTTTCTGGCCTTCAGCCTCTGGGGCACTGAGACATTGTTGCGCAAAGCTACAGGCCCGATAGCCTGTACCTTTTTCCTCTCGATTTGTCTAGTATAGACGTGAAAATGCTTGGGTCAAACAACGTTATCAACGAATGTACTGTCAACACGAAATGATGAAAAAGAAGTATTTAACAAAAAGTGACTGCTTTATGACCCCCAAATTACAATAACAGGGCAAGTAATACGATACCCCTGCTATGACTGGTTGTTAGACCGGGGATTTTCTGGCTTCTGATAATCCGAAAACTACAAATAACACCAAGGGTCAACAACTAAAGCTGAAATGTATAGACGCCAGCACATCGAGCTACTAAAATCTACCAAATTTCTTTAATACACTTTCAACTTTATCACTAAAGCATTAGGTTCAAAGTTGATTAGGAGAATTTACAGTTTCGGGTACCTTGATGTGCTGGCGTCTGTACACACAGGGTCAAATAAAATTTGCTGGCAATATTTACCCACGTTGGAAAATAATGAACAGCTGTTTTAGTATTTCTTCGTGGAACTTAAATATTTTCTACGAATTTCCAAAAACCAAACGATAATAGTCGTTTGCTGGCAACCAGTTATCTGATAGTTCGTAATGTATATGGTTTTACTAACTCAGTGTATTTTTTTTAGATATTTTTTACATCGATACACAACACGTTACCAAAGTATGGCCGGCAGTTCTAATTGACCATGTTTATAAACTTCAAACGTATTTAGAAATTCCAATAATACAATAATGGTGAATTATCGATTCCTTGCCAGGCATTTGCTCGAGAATGTCAACACCACCAAAAGTGCTTACAAAATCACAGTTTTAAAGATTGCAGCACTTCGCACGCCGAGGTAAATGCGAGGGAATCGAACAAGCAACTTGGCAACTGTTCCTAAGTAGGAACTTGTTAGGAAAAAGTCATATAAGTTAAAACTCGTAAGGTTATGAGAATAAGGTCACAGTTGCTACGTTCTAGATGCTAATTCTGTATTCCCTTTTTATTCGTTCTATTGTACTGTCTGCACGAGTGTTAAGTGATTTAAAATACAGCACCTTCACATTTCTTCCCATGGGTGTCGTAAGAGGCGACTAAGAGACTTACTACAGAATGAGCAGCAGCGTTCTTTATGCGTTTGGTGATACACCATACTGCGATCGCCAATGCGCCTGCCAAGTGTGGCGATTATGGCAAAAAGCCGCCAAATTGGGGAAGGCCTTTGTCCAGCAGTGGACGTCTTTCAGCTGAAATGATGATGATGACGATGATGAATGGGTACACGTCTGTCTCACCCTCCGGGGAATATAGGCGTGATGATATGTTTAAATATGTTGTGATAAATAATGTTTTGAACCTGAATGAATTCCGTGTTTCCTACCCTACTCACCTACTCTCAAAATAAAGACTGAAACAAACTCAGAGGACACGATCTCTTTTAAAGCCCAGACGTAAACTTTGTAAGACCGTATAAGGACCATGCCATGCTCTGTTTCTTGACGTTTCCCTTTTAAATATCCGTTGTCGGCATCTCAGTAAACTAACGTCATACAAGCTTATCCCTTCAAGGTGTCCTGAACATGATATGGGGTCACATCTATATAACTAGCTGACCCAGCGAACTTCGTACTGCCTCAGAATCAATAAAACCCATGTTAGGTGAGCTCCTACCAAGTTATGCCAACCTGGTACTTCGAAGACATAAAGCGTTTTCTAGCTATCACACATCCATGTTAGGTGAGCTCCTACCAAGTTATGACAACTTGCTACTTCGAAGACATATCAATAAGGAACTTTTTTTGGATGATTCCGAAAAACCCAAATATCTTACGGACTCCTATTCTTTTTTAAAATAAAATATACCCTATGTTACTTGCAGATAATGTAGCTTTCTAATGGTGAAAGAATTTTCAAAATCGGTCCAGTGGTTATTGAGTTTATCCATTACAAACAAACAAACAAACAAACAAAAATACAAACTTTTCCTCTTCATAATATTAGTATAGAAGTATAGATGAGTTGGGTAAACGTGTGTTTTCGAGTTTCACAATATGGTTGTAGCATCTTTTGTTTTTTTGTAGTGATACCTAGATGTTTCGTCTATTCTTTCACAACAAAGATTATATTATATTGGGGTGGGGTTAAAGGCTCGTTAAAACTAGCGCGACG
This sequence comes from Aporophyla lueneburgensis, assembly GCA_932294355.1. Classification (NCBI taxonomy): domain Eukaryota; kingdom Metazoa; phylum Arthropoda; class Insecta; order Lepidoptera; family Noctuidae; genus Aporophyla; species Aporophyla lueneburgensis. The sequence goes on from OW028753.1 coordinate 25,231,032, forward strand.
CGACGGTCGCGCGCGCATCGGCAATTTATATCCGTAGAACTAATTCTATTACCTGTCGCGGCGCGACAGGTCGCCCCTGTGTGAAGTGTAGCGCGCGTCGCGCTATTCTGCACGAGCCTTAACGTGTGGTTACAAGTTTCATAATAGGTTTGTATCATCTTTTGTTTTCTTTGTAGTGATACCTAGATATTTAGTATATTCTAAGTAACTTAGGACAAAGGCAAGAAGATGACGAATAATCAGCCTATTATGTTCCCAGTGCTGGGATACAGCTTCATGTGTTCGTGAGGGAGTGGGCTTCAATCTACCACGCAGGGCCAGTCTAGGTTGGAAAATGTCACATGCTTTCGAAATTTTGGTTTTAAGATACGCCGGTTTCCTCACGATGTTTTCCTTCACCGTTTTGAGAGCACTGTTGATGAGATTATTTACACAAAGTAAAGCACCTAGACAGGCACCAGACGGGTTCGAACTCTCGACCTCAAGCTTGTAAGTCGATTGATACCACTAGGCCACCACGTGATAGATAATAATTCTAAATTGTGATCTACCGTCATTAAGTATTATTGTTAGGTGTAGATAAGTTAAACCAAGTAGATAACTTGAACATTTCAATCACAAAAACAAAATGATCCATACTAAGATTAAATAATTCAAACTTACTGAAATTCCATTAACTCGATTCATTGAACCTCCACATTAGTTCCAATCTCTGAGGTTTATATGTCGCAGGTTTTTCATAAAATTAGGTTTTTGATCAAAAATCTAGGTTTTTGATGAAAAACCGGAAGATGACACATTTTAAACTCAAGTTCATCATAAACCTGTAACAATCCAGATTTTTGATCAAAAACCTGAACTAGTTTAGGTTTATGATAAAGTTCTTGTCAAAATCATGGGTTTGCTTGGTTTTATGACAAATAAATCTATTTAAATGAAATAATTAAAAAAACCATCATCAGGAAGGATGTGGCGCGCGCGAACGCAGGCGAAACAAAAGCAGGGAAAGTCCCTAAGTCCCTGTCAACGAAAATGTATATCAGATTGATCATAAACCCAAACTAGTTCAGGATTTTGATAAAAAATCTGGATTGTTACAGGTTTATGATGAAATTGAGTTTAAAATATGTCATCTTCCGGTTTTTCATCAAAAACCTAGTTTTTTGATCAAAAACCTGATTTTATGAAAAACCTGCTACATATACATTTATCTACATTCTCCATATTTGCTACCATCTTGGATTCGAACACAGAAAATTCGAGGAATTTAAATATCGAAAATTCCATTCATTTTTGGCTTTCATTCAATGTGATGTATAATGGGGTTCAAGCTGAGTCTTCGACACACCCGGACGTGTTTGCGCGCGTGCAACAGATGTGGTATTTTACCTGCCTGACTTCGAAATCGAACCGAGTTATTGTGTGTGTGCTTCTGTGTAGTAATTTGTAATCGGGTGCCTATACAACGTGTAACATAATTAACGCAAGGGCCTCATACACCCCAATTAGAGCTTTGAGTGAATTAGAGTATTGAGGAAAAAAAAAATCGTGTGCGTAAATTAGCATTGTTTTATGCATTTGAATTTGAGCCCTACTGCCTTGAGATAGGATTGAATTCTCTCTGGCTCAATCGGCAGACTTGCGTCCATTCAGTTACGTTACACCTTGTATAAAACAAACAAGCAAAAGTGTCACTGTGCGCTCCTGACTGCATTAGAATCTGCCTGCCAGAAGAAGACTGACCCCTGATGAACCCGGTGAGCCCGTTCCTAATATTTCAGGGAATTTTGTTTAATAAACAGCGTAAGACCGGCTTGGTTTAGCCGCGCGCGGGAACCCAAAATCGTCATCACACGAGCAAGCGTTGTGTGAAGGATTACGTCCACAATAACTAAGTAACAGCCCTTTTCTTGCTATCATTCTAGAACAAAATACGGTACCTTCTAAGACGCCACAACTAAAGATGCCATTATTATAACAAAGTAACGAATTTTTAATTTGCTAAAAGCTTGCTATGTGGCCTACGACTCCGATTTGAATCGGTTACACGTGAGGCGAAAAGTTAAAAAAATAATAAAAAAAGGGTACCCGAGCCAGACCTTTAAGTTTTAAGTTGAATGCACATCTTGTTACTCAGATAAACAAAAGAAATAAAAAAAAGGTCAAACCCATAAATCGACTCACTACAAGTGTAGCCAGCTTGAGCGTCCGACTTGCACGTGTCTTTAACTTGCCTCACAAACAAAAGCATTTACAATGGCCACAATCGTACCCATTTCAAAAGATGGGAATTGTCTGTTTGGAGCGATTGCTCACCAAATGAATGACCTAATGGGCCTAACATTTGATCATAGGAATGTTCGTCAAGACCTCGCCGCATATGTCTTGGAACATCGCCATGATGATAGAATTCACCTAGCACTTCTAAATAACATGCAGGAATTTCTCCCCAACAGCATTCTTTCCCATTAAGCATTCAAGCATTACAAAATACATAACTGCGCAATTTAACGAAACATTCTGGGGTGGCGAAGATATAATTATCGCCGCGTCCGAATTCTACCTCGTGAACGTGCATGTGCACATAAACAATAGAAACACACAGGTATATTCACCGACCGGCGAACCTGCTCCCGCTAACATACACATCCTCTTCATGAACCGGCACTATGATAGCTGGGTCCTGACAAACGACAAACAATGCAATAACAACCGGATAATCCTAACGCAAGGTCTAACCAGCGCCAAAGCACAACAACATACCAACCCGTTTAGTAACAGGTACAACACACGAGAAGAGCAAGAAAACCCCACGAAACCCCAGCTACAAACGAGGCTGCTCGTAAAAAGCCAAGTAGGTAACTCATTAACACCATGCGAACAACAAGAATCAACACCACTTACACCGCTATCAGATGTAATCGCGGACGACACGGGATACAGAATACTGAGAAACCCCACCTCTACCACAATTAAGTATACTTGCACAGACCTGCGCATAGCAACTTGGAACGTTCGCGGCGCCTCGAAACCAGGAAAAAGAAATCAAATTGACGCCGAACTGTCACGCAGGGGCATTCACATAGCTAACCTACAGGAAACAGGGATGAACGCAGGAACATTTAGCTCCGCACACTACGACTGGTACCTCTCAGGAACTGCGGGTAACGCACACCGGGGTCTTGCAATTTTATTAAGAAAAAATGCCCAAATAGAATTAGTCAACAGTAAAAAGGACACCGACGTGATGTCAGCTACTCTTGAGGTTGGCATGGGAAATGACAAACCAACTCCTCTGTACATAATCAACTCACACATCAACAGCTGTTCCGCGAAAGCAACCAGATCATTCACAGGCTTATTAAACTTGATTAGACAAAAACCAAGGAAATGTACTCTCATAATACTCGGCGACTTCAACGCCCATATAGGTCGAAAAGACACATTAACCTTCCATCGCAAAGGGTTGATACAACAAAACCTTCACCATGAATTTTCTAACTACAACGGCGAACTTTTAATGGATATAGCCAACAGGGAAAAATTTCAAATAGAAACAACAAAAGCTAGAACATCATGTAGAATAACATGGTCGAAGGGTACTCAAAAATCGTAATTGGATCACATCATCACGCCACAGGCAGCAGGAAAACTTTTTCACTTTATTAAAGGTGAATGGGTCACCGGTCACATCTCCGACCATAAAATAATCTGGGGACTACTAAAATCAAACTTAATTGTAAATAAAAACAAAAATAAAACACTAAAGCAAGACAAAGGCACCAAGGAAACAACAAAGGAGCCCAATTACTTCAACTACAAACAATGCAACTATGCCGCTTTCAACAGAGCAGCCATCAAAACAAAATATCAAGATTGCATCACAAAAAAACTAGCGAATATGGGAATCCCAACAAATGAAAACACCGAAATACCCTGGAATACCATAACGGATGTACTAAAAGCTGCTGCTCAGGAAACTTTGAGGCTTCAGCCAATTTACTCAAGGGACCATCGAATAGCCCTCGCTAACGTACAAAAGGCCAAATTCCTACAAAACAGGCAACCGGATAACCCCAATAGGCATAATCGCGTTAAAGAATGTCAGACAATACTTCAAAGGGTTACATATCTGGAGGAACAAAAAACATGCAGAGCCTGCTTCTCCGGAATGGGTAAAACGCACCCCGCAAAACGCATGCAAATGCTCTATTCATTTTATAGGAAAAACAAACAGCAAACGAAACGCCGAAAAAGGACCGCGTTCATACCGATGTCCAAATGGGAGAAAATACTAAAAAACTCCAAGGGCCTTCACATACCAACGGTAAACATAACAAAACGGATAACAGAAGCAGAAGGCGAAGAACCGACGGTGGCCGAAATAGGAATCATCAACAAAATGCGAAACGGAACGGCCCCCGGAACGGATCAAGTTGTAATCGAGCTTTACAAAGCGATGCCCCAAACATTACAGGAAGCCGTAACCAAACACATAATTAAAGCCTGGTCAGAGAACACAGTACCGGACACGTGGCTCGAGACCGTACAGGTACCAATTCCAAAAAAAAAACAATCCTAAAGATGTGAACGAGTATCGGCGCATAACGATTTGCAACACGGGCTATAGAATTTACGCTACATACTTACTTAAAAAACTTGACGACATAATAACGGAACTAGGCAGTTACCAAGCGGCTTTCTTAAACAATAGGTCAACAGATGATCACATTTTTACGCTCAAAAGGGTTCTAGACGAGGAATGGCGTGCAGGTAAACGAACGTACGTTCTCGCCCTCGACATAGAAAAAGCATTTGACAACATTGACCTGAAGGCATTAAGAGACATATTATTACAACGAACCAACAAATCGATGACCAACAGGATAATCACGGCATGCTTGAATGAAAGAACATGCATCAAATGGTGCGGCCAGCAAAGCAGCTGGATTATCAAAGGAAAGGGAGTTAAACAAGGTTGCCCCCTGTCCCCCCGCCTTTTTACATTGGTCATCGATGAAGTTCTAAGAACCCTCGAAGAGGAAACTCAGTTAATCAAACTAGATCAGGACCGCGAAATCTCCCTCCCTCTAGTCTTATCATTTGCGGATGACCTTATTCTCATTACAGATGAGCTAGAAGGACTAGAACGCATCTTATACCACATAAAACCCTTACTTAATAGTGTAGGCCTTCAAATAAACGAAACAAAAACAAAAATTATAATTAGGGACCCCATAAAAACACAGAAAACGACCCACGTGACTCTCAACGGAATAAATATACCAACAGCAGATGAAATCAAATACCTAGGCACTTACATAACGTCCGCGTTAAGCAGAAAAAACTCAATTAGAAAACGATGCCAACAAGCCACGAGAAACGCTAAATCATTACTACCATTCATATTGAACTCAAAAATGGACTGGAAACTAGCTACACTTATGTATCGAATGATTATCGTACCTTGTATGATATATGGCTTAAAAGTATCAGCACTCACAAAGGCGAACCGTTCAAGACTGAGAAGATATGAAAGAGTTATCATGAGAGACTTAATCAACCATGCTAGGAACAAACCGAGACTTAAGAAAATGCATCAAATCTTAGACGGTAAAACTATAACAAAACGCATCAAGAACCACAGGATGTGCTACCTAGCACACATTTTCAGATGCTCTGAACCACACCTGTTACATGCAGCAATGCAGTACAAGGCCAAATGTAAAAAGGTCGGACGACCTATTTACACATGGAATGACAACCTAAAACAGGACATGAAATACTTCGACAAGGAAATCCAGTTTTGGAGGGACACGGCTGGAGACAGAAATAAGATAAAAAAAGCGGCTAGTGATATCTACAAAAAACCAGAAACTGATAGCAGCGTGAACTCGGAAGACGACCAAGAAAACAACAACACGGAACATAGCGAAGCCTTGACATAGAAAAGAGCCAAGCAAACGGTTAACCCCACCAAAAGATGCATCGGTGAAGCTCGACCTGGATCAACATGCCAGCGACGACGCGAAAAGATCCTATAGACAAATATCACCCTTCTCTCCACTAGTCCAATACTTACTTAAGGCTGCATAGTCGGTAGGCTCGTAATCCTTTCCTATCCTATGGGCACGTCTTCCCTACCAATACAGCGCCCCCCGGTCTACTTCTTGATATGCAATGGCCCATGTAGCACCATGAAATATGAGGCTTCAAAGGCTAGTGCAAATCTTGGGGTTCATTCGATTATTCGAGTCTGGTCAAACCACGCTGGGAGCGGTGCAATTCATTTCATTTCATTCATTTCATTCATTCAATGTGATGTATAATGAAGAGGAAAACATAACGAAAGACGAGCTTCTTATTACACGTTCTATTAGAAAAATATAATTTTGTTATGTAAGAAGCCCCGAGTCAAAACCAATTTTTAGGGCTGCCCTCCTGACCTACAAATCAGATGAAATGTTAACTCAAGTGTAGAATTAAAATTTAATATGGAGGTAATTTTCTAAATGATATGGACCGGTTTCTAAGAGGTTGAGATCTACAGAACAATCTAGGTCAGACACGGCTCGTCATGCCTTGTAATGTAGAGATAAAGGTACGTAGTATAAGTTAAACAAGAAAGTACAAAAAGAAACCTTAAAATATAGGTTACATACTAACATCTAAATTAACAAAAATAGGGAACTCGAAAAAAAAACTAAACGAAAATAAAAACTTTTCTTTTGGCTACAAGCTTATTTGTTTCGTGAAACAAAAGCATCTCAATTTCGTCGTATACAACGACTAAATTCTGATTGAGGCCTAACAATGACAGTGACGTCAGAACTTGGTGAGGCCTATTTCGATCACGCGACTGATTTCCTTTGGGATGGCAGCGACTGGTGGTGTTGCATCAGCTTCGCTGACGTCAATATACAGATTAAAATATCTTCATCTACGAAGCTAGATGTCAGCATCTGAGATCAGCATTTCTAACTATTTGGAGCTAATAAAAAGAGAAACAGGACAATAGAAGGCAGATTCAATTTACAGAAAGGTAGCTTTGTATTCTAAAGGATTCGGTCAGTTTGTCGAAAACTATCTATACTTTTATACTTTTAATATTACAAAGCTGAAGAGTTTGTTTCTTTATTTGGTTAAACGCTATGATCTCAGGAACTACTGATTGGAATTTAAAAAATCTTTTAGTGTTGAGTAGCCCATTTATCGAGGAAAGGTTATATAATATCACGCTACGACGAATATGAGCAGAGTAGCAATGAATAATATTGCAAAAACGGGGAAAATGTATTCCTCTAGAGAGCCTTTGCGTGCGTTGCGTAAACGGTTACAGTAACGAGACAATCATGTAGGACAAAATTATACCTCTTAAAAACTTCTAAAAAAAAAGTCCGCGGTAGTGTGTCTATCTTTTAAGGTTGGCTCACTATAACGTTTTTAATTGTAAAAAAATAGAAATATTTTAAAGCTGAAGATTTTGTTTGGTTGAACTTACCTATCTCAGGAATTACGTACTACGTTTAGCGTTGGATATCCCATTTATCGATGAAGGCTATATAACATCACGCTAGGACCCTTAGGAGCCAAGCAAAAAGAAAAACTCACGAATACGAAGAAATCGCACGGCCAGGGGCTTCAATGTGACGGGGAGGATAGCGGTAACAAGTTTAACGCGGACGAAGACGCGGGCAAAAGCTAGTAACTACATAATCATATACGGAACATTTAATGCAATTGGTGAAATGTGGGTGTACTTCAGTTCTGCCTATCCTAAAAATGTATTAGCTTGCGTAGGATGTAGGTACGGTTATGGCCTTGCTTACATTTTTGGGTCGTGCATTTTATTTATTTTTTAAAAGACGACTTCGGCGTCTCGTCAGAATATGGCCTTGGGCTTGTCGTCCACAGGTTTGTAACATGTTACTTTTAAGTAGCGTCGTGGACGATGCGCCTTACTTTCTAATTAGTCCATGACAAAAGAGTTAGGACGGTAGGACCATAATTACCTAGTCAGAATACTTCTCGACTTCCTGCCTCGCTTCTTAATTAGGATTCTTCAATTCATTGTAGTTTAAATAGCGTTTCAGATCGTATTGCAGGTAACCTTCATGCTTCCACTTTTTTTTTGGATGGGAAATTATTAAATTCTCCCGCTCTGGGCGGAGCGGGAGGGCGTGTCAGACTTTTACCGACTAAAACCCACCCGTGTTCCTTCAGTTGCCCATGTGCCAGGGTCACGGTATCTCTTTCGAACAATCTCGCGACCCAGGCAGGCATCGGTCCTAGCAGACCCCTTCAGTGTTGCTGACATCTCTTTGAGGCGCGCGTGGAACTTGCTTTCACTTAAAACGCGAATTCGACCTTAATGCTTTAAACTAGTTAATGCGCTGCAATGCTGTTAAATATTTATTTTGTAACCTTCTCCAGTACGAGCATACTAACATATCAGAGTTTCATCACAATTGGTCAAGCCATTTTCGAGTCTTTGCGAGACTGACACAAACAACAGCATAATTGAGATTGCACAATTGTCCATTACTGTTAGTGAGAATAAAATAAAATAAACACGAAAAAAATGTGTTCCATTGTGTTTATTGTTTCAATTAGTTTTCGATATCGATACCAAAAAGTGTGTAAAGTATTTCCAGTTAATTTAATTTGACCCTGTTTAACAAAGAAGATTTATATATTTAGTTCTAATTTTCAAAGAATACGAGATATAGATACAGTCAGACCTAAATTGACGAAGTGAATTGACCAATAGAGCTTCTATAAGATTCAGGTGAAATAGAAAGTAATAAAAATGATAAATCTCTTCCAATTAAAAGATTCTCTAAGAAATACGATCAAACGAAGAACGATTGATCGTAAGCAGAAAAAGGTACTTAAACAATCTATTTAGCTTTTGAAATGATCCTAGAATTGTGAAAACATTGCGTATTATCCGATTAACTAATAATAACATATTATTATTTACTAACTTCTGCCCGCGACTTCGTTCGCGTTAAATTTTTTGTTTCCCCGACCTTTCCCGTCGCGTCGAATCGCCTACCCGTGCGATTTTTCCCGTTTTTGCAATATTTTTCATTACTGCTTCGCTCCTCTTGGTTGTAGCGTGATGCTATATAGCCTATAGCTTTTCTCGATAAATAGGCTACCCAACACAAAACGATTTTTTCAATTCGGACCAGTTGTTCCTGAGATTAGCGTGTTCAATCGAACAAACAAACAAACTCTTCAGCTTTATAATATTAGTATAGATAAATCGGTTGATTCATACGTGTTGACCAACTAAGTATTGCACTTTTGACGGCAGAATTTTAAAGGTTGGCCCTGCCATCCCGTATTTTGTAACACATATTTGTACCCATAACTGTGTAACAAGAAGGACAGTTATGTTATTACAGTATGTATTGCAGCGTTAATCTGCTACTGTTATTTGATTTCTACTACAACCTTTTCGAGAAAACTCTCCTCAATTTTGGTTAAATTTTAAACTTCGATTCTACAAAAAATGTATTGGTAACAAATATTTGTCTGACATATCTAGGTCTGCAGATTTGAAGACATGCATGGTGGCAGAATCTTTATTCGGAACTACTACTATACCTAAATTTAATTGCTAAACCAGTTATCAGAAAACATCCTTACAAAATATCCTAGCTACAGAAACATGTGCCTGCTATTAGAAACAATATTGAAAGTTATTCACGAAAAATTAAACCGCCGAAAAACTGAAAAGCATAAAATAATAAACCTTAAAATTATGAGTCGGCGCTGAAAAATCAATGAACAAGGAACACTCAAAGCGCCGACTCATAATCCGACGCGTATATATATATATTTTTTTTAATGTATGATACATTAAAAAAAATATATATATATACGCGTCGAATTGAGAACCTCCTCCGTTTTTTTCGTCGGTTGAAAATGAAGATACGTCTAAAATCGTCGTTGTATGAACGACCATGGACGTCCAAACTCAGGAATAGTGAATAGTAGCCTATACTAGGCTGCGCTAAAACACACTGTCTTACGCCTTCCGCATCTAGTCTGCCCCAGCCACTTCCTTAAGGTCGTCGATCCATTTAGCTGGGGGGCGTCCTAAGCAACGTTTGCACATCCCTACTAAACAATCGTCACACAAAATGTTCGAACAGCTGTACAATCCGGGTCTCTGGCCACCCGGATACTAATCTAACGTGTCATATATCAATGAATTGCCCACTGATTTTCTGTGGAACTCTCCATATTTAACCACATATTTGTCTAATTGTGTTAAAACTGAGAATTCGTATACAGGGGATTCAAATGTGGCAAGACTTATGGGTTTTAAATACGTAAATTGGATTAATCAAAGTTCATCCTTAAATCTTATTTGGTAATATTTTTTCAAGGTGTTTCACTCATTACGCATCAATATACAAAAGTTGTACCTAGTAATTGAAGTAAGAAAAGTTTAGCAGCATAAATAAGTTTCCTGCAAAACTTTTCCAAAGCACATAAAATTCGACCTCGTCACGTAAAAACGTGCTGACAGCCCAACCCATTCGATTGAGTATTGTTGATAAAACTTGCAAGGATCTATTGGGAATGAATATCTTAGAGTGAGTAACACAACACAACATCACGCCTTGTTTCCCCGAAGGATTGGGCAGAGGTTTAACTATAGTACACCCACATTTCGCCAGTTATGTTTAAGTTCCATGTAATAGGGGGCCTGGTGCTATCAACCAACCAATCTCAACCAAATTCTTAACTATAATTTATGGAAATAACTTTCAGAACTCATGATACAACATAGGGGGCATTTCACGTCAAGCGGACAGGGAAAAAAAAGTGAGGTTCTGTTTGTTCATATTAGGTCCAGTTATACTTCTAGTAGATATAAATACGAACACAATTTTTTTTTATACATATTATGTGTATTTGTCTAGTTATGGGCTCCCAAAGAATGGTCTTAATAATTGTAATTAGGATATTTTTGAAGATTTTTTTTTGTATTGTAAACAATTACAATAAATTTTCAAACTACGTGATTTGTAATGTAATTTCCTGATCTTTTTAAAAAAGGAATCAAATTTGAAACAAAAATTTTTTTAGTCTTTTAAACCGGAAGTAAACATTTCAAAACAAAATTATGGAAACTTCGAACATTTTAATTTTCTTATTTCAAAAATATAGCTTAGAGTATCTAAATAATACACCAGAAGTTTTGAAATGGGATCTGCATTAGTTAAGGGCCCACCTTAACAGTGAATGATAGTAGGATGGGCGTGGTTTATGGCGGGTCAACCTAAAGTGGCCGGCCGCCACAAACTTATATCTGAACCGTTTATAGAGAATAGGAAAACCAGCGGCCAAAAGTTGAACTAATGACAGAAAATTTCTCGATATAAAAAACGTTACTAACTTAGCATAGCCTTGCTGTAAGCACTATTCCTGTCACTGTTGCACATCTGTCAAACTGCAATAGCAAGGTAGAGATGGAAACATCTTAGAAAAAAGTACGTGAAAGTAGCATTAATTTAGTCGGTCTATGAAATTTTTGCACATAGCGTGCGATGGAGTAGACAAATAATACAAATATTTAATTATAAGCAATAAAACTATCTTACAGCAATAAATTATCTTCTTTATCTATACGTAATATTATAAATGCGAAACTAATTCTGTCCGTCTGTTACTCTTTCACGACTAAACCTTATTCGTTACCCATTAACCCTATTTATTTCGCGACTTCACCTGCGTCCGCGTAACGTAAGATTCACGCAGACAAAGTCGCGGGAAAAAGCTAGCTAATATTTATGTACGGATGTTGGGTTATACGAGATTGATTAACTCAACATAATTAAAAATATATAATAAACAATTAACTTTTTTAAAAGAAAAATTTAGTTCGATTGGCCTAGACCTTAACTTATCAAAATGTGAAATTTATCTTCCCCAAACCACTGACAGACAGACTACTATAGCAAAGTTTAATACAATAGCACCAGATATCAAAATAACGGAAAGAAATTCTCTTCACCTCCTAGGGTGCCCAATTTTTGACGAATCTTTTCCAACGTTTATTGAGGAGAAAATACAGAATTTTTATGATGTCTCGGAAAGACTTTTCAAAATTAACATTCATTCGGCCTTCACACTGATTCGGTACTGTTCTTTTGGACCAAAATTAACATATAGCCTTCGCTCCTCCCATCTATGGAAGCACCCACAACTTTTAGAAAAAGTAGACCAAATTATTAGAAACACTCTGACTTCGATACTAAATGTGGCCCTGGACGACCGAGCATGGCAGCAAGCCACACTTCCCATTCGCCTGGGTGGTCTCGGCGTCCGCAAAATTTCAAGTATAAGTTTACCGGCCTTCCTCTCCTCGGTCCACAGTACCGATAAATTACCAGGAATATTTTATCTTCCACACTGGTCGATTTAGAAGTACCGTGTTTGACCGATGCGTTGAATGCTTGGAAAATGGCTTGTCCAAATACGGTTTTGCCCGACAACCCGTCCTCGCAGAGACAGTGGGACGTGCCGCTCTGCAGTATTATACGGAATACCCTAATAAACACGTCACCTAATACTGTCGACCGTGCCCGTCTGCTGGCTGTGGGAGAATGGGAGTCGGGCTTGTGGCTTCAGGCGCTCCCATCATCCACCATAGGTACTATGATGGATGACTCATCGTTTCGGCTCGCTATGTGTCTCCGCTTGGGCGCACCTTGTGTTGCTCCGCACCGCTGTCACTGCGGTGAACACGGATATCGAGGGATATGCCTTGGGGGCGTGGCACGTGCCGCCTCGATATTATAAAATTGGTCTTATGTTCGAGTGCCGGCTGTACGCATCATTCAGTCGCTTTGCGATTGCGTACAGTGCACTATTGGTGCGTAAAAAACCAAAATGCCGAGTTGTGCAGTAATTATTTGTAAAAATAGGTCAAATACTATCAACCTGAAGACAAATGGCGTGTCCTACCACCGGTTAGTAAACAATTAAGTCACTGTTTTATATTTTAAATCAATTTTTAAATGATTTACTAACTTACGTCCGGAGCGACTCGAACTAACCCGAACTAGCCCGAATCTTCCCGAACGAAACGAACGTTTTATATGTAGAGTGGTGCAATCGTTTGCGTGCGGCTGATTTTATCGATATGCGTATTATTGCTGTTGAATATTTTATTACAGAACTCAATGGATATCCTCGTATTACTTGTATAGTAAAAGAGTTAAATTACTTATTAATTAAATGTTGTTTAAACCAAATTAAGACATTATAATTCCAATATAGTTATTCGTGAAGTGTAAAAACTAAAGTAATATTATACCTAAAGATTTTCACAAATTAACAGTTTTTAAGTACAATATGATAAGTATTATGATAAATAAATATTATATTTCATCGAACTACTTATATTTGGTAAAAAAAATACAATATATTGTTTTCGATATGCAAAAATATTCTTTTTTTTTTCATCTGTCTATTTGGCGGTTTCGTAAGGTGGGCCATAGACGATTAATAATATTACGCAATATTATTGAGCGAGTAGATTAGTATTGAAGATTGCGATGGTTAAATATTGTTGAAAATAAAAATATATTTTGCGTAATATTATTTTATTGATCACTAAATCGCACGCCCATCTTAGTCAATCATAAAGCCGAGCAGCCAAGATTCGAAGTTTAAATTAGAGAATTCGCGGTCCGTCGCTATATAGTCAAATCTACAAATTCAAATTAATGATTCTCCATCTTTACATTTTACTGGACAATAAATAATTTTATTTGATTTTTATTTTGTATTTCCTTATTTTTATTATAACAGTTCCCACTACTAGGACTCAAGCCTACTCTTTATTATACCCGCTCCACACTCACGAACGACGTAAACAGCGAGTGCGCAAACTGAGAGTGGTTTCGCGGCTTTGCATTTGTATATTGCGCTTTTCTCCGCTGGAAGTGGAAACACCGTGAAGACCACAATCGTCCGAATTCGATCCTGTCAGCATTTAAAATAGTTTGCTAGATGGCGCTATTTTAATTCTATTAGAAATATGTCTTAACGCGATCGAGTTTGAATATGAGTATAACATTAGCCTAACTGAATTAAACCAAACCTGAATGTAGGTAGGCATTTGTGTTTTTTTTTAAGGTTAAGTAATATATTATTTATTTTATTTATTTATACAGCAAGATAAGTAACAGAGAGCACTCCCTTTTAACCGATAATACAATTTTTTTTTTAATATGCCCATTTTATTTTAGTAAAGTTAACTATATTTTCGGAAAGGTAAAAAAAAATATTTAAAGGAAATTAAACGAAGTTATTATAATACAAAGAATGTGCTAAAATTAAATATCGATAAAAATAATCGACCATCGCTTTCGACTCCCTAATTGCATGAGTGTGCATTGGATGTTCGCAAATAGGAAGTATTTACAAGTGAATGCCCCGCCCATTCTATGTATGTGTGCTATTAGAAATTGATTTAGTGTAGCTGCTTTCTTCTTTGTGTGCGTGTTCCAATTTTAAATGTGTGTCGTCAGTACACTATTTGTTAATGTTGTAATTTTTTGGGTGGGAGATAAGTGGCGACACTAGAACTCCTTACTATTCCGCAATGAAGGCATATCTCTGGATATCTATGGCGGTGAAGCTGTCAACAGTCTAGGGCACCATGGTCTGTCCTGCTGCAGGAGCGCAGGCCGCATAGCACGGCACGCCAGCATAAACGATATTATTCGTCGAGCTCTTGTCACCGCCGGCGTACCAGCGGTATTAGAACCAAACGGCTTGGTACGTGACGATGGGAAGAGACCAGACGGCATGACGTTGTTGCTTTGGAAGGTGGGTAGGCCTCTGGTGTGGGACGCAACCTGTGTCGACACCCTTGCGCCATCTCATGTTCCTAGCACGGTGGGCTGTGCTGGCGCCGCTGCTGCGGCTGCTGAGACCCTCAAGCGGCGCAAATACTGTAACCTCATAGGTAACTATAGTTTTGAGCCGTTTGGGGTTGAAATGCTCGGGTCATGGGGCCCGAGTGCGCACCTCCTTTTTAAGGAAATTTCTCATCGGCTGGTCGACACTTCACGTGACCAGAGGGCTGGGTCATTCTTTGGCCAAAGAATTTGCATTGCCATTCAACGTGGCAATGCTGCCAGTCTTCTGGGCACGTTTCCAGATGACAGTGATGCGGACGATTACTTCGACACCTAAGTGTCCTTTGTTTTTGTATTTATTTGTATAGTTAGTTATTTATTTTACAATAGTATATTTAGAACTTATTAATAGAAGAAATTATATTTTATGTAGTTAAAAATAAATTTCAGCACTGAAAAAAAAAACAATTTAAGTATTTATTAATTACTAGTGATCGCCCATTGGTCGAAATTCGACCGTACTTCATTTGAATAGAAATACATTATTAAATTAAAAAATATAGATAACAATAACAAATTGTTGACGCTGTGCTACTGTGGAGAGGGTTCGCTGGCGGGATGGTGATGGCCAGGACCAGGACGTAGGTGTAATGAGTAAAGAATACTTCTTCAGGTCTCTCTTTTTTATTTTCTTAATACTTCTTAACTGCTGGATATGGAACAATATGGAATGAATTATCACAGATTTTTTTTCTGTTTTTATAGAATTTTCCCTATTATTTTTAATTAATTATGACGGTTTCAAATGTCATAATTATAACCAGCCCGTACAATCTATGACCAGCCTGTACAATCGTGAGGCATACAACCTTTACAGTTTGCACACGACACTAAGTTTTGTATGGGAAACTTACTAATGCCATACTTGACACTCCCCATAAAACCACAAAAAATATTTCTTCTAAATCTAAACTAAATTCCTATCGTCGCTAATACAAATAATATTAAAAACAAATATTCTCGATATGATCATAGATTTTAAAAATGAAATAGGTTTTATATCTATAAAATTAATTTGTTACCTAGTATAACCATACTTGACATTCAGTAAGACTATAGACACAAAATCAGGCTTTCCAACTTAGAGGTTTTCCCAAATTTAGGGGGTAAATAAGAGGATTGAGATTTTTAGGGGCGTTCCATTTTTATGGATATTCTTAGGGATTTTTTGCCATCTTACATTTCTCATTGTGTTTTTCATTACAATAAAAGCATTAGCGACTTCTAGTACGGTTCCTCGATACTAAGAATGCAGAGTGAATGATTAACAAATGTCGCGTAATAAATATAGACAAATATTACTACTGTGTGCCGGTCTATGATTACTGAACATTCGTTGGTTATTTTCATTATAATTTTTTAGCGGATTTTTTTTTAGTAATTGTGGCAATTTTAGGGGTTTTTAATTTAAGCTTTAGGGGTAAATATTTCTGGGTGTTGGTAACACTGCACAAAATAATAAAGACAGATTTGGACCATAAACAAAAGAATATCTATGCATGTGTGTATTAGATACACGGTAATTAACAGTAGTGTGTGTAACGTGTTATTTATGGAAAATAATGTATTTTAACGCATAATTTAAAAAAATATTAGCATTCGTCACTTCTTCTCTGTATAAACTATAAGTGTGCGAAATTTCATACTCCTCCGTCCACCCAATTTTCGTAAAAAGGGATCCAAAGTTTTCGCATCACGTATTAATATATAGATTTACAACATGAAATTAAAAATAACGAATTAATCTTCTAGAGCTCTATAAATAAAATATATGATGGTGTTTAAGAGATTAATAAACTTCAATTTCGTTTCACCGATCACTATACATTTATTTGGTAAATGACAATTACAATATTTTACATAGACTTCGTCCATTACGTAATACTAGTTATGATTTTTTTTTTCACCTTATTTTACAAGTCATTTATATTTCCTTCAAGGTCAATTACTTTTGGCAATGTGTATGATAAATGTCAAAATTACTTGACTTATTCAACATTCAACATTCATTTATTTCATAATCAACAGGTTTTAACAAATAAGTTGTAGAGGCCTCCTTTTAAGTATGGAGATACCTGTAGCAGAAGACCTCAAAAACTTATACATACATATTTTAGTAATTACGTGTGACTGCGGTTAGAAAACCAAAACCGATATTATTGCCGATATTTTGTAACTATGTCTAGATTATATCTTTTTATTTGGGTGGTTTACCCGACTGCAGAGAGCAATGTGTTTATCAGCCTATTAACTCTTATGTATGTTTGTTCTTTTATTAACTTTATTTTTCATTACAGTTACTTTGGGGTTAGGGGTAATTCAGAGATGGAGTACACAAATAATTTGCTAAACAGTCTTCATAAGATTATAGAAGTATGTTTAGTGTTATTCAAAACAGAGTAAAACACCATTGTTTTGATCATCCAATTATTTGATTTTAATTAAAATCTTGTAGGAATGAAAAATTATAAATAGCCAATATGTTTTCAGAAAGCACTCTTGTAGACCTTTGATTAGATATCAATTAGATATCGAGAAGCAGTGGTGGCTCAGTGGCAACGGCTACTACTTACGAGTTCGAACCCGAGCGGGCGCTTTACTCTGTGTAAATTATTTCAACACCACTGCTCTCAAAACTGTGAAGGAAAACATCGTGAGTAAACCGGCATGTCTCAGAACCAAAAATTGAAGACATGTGACATCTACCAACCCGCACTGAGCCCGCGTGGTGGATTATGTCCCACTCTCTCTCACCGAGAGGAGGCCTGTGTCCCAGCAGTGGGAACGTTATAGGCTGCTAATGATTAGGTATTAAACACGGTACATATAGGGTTCGAAACACCTAGGCCCGGCTTCAGGCCACGTGCCTGACAAGGATGGCTTCGTGAAGGTAGAGAGAAGCTTCGTAGTCGGAACCAGTGTGAGACCGCGCTAGCAGGACTCAATATGCTGCTGCGTCCAGCTACACTAACGACGCAGCTCTATGTGTCCCGTCTACATTACACCACGAAGGTTAAGGAGATCGTGGAGTTTGTACGTGTTAGGTCCAACTGGACCTTGAGGGTCGAGAAGTTGGAACCGTGCCACAACACGAACTTCAAGTCATTCGTGGTGCGAGTTCCAACTCATCAAATCGAGACCTTCCTCAGGGAAGAGTTTTGGCCGAAGCGTGTCGTGTATCGGCGATTCCGCGGAAGGCTACGCGATACTACACAGCGCAACACGTCGCCGTTACTTCGTGTACAATAGTTATGTTTACGTGGTTTTTATTTATCATAGTCTGTATGGTATTATGATTTGGGTCTTTGTAGCCCTATGGTATGGTATTATGATTTGGGTCTTTTTATCATAGTCTGTATGGTATTATGATTTGGGTCTTTGTAGCCCGAAATAAACTGATTTGATTGATATATGAAATTAAAATTTATATTTTCAATAAAACTTCACATCTACTATAAATGATAAATGATTTTATTTCTGTAAGTAGGTTTGTATAAACACTTTTACATGCCAATGTTATGTTAAAAACATACTAGTTCGGCGTTTGACACAGCCTGTTTAAATCATTACCCTTCTTTGGGCTGCTGTCAAGTAAAACCTCACCTTTTTTTACAATTCTAATGCTACTCCATTCATTCGTTGTGCTCTTGCATTTGAAGTGACAGTACTTGACATATAGATATATTGTTGACATAATTCAAACCTAAAAACTAATTATATATTTTATTTTATTTCTAAATGAATGATTATTATAAGTTTTTGGGATAAAACAGACGTTCTTCTCTAGAAAATAAGGTGTTTACTCAATATTATTTTACAAAGTGAGAATAAATTGTTGCTGTAATGCTTTAGTGAAGGTGGTGAATTCGATTTATTGTTATCATCATCTTATTGGTATTTCATTCTTGCAAAATAAATAAATTAATTGCCCTGTGCAGGCACTCCTAACCTTGAAGGTACTGTTCAGTTTTGGTTTATGGTTCTTCCCATTTTCATACATAATTTAGGTCGTCTCTAAATGGTATTAGAGAAAGAATGTTATATTGTTCACAGTCACAAAAATAGACACATATACAGACGAAATACAAAGTTATTTGGAAAGCCAACACTTATTTTATTAAATAATTACAGCAAAATGCTTAACTACTACCTTTTTCTGTGAACACAAATATTTAAAAAACGTAATTTTAATCGCACCGATTTGTAAAAAAGTGACATAGGTTCGTCGTCGATGAGCCCTACTGGGCGACTGATTTATGAACGAACGAGAGTGATGACACTACTTATGATAGGCAAAAGAAGAGATGGCGATAATGTGTGTGCGCTTGGAATAAAATAACGTATGTGCCAAACCGAATCGCCGTTTTTTATGAATGAAAAGTATTATTAAAACGAAAACTGTTTTACAAAAACTTAGATACAATTATAATCAATGTTTTAAAGTAAACTATGTTTAATAATACATACGCATCGCGCCTTGAGGCTAAAAAAATCATAATCATAGATAGAACTTTGCGATTTTTTTGTATCGAGAAAATTTCATCGTATCGTGTATTCCTTTTACAGGATACTAGATCATATAGTCAAAAAACATACATTAAAAGATTAAGTACGGATGTCATACGGTAAGAAAGGTACGCTAAAAAGAAAAAGCACGTTTATCTCGCTACGTCACCTTAAGGTGATAGGTAAATTAATGACATATACATGTAGCAGTAAGTATGCTGTTAGGCGCTTGTTTATATCGGTTAATATGCGAATTATGGAATTAAAACGCAACACTATTAACATTTATCACCCTTTTTATGTTTGTTGAAGCTCTAAAAATAATAAAGGGTAGTTATTAAAAAATAAAATAATATCTAGACATTGATAAAAACATTTGAATTACTACAAATATTAGTAGGAAGAAGTAGTAAAAGATAATTTTATCTTTAGCTTATCAAAAAGTTTACTCTCACCAAATATACTACACAAACACCTTCTTGAACAAGCTATAGATGTGTCTTAAATTATATGTATAACAGACGGTGCCTCTCAACATTTTAAAAATAGATTCAATTTGTGAATTTATTTTACTATAAACATGATTTTAATACGAATGCAGAAATACATTTTCACGCATCGTCTCATGGAAAGGGACCATGTGATGGTCTTGTGGGGAACCTCAAATGTTTAGTGACGCGTGCAAGTCTACAATTACCTGCAAGTAGATCAATCCTTTCACCAATGCCATTATATGAATGGGCAAAATCATCTTTAAAACAAACAGTGATTTAGTATTGTTTTCAAAGATGATATTAATCGTAAAAGGATTTTTTGCAACCCCGGTTTAATTCTGCAATAACCATTCCAGGAACTAAAAAGTAGCATGCCTTCATTCCAACAACGGAAGGTTTCCTTGTAAAAAGAACCAGTTCATAGATTCTCAAAAAAAAATTGAAAAAATAAATAATATTAAATTGTTTTGAATTTGTTTTTACGTTATTTCATTACAATTATCATTTAATTTCACAGCAGTTTTGAGTAGTAGTGGTTGCAGTTTCTAGTAGTTCCGGAGATTATCCATACCTAACTAAACTAATTCTATTTAAAGAATATCTGTGACATAGTACTATTTGCTGATGATACCTTTTTTTTTTCTTTTTTTTTCAGGATGGGAAATCATCAAATGACTTCTCCCGCTCTGGGCGGAGCGGGAGGGCGTGTCAGACTTTTACTGACTAAAACCCACCCGTGTTCCATCAGTTGCCCATGTGCCAGGATCACGGTATCTCTTTCGAACAATCACGCGACCCCGGCAGGCTGCTGATGATACCTGACTTATCTTTAAAGTAGACAGGAATAGAAATGATTTCGACGACGTGAATAATGCGCTCTCAATGGCTACGAATTGGTTTACCACAAATAACCTAGTTCTTAATGCTAAGAAAAACTTTTTTACAAAAAAAAAAACCGACTTCCTCAAAAACACTCGAAAGCGAAAAATAACTTTAATTTCGGAAGTCGGTGGCAAAAAACTCAAATACAGATCCTAAGACACCGACTTCCGAAATTAAAGTTATTTTTCACTCTCGAGTGTTTTTGAGGAAGTCGGTTTTTTTTTTTGTAAAAAAGTTTTTATTTTTTACTTTTTAGTTATGGTATCTACTCGCACTAATTCCTATACCACTAATCACCAGGTGAAATTTGATACTTTACTACTGCTGTAAATCGTTGAGGAAATCCCTTGACTGTCTGTCTATGGTCTCCATCATTAGACCTGTAGTGGTACTTATAAGCTTTATGGGAGCTTTCTCCTCAATAGAAATTAATTAAGTTCAAACACCAGGTAATTGCTGTAAATCGTTGAGGAGTTCCCTCGATTGTCTTTCGGCTCCATCATCAGATCAACTCTGAACCTTAATTACATAGTAGTAATAAAATTGGCACTTTGAACCGTATAAAGTAACCCCAACAATAGGGAACTGCTGTAAATCGTTGAGGAATTCCCTCAACTGTCTATGGTCTCCATCATCAGACCTGTAATGGCACTTATAGCCCATATGGGTGCAAAGTTCTCATCAATAGAAATGAATTAAGTCCAAACACCGGGTATTTGCTGTAAGTCGTTGAAGAGTTCCCTCGACTGTCTTTCGGCTTCATCATCAGAGCAACTTTAGACCTTCATGAAATAGTAGTGCTTTAAGATTATTAATGAAAGAAATAAAAAACGCACTAGTCACCACTATGATTTTCGAAGGTTCCCTTCGACTTCTCTGGAATGCCATCATCAGATCCTGGTTTTCGTATCATGGAAACACCCTTGGAAAATCTCCTTTCCAACAAAAAAAGAATCATCAAAATCGGTCCATAAATGATGAAGTTATCGGTGAACACACATAAAAAAAAAAATATATACGGTCGAATTGAGAAACCTCCTCCTTTTTTTGAAGTCGGTTAAAAACGAAATGTATAAAGTTTGCCTTACCGAATGTTAGGAATCTGGGACCCAATGTCGTTTTAGATAATGAGGTGCTTGAAACTGTGAACTCGGCAGTTTTTCTGGGCATAACAGTAGACGCCAAACTTCAGTGGGGATCACATATATCAAGCCTAGCGGGAAGGCTCAGTTCGGCCGCCTACGCCGTTAGGAAAGTTAGACAGTACACGGACGTTGATACAGCTCGATTAGTCTATTTTAGTTATTTTCATAGCATAATGTCCTACGGTATTCTGCTGTGGGGCAAAGCCGCGGACATTCAAAATATTTTTGTTCTTCAAAAACGAGCTGTTCGAGCGATTTACCAACTAGGTGCTAGAGTTTCTCTGAGAGATTTGTTTAAAGATATTGGTATTCTTACGGTGGCATCACAATTCATCTTCGCCAACATCTTATATATTAGGCAAAATATACACTTGTACACTAAAAACAGTGATTTTCATAATATTAATACTAGAAATAAGGACAAACTACGAGCTCCCTTTCACCGGCTTCATAAGGTTCATAATTCTTTTGATGGTCTTGGTATTACCTTTTATAACAAGCTTCCCACTTCTTAGCTAGATTTGCAGTTTAATGAGTTTAAAGCTAAAGTAAAATCCAACCTTTGTTCAAAGACATACTATTCTATCAACGACTACTTAAACGATAGGAATAGTTGGTCGCTGTGATTAACTCAAGACAATGTTAATGTTCTTTCAATCCAGAATTCGCTTTCCTACCGACAGTTTATATGGGTAGTTCATATAATTTTATTTTTTATTTAACTGATTTTGTTAATTTATTTTTATTTTATTTTAATTTCATTTGCTGTGGTCATAATCTACTCATTACAATGATTTTAAATGAGTTGTATTGCAACATGTAGTTAGCTAGTGACCTCGTCAGCTGTTCATAATATTCTTGCCTGACCAACCGGCAGCAAGTTCGTCATGCTCCCTTAGATGTCACTGCTTGCGGTAGCGTCGGAGGTCGGGTTACCACCTTCCCTCAAATATGGCGAGGGGGGTAATGGCTGACCTTTGCGTTATGCTCGTGAACGGGTGCTGCTTGTGGTGGCTGGTCGTCTTGCTGACCATGGTTTTTGTTATTGTTACTTGTATTAACTGTTATTTTATTTTACTCCGGAGGTCCTAGTTTAACTATTGTAACTTCCACTTAACTGTATGTATCAATGTATGTATATGTATCATGTTGCATCGTTGAATATGTAAGCGGGCACTCCCTTTATGCCTGGAGGCTTTATTTACGTTTTAAGTTCTGTTTACGATTTTGTTTTATTATTTATTTCAGCTTGAGTTTAGTTTTCAATGTTTTGTATGTGGTATATTGGCGTGTGCTAGCTGACATATGGTGAATAATGTATGTTTTGTTTTATAATATTAATTACTTACACAATATTGTATAGAATTAAGTTCTTCTAACTTAACAGACAGCTGTGCTGCTGGGGAGTTTGTTCCGCCACTTTGTAATGACGTCATTAGACGTGTAATGAACTGAACTCATATTTTGTTTTAAAACACATGTATCAGATAGCAAGCAGGCTTAAGGTGTTGACTGCGATGATATGTGTCCCGCGTTCAAACCCGGCCGTCATCAAAATCGTCTTTTTGTTTATTTGACTATTTGAAAGACAGATAATCTCATTAAAACTATTCGAGTTATAAAGGTGACCGTGAGCTTGACTGACACATACCAGCGCAAAAACTAGTCGGAGATAGACGTGTGTCGACTGAGTGCGGAAGTTCTAGCCATACCGCCATGTCAAAATTATAAAATTGTAACCGACTGACTATACAGAAATCTTTTTGAATTGTGAATATCTTAAGCAATAAAGGGGTGAGTTGCATTGTGTTATGTACCAGTAGTGTAACCCAATCGGGAATATCATTAGATTTTACAATTTGTTGTACATTGTTCCAGCCTACCGTCACGCCCTTTGATTGTTGGAGAATTCCGAGGAAGTCATATGTGTGCACTTGTGTGAAACCGTATGTACGAATTCTATATTAATTTATAATCGTCCTGCATTGTCTTCCACTTTTGTGGTGAAGACCCACGCCTGCCGGCGGTACTGAGGACTGGAAGGATTCCTTGCACCTACCGTCACCTGCCTAAAATCCTCCTGGCGCCCTCTTATAATTAGTAGTTAAGTTAGTTCTAATTAGGTTAAGTAGTATTAGTAAACTATCGTGCTGGCGGCATTTTGTATCCTCAAACCAGTTAATTTAGTAATAATTAATTAAACTTTCCTTGTGATCATACATGCGTTTCACTGCTTACCACCGCCTTGATATTGACACGTAACATGGCGCCTAACGTTAAAATATGGTGGTTTGCACAGTGTACTTTTTTTTAATTATTGCGAGTAGTTGGAAAAAAAAAAAAATCTTTTGTGTTCAGTACCTAGTTGGTAGTTAACGGGTTATTGTTAGAAATTGATACATCGTCTCCAGTACTTTCGGCTACACAATCATAAGTGTGTTTATGTTTAAGTTCGTAGATAAGTATCGTTTTGAATTTTAATTGTCACAACAACAACTTTTGTGTGTCGGTCTATACAGGGTGTTTTTTTTTTTAATAGACATTCATTTGAGAAACATTTACAAACGAACATAGTGGTAATTATAAAGTTAAGGTGCGAGTTTGGTCAAAAAAAAAAAAAAAATAAAAAAAAAATAAAAAAAAAAAAAAAAAAAAATGGATCCATACTACCTCTTAAAAGATGAAGTGGAATTTGAACTTGCGTGTCGAGGCATAGGAGTGAGGGCAGTTGTTTCTGTATTAAAGAAAATATTAAAGGAAGTACTTATAAGTGAACAAACCGGGGACTACAGCCATGAAGTTAAAGCACCGAAACAGAGTTTGGACTCTCCGGCAATAGAACTTCAAACTTGCTCGTCCAAACTCAAAATAATAACACAATACATTTCGGAATTGACAGACAGGCCGGATAAAACATTATTTAGAAGACTAGTGTCTAGGTTAATTCATGTTCAGAACAGACTAGCCCTTACCATACCGACATCAGATGGGGAAACCAAATTAAAATCAGAGCTAAAAGAAAAGGGAGATATATTATTGGCGCAGTTAGAAGAACGAGATGAGCCAGCTGTAGAAGCTGATTTGTCAGCCGAAGATAAAAGTAATCTAATAGAGACTTTAGGTGAGGTGGGCCATAAAATTGTTAAAAATATGGAGGAAATTAAAAACTCTAGCGTGGAGTCACCACAAATTGCTGCAAATCAGCCGCAAATTGAGAGGAAAACTTGTACGTTCGAGGACTGTCTATATGACAATAATAAGGTCCCAAAATTTTTTCGCAGTTCTACTATAGAGGATGTTGTGGGTAATCGAAAATTAGTTCCAATCAGTACTTGGGGTATAAAATTCTCCGGTGGTAATAATATAAGTGTAAATGCATTTATAGAACGGGTAGAAGAAATAAAAGAAGCACGAAATGCTAGCGACATCGATTTATGGAGGTATGCAATTGATTTCTTTGAGGGTGACGCGCTAATATGGTATAGGGCGAATAAGGACAGGGTAGGCGATTGGGACGAGCTAGTCTTTCTCCTTAAACGCACATTTCAGTCTCCTTATTATCAGGAAGATTTATTTGATGAAATTAAGACTAGAACACAGGGTAAAGATGAATCGGCCGTAATTTATGTTTTTGTGATGCAAAACATGTTTAATAGACTACCTGATAAGGTTTCTGAAAGAGAAAAAATTCAGATTATAATAAAAAATCTGCAGCCATATTTTCAAAGAGCCGTATGCAGAGATACTTTTATATCGGTGGAGGATCTGGTTAATATATTGCGAATATTAGAAAGAACTAAACGTAATTGTGACAGCTTTCAGGAGCCACAAAGTCATAAGTTTAAATTAGAGCCCGATTTGGCTTATAAACCTAGTGCTTATGAGGTTAGTCAAGAAATCAAACAAATGCCTGTGGTAGCAGAAATAAAAAATGTGAAGACTGTAGGTAGTCGCTGCTGGAATTGTAGAGAATTAGGGCACCTATTTCGAGCCTGCACTGTAGCTAAGCAACGGTTATTTTGTTTTAAATGCGGTCATTTTGGGGTTACTTCGAAAAACTGTTCGTGTAAGGGAAACGCGTCAGGGGAAGGTACAAAACCTGCCAAGTAGTTCCTCCCCTGAAAAAGCAAAGCAAAGAATGGCAGGAATGGTTACAGACATTACAACATTTCTTCAAATATAATGAAATCTGCAAAATTTTCCAAAATGATAATGACAACCGTAATTATATTAAGTTCAAGGTTATGGATTGCGACTGTATAGGGTTGTTGGACAGTGGAGCTAACCTAACAGTCATTAATTCTAAGTTTGCTACAGTTTTGACATCATTAGGACTACATTCGTATGTCAAACCAAGTGCTAGGGTGTCCACGGCTGATGGAACCAGCCACACCATAATTGAGGCTTTTGATGTTCCGGTTTCATTTGATAACCAGTTTCATATTATGTCAATGTTGGTAATGCCAGAATTAACACAAAATCTACTACTTGGTAAGGATTTCTTTGATGCATTCGGGATCCAATTAAAGCTGAAAAGCGATTGTGCATTTATAAACAAAGAAATTTCTCTTCTGGAAACTTCCAAGACAACAATAATTCCAATGGAAGATTTAAGCGTCACGCAGCAAAAGATTTTGTTGGGGCTAGTTACAGACATGAAGAATAGCATTGGCACTGGATTAGGTAGAACTCATATTCTGAAGCATAGCATTGACACAGAATGTCACAAACCTGTTTATCAAAAACAATATAATTTCTCACCGACCATAAAAAAACAAATAGAGAAAGAAATTAATGAAATGCTCGAGAATGATGTCATAGAACCATCTATAAGTCCTTGGTGTTCACCTGTACTTTTGGTTAAAAAACCTAATGGGGAAAACAGACTTTGCCTAGACAGCAGGCAACTAAATAAGGCTACTAAAAGAGACACTTACCCATTGCCTAGGGTTACCACTATTATTGATAATCTCCGTAGTGCAAAATATTTGAGTACACTGGACCTTAAATCGGCATTTTGGCAAATACCGTTAGAAGAAGCTAGTAAAGAAAAAACAACTTTTGCTGTGCCTGGGAGAGGTTTGTTTCAGTTCAAGGTTATGCCATTTGGCTTGGTGAATGCTTCCCAGACACAGCAGAGGTTAATGGACATCTTATTTCAGGCATACGATGATAAAGTGTGGGCTTATTTAGATGATATCATAATCTGTACTACTTCTTTTGATGAACACGTGGAAGTTTTGAGGAAGGTCATGGTCATTTTAAAAGAAGCAAATCTGACCGTCAATATAGAAAACTGCAAATTTGCTAGATCTAGTTTGAAATTCTTAGGATATATAGTGGACAGGGAAGGCCTGAGAACCGATCCTGAGAAAGTAACAGCAATAATAAACTTTCCGAGGCCAACTAATTTTACGGAACTCAAAAGATTTATTGGGCTGGCTAGTTGGTACAGGCGTTTTGTGCAAAATTTTTCTCTGATTGCTGCGCCTTTACATAATCTCACTAAGGGTAAAAAGAAAACAAAATTTGTATGGTCGCAAACCGCTGAAGAAGCGTTTTTACAACTTAAGACATTACTTACATCGGCCCCCGTAGTTTCGTGTCCCGATTATAATAAGCCTTTCACCATACAGTGTGATGCATCTAATGAAGGTATAGGAGCGGTTTTATGTCAGAAAACAAACGACCATGATCAACCGGTGGCATATCTTAGTAGAAAATTGAATGATTGTGAGAAACGCTATTCAGCCTCAGAGAAGGAACTCCTGAGTGTGGTTTATGCTGTAGAGAAATTTCGACCGTACATTGATGGAGTTCATTTTACAGTCATTACGGACCATAGGGCATTATTGTGGCTACATAAAATGAAAGATCCTCATGGTAGATTAGCCAGATGGGCGATGAAACTTCAGCAATTTTCATTTGACATAATTCATAGACCAGGCAAACTTAATATTGTGCCTGACGCATTATCTAGATCAGTAGATATTAACACTTTAGAGTCAAACGTCATAAAGGTGTTAGAGAAACACAAAGATGATTGGTATCAGAACAAAGTGAATCAAATTAGTGGCAATTCTAACAAAAATACCAACTGGGCTGTTTTTAATGGGTTACTTTTTAGAAAAGTTATATTAAAACAATATCCCAGTCATACCTCAATTTGGAAATTGTTTATTCCTAACCAACTTAAAGAAGAGGTGTTAAAAAAATGTCATGATGATATCAAAGCTGGTCATTTGGGGGTTCGTAAAACATATTATAGAATCAAAAAAGATTTTTTTTGGTTTAACATGCTAAGTGATGTTAAGCATTATGTGAACAATTGTCAAACTTGTGCAAAATATAAAGCATCACAGCAACATCCTTTTGGACAAATGGGTCAACATAGAGATGTGACTCAGCCGTGGCAGGTAATTTCTTTAGACTTAATGGGCCCATTTCCCCGAAGCAAAACAGGTCATACCATGCTATTAGTAATATCATGTTGGTTTAGTAAGTTCGTTTTACTTTTCCCATTGAGAACGGGAAAAGCAGATAAAATTTGTGACATTATTGAACGTCAAATATTACTGTTTGGAGCACCAATGGCAATCATTTGTGATAACGGCAAACAGTTTGAGTCACAATTATTTAAGGAAATAGCCACTAAGTATCAGTGCAGATTAAGGTACACACCACTTTATCATCCCCAAAGCAATCCGACGGAACGTGTAAATAGGGTAGTTGGGACACTTATAGCTGCTAATTCGTCGGTTAAAAAGCACAACGAATGGGATGTTCACTTACAAGGAATTGCACATTCCATAAACACAGCTGTACATGAGACTACAGGTTATACGCCCTCATACCTATTCTTTGGTAGGGAAATTTCAATTCCACCCTTTGACATTTCAGTATTAGGCACTGATTCTCTAGGCTTAAGCAAAGATTTAAACTGCAAATATGAAAAAGTTGCAACGGATAAAATAAAACGACTAAACTTGTACAAAGAGGTTCAGATGAAGCTAGTAAAAGCTCATAATAATAGTGGCAAATACTATAATAAGAATTATAGACCGGCCAACTTTACAGAAGGAGACATTGTATGGAAAAGAACCAAATACTTATCCAAAGCAAGCAATAAGTTTATGGCCAAACTAGCACCTAAATTTGAAAAAGCTAAAATTGTACAGAAGCTCTCGAATAACGTATATCGCTTGCAAAACATGCAGGGCAAAATTATTGGCATATGGCATGCGAAAGATTTAAAAAGATAAAAAAAAAATGTGTTTTTTTTTATTTGTGGGACGGGGATATTTGTAATGACGTCATTAGACGTGTAATGAACTGAACTCATATTTTGTTTTAAAACACATGTATCAGATAGCAAGCAGGCTTAAGGTGTTGACTGCGATGATATGTGTCCCGCGTTCAAACCCGGCCGTCATCAAAATCGTCTTTTTGTTTATTTGACTATTTGAAAGACAGATAATCTCATTAAAACTATTCGAGTTATAAAGGTGACCGTGAGCTTGACTGACACATACCAGCGCAAAAACTAGTCGGAGATAGACGTGTGTCGACTGAGTGCGGAAGTTCTAGCCATACCGCCATGTCAAAATTATAAAATTGTAACCGACTGACTATACAGAAATCTTTTTGAATTGTGAATATCTTAAGCAATAAAGGGGTGAGTTGCATTGTGTTATGTACCAGTAGTGTAACCCAATCGGGAATATCATTAGATTTTACAATTTGTTGTACATTGTTCCAGCCTACCGTCACGCCCTTTGATTGTTGGAGAATTCCGAGGAAGTCATATGTGTGCACTTGTGTGAAACCGTATGTACGAATTCTATATTAATTTATAATCGTCCTGCATTGTCTTCCACTTTTGTGGTGAAGACCCACGCCTGCCGGCGGTACTGAGGACTGGAAGGATTCCTTGCACCTACCGTCACCTGCCTAAAATCCTCCTGGCGCCCTCTTATAATTAGTAGTTAAGTTAGTTCTAATTAGGTTAAGTAGTATTAGTAAACTATCGTGCTGGCGGCATTTTGTATCCTCAAACCAGTTAATTTAGTAATAATTAATTAAACTTTCCTTGTGATCATACATGCGTTTCACTGCTTACCACCGCCTTGATATTGACACGTAACAACTTCTTCTTCCCAGCTAAATCACTAGGAAGTGTCGAAGGGCGGGCGTTATGGGGGGACTGTCTTTTGTAACGTAATGTTCAAAAAGTGCTCACTCTCAGCCTAGTTTGAATAAATGACTTTTGATTTTGATTTTTGATTTAACAAACAAACATTACTTACCAAATTATCTTTTACTTCTTCCCACTAATATTTGTAGCTTTAAAATGTTTTGTATCAATGTCTTGATATTATTTTATTTTTTAAAACATAAATAGGATGATAAATGTTAATAGTGTTGCGTTTTAATTCCATAATTCGCATATTAACCGATATAAACAAGCGCCTAACAGCATACTTACTGCTACATGTATATGTCATTAATTTACCTATCACCTTAACTAATGCAGATCCCATTTCAAAACTTCTCGTGTATTATTTAAGTATTTAAAGCACAGCAGCAGCAGCGCAGATTTTTTTTTTTTGTTTTTTTTTTTTAGCTTATAGTATTCTAAGCTTTATTTTAAAATAAGAAAAAAAAAATGGTTGAAGTTTCCAAAATTTTGTTTTAAAATGTTTACTTCCGGTTTAGAAGACTTAATTTTTTTTTTTTCAAATTTGATTCCTTTTTTAAAAAGATCAAGAAATTTCCTATACAAATCACGTAGTTTGAAAATTTATTGCAAAGGTTTACAATACAAAAAAAAATCTTCAAAAAAATCGTCATTTCAATTTAGACGATTATTTGGGAGCCCATAACTAGACAAATACACATCTATATATAAAAAAAATGTGTCCGTATTTATATCTACTAGAAGTATAACTGGACCTAATATGAACAAATTTCAGAACCTCACTTTTTTTTCCCTGTCCGCTTGACGTGAAATGCCCCATAGGCTAAGCAAGACGTTACTAACACAATGGGCCTCAATTGTTGTCTAAAAACAAATAAGTAATAATAATAAAATATTGAACCGACCTAGCCACCAACAGCCGCCCGAAAACCACAAAAGAATGAGAACAAACAACTCATCATCATCATTTCATCCGAAAGACGTCCACTGCTGGACATAGGCCTCCCCCAATTTGTGAGGGTTTGCCATAATCGCCACGCTTGGCAGGCGGGTTGGCGAACGCAGTATGGTGATAAAATGTATAGAGAACGCTGCTGTGCATTCTCTAGTAAGTCCCTTAGTCGCCTTTTATGACACCCATAGGAAAAAATGGTATGGTGCTATTCTTTACGTCCGCTACCTAAAAACAAACACCTAAAAACATATAACTCTTTTCCTACAAAAGTGTGCCCCACACATTTTTATCTGCACTGGATGCGAGAAGCACAGAACCGGTCAAAATGGTGAAGCTTGGGGGAAAACTGAATCCAATAGTGGACGTCTTTCGACTGAATTACAAACATGACCGTCAAAGCTGTTCCCGTTTCAATGTGCTCAAACATGGTCCCAGACATTGTAATTAGTGCCTTATGCTCTAGGCTAAATGCCACTCATTGAGTTTATTACTTTAATAAGCAGGGTAGTTGCAAAACTTTGACAGTCCAACAACATTTATGGCGTGTTGATTATGTTGTTGACCAGACCTCTTCCAACATAATATCAAGCAATGAATTGCACATTTCCTTCAAAGCCCTTCGTAGTGTGATTGACGAACTGAGGTGCTGATCCCAAAAATGAAAAAAAAAAATGCTTAATTGTGTAACAAATATCTTCCTCATTCTTATTATGTATTTCACATTAGGCATACCTTCTATTGGAATTGGAATAATTCATAAGCTATACGCCCCGCTGAATTAATTTAATATCAAAGAGACATTAGTAATGCGTAATTGAATTTGAATTAATTTACAAATGTTAGCGACAGACATGGTAAATTAACCACGCCATGTAATATTGGAAATTAGAGACAAAATATTGCATTCGATTACTAATCGATTATGTTGACTCGTTGGCTCTTGAATTTTAAATGTACCTACATGTTTATTTTTGTCTGTAACCTACTTACAAGAGAAGGTAAGTAAAATTGTTGCTAACCCTATGGACACCGTTAAGAAATAAAAGTTTTCTATTCTATACAGTTCCCAAGATAAGATAAGATAACAATTTATTAATAAAATGTGTTTAGACCACAAGCCAAAAAATACAAACAGTATTTACACAAAAGAAATAGCTAACGATTTTTAATGAAATGCTGTTATTATGTTGAAATGCTGTTATCACTAGAAGTGCGGGCGTCCCAAATTTGACCCATTTTGATGTTCTTTCTGCTCTAATTAATATTTTATTATGCATATAATGGTAACTTTTTATGACTTTTCATGAAATATGATGATTATTATGTTTATTATTTATCTGAGATTTCGACCACGTAATTGTAATATAAATATTTTTTTATCCAAATTTACCTCAGTGGGTATGTTCAGCGCTTCTAGTGTTATTCTATAAAATAACATTGGCATTGGCAGGAATAACTCTATATCGTACCCACTCACCCAATAATATAAACCGTACGCAAAATACGCGCTCAGACGTGGAGTTGCGGACACCAGCCCGTTCTACCTATTACCTAATATAAACCTTTTCCAAAACACTATAAACACAGAAACTCGAAGCTGCATCCATTTAAATAACAGAACAGTTCAGAGCGTCTTGAAGCGCTAACACGATGTCACATTCTCTTAACGCGAGTGTCCCAAAGGAGAGTGAACTTACGGAGTCTAGCTTTAGTTGCTAGCAGACACGGGGAGCGAGTGTATACCGTGTTATGTTAGAACTCGAGACAATCCCATAGGACGGGGGATTCTAGTTTTAATAGGTGGATTTTAATGGTATATATAGTATTTGATACCATGATTATCAGAGTTACAACGAAATATCGTGTGTATTTTTGGGAATGTGAGTTCTCGCTGGTCAACCTGGAGATTTGCTGGCTGCTTAGCTGAACTTGCCTGCGGCTGCTTCAATAAATTAAGAAATATCGTGTTCGAAACTGTGTTAGAATTTATGTTTACGACTCACTGATTTCTTTTACTTATATTCCTCGTTAAATTTTTGCTCCCCTGACCCTTCTCATCGCATCGAATTGCCTTCCAGTTTTCTTCCTTTTTCGTTGCTGCTCCGCTCCTTTTGATTGTAGCGTAATGTTATATAACTTATAACCTTCCTCAATAAATAAGCTACTCAAAACAAAAATAATTTTTCAATTCAGACCAGTGGTTGCTGAGATTACCGCGTTCAACCAAACAAACAGACAAACAAACAAACAAACTCTTCAGCTTCATAATATTAGTATAGATACCTAATATCACCAATCATGTGGAAAATAGAACACTTATTGCGAGCCATAAATTCATGAGAAAAGAGAGAGTATCGTGCATTAAATCAGAGAGCAAATGCTCAAGTTTACATATTCCGAATTTTGGACAGCTGTGAGATATATCAATATATCGACAGCTTGTAGCCTGAGACGATAGTAGATTGTGAATTACTGACAAAACCGCAAGCTTCGCAAAACCACATCTTGTAATGTTAATAATTGAGTACAATTCGAGTATCATATTTGCTATAAGGGTATTTATTATTACAACATATACCATCTATATATTAGTACGTGAAGCGAAAACTTTGGATCCCTTTTTACGAAAATTGGGCGGACTGAGGAGTATGAAATTTCGCACACTTATAGTTTATACAGAGAAAAAGTGACGAATGCTAATATTTTTTTCTAATTGTTTACGCATGTAAAAATACATTATTTTCAATAAATAACACGTTACACACACTACTATTCATTACCGTGTATTCAATACACACATGCATAGATAGCTGTCTTTAATATTTTGTGTCTATAGTCTTACTGAATGTCAAGTATAACCATAGGTAATAAATTAATTTTATAGATATATAACCTATTTCATTTTTAAAATCTGTGATTATATCGAGAATATTTGTCTTTAATATTATTTGTATTAACGACGATAGGAATTAAGTTTAGATATATAAGAAATATTGTTTGTGGTTTTATGGGAAGTGTCAAGTATGGCATTAGTAAGTTTCCCATACAAAACTTAGTGTCGTGTGCAAACTGTAGAGGATGTATGCCTTTTTTTTTTCCAGGATGGGAAATCATCAAATGACTTCTCCCGCTCTGGGCGGAGCGGGAGGGCGTGTCAGACTTTTACTGAGTAAAACCCACCCGTGTTCCATCAGTTGCCCATCTGCCAGAGTCACGGTATCTCTTTCGAACAATCACGCGACCCCGGCAGGCATCGGTCCTAGTACTTGTAAATGATTGACGTTACATAATGTGGTTTGGTGAAGCTGGACGTACCACGTAAGGCGCAGTTATGGCAAACATTTGAAAGAAACTATCTTTAAAAATAGATTTTAAAGATTGTTTATATTATATGATTGTTTATAAAGAAAGATAACACGATAAAATTGATATAAAAAAAAAAATGAAAAAAGCGCCTAGGAATGTAACATAGAGGTGCCAGCCAGGTCTATTCTGTAAAAATGTCACCTGGAAAACTTAGGGTAGAGTGAGCTGTCCATCCTTCTGATGCTAGGGATCGATACTATTGACAGCTGACGGTGACCGATGTATATACGGTTTTAATTGTTTGTCGTACGCGACATAACTTTAAAAAGCCATGTATTTTTCTTTTCATTTCCATCGTAACGACCCTGTGGGAACGAACTTTACAAGCATTAATAGCATCAGGTACACTGTAAAACGTAAATGAGTCCTCCCTAAGGGCAACATGCAATGTTATCTTAGCAACGCGACGTGCACTTGTAAGTCATTGAACGAGAACTTTAGGGGCAGCGCACACGGCACACTTTTTGTGCGATCGAGTCTGCGGCGCACAAAAAGTCTGCATGGCGCGCAAAAAGTCGGTCGCGGATTTTTCACAGACTCAACGCACACGACGCACATCTTCGATCATTCTGTCGGCAGAGCTGTAGGGACGTAGACGCTATGGAAATCGTGCAGAGATCGCGAAGTATTATTTTGTACATGAAGTACAGAAAAAGAAGAAGAAATACAGAATTTTGGGTACATCCTATACTTTCAGAAAGATTACTGAAGGGACAGTTCCATACTAATCATTCAATTTTTAAACAGTTCCATACTAAACATTACAGCACACTTCTTCCCACATTTTTCTTTTTAATTGTCTATCATGATATTCTGCCTTAGAAGTATCATAAATTGCTGGTCTGTTTTGTATTTCTTGAATTAACATCGGCGCCATCATAATAGATCGCGTGCGTTACGTCCACCCCTAGCAAATGCAGATTGCCGTCTAAAGTGTGCGCCGTCTGCGTTAGCGCCCGTTGAAGCAAACGTTCAATTTTTTTTCACACACTTTTTGTGCCAAGAGGCGCAGCGCGGCGCGGTGCGGTCTGCCCGAATTACACGGATTTTTTGTGCGCCGGACTTTTTGCGCGTCGTGTGCGTTACTGCATATAATTGCATAGGTTCTAATTTCACAGACTAAAAAGTGCGTCACGGATAGTCTGTCGTCTGCGCTGCCCCTTATAGTTGCTAATGTTTTTATACAAACATAGGGTTATCTATTTAAGTAAACAGAATTTGTTGATGGTTATTTTCAATTATATTTCAATTCTTCCAATTAATATTGAGTTCGCCAAGTTGTCAGGTTTCTCTCTGTTCTTATTTTATGATTTGATACGAGATGATTTGATTCTAACAAGAACAAGAACGTTAACATTTGAGGAAATTCAATAGCAAAATGTGGAAGCCTGTTTACCAACTTGATACGGTAGGATCAATTAATGTGTGTAGGAAGTGTTGAGGTTAATATTAACAATGTCCGAATCACGGTTACATAATACGGTAGAGTATATTAAATTATCTATAATCACATTAGATACACATTTACTCACACAAGGAAGTGTTTGGGCGATTGGGTAGTTATTAAAGACACACAAAGTTAGTAAGCAAAGAGACGCAATTGTGAATGAAAAAGTCAATAGCAAGACTAAAGTAGTTACTGGTATGTGTGGTGTTTTTAAATACTATGAATAGATAACATAACCTCACGCCTTATTTCTTTGAAGGGTTGGGCGGAGGTTAAGCTTGTTCCGATCTCCGATCGCCACTCGTGTCGGATCGGCGTCCCATCGGACTATGAGAGTGAGGGAAGAGTGAGTGCTCCTGTGCCTGCGCTCTCACTTGTACACTATAATATCTCCCACACCGATGGCTAGTCTTCGTTGAGTTTGACCTCCATGGCCGAAATATGGTATGGCTATATAATATTGATGGATGGATGGCCCGATGGATGGCAAGCCTATTGCCATCCATCGGGCACAAATCCAGACTCGGGGTTGCTAGTTTAACAATTCCAGACAGAGAAACCCACTAACTCTTTGCTCTTTGAGAACTGAACTTAAGGCCTCACGCTCAACGCTCACTAAACCAATGAGGCAATCTTTGTGAATATTTAACTGTCGATTAGATAAAAATTATAATTACTATGAGTGTAGCTGACATCTCCGGAAAGCGAGAATAAGTGCTACGATCTATATTAGTTGTCTGTATATCAAACTCCTTTATTTATTACTGGCTTTGGCCAGTGGCTTCGCCCGCGTTTTATATGTATAAATCTTCTCCTTGAATCACTCTGTCTATTAAAAACCGCATCTAAATCCGTTGCGTAGTTTTTAAGATCTAAGCATACATAGGGACAGACAGAGGGAAACGACTTTGTTTTATACTATGTAGTGATACACACAGTGATGGGCGTAACTAGTTACTTTTGTAATGTAATTAATAATTGAATTACATAATATTCAATTACTTTGTAATTAGATTACTTTGGATGTGCTAACCAGAAAAGAATGAGAACAAACACCTCATCATCATCATTTCATCCGAAAGACGTCCACTGCTGGACATAGGCCTCCCCCAATTTGGGAGAGTTTGCCATAATCGCCACGCTTGGCAGGCGGGTTGGCGATCGCAGTATGGTGATAAAATGTATAGAGAACGCTGCTGTGCATTCTCTCGTAACTCCCTCAGTCGCCTCTTACCACACCCACGGGAAGAAATGGAACGGTGCTATTCTTTACGTCTGCTACCTAAAAAGGCGCGCGTTATACAAAGTAAAGCACCTGTTTAGGTTCGAACCCGCGACCGCAACCGACTCGTAAGGGCTAGGCCACACGGTGCGGCACCGCACCGCACCGCATTACTCCGCACCGCACTGGCGGCCACACGAGCAGTGCGGCGTCGCAATGTTCTTACGGCGCCGCTGCAACACCGCAACAGGCTTGGCTTGACTTGCCCAGTTGACGATAGTCTACAATAAACAATGGATCGAAAAAGACGTGTGTTGCTGCTATTATTACTTCGCCATCGACGAAATCAACGTAGAAGCACACGAAGATACTGGATCAGTCCATTTATTACCTTAAGGAATAGTGAAAAATGCCGTATAAACAACTGAGCGGCGCCGCTGCGGCACCACACTGCTTGCACCCCTCCCTGTCTCGTCTGCTTCGCGCCGTTGTCCAGTGCAACTGCGGTGCGGTGCCGGAGTGGTGCCGGACGTACCGTATGGCATACCATACATTTTATATGTAGAAAACCGTTGCGGCACCACTCAAGCGCCGCGCCGGAGCCGCACCGTGTGGCCTGGCCCTAAGTTGGGTTCATTACCACTGGGCAAACACTGCTCAAAGGTGCCCTTTTTTTTGAGATTGAGAAATCATCAAATGACTTCTCCCGTGTGACGTCTCGCGTGTCAGACTTTTACTGACTAAAACCCACCCGTGTTCCTTCAGTTGCCCATATGCCAGGGCCATGGTATCTCTTTAGAACGAATCTCGCCGCAACCCTGGCAGACTTTATGCCCTTATACTAAGTTTTACAATTATTCCACTTCTTTAATGCTAAACGTGCATTCTTAAAATATAATTAGACCAACCACGTACCCTTTTTTTTTTTTTTTTTTTTTTTTTTTTTTTCAGGATGGGAAATCATCAAATGACTTCTCCCGCTCTGGGCGGAGCGGGAGGGCGTGTCAGACTTTTACTGACTAAAACCCACCCGTGTTCCATCAGTTGCCCATGTGCCAGGGTCACGGTATCTCTTTCGAACAATCACGCGACCCCGGCAGGCATCGGTCCTAGTAGACCCCTACACTGCTGCTGACATCTCTTTGAGGCGCGCGTGGAACACTGCGCGCCGTCGACCCGAGCTTGGTCCTTACCGGGCGGCGAGCTACCCATTGCTCACCACCCGCAAGCTCGCGCCTACGGTGGCCGGGAGTCCGCTATTGACTCCCGACGTCCGGGGCGTCTCCTCCTGCGGCGGCTAGGGACGTGAGGGCGCAGAGACTGCCACTCCCTCACGCGCCCCGCCTCCTCCTTCGCGAGCATTACTGCTTCGCAGAAGGAGGTGACGGCTTCCCATTCCCTCTCGCTCCGTACCATGGCTCGCACCAGAGCCGGACGCGAGAGGTCGCCGCCGCCGATCGACTCCACGAGGACACGGCGGTGCCCCGCCCAGGCAGGGCACACCTCCACCGTATGCTCCACCGTGTCCTCCAGATGATCCTCGCAATGGAAACACCCGGACGTATCCTCCCGCTTTATCCTGAACAGGAACCCACCGAAGCACCCATGCCCGGTGAGAACCTGCGTCAGGCGGAAGGTGAGGACGCCGTGACGCCTCTCTATCCACTCCTCAAAGAGGGGACTTACCGCCGCAATTGTGGCGTGCCCAAACCACGTACCCTGAGAAAAACTTTCCTACACTATTTGATGTACATAAATCAAAAAGTTAATAAAACGATATTTTTCTTTCCAGCCTACAGATCCTGCCTGTCATCGATGGACGTGTGTGAAGACCACGTCTGTCTCGGAGAAGAAGAGTGCATAGTATACATACCGCCGGAGTGTCCGGGATGTGAACCCTTGCCGCTGTGTAGATTGCCTGGTACATATCTGTAGTACAAGAGAAGATGTCTTTCACACAACGAGCTTCAGATAATATACCTGAGAGAATGTACAATCATGAATGAGAATTTTCTGGGATGAAAAATACGTTACTTTAATAAGTTTTCTTTTTCAATAACAGGGCTTGTGTTTTATGATGAAATGTAATTTGATCTCACGAAATAAAGAATTTAGGATTTACAAAATATTTTATTTACTTAAAATATTTCTGTTTTATTTATTAAACGTAAAATCATGTTATTTTTATGGTCAGTCAATATTTTTATACCTGTATATGTAAGACGCTCTGTATTTCACAAAAAAGGTTAAGAAAGTAGAACAACAGCACTGTAAAGAAACTACACTATACTGCGTACAGTTAAATCCAATAGCCGCATATATTAAGACTGTAAACCGCCATGAATCAGTCAATCACTGTCACTAAGCAAAAGCTCAAGGATCGCCTTTAATAGAATACCAATGTTCACTCCTTACTGGCGATTGGAGCTAGCTCCATGCTCCATGAATCTATAAACATTATTAAAGTAAACGAATGTAAACGGAAAGTATTTGTACAATAGTCATGATTGTTTGTCAAAGTGTGGAAGAAAACATGACCCCAAATAAATTGGGGTATGAGCATTAGAATGATGAGAGTTTTTTTTTTTTTTTTGTAAACATTTCTTTGATCCTGAGTTGATCTGCATGATATTTGACAAACGCGTGCACTGACTGGACAGATCCACATAATCTATGTGGTTGTATCCTAAAAAGACGATTTCAGCCACCTACATGGTCCACACATGATTTGACCAATACTATGTCTGCACTTTAAAAGAGACTGTGAGCACTTAGTTTACTTTGGCCTTTTCTTCTCAGGGTAGTAAGATCATCTAGTTTAAAATTTGATTGACATTGAAAGTGTCTACTTACAGATATAAAATCATTTATCATTTCCCGGATGAACACATTTAGATGTAATAGATCCGGCCGTGTGCATGAAATAGATCCGATGCCAATGATAACAAGCACAAACCGTCAGACAGACTGAGAGTGTTATTGGAAAAATATTTATCGCTGACACATGACGTCAAAAATACAGCATGTATCAGATTATACATATTTAACAGTGCGGTATAGATTATGAAACTGAACATAATCGTAATCCCTAAAAATATACAACTGTCCCATATAAAAATTCAATACCTATACGACCCAAATCCTTAACATAGCTCCTTTCTGATAAAGCAGTGTGGGCTCAGTGGTTACAGCCGCGACTTAAGGTCGCAAGTTGTAGGCTCAAACCCAGACAAGCGAATTACTTTATGTTAATTATTTCATCACCATTGCTCTCGAAATGGTGAAGGAAAACATCGTGAGGAAACCGGCATGTTCTAGAACCAAAAAATCGAAGACATGGGAAAAACACCAACCCTCATTTGTCCCTCACACACAGAGAGGGGGGGGGGGCTGTGTCCCAGCAGTGGGTACATTATTGGCTGATTACACTTTCTGATACCTGCTGTATAACGTGTTATCAGAAATTCATGAAAAATCCATTTCATTCTAGAATTGAATAAAACAGAAACAAATGCGCTCGTCCGTTGTTTACTTTTTGCAGTCAAATGTGATATTTGTCAATATATATGCGAAATACAAGTGGAAATTGAATCGGGAAATACAGTTTGCGATACAAGCGGAAAGGTCGTTTGTGACAGATTCAGTTACAATTATCATAATATTTACGCAATCTGAGCACTGTTGTGCGCGGTTTGATAAATATTTATTTCAGAACAATAACCTAAAACTTATTTTTGGTCGATAATGACAACAGGCTCACTAATATAACAAGATTTTTTTTTACAAAACTGACGTAATAGTTGTTTAATGCATTTGCTACTGCTGCCATAACCTGATCATTGATTTATATTCATTTGACACATAACATCACGCCTATGTCCCGCAAAGAGTTAGGCGGAGGCGTACTTTAGTAAATCTGCATTTCAACAGTTATGTTTAAGTCCTCCGAAACTCTGAGAACCAGTCTTACCAAGGGGTATCGTATTACCCAGTAACTGGGTTGTGGAGGTCAGATAGGCAGTCGCTCCATGTAAGATACTGGTACTCAGCTGCATCCGGTAAGACTGGAAGCCGACCCCGACATAGTTGGGAAATGGCTAGGCAGATGATGATTTTTATGTCCTATTAAATAGGCGGCGAACCTAATGCCAACCGGGCATAAACCCAGACTCAGTGCTGCTACTGAGACCTGCTAATAGAACCCAGGATTATTATTTTCAACAGTTTGGCTTGCATTTTGTGCAATATTTATTCGAACGATTGTCTTAACAAATACTCGTATAATCGTCAGTTCACATGTACTGATTTTCTCTAGCCATGAATTTCAATTTAGAGAGATAAGCGTAGGTCATGTGGATGGCGGTGAAAAATTACTTTTGTACCGTTTCTTTGTGTTTAGGCTTCATGGAAATTGTTCTACAAGAGTCGCGTCATACTGTTGCGTCACGCTTGTCTGAAGAAGCCTTTAGGAAACAAAGCAGAAAAGAAAAAAAAATAAGTGACTGTCTAGAAATATAGGATAGAGCCAACTTCATGTGAGGACTGTTTCAACGCCGGGATACTTTTCCATGATAAACAAAAGTTTCGTTACATTGTTGCAGCATTCTCATTTTTTTACAGAATTTTACAACATTTCATCATTTTACTGACGAGGCGACTAATAGATAAGTATGGAAGAAAAATACATATTGCGCCGACCCCAAATAGATTGAGATTAGGGCACGAGAATGAACCCCGATTTTGTGATGCAGGAAACTGATATACAAAGGTTCGACGACATGAATATTTTACATGAGTATCTAATACTACTAATAATAATACCTACCTACTTAGTGACTACCAATGTATCCGTAACCTGGTGAATTAGTACAAGGTTCATAAAACTTCAGGACATTGACATCGTAAGTGGAAAATGGGAAACACAACATGACTTCCAAATAACAGACATGGATTTGAATTACTTGTAAATTGATTCACATTCTAATACCCATAGGTACATTGACACCGACTCATGTATCTATGCTAATCAAACTACGAATAGAAGAACATGTTTGTTACTAAGAAAAGTGGCCACTTACTGTTGCCAACAGCTATTATCTTATCGAACACCTAATTTAACGGTATCAAAGTCAGCAAAAGACGTTACCTGAAAATTTCCCTATTTTTGTAACTATTCTCACCTAACAATTTATTGGAGAGATGATGTAACGAAGCTTTTGTAACGCACAGATTACAAAAGTATTGTCTGTTCTACTCAGGTTGCCAACAATATTAACATTTAGTTACTAGCTTCCGCCCGCGACTCCGTCTGCGTCAAATTTTTGCTCCCCTGACCCTTTCCGTCTCATCGAATTGCCTGCCAGTTCTCGTTCATTTTTCGTTGCTGCTCCACTGCTTTTAATCGTAGCGAGATTTTATATAACTTATAGCCTTCCTTAATAAATAAACTACTCAATACAAAAAGATTTTTTCAATTCGGACGAGTAGTTCCTGAGATTACCGCGTTCAACCAAACAACCAAACTCTTCAGCAGGGTTAACCAGGTTTCCTTGAACAGTCCCGCATCAAGAATTATTTCCAACTTTTAACGAGGAGAAACCTAATTATTATCAAAACGTTTCCTCAATTGTATGTGCCATTTGCTGTAACAGACCAAGTAACTGATCCCTTAGCTTGTCTAAATAATTCGGAAGATTCAAAATAATAATCTAATTTTATCATGATGACAAAGTATTTTTACTTTTATTTTAAAGAATGCTCAAACATTTCTTCTTATTTTTGTGTACTGTCAAAACTGAAAAGAATATTTTGAGTTCAATTAAAATTGACGTTGAATATTAATTTCACGAAAACGAAAAACCGCATCAAAACTGATTGTATATGTTCCTTAGTTGTAACGAAGTAAATTGAAACACTCCACACTCATCATGTTTCCCATAATCAAGAAGATCAAAGGCTTGCATAATTAAAACCAAAAACTCTTTTCCCAGTATTATCTCCGTGATCTGGAGCGGAACACTTCGCTCTTTACAGGCTTTGTAGATTTTCAACAGAATTTTTAAAACCGTAAAAATGCACCCCGTATTGTAATAACTTAAAACCCAAACTTTATCAATGTAAGCACAGATTCTTTATGTGAACCAGGTCAATAAAACAGTGTAAAGTTGAAAGTCTCAATAAATCTTCACGATAACGCTTCCCCAAAAGTATTTACCTAGATCTGGAGTAACTCCAATAGCGTGTCTTGTGTGAAAGTGGGACAAATCCGGGAAATGGACGTCGGAAGAGTTGAAAGCGGTTTGGTCAACAAAATAAGACGAGAGTACACACCAGGGTGGGGGTCGCTTACAACAGTCTGATGAAGTCTTGGAGACTTCGCACTCCACTTGATTGTCCAATATTGCGGGATGTGGTTTATTGCTACCGTTCAAATTGTTTATTATTTTTGCTAAATTGGCTGTGTCAATAAACTGTCTCTAAATCAGGTCTGTCAATAAATCAGAAAAAAAAATAAAAGCTGATAGCTTTCTCTTTTTACTCGTCGATTTCTTTCAAAGTACATAGTTAGACTCCTCTTTTCCGTTTTGCTTACGTTACCAATATTAGAAATGTGAAATTTTAAGAGGATTATGGATGGATGTTTGTTACTCTTTCATGCAAAAAGTACTGAATGGATTTGGATGAAATTTGCATAGATTTTTTTGGTTAAATCACAAATACTTTATAACCTGGATTAACACATAGGGTCCTTTAATTTCGGTAGTTCCGGTAGATAATTTAAATCCACCACGCGTGCGAAGCCGCTGGTGAAAGCTAGTCAAAGATAAATTTCATGATCGATGAAGTATTCATATGCTCTGCAAAGACTCCGTTACGTCAACGTCAACAATTGGATTAACT
This sequence comes from Aporophyla lueneburgensis, assembly GCA_932294355.1. Lineage (NCBI taxonomy): Eukaryota > Metazoa > Arthropoda > Insecta > Lepidoptera > Noctuidae > Aporophyla > Aporophyla lueneburgensis. Next base: position 25,275,100 of record OW028753.1, read on the forward strand.
CAAGTTTTGCTTTGTGTTCTATGTTATAAGCACCTTTAGAGAATTTTAATTTTTGAGCAAAGATGACTTGTGAATGTTCAACCAATTTTCACGAAATGTTTATAAATGGACAAATCCTTGACCTGTGCCCCAAACTCACAGCACTCAGTTGGATTGAATTCTTAACAACTTTTTAGGTATATTTAGTTCTGAAGTAGCACTACTGTCCATTCAGACCAGGTTGAATATCAATTTGACAAGACTTATCAAATATGTAGGTTATTTACACGTACTGCTTAAACCAACAGTTAATTATTTATTAAATATACTAGATATTTTTCCTTGTGCCATCCACATGGCATTAGCATTTATGAGTAGATAAATGAATCAGTTCAGATTCAGATGTGCAAATAGAATTGATTATGCAAAGTATTCAAAGGTATGGTGTATGATGTATAATTGTGTAATATCAGTCGTACCTAAAAATAAATTTTCAAGAAAATATCAATGTTTCAAAAGTAACATTAGTGGAATTACAAAGTTAAATAAAACGAACCGATTTATTTGTTTCAAATTCAAACCAGCTAATATCCATTTCTTGGTATTTTTATGAAATTACGAACAAGCTTGTCGAAAACAAAAAAAATAACATAATGTTATTTCCAACAAGAAGGTTTACATAAAACGTAGTTATTTTCGGTTATTAATGTGGGCATAGACAAAATTAAGCGACCGACAGACGACCTTTGACAAATTATGTAATCTTTCTGATCGGTATTGTCGAGAAACCTTGGGATGTCGTAGATTTAGGGCGAGCGCGCACTGCCATGCGTTTTGTTACCGCATAATTTGTGAAGTATGAAATGTCATAGAAGTGCGCGCACTGCGGTGAAATAAACGCATGCGGTGGAGCTATCGCTGCAAATTTGCGGTGATTCTACCGCATTTTTTTTTGTATCGCATAAAGATCTAAGCAGCACCGCGCACTGCGGTGAAATAAACGCACTGAGACACGCTCAGTTGCTGTTGGGTTGCGACACAGATACAGTGAGTGTAAAAAATATTAAAAACATAAAAAATTAATCGAGTTTCCTTTATTTATATAAATTTTAAAAAATACTGGCACGTAGTTCGAAGTTACTGTTATTTTTTTATAACAATAATTTTGTTTTATTATCAATGATAAGAATCATAAAAATGTGTTTAACTACACAAATAATGACGAACAAAAAGTATTCGTACATTCATTCTATTCCAAGTTAAATGATGCATAATGTTCATCCAATCAACTTCTTCTTATGCTTCAAATGTCAAAATAATTCGTATTGCGCAATATTTAGTTTTAGTTGCTCTTGTGACATGTATCGACGCGTTTATTAGCCAAAATGGGCCGTAAAGGAAGAGAAACGAGTGAAGAGGAAAGAAAATTAATTATTAATTTACATAATCAGTACAAATCATTAAGTGAGATTGCGAAACTTGTCAACAGACCACGTTCAACTATACAGACAGTAATTGATCGGTTTGGTGTAAATAAAACTATAAAAAATAAAGCAACAAGTGGACGTCCGTCAAAAATCACGCCGCGTTTGGAACGAAGAATTGTAAAATGTGTGAAAAAGAATCCAAAAAACTTTTTAACAAAAAATTAAACCGCCGAAAAACTGAAAACATAAAATAATACTTAAACCTTAAAATTATGAGTCGGCGCTTTGAGTGATCCTTGTTCATTGATTTTTCAGCGCCGACTCAAAATTTTAAGGTTTAAGTATTATTTTATGTTTTCAGTTTTTCGGCGGTTTAATTTTTTGTTAAAAAGTTTTTATTTTATATTTTTTTGTGACTTTAATGTACTTATAATACTTGGCAAGACATACCCTATCCAACACAAAAAGAATTATCAAAATCGGACTACTCTGTATAAAGTTATGCGTGTTTATACATTACAATCAGTGAGTGAACAATCAATCATCCCCTGTTTTCCGACCCTTAGGGTTCGATTTTGTTTTCCAAATTGATATGGGACCACCTTGGGAGTATACCCTTTCCAATAGAAGAAGAATTGTCACAATCGGACCACTATGTAAAAAGTTATGCGTGGTCATACATAAAAAAAAAAAAAAAAAATATATATACGCGTCGAATTGATAACCTCCTCCGTTTTTTTCGTCGGTTGAAAAATGAGTGCTACTCGAATATTACAAGAAATTAGTAGTAACAAGGATTGTGATATATCGGTCAGTACCGTTCGGAATGTATTGCGCAGTAACAATTATCATGGTAGATCTGCGCGCAAAAAGTTTTGGGTGAGTGAAACTAATAGAAAAAAAAAGATTGGAGTTCGCAAAAAAATATATTAATGAAAAAAATATTTTTTGGAGACGTGTTATTTTCTCAGATGAATCGAAATATAATATTTTTAAATCGGATGGACAGCATATGGTATGGAGAAAACCTAATATGGAATTTAAAAAAGAAAATTTATGTCCGACTGTAAAACACGGTGGCGGATCTGTTTTTGTATGGGGTTGCATGAGTGCAAATGGGGTGGGAAAACTTGCATTTAGTTGATGGAATTATGGATCACAAAACATATATAAACATCCTGAAAGAGAATCTTTGCTCAAGTGCAGCAGCGATGGGTTTTAATAATGATTGGATCTTTTTACAAGATAACGATCCGAAACATAAAGCATGGAGTACTATAGTATGGATCCTATTTAACACACCAAAATACCTTGAAATTCCTCCTCAATCACCTGATATTAATGTCATAGAGCATGTGTGGGATTATCTCGATGATAAAATTTGAAAACAACCAATTGCAAGTAAAGAAATGCTAAAAACTGCACTTCGCGAAGAATGGGCACTGATACCTTCTTCTTATACCTCTAAACTAGTTGATTCGATGCCACATAGACTCCAAGCTATTATCAGTGCTAATAGTGGACCAACTAAATATTAATTATTTCTTTTCTCATATATATTTAATAATTTGTTATGTGTACGAATACTTTTTGATCATCATTATTTGTGTAGTTAAAGTAAAAATATTTTTATCATTTTTATGATTGTTATTAAAACCAAATTATTGTTAAAAACAAATAGCAGAACTTTAAACTACTTGCTAGTATTTTTTATTATTTAAATAAATGAAGGAGACTCTATTCAATTTTTATGTTTTTATTACAACCCTAAGTGTACGAATACTTTTTACACTCACTGTATGTCGTTAATTGGCGTTTGTCCGGCGACGGCGGCGGCGGCGGCGGTGCGAGAGACAATCGCAGAATTTCAAGATCAGCAATTTTTTTAAAACTATTAGAAGACTAGCTTCTGCCCGCGACTTTGTCCGCGTTAAATTTCTTGCAGCCCCGACTCCCTTCGTCAGCTTTATGATTTGATTACAGTTGAAAACGTTTATAGTGAGCCAACCTTAAAAGATAAACCTATGCTATCGTGAACTGTTTTTCTAGAATTTTTCAATAGGAACAATTTCGTTATAAATAATTGTTACGTTACTGTAATCGTTTACGCAGCGCAGCTCTTAAAAGGCATAAATTTCCTCCGTTTTTGCAACATTTTTCATTGATGCTCCACTCCTATTGGCCGCAGCGTGATGTTACATAGTCTAAAGCCTTCCTCGATAAATCAGCTATCAAACATTAATTATTTTTTGAGCAGTTCTTGAGATTAGTGAGTTGAAGTAAATAAACTCTTCAGCTTTATAATATCAGTATACACATATGCAGATAGCGACTCTTGTATTAGTCCATAACGACGTGTGGTGTGGGCTCCACAGTTGTAACTTGAATGACGAAACGTGCGTTTTTTCCACCGCAGTGCGCGGATGCGTGACTGCGTTTATTCTACCGTGCGGTAGAATAAACGCACCGCAAGGCAGTGCGCGCTCGCCCTTAGGGTTATTATTTAATATCCCTTGTGAGTCGCCGTTCATTGCGTGTCACCAACTGATAATAAATAGAGATTGCTGATATTAAATAGAACTGGCAATGAAACGCGTTTCTTAGGGTATTATAAAGTTGAATCATTTTAAAGACTTACGTAGGAAGTATTTGTTTGTTTAATCCTAAAATACCAATGCTACCGCTCCTAAGGTCATAAATTCAAGCCGCAACTAATAATTCATTTCTGTCTAGAATTTTAGTGTAGCTTAAAACGACAATTACACAAACTGGTAGCAAAAGATGCGCTTACGAGAATCGCAATTATCGTTTTATCCTATTGGACTAGGATTCATTGAACTCCTCTCTAATCTCTTATCTTTATCATTCGCCTACTCGAGTTCACTGTAGGATATAGGCCTTTCCAATTATACGTCTTTGGCTACTCTCATCCGCATGCACTACGGCATACCCCCATGGGAAAAGGGGGAGTTTATGTATGTGTGAAATAGACACCTAAATACTTAGATTCTGTTTAGAATTTGCGTGTAGCTTAAAACGAAAATTATACAAACTGCTGGCTCTAAAGAGGTCTAGCCCTTGCGAGAATCGTAATTATAATCGTTTTATCCTACTGGCCTGAAATTCCACGAACTCTAATCTCTCAACTCCACATTAGCCCACAGGAATTCACTGTTGGACATAGGACTCTACAATTGCACGCTTATCATTTAGCTCGATTTTCGGCAACTCTCACCCAGCTGCTAGCAGCCACCCTGTGAAGATCGTCGCTCCACATAGCCTAAGGGCACACATACTAATTGAAGACGTTAGTCTTCAGCCCATCCCAGCTGAATTCTTCTGTTAGCCTCCTTCTCAAAGTTGTTCTTACCACACTGCAAAATTGATCCGAAGTCAACGGATTCTCTAACAACGTCGAGAGCACCGCCTTAGAGAACAGGTGGTAAACTAATACCTCAATAATCTCACTGACTCCATCGCAGACTCACATTCGTTCATCATTTAACATAAATGTAATTAACTACCATAATAAAATGAAATATTAGTTCAGCTTCAGCAAGCCTAGATTGGCACCGCTCTAACTTGAAGTAAACAATTTAGTAGGTGCGACGATTTTTAATTAAGAATATGGCGAGTACACAAACTTGCCGCTATTAGCATATTTATTAGGTTTCAGCCTCTTTCAGGTAGACCTTGGTGGTAAAGTTTTGTAGGCATTAATTAAGTGAATGGCAGTGGTGAGAAGGATCGCATTTTTTCCAGCTTCAGGACAAGTCGCATTCATCAATTGACCGCGCTACGCGTAAACACCATTATTTCAGTACACTAGAAATGGTTTACATACTTTAATTATATTATTTTCTTGTGAATGCGATTTTAAGCCACTCCCGGCCTCGGTAGGCGCGGGCTTGCGGGCGGCGAGCAATGGGTAGGTCACCGCCCAGTAAGGACCAGCCACCCTAGCCAAGTCACAACCGTTTCGTGTCGAATTCCGTTCTCCAATCGGTAACGCCTCGGTGTCAGCAATTGTAGAAAACGATAAGTTGGTAGCCATGTTGACGCGCCTGAGTCGGCCGCTCGTTCTACAATGTCTTTAGAAAAACGACACATTATAACAAAGGATTTAGCGTTGAACATTGTAGAAACGATAAAAAATCATTCTATCATTTTGAACGATGTGAATTTGGCTACGAATTTTCTATTCGTTTGTTTTAACCACATGACTTAACGTTAAGCGACTAGCGTTAACGATTGCAGATTATCAACTTGGCTAGGGTGCAGGCCCGTGTCGACGAAAAGAAGGTTTAAAATAGGATGGTTCAGAATCATATATTGTTCGCATTTAAATCGGTGATCATTATAGAGAATACGTTTTCCAATGCAAATCTTACTTCATTACTGAAATAAAAATTGACGCATATTTTATCTGGTATACCTAGTATCAACTAAAAATCTTACAAAAAAATAATCTGAACCTTAAAAAAATATCAGTTACCAACGAGAATAAACCGTGTGAACCCCTATAATTTTCCTAACGAAAAAGAAAGGATATTTTTTTACAAAAAGCTCAGTCATCAAAAGGTAATATTTTAGACGAGTATATAAAAGAAAGTTGAACAGGCCCACTCAGAAAGAACTCAGAAAGAATTATCAGTCGTAACATTTTCAATACAGTCACGCAGTTGAAATACCAGAAGTGCTATTCTGTAACAATCTCACCGTGAACAGTTAGGTGTAGTGAGCTTGAAATGCGCTGCCAATAGTGTCCATCTCTAGCATCACCAGGAGTGACAGCTGACTTCAAACTCACTTCATTTAAGTTTTCACGGTGAGATTGTTACAGAATAGGCCGGCTGGTCATCATCATTTCAACTGAAAGACGTCCACTACTAGACATAGGCCTCTCCCAATTTAGGAAGGTTTATCATAATCACCACGCTTGGCAGGCGGATTGGCGATCGCATTATGGTGGTAAAATGCATAGAGAACGCTGCCCATCCTCTAGTAAGTCCCTTAGTCGCCTTTAACGACACCGACGAGAAGAAACGGGATAGGACGGTGCTATTCTTTACGTCCAGAAACACACGGAACTCCGGCTGGTCACTAGGTCACTAATGACTTGAACGATGACCTGGACATAGAAACAGGGCGTTGGCTATCCGATGTAATACATATGCTGATGTAGCAAGTAAGTAAAAATAACACTTCTCAGAGCTAACTGCCAGTCATTCTAGACGTGTAGTCTGAGGGTAAGGTTTACGCAAAAGTCATAACTATGCGTTAAGAATGCCAGCGAGGCTGACGCATATTTTCTTGCGTTTCGGGGATATTCGCTGAAACACGGATTGATGGCTTTCATGCCAGAATTCGAAAGCGGTGTGCCTCGCATCGTATACGCAGAATGCATACTAGTTCCCTAAGCATTCTGAGCATGTTATGCGGTAGGCGGGATTGCCGAATACTGCAATACTGGGTCAGACTTCATACGTCGACGGATATGTACTACATACTGCGTGGATAGTGTGAGATTCTACTCCAGACTTTATCATGATAAGATTACGACTGCGGTTTGTGTAACATTAGCTATGAGTTTTCTTCACTAACAATTAGTCTGTACGTATTCACTGTGGTCTGATATTAAAAAAATTATAATAATAATTACGAAACGTCCCTGTTTTAAAAAAATACATATATAAATAAATACATTTAATAATAATAATAATAAAACATTTATTATCAGGTTACAATGACCCATAGATATATACCTTACAAACTAACATACATAAGTATAATACAAAACTTGTGTTAATAATTAAATCTTAAACTATGTTAGTAACACTTCACTTCACTAGCTTGTCCGTGAGCTGTCCTGTGGCACTTGTCCGCGGAAGCGACGGAACACCACGTCCTGTGGCCAAAAGTCTTCGTCCATGACAACAGGCAGATAACAATTCGGTACACGCACCACAAACGCCTTGAAGTTGACGTTGCGGTGTGACTCCAGTAACTGTACCCTCGGCATGTACTTCGTCTTCTGGCGTACGTACTCCACAATATCTTCCGCCTTAGTGGTGTAGTGTAGGCGGGAAATGTACACGGGAGTGTTGGGCTTAGCAGCGCGCAAGCTGACTTCGGGCTTCGCAGCAGCTTTCCCGCAGCGGTTCTTGTTGGTTCTCAAACGGTGCTTCCTCCTTTGCACCGTCACGAAACCCTCATCATCTGACTTAGGTTTAGGAGCACCTGGGGCACTCGCAGAGACGCTAGTGAAATCCTTTTGTGAGGATTTCATCAGAGCTGCAGACACTGGTAGCGGGCCGGGGCGAGGGGCGCGGGCGGCGCTGCGTGGAGGAGCCGTGCAGACGGGCGCAGAGCTGCGAGTTACGCGGGCAGGGCGTTCTGCAAGCTCAGCAAACGACGGTTGCGCTGGCGACGAAACTGCTGACGCGGAAATAGGTGGCGATACATCGCGGCCGGCACCGCGACACATGTTTACGTTAGACGCATCGACTGATGACCTAGATACCGTCACACTATTGCGCAACTCACTGAATTCTTTGCGCAAATCGGCAACAGTGTTCTGGGATGCATCTAACTTCGCCAGAACATCCGCGAGGCGGGCCTTCAGAAAGACGATGTCCTTCAGAAGACTAGTTACATCGACGTGGTCGAAAGTGACAGGAGGAAGCTTGTGCAGCTCCTTCGCCACAAACGTTGGCACGTCGTCCGGGTCGGTCTCCTTGAACAGCGTGATAATGTCTTGCAGGCTTCTCTTAGTCCCGTCACGCCGGCGGGACACCATCTGGTCGCGCTTGTTCAGCACATTGAATAACAATAGCTCAATACACAACAGCTCAATCAAGCAGCTCAATTTCGGTTCTTCAATAATTTGAATCCACCCAATTTGTCAAAGAGTAAATAATATCCGTTCAATTATCATTTTCCGATGTTAAAGATTAAAGAGCCGCCAGTCTCGTGATTCATTTTAGCGTCGCTTGATTATATGAAGTGGAGTGCTCATCAATAAAACATTTGAAGTGGTTTCGGTGTGTCGTAGTTGGGCAGCAGAAGTTTAATTTGGCTGGTAAATAATAAATAGGACAGTAGTCATGGTCAGTCTCTACCAATGTTAGTGGCTACGGGTAATATCCCCTTATCATGAACCCATTATCCATACACACGAGGCAGAAACCAAAGAATCAATATAATGTTGGTACTTTAGTGGATGGATTAAAAGTAATAGAATAATAGTATTAACTGTCAGTCAATCTTCATTGTTAATCGGTAAAAGTGCGTAATTTATTAACAATACAGATATTTAGAAAACATTATCATTTCAGCTGAAAGACGTCCACTGCTGGACATAGGCCTCCCCTAAGCACCGTCACTTCGACCAGTTGTGTGCTTCTCGCATCTAGCGGATTCCTGCGCCTTTATTTAGAAATGGTCCAAGATAAACACAAGGCTGTTTGTTCCTGCCACGGTCACAGATTTGGTCGAAAGACTAACCGTGGCCCTGGCACAGACAGCTGAAAGAACAAGGGTGGATTTTAGTCAGTAAATTCTGACACGTGCTCCTGAGCGGAAGAAGTCATTTGATGATTTCCCACCCAAAAAAAGGTTTTGTCTTTTATTTTTTCAGAAACATTTCGTCTGAGAAATAGAGGTGGTTTTGTTTAAAATTTATATCAAGTATACGAAAATACAAAAGGTACCTGCTCGATCGACCAAGCTGTTATTACTAATTAATATCTAGTCAAATTATCAAACCATATTCTATACAAAACTGATTGACAAATCAAACACAGCAGCGTGAAGCCGTTTGCCTCTTAGTTTATAAACACTTTGAATTAGTTAACTAAGTCTTCTTACTGAACTAATTTCCTGAACTCGTCATACTTTGTGTCTTGAATCTCTTCTGTAACGTCTTGACGAGTTATTGAATTGTAAGACGATTGTGTACGGTGTTGGTGGTCGGGCTTCTGAGCTTCCATGGAATTGAATATCGGTTCTACGAATAACATTGCGTCTTGCATGTGCTTTGTATGTGTAATTTATTTTTGTCTGGCGGTGGTTCTTCCGGCTCGTTTATTTAAAGTAATTTTTACTGTTGTGATTTCAATGTTTAAATAATTATATATTGATGTTTTTTTTTTCATTTGAGTTAAGTTAGTGGATATTGCAATGATTTGCTAAGTATTTTATCAATTAAATTACTATAACTATTTTAGAGTTACCTTTTTTAACAAACTAGTGGTTGCCAAGTGGTCGAAATTCCATAATTAATTTAAATACAAAAAAAAATATTAGCTTCTTGCACTCCATCTTCATATAAACTTTAACGAAGCCACATTTCATTTCATTTTCGTAAAAAAGGTTACAAAGTCTTTGTTATACACGTACATAGTAATATAAAGATATGTCAGGTGGTTTCAGACTGTGCTTCGTTTTGTTGTAAAAAGTTTATTTGTATTCTAATGAAGGAAAATATTTAAATGTAAATTTCCACAATATGCTTTTAATGACTCATTTAAAAAGACAGTAAAATTCAATGACGAGGCTTAATGTCTGGCCTCCAGACTTTTATATTCACTTTATGGTAAACAGCATCTGGCCCGCACCCTTATTGCGTCACACACTTTCAACCACAATCTGAATAATCTTGAAACTAATTCATTGCTTTATAATGTTCCAAAAATGTGGCTGCCCGGCAGGGTAAATAACGCAATGAATGTTGTAAAACTATCAAAATGATAGCCTATCTACTGTTTGTGAGTTATAAATGACCCAGCTGGCCTGTGTGTTACATTCGAAGCCCACAAAGAACAGTGGCGAACTCCCAAACAAATTTTTGTTGACATTTTTTTTTAGCGTCTGCCTCTGAAAAATATGTAAAAGTATAGAGATTGAATTGCTGAACAGTTTTGTCTTCTGTTATACTTATATAGGAAGTCAGGAATTTAAGATATTTCAGGTTGAAGTTTTAGAGGTTATGTCTCGTCAACAACAGACTTATCGAAAAAGATATATAGAAATACCTACTTATTGCTCAAAATATCATTGATAGAAATGCATTTTAAATATAAAATAAACTGCGGACTACGTATTCAGAATATTAAGTCCAACCGACGTGCGTAGGTCTGCCACATGGTCTACGTAAGTAAGTAGGCAGATACCTACTTGATTACATGTTCATAAGAATATTTATTTAATCATCTTAGTCAACTATCTTTAGAGCAGTTAGTTATAGATATAGTATGATTCATTACATGATAAGGATAGATCATTGGTAGGTATAGAAAAAAAACCAACTTTGTTTTTTAAATATTTATTCCTCATCTTCTCTAACCACAATGTCATCAAGAAAACCTGCGGGTGCTGTGATATATGGTTGATGTCTGGCCCATCCTAGATATCATACTTCAGTCATTGTAAGAGCACAACATCCAACTCTCGAGTTAAGTGCCAATGCCGGGTATCGGCGCATTTTATTGACACATAATATGTTGCAGTTGACATACATGATGCGTGTAGGCCTTACACGGCTACTCATCGTGAGAAACAAATCGATGCACACACAACAAAATCCAAGGTATCAGGCAGAATAGGAATCCAGAGTCACAGAAAAATGTCGTCGTACAGGCAAGCAATCAGAATCCTTAGGCAAGCACTAGTCACACAGGGAACTGTAAATCTCAGAGTCCATAAGCAGAAGCAGTCGATGAAGTAGAAAATCATGGAACATCGATGGAAAACAAAATAAAGAGACCCACGCGAAGACAACGACAAGGTGTCAGTTCCGGCCGATTGACAATTGAAATGTCTTTTTTTTGCGATGTTGCCATACTCAAATTGCACTACGATGACATATGTATGTATTAAAAAATTATGACCGCTATAATCTTTAGCACAAGCAATCATTTTTATTTTAACATTTGTATTCTGATACAAAAATATATTTCCTAAGTATATTAATGCAATACGTAAAGCCACAGCGTATGTAACTTGCCTAAGATTTATATTACATAGCAGCATTAAAAGTATTGCTTAGCCAAAAGTCATGAAGTCGACCAAGAAAGAAAAAAAAACTAAGCCATGATTATTTCTTAGCATCAATAATCTAGTCAAATAAGCGCTTTATTAAGATGATTTTTTTTTCAGACTTTGATAGTACTTATGTTTGATTTGATAAAACTTAGTAAATTATTTCGTTGGTATCTAGTAGGGTGACATACGTAGACGCTTAATAATTTCATCAACAATTCTCTCGCCGGTATCTTTTAAAACGACTACATTTGCCCAGTATCTCTGTCTGCTAGTTTAAGGCCAGCGCACACCGACGGACGGCAGCGGATGGCATCTAAGTCTTTGTCGCTGGCACACACTGATGATTTGTGATACCACCAGCAGCCTCCAATAACGCGCTACTGAATGCTGCAGTATGACGGCAATATACCGCAGCATCCCGCCGTTTTCGATGAGGGTAATGCGGAGTACACTCCCGCTTGCACTGCCTCTCCTTTGCAATCGTATGCTCTCGTAATCCGGCGCATACTGTCGCATCCCTACTCATGTTGTCGCGTCCCACTGTATGTCGCCGCATCCCTCTGCGGTAGGCACGCTCTTCATTACCGCAGAGAAAATCCCTTTTGAGGCTCCGTGGCCGGTTTCTGAGTTTTAGAATCTATATATATTTTGTAACCATTAGATACGTATGAACTTTCGTTGGCATTTTTAAGTAGGCCCGCTGTCCACTGATGTGCGCAGGCTTATTATTTCTGGTCATAGCCAATAGTCTAAGTCCGCGTATGCGTGAACGTATAAAATACCGCGGCAGGATTTTTTGGCGTACTGACTGTTTTCGCAAGGAATTGAAAATTGTTAGATTCCCAATGCTCTGTTCAACACCGAGAGTTGAAAAACGATTGCGCGATAAAATCCTGCCGCAATATTTAAACATCCGTGCGCACGTGGTCTAAGTGGCATCTATGAACCACGTTAACTGCCATGGTTACAATCAGAAAAAAGAAAAAAAATGTATTTAGTTTTATTTCACTTTAAATAGATTAATTATTTATTCCATAAATACATTATTTATTCCAAAAACATGGCCGCCAGGCAGCAACGACATGTTCAGATTTTGTATCTTTTCTCGATCATATTATAGTCCGACAAGGCCTGAATGGAACAAAAATTGTCGGACACATAGTCCGACATGGCAGTTAACGTGTTAAGATAGATTCAACCTTTAGAAGGGCTTCAGGTCATATCAGAACTTAGTTAGATTTCGTCTAAACTAAACATGATATTGTATTTCTAAAGTTCAACGATAATATTGTATTTACATTTTGAAAACACTAACATTATGTATTATGATTCTATCTCTAAGATTAGCTAAACCTCTCACCTTGTACGGTGGGTAGTATTCTTTAACAATAGATTTTTTTAAACATTCACTGAAAAAAAAAACTTTTTAACAAAAATTTAACCGCCGAAAAAACTGAAAAGCAAAAAATAAGAAACCTAAGTAATTTTGAGTCGGCACCAAACAAATAAATTAATTTTGTTTGGTTATCTATATATTAATACGTGAAGCGAAAACTTTGGATCCCTTTTTACGAAAATTGGACGGACGGAGGAGTATGAAATTTCGCACACTTATAGTTTATACAGAGAAGAAGTGACGAATGCTAATATTTTTTTAAATTATGCGTTAAAATATATTATTTTCAATAAATAACACGTTACACACACTACTGTTCATTACCGTGTATCTAATACACACATGCATAGATATTCTTTTGTTTATGGTCCAAATCTGTCTTTATTATTTTGTGCAGTGTTACCAACACCCAGAAATATTTACCCCTAAAGCTTAAGTTAAAAACCCATAAAATTGACACAATTACTAAAAAAATCCGCTAAAAATTATAATGAAAAAACCAACGAATGTTCAGTAATCATAGACGCCACACAGTAGTTATATTTGTCTATATTTATTACGGGACATTTGTTAATCATTCACTCTGCATTCTTAGTATCGAGGAACCGTACTAGAAGTCGCTAATACTTTTATTGTAATCAAAAACACAATGAGAAATGTAAGATGGCAAAAAATCCCTAAGAATACCCCTAAAAATGGAACGCCCCTAAAAATCTCAATCCTCTTATTTACCCCCTAAATTTGGGAAAACCTCTAAGTTGGTAAGCCTGATTTTGTGTCTATAGTCTTACTAAATGTCACGTATATAGGTAATAAATTAATTTTATAGGTCTAAAACCTATTTCATTTTTAAAATCTATGATCATATCGAGAATATTTTTGTCTTTAATATTATTTGTATTAGCGACGATAGGAATTTAGTTTAGATTTAGAAGAAATATTTTTTGTGGTTTTATGGGGAGTGTCAAGTATGGCATTAGTAAGTTTCCCATACAAAACTTAGTGTCGTGTGCAAACTGTAGAGGTTGTATGCCTCACGATTGTACAGGCTGGTCATAGATTGTACGGGCTGGTTATAATTATGACATTTGGAACCATCATAATTAATTAAAAATAATAGGGAAAATTCTATAAAAACAGAACAAATTTCTGTGATAATTCATTCCATATTGTTCCATATCCAGCAGTTAAGAAGTATTAAGAAAATAAAAAAGAGAGTCGTGAAGAAGTATTCTTTACTCATTACACCTACGTCCTGGTCCTGGCCATCACCGTCCCGCCAGCGAACCCTCTCCACAGTAGCACAGCGTCAACAATTTGTCTATAATGTTACTGAATGTGAAATATAACCATATTATTTTTTTTATATTTATTATTAACTATATTTTTTCATTTAATAATGTATTTCTATTCCAATGAAGTACGGTCGAATTTCGACCAATGGGCGATCACTAGTTTCTATAAATGTAAGGTAATTTAGTGATACTTGGTCATTGATTGTTTGGCGCCGACTCAAAATTACTTTGGCTTTTTATTTTTTGCTTATCAAATTTTTCGGCGGTTAAATTTTTTGTTAAAAAGTTTTTATTTTTTGTGGCTATAATCTACTAATTACTACATGCTTACAAAATCAGACTATTATGTAAGAAGTTATGCATTACAATCAATGATTGAACAATCAATCATCCCCTGTTTTCCTACCCTTAGGGTTGGAATTTTCTTTCCAAATTTGCAAGGAACCACCTTCGGGATATAACCATTCCAATAAAAAAAGAATATCAAAATCGATCACTCTGTAAAAAGTTATGCGTGGTCATACATAAAAAAAAATCGCGTTGACTTGAGAACCTCCTCCATGTTTTTTCGTCGGCTAAAAAATCCGTATACATTGACCCAATTCACATTTCGTGCGTTATCCCGTTTTTCATAGTCTTCCACACAGGCTAATATCTACGAGGATCATATAACTAGGAACATAGAGAGTTTAACTACCATCGCTCGGTCGTCAATCGTCATAAACACGAGATGGTCATCGTCTCGTCGCCGTGATCATTCTCCCGGGTCCCGAGAGATAGAACCTCGAGATAATCGCAGGTTTTAACGAACAAGACGAAACAAGAGAATGATGAGCTGAATTTGATTTACTGGTGAATCCATCTCTACCAACTTTTACTATCGGACTAACCCTGAAATAGCAAAGAAAAATATCAGATGTTTTATACATTGCGTTGAGTTACGCAAACGTAGAAATGTGGGGAACAACTTCATCAGGTTTTATTTTCAGTTATGTCTTTTATACCTTTTATATAGTGCATTTATCCAGTTATTCCTAGTCGTTCTTAGTTTTAGTCTTCAATGGAGCCTACGATAAAATAGTATAACTGAGTATTCGTACCCAGTGACGTTTACTACTGCCGATCGGCCATTAAGTAGTGTTGCCTCTCCCGGGTCGCGTGAGATACAACCTCAAGATACTCGGTGTTGTTTACAACCAGACAGAGAATTATGAGCCGTAGATATCTCTTCTACCTGTGAATCAGAATCTGGAGAAGATGGAAAGGAGTGTTTTTAATACGCTAAACACGATAAATTGCGGTTACCAATTGAATAGCTTGCCTTGTTTGTAAGGGCAACATTTATTTTTTTAAACCTTATACACAAGTGAACAAATAATATACGAAGGCGAACTTAACGGTTGAGGCATTTTCAGCCTTATAGTGATGCAGAGACAATACATGGAGAGTGTAACATAAGGGATAGACAACTCGTAAAAACAATAAAATACAAGAGTCATAAAAAACAAAAAAAACCGGCCAAGTGCGAGTCGGACTAGCGCACCGAGGGTTCCGTACAAATCTGTAGGTATTCTCGGTTTAAAAATAAATGTTTTTTTATTTTTTTATTTCAGTTGATTTAATGTAAGGTAAATTGCGGTTTACGATTTATGACGTTTTAAAAAAAACTACTCACTCGATCTCGTTCAAACCAATTTTCGGTGGTAGTTTACATAGTACATCATATATTTATTTTAGTTTTATCATTCTCTTATTTTAGAAGTTACGGGGGGGGGGACAATCATTTTACCACTTTGGTAGTGTCTCTCGCGCAAACTATTCAGTTTAGAAAAAAATGATATTAGGAACCTCATTACCATTTTTAAAGACCTATTCATAAATACCCCAAATGAATGGGTTTTATGAAAAAAAAATTTGGGTTTCTGCTCTATGTATGGGGAACCCCAAAATTTAATTTTTTTTTTCTATTTTAGTGTGAAAATCTTAATGCGGTTCACAGAATACATCTACTTACCAAGTTTCAACAGCATAGCTCTTATAGTTTCGGAAAAAAGTGGCTGTGACATACGGACGGACGGACAGACAGACAGACAGACATGACGAATCTATAAGGGTTCCGTTTTTTGCCATTTGGCAACGGAACCCTGAAAAACAACTACATTGTCTGGAGAAATAACGATCGGTGGAGGAGAAAACGAATCCAGCAAGTCAGCGCTGGAATGTTTCGGCCAACTTCTGATGGATATATTCACGTGCTTTAAAAGATAACCTACTGGTTTAATAACCCATCATATCTCTTTAGACGATCTATACGGAAGCCGATTATCAATATTTTCTTGTTTTCTACTAGCGAATATCATGTTCTGTGGTTTCCGTCTATTGTTCCGTTTGGCGCCGGACGTAAAGAATAGCACCATCCTATTTCTTCCCTTGGGTGCCGTAAAAGGCGACTAAGCGACTTACTAGTGAATGTGCAACAACGTTCTATATGTATTTTACCACCATACTGCGATCGCCAACGGGCCTACCAAGCGTGGCGATTATGACGACCCCTCTTTATCGACGTTTATGCCCACCAGTGGACACCTTTCGGCTGAAATGATGATGATATTTTCACGATTCAAATATTGCTATGTCCCAAACTTAAACTAGTTTTACCTCGATAGCTTATTCGATGATTGCCAAGCAAAAAATCGTATTTTAAATTATGTCAATTTATGGTGAAACTAGCAAACCCGGCGAACTCCGTTTCGCCACCAGATAGCTTCGTTTTATGTAACATTTCGTTTGGTGATTAAAAGAAGAAGAATTTTATTTTGTTTTATTATTTTGTTTTTTGACAACGTCTGCCTGAAATCGCCTGCCAACAATATCATCAAGCCGCCAAAGATGTTGTTATTTCACCGAAGATCCTTCAGTGTGAAGTTAAGTGCTTCAAGTGATTTCTTATGTGCCATTGTGCACTCATCCCAAACAATGAGCTTGCATTGCATCAACAATTTTCCCATTGCACTGGATCGGGAAATATTGCATGTTGGAGTATCAATTGTGTTTAAATTAAGTGGCAACTTAAGCGCAGAATGTGCAGTACGACCGCCATCTAGAAGAGTCGCCGCAATTCCAGATGATGCTAACGCCAAAGCTATGTCACATCTTGATCGAATAGTGGCCAAAATCAATGAAATGACAAATGTTTTCCCTGTTCCTCCAGGTGCGTCCAGGAAGAATAGACCACCAGTATTATTGTCCACCGCTTGCATTAATGTTTCGTATACTTGTTTTTGCTGTTCATTCAGCAACGGCAACTTATTTCGAACGAATTCCTGCAATGTATCAACATTGTATTGCAGCTCTCGATTTAATTCTTGGTTGAATGCATCGTGCATCGATCGATTTGGCGCAATCATTCCTACTTCAATCAGTAGCTTGTTTGCAATAGTCAAGCATTGATCCTCAATCAGAATCAATCCTTCATTGTAGATTTGGTGAAATTCAGTGCGTGTACATCATTATTCTTTGCGGCAAGAATTGCTCGGAAAACATTTTCAAATGGCGCCGTATGTGAAAAAAGATTTTCCCGCTTTTCTGTTGAATTTTTTCCTAAATTTTCTTTGCTATAAACCTCACGGAGCCCGAGACCTTCCAACGAATGCAAAACCGTGGAAATCTGTTCGTGCGTTCTGGAGTTATAGCGTCAGGAAGGAAAACCCGACTTATTTTTATATAGTAGATTAGGTGTTAAGTAGTCTGCCAAGCCTTACACGTGTCTTTAACATAAACATCTTGTGATAAACTCCCAAGTGACATCAAAAAAGATAACTTACATTTGAATTCTCAGTCTCTTAATGCGGAAGTCTCCATGTCTCTCGAGAGTATATTATTCATGATACAAAAACATTAATAACTTCCTGTACTACCAAAATCTGTTTCGAATAGATTGTAGTAACGTATTCAGCTATCTCAAAGCGCAAAAAATAAGGCGCAGTATTGTATTTGTTGTAAACATTCTTAAAAAATGTGTTATGAAAACCACCCATTTTTGTTGTATTTCGTACATGATCTCGAAGTTAAGGATGAGTCTCGCCAGTTTTAACCGAAACCAAAAAAGGAGCTGTTCTCTTTTTTCGATACAAATACAACTGGTTTATTTCTTGTGACTTGTGTTGTATGGTAGAAAATTAAAATACTTTCTACAACTTGAGGATCCTGCATTTTCTATAGAGGATTAGTGAAGTTTACATCCTGTTCCTCATACCTCCAGAGATTTAAAAATCCTTGTAATTCTACATACTATTACAATTTTATATTAAAAATATAGACACCAAAAGCATAAACAGTCAAGTGAGCAAAGCGGTAAGTTTAAACAATTAGATAGGTACACTATTAGGTCTTCTTATTACAACAGATTTATAGTAGTTAACTAAATATACTCCAACGGCTACCAGTTCCAACAAGTAAGTGGTGCTTTACTTAGATCATTAAAACTGTTTCGGCTTAGTCCAGACAGGGCACTAAATTTACCTGAACTTGCGATGATTATCATAGTTTTGGTTCCTTTTTCAGAACAATGATCATTCAGGGAACTGTATTTTGAGATGCTTGATTCGAATGTTCATTCAAATCTTTTTTGTAAAATAGCTCGAGCGATGCAACTTGCGGCAAGCATCGCCTGTTTCTCGGCGACTCCTCCTCTAAAGGGTCCCACCCCTCCTCGAAACGATAAATTGCAAATGTTAATATTTACGTGATTGATACACATTGATCGTCTACGAAATGCAATTGAAGCGACAGTATTACTACAATAGTGACGTATATAAACCAACTGATCGTTTCGGTTACCCTTAAACAACTTCTTTCTGAATGTGAAAACTATATGGGTATGTTTTTTTTTTATTCCATCTTTCTTTATTTGTGAAGTATGTTGTAATCATAATCTGGCAGGTTAAGTAATTTATGCGGCCTTCCCAAATGTCTTTTCTTTGATAGTGTTAGCCGAATCGTTGAGCTTCTTAAATTCTGAGTTGAGCTGCACAATTAGTGACAAATGCTTGCACTGACTGGACAAGTCCACTCAATCTGTGTTGTTCTTTCCTCTTAAGACCATTTCAGACAGCTATCTATATGGTCTTCACATCATGTGAGCAAGATTATGCCCAACTTTAAAAGAGACTTTGACCTCTGAGTTTGTTTCGGCCTTTCTTTTCAGAGTAGTCAGATAGGATACGCCGACCTCATCTAGCTGAATTTTTTTTATTATTCACATGTAAAAGTGTTTGCACAAACCCATTGACAGAAATAAAATAGTTTACATTGATTTTCTTCACAGCCGCTATCACAAGATGCGTGTTGTTTGAGAGGATAGTTCATGGCCTAGGGAGGAACAGGGTAAAATGATAAAATCGTATGTTCCAAATGGCTCGCAAACTTCCAAAGGCTTATTGGATGACAACGAAAACGATGTCTCCAAGGCGTAAAGTGATTGAAAGGGTTACCAAGTCAAACACTTGATAGTATCAACAATGTGCCGATCTACACGGTTTCCACTTTAAAAAGAGCATCCGAAAAAGATTATAGCCATCTTTTACCCTCTTTTGCAAAGCAACATGATTTAAGTGAAGAGAAAGATAGAACGAAAAAGATAAGCTTGCTTTCTGAATCAGGTCACAAATCTATTGTGAAATGGAGTTTTTACATCACATATTAGAACTACGTAAGCCCAAAAGCAATGCCCAAACATATCAACAATTACGCTCCCTGAATAAAAACTTAAAGGAATTCACAGTTGCATTAGTAAACTGAAACGACAAATATAAATCCAATTTATCGGAAGATAAAACAGATTTCTTCCATCCGTTTGCAGATCAAGAGCACACTGCAAATACTGGGAGCGAATGGCTTTATGAATTCGTTGCGCTTAATTTCCCAGTGTGACCATGGCCTTAGATTGAAGAATTCGCTACCTTTACAATGGATAAAACTCCACACAATCGCGCCGGTGGGAGTGGTCATTATACTTGATGGATACATAAGTTTATAGACGCTTGACGACCACGAGACTGAATTGTGTTTGTTGGAAAATGAACAGGTATTGTCTAGTGTGTTTTCTTGAGATTGAAGTTTACAGCATTGTAAACCTTTTGAAACTCCAGGCGAGAATCATCCCTGAAGTTTCAAGGGTTAGGCAGAGATTTTTGGTACACTTCATAAAGCTCATTTATGTTTATAGTCCCATTTAGGTGATGGGGGGCGAGCCTATTGCTATAAACCGGGCTGAAAACGAATACCGGATAGCTGAAAAATACCTGTTAAAAAATCATATTAAATCCAATCAATAAAAAAGCAATAAAATAGCAATAGAAACGGAAACTCTATCCCTTTCTTTTTATTAGTATCCTCCACAATTTCGCCTACAGAGGTCATGTAACAGACCAGAACTCGACATTCGCAGTTCACACTCGACCGGGTTTCCAATCCCAGCTATAATAAGCCTAATAAAAGCTAAGCTATATAATTTCATATTAAGTAGTCCTAATTCTTTTTTCCAGTGATTTTCGAAGGATCTTAAACAAAAAGTTTTCGTCTACTTTTATTAAAAGGGTAAGTAGCACACCAAAGTATTCTATTAATTATGAAAATGTTTGCTCCTCAAACTCTTTCATTAATTTGAACTGGAACACGGAAACATATATGTAGGTATCTGTTTTCTACGTGAATCAAACGTAATCTCTTCTATATCGTCACCATATTGAGACTTATTTAATTAGTTAATACGAGATATTATTGTTCCGGGTTATTTCCTTACCGGTTGCTATCTTGTTCGTGCATAAACACTAAACACATAGCTAACTGTAAAATAGTTTATCTAGTTTGATACTGTGAGATGTGTGTTCCTAGGAGTTCTGTATTAGTTGTCCTCAGAGAAGTGCGTTGAAGTTGCTAAGTTCATATCCTAGTTCAGTGCTAACTTGTTGTTTATTTTTAAGTAGGGAAGGATAAAATGGATAAAGCAGTAAGATGAGTGTATGACATGAATTTAATAGAATTTATATTGAAACTGTGTGTGAGTATTTTGAGTTTAATGGAATTGTATTTTATGTGGATTGTGTTAGATTTTGATGTAACTTCATCAAAAAGAAAGTACTCACAAAATACTACTGACGTACAATAAAGCGTTAAAAAAGTTACTTTAAAAAGGTATACTTTTCACAGAGTTGGCTTATTGATTAAGTATTTAACTTTTTTTCTTTTACACTTTTTATATATTATGACTACTTTTGTTAAAAAAAACTTTATACGATCAAATAAGAATTTGGTCATCACTTTTATAAATGTTTTGAAAAAAATGAGAATGGTTGCCAACAACCTTAAAGTCATTTTCAACCGACGAAAAAAAACGGAGGAGGTTATCAATTCGACGCGTATTTTTTTTTTTTTTTTTATGTATGACCACGCATAACTTTTTACATAGTAGTCCGATTGTGACAATTCTTCTTTTATTGGGAAGGTTATACTCCCAAGGTGGTCCCATATAAATTTGGAAAACAAAATCGAACCCTAAGGGTCGGAAAACAGGGGATGATTGATTGTTCACTCACTGATTGTAATGTATAACCATGCATAACTTTATACAGAGTAGTCCGATTTTGATAATTCTTTTTGTGTTGGATAGGGTATACCTTGCCAAGTATTATTAGTAAATTAAAGCCACGAAAAAAATATAAAATAAAAACTTTTTAACAAAAAATTAAACCGCCGAAAAACTGAAAAGCATAAAATAATAAACCTTAAAATTTTGAGTCGGCGCTGAAAAATCAATGAAAAAGGATCACTCAAAGCGCCGACTCATAATTTTAAGGTTTATTATTTTATGCTTTTCAGTTTTTCGGCGGTTTAATTTTTTGTTAAAAAGTTTTTAGATCCTAAATTGTTGTGCAAAACGAAAAATGATTAGAAAACCTATAGATAATTTTTATAGACCTATTCTCCATTTTTGTTGTCGCCATATTGCAATTTGATAATCGAGGATTCCTACTTTAATCGATTTGCGTCGAAACGGAGGATTCCTACGGTAGGAATCATCCAAATTGGCCCACGCATTTCATCTCTAGAGCACCACAAAGGTACAGAGTAGGTGTAGGAGGTCAACATACATAGGCTAATAAACAAATTACCCTCCTATGTGTCGCGTAGTCGGGTAAAAAGGGGCTTTGCTCACCAGTGGAATAATTACTTCCAACATTTAATGAAAGGTCATACATATTTTCAACAGCTAGAAATAATCTCTCACATAATCTCAACATGGCTGATGCATGATATTGTTACGTAGATCGTAAAGTCTAGAAGCATCATGCTAACTCCGTCTCAGAAAGGGGCAGTGTGACGTAAATCGAAAAGTCTAGAAACATCACGCTAATTCCATCTAAGGATGGGGCAGTGTTGGAAACTTCTGGAAATGACACGCTAACGCCATCTGTTATTGAGTAGCAAGTACTACACGAAATTGTACGTAGACGCTACTGCCATCTATTGTCGAATAGTGGCATTAAACAGTTCGATGGAAGTTACTAGAAGCTTCTACGCTGTGGCAGTGTCGAATGTTCGAGAATGTTCTGCTCGGGATATAAATAGCGGATTGTTGGGCCGACAGGCAGTTCGATTTCGGAAGCGAGCGAATACGATTCGAGTGATACAGTACAAGCTAAACAAGTGATTCCAAGTGACGTTTCTTGTAGTTGCGATATTTGTGTTTATTTAATTAAACTGTGTTGTGTGTTTTGGTAAATTGGTTTAAATTAATTTATCCCGAACCCCAGCTCGTAACATTTGGTGTCAGAAGTAAGGGATAAATTATGCCAGTTTTACCGAAGGAGGATACGGAAGGTATCCGTACCAGGAGTCAGCGCCAGCAGGAGGTGGATCAGAGGCGGTTTGAAGGAACTTCTAGACAGACACCTGGGGGTAATCAGCCGATGACGGAGCCAGTCTCCCAAGCGTCTGGTGTTGCTACAGCATCACCAGCCATGGATCTTTCTGCGCTAATGGCGATGCTGCAGGAGCAGGCCCGCCGACAGGAAGAACAGGCCCGCCGACAGGAAGAACAGTCCCGCCGCCTACAGGAACAGCTGCAGCAGGACAAAGAGGAGCAAGCTCGCCGGCAGGAAGAACAGGCCCGTCGACAGGAAGAACAGGCCCGCCGCCTACAGGAACAGCTGCAGCAGGACAAAGAGGAGCAAACTCGCCGACAGGAAGAACAGGCCCGCCAACAGGAAGAACAGGCCCGCCGACAGGAAGAACAGACGCGCCGCCTGCAAGAACAGCTTCAGCGTGATAAAGAGGAGCAGGTTCTCCTTTTGAAAGATCTACATGCGATATTTTGCAAAGAGATCAAAGCCATGAAGGAGAAGGTTCAGCTACACGAAAATCGTATCTCCGAGGTCGAAATCCAGGTCGCGATCATATTTAACTGCCACTAGCTAATTTAAAAATTTCTTATTTACATTCAGAATCACAATTACACTGTCTTACTTAACTGTACAAATA
Organism: Aporophyla lueneburgensis; assembly: GCA_932294355.1. NCBI lineage: Eukaryota > Metazoa > Arthropoda > Insecta > Lepidoptera > Noctuidae > Aporophyla > Aporophyla lueneburgensis. Next base: position 25,298,781 of record OW028753.1, read on the forward strand.
GTTCCGGCATTAACATAGCTACACCTGACAACGGCGTAGCTCGAGTTCGATCCCCACAAATCGTAAACTCTTTTTGTAAGTTATTTGGTATTTTTCTGACATGTCTACAGAAATTAACCAAAACGTAACTTTCCGACGACGTAAGCAGTTGTTTAGATCAAAGTCAATAGATTCGTTGAGTCATGACTCCTCATCATTGGACAAAACAAATTCGGACATAAGTACAAGAAGTCTTGATCTATCAACGGGTATAAGCAGAAACGAATTAGAAGAAATGAAGGTAGAAATATCACAGTTAAAAGAACAATTTGAAATAACACAAAGTGAATTAGACAAGGTGATATGCGAAAACAACGAACTTAAAGAAACAGTATTGCGACAGCAAGTTTATATTAATGCTTTGAAGGATATTAGTACTAGTCCTATAAAGTCGCAAAGACAAAAGTTATTGTCTGTACGAAGAAAAAAAAATAGACGTTCTATTACGGACAATCTACCTGTGGTATCCTTAGGCCAAGAATGCCACAGTGAAAAGAACTGTATTGAAAGCTCAAACATTATATTGGACTCAGATCATTTTGATGAATCTTCAAGAAAGGTAGACTATGACAGAACTTCAGAAACCCTAGTATCCTTATCTGATGTCCAAGTAAACCTTGACAAGAAACAAATGAACAAAGACCTAAATAAGTTATGTATAATAAGTGATAATAATGTTAATGCCATATTAGGTATTGCCGAAAACACCTTTCCGAATGACAAAATATGTCACTATTGTATGCCTAAAGCGGGTATTACGGAACTCTTTGCATCATTAGACTCAAAACTTGTAAATTACACTCTTAATGACTATTGTATAATCTTCTTAGGTGAACAAGACTTTTTAGTCTCCAAAAATTATGCAGAATTAGTAGATCATATAAAATGTAAACTCGAAAAGATATTGCATACGAATATTATTGTATGTTGTCCTACTTTTAAATTAAAATGGAATACTAGTTTGTTTAATACCAGAATAGAAGCTTTTAATCGACTTTTGTACCTAAGTAATAAGAATTTTAAATTTGCATACACTTTTGACACTAACAAACAGCTAGAATATTCCTATAAAATGTTTTATAAGTATACCGGCAAAGTTAATAATATAGCAATAAAAAATGTTTTCGCTAACTTGAAAAACTATTTGCAGCTATTTAAAGCTTCAGATCATGAACATTCTAGTTCTAATAATTTTAGTATGTCGCAAGCATATGAAGATAGCGAGAAGTGTGGGTTAAGGCCTGGTACAATTCCTTATTACTTTAATAAATTGTGCACAGAGCAACTTTCATCCAAAGTATGTAATTATAGCACAGTTATTAATGACACTGATCTTTTTCGTGAATAATAAATCAAATTCAGTCTGTAAAAGTACTTCGATGCAGAAAACCAGCTGTTTAAGGATTTTCCATCAAAATGTATGTGGAATAAGTAATAAAAAAAATGAACTCGAATTATACATTGCAACCACGGGTTTTCAGTTGGACTACCTGTGTATAACAGAACATTTCTTAAATCAACAGTCTGCTCAAGTATTTAACTTTTCCAATTATAATTTAGTGTCATACAACACAAGATCGAACAAAAGAAGGGGAGGTACTCTTGTTTTAGCCCATATATGTAGATAAAGAAAGTGAAAATATTGATTTTGTAAAAAAAATGTATAGATCTGATAGTTTCGAAATATGTGGGGTTAGAGATCTTGAGACAGGGTTAAACCTTTGTTGTTGTTATAGAAGTCCTTATGACAAAAATTTTGAAAGTTTTATAACTAGTTTAGAAAAATTGTTAGAACATTTTATTAACAAGAAATGTATTATATGTGGTGACTTTAATATTGATGTACTTGTTGACAGTAAGAAGCATGCTGAATTTTTAAGCATATTGACTTGTTATAATTTTCGATACCTTATAAATATTCCTACTTTTATACGAAACAATGCTAATTCGTGTTTAGACAACATCATTACAAATCTTGCGGATGAGGACATAGATCAATATTTTGTTGATCACAATGGCTTGGCAGATGGTCATGGTGGACTTTTCTGCAATGCAGTTCTTGAAAAAATAAATACGAAATCGAAAAAGTCTAATCAAAATATAATAATAAAAAAAAGAATATTTAATCATAAAAATAGCATTGCTTTCAAAAAATGTATTGATAATAAAAATTGGATAAATATGGGAATAAATTGTTTTATAAGCTGTCTTGGTATTGCATTTCAAGATTGTTACCGAAAGAAATCAATTAGGATAAAGCCCTATAAAAACACATCAATACAATGGATTACTAAAGGGGTTAAAGTTTCAAGTAAAATGAAGAGAGTACTATGCTCAGGTACAGTAAATAATGCCAGCCTAAAAAAGTATAAAAACAACTATGTTCGAATTTACAGAAGAGTTATTCAGCAAACCAAGAAAAAATCCACAATGAATCATTTAAATACCGCTAAAAATATAGTAAAACAGACGTGGAAACTTGTTAATGAATGTACAAATAAAACAACAAATAGGAATTGTAGAAATTTAACCCTAATAGTGAACAATACAGTAATAACTGACCCGCAGCAGGTCGCAAATCAATTCATTGACAGTTTTGTGTTCAAATCGTCACTCGCTAACAACGAAAAAGAAAAGGCAATGACTTTTCTATCAGATAGCACAAAAAGAGTTGAAAGTGATCTAACCTTCTATAAAACTACACCTTTTGAAATTACAAAGATTGTTAGTAAAATGGCCAATAAAAAATCATGTGGTTATGATGATTTACCGATATCGATTTTGAAGGAGAATATAGACTCTTTGGCTTTCCCTCTTTCTGACTTTTTTAATAAATGTTTCGAAGAGTCCGTCTTTCCAGACCAGTTAAAACTGGCTAAAGTAGTACCCATATTCAAAAAAGGTAGTAAGACTGATCCGAAAAATTACCGACCCATATCTCTTTTGCCGACCTTGTCAAAAGTATTTGAAAAAATCATTAAAACGAGACTGATGGTACACTTAAATGTAAACAAAATAATTAATTTAAGACAATTTGGGTATCAGAAAGGTGTCGGTTGTGCAGATGCTATAGACACACTTATAAATGACATAATTGAAAAATTAAATAACAAAATGAAAGTGGCAGGCCTATTCATAGACCTTAGTTCCGCGTTTGATACAATTGATTATGAATTACTACTAAATAAACTTGAATTTTATGGTATCAGAGGCAAGTCCCTAAAACTTTTAAAATCCTACTTACAAAATAGACGGATGTTTGTAGAAGTTAAAAGCATCGATGAAAGTAATCATGAAGTCATATACACCTCTAAAATTACTAATATAAAACGTGGTGTGCCCCAAGGCTCAATTTTAGGACCAATTCTGTTTATATTATTTACAAACGACTTGCTTAACTTTATGCATTATGTTCAGCCTGATGTAAAACTTGTTGTCTTTGCAGATGATACTAATATAATAATTGGGGCGAATGACTTAAAAGAATTGACCAAAAATGTAAATAAAAGCCTGCAAAATCTCTGTGATTGGTTTACAGCCAACAACCTTTTGCTAAACACGAGTAAAACTAACATCATTTTATTTAAAACAACAACTCGCCAAAATGACAATTTAGATGTACAAATTAAAGGAAACAAAATTGAATTAGTGGACAAAGTCAAATTTTTAGGGATATACATAGATGTGTATTTAAATTGGAAACAGGAGCTAGTTGCTATTGACTCATCAATTTCATCAGCATGCTATGCACTAAGGAGCCTAAGAGATATGTTGGATTTAAAGCAATTAAAGGCTATATATTATGCACTGGTAGAATCTAGGTTAAGATACAGCATAATGCTTTGGGGAAATAGCTATTGTTATAACTGTCGGAAAGCGTTTATTTTACAGAAACGTGCCATAAGGACCATAGTTAGGATCTCTCAAAGAGACTCATGTAAAGAGCACTTTAAAGAATTAGAAATTTTAACTGTACCAAGTTTATATATATTAGTAATCCTAAATCACTTTGCAAAGTATATTCATGAGTATGAAACGCAAGAGGAACGTCATATAAGAGAAAGCACAAGAAGGAAAGAATTCAAACACAAAAATGCACCAAATTTTAACATAGTTAAGCATTGTTCCAGATACCAAGCAGTTGAGTTATTTAATAGGTTACCAACTGAATTAAAATTATTAATTTATTGCTCTGACTCATTTAAAACTAAATTAAAAGCCTTCTTGTTGGAAAAATGTTTCTACTCAGTATCAGAATACATGTCAAATGATAAAAATGGCCTATAATAACAGTGAACAATCTGTATACTAAATTATATTCTGATTTAACTATCAACTAACTCCTTTATTATTATTATTATTTTTTTTTTTGACATTTAATTTTAAATAATATCGGACATTAATTTGACATTGTATTTATTTGTTAACATTTTTTTATTTTTTTTATTAATTTAATTAATTTGACTCACACATTTCTTTTTAACTTTAATTAGGCTTTTTAATGTATTGTTTTGTGCATGTGATAATTTTATTTAATTAATGTAATGTTCAACACAATTGTTAATTGTTATGAATAAATAAATAAATAAATAAAATGAGATATGGTGACGCGCACCTGGAACACGTTTTTCGTGCCCAGTTGAGGGATCGTGTGCAGCGCAGTGGTGAAAATCTGCAGCAGTGGGCCCTAGAAATTGAAAAGTTGGTCCGAAAGGCGTATCGGTCTGCGCCTGCACTCATCGAAGGGACTTTGACTCAAGTATTTATAAATGGCATACGGGATCTGGAAGTAAGAGCTGCTGTGAGACTTGGGCACCATGAGAAGCTGAAGGACGCCTTGGCCCACGCGTTGGAGGTGGAAGCAGTGAGGCATGATCATCGAGCCCATCGCTTCAGAGAGGTTGTGGAGTCACCTGCTCGTGACCGTATTAGGTACAGCCCTAGATGTTACACTTGTGGAGAAAAGGGCCACCTCCGGTCGAATTGCCCGAAGCGAAACACTGCCAGCGAATATCACACCCTGGTTAGAAGGGTGTCCGACATTACAGCGCAACAGCAAGAGAAATTCGTAAGCGATAAGAGTGCGGGGCGAGTATTGGTTGGTGTTAATAGAGCCCCAAGGATTCCGATGTTACAGGCCAATGACGGCATATCCCACGGTAACGCGGACGCTTTATCAAGAAGACCTTCTCCTGAACAGTACAAACATTGTGTCAGACAGGAAGCTAAGGAAGTAGTTCCTGTTAGGGTGCTAAGATTGGACCTTCGTGACAAATGGAAGGAAACCCTACGGCATGCCCAGCAACGTGATACAGACATCAGGCCAATTCTCGAGTGGATTAAAGCTGATGCTCCCAAACCGAAATGGTGTGATGTTGCAGCGATGAGTACCACCACAAAGAATTATTGGGCACAGTGGGAGAGCTTGATGCTCCAGGATGGTGTCTTGTGCCGCAAAAAGGAAAATGGTCGAGGGGATAGCTGTCACTTGCAAATGGTCGTCCCGAAAGCAAAGGTACCAGATGTTCTACAGAACTACCACAGCGGTTGTTCAGGAGGACATAGGGGTGTAAAAAGGACTCTATTGAAGATCAGAGAACGGTTCTACTGGATCCACTATCGACAGGATGTTGAGGATTGGTGTCGCAAATGCACCAGTTGTGCGGCGGTAAAAGGATATGCGAACTGCGTCTAAAATTATTCATGTAGATGGATTGGCATGATACTACGGGAATAATGATGCTCGGGACGAGCATGTCTAAGGAGGGGGCAGTGTTACGTAGATCGTAAAGTCTAGAAGCATCATGCTAACTCCGTCTCAGAAAGGGGCAGTGTGACGTAAATCGAAAAGTCTAGAAACATCACGCTAATTCCATCTAAGGATGGGGCAGTGTTGGAAACTTCTGGAAATGACACGCTAACGCCATCTGTTATTGAGTAGCAAGTACTACACGAAATTGTACGTAGACGCTACTGCCATCTATTGTCGAATAGTGGCATTAAACAGTTCGATGGAAGTTACTAGAAGCTTCTACGCTGTGGCAGTGTCGAATGTTCGAGAATGTTCTGCTCGGGATATAAATAGCGGATTGTTGGGCCGACAGGCAGTCCAATCCGTTTAAGTAGTCACAATCTTTTCAGGATTAACTACGAGATGCCCCACAAAAAAAAAAAAAAAAAAAAAAAAAATAATAAAAAAAAAAAAAAAACCGACAGGCAGTTCGATTTCGGAAGCGAGCGAATACGATTCGAGTGATACAGTAGCGAAGCGAAACAAGTGATTCCAAGTGACGTTTCTTGTAGTTGCGATATTTGTGTTTATTTAATTAAACAGTTTGTGTGTGTTTTGGTAAATTGGTTTAAATTAATTTATCCCGAACCCCAGCTCGTAACAATATGAAAATAAAGGCATTCATATTTGCCACAAGAATATCAAACAATTGCCGGTGTTATTTCTTGGTGTCCAACAATCTATACTTATCTATACTAATATTATAAAGCTGAAGAGTTTGTTTGTTTGTTTGGTTGAACGCGGTAATCTCAGGAACTACTAATCTGAAATAAAAAATTATTATTGTGCTGAATAGCCTATTTATTGAGAAAAGGTACAGGCTGTATAACATCACGCTACAACCAAAAAAAGCGGAGCAGCAACGGAAAATGTACGAAAACTAGCAGGCAATTCCATGTGACGGGAAGGGTCAGCGAAGCAAAATTTGGCCACGGACGAAGTCGTGGGTAGAAGCTAGTTGCGAAATAAAGCTGATTGCAAGACGGAAGGCTTATTACAGCTGGGACTGGACAAACCTGGTCGAGTGTGAACTGCGAATGTCGAGTTCTGTTCTGTTATATGACCTCCGTAGTCGAAATTGTTGGAGGTTACTAATAAAAAGAAAGGGAAACAGTTTCCGTATGTATTACTTTCTTACTGACTGTATTTAATACTTACTGGATGGTTTTTTGTCAGCTATCCGGTATTTGAGTTTCAGTCCAGTTTATGGCAATAGCCTCCCCGTATTACCTAAATGGAGCGTTAAACGTAACTGACAAAATGAGGTTTATGCAGTATTCTGCACATCTCTACCTAACCCTTGAAACCTCAGGGATGTATCTCGCCTGAAGTTTGAAAGGGTTTACAATGTTATAAACTTCAAACTCAAGACAACACACTAGACAATACCTGTTCATTTTCCAACAAAAATACAATTCAGTCTCGTGGTCGTCAGGCGTCAACAAACGTATATTTTAATCAATTATAATAACCGCTCCCTCCGGCGTGATTGTCTAAATTCTAACCCATTGTAAAGGGAACAAATTATTCCATGTAAGGCCACGGTCACACAGGAGAATTGAATTGATAAAACCATTCGCGGCCAGCATCAGTGTGGTTTTTGTCTGCAAACGAATGGAAGAAATCTGTTTTACCTTTTGATAAAGTGGATTTAGATTAGTTGTTTCAGTTTACTAATGCAACTGTGAATTCCTTCAGGTTTTCATTTGTCGGCATTCGTTTTGTGATTGGATCTATTAAAATGTGATTTAACACATAATCTGCCTCGTTGGTCTATGGTAGCAAGCGCTACTGCTGAGCATGAGGTCTTGGGTTCGATTCCCAGGTCGGGCATAGTGTTATTGGGTTTTTCCATCTGGAATTTCTCTGTAGCAGCCCGGAGTCTGGATTGGTGCCCGGTGGATGGCAATAGGCTCGCCCCCTATTACATGGGACTTAAACATAACAGGCGAAATGTGGGTGTACTGTAGGTACACCTCTGCCTAACCCTTCGGGGAAACAAGGCGTCATGTTATGTGTATGTGTTAACACATAATTTTATAACAGATTTGTGACCTGATGCAGTAGGCAAGTAAATCTTTTTTGTTCTATATTTCTCTCTCTCCGTTTAAATCAACATGCTTTGCTATACAAGAGGGTAAAAGTTAGGTGATAATCTTTTGCGGGTTTTCTAGTGAAATCCGTGCAGATCGATATAAATAAATAAATATCTTAGGACAACCAACACACCGTTATCTGATCCCAAACTAAGCAGAGCCTGTACTTTGGTAACCATACAACTGATAAATGTACTTATATATTTCTAAATACATACATATTATAGATAAATTACACCCATATAATGTTGACATTAGAAAGTGTTTGACTTGGAAACCGTTCCTTATCCTTTCAATCACTTTACGCCTCGGAGACATCGTTCTCGTTGTCATCCAATAAGTCGTTGGAAGTTTGCAAGCCATTTGGATCATTCGATTTTATCATTTTCAGGATAGCTTGTTACCCTGAGTCAGCCTTGGCCATGACCTACCCGTTCAAGCAACACGCGTCTCGCGATAGCAGTTGTCGAGGGATAAGGTTGTAGTGGGATAAGTTTCTTGGTGACGTTAGTTTGGGTCTCATTAAATACTATTTTATGGTTTTGTGGCGGCAACTGCATCGTCTCATGTGAACAGCACACTACATAACAGTGATGTCACGCAAAATCCTGCATCACGCATGCAGAGTTTACAACACAACTAGAATGTATACAACGTCCCGACATCAATAGCCTCGTAAGACCCAACGACCTAATTTAATGACAAAAATATTTAGGCATTCCGGCCCAAGACAGTTTTTAAAATCATTATATTACGGCCCAGCGACCTAAAATTATGACATAATATTTAAACCTATTTTTTAGTTTAAATTAACCCACCAATTTAAATCTGTCACCAAAAATTCATTAACCTTGAATACATCTAATAAATATAAAGTACCCCCGGGGAAATACTCCCTAAAATAATTAAATCAAGAGCTTTTCATATAAACACATTTTTACTAGATCGAAGTTCTGGGCCGCAACTACTTGCGTCTTTTTTTAGTACATTGGGCCGTAAGTTTTATCGACCTATATTTAGGTTGGGCCTTACGAGGATAGACGGGCAGTTGTCCACCAGACACACGATTTGTCTGGTCAGAGAATTATCCCCTTTCTATAGAGGATGCATGAACTTTACACCTTTTCCTTACGCCTCTATAACTCGAGTATTACCTCTAAACTCAATTCGTTTGCATAAACCCGTGACACGATTCCATTAAATTAGAAAAATCTGAAATAGAGCAGCTCTTCATTATAAAAGCTAGAACATTCAGAAGAAATAATGTGTTCTACGGAATACGTGAAGCATTCGTATGAATGAGACCTTAACAAGATTTTCCACTCATTTTAATTCCTAAAGCTGATATATTTTTTCTTTAAAAACCATTTGAACTGGAATTCTGGAAATAAAAATATGCTTCATCGAATTTTATACGAGTGTAAAGAGGAACACAATTCTGTGTAATAACAATAGCAATTAATAGTCATTAGGCCGCGTTTCATTGTTATGGAAGGAAGTACGGCGAATTTGTTATTGACTACGAAAATAAATGATGGGTACCTATTGGGCTCGGTTCATAGCTTTTCCCAATTTATGGCGTTTGGTGCTTACCATCAATTTATCTAGGTATTTGCGACAACAAATTAGTACAACACCCCAATTTTTGGATCGTTAAACTTTGAATATGCTGTAATTAAAATGAAAAACCTAGGGCTAGTTCTTTTCAAGCTACAACGACTATTGTAACTTGACCTGCCGCTACGTAGCGCGTCAAGCTCCACAAAGCTCTGCAGCTCTGGTACATTAATCAAAGCCAGGCGGAAATTAATTATTGGCTAACGAGGATCGCAAGAGGTGTGTGTCGGTGCTGTCTTAATTAAAAGAGCTTTGGATGACTTTTTATGTGACGTCACTTGCTGGCACGCGCATACAACTTTCTTTTCAAAGAGAAGAATAGTTTGAAAGGGATTATGGTTTAAAATAAATTAATAGTTTAAAAAACACTAGAAAAACACGCTTTCATAAATGCACGTAAAAACCAAAAATAAATTATGGGTCGTTCAAGTTGTCTCTATTTCTGGGCTGAAGTGTAAACTATGTGCGTTTATTTATAATATTTGATTGTAAAAGCGTGGGGCGCTGGAACAGGAAATACTTTTTGTATAACTTGCTGCAAAATCAAGTTAAGCGATGTTACGGGAAGCATGTTACAGAGATCAGCACTCTAACTGAAGTTGCAGCACGACAAGTAGGTGGCTCTACATTAAACAGTCTGTTCAAAGTACCAGTTTGTGGAACTCAGACAAAACATGCGCCACCAGCGAGGAGACTTGACATTCGCCGACATTTTGAACGCCTCTTCTTTCCGGCAATTAAGTACATAAGGGTAATGCGTCAAAAGTGTAGAGTTCTTGTTCGTGGACGAGATATCTTTGTTTCCTTTGGTAAACCTTTGACGGCATAAACGTTATGCTCTTGTGTGACCTCATGCAGCTTCAGCCAGGAAGTTAGTATTAGTATTTGTTTACAAGAAAGTCTTTCCTGTTCTAGCGCCCCACGCTTTTACAATCAAATATTATAAATAAACGCACATAGTTTACACTTCAGCCCAGAAATAGAGACAACTTGAACGATCCATAATTTATTTTTGGTTTTTACGTGCATTTATGAAAGCGTGTTTTTCTAGTGTTTTTTAAACTATTAATTTATTTTATACTTTTTAGTCTTTGGTAACGAAATATTTTTAACATTTATACATTTATTTCAAGTAGCCCGCATCCTTTCCATCTCCGCCAGTGCGTCTGTATTGCATGGCGTTTTATCTGTCAGCTTAGAACAATCTAGCTCTTCAATCTGGAGACCACTAAGTGATTTTACTCTACTTAGGGCCACATACGCCTGTCCAGCCGCAAAAGTACGCGACCCTAAGTAAACCACTGCGTGGTCTACCGTACAGCCTTGCATCTTGTGCACGGTAGATGCCCAACTTAAAATTACTGGGAGCATGCGCCTTTCCACCATACCGTAGCTGTACTTGGCCGGGAATTGGATGCCTATAGGCTGAATTAGGTGCTCACCGTCATTTCCGAAATTAACTTTGATGGTCGGTATGTCGGTTTCATACATTTGGTCTCGTCTAAAGTGCGGCCAGATGATGTCAGAGATGAATCCGATACTCCCATTCACTAGCCCCTTCTCCACGTCTATATTGGATCGCAACATGATTTTAGCCCCTTTGAAAATTCTTAATTTACTCGGTAGTCCACCCGTTTTATTTATATCGCTAGGAATAATGGACTCCAATGAAGTATTTCCAAGGTTTCGGGTCGCGTCAATAAGTTGGTCTTGAGCCTTTATGTCGTACATTCCAGTACCTTTTCGTTCGTAAAATTTAAGAACTTCATTGTTGTGCTTCTCTACTTGGTCGTTTGTTGGATAAATACGCAGTGCCTTTTCAAGCGCAAACTCGCCGGTAGCATTTGATGAGACCTTAGTCAACAATACTGCGAGATGCTCGCTGTTCAGCTCTCCGACCCTCAAGGCGTTCAAGATGTCGGTGAAAGTCGTGTCTCCTCGCTGGCGCATGTTTTGTCTGAGTTCGACTAATGTGAAAAGTCGCCATAAATGAGTTGCTGGTCTCATGTGGTCTGGCTGTTGAAACACCTGTTTTCCACGCACTGGCGGAAGCTGCATGAGGTCGCCAAAGAGCATAACGTTTATGCCGCCAAAGGGTTCATCGGAATTCTTTAGCTGGCGTAAACGAGCGTCTATCATGCACAACATCTCGTACGGAACCATAGATATCTCGTCCACGAACAAGAACTCTACATTTTGCCACTGTTGACGCATAATTCTCAAGTAGTTGCCGGAGAGTTGATGCATATTCACTAAGACGCCATCTCTTTGAACTGGTAATTTGAGCAGGCTATGAAGTGTAGAGCCACCTACTAGTCATGCTGCAACTCCAGTCAGAGCGCCAATCTTTGTAACCTGCTTCCCGTAACATCTGTTCACTTGATTTTTCAACAAGTTAAACAAGAACGTCTTTCCTGTTTCAGCGCCACCAGTTACGAAAACTTTAAGCCTTTGTTGATCGGCCTGTTGTTGCGACTGAATGTTTGACGTGATAGTATTGAACAGTTGTCTTTGGTCCATATTCATAGCCTGTCGTGCTGAGTCGAATTGATCATTGGTCATAGCCTGTTCGGGATAGTCTTCAGTATGTTCTATATTGTCCAATACTGGAGGCTCTTCGAGGATCTGAAATGCGTGCACTTGATTGAATGGAATTTCCAGCTGCCGGTCGCGCTCTCTGTGCTGCTCCATGTGACCGCTAATTGCTTTCAACTGCTCTTCCCGAGCTAAGAAAGCCTCTCTTGCACTATCAAACCCTGGTAACAGTTCCGCTTCTGAGCGATAAGGCATATACTGAACCAGCAAACTGTAATAAAAGTTCTCCGGATCAGTGGACGCTATGAAGTATGGTACTCGAACAGCAGCAGGCACAGTTCTTACGATCATTTTGCTGTTGTCTGTTAACGTAATCAATTGCCGATGTGTTTTGATCAATGCTTTCTTCGCTTTGAATCTTCTGGTAGTAAGTGTCAAAGAGCATTGCAAACTTAGTCGGGCTCATGTTAGAGAAGTCATATGTCGGGTGGTCCGCGGGTCGCTTTTCGTACCGATCGAAGAGGTTGTTGCAGTATCCTGTGGCCTGCCCATGATCGTCAAAACGTAACACACGGAAACCGGAGCAGCGATATGCTGCTCCGGTTTCCGTGTATTTAAAAACACGCAACTACGAGAGCTGTCACGAAGCGGCAGGTCACACAGGCGAAAAGCGCATTCTGGGGCTGACACTTGCCTTTCATGGAGAATTTTCATACAAATTCTGAAAAGCCGCCGAGAAATGTCTAGCTCCTCTCGCTGTATCTGTTGAATGACCTGAGCTATTCCCGAGTCTAAATTAGTTGGCTCTCCTTTCGACAAATATTTGGCGATATAGAAAGCTATCGCTTCATTCGACCCACAAGGTTGGATATCCATATTTCCTGTCCAGACTTTTAACAAATCGGGATTGTAGTTGTTAACCCACGCATCTTCTATCCGATGTTTGAGCAGACTTATTCTTCCTCCACTTCGAATAAAATCGTCCGACGAATATGCAACTATCCGGGTATCACTGCACTCCTGACGTGGAAAATTAAATCGGCACCTTACTGTTGTGTTATTTTTGGTACATGTGGGGGGTATGTTTATGAATTTGGCATTTTTTTACCAAATCATGAAGTTCTGGCTCTTCATCTTGGGATGGCAACTTGCAGGAAGCGACGCGGTCAATCTGTTGGACACCTTTGGCAGTATCAAATGTTGGATGATTCGCAATCCACACAACCATATGCAGATGAGGACTAACTCGATTCTGGTACTCAATACGCCACCAGTAATCCTTCAATTTGCCACCCAGAATGTCATCGTTACTTTTCATATATTTTAACAACGCTCTAACTCTGACCATGAAATGCCGGCTTAATATCACTGGGTACTTTTCAATCAAGCACTGAGTTTCATGTATACTCAATGAACTGGAGTCCTCATCAGGTCGATTATCAGCAATTAGCAGTGCCTTGCGTTGATCTAACCAATTTAGATCATTTGAACTAAATGTTAGAAAGTATGTTGGTGGTCCCAATGTCCTGATTTGAGCCAAGAGGTCATTCAAAGCGGCTCTCCAGTAAGCAGCGAATCCCCTGAGGTTTTTGATATACAGATGAACGTCCTCAATCTGACCTTCTTGATTTCGTATTTTTTTACCACACGCCGAGATAGTACTTTTAACTCGATAGTACTCAAAAAGCGATAGTGCGTAGAATTAATAATCATTACGTTGAAATCGTCTATCATCGCCTAATATTCTTACTTGGAAATAGTCTAGCGGTGTAATCGTCACTGGTCGCGGTTGCTGAAGACCATTAATGCCATAGGGAAACAGAGAGAACCAAGCAAATTCTTCGGCTTTGATTTCATGTGCAACATTAACAATATTATTTGTTATTTTTCGCACTATGCTGTTGAGATTACTTGATACCTCAAACTCCTCCTCAACATTGGGCTGCACGACGTCAATCGGTGCCATTACAGACGTCTGCAAGGGAATATTTTGTGATGTTATTAACGGCAGGTCTGGAGTGTGTGCGGTTTTCAGGAAATAGCTGGGGCTCTGAATTGCAACGCACTGTTTCTTCTGCTTCCATAATCTGTGTAGAAAGGGGCTCTATCTGCGCTGCATTAATTTGAACAGACAAAGTAGATGGGTAGACATCGATGTAATCCAGTGTAAACTGGGTGCTTCTTGACCCTGTTGCTCGCTTAATTATTCTTACAAACTCATCTATATTGTCACATTGAATGACACAAGCTTTGCCTGCAGTCTTCGTTTGTGCGCCTTTCGGTCCACATGAATGAGAGTCCGTAAAATAGTATTTTCCGTCATACAGCATGACTCCTAGTGATTTGCCTTCTGCTATTAAAATTCCTGTTTTATGATTGCCAAACAACTCCTTGAGAGCTTTCTTGAGTGTCAGTCCAACGTTTGACTGGTTGTCTCTATCATTTAAGCTTCCGAACAGTGCAGATTCCTGATCATAGTTAAAGCAAAACGATTTACTAAACATGTCACATTTGTTTTTGATTATATCAAAGTTACGAACCAGCAAGTAACCATTATTTTGAATCGGATAAGCGGCAGAATCTGATGCAGATAGTGACCGAATCATACTATACATTTTACTTGTCCTCGACAGCCGGTGGAACTTCGTCGAGCACTTCCGACGTTTGGCTCCCAGACTGGAGCGGGCTGGGGCTGCCTTAAAGCGGCTCCTGCCCAATCTGGGGGGTCCAAACGCCTCCTGCCGGAGGCTCTACACGGGGGTCGTGCGGTCCATGGCCCTCTACGGGGCACCGGTGTGGGCGCCCTCATTGAGGCTGCGCCCAGCGCGCCGGTTGAGTGCGGCCCAGAGGGTCATGGCCATCCGGTTAATCCGGGGATACCGCACGGTCTCCTGCGAGGCGGCGAGCCTCCTTGCCGGAGTGCCGCCATGGGATCTGGAGGCAAAGGTCCTCGCCCACATGTGGGAGTGGCGTGAGGAGGCGAAACGCCGGGGCGAAACTCCGCTGCCGCGACAAATCGCGGCACGGCGGACAGAGCTCCGGTGTGATCTCATGGCGACATGGCGGGTACGATTGTCGCAACCCAGTGCTGGGCACGCCACAATTGCGGCGGTAAGTCCCCTCTTTGAGGAGTGGATAGAGAGGCGCCACGGCGTCCTCACCTTCCGCCTGACGCAGGTTCTCACCGGGCATGGGTGCTTCGGTGGGTTCCTGTTCAGGATAAAGCGGGAGGATACGTCCGGGTGTTTCCATTGCGAGGATCGTCTGGAGGACACGGTAGAGCATACGGTGGAGGTGTGCCCTGCCTGGGCGGAGCACCGCCGTGTCCTCGTGGAGGCGATCGGTGGCGGCGACCTCTCGCGTCCAGCCCTGGTGCGAGCCATGGTACGGAGCGAGAGGGAATGGGAAGCCGTCACCTCCTTCTGCGAAGCAGTAATGCTCGCGAGGGAGGAGGCGGGGCGCGTGAGGGAGTGGCAGTCTCTGCGCCCTCACGCCCCTAGCCGCCGCAGGAGGAGACGCCCCGGGCGTCGGGAGTCGATTGCGGACTCCCGGCCACCGTAGGCGCGAGCTTGCGGGTGGCGAGCAATGGATAGCTCACCGCCCGTTAAGGACCAGGCTCGGGTCGACGGCGCGCAGTGTTCCACGCGCGCCTCAAAGAGATGTCAGCAGCAGTGTAGGGGTCTACTAGAACAAACAAACCTAACCAACCCAACCCAACTCCAACCCAACCCCTTTGGGTTTGGTTGGAGTTGGATTTATCTCTGGAAGTACCCTTCACACTATTTGCATTTTATATCCTAATTCTTGAGGAAATTTTCAGGCTATTTAACATCACGCTACGATTCTAAAGAGCCGAGTAAAGATAAAAGAAGTCTGAAAGTACACGAACGGAAAACGAAGTAATATCGCGGACGGGCGATGCGATGCTATGTGGTATATTTTATGATGAAATAATAAATTTCACGCGGACAATTTCGCGGATAGAAGCTAGTAGTACGAGTAGTAAAATAAAGAGAGCGATGCTTAACACTGCGTATAACCCAGGTAAAAAAGAACACGGTATGTGTTTTTTTTACCTGGGTTAATTTTTTACTTGGCTTTGCTTCTGATTTTTTACTTAGCTTTGTGATGAAACACGACAAAATAAAACAAAGCCTTTGCGCCAGTAGAGACTTTTCGCCTGTCTATCTTCTGTACAGCCAGCATCAATAACATCGGAACGAATGCACTGTTCAAAATTATCTAAACAACTATGAAATTTTAATATTAACTCAACAACACAAGGATTGTTTCAGAATGAAAACTGTAACGACAAGAATTTTATCTAAATATGAATCTAATTGCATACCAGATCAAGATTATGTCTGGACTTTAAAAGAGACTGTGACCTCTGAGTTTGTTTCGGCGTTTCGTCTCAGAGTAGTCAGATAGGAAATGCCGACCCATCTAATTTAAAAAAAATATGATTGACGTGTAAAAGTGTTCGTACGAACTTACTTGCAAAAATAAAGTCATTTATCATTATCATCTATATATTAATACGTGAAGCGAAAACTTTGGATCCCTTTTTACGAAAATTGGGCGGACGGAGTAATATGAAATTTCGCACACTTATAGTTTATACAGAGAAGAAGTGACGAATGCTTATATTTTTTTTATTTATGCGTAAAAATACATTATTTTCGATAAATAACACGTTACACACACTACTTTTCATTACCGTGTATTAATACACACATGCATAGATATTCTTTTGTTTATGGTCCAAATCTGTGATTTTATGGGGAGTGTCATGTATGGCATTAGTAAGTTTCCCATACAAAACTAAGTGTCGTGTGCAAACTGTAGAGGTTGTATGCCTTACGATTCTGGTCATAGATTGTACCTACAGGCTGGTTATAATTATGACATTTTGAACTGTCATAATTAATTAAAAGTAATAGGGAAAATTCTATAAAAACAGAGCTTTCTGTGATAATTCATTCCATATCCAGCAGTTAAGAAGTATTAAGAAAATAAAGAAGAGAGTCCTGAAGAAGTATTCTTTACTCATTACACCTACGTCCTGGTCATATTCTGCGTAATTTTGATATTTTGGCGTATTTTTGACCGGTCTTTGTAGTAGAAATGGAAAATAGAAATAGAAAATATTTATTGTCCAGGTAATACAATAAGCAAACATAGGTTAACATCAAGTTGAGACAACATGAGTAGCTTAAATATTACCTACAACTAGTTACAGTATATATTTTTCAGTGAACCCCAAACTAGACTGTTAGTATAAATGGAATTTATTTCATGGATTACATATTTAAATTAATAAAGGAAAAAAAAAACCTAAACTAACTAAAACTATTTACAAATTAAAAAAATAGCGTCGAAAAGTCATCCGCATCGCTGTCGACTGGTAATGTACCCAAGAGACTGGCGGCATTACCACGTTGTATGGCAATGCTTAGCCTCTGGCCAAGATAAAAACCAGCTCTTGGGTCACGGGAAGTGTCCACCAGCCGTTTAGAAATATCCTTAAATAGGCTAAGAGCACTCGGACCCCACGGCCCAAGCGTTTCAACCCCAAACGGCTCAAAAATGTAATTACCAAAAAGGTTATTATACTTACGCCGCTTGAGGTTTTCCGCAGCCGCAGCAGCGGCTCCAGCACAGCACGCCGTGCCAGGAAGATGGGATGGCGCAAGAGTATCGACGCACGTTGCATCCCACACTAAAGGCCTACCCACCTTCCATGGAAATAAGGACATACCGTCCGGTCTCTTGCCATCGTCGCGTGCCAAGCCATTGGGTTCTAATACAGCTGGAACGCCGACGGTGACAAGAGCTCGTCGGATGATGTCATTAATGTTTGCGTGCCGCGCTAATCGACCCGCACTTTGGCTGCAAGACAGGCCGTGGTGTCCTAGACTGGTGACAACTTCGCCACAGTGACAGCGATGAGGAGAACAACACGGAGCTCCCAAACGTAGGGAAACAGCGAGGCGGAAAGTAGTGTCGTCGAACAAGGTGCCTATATTCGACGACGGTAGTGCATGAAGCCATAAACCCGATTCCCACTTACCCACAGCCAGCAGACGTGCACGCTCCGCAGTAGTAGCAGACGTGTTGAGTAAATTGTCTTGTATTACTCTGCAGAGCGGCTCATCCCACCGTCTCTGGGAAAATGGATTATCGGGTACCTCAGTGTTCGGGCAAGCGAGTCTCCAGGCATCTATAGCCTCGGTGAAGCACGGCACATCAAAATTAATCAGTGTGGGGGCTAGGATTTTCCTGATTAATTTCTCAGTACCGTGGACCGAGGATATAAAAGCTGGTAAACTAATACTAGAAATTTTGCGGACGCCGAGGCCTCCCATACGAATGGGAAGAGTAGCTTGTGCCCAAGCTCGGTCGTCCATGGCCACATTTAAAATCGAGGTTAATGTATGCCGGATAATTTGGTCCATTCTGTCTAATAAGTGAGTGTGCTTCCATAAATGGGAAGCGCGAAGGACGTATGTTAATTTGGGGCCAAAACAGCAATAGCGAATTAAGGTGATGGCCGAATGCATGTTAATTTGGAACAATCTTTCCGAAACGTCATTGAAATTTTGGATTTTTTCGTCAATAAAAACGGTAAAGGAATTCTCGAAGATTGGAGACCCAAGGAGACGAAGCGAGCTTTTTCAATAATTTGAATATCAGGAGCTATTGCATTAAATTTGGGAAGTGTCAGATGTCTGTCAGTACTGTCCGCTAAGTAAAGTTCACATTTCGAAAAGTTGAGGTCAAGGCCAATGGAATGAAGTTCATTTTTTAAGAATTTAAGATCATTTAAGACAGTCTCTACATCGCCTCCCAAGGTTCCGTCATCAAGATACCAAACGTTAAATTTGGAATTTAGCTTTCGAATAATTGGATGGATTGCTAAACTAAAAATCACTGGCCCGAGGGGGTCACCTTGTTGGCAGCCAACTGCAGATTCCAAAACGTTGTCCCGATACAGTAATTTAGATGGGTGTCTATAACATTGCCAAAGGAAACTAAAAATTTGGGGTATTTCTTTTTTAGTTTCTGCCAGCAAGGTGTCCCTGTTAACTGAATTGAAGGCATTCTTTATGTCAACCTTCAGGATAACCTCTCCTTGGCCAGAATTTAGGTAGGTCGATAAGGCATGTACGGCAGCCTCGCAGCCCCCTTTGGAGCCGTAACCTAGCTGCAGGGGCTGAAATTTTTCCGAAACCACCTCACCGAAAAATTTACAACAAATTTTGGCTGCCATACGCCGGTACGTAGTTCCCACGGCAATGGGACAAATGCCGCCATCCTTCTTACGCAAGGCGCATAAATTGGCCCCATACAGGACGTCGATGACGGCCTCGTTCACCTTGCCGGAGAGCATAAGGTTAATCAGAGCCGTGAGCTCCTTCACGAGCAACTCACCAGCTTCCCCGGCGCCTGAACAGATAAGGTCATTTAAGTGCTGAGGACTCAGACCGTCGAGACCGCCAGTGGAGCCACTCCGGAAGGAACAGACGGCTGTGACCAACTCTCGACCTGAAATGGTGAGGGAGGGATTATCCGGGTCAGGTGGGGCGGGAAAGGAAAGGTTATCCGCTGGGGCAGGGTGTTTGCTCTCCAAAGCTGCGAGCGTTTCTGGAGAACACGGTGCCACCACATCACTACTGAAAAGAATCCTGGCTGCTCCACTAATGTCACCTTCCCCTAACTTTGATTCTACAAGATGGGAAATACCTCTTGAAGAGATATGTCTCTGTGTCTGTAATTTTGAATCAAAATTTTGAGCCGAAACATTACAGTTTTCTTTAATTTGCGCTGTTAAAGTCTTTTTGGTTGCCAAATTCTTTTGTGCATGTAAAACTCTGTAAGGGAAGGTGAGCAGCTGTTCCCAAGCACTTTGTGAGTTCTCCCGGGCGGCAAGACGAACGCAACCTGCTAGGTGTTGCGCCACAAGCGGTCTAGCCCCGCGGGGAACTCGCTTCAAAACTGTTAGTCTGTATTTTGGAGCTCAGGATACGAATTCCAGAGTGGCAACTAGAGAGGTGATTTCAGGTATGGCATGTGTAAAGTTTGTGCGGTGTGTATGTATGTGGTGTGTGTGCGTAGGTGATGTATATGCGTGTGTGTGTGATACTGTGTACTTTTTATTCAGTGTCAGGTCAGGGTCGTTATATTAATTGTTCCGAGTGATCGTAGCCGGTGTTGTGCAACATTTTCTTTACAATAGTTTGCAGTCGAATGCGGTAGTATTTTTAAAGTCGCAGAATTTGCAGACCTTATTGTACGTATTTATGAGAGAGTAGGCCGGGGAGCGTCTAACTAGCAATGAGGTGTTATCAGGTGTTGGGATTCTATAATTTATTTTACTTAGGATTGATCTGTAGTCGGGTCTGCTTTTAATATTTTTTTGCGTTTTAATTGATATTAATAATAATATTTCCAGCGATTCGTTATACGTCGCGTAGCATTCTCTACGAGGTACTACGAGATTTCGTAGCAGCTACTCGTACGACAGCTTGTAGACTCGCGTCACACAGAAAGAAATCGTTTTCGACGCTGCGAAAGTATTTCCTCGGACGAAAATATGCACCTGATTCCGTGAGCGTTGCTGAAGATGAAAAGGGATTATGACGAGTGATTGGGCAGTACCTCCCGTCTTGATTTTAGAGAAATACATGCATTTTTTATTAATGTAAAAGTTTCACTGTCTCTGTTACGTTTGAAAACTGAGCGGATTTCAATATAGCACATACAAGTAGAATATGACCGGGATTAAAGTATCCCTGTCATATTGGGGATACTTTATTTACTGATTAAAAAATCTTAATTTGGGTTAGGACATAGGATACTATTTATTCGAGTAGTACGTAACCGTAAGATATTTCTAAAATCAAGTTAAATCATCCCAAAATGTTATGCATAAGCTTGCCCATGCAAACAATAATCGCTTCACACGAATTCCATGACGGTAGTCGCAAAGCAAAAATGTAATATCAAACGGGAGCACGATGCGTTGGCCGTATTCCAGAGTATTGGGTAATTCTGGCCTTAAAGCATGCAGAGCGTGGCACTAAAGTGCTCGTAAGTGAAATGGGGGTGGGCAGATGACCAGAGGGAGAATAAATTGCAATCGGATAGTTGGTACGTGTTTATTTGGCGTTGTTGTACTGAATAATTTAAAAATGGCCCGTAAACATACGTTAACGTAGTGCGATTGGAAAACTGAAATATAATTATGTTTTTCAGCGAAACATTTTATGTGTTTGTGATGTGCGTTCATATTTTTTATCAAAATACATATTATGTGTCCGTGTTACCGAACAACTGGTCACAGTTTGTATTTACTCTTGTGTTACGTGCCAACGTCAGCTATTTGGAATGCGGTTTCTGGTGACACAGTTAAAGCCGTCTGTGACAAGTTGTATAATGTTTGTCACTAAATATCTGCATCAATAGATCTAAATCTCTAATCGATTTGCGGATTATGTAGCCATAGTTGTTCAGAGCTGGCTGAGTTTTATAGACTGGAGTTAAGAATTACTTATTAAAAACGTCAATATTTTGATCTAAGCAGTTTCTACCTTTTTGGTGATGTGATGATGAAAAAAGAATACTTATGAAACAGATGAGGTAGTATGTGTGGTATGTTACTTATCTATTCTAACCGTCCGTTAGGACAAACAATGTTTGGACTTCAAAAGAGACCATTTTCTCCGAGTTTGTTTTGGCATAACTTCTCAGGGATAATTTGGCTAAGAAAGCCGGCGACATAATATATGCCTTCTGTAAAAACGTCTTAAAAGATCTACTTATACAATTAAACATTTCATTTCGTAATATGAAATCCTCCCCAATATCCCACCTCAAGGCTGCTTCTACTCGCCTTAACTACAGTAATTAGTCGACTAGACATTTATGTATACGGAGGTGTGGTTCCGGCGAAAGTTGTCGAGGTCTAATCAATCACGCTGGAGTGGCTGATAAAGTAATAGTAACAGGTGCCTGCGATCTGTTACTATGATTGATACTGCCGTATCGGTTGTGATTGTGGAGAGCCATATAAACGGATCAAATGTGGAAATGGAAACAGCCTGTATTTGTTAAGTTCAATGATAGATTTTAGGTCTACACATATTAATATAACGCCAAATCCTTGGGTTTATAATACATATGTTGCAATATACACATATGTATGATTTTTTTTTCAATACTCAATACTCAATACTCAATTCTTTATTGCATTCCATATGTTACATAGATGGTTAAAAATAAAATGGTAAAAGATCAAATATGGACCCTGTCGGGCACGCAAAAATTAGGAGAGAGGAAGAGGGCTTTCAGGGTGGGAAATCGTCAAATGACTTCTCCCGCTCTGGGCGGAGCGAGAAGGCGTGTCAGACTTTTACTGACTAAAACTCACCCGTGTTCCATCAGTTGCCCATGTGCCAGGGTCACGGTATCTCTTTCGAACAATCACGCGACCCCGGCAGACATATGTATGATGGTTTTCTTTTTAAACTCTGGCCAAATTGAAACATGAGGGACATAATACGCTCGCAACGATTGTGTGAATAGTCCGTATTTATGCAAAATGGAACCACGCGACAAATTTGGGTTTTTACTTTTTTTGAAGGATACTTGTTTAAAAGTGACCGTCTTTATACAAAAAGGAACCACCTAGCAAACACGCACTTCTGAGATATCAAAGAATTTACAAAAATAAAGATAGACCACATTTAAATACATGGAGCACGAAGCTAGCACTAATATTGGTCACACATGTTATACCGCTTGATAGAAAGTTTAACTCTTTTAGTAACTTTTGATGTACGATATTGTATTTTATGGAGTAGTTTGATTATTTGTTAAGAATAAACTCGTACTAAAGAACACATGCTGTTTTTGGAATGAGTACATGGGCACACCCACACACATTTCACCAGTAATGTTCTAGTGCGAAGAATTTTTATTTTATTTCAAAACTCTCAATCCGAATTCAATAGGTAGGTGCTCGAGTTACAGGTTGAAAATTTCTAAAGTTAATTAATGTTGGCAGTTAAGAAGTTTGTAAAATAAGAAAACCACTTCGAAAAGTGAAGTTGCTCCACAACTGTTCCGTTCGGTATTAATTGCACTACGATATTACATTGTTGAGAACATTACACATTCGTCTTCGTGATTAAAGTAAGTTACATACTTACTTTTTAAATAAAGCGATTTAGGATGAACTATTCCAGTAAAAAGGATGTACATTATATCGAGCTTTAAAGTATCTATATAAGGTGTATCTATTCATACACGAAATATTTTAAGAGGTACACCTGTAGGTGGTAAAGAAGCTATAGAAGCAAAAAGAATTTTTTGTCAAAGCGTTTTTTAATTTTCGTAATTATTATAATTTTAAAACTGCTTGAGACGGTTTGCGTAAACCTTTTACTCCAAATTCTATGAATGGCCCGCCTGAAGCTGTGAGGGCGGCGACCGGACGGCACGAACATGGCCGCAGTTTCTCGGGCCGTAAAAAATAAGAAGGAGCCAGTATTTCTTATGTGCGTCAAATAATTTATAAATATTAAATTTTGAAAAAAATACATTTAGAATTTTTTTTTCGTTGCTGTAGCTTCTTTACCACCTACAGGTGAACCTCTTAAAATATTTCGTGTATGAATAGATACACCTTATATACGATCACAGTAATAAGGGGCCGTCCATTAATCATGTGATGTTTTTTTGGCGTTTTTAACCCCCCCTCCCCCTTGGTGATATTTAATAGTGATGAAATGGTGAGGTTTAAGACTAACCCCCCTCTATATCACGTGTATTTTCTAGTACCTGCAAATAATCTTATTTTTTTAAATATTTATAAAATACAGGTATAAGTATCATCCCATTTGATTATTAAAAATAAACTAGTGATCGCCCATTGGTCGGAATTCGACCGTACCTCATTTGAATAGAAATACATTATTAAATAAAAAAAATATACATATAATAATAAATATATTAAATAAAATGGTTATATTTGACATTCAGTAACACTATAGAATAGACAAATAATATTAAAGACAAATATTCTCGATATGATCATAAATTTAAAAAATGAAATAGGTTATATATCTATAAAATTAATTTATTACCTATGGTTATACTTGATATTCAGTAAGACTATAGACACAAAATATTAAAGATATTCTCGACTGGACCACAGATTTGGACCATAAACAAAAGAATATCTATGCATGTGTGTATTAAATACATGGTAATAAGTAGTAGTATGTGTAACGTGTTATTTATTGAAAATAATGTATTTTTACGCATAATTAAAAAAAAAATATTAGCTTTCGTCACTTCTTCTCTGTATAAACTATAAGTATGCAAAATTTCATACTCCTCCCAATTCAGTCCGCTCAATTTTCGTAAAAAGGGATCCAAAGTTTTCGCTTCACGTATTAATATATAGATACACGTGATAAATTACTACACCCCCATCCCCATTGTGATATTTCGTGATTTTTGATGGACCCCTCCCCCCAATTTCGAGCCTCACGTGATTAATGGACAGCCCAAAGCTTTACAAAAAAAATGTGACAGTCAATTTAAAGATCAACAAGTAAACAATAAAATTCAACATCCCGCTGAGAAATGTCAATGTCAAGATAAAGAAAAGTTTTCATTTTTTTAAATAAGATTTAAATGATTGCAAACAACTCAAAAGAAAAAAAGAAACACCGGCCGTATTACTTACAAAAAAATCTGAGATGCCATTTGATAAACTTTTTAAATATTTTTTTTTTGTTTAGCTAATGGCCGCCACCATATTTTTTACGGTAATTATGCAGTAGCATATGATGACATCAAATGAGTTTGAATTCTAGAAATTTTAAAATAAAATCGAATTCAATAAAAGAAAGCAAAAAGTACGCAGTCGGACAGGTAAATGCAAAACCAGAAGTAACTAAAGTATAAACTTAGAAGCAATATCGGAAAGTGAAAACCCTCTCTACACTGGTATCGAACGATGGTTTTGCTTTTGTCCATAATCGTCGTGAAAAAGCGGCGAATGCAATTTCACTTAGCGAGGGATATTAAACCGTTACAGGGGAAACAAAATCTACAAGCTGGATATGTGCAGTTTTTATACATATTCGTGACCGTTGGCGTTTTTACGTGTTTACAATCGTCCATTCTTAAGCAAGTGCTTAAGAATGGACATGGAAGTTCATGTCTATTTACAGGACGTCAATAAAATATAAATATCGACCTTATTGATCTGGCTTTAAGTTTAGAAAAGCGTTTTATTGATATTTGTTTGCATATGCCTTTTATATCGACAATGTTTATCAGCTCTTCGTCTTATAAAGTCCAGGCAACTGCCACTAAAGTATCTTTAACCAGTCTCATTGTTCCAAAGTAACAAAATAACTGTACATTCTAACAGTATACTACGACACTGTCTAGCAATCCTCAGCTTTAGAGCGATGTGGCAATATGACTACGGCTATCTTCTGAATATCACTATGAATGTATATGTATTCGATAGGTACCTACTGTGACGTTAATATTTTAGTTATTTATTTAATAGACGATACATATTGAGTGGTCTATAACAAATTCTGATGATAATATTTTCTTATTTATTAATTTATTTTTTATGAGTATTCGGGTTTTAGTATTTGAACTACTTTTTTGAATTTAGTTCCATTTCTTGCCACATATCTAGTTGTCTAATTGTCTAGAGTGTAATGCGGGAAAAGATTATTTCGCCCACTCTTGTCTATTCGTATTAATGAATATATAAATATTTATGCTTTTCATTCTCCAGAACAAAGGAAACAAATTGCGTTAGGTATCTTGTTATAAGATTGTTGAAAAGAGGTGGTATCTTGTTATAAGATTGTTGAAAATAGGTAAATCCTGTCCTGAGGCAGTCAGCTGTGTGCGTAGATGTAGTTTCTTGAAATTCTGAATGTAGCTAGAAGGTGGGGAATCTTACAAAAATGAAACATCTCAGTCGTTTTGATGTAATCCGCATCTAATAAAAAACTAAAGATTTTACCCATGCTTCACCCTTATTTGACCAATGTTAGCGCGTAAATGTAAATTTACTCAGACAAACAATTATCAAAAAATTAAGTTAGGGGTAAGTATCTTTTGTCGTGGAGTCCGGATTTTTGAATCTTGTCCGAGAACAAGAGCCGTTGACGAACGACCGAAGATTTAGCGTTCCTCTGGTGTGGAGATTGTGGTTTATATCTGTTAAGATTTTTGATGGCGATAAGGTGCATGGAAGAAGTATCTAACCTTAACGTAACCTGTATTATCAGATCCCACTTTGCATTTTCGCATTCAAGTAAGATTTAGATCTTTTAAAATGTTAAAGGTATCCTTAATAGGTTACATAACTATGAACAGAAACAGAAACCTATTTTTAAACAACCAGACAAAAATGTATAGACGCTTTATAGAATATTAATGAAAGTGACGCCTTATGGAAAAATAGAAGCTTAGACGCACCAGCGAAGCCGTAACGACATTGGAAAAACGAACCATGTGTTCGGATTTTGAAATCAACTGAAGTGTTCTACGTTCGAATTTAAATGTAAAACGGATACCTGAACGGTACGTTCTATGCATTTCGAGTCCAACATCCGAAGTCCGAATGTTTCAATTTCGAGACATTTAAGGACGTTGAACGTAGGACGTGAACCCTTTGCTCGTACAGTTCTCTTATATTGAGTTGCATCGTCACGGGCAAGTAACTAAACGACCCTCTATGTACAAGTTATCCGTAAAATGTTGCCAGTTACCAATAAAAATGCAGATTGATAGAACAAGGCACTCTTGCAGGTGTTTGTTTTTATTATTCTCCACATCGTACAAATGTATGAATAATTTAAGGAATATTTCAGGACATTTGAGGCATTGGCTTTATGCAGCAAACGTTTATGGTTAAAGCCAAAATGGAGAAGCACATGTTTTACCAGCTTTTAGGATTATATTGGGTAATTTGTCAAAGTTTATGGTTAAGTAAGCTGAATAAATGCGGGGATTAAGTTTTGCATAATTCGGCTATTTTTTGTTCCCGAGTTTTTGTTTGCGAACTCTCATAAGAACATTTAAACAATTACTTATATACAATACCTACGTAAATACCAACATCTACTATCTCCAAAAAAGTTGGCATTTTCGAAAGAAAGCGCCTTGAAACTCTAACCGAAAAACACCAAATACGAAAAGAGAGACCTAAGCCCTCCTAT
Organism: Aporophyla lueneburgensis; assembly: GCA_932294355.1. Classification (NCBI taxonomy): domain Eukaryota; kingdom Metazoa; phylum Arthropoda; class Insecta; order Lepidoptera; family Noctuidae; genus Aporophyla; species Aporophyla lueneburgensis. The sequence goes on from OW028753.1 coordinate 25,326,128, forward strand.
ACCTATTCCTTTAACTCTGCCGGCCAACTCTATTGCATTAGTTGTGACCGGGTATTTAAAACTAAATTCGGTCTGGCGAGTCATATAAGGGCACACAGTAGGAAATTATAATTGCGAAGGGTCGCCGTTATCGAAATCGATAAGGAGGACTATATATATATATATATAAATACCAACAAATTATGATGACTGATCATGACGTAAATGAGCCACTCCAACATCTGTTCAAACTATGTCTAGTGCCTATTCATCCCAATTATATTTAGTTTACTCTAATACGTTACAGAATACAGGATGAAACCTTCACAGATAGAATGCCCTTTATGTGTGAATAGTTGGATATTTCCCAAGACATAAATGTGTATTATGATCCCATCAAAAACATAAATGTGAAATGAGAGCCAAGTTCAATATTATGATATATGCCTTGGTTGTTGACTTCAACGACAAAAGAAGTGAGATCTAAATGGGTGCCAAGTGCAATGGTCAGTCCTGAAATTTATTTGTAACTACATAAAATATCATTTCTTCTTATAACTTAGGATAATATATTGTAGCCTAAGGTCTGACTTGGCTAGTTCTCATATACGAATTATTATGTTCGATGGCTAGTTTCTACCAGCAAGCCAAATTTTCGGAATAATAAAATAAGAACCGACAAGTAACAGGTTTAGAACTTGCGAAGGCTATAATATAATTCGTATATGAAAACTAGCCAAGTCAGACCTTAGGCTACAATATGTTATCCTAAATTATAAGAAGAAATGATATTTTATGTAGTTACAAATAAATCTCAGGACTGACCATTGCACTTGGCACCCATTTAGATCTCACTTCTTTTGTCGTTGAAGTCAACAACCAAGGCATATATCATAATATTGAACTTGGCTCTCATTTCACATTTATGTTTTTGATGGGATATCATTACTTTTTGTACATAAATTATTAGTAGGTACTTATTTATAGCAAATTTATAACATAATTAATACCAAATGGTTTTTGTAATAAATGTTCCTAATAGAATCAATTAAGTGGAAAATTATAATAAAATGATAAAAATTTGCCAGTTTCTGATTTATTCCTTGGTATTCACTTAATTACCTATCTATATGCCAAATTTGAACTTTCTAGGTCATCTGGAACTGGGTTAGAGTTTTGATCTATAGGTCAGTCAGTGATAAAAATGACGATTTTTGGACGTTATTATCTAAATAACCGTTTGAGATGTGTTTATGAAATTTGGAGCACATATGTATCTCGCAAGTCTCACTATATGAACCAAATTTGACACGTTTATATGAAACAGTTTTTGAGTTATGAGGTGGTCAAAAGTGGCTCCAAATGGTTCGTGTAATATTACACACGGTGCTGCTCGCCAGTTCTGTTACTTGAACTTGGCTTGACACGCTACCGCGTGTCTAGATCATGTTATGTCCCTTAATATTTCGTAAGTGTCACTTTGCCCATAGCTCGTAATTTGCCAGACATGTTAGGCCCTAGTAGGCTTTGACAAAAAATGTTTTATGACCCTAAAAACTTTGCTCAAATACTCTATGTAGACCACGAAATAACTTTGATAAAGGACAATAGTGTAGTCCAATTATAAGGCCTATTTATAACATCGTTGTTCATTATAACCGATGCCTGAAATTCCATGACAGTCTGTTGTACTATATAATATGTCTGCGGTATATTTCGCTTCAGTTAATTATACATTGCTCTATGAACTGTCGGTACTTCATATGACTCCTCTTGATCGCTAGCTTTGTATCGGATGATCCTGTTTCTACTTCACCCAACAGAATATGAATTGAAACGACGAAAGTCGCTTCGAAATAACGCCTTTAGAAGTCTTTTCATCTTGAGATTAGTTCGTTTTATGCACCTCCGGGGCTGAAAAAGAACGACATTTTTATAACGTTTTATTAGTTTTCTATTTAATTTCTTTTACTTGACTAGCGACTTGCCTTGGCTTACAACTTAACGTATTTTATGACTTAAGAGCCATTTTACATTTTTGCGCGAATATCTAAGATTTTAGTCGCCTTATTTACCTCTCATCTCATCATTATAAATACTCTGGCATTGACGAATACATGTAAAAAATAGATCAATCTTTTGTTTTGTCACTTTTAGTAGAACATTTACAAAAACTTATTTGTTTACATTGTAGTAATTAATCTCCCACAACTAGTTTTCTTTAAAATCAGCGCAGGGTCCATTTCAGACTCCTATTTCTATCATTAATATGTAGAAATTTGAGTTAAAAAAATTCACAAAACAACAGACATATAATCTACTTGTTACATTTAGTACAATAATATTGATTTTCAATAACATTAATTAGTAAAAAAATTAAGTCTTATGGCAATTTTTACAATTTATTCGCAAGATTATCGCGTCTTTTTGGTTTGAATAAAGCATAATTACATTAAAAAATTTATGTCAATATAAAGTATGCTCTATAACAAATCGAATTCTCAAGTTTTATTTAAATCTGTTTATTTAATTAGACATAAAATCGTTTTTGAAATCACTCTAAATTAGAATAAATTACGATGCACAAGCGGGCAGCGTTTAGTACGGCGCAAGCGCCCAAAGGACCTGTGCCAATTTCTCCCGCGTCTCAGTTTACGGGTACTCGTATCGTAAACGCAAAAATATACTACGACTACAACATTTTGCTACTCTTCGCATTTTTTTTTTTGTATAAGATAAGAGTTTCGTTTATTATCAAGTAAAGCATTATTTTAATAGATTGTAGAAAAATTTTGACTAAAATAATTTATTTTAACTAAATATGACTATTTTTAATCGCGATTAAAAAGGTGTGGAGTAAATCTAGTGGTCATGAACAAAAATTCACACCAACGGCAACGCCTCGCCTCACGTGCAAAAACAGTACTGTATTTTTTTCTTCTTTTGCTTATATCTCGAAAATGGCGTGTCCTATCGCAAAAATAATGGAATTTTCGACTCCCTTTATAAAACCCTACACATACAAATCTGAACACGTGGGTAATATTTTTTTATTTTTCAAACAAAAATGAAAAATTCCATATAAAACACGTCCAGGATGCCCCCTTTTTTTTTTCAGTATGGGATATCATCAAATGACTTCTCCCGCTCTGGGCGGAGCGGGAGGGCGTGTCAGACTTTTACTGACTAAAACCCACCCGTGTTCCATCAGTTGCCCATGTGCCAGGGTCACGGTATCTCTTTCGAACAATCACGCGACCCCGGCAGGCATCGGTCCTAGTAGACCCCTACACTGCTGCTGACATCTCTTTGAGGCGCGCGTGGAACACTGCGCGCCGTCGACCCGGGCTTGGTCCTTACCGGGCGGCGAGCTACCCATTGCTCGCCACCCGCAAGCTCGCGCCTACGGTGGCCGGGAGTCCGCTATTGACTCCCGACGCCCGGGGCGTCTCCTCCTGCGGCGGCTAGGGACGTGAGGGCGCAGAGACTGCCACTCCCTCACGCGCCCCGCCTCCTCCTTCGCGAGCATTACTGCTTCGCAGAAGGAGGTGACGGCTTCCCATTCCCTCTCGCTCCGTACCATGGCTCGCACCAGGGCTGGACGCGAGAGGTCGCCGCCGCCGATCGCCTCCACGAGGACACGGCGGTGCTCCGCCCAGGCAGGGCACATCTCCACCGTATGCTCCACCGTGTCCTCCAGACGATCCTCGCAATGGAAACACCCGGACGTATCCTCCCGCTTTATCTTGAACAGGAACCCACCGAAGCACCCATGCCCGGTGAGAACCTGCGTCAGGCGGAAGGTGAGGACGCCGTGACGCCTCTCTATCCACTCCTCAAAGAGGGGACTTACCGCCGCAATTGTGGCGTGCCCACAGGATGCCCCCTTGCGCGCGCCTTCGTATCTCAGCAAGTTCATTGCGTAGCGCACAAGTACTAAGTTGCGAAGCGAAAAGAAAAAAACCGGCCAAGTGCGAGTCGGACTCGCGCACCGAGGGTTCCGTACAAACCTGTAGGTATCCTCGATATATGCATAAGGTTTACGTTCATGAAATTAAATGTTATTTTTTTAATTTTTATATTTGAGTTGATTGAATGAAAGGTAAATTGTGGTTTACGATTTATGACGTATTAAAAAAAAACTACTTACTGGATCTCGTTCAAACCAATTTTCGGTGGTAGTTTATATGGATATGTACATCATATATTTTTTTTAGTTTTATCATTCTCTTATTTTAGAAGTTACGTCCCCCGTAACTTCTAAAATAAGAGAATGATAAGACACATTTTACCACTTTGGAAGTGTCTCTCACGCAAACTATTCAGTTTAGAAAAAAATGATATGAGAAACCTCAATACCATTTTTGAAGACCTATTCACCCCACACGTATGGGTTTGATGAATTTTTTTTTTTTGAGTTTCCGGTCTTAGTATGGGAAACCCCAAAATTTATTGTTTTTTAGGGTTCCGTTGCTAAATGGCAAAAAACGGAACCCTTATAGATTCGTCATGTCTGTCTGTCCGTCTGTCTGACTGTCTGACTGTCTGACTGTCTGACTGTCTGACTGTCTGACTGTCTGACTGTCTGACTGTCTGACTGTCTGACTGTCTGACTGTCTGACTGTCTGACTGTCTGACTGTCTGACTGTCTGACTGTCTGACTGTCTGACTGTCTGACTGTCTGACTGTCTGACTGTCTGACTGTCTGACTGTCTGACTGTCTGACTGTCTGACTGTCTGACTGTCTGACTGTCTGACTGTCTGACTGTCTGACTGTCTGACTGTCTGACTGTCTGACTGTCTGACTGTCTGACTGTCTGACTGTCTGACTGTCTGACTGTCTGACTGTCTGACTGTCTGACTGTCTGACTGTCTGACTGTCTGACTGTCTGACTGTCTGACTGTCTGACTGTCTGACTGTCTGACTGTCTGACTGTCTGACTGTCTGACTGTCTGACTGTCTGACTGTCTGACTGTCTGACTGTCTGACTGTCTGACTGTCTGACTGTCTGACTGTCTGACTGTCTGACTGTCTGACTGTCTGACTGTCTGACTGTCTGACTGTCTGACTGTCTGTCTGTCTGTCTGTCTGTCTGTCTGTCTGTCTGTCTGTCTGTCTGTCTGTCTGTCTGTCTGTCTGTCTGTCTGTCTGTCTGTCTGTCTGTCTGTCTGTCTGTCTGTCTGTCTGTCTGTCTGTCTGTCTGTCTGTCTGTCTGTCTGTCTGTCTGTCTGTCTGTCTGTCTGTCTGTCTGTCTGTCTGTCTGTCTGTCTGTCTGTCTGTCTGTCTGTCTGTCTGTCTGTCTGTCTGTCTGTCTGTCTGTCTGTCTGTCTGTCTGTCTGTCTGTCTGTCTGTCTGTCTGTCTGTCTGTCTGTCTGTCTGTCTGTCTGTCTGTCTGTCTGTCTGTCTGTCTGTCTGTCTGTCTGTCTGTCTGTCTGTCTGTCTGTCTGTCTGTCTGTCTGTCTGTCTGTCTGTCTGTCTGTCTGTCTGTCTGTCCGTCCGTCCGTCCGTCCGTCCGTCCGTCCGTCCGTCCGTCCGTCCGTCCGTCCGTCCGTCCGTCCGTCCGTCCGTCCGTCCGTCCGTCCGTCCGTCCGTCACAACCACTTTTCTCCGAAACTATAAGAGCTAGCCAGAATAGCGTAACAATTCTCATAGCAAAAAGTAAGCGATTTTAGAGATCGTTTTGTTAGTTTAGTTCGGTGCACAACAGAATCGGCACCAATATGTAATTGTTTTATTTTTTTATTTTTATTGTATACTTTACATAACATATAATTGTATTTTTTTTATTAGTCTAGAAATCTTTATTAGACTGGATAAATAAAAATAAATATTTTCATAAATATCTAAATACCGCATTATATTTCTAACGGCTCAAGATTGTTTAGACCGGCTCGACACTCGCGTTACACTGTTTGTATTGTGCATGTGTGGATAGCTACGCACACATATAAAAGATTGCCGTCTTTTACCTAAACTCGAGCGTTCAAATTTTGTGAGAGGGCTCTTAACATTTCGTTTCTTTATTAATGTAATGTGACGTAGGGTGTAGAGTGACTTGTAATTTGACGTATTCTTTCCATGACGTGATAGTGAGACCCATTTGCAACATATATGGACCATAAGTCTAAGATGGAAATTCATGGGAATGGAGAAAATCCTATAATATTTATATACAGGATGGCAGGGACATCGATGCTCAAACTGAAACCATGAATTCAGGATGATTCTTGACCCCCTCTTGTAAACATTTCTAGAAAGTTATAATAAAAATTATGGTGTACATTTTGACCGCGAAGATAAGGCATTTTTCTATAAAACAGGGAAATTCTAAATTACCGGCAAAAAATCCACAAGTAACAGGATGTGCGGTGATGTCCCTGCACCATGTAGATATAGACCTAATAACCCATGCCATCGATTATAAGGACGAAGTCAGCATCTTGCAGATCTGCAAATCCAGCTTCAAGGAAGAGGAAGTCAGTAGTGCCAAGCTGCTGCTGGTCCAATCGCTCGGCAAAGTCGAGCAGATGCAGTCTCGCCGCAGGAATGGTGGCCAGAAGTGTGTGCAAGCCATCATCACGATGTTGAAGAGCACCGACCCGGACGACGTTCCTGCTTTTGTGGCGAAGGAACTACATAAGTTGCCCCCAGTCACGTTGACCACGTCGATGTCACCAGGTTGCTGAAGGACATTACAACTCTCAAGGCAAGCCTGGCCGAGGTAAAGTCTACATTGGAGGTGTCGAATAACACAATTGGTGAACTACGTGCCGAAATAGAGTTGTTACGCAACTCTGTTGAGGTAAATAGGTCGCCTGTTGCCTCCAACGTGGGCACACGTCGCGGAGCGAGCAACGCTAGCATCGGCAGTTTCGAGTCGGCGAGCTCCACTGCGTCACCCGCTGCTGATATTGCCCGCGTTGCAACATGCGCTGCCGCCGTCGCTGACTCGACACCGGTCGAGGTAGTGACTCGTGTAGGTACGTCGACCCCTAAACGTGCCTACGCTGCTTGTGTCGCCACGCACAAACCTGTGTCGCAAACCAGGAAGGGGGATGAGAAGAGCTGCTCTGAACAGGGGTTCGAAGCAGTTAGGCCCAGCTTCAGGCACGTGTGACAAGGATAGCTTCGTGAAGGTGGAGAGGAAGAAGAGGAGGAAGCCTCCTAGTTGGAACCAGTACGGGACCGCGCTTGCAGGACTCAACATGCTGCTGCGTCCAGCTACACCGACGACGCAGCTCTATGTGTCCCGTCTACACTACACCACGAAGGTTGAGGAGATCGTGGAGTACGTACGAGTGAAAACGAACTGGACTTTGAGGGTCGAGAAGTTGGAATCGCGCCACAACACGAGCTTCAAGTCATTCGTGGTGCGAGTTCCAACTCTTGAAATCGAGACCTTCCTCAAGGCAGAGTTTTGGCCGAAGGGTGTCGTGTATCGGCGATTCCGCGGAAGGCTACGCGACACCACGCAGCGCAACACGACGCCGCCGTCACTTCGTGTACAGTAGTTTTACATTGTTTTTTATTTGTATGTATGTTAGTCTGTGTATGTTATTTATTTATGTTATGGGTCTTTGTAGCCAGAAATAAACTGATTTGATTTGATGATTTGATAACCGTTTAATGAGTCCCTGACTTAACAGGAAATCTACAGGATTACAGTAACACAAAATGGCTCATTACAAAAATCAAGGATCATTTTCCTTGCGCAGTATCATGTAACGTCCTGCGGCGCAAATTGAAGTTTACGAGATCAACAGATTATACAGGAGGGTGCGACACCCTTGCAGTTAACTGATAAAGAGAATGTTCACAGCTCTAGCGGGTACCGACCTTTGCCGGGTGATTTAGAATAATCTAGCGACGGTTAAGAAGCTAATGTAATTGTCTTGAGATATTGTTGCTTACATGTTGCTTATGTTTTTCTTTGCGCAGTTAGTTGGTACTTTCGTGTTTTTCTTTAAGTGACGGTTGGATTTTGTGTCACTGTTGATGAAGTTACTCGAAAATTTAACATTTTTAACCGACTTCAAAAAAAGGAGAGTTTCTCAATTCGACCGTAAATATTGTATATATTTACTTTTATGTGTGTTCACCGATAACTTCATTGTTTATTAATCGATTTTGATGATTCTTTTTTGTTGGAAAGGAAATATCCCAAGGGTAGTCCCATGATAAGGAAACCAATTATCTAATGATGGCATCCCAGAGAAGTCGAAGGGAACCTTCGAAAATCGTAGTGGCGACTAGTGCGTTTTTTAATTCTTTCATTAATTATTCTAAAGCACTACTATTTAAAGGAGGTCTGAAGTTGCTCTGATGATGAAGCCGAAAGACAGTCGAGGGAACTCTTCAACGACTTACAGCAATTACTCGGTGTTTGGACTCAATTCATTTCTATTGGGACTATATGGAGACCATAGACAGTTGAGGGAATTCCTCAACGATTTACAGCAGTTCCCTATTGTTGGACTTACTTTATACGGTTCAAAGTGCCAATTTTATCACTACTATTTAATTAAGGTCCGGAGTTGATCTGATGATGGAGCCGAAAGACAATCGAGGGAACTCCTCAACGATTTACAGCAATTACCTGGTGTTTGAACTTAATTAATTTCTATAGATGAGAAAGCTCCTATAAGGCTTATAAGTACCATTACAGGTCTGATGATGGAGACCATAGACAGACAGTCAAGGGAATTCTTCAACGATTTACAGCAGTAGTAAAGTATTAAATTTCACCTGGCGATTAGTGGTATAGGAATTAGTGCAGGGTAGATACCATAACTAAAAAGTAAAAAATAAAATCAATAATCAATAATAATTTATTTTGTTAAACATAGGTATAGTTACAGATAGTCCATGTTAAAAACTTTTTACAAAAAAAAACCGAGTTCCTCAAAAACACTAGAAAGTGAAAAATAACTTTAATTGCGGAAGTCGGTGGCAAAAAACTCAAATACAGATCCTAAGACACCGACTTCCGAAATTAAAGTTATTTTTCACTTTCTAGTGTTTTTGAGGAAGTCGGTTTTTTTTTTATTCAAGGATTTATTATTTCAACTTAAAACAATTTCTGTGACTATAAAAATAATAAACAACTTACCTGTTCCCTTAGCTTAGTAGGACCCTTGGTCGGCAAGTATGCTTCAGTAACAAATTGGATTTTACAGAATAGACAGTACATATTTCAGCAGCCATTGCACCTTTGTCGCTGACCGACCGGTGAATGCCAACGGTCAATTTAGATAACGTCCGTCAACGTACCTGAATGCAAAAGTTACGAGGGTAAACAGATTTTGCGTGACAAAATGACCGGGAAAAACAGAAATTGTAACAATTTTTGTTTGTTAACAAAAAAATTGGGTTTTTTTTGCGTTCAGGTATCAGAGATGTTAGGCACATACGGTCACACCTTAGAATATATAACTTTTTGTAAACAAATACGTATAAGCTACCACGGGGTTAACGCTGAACGTGTGAGGCTGGTATTACACATCATAAATGTTACTAGAAATAAAGAAAATATGTTTATTTAGCACAGACTAAAATTCAGACAATATATTCTACAAATACTTTTTTTTTGTATTTTGTCCTGCAAAAATCAACCCTAAAAAGCAGGAATATGTGCCTCAGGGCTTTGCCTTATAATCCCTATAGGTCAAAATCAGCAAAAATGCCAGTCAACAGTCTATCTTGCTTGTGTTATTTACGTGATTCAATAAATGAATATGGTACCCACACACAAATTTGAGACCTATATATATTTTAAGCTTAGGTATTCACAACATTGTCGATTTTAATGCCACTTGACACGATTCTGAAAATATGGAGTAACTACACAGAGGAAAATAACACACAAGTACGAATCTATACTTATATACTTATTACTTATATTATTACTTATATAATATATATAATATAATATTATAAAGCTGAAGAGTTTGTTTGTTTGTTTGATTGAACGCACTAATCTCAGGAACTACTGGTCCGAATTGAAAAATTCTTTTTGTGTTGGGTTATAGGCTATATATCGAGGGAGGCTATAGGCTATATAACACTACGCTACAACTAAAAGGAGCGGAGCAGTAATGAAAAATGTTGCAAAAACGGGGAAAATTTATTCCTTTAGAGAGTTTCCGTTGCGTGCGCTGCGTAAACGGTTAAAGTAACGCAAAAATCATGTATGATGGAATTGTTCCTTTTAAAAAGATCTAAAAAAAAGTCCGCGAGAGCATAATAATATGTCTATCTTTTAAGGTTGACTCACTATAACTCAAAAGGAGCGAGCAGCAACGAAAAATGGACGAAAACTAGCAGGCAAATCGATGCGACGGGAAGGGTCAGGGGAGCAAAAATTTGACGCGGACGAAGTCGCGGGCAGAAGCTAGTTAAGGCCGGCTTGTAGTGCGGTGTGTAGGCATGAAAACGCTTCCTCACCCCCCGCATAATAGGTATGTATCGAGCGTATAGACGCAGCGAGCGAGCGCCCGGAAGCTAGCCGATGCAAGCGTTTGAACATGCCACAATGCAGCGTAAATGCAGAAGGTAAGGTATATTGGGTTCCTTTAAATTGACGTTAGAGATTTTTTTTGTATTCTTCTTTTATTAATTTCTTAAACTTTGTTTGTAGTGCATGGGTGGAGAAAATGGGAATGTCGATTGCAAAAAACAGTTTTTCGAACTAGGAATGCCCGATGCCTGTAGCTATGGTGCCAGTCGTAGCCTCTATGTTTGAGTCCAAAGACTTTTTCTCTTCAGTATCAGCAACATTTTCTGAACTGACTGACACAATTTCTTGGCACATGTTGGATTGAAGCTTGAATTTTGCCATGAGGCCAAATTTTCTTTCGCCCATTATTTTAAAATAGCCTTTTTTACATTCAAACAACGCGTTGTGCTATACTTTCTCTTGCAATTGACGTAAGAAATAATTCGCGTCTATAGTTTGCCTACAAGCAACACTTTTTTCATCTGCGTTGTTATTCTTTACCTCAACAAACAAAGAATCGTCTCCATCGGTCCTAAAACAAGCGAATTTAATATATCAAAAATCTTAAAAACTCAGATCGCTGAAAAAATGGCAGTAATATAATAATTTTATTTGCTTACATTTAGTGGCTTCTATAATAAATCGATAATTATAAAGTATTATACACAAAATACATAATAATGTAAATCTCAAACAGATTTTATTCGAATTTTTACCATTCAATTGATTATTCCAAGAGGAATGTTTAGAGAAATATTTATGATTATTTGGGATATATTACCGAGAATAACCCTTGCGAATTGGGGTAGGTCGGCTGGTCTATTATAATAACGATAACTTTATTAGAAAACAACCTACTAAAGAAACGCATTATCACAACACATAGTCACAGAAAGTGTATGGGAAACTTTAATGTCTGGGACTATATTATGCAATAACGTATGTTGAATATTTCCTTGTTCATTTAAAATATATCAAAATACAGATACATTCGTTATTTACTTATAATACATAACATAGTACGAGAGAATGTATCTATTAAATTATGGTGAACTCACTGTGACTAGTAGTTCGTTCTGAACAGAGACCATGTGACTAGATATTTCGTTGATTACTTCGTTAACTTATTACAAATGAAGGCCTTTCTTTTGACTCACTCGAACATTATACTTTCTTATATTCATTTTTTCGATCCCCTCTTAGATCGTTACCCCTGCGACCGATTATGCTCGGATTCAAACTAAAAAATTGTATTTGACTCAACCACTCCTCAAACAAAACGAAGATTAATTGAAACTGTAACTGTTGTAATGTTTTTGTACATGTGTAAATTATGTTTTGTTTTTTGACGTCATACACTTTTAGTAACTATGCAAAGATGGAAAAATCGGAACATGCATTGTGAGGTCTCAGTTCTAGGCGAACCACAAGTAATAAAGTTAAAGTACTTATGTGGGACTTTCGCAAATTGCATTCAAATTTATCTAAGGAGTGACAACTACCCATGGCTTTTTTGTTCCCATTGAAGCGCTGCAAAATAAACTTCATGTAATCTGATACATTTTACGTCGTTAAATAATTTTAATGACGTGAAACGACGTTTATTTATATTATATCGTATAGTATAATAATTGATTTTGAAAAATCTCGGTATAATTACCTAGATTTTTTAATATCAATTATTTTACTATACGATATTTAAAGTTATTGAGCAACCATAAAAATATTTTGAACAAATTCAATCTGTTCAGTAAATCTTTACCTACTGTACTTTTTTATATTGTGGCGCGTCTAAGCAATGATTGTAGGTAAATAATGTTTGGAACTGAACGTTATCAAACGAAATTATTTACCCTTAATAAGTAGATTATCTACTTAATTATTTATTTACAGTAAATTATTAGAAATTACGTAGGTACGACTCAAGTACGAATTTTCGATATACCTTAGTTTTCAACTTTCTGAATATCCTTTTATTCTTTTTATTACCCATTTTTGTTACAAACCAACACAAGTTTTTATTAAATTGTTTATCTATTACAAAGCGCAAGCGGGGGGGAAGTCTGTGGAACAAACGGCGTGCGTCCAACCTCGAAGACGTCTCGGCGTGCACTGGCCGGTCGTTACGAGCGCTTGCACTGCTATATTTCGTGTAAATTTGTTTCGTAGAAAAAAAAATATAAGGAAATTATAAAATGTGTTCTCACCAAACCCTTAAAAACATTAAGCCCTATCTTTTGGTATAAATTTTGCATGGTTTGATGATGGAATCTCTTCAAGGCACACGTTTAAAATAGTGATTTAGTGTTATCTTTATGATTTTTTTTTATCGAGTCAATTGTTTTAATTCACGTTTCTATCTTCACACAACCCTGGACAATATGTTCAATTTTCCTAAACTATTTTTGTTTTTACGGAATATTGTTATTTTGCACGATTTACAGAGGTTTGAAAAAGTTAAAATGTACTGCAACCTCGCCTTAAAAATAATTTAGAGATACACGGGATACACGGGGAACAGCAGCTTAACCTTCCTAAAATAGTTCGGAATGTCATTTCATCTATATCATTATCTATACATATAATAAAACAGTAAAAAAACTGTGTCTGTACATTGAATATATTAAATAAAAAACCGGCCAAGTGCGAGTCGGACTCGCGCACCGAGGGTTCCGTACAAACCTGTAGGTATTTTCGGTTTAAAAATATATTTTTTTTTTAATTTTTATATTTCAGTTGATTGAATGTAAGGTAAATTGCGGTTTACGATTTATGACGTTTTAAAAAAAAACTACTCACTCGATCTCGTTCAAACCAATTTTCGTTGGTAGTTTACATGGTAATGTACATCATATATTTTTTTTAGTTTTGTCATTCTCTTATTTTAGAAGTTACGGGGGGGGGGGGGGGACACACATTTTACCACTTTGGAAGTGTCTCTCGCGCAAACTATTCAGTTTAGAAAAAAATGATAATAGAAACCTCATTACCATTTTTGAAGACCTATTCATAGATACCCCACACGTATGGGTTTGATGAAAAAAAAACATTTTTGAGTTTCAGTTCTATGTATGGGGAACCCCAAAATTTATTGTTTTTTTCTATTTTAGTGTGAAAATCTTAATGCGGTTCACAGAATACACCTACTTACCAAGTTTCAACAGCATAGCTCTTATAGTTTCGGAATAAAATGGCTGTGACATACGGACGGACAGACAGACAGACAGACAGACAGACAGACATGACGAATCTATAAGGGTTCCGTTTTTTGCCATTTGGCAACGGAACCCTAAAAAGTAATAATTGAGGGGGGTTTAGAAACAGTAATAGAGCACGAAACTAAAAAAAAAATCTGTCTGTTTGTCTGTTTGTTTGTACACGCTAATCTTCGGAACTACTGGAGGGATTTGAATGATTTTTTTTTAGTTGTATAGGTATTAAGTCTGGGCAAGATATAGGCTATAACTTATCTTGGAAACTTAAACACCTGATGCAGAACCGCAACAGACCAGCTAAACTATAAGAGATACAAAAATGGTACCATAGCAAAAATTGTTTCACGTGATAAGCATTTTCTGCTAAGAGAATAAATTTGAAGATCTGGAACACCTGATGTGGAACTCCAACAGCCCAGCTACACTATAACATATATAGGAATGACGTCTTAGCAAGAGTTGTTCAACCTGATGAGCACTCTCTGTTGTCGTATAAAATTTGAAGATCTGGAACACCTGATGTGGAAATCAAAGTTATCACTAATTTCACTGTATGATTATAAAATAACATAAGATGCGAGTACCTCCACGCGGTGAAGGTGGTAACAGTTTAGGACTGATTTTCGATGAAAATTCTATGAATCATTGAAAATTTGACTCTACTGGCTAAAACTCCCATTTATTATTTTATTTTATCGAAGAAATATGCCTTCGGGCTTATGTTATTTGAGTGTTTAATTTCCTTTTCCATTTATCTTCGTGACACGGTAGCCTACCCGGTAACGCAGGGGAGCAGTCACTTAGATTTTAATTGATCAGGTATCTTCAGAATAAAACTATAACCATGCCTAGAAAGAGGTCAAATCTTTCCCAACGTTCCAAAGGAGCTAAAAGATTGAGGATCATAAGATCCCAAGAATCTACCAAAGAGCGTCAGGATAGACTTGATGCTGTTCGAGAACATCAGGCTGCAACTCGCTCCGTAGAAACATCTTCGGATCGCGAAGCTCGCTTGCGTTCTCAGCGTATTTATGCATCTACATCCAGGTCTCTAGAGACCAGTGAAGAATATGATGCGCAACTGTCCGCTGATCGTGAACGTCACGCATTATCTTGCGAGTCGGAGACGTTCACTGATAGAAAATTGCGCTTGAGTTCTCAGCGTATCTACACATCTGCTGCTAGGTCTCTAGGGACAAGTGCGGAACATGATGCGCGACTGTCCGCTGATCGTGAACGTCACGCATTGTCTTGCGAGTCGGAGACGTTCACTGATAGAGAATTGCGCTTGAGTTCTCAGCGTATCTACGCATCTGCTGCTAGGTCTCTAGAGACAAGTGCGGAACATGATGCGCAACTGTCCGCTGATCGTGAACGTAGCAATATATAGGCTATACATAATTTATTTTGGAAAATGAACACCTGATGCAGACCGCAACAGACCAGCTAAAGTACGTATAAGAGATATAAAAATGGTGCCATAGCAAAAAATATTCCACGTGAAGAGCATTTTCTGCTGTTAGAATTTTGAAGATCTGGAACACCTGTTGTGGAACTCTTAAGTAAAACTCTTAATAACATATTAAGGAATGACGTCTTAGCAAAAGTTGTTTAGTCTGATGGGCATTTCCTATTGACGTACAAAAATGAAAGATCTAGAATGAATCCAATCGTCTCGCTCATCCCGTTGTTTTCCCGTCCCCGGGCCTTAGAATTCTACATCAGACGTTTCAGATCTTCGATTTTGACGACCCCGTTGTCGCTGGCATAAGCAACAGGATCCGCGTACGAAGTCGCGGGCAGAAGCTAGTCTGTTCATAGTGTTCCAAATATTCAAAAATATAAATGTTATTTTCCATTTTCGAATCGAACGAAAATTTCAAACAAAGAACATGTGTCATAGAGATTGCAGGTTCTAAATTGTCTAGTTCGAATGACAACATATTACTTATGAGGGAAAAGAGTTTCGCACTGTTCCACGGTTTGACAATGATAACTCGGACGTGAAAAACCAATAGGTAATCCTACACAAATAAATGAATATAAATGTGAAAGTCTGTATGTTTCGATGGTTATTACTCCAACATGCAAAACAGCTAAATGGATTTGAATGACATTTTTGCAGACAGATCATTTATAACCTGGATTAACACAAAGGATACTTTTTATTCCGGTGGTTCTTTCACGTAGGATTATTTCCAGCAATAACGCGGGTGTAGCCGCTGGTACAACCTAGTTGGGTAAAAAAAACATACAGCTTGACAAACATGTCTTTGATTGAATCTTTGTAAGTGTGATGATTCTCGTTTATCTTGATTTTGTGTCGCTTATAATTAAAATACATACGAATTCTTACCTTTTGGACTCACTTTTGCTCACATTGTCTTCTATCTCTCTTTTCATTGGCAAAACGAATCCTTTGATAACTTATCATCTTCTCAGACACTTAATGTATTCCTTATTTATCTTTTTTACAACAAAATCAACATAAAACCGTGACCCAGACAAACTCAAATAAACTACTAAAACAATTTATCTAAAGGATTTCTCAAGGTGTCAAATATAAAATGTAGAACAGTTTCAACTGTTGTTCCTGCTCTAACTTAGTTTGTATAACTGGTAACTTTTTCGCCGACGTCACAAACTTCAGTGCTAGGATTACGTATTGGTGTTGCCACTTTAGAGATTGTTATACATTATTTTGAGCTTGTAACGTCAGCGATGGCAGTACATTGACATCGTTTTTAAAAGTGAAACATTTTATGATGTTTTTGTATTATTAAAGGAAAGTGTCACGGTACCCCGCGAAATTCTTATTTTCTTACGTTTTTTTGCTATTATCAGGTCAGTGTCACGCCATGTGTTGAAAAAAATATGATTCGCGACCGTAACACGTAAAACATAAAAAATACACACATACATATTGAAATTCGGGCTACCGTAGCGCAATCTCCTTAATATAAATATAATTGCAACAAGAAATGACACTAAGGGAAGTCCATTTTTTAAACCTTGAACAAACTTGTAGAATTATTAAACATACCATTAGTTTCAATGATGTGTTGTGTCAAACATAAATAGAGTTTGCTTAACTTGAATATACGGAATTTGGACGTTCCACTTAGACTTTCAGGATGTTTGCTTCAAGTTTGCTAACATCACTCAAAAATAACACGAGGTGACAGGGACATCAACGCACAGCTTGTTACCATGGATTTAGTACATGATACTGTACCCTCCACCGTTGAAAGAATCCTTCTAAGCCCTGCACGCGTAGCATGACCGCCATAGAAACGGAATTTGTCGACGGAAGAGAAGATATAATGATAGATTTTATCGTAGAAAAATTATGTAAAACTGAAAAGAAGAGATGTTTCTATTCTTCAGTCGACAAGAGTACGATGTCAAGTATGATGACTATTTTTCTGATGAGATAGGAACATTTTTACAGAATTAAAATACATAAGGAACATTTTTTGTTCTTGGTAAAATAGAGATAGAATTGGTCATGCTACGTCGGCTGCATTTTGATCGCGTTGGTGTTGCACTTTTTATAAAGAAAGTGATTTCTTTTTTGATAGCCAAAAAATTCTACGTTTCAACACAGGGTGACTCTGTACCTTCTGTTGAATTCATGGTCTCAGTCCACGCGTTGATGCTACCTGTTTCTAAAATCCATAAATACCAAAGATAAAAAGAATTTCAGTATTAACATAATTTAAAATAGCTCGTACAATTAAAATGATAAAGTTAGTCTCATAACGCGCGATGCTAATTCAGAGCGTCAGGCTGTCAGACAAACTGATATGCTAGAATTACGTTTAAATCGCGGTCATTAGAGGTAATGTGAGTCTGGAGTTGGTTTTAGTCGCGTCTACTTATGAGTCAGGCAGGAATTATATAATTAAATAATTATGCTCTAATCTTTCACGGAACTGAATACTAATCACGGTAGCCAGTTGAAAAGCAGGGATGTTCCACGTTCAGAGGTAAACGTCCTAACAGCGCTATTTATATTAGGCCCATAACTTTTAGCTTGCATGACTCGAAGTCACATGTGTTCGCTCCTACGAATGAATACCGCATTCTTACATACGAGGGCCGGCTTATTTTGACGCTATATTATCGGAATTAATTGTTTAGAAAAAACCTAGCTAAATTATCAAAAGTGAAGCTAACCTTTCGTCACCCCTGTCGAAGATAAACAGCAATAAATTGTTACTGGACATTCCAAAACGTCATAATGGGTTTTTTGTGTTACCGTTAAAGTGAATTTTTAAAGATACATATATTACTAGCTTTTGCCTGCGGCTTCGCCCGCGTGGATGTTGACGAGATGCAAATGTGTTATTCCAGGTTATACATATATCTTTGTGCCATATTCAATCCAAATCCGTTCAGCCGTAATTACGTGATTAAAAAAACTAACATACAATCATAAAAAAACACATTAAAATATTAGTAGGAAGTAGGTTATCAATATCATGCGTGTTTAAGGTACTTAAAATAAACGTACTATTCATATAACTATATTCGATATGGTAATTGACTGAGTGTCTCTATAGGTAGAAAAGGAGCCTTATGAAAAACCAGAGAGACTTATTTTCAATCAAGCCCTAGGTCACAGTCTTCTTACTCCGAATACTATTATATTTATTTTAAATACATCAAACACACGACTTTCTTATATTCTATGAATCCGAAGTAATACAATAATAATAATAATATCGTAGGACAACCAACACACCGTTATCTGGTCCCAAACTAGGCAGAGCCTGTACTATGGCAACCAGACAACTGATAAATATACTTATATATTTCTAAATACATACATATTATAGATAAATTACACCCAAACATAGAACAAATGATTGTGCTTATCACACAAATAATTGTCCTGGGTGGGAATCGAACCCACGACCTCAGTCTTTGCAGTTAGGGTCACTAACCACTAAACTAACAGGCCAGTCAAGTGAAGTCAATATGAATGATCAATAACCCGCAAGAAAATCATTGCAGGGAAAAAAAATATATTCGCTTACGCCTGATGCAGTCAGTGCTCTTACGTGGCTTCCCGTTCCCCAAAGGACCTGCTTTTGCTTGCATAATACTAAATAGCCAAGTAGGTAAGTGCGACCAACTCAGAAGTAGCGCTCGCCGAGCGCGGCGCCACTCGCACCGGATGCTCGGCTCGCTCGCATTTGTTCTCAATTGTAACCTAACCTAACTCTTTTGGTCGGAGTACCTGGGTTAGTTACTAGCACCAACTTGGCTACCGGCAAGCGCAACCCATCGGGGAGATTCACAGCTTTATGGGTGATAAAATCAGACTCATTGTAAATCCTGTCGGTGATTGCAGGTTCGTTTACAATTTGGAGGTTGGGGAGGTGACATAAGAGAGAGTGGCTGAATTAGCCAGATTAGCTATTGTCAATTTTCTGAATTCGACAGTAGCATTCTCTTCTAACTTCTTTATCATTGGGATTTCCAACGATAAGGAAATTAGTTAGAAGTGGATCTTCTAAATGAAATGATTAAAAAATAATAATTGAGTATATATAAGGTAACAGTAGCGTAATTTGCAATCACTACAATTTGTCAAGTTGAAAGCCAATTAGTGAAAATGTTAAAATCATTTTTTTTTTTTACTTTTTTGATAATCAATGGTAAGTGTATTCTTGTCTTTTTCGTGTTTTTCCTGCGTTCTTTTTTGTAACTATTTTAAGCTCTGCTTAGTTGTTGAATAGGTTTTTTTTTGACATTAGTTATTTTGACATGAGCTACTTTCACTTACATTTTGTGAGGGATTTAATAATTAAAATATACGCATGTTCATAGACATTGTTTATTATTTGATACAACTATTATAGATTTTAAAACAAACGACATGCAGTGTCAAACGGTACTGAATGGCCAGTACTCACACTCCTCTTCACTGCATGATCGTGGTCATAAGGAGTTCAGGAAACTCCTAAGCCGTTCCGCAATTTCAACAGCCGCGGTCCAGCTATAGCTTTTGTTAGTATATCTGCTTCCATGTCTTCGGTTCGCAGATACCTGACCTCTATCATTCCGTCCATTATGCAATTTCTAATTAAGTGCATTTTTAAATCAATGTGTTTGGACTTGGAATTGACCATAGTGTTTTGACTTAACTTAAGGGCAGCTTGGTTATCGGTAAATATTACTATGCTCTCATAGTTGGCCCCAAGATCTCTGAATACACTTTTTAGATGAATGGCCTCTTTCGCAGCTTCAGTCAATGCTACATATTCCGCTTCGGCAGTAGATAGCGCAACAGACTTTTGTTTCTTCGACATCCAGCTTATAGCCGTTCCAGCATATTTAAAACAAAAGCCCGAAAAAGACTTCCGGTCGAGCTTGCATGCGCCCCAATCTGCGTCAGCCATGCCATGTAGTTCTTGGCGAGTTTTCCTGAATATAAGACCAACGCCTTTGGTTCCTTTTAAATAACGCAGCACTCTTTTTGCGCACTTGAAATGCTCTTCGCCGTCATAGTCATTAAACTGAGAGAGATAGCTAATGGCATACATTATATCTGGTCGAGTTGCCACAGCCAGATACATGAGCGTACCGATCAAATTTTTGTACGGCAGATTGTTCTTTTCACCTCTTTCTCCTTTTTCTAGTTTAAGACCTGGTTCTATGGGCGTCGATGTGGCCTTGCAATCTTCCATTTTAAATTTTTTAAGAGTGTCTTCTATGAACTTCTCTTGGTTCAGTTTGATTTCATCGCCCTTATAGGTAACATCTATTCCTATTATCCGTTTAGGTGTTCCTAAGTCTTTTAATTCAAATTTGGCATTTAACATGTCTTTTATTTCTTGTAGCTTTCTGGGACATGAATAGGCAATTAACAAATCGTCGACATATATTATTATTATGACTTTTACTCCTCTTTTCTCTTGTATGTATAGACATGGGTCAGCTTCCGATGCTGTGAAACCTATGTTCTTTAATTCTGTGTCGAGTTTCTTGTACCATTGCCTCCCTGCCTGTTTGAGTCCATATAAAGCTTTTATAAGATGACATACTTTTCCTTTAGGATTGTTTTTTATGTCTTTTAGCATACTCATTGTTTTGTTGTACAAAGTTAAATTTTCCTGTTTACTTTCTTCAACCATGATTTCAGTCAGATATTCTTCTAAATAGTCAGGATACTTCATTACTATTTTTTCTTCTAGTTCACCATTCAGGTATGCCGTTGTAACATCCATCTGGTTCAATTTCAAGCCTTCTTCCATGGCTATTCCAACAACAGATCTTATTGAACTCAGTTTAGCTACGGGAGCGTATGTTTCATTGAAGTCAACGCCTGGTCGCTGAGTGAAGCCCCGTGCTACTAGTCTGGCTTTCTTTGTTATACTGTTGTCAGGTCCTATTTTATTTTTAAGAACCATTTTGTAGTCCACGTCTTTCATGTCTTTGTTCTTCTTTTCTATTTTCCAGGTTCCATTTTTAACATGTGCTCTAATTTCGGCTTTTATAGCATCATGCCAGTATTCATCATCTTCATTCTCATCGGATATGTTGGATATCTCTGAAAGTAGTTGACATTCTTCAGGATGGTCTAATATAAAATCTCTGGTCCACGCGGGTGGACGCTTCTCTCTTTGCGGCCTCCCATTTTCAGGTATTTCTATAACCTCTGATGCGTCATCGTAAGACTCTATGTCTTCTACCGAAGAAACTTCATCTTCTTGCTCATTGAAATTTTGTAAGGTATTTTCCTTTTCATTCTCGGTTATTTCAATTTCTATGGGTTGTATTCTTTCATTTTTCTTATCATTACCTTTAATCTTGTTTTCTTTTTCAGGTATCCTAGAGTGTTCTCTTTCGTTAGTAAGTTTATCATAGCTCTGACTTTCTTCTTCGAAGTACATCTTGTCTATGACTTTTATGTCCCTGCTTATCACTACATCATCTTCTTCGGGTATGTACACTCTGTAAGCCTTTGAGGTCAGTGAGTACCCCATGAATACCCGCCTTCTTTGGCATTTTGGGTCAGTTTGCCTCGTTTGTTCTTTTTCAAAACAAAAGTCTTCCTGCCGTACACGTAAAGATGATGTCCACATGGTTTGCGGCCAAGCCATTTCATGAACGGTGTTTCGCCATCCAGTGCTTTGGAAGGGCTACGATTTATTAGGTAGTTTGCGGTTGCTACCGCTTCCGCCCAGAGTTTTTTAGGTGCCTTGGCCTCGATTAACAGACATCTGGCTTTATCTAATAACGATCTGTTCTTTCTCTCGCTGATCCCATTTTGTTGAGGGGTGTAAACTGTGGTCAACCTTCTTTGGATGCCATGCGATTTGAGAAAAGCATCGAATTCCTTGTTGCGGTATTCCGTGCCATTGTCTGTCTGCAGGTTCTTTATTTTCTTGTTGTGGAACGTCTCAACTTCATTTTTATATTCTTTGAAAACGTTGAAAACGTCACTCTTCCTTTTTATAAAATAGACGTGACAATAGCGACTAAAGTCGTCTGTAAAAGTAACATAATACTTTGATCCTGCTAGTGTATCGCATTCAAACGGTCCACAAACGTCACTATGGATTATCTCCAGGTGATCAGTTGTGTATAGATCATGTCTTATAAAAGGTAACCTGGACAATTTGCCTTTGATGCAGGTCTCACATGTTTCCATGTTTTCATCATTTAAGTTTAAGCCATGCATTAGGTTATCCTTAGCCATCTTCTTTAAGTCTCTTTCATTTATGTGGCCGAGTTTGCGATGCCATTCCATAATGTCACTATCATTTTTTGCTGTGTAATTTGTAGTCTCTTTTTGTCCAGATTCAAAATAATAAAGCCCATTTCTCTTTCGAGCAGTCAGTGTTATTTCACCGGTTTTGTCTACGACGTAGGCTTTCTCTTTTTCAAAAACAACCTTATTTCCTCTGTCCGTTATTTTAGCGACGGATAAAAGGTTTACAGAAATATCCGGAACATATAGTGTGTCATGAAAATTGTAGCCGTGTTTAGCGGTGTTTATAGTTACTTTCCCTTTGCCTTGAATTTTGCTGGTATATTTGTTTGATGCCAACTTTAGAGTGCCAATTTCAGGGGTCATAGCGGAAAACATTGATTCGTCACCGCACATGTGCGATGAGCAGCCGCTGTCTAGACACCAGGCATTTTCACCAGCGTCTGTATTTACGGTGCTCAGACAAACGTTAAAATTGTATTTGCTTCCGTTGTCTTTTTCATTCAGGTTTTTCTTCTTGCCCCAACATGTCTCGATAGTGTGACCTTTCTTTTTACAGGTCTTGCAGTACAACCTTTTCCTATTTTTCTTAACGTGATAGGCTTCTGAGCTTTCAGGCTGTTCATTTCCACTCCTTGCTTGGTATTCTTCCAGAATCTTTACTTTTAAATCTTCAGGATTAGGCAGGGTGTCTCGAGATTCAATGGCTATTCTAAAATTCTCAAACGTTGCCGGGAAACTGTAGAGGAGCATTATGCTAAGCAGTTCTGGAGGTACCTTTATATCCATATCTGCGAGTTTGTCCACGATGTCCATGAAGTTATTTATGTGGTCACGTATATCTTCTCCTGTGGTCATTCGCTTTAAAACCAACTGTTTTAATAAGGTAGCTTTTCTTGCAGGCCCAGTGCTTTGGTAAGTAGCCTTCAACTTGTCCCATACAGCTTTAGATGTCGCGCAGACTTTAATTTGTTTTAATTCCGACGGTGACAACAAAAGTAGAATTTCAGCCCTTGCCTTCAAATCCTCTTTGTTGAACGCCAATCTCGCCGCCGCATCCGCAACTGGTGGTAACGTTTTTTCGCCGCTTACGATATCCCAAAAGTCATTTTTGATCAGCAGTGCTATTCTGTAACCATCTCACCGGGTGAAGTGAGCGTGGAGTGAGCTATCAATGTCATTCCACCTGATGCTAGGGATGACCAACTATCATATTTACAATCATAATCGAGATTTAGATACCTAATATTCTTATGCTAATTCTATTGATTATTTATATAAGGATTTCAAGCTAGCATAGTGTCTGAACAATACTACTCTTTCGGGAAGTTTTTCAAATGAAATAGCAAAACCGAAAATCAGACATTGTTGTTTTTTTTCTATTTTTTCCTCGACTAGCCCTTTATGCTTGACGCACAAGTGCAACACGCACGAACAATTAATGAATATAGTAAGACATATGTACATGTATAGGTAAGACAGCTACAACAGAAAATGCGAATCGACATTGTCAGTTATTATAAACCCACTATAAACTGATTAAAATTAAATACGTAAATGCAATGACATGACCTAATCACGATGTGTCTTGGAGAAGCGATTGTAGATCGACTCGAGTAAAGATTGTGCAACGTTCTTCAGAAAATCTATTAAAAAAAGATGAAAGAACCTAGCCGTGCCTGACTGACGGAGCATAGAATTCAATCTCACACATACTATGTGGGAACCCACATCTAGGCGCTGTCATATACACAATTACATTTGTTTACTAGGTAGGTATTTATTTTATTGTAGATAAAAATATACCTACTTACTTACTCACTTATGTCGTTATTATCAATAAAAAGAATATTCATCAAATGGTCACCATCTTGAAAATATTATGTTGAAAGTCAACAGTTAAAAAAGAAAACGGTCACCCGCGTGCTCGCGAGGTGAAGTGATGTTACCATGACAACGGCATTACGAGGATCGCGTGATCAAGCCGCGCATGCGTGCTAGACGCTGTCATCAATAGGTATCAACTTTTTTTTTTGTTCGCCTTGTGCAGACGCCATTTCGTATTCGGTTTCAAGAATAATTAGTACGCAGGGATTTATTTCAATTCTTGTAGATATGTACCTATCTAAATACAACAGTTTTCATACAAGTACAATGTCAGTTTAGTTCTACACTTTGGTGTCGACAATTAATCCGCTTTTTTTTAACCTATGTACCTACTTACTGCTCATTTAACCTTTATCGCGTGGTGACACCTGCACGCTAAGAATATGCAATAACAAGAAGTACCGTACAGCGACCTACTACACAGAATCTTCTCGTAGTCTGAGCATTGATTGGTAAGGTAACGATGATGATTGATGAGAGATAAAATATGATGTGCATGTGTACTTAAACACTCATCATCATCAGCCATCATTCTCATCAAACTCATTGTCTATAATAAAAGAATATTCATCAAATCATCATCTTGATACCTACTAGGTATATCAAAATTCAACGCTTCAAATGACTATCGCGTAGCGCGTCTCTGCGCGTGTTCACTTCACCGAGAATACATGCGATGATGCGACGAGAATCGCGTGGAGTGCTCACGCCGCGCAAGCGCACTAGGCCACTAGTTCATCAGTCATACATTTTTTTTTTCTTTTATTTTTGTTTTGATGACCATGTGCCTGAACATATTTAGAGTTCAGACAAAATGATTAGATACTCATTTATTTCAATGTTTGAAGGTAACCTATTTGGTTGCAAACAATAAAAAAGAATATTAATCGAATCGTCATCATCTTGATAATAATATCAAAATTCAATAGTTCAAAACGGTCACACGCGTGCTCGTGAGGTGATGACAACGAAATTGCGAGCATCGCGTGATCAAGCCGCGCATGCGCGCTAGACGCTGTCATCGATAAGTATCAACTTTTTTTTATCACCTTGTGCAGAAGCCATTTCGTAATCGGATTGAGAATAATTAGTGCGCAAGTATTCGAAACATTCATATAAATGCATGTATACCTACTTAATAATCGTATTATTAATAAAAGAATATTCATCAAATCATGATCATCTTGATACCTACCTACCTACTAGGTATGTCAAAAATCAACATTTCAAATGAAACTCGCGTAGCGCGCCCGCGTGAGTTCACTCCACCTTGACTAAATGTGACGAGAATCGCGTGAAGTGTTCACGTCGAGCAAGCAGTACTCATATGGTGTGGTTGCTATGGCAACAACACCGTGTGAGTAACGGTTTCGGGTGAAGTGAGGTGACCGACGCTGTCATTGTCAAGACAGTTTTTTTTTAATTTCAGCCTTTCAAGTCATTGCTAAAGGCAATGATGTATTCGCAGTTAGCCAATGAAGTATATTTTTACTTAATGTCAATTCCAACCATTGTTGAACATTTCAAAATTATAAATTATGTTTTCAACAAAATATGAATATTAGGTACCTACTTACTTGAGAGGTGTGAGATCGAGCATTCGCTGAATCGAGAGAGGCTTATAGCTAAATAAAAACAGCCGCACAGTCCGATCGATCCGGCTAAGCTACGCTTGCCTCGGTCGGTCCGTCTATGGGGACCATCTTTACATACCAAGATCACGAAGGTCGAAAATCTGACAACCAGTCTTACCAAGGGGGGTAACATATTACCAAATAACTGGGTTGTCGGAGTCGGATTGGCAGTCATTGCATGTGAAATACCCGTGCATTCAGCTGCAACCAGTTAAGACTGGAAGCCGACCCCAACACAGTTGGACAAAGGCAGGCAGATGAGGTGAGATCGAGCAACTTCATTAAATTGTGCAAAGCAAGTATTCAGTGATTGGTGATGTGTTCGTTAACATTATTTACATAATATATGTAAATAGCATAAGTACCTAAAGGTTTTTTTAAACAGCTATCATCTAGATTCTGGATAAACAATAGTTCATGATACAAACCTTATAACAACAATACACAAAATATTTAGGAACATCAATAATCTAGTTATGGGTGCTGTTGAGACACAAATTGCTCATCTCCCTTGCTAACAAGATTTCAACATTATTCATGTATTGATTTTCGTTTATTTTTGTACTATAAGGTACACCTCTGCCCAACCCTTCGAGGAAACAAGGCGTGATGGTATGTTTGTTTTTTTATTTTATTTCATAAATGTGTAAATAAACATTGTATGTAAATACAATTATTATTTTAAGCCGATAGAACTATGTATGTTTTGGTTGCTATAGCCTAATTAAATCTGTTTAATGTATAGCGTTTTACACAAAGCGTCTATGTTTCTCATCCCAATTGCAGATGTGCTGCAAGAAATGTCTTATGTTTTAAGCAGATCCTTTGTGCTTTCCTATCTTTGTATATTTTATTTTATTAAGTGTTAAGTTTGTTCATAAATAAATAAGATTTGTAACACATCAAACAAATTTGCTAATACATTTTTTCTACTGAGCTTGCTGTTTCCCGAGCTTCAACTTCTTGATGCTACGAACGGAGGGTCGTTGGATGTGTGTGGACTGCACGCCGCCATCGTGACTAGCTAAAAATAATGGTAAGCGTTTATTACTAAGCATTTGTTTTAACTCATTCCTAAACTCATCCATATTTTTTTTGTCTATTTCATTTACATTTTATATGGTTCAGTGTCATGAACATGTAATTGAAATTATCATCAGAATCCTGCAGCCAATTTAATACTTTCAAAACTGTAGCAGTATGACTTATTTATAATACATTTAACAATCAGTGTCTGATTCCAGTCCAAATAAATCAAATCGGTAAACATTATTCCTACATTTTGAGTACAATGAGATGCAACATTTCTTAACTCCATGCTTATCCTTGTCCCAATTTTTTGGCTCTATTATGTTTATCAAAAATAGTCTGAAATTATCAACACTAACCTCAGACTGCCAAGATCAACATACAGCTAGGAATGATGTAATCAAGTAGATGCGGTGTTCTTTTATTGTCTTCAGTTCCTTTATCCTCAGCAACTGCATGGTCCAATAGGCTCATCTACCGAGATGTAAAGTATTCAGATTTTTATAATTAATATGCATTTTTTTTATCCATGCATTCTCCCACAGCTGGGCAAAGGTCTCCTCCATACTACCATACCATTTTCAAAAGTATTTTTTGACTAAAGCATACGGTCAAAAGTACTTTTGACTGATTTTGCTAGTCAATAATACTTTTGACTGGTTAAGAGTTTTGACTGCAACATTATTTCTGTGTATAAGTACCGTATCAGCATGTAATGCTCATAAACCGATCGACCTCAATTATATAGCGAAAACAATGCCTCCTAAGATACAGGATCTTCCTAGTTTAGGAGACAGGGCTCAATTTTTTGTATTTAACAAATATGTATATGCAAACTTGTGTCAAATATTCTTTGCTAATAAATATTATACTTTTCCAGTTTTTCTTATGTTATGCCGTCTTTGGACAGTATGTATGACCTTGATGTTACTATAGCTTCTTGCTAAAACCGTCGTTATGGTGAACCTAATCTTCAGAGGGTAGTAACAATAGTTAAAAAAATATAGTATTTTTCTCCAGAGTAGGCCAACTTCATTCCCACCATTAGGTATGTTGAGCTGGAACAAATGACAGTTGAATTAAACTTGCTATAAAAAGGTAAGATAATTGAAAAACAAATGAGTCTAAGTTGGAATTTCAGAAAATATATCAGAATTATTGAAATCACGATGAAGATATTAGTTAATATAAGGTTTCCTTAAATAAATAAAAGCAAATATTGCTAGATTTATTATAATTATTATGACAGTTTAATGCTAGTAAATGACAACATTGTCATTTATATTTTATGTGAACAGTAAATTGCAGACGTAATAATAAACATATTACTAATATCACAAATATTTAAATAATACAAGCTGATGTCTGCAACTTCACATCAAAGCGTATATTTTGCATGTGGATCACAAAAACTTATAAATTTAATTTAATTTTATTAGTTTAGTTTGAATTTAGTTCGCTTTGTTAGTAAAAATTTTACACATGTTAATGTATTTCAAATCATCATTAAAAACTTACTAAACTCTTGATCATCTATTTTGGAAATCGATGTCTATGGCATATTCCTCAACAAAAAAAAAATGTGTTATCTTGGAGTTAGATATTATTGAGTTTGATCAAAAAATATTCGTCAGTCTGTATTTAATGTCCTTTTAGTAAAACTTAAAAAAAAAAAATGTACGCTACGTTGTCTGGAAATAGTATCACAAAAAATTAAACCCTGTGGTCTCTCTGTTTAGTGAAACCATAGATAATTTAGAATGTTACTGTCAAGTGTCAAATTTTGGCGGTATTTTACTTGTCTTTCATAGATAGTCTTTCCCAAAGAGTAAAATATTAATAAACAGGGGTTTTTCCATAATCTAGTTTTGTTTAGTAGTTTCGAGTTTGTTTGCTCATGCTGACCTAATAAAGTTCTCGGTGTATTTATAGTGTATTCATTTACATCGGTAGTGCAATATATACAACAAGATCAACAAGGGTAGCACAAACTATGTGTGTGGCAGAAACACTTTGTAAAAGATATATATCAATGATTAGCATTGGCTCAAAGTGATCTTACCCCTCGTGGTTTTAGGCCGACGAAGTTACCACAGGAATAATCACGAAAAGTTTACGAAGGTTTGTACGTTATCATTAACGAATGGTGTGAAACTAGTAAATTTCAATACAAGACACTCAAGTTTTCCTTGCCAACTTTGTGTTTACCTGAGCAGGCCGACCAACTTCGCTATTTATTTATACAAGCCTGTCAATAAAGTTTAAATAGTAGGTACTAATGTACCTATACATTGTTTTTTTCAGATGACTCTCAGAAATGTGATCGTATTAATGGAAAATGAAACAAAAACCATACTTATATGCCTGCCTGCCTGGTATGACTGATATTTCAATTAACTATCTTGAAGCTTAAAATATTAATGTGAATATTAAAATACAAACTTGTGTTTTAGATACCTGAATGCCGTGCCTTTGAATTAGAAAATTGGGCCTGAGTTGACAGAAAAAAGAAATAGGTTGCGGCCACTTTTGATTTACATATTCAGATATGTAAGTTTTTGTGATCCACATGCAAAATATACGCTTTCATGTGAAGTTTCAGCCTGTATTACCTAAGTATTTGTGATATTAGTAATATGTTTATTATTATGTCTGCAATTTACTGTTCACATAAAATATACATGATAATATGTTGTCATTTACTAGCATTAAACTGTCATAATAATTAGAAAAAATCCAGCAATATTTGATTTTATTTAGGTACTTATTGAAACCTGTAATTAATGTCATCATCATGATTTCAATAATTCTGATATATTTTCTGAAATTCCAACTTAGACTCATTTGTTTTTCAATTATCTTACCTGTTTATAGCAAGTTTAATTCAACTGTCATTTGTTCCAGCTCAACATACTGGTGGGAATGAAGTTGGCCTACTCTGGACAAAAATACTATATTTTTTTAACTATTGGTACTACCCTCTGAACATCAGGTTCACCATAACAACGGTTTTAGCAAGAAGCTATAGTAACATCAAGATCATACATACTGTCCAAAGATGGCATAACATAAGAAAAACTGGAAAAGTATCGGGGAGACCTTTGCCCAGCTGTGGGAGAAGGTATGGATAAAAAAAATGCAATTATAAAAATCTGAATACTTTACATCTCGGTAGATGAGCCTATTCGACCATGCAGTTGCTGAGGATAAAGGAACTGAAGACAGTAAAAGAACACCGCATCTACTTGATTACATCAGTCCGGGCTGTCTGTTGATCTTGGCAGTCTGAGGTTAGTGTTCATAATTTCAGACCATATTTGATAAACATAATAGAGCCAAAAAATTGGGACAAGGATACATGGAGTTAAGAAATGTTGCAACTCATTGTACTCAAAATGTAGGAATAATATTGACCGCTTTGATTTATTTGGGCTGGAATTGGACACTGATTGTTAAATGTATTATAAATAAGTCATACTGCTACAGTTTTTGAAAGTATTAAATTGGCTGCAGGATTCTGTTGATAATTTAAATTACATGCTCGTGACATTGAACCACATAAAATGTAATTGAAATACACAAAAAAAAAAAAAAAGATTTGTATGTGTAGGAATGAGTTTAAAAAATGCTTAGTAATAAACGCTTACCATTATTTTCAGCTAGTCGCGATGGCGACGTGCAGTCCTCACACATCCAACGACCCTCCATTCGTAGCATCAAGAAGTTAAAGCTCGGGAAACAGCAAGCTCAGTAGAAAAATGTATTAGCAAATTTGTTTGATGTGTTACAAATCTTATTTATTTAAGAACACACACAATAAAATGAAACACACAAAGATAGGAAAGCACAAAGGATCTGCTTGAAACATAAGAAATTTCTTGCAGCACATCTGCAATTGGGATGAGAAACATAGACGCTTTGTGTAAAACGGTATACATTATACAGATTTAATTAGGCTATAGCAACCAAACCATACATAGTTCTATCGGCTTAAAATAATAATTGTATTTACATACAATGTTTATTTACACATTTATGAAAAAAAAAAACATAACATCACGCCTTGTTTCCTCGAAGGGTTGGGCAGAGGTGTACCTTATAGTACAAAAATAAACGAAAATCAATACATGAATAATGTTGAAATCTTGTTAGCAAGGGAGATAAGCAATTTGTGTCTCAACAGCACCCATAACTAGATTATTGATGTTCCTAAATATTTTGTGTATTGTTGTTATAAGGTTTGTATCTTGAACTATTGTTTATCCAGAATCTAGATGATAGCTGTTTAAAAAAAAACCTTTAGGTATGCTATTTACATATATTATGTAAATAATGTTAACGAACACATCACCAGTCACTGAATACTTGCTTTGCACAATTTAATGAAGTTGCTCGATCTCACCTCATCATCTGCCTGCCCTTGTCCAACTGTGTTGGGGTCGGCTTCCAGTCTTAACCGGTTGCTGCTGAATGCACGGGTATTTCACATGCAATGACTGCCAATCCGACTCCGACAACCCAGTTATTTGGTAATATGTTACCCCCTCGGTAAGACTGGTTGTCAGAGTTTCGACCTTCGTGATCTTGGTATGTAAAGATGGTCCCCATAGACGGACCGACCGAGGCAAGCGTAGCTTAGCCGGATCGGTCGGACTGTGCGGCTGTTTTTATTTAGCTACAAGCTGCTCGATCTCACACCTCTCAAGTAAGTAGGTACCTAATATTCATTTGTTGAAAACATAATTTGTAATTTTGAAATGTTCAACAATGGTTGGAATTGACATTAACATATACTTCATTGGCTAACTGCGAATACGTCATTGCCTTTAGCAATGACTTGAAAGGCTGAAATTAAAAAAAAAACTGTCTTGGGTCACCTCACTTCACCCGAAACCGTTACTCACACGGTGTTGTTGCCATAGCAACCACACCGAATGCTTCCTCGACGTGAACACGCGATTCTCGTTACGTTTTGTCAAGGTGGAGTGAACTCACGCGGGCGCGCTACGCGAGTTTCATTTGGAATGTTGATTTTTGACATACCTAGTAGGTAGGTATCAAGATGATGATGATTTGATGAATATTCTTTTATCTATACTTATAATATTATAAAGCTGAAGAATTTGTTTGATTGAACGCGCTAATCTCAGGAACATCTGGTCCGAATTGAAAAATTATTTTTGTGTTGGGTAGCCTATTTATCGAGGGAGGCTATAGGTTATATAACATCACGCTACAATTAAAAGGAGCGGAGCAGTAATTAAAAATGTTGCAAAAACGGGGAGAATTTATTCGTTTTGAGAGTTTCCATTGCGTACGCTGCGTAAACGGTTAAATTAACGCAAAAATAATGTGCGACGGAATTGTTCCTTTTTAAAAGTTCTAAAAAAAAGTCCGCGAGGGCATATGTCTATCTTTTAAGGTTGACCCACTATAACTCAAAAGAAGCGAGCAGCAACGAAAAATGAACGAAAACTAGCAGGCAAATTGATGCGACGGGAAGGGTCAGGGGAGCAAAAATTTGACGCGGGCAGAAGCTAGTTAATAATACGATTATAAAGTAGGTGTACATGCATTTATATGAATGTTTCGAATACTTGCGCACTAATTATTCTCAATTCGATTACGTAATGGCTTCTGCACAAGGTGATAAAAAAAAGTTGATACCTACCTATTGATGACAGCGTCTAGCGCGCATGCGCGGCTTGATCACGCGATGCTCGTAATTCCGTTGTCATGGTAACATACTTCACCTCACGAGCACGCGGGTGACCGTTTTGAACTACTTATTGAATTTTGACATTATTATCAAGATGATGACGATTCGATTAATATTCTTTTTTATTGTTTGCAACCAAATAGGTTAGCTTCAAACATTGAAATAAATGAGTAGGTATCTAATCATTTTGTCTGAACTCTAAATATGTTCAGGCACATGGTCATCAAAAAAAAATAAAAGAAAAAAATATGTATGACATTGATGAACTAGTGGCATAGTGCGCTTGCGCGACGTGAGCACTCCACGCGATTCTCGTCGCATCATCGCATGTATTCTCGGTGAAGTGAACACGCGCAGAGACGCGCTACGCGATAGTCATTTGAAGCGTTGAATTTTGATATACCTAGTAGGTATCAAGATGACGATTTGATGAATATTCTATTATTATAGACAATGAGTTTGATGAGAATGATGGCTGATGATGATGAGTGTTTAAGTGCACATGCACATCATATTTTATCTCTCATCATCGTTACCTTACCAATCAATGCTCAGACTACGAGAAGATTCTTTGTAGTAGGTACCTAGCTGTAGGTACGGTACGTCATGGTATTGCATATTCTTAGCGTGCTGGTGTCACCTCGCGATAAAGGTTAAATGAGCAGTAAGTAGGTACATAGTTAAAAAAAAGCGGATTAATTGTTGACATCAAAGTGTAGGTACTAAACTGACATTATGCTTGTATGAAAACTGTTGTATTTAGGTAGGTACATATCTACAAGCACTGAAATAAATCCCTGCGTACCTACTAATTATTCTCTAAACCGAATACGAAATGGTGTCTGCACAAGGCGAACAAAAAAAAAAAAAAAGTTGATTCCTATTGATGACAGCGTCTAGCGCGCATGCGCGGCGTGATCACGCGATCCTCGCAATGCCGTTGTCATGGTAACATCACTTCACCTCGCGAGCACGCGGGTGACCGTTTTGAACTGTTGAATTTTAACATAATATTTTCAAGATTGTGACCATTTGATGAATATTCTTTTTATTGATAATAACGACATAAGTAAGTAAGTAGGTATATTTTTATCTACAATAAAATGTTACTCGGCACATTTTTGGACGCTGGTTTTGCATTTTCCTAATGTTCTTAGTGCGCTTATGTGACACGTTATAAGTTAAATAAATACCTACCTAGTAAAAAAAATGTCAATGTGAATATGAGAGCGCCTAGATGTGGGTTCCCACATAGTATGTGTGAGATTGAATTCTGTGCTCCGTCAGTCAGGCACGGCCAGGTTCTTTCATCTTTTTTTAATAGATTTGGGTTAGTAAGAACGTTGCACAATCTTTACTCGAGTCGATCTACAATCGCTTCTCCAAGACACATCGTGATTAGGCCATGTGATTGCATTTACGTATTTAATTTTAATCAGTTTACAGTGGGTTCATAATAACTGACAATGTCGATTCGCATTTTCTGTTGTAGCTATCATACCCTATACCTACCATATGTACATATGTCTTACTATATTCATTAAATTGTTCGTGCGTGTCGCACTTGTGCGTCAGGCATAAAGGGCTAGTCGAGGAAAAAATAGAAAAAAACAACAATGTCTGAATTTTTGCTATTTCATTTGAAAAACTTCCCGAAACAGTAGTAATGTCAAGATAGTTTACTAGCTTTGAAATACGCATAAAATGATCATTAGAATAAGCATAAAAAATATTATCAAAATCTCGATTATGATTGTAAATGTTATGTTTGGTCAATCCCTAGCAGCACTGGGATGACACTGACAGCTCACTCCACGCACCTTTTCACGGTGAGATTTTTACAGAATCGACATGCAGGACCGCCTGTGCTTGCAAACACCAAGTATCATAATTTGACTTTGTCAAAGGTTCTATATTTCGATAACTCGTAGTTGATGCCATTTTTTCATATTTACAAACAACCACGCTCTGCTATCAATTTGTGAGGGATTTAATAATTAAAATATACGCATGTTCATAGACATTGTTTATTATTTGACACAACTATTATAGATTTTAAAACAAACGACATGCAGTGTCAAACGGTACTGAATGGCCAGTACTCACACATTTCCAGGTGTTTTTGTAAATTTTTTTATCATTAGAATTCGGAGCTCGGGGTTCATCCATTGAGCCTACTTATACAATACGCATTCCTTCTATAGAAAAAGTTCTTTAGCAATGCAGAGGAGTAGTGACTTGGTATTTAACGATCCTCCCTATGCTGGTGGGGAGTTCGTTGTGTTTCTCCTTCCCACCTAAAGCAATAGGAGGTGGTGAAGTGCTGGGGACTGTCTTATGGAATTGTATAGCTCAAAAAGTGCTGTTTCACAGCTTAATTTGAATAACTTACTTTTTATGTATTGAACACTCCTCATCATCCGTAGGTAATTTCGTAATTCCGTCCCCAGTGGGAACCGACATGGCTATTTTGAGACTTCTGCTAAGTCCTATGTTGAAAAACTACACACGACTGACCGTTCACAAATCACCTGTTGCAACTTGACTAGGTAATCGTCATCAACCAATTGTTTAATTCACAGATGTTGTGCTGGGCACTCCTGCTTACAAGTTCAACTACAATGTAAACGGTTGGCTGAAACTGCACAAGGTGCCCGCGACATGGCAAGTCGCTCTGGAAACCTGCTTTGCCGAAGGTAAGAGGCAGCTTAAGTAGAGCCCTTTGAGAAGAATCTCATCCAGGAAAATATTACCACCATATGTATATTGCCAACTAGCTACCTTCTTTCGTCAGAATACCTTCGATGGTCTAGTGGTCGCAAGAACGACTGCTGAGTATAGGTCCTGGGTCCAATTTCTAGTTAAAAGTATTTTGGGTTTTCTGGGTAGATCTTATTTGATGGCAATAGCGAGCTTATTGCCAGCTAGGAACATCTACTGATAAATGGGACTTAAACATAACTGTTAAGCGTTAACCCTCAGAGAATAATTGCGGGACGTTATTCCTCTCACTTGACCGTTACTTATTACAGGTGCGGTACTGGCTTCACCACTGACGACGCAGCTCGAGAGTGCTCTGCTTAAAATAATGCACCAATCAGCAGTAAATAGAGCTATCTTCTTAGGTGCCAATTCATTCTGGTCCGAAACAGACTTCATCTCCATTGAAGGTTAGTTTTCAGGATTCCGTATGACCCATTAATACTAGTGGTCGCCCAGTAGTTGACATTCAACCATAATGTATTAAATACACGGTAATGAATAGTAGTGTGTGTAACGTGTTATTCATTGAAAATAATGTATTTTTACGCATAATTTAAAAAAAAAATATCATTCGTCACTTCTTCTCTGTATAAACTATAAGTTTGCGAAATTTCATACTGCTCTTCGTAAAAAGGGATCCAAAGTTTTCGCTTCACGTATTAATATATGTATAGATTATATTGTTACCGGGCTTTTTTTTTGGATGAGAAATCATCAAATGACTTCTCCCGCTCTGGGCGGAGTGGGAGGGCTGTCGACTTGAAGATGTCAGACTTTTACTGACTAAAACCCACCCGTGTTCCTTCGGTTGCTCATGTGCCAGGGTCACGGTATCTCTTTCGAACAATCTCGCGAATATCAGACCCCTTCAGTACTGCTGACATCTCTTTGAGGCGCGCGTGGAACACTACGCGCCGTCGACCCGAGCTTGGTACTTACCGGGCGGCGAGCTACCCATTGCTCGCCGCCGCCGATCGCTTCCACGAGGACACGGCGGTGCTCCGCCCAGGCAGGGCAAACTTCCACCGTATGCTCCACCGTGTCCTCTAGACGATCCTCACAATGTATTGTTACCGGGCTTTCAGTGAAATCGTTGAATACGACTTAGCTGGGCAGCGTTCGGGAAGCTACGCAATATCTTCTCGTCCCACATACCTTAGTGTCTCAAGAAGAAAGTCTTTGACCAGCGCGTGTTGCCAGTATAATAATATAACATAGGGCACTGAAACGTGGTCGCTCACAATGGGCTTCATTAAAGGGCTCAAAGGTACCCAAAGGAGGCTATGCTTGAATTTTCCCTAAGTGATCGAATCAGAAATGAGGAGATTCCTAGGAGAACTAAAATACCGATATAGCTCGAAGAATTGCCAAACTTAGATGGCAGTTGGTAGGGCACATTGCTCGCAAAACAGATAGTCGAAAGGTCCAAAACGTTCTAGGGCGGCAACCGCGTACCAGAATATGGTGCGTTGGAACACCTCCCACAACATGGACCGACGTATCCAACGAGAAACACCAGTTGAAGTGGCGGAGCTTGGAGAATTCTATGTCTAGCAGACCCGCTGCTAGTCTTCCGGCCCAAAAGATGACGACCTCGCTTTCTCTTAACACGACAGTAAATTGTTGAAAATTAAATTGAAATCAAATACGAATACGTACATCTAACCTAACAAAATTACGGACTTTAACGCATTTTTAAAACCTTATCTATTTCAGGAGTTCCACTGGACGATATGTCTTTAACTTGGGGCTCATACGGCGACGGTACAAAGCCAGAACAATGCTTAACTTTGTCCGTTGACGCTCATGTGTACGCCTCTTCGTGCAAGCAGTATCTTCCATACATATGCTACAAGAAAAGCGAGGACTTTGAACGAGCTATGCTACCGAATGACTGCGGCACTTTGGACGACGGTAAGTTACTCAATCTCATCCTTGACTGGTGCAAAAGCCGGAACATTACTTTAAGACGTCATTTTTATATTTCAATAACTCAAAAGATTTAGAAAAATTAGTAAATAATCCAGAATTTTTGACACACCGAGACTGAGATTAGAATATGCACTTTCTTAAAAATCGTTTTACCAGTATAATATCTGGTCCCTCGTAACTTCTAAACTACCTATCCTAATTTGTGAAATGTGTATCGTCTTGATCAAAGTCACATTGAATGAGATATGGCGCACGCTAGAGGACATAAAGTGACGAACTATTTTTTTTTAGTGATGCCGTGTTGGTTATCAAATGATAAGGCTTAGTAAGCAGCTTATAAATTTAAAAAATATAAATTTTGTAAGCCAACCCCTTTATTATTTAAATGAAAGGAAATATCCGAAAGTGAAAGCAACTTCTACACAATAAAAATCACGCTCTAAAAAGCAAGAAATAAATAAACATTGGTACCGATTCCCTTGTTCACAAACTGCACTAAATTTAAGTTCAGTGCATCCTTTTCTTTGTATTTCATTAAGAAGAGGACAAAAGAAAATTTTTAGTTTAGTCCTGTCAAATTAATCAGCGCCTGTCACTACTCCATACAAGTTTAGACGTGATTAAAAACTTGCCTACTAAAATTACGTCAAATTACGTCAAGCGCTGATTAATTTGACAGGACTAAACTAACATTTATCTTCTGTCCTTTTCTTAATGAAATAGAAAGAAAAAGATGCACTGACTTAAATTTAGTTTAGTTTGTGAATAAGGGAATCGGCACCATCATCTGAAAGCTGCAGTCGTTTGCGACTTTGCAGTACAGCTTATGATCGCTGACTAATGTTAGAATGTACTATTTTGCTAGGGAAGGTGGAACACAGCTTACAGATCAGAAATCTTTCTTATTAAAGGGCATTGACTAACTTGTATGGGACTTTGGCCACTTATGAACAAACAGTTCAGCTAATAATATATGATTGATTTAATAGTTCATATCAGTCAGAAGGCCAATATAAACCTAGTTTTGTATCAAGATTTATGTTTAGATCTTTTTTAACATTTCATTGAAATTGGTTATGCATGAAATAA
Source organism: Aporophyla lueneburgensis (assembly GCA_932294355.1). Taxonomy (NCBI): domain Eukaryota; kingdom Metazoa; phylum Arthropoda; class Insecta; order Lepidoptera; family Noctuidae; genus Aporophyla; species Aporophyla lueneburgensis. The sequence goes on from OW028753.1 coordinate 25,364,596, forward strand.
AACTTGCTATAGATATATCAGCTTGCTTGCTATAGATGTGCCCGGTTCATCATAAATACAAGGTTCAGGGTCCATGGAAGTGCCGGGGTCGTCAAGAATCGGAATCCATTTAGAAACAGCCAAAGTAATTGCAATAAAACTTACAAAAACAACACTCACGATGCAAAAAAAACAAAGCGAATGATAACTGTCATTTCGACAACTAACACAACATTTTTAAAGCACTGTGTTGCCAAATAAAAAAAAAGATAATTGTATCGATACATATGGAATCGATTTTTGTTTTATAAGTTCTTCACGTATAATGCACTCTACAGTTTATCATTTTTAGGGTTCCGTTGCCAAATGGCAAAAAACGGAACCCTTATAGATTCGTGATGTCTGTCTGTCTGTCTGTCCGTCCGTCCGTATGTCACAGCCACTTTTCTCCGAAACTATAAGAGCTACGCTGTTGAAACTTGGTAAGTAGATGTATTTTGTGAACCACATCAAGATTTTTACACTTAAATAGAAAAAAAATAATAAATTTTGGGGTTTCCCATACTTAGAACTGAAACTCAAAATTTTTTTTTTCATCAAACCCATAGCTGTGGGGTATCTATGAATAGGTCTTCAAAAATGGTATTGAGATTTCTAATGTCATTTTTTTCTAAACTCAATAGTTTGCGCGAGAGACGCTTCCAAAGTGGTAAAATGTGTGTCCCCCCCCCCCCCCCGTAACTTCTAAAACAAGAGAATGATAAAACTCAAAAAAATATATGATGTACATAACCATGTAAACTTCCACCGAAAATTGGTTTGAACGAGATCCAGTAAGTAGTTTTTTTTTTAATACGTCATAAATCGTAAACCGCAATTTATTTAACTTTCATGTAAATACACTCAAATATAAAAATTAAAAAAAAACATTTAATTTCATAAGCATAAACCTTATACATAAACCGTGGATACCTACAGGTTTGTACGGAACCCTCAGTGCGCGAGTCCGACTCGCACTTGGCCGGTTTTTTATTATGTCTTTAGTCATTTATATCGTATAATAGTATTTTTTTTAATAATATGATTAAATGAAAACGGCGTTAAATACATTGGAGAGATTACCCTACACTTTAAATCGATTTGAATTTATTGTTAATGCAGTTTTTGTTCGGCAACACTGAAGTCAGATTCAAAGCCAGACTTGGTCAAATCATATTAAACACCAAACAAAAATATTTTTTTACAGTGCATATTCACACAAAGCTTACTAGCTTCAGATATTTACTAAAATATATTAAAATTATAGGTAAATTACATTTTTGTGTAGCAGCGTGTTCAAAAATGGCCAACTCTGGACAATTCCCTTTCATACTTTTTAGTAAGTGATTTTTCAGTAGCAGGGTTTTAGTTTTTGAACTTACTTTTAGTTAAAATAGCTCTATAATACCGGGTACCGATTGATGAAATGTAACATGTAATACAATAAAAAAATTAAACCGCCGAAAAGGTTTAAGTATTATTTTATGCTTTTCAGTTTTTCGGCGGTTAAATTTTTTGTTAAAAAGTTTTATTTTATATTTTTTGCGGCTTTAATGTACTAATAATACTTGGCAAAGTATACCCTATCCAACACAAAAAGAATTATCAAAATCGGACAACTCTGTATAAAGTTATGCGTATTTATACATTACAATCAGTGAGTGAACAATCAATCATCCCTGTTTTCCGACCCTTAGGGTTCGATTTTGTTTTCCAAATTTATATGGGACCACCTTGGAAGTATACCCTTTCCAATAGAAGAAGAACTGTCACAATCGGATCACTATGTAAAAAGTTATGCGTGGTCATACATAAAAAAAAAAAAAAAAAAAAAAAAATGTACGCGTCGAATTGATAACCTCCTCCGTTTTTTTTCGTCGGTTGAAAAAGGTCGAATATTGAGTGACAACGTGTGTTACGTTTTACCAATCTGTACCCGGCATTAGAACTTAGCCCAAAAACTAAGCTATGGCATGCATGAAATAGTGATGGAAGTTCTCGTATGTTACTCTCGCGAGGGCAGTTCTTAAAGTATTCCACAGAAAGCACTATGGATGTCTACCTATTTTTAAACTGGTCTAATAAAATTTCTAAAATATATTCAGATTATCATTTCAACGAAACCACCGGAAGCTGTTACAAAGTGCACAAAACACAGACGACGTGGAATCAGGCATACAAGACTTGTATAGCGGAAGGAGCTCACCTGGTCGTCATCAACGATAAACAAGAAGCTGATGTCATCATGGCTTTATTCCATGAAGTAACTCCTAAAGACAAATCTGACGATAAGATTAAGAAGGGGGAGTCGCCTCCTCTTTTACACATAGGCCTGCGAGACTGGACTAAGGACTTTACTTGGATAACAGTTACCGGTACGTCTACATGTTTTGGTTTCTTTTCTGGCTGATTTTGCGTGTGCTAAAACTAAGAACACTGCAACAAAGGAATTCATATGATTGCCTACTACCACAAAAAACTAATTTGTCGATCAAAGCACTTGCTCTCCAACGCTACGTCGTATAGCAGTATTCTTTTAATCTTGAAAAAAAGTAGATAAATGGTAAAAAAAAAATAACGGCAAACAATTGATTGCTAGGTTAGAAGACCTGTATTTCAGGAGCAAGTGACGTATTCCAATTAAGTTACAATTTAGCAAGTTTTATGTAGCAAAGATATAAAATTAGATTACTTAAAATTAAGTTAATTAGCGAAAAAATATCAACTTTAAAAAAAAGTTACAAAAAGATTAAAATATTATTGTATGTGTAGGTAGTCAATGTGTTGACTCAGCTAGGCCAATCAGGGCATGGCCAGGTCTACCGCGGCAGAGCTTCTTAACATAGTCGTAGTATATTATTCTTTGCAAGGACAGTTGAGATGCAAAACCGTGGTCCATTTTTCGGACTGTTTTTCAAAACTATATTTTTATTATGCTTGATCACGCACAAAGTACTAATGTACAGACTTTGTTTATTAATACTTTTTGTTGTTTCAGGGGATAAACTAGAAGATGTGTACCACAAGTGGGACTTGCATCAGCCCGACAATAAAGGTGTAAATATTTGTGCCTGTCTCTTAGAAAACGGTACTTTGGACGACCACCGGTGTGATCTAGCGCTCAAATTTGTCTGCGAGAAAGATCCTAAAACTACACAGTTCGAACATCTCATGACATAATAATCGTCGAAGGTTTAACCAACTTAAGCCGTCTTTCGCATAAATTAGCTACTACATTCCTATATTGAAATGGTTATTAAGATAAATAAACAAATATTTTTTTAAATCTATGTTTTTATCCCGTCATCAATTCATTCAATTCGAATCTAGGTTAGATAAAAAGCTGACGAACACGCGCGTAACAACCGATCAAATGTACATTTTATTCCAGTAAAAAAAGCCTTAACCTCGCTAAAGCATTCTCGCGTTAGCCTCATCATACTAAAGTATCAAGACAAATATATTTTTATTTTGGTTCTATGTTCATTCAGTCTATTATTAAGGCCCTTACTCTCTTTCAGTACCGTAAGATGATCACTTTATAAAGCCTACTTCTAACTAACGACTTGCTTATAACATTTGAAAACCATTTTTTTGCCTTAAAAATATATACCAAATCGAAATTTTTAGCAAAAGTGTGTGTTACAGTTTATATGGAAGAAATACACGGTTTATATAAGGTTACAAATAATATACTAAAATAAATACTACGTTCATATACAGAAAAACAAATTAATGGTTGAACTTTATATGACGCCTTATTTCCCTGAATAGTTGGGCTATAGTACATCCACATTTCGCCATGATATGTTTTGTTGTCAGTTGTCTTTATAATTAAAGAGTGAAATTACTAAGAATTTCTTTTCATTTATTCATTAAAGGCCCTTACTTCCGTTTAGGTACGGTACTAAATGGGTTAGTTTATAAACTCTAATTCTCAATAACAGCTTATTTAAAATATTTAAAAAAAATTGCCATAGATTCATCAAATATTCAACGAGTTTAGTACTTTTTAAGTGGTTAAGAGTTATAATAGTGTATGTGATGATCGGGGTGGACCGTCAATACTTTTTAAGTGGTTAAGAGTTATAATAGTGTATGTGATGATCGGGGTGGACCGTCAGCCTTGACATATTTATTGTTCAAAATTATAAGTTTGAACTTACATTTAACTTAGAATTGAAACAAGTTTTTCAGAACAACATTCTAAAATTAATATCTTTGTTACAATCACACACTAATATTTTTATTGTGTAATTGCATTCACAGAAATTAATGTACTTACTTAAATAAACATGTTTTCTGTTTCCACATCCACTCGACAATCTACCATCAACAACAGATATTTAAGAAATTGAAGGAATCTTAAATCTTCACCACTGAGTTGAGCTTCTCAAGTTCTGAGTTGAGCCGCACGATTAGTGACAAATGCGTGCACTGACTGGACAGGTCCACTCAATCTGTTTGGTTCTTTCCTCTAAAGACCATTTCAGACAGCTATCTACATAGTCTTCACATAATATTACCAATATTTGCGGCGGTAAGTCCCCTCTTTGAGGAGTGGATAGAGAGGCGTCACGGCGTCCTCACCTTCCGCCTGACGCAGGTTCTCACCGGGCATGGGTGCTTCGGTGGGTTCCTGTTCAAGATAAAGCGGGAGGATACGTCCGGGTGTTTCCATTGCGAGGATCGTCTGGAGGACACGGTGGAGCATACGGTGGAGATGTGCCCTGCCTGGGCGGAGCACCGCCGTGTCCTCGTGGAGGCGATCGGCGGCGGCGACCTCTCGCGTCCAGCCCTGGTGCGAGCCATGGTACGGAGCGAGAGGGAATGGGAAGCCGTCACCTCCTTCTGCGAAGCAGTAATGCTCGCGAAGGAGGAGGCGGGGCGCGTGAGGGAGTGGCAGTCTCTGCGCCCTCACGTCCCTAGCCGCCGCAGGAGGAGACGCCCCGGGCGTCGGGAGTCAATAGCGGACTCCCGGCCACCGTAGGCGCGAGCCTGCGGGTGGCGAGCAGTGGGTAGCTCGCCGCCCGGTAAGGACCAAGCTCGGGTCGACGGCGCGCAGTGTTCCACGCGCGCCTCAAAGAGATGTCAGCAGCAGTGTAGGGGTCTACTAGGACCGATGCCTGCCGGGGTCGCGTGATTGTTCGAAAGAGATACCGTGACCCTGGCACATGGGCAACTGATGGAACACCGGTGGGTTTTAGTCAGTAAAAGTCTGACACGCCCTCCCGCTCCGCCCAGAGCGGGAGAAGTCATTTGATGATTTCCCATCCTGAAAAAAAAAAAATGTTACCAATATTATGTCTGGACTTTAAAAGAGACTGTGACCTCTGAGTTTGTTTCGGCCTTTCTTCTCAGAGTAGTCAGATAGGAAACGCCGATCTCATCTAGCTCAAAAAAATATTATTGACTTGTAAAAGTGTTTGTACAAACCTACTTATAGAAATAAAATCATTTATCATTTATTGAACCCCAGTAAAGCGTATGCAAGGCTTCGAACAAATGACCTATAAACACGATATTGATATCCAAACAACGCCAAAGTATCGGCAAACATTACCTATCTGTTTATTCTCCAAAACGCTGCTGCCCATAAAATGAGGCGGGAACATAATAACCTCCGTGGTACGGTAAAAAGCGTTCGAACGAAGCTAATATTTATAAATTGATTTTAGATGGATTTGCACACAAGTGCAATCACGACAATATCGTGACGAACTTCTAAAGGGGGAGATGTTTGCCGTTATTAACGTGCGGGTATTTTGATGACGAATAGAAATACCATGATAAAGGTTTAGGGGAAGCCAAAACACACGTGTTTGTAAACATTAGCTTACGCCGTGGTAAAAAAAAATGCCAGTCATTGGATTGGTAGCGTGATCGATTGCCCAGGACACGTCAAATAAATCCCACAACAACATATGGTAGTTGTTTTAACATAACTTTGAAGCATCTTAAAGTCAAGGTGTGATATTGGATGTTCCCCCAAATGAACGTCATTTGGACGCAGTTCGACGAACCGACCATATTGTTTCGTATGTGTGCTATTCAAATAGCGTAACTTGAGTATATGTATACCTCACGTTGTGACTTCTATTGTCTCCTCCGTTGCACTTGTTTGACGTTGACGTGGATTTAATTCAAGTAAAAAAGGTATTTTGATCATGGATAGAAATACCATGGTAACACTATTAAGGAGCTGTAGTCGAGGTACAAACTTCAAGACAATTCATGAGCTTATGCCATGATAAAGAAGTGCCAGCCAGTAGGTAGGTAGCACGGCTGACTGCTCAGGGAGTGCCGAGTGAACGCTTAGCATCGCCACAAGAGGCGGCTCTTTTATTGCGAGCAGCATCCCAGGACCATCATGCAATCGAGGCAGGTGTGAATATATCTGTAAATCAACGTCGGCAGAATGCCGTTCTCAGAACCGTTCACATTGTTTCGTATGTAAAACTATTCAATTAGCATTACATACACGAGTATAGCAAGCCCCCAGTACCAAACCTATTGTCTCCTTCAAGATGTGCTGTCATAGGCATGCAAGAGGCCGCTGTAACGTTCAACGTGAAATTGGATTTGGTTTATGTAGTGACGGTAACGACAGAACACATATCTCGGATAACATTTTTATGTCATCATGATTCCAATGCCAGAGAGAGACGACACCAAACTTGAATAATAAGGGCCTTCCTTGCCTCTACTTACCCCAATCTGTTGCTGTTAGTATGTGGAAACCTCCATCCATACCTCAAAATACAGCCCGTGAAATCATAATTACTTTCAGGTAATGACTTTCAGTATCAAGAGCTTTCAAGCGAAAAGTTGTTCATGAGAAACGGTAACTGTAGTTACTGACACTGTAATATCTAGCGTTGGTTCGTTCCAACACCATTCAATATTGTATTATTATTTTCTCTCCCGCCATCAGTTTATACCTTATGCATTGCGAAGTAAGTTTCCTACCATTTATGGAACTTCAAACCATGTTCCAGTCCCAGGTGAAAAACATGGGAAAAGAAAATTCAATTAAACTTTTTGCTCTTTCTAGAACTTAACTGAAATGGAACCTTTGAACTTATTTCCTACCATTTATCGAAGTTCAAACCATGTTCCAGTCCCAGGTGAAAAACATGGGAAAAGAAAATTCAATTAAACTTTTTGCTCTATTTAGAACTAAACTGAAATGGAACCCTTGAACTTATTTAAAACTATCACAAGACGATATTTTCATGTAATTTCTAAAGTAACTAGATGTTAAAATCGTGACGTAATTATGTACAAGATGTTCCTTTTGACATCCCATAACTCTACCAGGTCAAAGAATCAACAGGCACATGTTTTTTTACTATCGTTTTTATTTTCATACAAAATTCCACGTCATGATTTTTTTACGTAAAATACCTTTTTTTTTGTCGGTGGGAAATCATTAAATGACGTCTCCCGCTCTTGGGCGGAGCGGGAGGGCGTTTCAGATTTTACTGACAAAACCCACCCGTGTTCCTTCAGTTGCATGTGCCAGGGCCACGGTATCTCTTTCGAACGAATCTCGCGACCCTGGCAAGGTAAAACACCCTTATGAAATATGATAACGTCACATTTTCTCAGCTCTTTTGAGTTGTAGGTTTGAGTGAAAATGGTTTGCTAGTACTTATTAATGAAACTTACGCCACCCCGTATACAAGAAAAATAAACCCAGTATTTCATTTTAAATCATTGACACGATCTCATTAGTACCTTAGAGTTATAGGATATCAATAGGAACACGGTGTAGAAGGAGAAAAGCGTCAATCCAGTATTTTAATAGAAGCGATTTATAATAATTATAATTTATCAGATCATAAAATCCAATTGTCAATTAATACATCCATATCTTAAACAATCCTCGAACTCGATCGATTCAACTGCTTCGATTATCTTGATTTGAATAAACGTCTTATTGACACAAAAACGAAAAATTCATTTTGTAAGCGCGCATTTTGTAAGAGCGGAACACATGTAATATTTATTCAACCGTGCTGTATAGCTGGGTAGATACAGCATGATCGTCGATCGCGATTCTCGATTGATTCTAAAACATTTTCCGAAGCTTACAGGCTTTTAAACCGAGTTTATCGAGACCTTAATTGATCAATGCATTTTAATGTCGCAACGAGTAGAATTCTGTAGTACCAAGGTTATAGCGTAGGCGGTAAGCGGGGGCGTAAATGAAGCACTTACATTGAAACAATATTTAAACAATTTTTAGAATCACTGATACAAACATTTTGAGTATATATTTACACTAACTGCTGATACTTAAAACTTTAACTACGAGCATAGTCGAGAATTATTTCGTTTTATTTTTAATCTGAAACCTGAAATGTTTTCGTCATATAAAAATCGCTTAAAGTGAAGCATAACGCCATAATAGTATTTCTAATCCGCGGTTCAATAATTTCTTATCGCTTACAGTCTCACCTTATCTTCCCAGATTAAGTAAAGTCGGGTGTTAGACAATAGGCCCGAACTGTAGCTGACATACTCAATTAATATGTCTTGAGTACCGAATACATTTGACACACAAACTGACACGGTTTGTGTTAGCGAAGTGAAGAGAATGGAGACTTAGTACAATGAGGACGGGGTACTCCGTGAGTTGTGAAGGTCTTGTTCTTATTGCACGAATTTTACAACTTCACAAGTGTTCTTGTATTTAAAACTCGTGCAATAATAATGAGCTCGTGCCAAGTTGAAAAGCTACTCATCTAGATAGACTTGGCAGCCTGAAAAGCACTGCTGAGATTGTTAAACTAGGACGCAGCGAAGGTTCTTAAGTTTCACTGCTCTTGGAGACTTTTACACCCTAAAGACAGATTGACAGACTGTTAAATCAAAGTGCAAACCCAAAAAAAATATACCCATAACAAGGAAGGCCCTTTTAATCTGTCAAAAAATTAACCAGCCAGAAAGATGAAGCGTGTTGCCCATTCCAAAGCATAGGAGGTTCCTATGGGATACGATCGAGATAAAAACTCCATAGCTGTCACATGCCTATATGATACACCGGATGTTCATAAGTACTTCTGCTTTTGAAGACTTTTACCTCCCTAAAGCTAGACTAGGGCCCATAAACTCAAACTCAAACATTTTTTTTTACATGAATAGCCAATCTTTCGAAATAACTTAAATCTCGCATTATAATTCTCCACAAAAATAAAAAACATGCACATTCGTTAGATAATAACCGAAACGATCTTTCATGTTGCGCATTCAAACTTATGTGAATGCAGTATTTCAAATATAAAAGCACGTCTATAAGAGCAAGTAAATCAGCAAAATTCGACAAAAATCTATACGGCCTCTTAACAGGCACTTTTTAGGTGTCCAGTAATCGGCCAGTCAGAAAGATGAAGCTTGTTGTCCATTATAAAGTATAGTAGGTACGGGTTGAGAAGATCGGGAAACCAACTCAGTGGAATCCCATTTAAGGTATTTAGTCGTGTAACAACCATCATAGTTCCTGTGCCTCGTACAGAATTTAAACCACCGCCGTTCAAGTTCTACAATGCTATGTTCGGTTGTGAAAATCACACATTGCTTTAACAATCCAATATATGCCCTTAGAACAATGTGTGAAGAGCCTGTAGCACTATTCGTCGGGTATTTTCTTGACAACTTCCATTTTCAAATAAACCAACAGCTAAATATCAATACCATACCTGACACGGCAGATTTATCCAGTCTCAATATTTTCCATACACGTTCTTCCACTAAAGAAGGAAAATGTCGGCAAACGTCACGCTCCGAAAAGGCGTGACACGAATTAATGGCGACCCTGATTACAGCTGACGGATTACAGACATAGAAATATGTATAACGACTTGCGTTGTGATTGGTTCCGCAAAGAATTAAGGTCACGACCGGATCTCGTGGCTTATGTATCGAAAAAGGTGATTCATTTTGAGAATTTGGGCAGATATCTCATTGAGAATAATATTATTGTGCGATGCGATGGCAAAATACGGTAGCTATAGATCGCGCAATCGTGCTTGTAACATCTTTGTCATAAAAACAATTTTATTGTATAGTAGAAAAAAGTTTAAAATACCATGGAAAGCTCAATTACAAGCAATCGTGTCAGCACCTACAGCGCCATCTAAGAAAATTTTATACATATTCAGCCTAAATTGGACTGTCGGTTTAATAAAATTCTATCTATTGAACCATAACAGTTACTCTTCAGCATTGTAACTCACCCGATCAGAATCACAGTTATTTAGTGTAGCACAGTTAAATATTCTAACGTTTTTCCATATCGGCCGCGCAGTGCGGCAGTGTCGTGTTGATTGGAACTGAATATTTATGCTCAACAACTTTAACTAGAGGTGAGAACTCGATGTTGATCGAAGATGGAGGGTTCTATTTCTTGTGGATTAATTATTTGGTGTTCGCAAGTAATTGATTGGTATTTGGGTTCTACGGACTATTAATTAATGACATTTAATAGCTAGAACTAAGAATAAACGACAACTTGATGTAACTGTTGTCCCTACTTTTTTTTTTTTTTTCCATGATGGGAAATCATCACGATATGATATGCCCGTTCGGAAAATTGAATATGCCACTTACTTTGACGAATCAACTACTTTCTCTGACTTTCAGACGGGCCGTGTCATCGTTGACAGACTGAGAGAGTAGGCCTGATATCAATTCGTATTTTGATTTTCTCTTTACTGAATAATCACGTGAATGGCAAAGCGAATGGTGTGGCTAACTCAAAACATCTACACGAATGTATCGTCGAATGTGCGCAAGCAAACATTATTGTGTAATAAACCCTATTTTATAAGTAACACTAAAGCTAAAATAAGCTTACGGGTTCATACAGCTGTAAGCTAATCTAAGAAAAAATCTGTGAAAGATCGAAAAGAGATAGTTTTTCCCTTGTGCGACAATACAATCTGATTATAATAGTCTTAAAGCAATTTCATCGCCAGATTGCAGAATATTATTCACCGTACCAACAAATCAATTTGTTCACATTCTCTGAACAGCGGTATTCTACCGTAAAAATGTAATAAAGAGCGCGTGTTACTGGAGACTGAGTAAAAAGAACTTTACTGATGTTCAGTGTGTTATCTCACTTATAGCTACTGAGCCTTTTGTGAAGATACGAATACCTACTAGGTATGTGAAGTCTGCATTCCGTACGGTCGAGCGAAGATACGATTTAGAAAACTTACGTGACTTGGTATTTGAGGTAAATATCGGTATTTAAGTTCGATACAACACGATTTTTTTAAAGCATTGTCTATGTTTCGTGTTAACTTTTTTGGTAGGCATCAGGATAGTGATAATTGTTCTTTTCCTTTCCAATGAAGATGCGTTATAAAATTGAAGAAAGTATTCTAATCAAAAGCAACACATAGGTACACTATTACCTAGATTAAGAAGTACCATATACATAAAAATTATAATATCAGATAGATAGCTGTAGGTACTGTTCCTGAAATACACCGAAGCTTACACAAAATTAAGTTTTCCTAGTAAAGGTATCTCAATTGTCACCTAACATTTTTCATTGAACTATTTACCGACTGAAACCGGCTAAAAGCCTCCTACAAAAACCAATTAAGCAGTTTAGATTATTAAACAAAAACCTCCACCTTATTTTTCGAAAAGCACTTCGTGCGAAAATAACAAAATAGGTTGGTTTTATTGGGGCTTGACCATTTTATGGATAAATCTAGCTATTTCACTGAAAAGTTGCTAAAAATAACTTAATTATGAAAGGCTTATTCGTTACTTGAAGAGCGCAGTATCAATGTTAAAAGATAAAGACGATGGCGTGTGATAATTATAATATTAGTCTATTTAATGAGAAACTTTAATTAGCAAACCGAAAGTAATAGGCCTTCCTGGAAAAATCCACGTGATTAGTAGTTAGAGCTTATTTTATTCCTCCGGTTTCATTTCGTCCACAAGTTTTCATTAAAAACCTTCGATTCACAATAAGCCACCACAACACGTGCAACGCTGACATTTGAAACCAGACTAAACAGAAAATCAAAATTCAATTCAAGCTCACATTTCTACGTGAAAGTGCTCTTCGAAGCCACACAGCATTACAATAAGCGGTTTACAGTCACAATATCAAGTGTCCTGCAAAGAAAAATATCGCATCTTATTTTCGTAACGTTACAAGAAAGCGCTTCATTCAAGTATTTTTAAGTTCTGTTAAGTTTATGCTAGATCCTAGGTCGTAACACCAACATTGATTTGTTTCAACAGGAGAAAATCTACAGTTTTATAAAATTACTAGCTTCTGCCAGCGACTTCGTCCCCGTTAAATTTCTTGTTTCCCCGACACTTCCCGTCGTGTCGAATCGCCCACCCGTGCGATTTTCCCCGTTTTTGCAACATATTTCATTACTGCTCCGCTCCTCTTAGTTGTAACGTGATGTTATATAGCCTATAGCTTTTCTCGATAAATAGGCTACCCAAAACAAAAATATTTTTTCAATTCGGACTAGTAGTTCCTGAGATAAGCGCGTTCAATCAGTTAAACAAACAAACAAACTCTTCAGCTTTATAATATTATATAGTATAGATTATGTTATTAATCATCTGCCTAGCTTTTTCCCACATATGTTGGGAACGGCTTGTAGTCTAACAGGATGCAGCTAAATACCAGTATATTACATGGAGCCTATTCAACCTCCAACAACCCAGTTACTGGCTGAAACGACAGCCCTTGGTTGTCAGACTTTCGGGCTTCTGACGACCGTCACAGACCCACAATTGACAACCGACTCAAATGGCTTATCGTTCTTTCCGAGACACGGAAGAATATCGGTAGGTGAAGATGGGGACCCCTCCATGAACAGTAGCTTAACCTGACCGTGCAAATGTTTTTCCTTATCAAACCTTCACGAATTTCCACACATATAAAAATAGAATTGTTATAAGAATAAGAATAAGAATAATTAATTGGTCAAGAAATTACAGTCATATGCGATTGATTCCTGGAACTCACGCTAGGATTCCCTGTGTCGTGAGATTCAGGCTCCTTCGTTCCATTAACATTTGCTGGTATATACAATATGTAGGTTGGTGGTGAAAATATGTTACAGTAAATTCCTTAATTTTATCTAATCTAGAACTAATACACTAAAGAAAACTAATACTAATACACAGAGAAAATACAAAAGGTAAAAACAATCAATCATCCCCTGTTTTCCGACCTTTAGGGTTCGATTTTATTTTCCAAATTTATATGGGACCACCTTGGGAGTATACCCTTTCCAATAGAAAAAGAATTGTCACAATCGAACCACTATGCAAAAAGTTATGCGTGATAATACATAAAAAAAAAATATATATATATACGCGTCGAATTGATAACCTCCTCCGTTTTTTTTCGTCGGTTGAAAAAGAGATATGTATTTGTACCATTCAAATTGTTTTATTTCTATTTCTAATTTAATATTTAGATTAATATGGTCTCAGTCATGTCATAGTCAAGAGTAAAAAGCCATTTTGTAACCACAATTTTACGTTTACTTTGAGTGTGACGTAGGATTTTGAGTTGGTTGTTGAGTTTCGTGTAAATATGGGGTCCCATAAAACCGTACGACCTTCTACCAATTGCTTTATGGCATTGAACTTTTTCCCAATATACTCTACGACTTGACCGGATACAAGTCCGCATGGATGTTTTGTGAAATCTTAGAGAAACTGAGAGGATGTAAAGTTGTCTGACTCTAAGAAGTCCCACTTCAGTGTAGAGTGTGTTAGTGGGGTACCGGAATGGTTTTCTGTAAGCAACTTTAAGCAGAGCTCATTGAGCTCTTTCAACCTTAATGTTCCGGATCGTATAAATTAGTTACTTTATGCGCCTACGTTTCTAAACGTGTAACAGAATGACATCTGACTTGTCAGTTTAATTTTGACACTTCTCTTGGATTTGGCGCCTGAAAAAGTCCGTCGCGTTTTGGGACCCCGCGACGCGTTTGTTGAAATTAATCCTTTTAAATCGATCCGTTTGTGACAATTAGTCGTGATCCAATTGCTTTGATTGTAAATAACCCCAATTTGGTGTAATAACACGGGTTGAGTTTTGGATATATCTTGTTGAAATAGTTTGAAGGTTAAGCAAAGTGACGCTTATTGGAACCGCATGCTGTGATTGCCTCCAGCCTCATTGTTGCGAATTGTAACCTGGAAAACTCATAACGTCACAACACAATACAATATACACTCACTTACATACATAAATCCAGGTAACCCCAAGGAGCAGGTGTTCTTCTACTACAGGTAAGTTCTTTCGTTCGTATATTGTACCTATTGCTTTGAATTGTACTTGTATTGTCTGCTCCGCGTACGGCGGACTAGTTTCGCTAGCCACTTCTTGTCTCCTCGACCCCACCATCATAACTTCCACTGCGCTATTAAATGATAAATGATAAATGACTTTATTTTTGCAAGTAGGTTTGTACAAACACTTTTACACGTCAATCATTTTTTTTTAAACTAGATGAGTTCGGCATTTCCTATCTGACTACTCTGAGAAGAAACGCCGAAACAAACTCAGAGGTCACAGTCTCTTTTAAAGTCCAGACATAATCTTGATCAGATCATGTGAAGACCATGTGGATTGGTGTCTGAAGTGGTCTTTTAAGGAAAGAACACACAGCTTGAGTGGACCTGTCCAATCAGTGCACGCATTTGTCAGTAATCATGCAGCCCCACTCAGAACTTAAGGAGGTCAATGATTCGACGAACAATACCAAAGAAAGGACATTTGTGAAGGTCGCACAAATTACTCAAACTGCCAGACAATGTAAAAAATTAAATTAGAAGAAAAGGAAACCAAAAAAAAAGAACACCCACTTCGTCTTCACTTTTACAATAGGTAATTAAAACAATATAATACTTAAAAGTAAATATTCATGTCATTGTATAAGTAAAATTCCTCAGTGTTAATGTGTATATAAAATCAGGAAATAGTCCCGGTCTGATCATTTGAGGACCATGTACATGGGGGTGTCTGAAATGGTCTCTTGAGGAAAGAACCATACAGATTGAGTGGACCTGTCCAGTCGACGAACGACAGATTCGACGAACAATACCAAAGAATGGACATTTTGGTAGGCCGTATTAAGTACTCAAACTGCCAGATTATCATTAAAATGGAATGACTAAGAGAGATATAAAAAAAAACAAACATCACCTACATAGTCCTCACATTCAAAATCACTTAAATAATAATAATAATATTATACTTCTGAAAGTATATATTCATGTCATAGTGTAAACAATAATCAAATGTCAAAGTGTATAAGCAATAATCAAAATGTCAAAGTGTATAAGCAATAATCAAAATGTCAAAGTGTATAAGCAATAATCAAAATGTCAAAGTGTATATTCCCAATAAAAAGTTAATAAAAAAAAGGAAAGTAATTAATAATAAAAATAAAAAATATCATTCAGTACAATAATAATTTAAAAATTAAAATTAAAAATTGGAGCAGCTTAATCCCAAGCTTTTTTGTCCTCAATATAATCTTTAACAGTGTAAAAGGCTTTCTGGCACAACTTACGTTTAATGAATGATTTAAATTTATTGAGACTTAGATCTTGAACATGGCTTGGAAGTTTATTATAAAAGCGTATACATTGACATCTGAATGAGCCACCTATTTTCTTGAGCCTTGTTGAAGGTACAATAAATTTGTGTTTATTCCTAGTATTTATATTATGGATATCACTGAATTTTTTGAACAATTTAATATTCTTATGGGCATATAAAAGATTTTCAAAAATATACTGTGAAGGCACAGTCATTATATTAATTTCTTTAAATTTCTCTCTGAGTGAGTGTCTCGGGCTTAATTTATAAATTGATCGAACAGCCCTTTTCTGCAAGACAAAGATAGTCTGAATGTCGGCGGCATTTCCCCACAACAGAATACCGTACGACATTACACTATGAAAGTAGGCAAAATACACTAAACGGGCTGTCTCTATGTCAGTTAAATTCCGAATTTTTCTAACAGCGTATGCAGCGGAGCTTAGCTTTTTCGACAATTTATCTATATGCGGGCCCCACTGAAGCTTGGTATCCAAAGTTAGGCCCAAGAATACAGTGCTATCTTCAGGATTGAAATGCAATTGTAGGGGGTCTAGCCTGGCAGCGAACACTTAATAAACGAGGTTTTACCAGCTGCGCCCCACGCTATTATACAATAGTTCAGAACTGATTGGCACAGGGAGAAGTAAATCATTTTTAGAACTGGATCATCTGCAATTTTACCGAAAAAACCGCTTAAAGATACGGAGCATCTTTCGAACCCTACTTCTTACAGCACTCAGATGTGTAGACCATAACAAACGGTTATCTACAAAGACTCCAAGGTATTTAATGGAGTCTGTTTCTTCGATGCACGGGTAAGTACAGTTTACGGGGCTAGAGCAGGAGTGCAGCTGTATACACGTTACAGATTTCGGTGCGGAACGTTTAGAGATAGCAAAGTTGATTGCCTTCGTTTTGTCAATATTAAGCGTTAAAAGATTGTTTTGCAGCCAGTTCGCAATAGCTTTAACCCCGCTTTCAACCGCGAATTTAACGTTATCCCAAGTTTTACCATAAAATACGATTGCAGTGTCGTCAGCGTATGTAAAAATTTTAGCTTGAGGGATTTTCATTTCGCACAGTCCATTTATACTTAGTCTGGCCATAAATACTGTTACAGTTAAAAATAAGAAAGATATTACATTTGAATTTGGAATCCGTCATTTTTATACGATTGTTCATTGAGTTTTCTAATTTTGGCGCCAATACATTGTACAATATTTTGCGATATAAAAATGGAGTGGGGTGATAAAGGGAACCGAATCGTTGTGATTGCATTACACATAGTTGGTATGGGGCCAAATGCAATTTTTAAAACTCTCCATACGCTTGGTAATAGTCAAATGTTTGTGTTCCGGGTTATTAATAGGTACAATGAGACCTCCTCTATTTGTGACAGAAAAATATCAGGCCATCCACGTAGTGTTCGTACGAAAAAGGTGGTCAAAGCAGTGAGGGAAAGAATTCGAAGACATGCTGTCCGAAAGCAAAAGATTTTATCTCGGGAGATGAAAATAGCACCCAGAACCATGTCGCGTATTTTAAAAGATGACTTAGGACTTGCAGCCTAAAAGAGACGCACTGGTTATTTTTTAACTGATAATTTAAAAAAAGAATAGGGTGGTAAAATCGAAACAACTACTGAAGCGGTACGCAAAGGGAGGTCACAGAAAAATTTTGTTTACGGATGAGAAAATCCTTACATTTGAGCAACAATTTAACAAAAAAAATCACCGTATTTATGCTCAAAGCTCTAAGAAAGCTTCCCAATTAGTCAACAGAGTGCAACGTGGGCATTATGCGACTTCAGTGATGGTTTGGTGGGGTGTTAGCTATGAAGGAATGACTGAGCCATATTTTTGTGAAAAAGGTATCAAAACATCGGCACAAGTGTATCAAGATACCATTCTTGAGAAGATAGTTAAGTCCCTTAACAACACCATGTTCAATAACCAAGTATGGTCCTTCCAACAAGACTCGGCGCCGGGTCATAAAGCTCGATCCACGCAGTCTTGGTTGGAAGTGAACGTTTCGGACTTCATCAGAGCTGAAGACTGGCCATCGGCTAGTCCCGATCTTAATCCACTGGATTATGATTTATGGTCAGTTTTAGAGAGTATGGCTTGCTCTAAACGCCATGATAATTTGGAGTCCCTAAAACAATCCATACGATTGGCAGTGAAGAATTTTCCCATAGAAAGAGTGCGTGCTTCTATTGATAACTGGCCTCAACGTTTAAAGGACTGTATTGCAGCCAATGGAGACCACTTCGAATAAGCTTTTTATATTTTAAATTGTTTTATATTTATGTATTAAACTAACACACTGTAAAAGTAATAAATATTATTTGCAATAAAAAAATTTTTTTTTCTTTGTGACAATATTTATGGTAAGACTAGGTATATATGATAAATAGGGTAGGTCCCAGCACGCTCTCCTGGGGCACACCAAATTGTACTGTGTTTAGGTCACTTGAATATTTCCCTAGCACCACTTTTTGCTTTCTATCGTTGAGATAAGAGGAAAACCAGTCCAGGGTAGTCCCACGAACTCCCAAAAGTGACATTTTTTTAATTAAGATTTTTTTAGAAATTGTGTCGAATGCCTTGGCGAGGTCCAGGAAGATGCCAGTACATGCGTTGGAGTAAGAAAAAAAGAGTTTGGGTTAGTGTTCACAGTGCTGTATTGTTCGTTGTTACTAGCCAGGTCAGTTTCTGTTAAGCCCAATTGACTGAGTGTTTTGGCTGCAAGGTTTTTGCCAACAGTTGAAAAATAGTCGTTCACTTTGTTTAATGTGGGAACAGGGTTGTCGCTGTCAGTCACAAGCTCAGTTTTTCCGTGTTTTCTACTTTTAATGTTGCAAATTTTCTTAATTTCATTCCATAACTTTTTACAGTCACCCTTCGTTTCCATTAGAAGTTTACGGTCATGGTCTTGTTTTAGATTCGATAATATATTGTTACAATAGTTTCGATACTTCTTATATTCTTGTTGGATGACAACATTGTCACGATTTTGTTGTTAATTTGCGTGAATGTGCATTAAGTCACATCGTCTTATGCATAAGACGACGTGACTTAATGCACATTCACGCAAAGACTAAAAACTAAAAACCTCCTAAAGTGCACTTTAGGAGGTTTTTAGTTATCCACGGCTTAATAATGTCCTCTGAGCTACGGTGGACACGGATAGTGGTATGTTGTTTTATTTTAGCAGAAAGTGTCTCAACAAATTTTTGGAATGCAATAGTGACGTTGGCCTGTTCAAGAAGCCAGTCCCAGGACTCATTTTCAATATCTTTTTTTTTATTTAATATGGTCAATTCGTGCGTATCGTTTTTCAACCTTGACCCTAGCAGATTCTTTTTTAATGCCTAGGACAACCGTCTCGTGAGCTGTTATGCCCATGTCACTCACCATAACAGTAGCTGACTTCTGAGTTTTAAGCATAACATGATCCAAACAGTTGTCACCTCTCGTAGGCAAAGTGTGTCCTGGAAAATACCCATAATGGCCGGTTTAATCCAGGTACTCACTAGCACGTCTGTCAGTGTGATCTGGTTTGATGTCGATGTTCATATCCCCTACAATAGCACATGTGGTAGCCTTACACGACTCCATAAGCTTCGTTAAAGATTCGCAGAAGTTATTTATATTATAGAAAGATGGGGACCTATATATAGCAATCAGTGATAGTTCGTCCCCGATATTGACAGCCAGACAGTTCGAGTCTTTGCAGGATGGTTCTACGACAGAGGCTTGCAGAGATGTTTTAGTATAGACGACTATTCCATCGCTTTGGTTTAGGTAGGTTTTGGAACAATGATAGTCGTAATTATCAATTTCAAAACAGGTGCACGTGTCGTCAAGCCAGCATTCTGTCAGAATAATTACGTCAGGCAAAAAAAGCAACCGGCTCAGAAGAACACAGAAATTATCAAAAAAAATTCTGATACTACGTATATTTTGTATCACAACCGAGAACTGACCTCCTATGTCACCCAAATGCAGGCTACAGTCATCTATAGAATGGAGTTTCAGACTAGTTGTAAAGGCCGTGTGATCGATGTCATCAATAACTTGTGCAACATTAGCCATTAGAAAACTTAGCTTGGTGAATTGGTATATGACACAATAAGTTGTGCAGGACACAATTACAAAAAACTAGTTGAATTTGGTACAGATATGGATTTTGAATTATGGTATAAAATGAGTAATATGAATTATAAATGTGTAAAGAGTTTGCTGTACGAGTATTTACAAGGTACTGAGGATCATATAGTGTACAAAAATGCCAGTTTAATTTAAGGTGCATAGTTGTGTGGTGTATAGGTATAAAACATAAAATAGGAATAGAGACTTTGTATGAAAGCGTAACCAAAAGGCAATTAATTAAACAGAATATTAAAAAAAATAAGCACTTACTATTTGGTGGGTGCGTAAAAATAACATTTAAAACAATATTTACGTGATTAGCGGATAAGTGGATTAGGCTATAGTATAGTCATTGGTTTATATCCAACTGTAAATTGAGTAGAGTTTCCACAGATCTTACAAGAACTTGTTTCGCTCCTTCAATTTTCCGCAAGAAAATGTTCCCATTTGCTGTCCAGCAAAACTTATATCCTTTTTGCTTCGCAAATTCTCTTGCTTCATATAACAGTTTTCTGGAGCTAGCAGGAAGATATTCGGCAACATAAACTGGGCGTTGATCTCCGGGTAAGCCAATGCATTTAGTATTTAGTCGACCCTCTTTCGGGTGAACTTTATTGAAGTCACGAACACTTGAGATTAGTTTGTTTTTTATCTGAACATTTATAAATTCCGCAATAATAGGTCTGACGGTGCCCGGTTATCTCACGTTCAGTTGTCAAAAGCTGAGAAACAATACCTCACATATATTTTTAAGAGTTTTGGCGTATTTATGTCAAGCAAAATTAAGTAATTGTATATCTTCAGTAAAGGTTGACTTGCATTTTGCCTACTGGCTAAAATTGCAACGCAAATCAGTTCAGTTATATAAACTAAGTCTATGATTGTAACTCAAAATTGTCAAAAAAGTGAGTTACGATGTTTATCATTGCAAGTCTCAGGTAACAGCTAGGTAAGCTTATCGCGTTCACACAGCGCACACTTTTGCTGAACATAACAATTTGCATTCAACGACGGGAAAACTGATTCAATCTACATATTTTTTATAACCGGAACAACGTGCAAAAAGGTGAAACGCTCCAATTATTGTGTCTTGGAAAACGTATGTTAAAAAACCTTCAAATTTGTGTACTGAACTCTGAATAAAATTATGTCGAATAATGTGTACGTGCACAGAAGGCATTATAATTTGAATTGGTTGGTTGTTTTGTTTTGGTTAGTTGTTTGGTTAAATCTCTTCCATAATTTATTGTTGCATAAAGAATATTCAACACTTAATGTGTGAACCTGTGAGGAGCTCCCGATTAAGTTATTAAGGCCGCAAGGATTGTTGCTTCAGGTTAAGCAAGTCTTGCCGCGGTTGGTCCGTGGATGGGTGAACACCTTTTCATAACAACACACTCCGTGCCTTGGAGAGCATGTTGAGCCAATGGTCCCGGTTGCCATTTGACAGTCGTTACGGGTCGTCAAAAGCCCATAGTCTGACAACCAACGGGTATCGTATGACCCCTAAGCAATCAGGGAATTAAATACTGGTATTCAGCTGCATTCAGTTAGACTGGAAGCTGACCCCAACATAGTTGGTATAAGGCTAGCCAGATGATGGATGTGTGAACCAGTGTGTATTAGGGTAGCGTGCCAAATTCATATTAACAGCCATTTCTGCTAGCTGGATAATTCAATATTCTATTCCTCGTATTCCGCTGAAGAAACCTCAATCAAATTACCTTTCATAGAACAAATTAAACTAGGCCAATTATTACACATTCATTCATACCAAACATGTTTCCTTTGGATCTAATTCTTAAATAATATTGAGAGGAAATGTTAAATTCAATCGTCAATGAAAAATATATTTATGACCTTTGCCTTTCAAATGAGTTAATAAGCTCTAATTGCGAAAACACTTTTCTAAAGGTGACTTTGCAACTGTAGGCAATAATCTATTTTTGGACCAAAAACCGTTGCATGGGAAAGTTTAATTTCATTCTTGATAGAATGAAATTAAACTTTCCCATGCCAACCCGCACTAGGCCCGTGTGGTATGTTCTAGTCTACTCATCGAACATAGGAGTCCTGCGTCCCAGCACTGGGAACATTATATGCTCATTATCTATCAGCGGCGTTAATCGCGTAACACATTATAGTCTAAGGCTTTCTAACACGCTTTTATTAGCTTCAAACGTATGTTAGTATGTTAGCATGTGCCTATGTAACGGAAACTTTGAACATTATTTTAACCCCCTTTAAAACGTCGAATTAACTAAAAAATTGCCAATTTTATCAAAGACCGATGACAATACAATAATTTTATAAATCTGTGCCATTATCCTTGCCGAGTTTACCAGGATAGCCAAAAAAACTGTCTTCGAAAATTACGCTGACATACGTCACAAAATTCGAAACACCCTAAAAAATAGAAAATAAATCTATTTGAGCTATTTTTTAATTCATATCAAGCACCCCACGCTTTTTTCCATTATTTTCTACTATTTAGTTTGGTTTTCTATGGAAGCGTCTTTTTTAGTTTTTATTAACTATTTATTTTTTGACAGTTCAACAACATTCATAGCGTTATTTACGTTGTTGAGGAGACAAATGCGATCATATGAAGTAATGGATTAGCAATACTACAAACCCTTCGAAGTATTTTCTGATTCTGATTGATAGTGTGTAATACAATTAGGTAGCAGAAATAATGTTAGCTACTTAGAATAAAAACGGGGACGTTGTAAACGTGATTAACACGATCGAAGCAACGTATAACTGTTAGATACGTAACTAATATCCATTTCCAGCTCTAACTTAATAGACAGATGAACACCTAGAGGAGCATCGTATGAAATAAAATAAGGCAGGCTGGCCACCATTTCGTCTATCAGTTGTGCAAAGGGAGTAGGAATTAATTACGCAAAATATAATGGTTTAGAAAAACACTGTTCTGTAAAATATCCCAATACAATTTAGAATGACCTGTCCCATTCTCTTATTTTACGAGTTTCTGTCTTTAATTACCTTGAACACAATTTAATTTCGCAATCAAATTGAGACAAAGGCACTTAATAAAACGCTGTTATAGCCATTAATTACCTCATCTAACAAATTGTTAATGGCACTGTTGGGCTTGCCAGCGCAAAATGCTAATCACCCACCCGCCCATTAAAGTGTGTTGCCAATTTAATAATTGCACCATGTTTTCGGTAGAACGACAGAAAGCAAAAAGTTTTAGCCCTAATTATACACTATTGCCTCAGAACTAATGATACAATGCTGATCTAGGTATTTAATCTAAGTGTAGGTAAAATGCTTTACTTTGCTTTCGTGGCATTCAAGTCTTTAACAGTTTCTTAACTTAATCACAGAAAGCTTAGAAGTACTGTTCTTCTCTTGGGTAATTGGTAAGAGAGGTATGTAGTAGATTTTTTTTTGTCTGTGTTTTTTTCTGTATTTCTGATGGCAATCATTCGCTTGCGAATTGATTGATTACCTACTAGCACAAATATTTGAAGTGCCGACAAAAGAACCTATCCTTGACCTAAAAAACCATCCCAATAAAGAGAATAGGTAGTTAGAAATTCAGTTGAATTTCTTACATATTTAGAAATTGATATATTTACTAAATCAGTACCTAAACTCGATCATAATAAAGCACTACTTATGAAAAATCTCAAATATGAGTGATTTATTATGCCGCCATGTTGTTTATTCGTATTACTAATCTTTGCAGAAGTACGTGCGTCATATTCACGGTAGCAAGTAGCACCTAGTCGTATATTAATAAACAGGGCTTGAGAGATTACTTTTAAAAAAACATTCCTCATACGGTCTCAATACTGCCTAATATGATGCAAATTCTCCCCGACTTCAATTTCGAAACAATTTCTTAGCTGAGGAAATAAAACACGAACATTATTCTATGTGCTGTTTACTTGTGTACTTAATCACCATTTAGACCTGGTATCTACCAAAGCGGAGAGGAGAGATGTGTTTGAATAAACCAATCCGAAATATTCCACATCTCTTCTCCGCTTAGCTTTGGTGGAAATGGATCAAGCGGAGAGGAGAGAAGATGTCTCATTTTTAACTGACGAAAAAACGGAGGAAGTCTACAATTCAACGTGTATTTTTTTTTTTTTTATGTATGACCACGCATATCTTTTTACATAGTAGTCCGATTGTGATCATTCTAATTCTTTTGTATTGGAAAGGATATACTCCGAACGTAGTCCGATATAAATTTGGAAAACAAAAGCGAACCCTAAGGGTCAGAAACCAGGGGATGATTGATTATTCACTCACTGATTGTAATGTATAACCACGCATAACTTTATACAGAGAAATCCGATTTTGATAATTCTTTTTTCATTGGATAGGGTATACCTTGTCAAGTATTATTAGTACATTAAAGCTTTTTCAATAGAATTTCGTGCGGCGAGCGAGCAAGCGACACGGCCGAGTGGAGAAGTGTCTAGTCGGGCGGCCGGGTGGCGCACGCGCTCACACACCCCGTATCCCGCTGCCTTTTCCCCGTGGCTCACACACCCGAAAGCATCATTCCATATTTTTATATTTTCAGTTTGACATGACGTCTTCCTTTCGTAGACAGAACTTGACTGGTTTCGATTTGTCGCAGCTCACATCTCTGCTAGACAAAGCTCACATCTCCTCTCCGCTACACTTCTCCTCTCTGCTTTTACAGAATTTACCGCGCAACTGTCATACTCGTATATGCAACGTCCCGACATCAATCGTCGGGTAGTTGCCCACCAGACACGACACGCGTCTGTTTGGAGGATCCTTCTTTTTGTATGGAGGTCAAGTGAACTATACACCCTGTCCCTCATACCTCCAAATTATAAGAACAACATTCTTAAGGATTCGTAATTGTCCCGGTCCCAATAAGCAAAAACAAATGACAAAGCGTATTCCATATTTAAACGAAAGTTCTACATTCCGAAAGAAAACATAATTGCTATTTCTTTCAAAGTTTATTCACCTGTCCTGTCATTCACCTCTGTGTCTTGATATCAATAGGGTTGTCTCGTCATAGGATTAGTTTAATCCGTCTTCATTTCATCGCCTGACTTGAGTAGGCTCACACGGGACACGTTGACAAGACTTTACTGAGGACTATCGCTAGTTAAGGATATCGTCTAATCTGAGCTATTAGTCTGATTCTGACAATAAATGGCTTTGATGAATTTCCCTGAAACAGCGCTTAATACCATTTTGCTACTATTTTATTAGGTGATTTGAGTAGGTAGGTATATTACATTGTATAGTTAGTTAAATGAAAATGATGCTCCAAAAGTCAGGACATATACGTATACTTTGTTATATTATATCACCATTCCAGCCAGAAGATGTCCACTGCTGGACATAAGGCTCCCCCGATATGGGGGGTCTGCCATAATCGCCACGCTTGGCAGTCAGGTTGGCGATCGCAGTGTGGTGGTAAAATGCACAGAGAACGCTGTTGAACATTCTCTAGGAAGTCTATTAGTTGCCTTCTACAAAACCCACGGGAACAAATAGGATGGTGCTATTCTATACCACCAGCACCGCACGGAACCATAGATATATATGCAATATGTTATATATGCTATTTGTATGATTGTTATTGTTCTGTCCCGTTTATTATCTGTGCGCCTAACGGAATGCGCGTGTAACGAAGTGACATCTGACTTGACAGTTTTGACGTTGACACTTCTCTCTTGATTTGCCGCTAAGAAGGTCCGTCGCCTTTTGGACGCCCGCGACGCTTTTGTTGAAATTAATCCTTTTAAATCGATCCGTTTGTGACAATTAGTCGTGATCCAATCGCTTTATTTGTTAATAACCCCAAGTTGACGTAATAATACGGGTTACGTTTGTTAAAACTGAAGTTCTTGAAAGGGATGGTCGCCGCTTGGTATCTCGCGATCTTTTGTAAAGTAATCCCTTAATCCCTTACCCCGGTCGTTTTGTGGACAATCTGTCATGACCCAATCGTATTGATTCCAACTAACCCCAATTTGAAGACATAACACGGGTTTTGTTTGTTGGAAATACCTTTGTTAGTTTGAAGGTTAAGTGTTTGAAGACCGCATGCTGTGATTGTCTCCAGCCTTATTGCAGCGGATTGTAACCTGAAGAATACTTACAATGTCACAACACAATACAATATACACTCACTTACATACATAAATCCAGGTAGAACCAGAAACCAGAAGCAGTTTCCTTCAACCATGAGGTGAGTCATTTGTTAATTGTATTGCGTCTTCACTTGAATTGTTGGATTTGATTGTCTGCTCCGCGTACGGCGGACTAGTTTCGCTCGCCACTCTTGTCTCTAGAGCCCCACGATTATCACACTTCCACTGCGCATTTGAAATCGTATTGTGAGGTCTAGTCTGGCAGCGTACATTTTTGGTATTCAGAGCGTGGTTATGAGACATATAACCAACAAATTGGTAATTTACAGTAGGCTAATTACTTGGCAGTCTCTATAAGGGAAGTAGTAATACGCTGTAAATATTTGATAACTATGATTGCTAGTTTATTTGAAATGATTTGGAATTTGTTGAGTTGAGTAACTCATATTGCCGGGGTCAACCAGGTTTGCATAGGCTAACAGAGTTAGTTAGATTGAGCTATGTTATAACCTCTTGTTGTTGTTATTTGACCTCTGTGTTGTATTGAATGTCAGGAAGACATTAAAATATTGAGTTTGTACCATTGATATGGTTGTTTGTGAAAATTAATATTTGAAATTGGCATTTTTGAGTATTACCATTGTTTTAAGTTGGAATAAGGGTTCATTATTGTTGTACCATTAACAAAGTGGTTTGTGAACTTAACATTTGGAATTGGATTTGAATTTGAATTTTGAATTGAATGTGAAATAGAATTTTTTGAACGTTGATATTGGTTTAGAATTAAAATAAAAGTTTATTGTTGAATTGAATTGAAACCAATATTTTGTTATTTCTTGATTAGTCAGTTTGGTAGTTTGATTGTTTGCTTGTAGTTATTTTGTAATTGATTGTTTGAACTTTGTTATTTGTTTACTTAATTATCTTTTTGCTTGGTTTATTTGAATTGTATTGTTTGTGCAATGGCACACAAAGCGGTGAGAGAGGCAATCAGTGGATTGGCCACACAGCTGCGGTGTTTCACTTCAGCTGCAGCGACCGCTGAGCGCCCGGATCTTGAAGCGGTCACTCTGGCT
The DNA here is from genome assembly GCA_932294355.1 of Aporophyla lueneburgensis. Lineage (NCBI taxonomy): Eukaryota > Metazoa > Arthropoda > Insecta > Lepidoptera > Noctuidae > Aporophyla > Aporophyla lueneburgensis. The sequence continues at coordinate 25,391,594 of OW028753.1, forward strand.
CGGTTCGAGCAGTTGAACGTGAGACTCGGCAACGCTGATGCTCTGCTTACCCGCTACAATGAGTACATTTGTGATGTGGCTCTGGAAGTGCTGGATCAGGCAGCACGTGACAAGGTCCTTGCTGACTACGACCAGATCTTGGACCTGGGGGATGTCATTGGTCAACGTGCTCGGGAAATATTGGAGAGCCGGACACCTGTCCAGGTCAAACCGGAGACCTCGGTTGTTTCAGGTCCCGGACTATTGAGTAGACTGCCTACTTTGGAACTGCCACATTTTGACGGTCGTCTGGACCACTGGTTAGGTTTCCAAAACCTGTTTGAAAGTTTGGTTGATGCACGCTCGGACCTCAGACCCGCCCAAAAGTTGGCCTATTTGTTGTCTGTCCTAGAAGGTGAGGCCCGAGCCCTGGTACAGCATCTGTCGTTGACTGACTCAGCCTACCCTACCGCTGTGGAACTACTCACCCGGCGGTACCAAAATAAACGTTGTTTGGCTGACGTTCATATTGAATTGATTTTGGGGTTACCGGTCATTACTGGATTGTCAGCATTGCGTACTGACCTGTTGAACCCGTTGGTGGCAGCGACCAACGCTTTAAAGCAATTGGACTTGCCGGTGGACCATTGGTCTTACCTTTTGGTGCACGTTGTGCTGCAACGGCTTCCTGCCGATTTGAGGGCTCGTTTCGAGCAAAAGTATGGTGGGGATAGTGTCACACATCTCCCCCCATTTGATGACCTCGTCCAATTTTTGGAGGATGAGTGTCGGTTTGTGGACAACTCTGGCGTTGCCACTGAATCATGCCAGCCGTCTTCCCGGCCACGAGACCAGGGACGGACTAGGGCTCGCAGGCCTGTTGATGGTCGCCCCGCCGCTCGTTTTGCTGGCACCCAGAGTCGTCCTGGTTGTGAGTTTTGTAGGGACACGGGGCATGGCATGGCAACTTGCGCGGCCTTTTTGAAGTTGCACGTGAGTGCTCGCCGCCGAATTGCCAATGCACGCCGCATGTGCTTCTCTTGTTTGGGGGCTCACTTCCATCGGGACTGCCCCAACCCCCGCCCTTGTAGAATTTGTGGGACATATTGTGCGCTAACGCGAACCACGCTGGCAGACCAGCCTCTGATGAAGGTTCGCGTACGGGGGGGTAACATGGAGTTGGTCACCGGGCTTCTGCCTCGCCGGTTCAGAACCGGGGAGAGGCCCGCAATTTTGAGCGCCGCACTCCACCCCCCGCGCAAGTTGATCGGGAGCCGCGCGACCGCCATTTGGTCTCCCCGCGTAAAGGCGATTACGCAATTGTTGCTAGGCACCGCTGGCCAGATTAGCACCGCCTTCCCTCCCCTCCTTTGGCGGAACGTCCCCGGTTGGAGTCACGCCCCCCGCCATTCAGGCCTCCGGTGGGATATGCCCATCCAGCGATGGCGCGTGGCTCGGGACACCGCGCGGACGAGGAGTTTGGCCTCCATCCTCGTCGCGAGGGACTTGAGCTTGGGTGCGGAGCATGGGTGTGCGGCGATCGGTCGCCGCCCAGGCATTGTTAGGACATTGGCGCCTGCCCCGCTAAGGTACCCCTCAGATCGACACGGTTTTGTTGCCAACGGCATCGGTCAGGTCTGGGGGCCCACGGGGGACTCTGTTGTGGTCCGTGTCATTATGGACATGGGAGCCCAGGGTTGCCTTTTGTCTATTGTTTTGTTGTCTGTTTGTGTAGTTTTGGGCAAAATTGTTTTCTTGAGCGCCTTTGGACTGCGGGACTTGGCTGGGACGAGCCAATTCGGGAAAACCTGTTGGAAGATTGGCTACAATTTGTATCCGCACTCCCTGCAGTCAACGAGGTCGTGTTACCCCGCGCTATCCTCCCCCCTGGGAGCTACACTGCTACCCTTGTTTGTGATGCGTCTTCGCACGGTTATGCAGCTGTTGTTTGTCTGCGCACCGTCTGCGCAACAGGCCAGGTGAATTTGTCACTGGTCTTGGCCAAGAGCAAGGTGGCCCCCCTCCGGACGGCACTGACCACCCCTAAGTTGAATTGTCAGGGGCGGCGCGTCTTGTGCGTCTATTGAACCACGTTGCTCACACTTTGGGTGGAACTGTGGACATTCGGGTTTCTTACGCCTGGACGGACAGTCAAATTGTTTTATGTTGGTTGAAGACGTCCGTCCACTCTTTGAAGGTCTTTGTTGCGAACCGAGTGTCCCAGATTCAAAATTCTGAAACGCCTTTGATTTGGAGGCACTTGCCTGGAGATTTGAACCCAGGCGCCGTGGCCTCACGTGGGTGCATGGCACCCCGCTTGTTTGCTCACCCCCTTTGGTGGGGACCAGACTGGCTGACTCATCCCGAGGATGATTGGCCTCGATCGCCAGTCTTGATGTCGGGTCCTTTGCCCGGGCTCAAGGTACTCGCTGTTGAAACGAAGGACCCTCCGTTTGACCCTGATTTTTTGTTGAGTCGATACAGCTCCTCGACAAATTGTTGAATTGTTGGTGACTGATCGTCACATTATGAACTCGCATGCCGGTTGCAATGCGCTGTTGGCCATTCTGCAGCGAGAGTTTTGGATATTGTCGGGAGCCGTTAGTAAGTTGAACCCCTTTTTGGACGATACGGGTCCTTTGTTGTTTGGTGGTTGATGGTTGAGGCACTCTAGCCTTCCTTATGGGGTCCGTCACCCCCTTTTGTTGCCTAAGGAGGGCCATTTGGTTAAATTGTTGTTGTTGTTGTTTGGTTGTTGTAGGTGTTTGGTTGTTTTGTTGTTTGTTATTGTTTTGACCCGCCAGCCTGCCCCCATTGGAGGGTATTTTGAGGCCGCGGTGAAAGCGGCACAGGGACTCTGGCGCAGATTGTTGGGAGACACCGTTCTCACCTTTAAGGAGTTAGCTACGGTATTTTGCCGCATTGAAGCTGTATTGAACTCGCGTCCATTGTGCCCGCTGTCTTTGGACCCGAACGACTTGGAGGCCCTGACCCCGGGCCATTTTTTTTTTTTTTTGATTTGACAGCCACTTGTCGCCCTGCCGGAGCACCCTTTTGTCGATGTGAGCCAAAATTGGCTATCGCTGTTTCAGTTGGTGCAGCAGCTCGCTCAGAGTTTTGGAAGCGTTTGAGCTTGGAGTATTTGCACATCCTCCAGCAGCGCGTCAGGTGGACTGATAAAACGCAACCTTGTCGGGATTGCCAAGTGATTAGCGGACGGGAAGGCCCGTCCGGGGGGGTAGATGTTCTGTCCCGTTTATTATCTGTGCGCCTAACGGAATGCGCGTGTAACGAAGTACATCTGACTTGACAGTTTTGACGTTGACACTTCTCTCTTGACTTGCCGCTAAGAAGCTCCGTCGCCTTTTGGACGCCCGCAACGCTTTTGTTGAAATTAATCCTTTTAAATCGATCCGTTTGTGACAATTAGTCGTGATCCAATCGCTTTGTTTGTTAATAACCCCAAGTTGACGTAATAATACGGGTTACGTTTGTTAAAACTGAAGTTCTTGAAAGGGATGGTCGCCGCTTGGTATCTCGCGATCTTTTGTAAAGTAATCCCTTAATCCCTTACCCCGGTCGTTTTGTGGACAATCTGTCATGACACAATCGTATTGATTCCAACTAACCCCAATTTGAAGACATAACACGGGTTTTGTTTGTTGGAAATACCTGTGTTAGTTTGAAGGTTAAGTGTTTGAAGACCGCATGCTGTGATTGTCTCCAGCCTTATTGCAGCGGATTGTAACCTGAAGAATACTTACAATGTCACAACACAATACAATATACACTCACTTACATACATAAATCCAGGTAGAACCAGAAACCAGAAGCAGTTTCCTTCAACCATGAGGTGAGTCATTTGTTAATTGTATTGCGTCTTCACTTGAATTGTTTGATTTGATTGTCTGCTCCGCGTACGGCGGACTAGTTTCGCTCGCCACTCTTGTCTCTAGAGCCCCACGATTATCACACTTCCACTGCGCATTTGAAATCGTATTGTGAGGTCTAATCTGGCAGCGTACAGTTATATTAGCATGACATAAACTTGCAGGAGGAATCTTTTTTACGAAGGTTTTCCATGCGTGTAAGCAATTGAAATGTAGGTAGAAATAAGTAATAAGTAATTGAAGATAGAAACAAAAAGCAAGTCTCGCAAAAAAGTGCTTTTGTTATTTCAATTCTCATAAAATTTTAATCTAGGTTAAAGGAACCTCATTTCTCTAACCTGCTAAAGCGGATTACTACGAGACGCGGGGTACCATATACGACTGTACCACATGAGCGTACCATATTCATGTTATTAGATTGGATACTACCTTGCATCACCTGAGATTGCATACATCAAAACTTACATCGATCTTCGAATCTACTGCACTGGATTACTTGGTACAGTGAAGATCAAAGGTAACATACATATCACCCCTTACTTAGGTAAATGTAGATGGATACGAGGAACACAGGAATGGTTCATGTGGTGAAGCTCTATGGTCTATGTCCAACAGTGAATATCTTTAGGCTGAAATCTAATTATGATGGTGATTACCTAATCAATCGTGTTTTAGCAGCTATCCTACTAATTCCACTAAATATCAATATCATCATCCTTTGGTTAGCCATTTTCTAAGTATGTTAGAATCGGCTTTCAATCTTACCGGATGCAGCTGAGCATCAGAATTTTACATGAAGTGACTGCCTATCTGACCTCCACAACCCAGTAATTGTTTAATATGTGGTGGCCATACTTTCAGAGTTCTGACGACCCGTATACACTGTCAAAGATCTACAATTGACAGCTGGGACCAACGGCTTGGCGTGCTCTCCGAAGCATGTGCGGATGTTATTATTTAGCCACAAGACTCTCTAAATATAGATATTTATAGTATACATCTATCTAAACAATAAAATAAAAAAGTGTTCGTAATCCCAAAAAACAGTTATTTACTAAATGGATATGAAAGTATGAACAGCAAGTTTAAAAGCAGTTCCCAATGCACTTAAACTAACGACCATATTATGTACAACTTTCAGTTACCTTTAGTTAGATATATTGGAAATCTTTGGACTAGCGTTCCATTGAAAAATGTTTTCCTACAAATAATAGAATGGTTGAATTAAATAGTTATTTAGATAACGAGAAAATCTGTTAATGTTCTGACTATCTTACATCAATATGAGCAGGAGTATTTATTTATATCAGCCATCACAAAAGTTAAAGCCGTCTACTACTGGACATATGCTTCCCCCAAAGGGGGGTTTCACCATAATCGCCACGCTTGGCAGGCGGGTTAGCGATCGCAGTATGGTGGTAAAATGCATAGAGCTGAGAACGCTGCTGCCCATTCTCTAGTAAGTCTCTTAGTCGCCTTTTACGAAACCCATGGGAAGAAATTGGACGGTGCTATTCTTTACGCCCGGTACCGCGCGGATCTTACCAAACAAAGCCTTTCTACTATATCCTATTTCAGATATCTCACCAAAGATCTCGATAAAAGGGAATCAAATTTTAGTAAACGAAGATAAAGGGCTTAGCACTATACGTAGTTATCAAACATCGTATAAAAAATAGGACACGTTTGATTATAAAAAAATAAAAAAATCTTTTATTAACAGACTACATGGGCCCAAATTATGTTAGAGACTAAATTATCTTATAAACTATGTTAGTATACTTATATTTAGAAAAACAAAACAAGAGGAAAATATATCGACCACAGGTAGTTTATAACGAGGAGTTGCTTCAAAAATATTTTAACTTCTCAAAATCTATTTGGAACTTCTATAATGTCGATGGCACGTTATACTATATTTGGTCCCTGTTGGTCTCGTGGTCGCAAGCGTGACTGCTGAGGTGTCGGTGCCCCCCGGACCTGGGTTCGATTCGTCTCGGAAAGCACGTTAAGTGGTTAATCCTGCGCCTGATCTCTCTACGGTCTTGTCGGATTGCTGTCTCATCGGACTGTGAGAGTAAAGGAAGATTAAATAAATCTAATATGTAAATTTCTCGTGTCACAGTTTTCGTTGCCATACTCCTCCGAAACGGCTTGACCGATTTTGATGAAATTTTTTGTGCTTATCCGGTATCTATGAGAATCGGCCAACATCTATTTTTAATCCCCCTAAATGTTAGGGGTAGTCCACCCCTAAATTTTATTTTTTATTTTTAGACAAAATTTTTAGTTTCTATTTTGTTATGATACAACATACAAAAATACATACAATCCTCAATTTTCACCCTTCTACGATCAACCCTTATTTTTTAATTGCCATTTTAGTAATTTAATCATTTTTCCTCTCCGGTCGAAAACTGATCAATCGTCATTTAATTAGTTATCCCCGCCTAGGAAATTATTTATATGGCAAAACAACGTTTGCCGGGTCAGCTAGTAAATAATAAATATCTTAGGGCAACCAACATACCGTTATCTGATCCCAAACTAGGCAGAGCCTGTACTATGGTAACCAGACAACTGATAGATATGCTTATATATTTAAATTACACCCAGACACAGAACAAATTATTGTGCTCATCACTCAAAGATTTGTCCTGGGTGGGAATCGAACCCACGACCTCCGTCTTTGCAGTCAGGGTCACTAACCACTAGACTATCAGGCCAGTCAAAAGTAAGTGCGCGCCCACACTTGTACACTATAATTGTTCCCGCTCCTATTGCTAGTCTCCGTTGAAATTGAAGCTATGGCCGAAATACGAAATGGGACTATTAACAATAAAATTATTTTCTTATCTTATAACCAAGCCGTTAATTAGAAATGGGCTTTATAAAGTGAGTGTAAATGAACGTCCGATTTATATCTAACCTGGATTCGTATTTAATGTCGGCTGATGATGATGATTTTTTTAAATTATTTATTTCTCCTGATAACCACGTAATTTATGCCGTCAATTGCATAAGGTGGCTAGACCTTTGACGGTTATATTCTTCTTCAAGAGTAACACCTTCGAATCGTGAAGTTTTAGGATCTTTCTCGCAGACAAATTTGAGCGGTTTGTCACACAAGTGGTCGTCCAAAGTACCGTTTTCTACGAGACAAGCACACACATTTATACTTATGTCGTCGGGCTGATTCAAGGCCCACTTGTGGTACACATCTTCTAGTCTGTCCCCTGAAACAATTAAAAATATTCATCAACGAATTCCATACATTACTTAGTACTTTGTGCTTGATCAAGTCCGAAAAATGGAGCACTCTTGCTCCTGAACAATCCTACCAAAAGGAACAATAATTACTATACTAATAGAATAAGTTTTACTGTGTAAAGAAGCTACATTCACTTCCGCAGCAGTAGGCCTGGTCATGCCCTGATTGGCTCAGCTCAGTCCGCACAGTGACCAACCACACACATACAACATGTACGGACAGGTACCACAACTTCTTAGCCCTCGTACCCACGGGCGATTATTTCCCGCGGCGATTTTTATCACGGATTGGATTGTGAACGCACTGCTTAGGCTGAAATTAGTGCTAGACCATAGACTACTATATATACTAGAGATAGACTGGCAACTTAAGTATTTCTTAGGCAGCGCCATCTAGTTACCAGGACATACACTATTCATCTGTCAATATACCTACGTAGTACCTTGTTTGTTTGTATCGGTAATTCTAGCAAGTAGAATAATGTAGAATGGTTTCAAATTCTGTTGCAGTAAAACAACCTAAAAATTCAAATCTATATTTTAAATCTTGATTTGAATTTGTTAGGTTTAGTTTTACTACAACAGAATATTTCAACTATTCCACACTATTCTACTTGGTAGGTAGGTAAAGGTAATTCATTATTACAATAAACTTGTGATTTCGGGGATAGTAAAACAAATATCAATTTTGGATGTTTATAATTATTGCGTAAAACAAAACATTACTTTACATATAAAAACTAAACATTAACTTCGGTACCAGCTGTTATTGATTAACCGGGCACACAACACTTGTTTCGAGACATTGTTATTTAAACACAAAACACTTATATGGTCCAAACTCCAATTTACGGGGGGCCTAAGTAATAATTCGGTTCGATTAAATCACAGAGGAACACAAGGGACTCAACTCGACGTAATTTAGAAAGAGCAGACACTAAGGGAATGTTAATCTTCCAAGACTTTAGTAAATACGGAGTAGCGAACTAAATTCGCGTAATTTACACTCAAAATCGGGAAGCAAACGAAATAATTGCAAAAACATGCGCAACCGCAGACATGTTTGTAATGACATAAAATTTCAATATCGCCCTGTGGCCTGTTGTAAATTCTACTAATAGTTTAATTTTTTATCAATATGAACAAAGCATTCATAAAATACAATGATCAAGGAACATTTGAAAATGCAAAAAAAACGAGAAAAATATTAATTATCTCACAATAGATCAAAATCGAAGATTATGCGCTTCCCCTTTTACTTACATATACTACCAATTACTTTATTGATATACGCTGGCAACATTGTTCATTTTTAATTTATGTCCTCGTAGATAGATGGCGCTGAGTAAACAAAAATTAAAATGTATAGCATTTGCCACCCTGTGTGCTAGACTAATGCCAGCACTGTCATTGGTCGCGTACCGATTTACTTGTACACTATGCACCTGCATTTATAGTAAGCGTCTTGGTACGCGTGACTGACGATACATCGACATTAAGTAACTCTAAATCCAGCGTTAGTACTATCGATTAACTGCTTAAAATCCAATTATGTTTTTTTTTTGACGCGCTTTTTGCACTTAGTTAGATTCTCAATGATTGTCTTAACAGAGGTTATCCAATAATATCCACGATGAAAAAAAGGCGCGGTAACAAAATTCCGTGGGTAGGTGGACTTAAAAAGTATTTTAATCTTATTTGACTGTTAGTACACAGGTACAACCTTTTAATAACTTTTCTTTAAAGTAGATTTTTGCTTTTTGCTATTAAACTCAATTTTAAGTAGTTCTGTGTCTTTGCTGCAAAAAACTTGATAAATTGTTACCTTATTGGAAGAAGTCACTGCAGCTCCTAAAATACAGGTCTTCTAATTTAGCTTTAGTTTTTTGACTGTAACCTGCGTTTAAGCCATTTTTTTTACGCCCCATTTTTCCACAAGTAAGATTCAAATAATACTGCTATAAGATGTGGCATTAGATAGGCCAGTGCTTTGATCGACGAATGAGCTAATTTAGTATTTTATAGTAGTAGTAGTAGGCAATCATATTAATTTCCATTGTATATAGTGTTCCTAGTTTAAGCACTCGAGAAATCAGCCAGAAAAGAAACCAAAACATGTGGACGTACCGGTAACTGTTATCCAAGTAAAGTCCTTATTCCAGGCGCGCAGACCTACGTGTAAAAGTGGAGGCGACTCCCACTTCTTATTCTTATTGCTAGATTTGTCTTTAGGAGTTGCTTCAGGGAATAAAGCCATAACGATATCAGCCTCTTGTTTATCGTTGATGACGACCAGGTGAGCTCCTTCCGCTACGCAAGTCTTGTATGCCTGATTCCACGTCGTCTGTGTTTTGTGCACTTTGTAACAGCTTCCCGTGATATTGTTGAGTTGATAATCTGGATATTTTTAGAAATTGTATTACACTCGTCCAGCTCAGAAAAAGTTAGTCAACCATAGTGCTTTCTATGGAGTACATTGAGAACTACTATCTCGAGAGTAACGTACGAGAACATTCATCACTATTTCATGCGATGCCACAATTTATACTATTCGGGCAAAGTTCTAATGCCGGATACAGATTGGTAAAACGTAACATGCAATGAAACACGTTGTCACTCAATCTTCTAGCTACTGTATTTTATTACATGTTACAGAGCCATTTTATCTAAAAGTAAGTTTAGAAACTAAAGACTACTGGAAAATCACACTCTAAAAAGTAGGACACATGAAAATAACTGTGGCCCTATGCCACCTTCCCTAATAAAACAATACATTTTAACGGTAGTACGCAGTCATAAGCTTTAGTGATTAGTGACATACGACCAGGCTTTCAAATAAGAATATTTGCATGTTTCATACTTTTTATAGAGTAATTTTTGTAGAGATTGGATTTCAGTTTCGGAACTTACTTTTTAAATGAATATATATGTTTATAATGTGCTATTTAAGCACACACGCACATACACGGGTAAATATACACACGGATCAAAATCATAACCTCATTTTTCCTTAGCTGTAGTCGAGTAACAGGCAATATCCGCATTTTTAAGACCGAGCGAATTTCTAATCTCAGTCTCGATGTGTCATAATATTTTTGACTTGCGAAATACAAGATTTGATGACATGTTAAAGTAAGCTTCTAGCTCTTGGACCAGTCAAGGATGACTTCAAGGATGATCAGTCAAGAACTTACAGTCATCGAAGGTGCCGCATTCATTCCGTTGCAAAGTTTTCTCGTTTTTCTTGTAGCATATGTACGGAAGATACTGCTTGCACGAGGAGGCGTACACATTACCGTCAACGGACAAAGTTAAGCATTCTTCTGGCTTTCTACCGTCGCCGTATGAGCCCCAAGTTACAGACATGTCGTCCAGTGGAACTCCTGAAATAGGTAATAATGTTTTAAAATGTTTCGTAGTCCATAATTTTAGTAGTTATATATGTCTTCGTATTTGATATCAAATTAATTTTCAACAATTTACTGTCGGGATAAGAGAAAGCGCAGTCGCCAACTTTTGAACCAGAAGACGTTCACTGCTAGACATAGACCTCCCCCAAGCCCGCCACTTGAACCGTTTCTATGTTTCTCGCATCCAGCATCGATCCACGTTATGGTAGGTGCAGGGCCAGCGTCGTGGGATGCGGTGATATCCTTCTGCGAAAATGTCATGTCGCAGAAGGAGGCAGCGGAAAGGGAGAGGGAGATTTCGAGTGCACTCCCAGCCCGCTCCGGGCATCTGCAGAGGGCAGATAATGCCCTGTGCCAGCCCCCTTGAATGGGCCCAGGGACGGCGGCCTCGAGGACGTCCGCCGCCCCCTATCATATATGAGGTGGTGGCGCGTAAAGTTCCACGCACGCCCCTCTTAGACGGCGCAGGGGGAGTCAGACACCTCACTCCTTCCACCACCCCGCGAAGGTGGGCCGGCACCAGCCAGTGGCTGCGTTGAAGAGTGCGTCCCCGTAGCCCCCGGAGCAAGTGTGCGAGGGAACACGGGGTGGTTTTAGTCAGTAGAAGTCTGATAGACCCCTCCGTCTGCCCCAGGGCGCAGGACATCCAGGAAGATTTCCACCCCGAGACCAAAAAACAAAGGTGTACCAACACTTCATATTCCGGTACGCAGTCGCCGCTCCAGAACCTGTTGGACCTATCAACTTAATGTTCTGTGAGAAGTGTGCCCTACCAACTGCCACTTAAGTTTGGCAATTCTTCGGGCTATGTCGGTTACTTTAGTTCTCCCAGGAATCACTTAATTTCTTATTCGATTTGTTTCGTCCCGTGACAACAGACGGACCGTTTGACTTGTTTACTCTGTGCGCCTACGCATCATGACGTGAAACGGAGTGATATCTGTCACTTGTCAGTTTGATTTTGACACTTGATTTTGGTCTTTGAAAGATGGACGGTCGTTGTAATTTGCCTTGCGACCCTTGTTGTAATTAATCTTCTTGAATCAATCGTTTGTGTACAATTTGTCGTGATCCAATTGTTTTGTGTGTAAATAACCCCTTTTGACGAAATAGAACGGGTTTTATTTTGGTATTTGATTGAAATAGTTTGTTGTGATAGTGATTCATTGGGACCGCATGCTGAGAAAATATCTAGCGTATTGTAGCGGCCTGGTATCCTGATATACTTACAGCTTCACTACACGGTACAATATACACTTATTTACATACATAAGTCCAGGTAGGCTCCAGAACCAGTTTTCCTCAACCAGGTGAGTGATTGAATATTTGTATTGATCAGCTCCGCGCACGGCGGACAGTTCGCTCCACTCTTGTAGCCAAGGCCCACCATCATGCTTCCACTGCGCTAATAAAATCCTATGGCCAGGGCCTTGGCCTGGCGTCGAACACGATCACTTAGCGAAACTCCAAACATAGCCGTCTCCATGACCGTTGGCCTTTCAGCCTTCTAATGAGGCCCATTGTGAGAGATCACGTTTCCGTGCCATAAGGCATCACTAGCATCACGCGCTGGTCAAAGACTTTCGTCTTGAGACATTACGGCATGTGGGACGAGAAGAATTTGCGTAGTTTCCCGAAAGCTGCCCAGCCGAATTACGATTTTACTGAAAGCCCGGTAACAATATAATATTAATAATGGGTCATACAGAATCCTGAAAACTAACCTTCAATGGAGATGAAGTCTGTTTCGGACCAGAATGAATTGGCACCTAAGAAGATAGCTCTATTTACTGCTGATCTGTGCATTATTTCAAGCAGAGCACTCTCGAGCTCCGTCGTCAGAGGAGAAGCCAGTATTGCACCTGCAATAAGTAACGGTCAAGTGAGAGGAATATTATTCCTGGACGTTAGTCCCGCAGATATTTCCAAAGGGTTAATGCTCGCCAATTATGTTTAAGTCCCATTTATCAGTAAAATGTGTGCCCAGCTTATAGCAATAGGCTCGCTATTGCCATCAAATCAGATCTACCCAGAAAACCATTACCTAATACTCTTACCCGAAAATTGGACCCAAGACCTAAACTCAGTAGTCGTTCTTGCGAATACTAGACGAATGAAGGTATTATGACGAAAGAAGGTCATACCACAGCTAGGCAATATAGGTATTGTGGTAATATTTTCCTGGATGAGATTTTTCTCAAAGGGTTAAGGGTAACTTAAGGGTTTACATCTAGTTAACGGCCGAAAAAAAGCGTTGGTAAAATGATTGCAGGTCTCAAAATGTTTTTTTTTTCATAGTAAAGGGTATATTTTTTATTACGTTTCGTAATTTTTTTATTGCAAAAAATGTACAAATGTGTCAGATATAATATATTTCCCGGACCGCTGAGGCCTTCCGCGGATCGAATATCGAAGGATTTGAAAAATTGATAATTTTTCAAATCCTTCGATTAAAGACTAGATAATACAATACAAAAACGTAATTCATTTGGTTTTTTTTTGATTTCAGATGATCGGTAGAAAAGTTAGTGCGCGGCCACACTGAACATGCGGGTGCGGGGACGGCGCGGATGCGGGGACGCGCGCGTCATCACTTGTCCGCAGTAAGCATGCGGGTCGTCCGAGTGGTGTCGTGTCCAGTGTTTGTCAAATACAATACGCCATGTTGCAAACGCGCGCGGTTAGCTCGGAATGGATTGAGATCCCCGCGCTACGCGTTATTTACCGCTTGACGCCCGCGCACTCACTGCGGCCACTTGTATAAACGTCCTATTGCTTGAGTTGCCCGCGCTATCCCCACGCCATACCGCCCGCGCCACACGCCGCGCCCGCTTGCCCAGTATGGACACTCAAATAGGTTTCATATGTATAAGTACGTCGCGCCGCATCCGCCCCGCGCCCGCGCTTTTAGTCTGGCCAAGCACTTACAGTGGTCACCGCGGAAGGCCTTTTCTTTAACAGCGGTCCGGGAAATATATTATATCTGACACATTTGTAAATATTTTGCAATTAAAAAATTACGAAACATAATCAAAAATATACCCTTTACTATGAAAAAAAAAACAGTTTGAAACCTGCAATCATTTTACCAAAAAAATATCACAAAAACACGCTTTGTTTCGGCTGTTAACTAGATGTAACCCCCTTTTTTTCTGGATGGGAAATCATCAAATGACTTCTCCCGCTCTGGATGGAACGGGAGGGCAGACTGTCAGACTTTTACTGACTAAAACCCACCCATGTTCCTTCAGTTGCCCATGTGTTCACGGTATCTCTTTCGAACAATCTCGCGACCCCGACAGGCATCGGTCCTAGCAGACCCCTTCAGTGCTGCTGACATCTCTTTGAGGCGCGCGTGAAACACTACGCGCCGTTGACCCGAGCCTGGTCCTTACAGGGCGGCGAGCTACCCATTGCTCGCCGCCCGCAAGCTCGCGCCTACGGTGGCCGGGAGTCCGCTATTGACTCCCGACGCCCGGGGCGTCTCCTCCTGCGGCGGCTAGGGACGTGAGGGCGCAGAGATTACTGCTTCGCAGAAGGAGGTGACGGCTTCCCATGCCCTCTCGCTCCGTACCATGGCTCGCTCGAGGGCCGGACGCGAGAGTTCACTGCCGCCGATCGCCTCCACGAGGATACGGTGGTGCTCCGCCCGGGCAGGGCACACCTCCACCGTATACTCCACCGTGTCCTCCAGACGATCCTCACAATGGAAACACCCGGGCGTTTACTCCCACTTTATCCTGAATAGGAACCCACCGAAGCACCCATGCTCGGTGAGAACCTGCGTCGGGCGGAAGGTGAGGACGCCGTGGCGCCTCTCAATCCACTCCTCAAAGAGGGGACTTACCGCCGCAATTGTGGCGTGCCCAGGGCTGGGTTGCGACAATCGTACCCGCCATGTCGCCATGAGATCCTGCCGGAGCTCTGTCTGCCGCACCGCGATTTGTCGTGGCAGCGGTGTTTCACCCCGGCGTTTCGCCTCCTCGCGCCACTGCCACATGTGGGCGAGGACCTTTGCCTCCAGATCTCATGGCGGTACTCCGGCAAGGAGGTTCGCCCCTTAAGCTACATCTTACCGTCGGCGAAACAGGTTTCGAGAGCAACTTGCCATGTCGCTGGCACCTTGTACAGTTTCAGCCAACCGTTCACATCGAGGTTGAACTTGTAATCAGGAGCTCCCAGCACAACATCTGTGGATAAAACAAACGATTGTCAACGATTATGTAGTCAGGTGACAATAGGTGATTTGTGAACGGTTAGTCTTGTGTAGTTTTCAACGTTGGATTTGGTAGAAGTCTCAAAATTTGTCGGTTCCCACTGGTGAAGAAAGCACAAAAATGTCTACGAAAGAAGGGGAGGTTCCATAATAAAACGTCATTTATTCAAATTCGCCTGAGAAACAGCACTTTTTAACCTCAAAATTACATATGACAGTCCCTCAAAACGCCCGCACTTCACCACCTCTTATAGCTTTAGCTGAGGAGAAGAAGCACATATAACACCCTAGCAGCATAGGGAGGATCGTGAAACACCAAGTAATAGTTCCTCGATAACGCCAAGAATTTTTTAGCATAGAAGGCAAGCCTATTTTATAACTAGGAACAACGGTAAACTCCCGAGGTACTACTCCGAATTCTCCTGATGAAAAAAAAAACAAAAACACTAAATTTAACATGGGAATCAAAGCAAAGTTGGTCCATGCTTACCAGTCAGTACTTACAATCACAAGAACGAAGTAGTCTTAGTCTCATTAACTACGGTAAAAAAAAAACTTAGTTAAAAACGAAGCAGTACTAAAAAAACTTTAAAGAAAACACAGGGTTCTAAGAAACAAGAAAACACTCACCATTTGTTGTCAGCAAAGTTAAAAAAACAAATGATTTTAACATTTTCACTAACTGGCTTTCAACGGCACAAACTGTAGTGGTTGTAGATTACGCTGTTGTCGCCTTGTAAAAACTCACTTAAGTATTAATATTAATTATTTATAAATAAACATGTAAGATAGTGATCTAACTAATTTCGTTATCTTTTTGTCTAATGTTACTGTTGAGTTCAGAAATTTGTCAAAAGCTAATCCGTCTAACTCAGCCTCTTTCTCTCATATCAAACCTTCAAATTGTAAACGACCCTGAAATTACCGGTAGGATTCCGAATCTGTCTGATTTTATCACCTGTAAAGTTGTGAACCGTCCCTGATTGGTCGCGCTTGCCGGTAGCCAAGTTGGTGGTAACTAAGCCTGGCATTCCAACCAAAAGGATAAGATTAGGTCACAATTGTGGCCAGCCAGTACTCGGGCACTGGCTCGGGAGGAGGCACGGCTCCCTGTCGTTTCGGACTATGCAGGTGCTCTCGAGGCATGTTTGCTTCGGGAAGTACCTGTGTCGCATAAACAGGGAGCCCGGTGTCACCACTGCGTCGATTGCCGGGAGGACACGGTGTGGCATACGCTGGCAGAGTGTGCCACTTGGGAGGAGCCACGCCGTGTCCTCATATCAGGAGTAGATAGTGACCTGTCGCTGCCAGCCGTGGTCGAGTCGATGGTCGGCAGCGAGGAGTCCTGGAACGCGGTGGTATCCTTTTGCGAATCAGTTATGTCGCAGAAGAAGGCTGCGGATAGGGAGCGGGAAATATCTTCCACTCACCCAGCCCGCAGCAGGCGCACCGGACGTCGGCGGAGGGCGGACAACGCCTTCTTCCAGCCCCCCTAAATGGGTCCAGGGGCGACGGATCTGGGTACATCCGTCGCCCCCTATTCCTAAGGACCCGAGATGGTGGCGCGTAGTGTTCCACGCGCGTCTCCTTGCGTTGTACGGGGGGGGGGGGGGTTTAACACGTCACTCTCTCCCTAACGTGAGGAGGCCCGCACGACGCAAGTCGGCACCAGCCGGGTATCGCCGAAGACGCATTGGTTCCCGTGGTCTTTGACGTAGGTGTGGGATGGAACACCGGGGTGGTTTTAGTCAGTAAGAGTCTGACAGACCCCTCCACCCACCCAGGGCGGAGGACATCCATTAGGATTTCCACCTCGAGATCAAAAAAAAAGGACACAATTGTGAACAAATGCGCGCGAGTCGAGCATCCGGTGCAAGTGGAGCCGACCCCAGCGAGTGTTACTTCCGAGTTGGTCACACTTACTTGTCTATTTAGTATTAGGCAAGCGAGGGCGGATCCTTGTGAAAGGGGTACGGCCCTCTCCAAATTAAAATTTAAGTAAAAATAAATCGAATAGTCTGAATCGGACTAGCCTGAATGCATATCCATCAAGAAAATAAGGAACGCTAAATGTACTACCTACTAGGTATAGGGTGATACATTTCGAGGTACGAGGTTTTTGTAAATAAAAAAATTGTAAAAACAAAATATTATTATTTATTAGGTTAAAGTGGTGCAGTCAGTTCGTACTTGGGCTTAAAGGTCTTATATCTTATATCAAAAATGCAACGGCCTAGAGTCGACGAGAGGATTTCAGAATAACATAATAATGCAAAAAAAATAACGCAGTTTGAAGGGCAAACGTTTATAAAGCTTTCGTCAGTGATGCCCACCGTCGTTATTTAAAGAAAGATTTTTGAATATGCTTTTCCAATCAAGAGTAAAATAGGGAATGCAGAATATTATCTATATATTAATACGTGAAGCGAAAACTTTGGATCCCTTTTTACGAAAATTGGGCGGACGGAGGAGTATGAAATTTCACACACTTATAGTTTATACAGAGAAGAAGTGACGAATGCTAATATTTTTTTAAATTATGCGTTGAAATATATTATTTTCAATAAATAACACGTTACACACACTAATGTTCATTACCGTGTATCTAATACACACATGCATAGATATTCTTTTGTTTATGGTCCAAATCTGTCTTTATTATTTTGTGCAGTGTTACCAACACCCAGAAATATTTACCCCTAAAGCTTAAGTTAAAAACCCCTAAAATTGCCACAATTACTCAAAAAAATGGGCTAAAACATTATAATGAAAATAACCAACGAATGTTCAGTAATCATAATAATAATAATAATAACAGATGGCAACACCGTGTCAACATCGACTGTCACGTTTTCCAATTTTTTAATAATTTAATTTGTAAAAGTACCTAACTTTGACCCAGTTTTGAAACAGTGCTGATATTAAACGAAACCAAGAGTTATAAAATTATCCCGTAACGCAAAGAGACCAGCCACCACCATAATGTAGAAAAATAAATTAAAAACTGCCGAATCGGAGGTGGCATGACAGATGTCACCTCCGAACATAATGAAAAAATAACAATGGAAAAGTGAGAAAAATGTTGACCAGAGCCGCAGCACGTAATGCACGCCTTCCACCACCGGACTCCTCGCTCAGCTCCGCCTCGCCGCCGCCGGTACCCAGCCCCACTGCGGGCGCTGTGACGACACCGGCCGTGGCAGTTGCGTCGAGCTCGAGCGACGAGTACAAAAGATTGATCTATTTTTTACATGTATTCGTCAATGCCAGAGTATTTATAATGATGAAATGAGAGGTAAATAAGGCGACTAAAATCTTAGATATTCGCGCAAAAATGTAAAATGGCTCTTAAATTATAACAAAATAATACTAAGGTATAATTAAGAAAATTTTAAAGTAACGTTGCTACAGTTATTTAAATTGAGTGTAATATTTTTGTTTGGTACTGTAATATTGGTGTTAGTCACTTGTGTACTGTTTTTCGGTAAACTATCTGTCATACTTAATAGTTGTACCGATTCATCGGATTCCCTTGGCGTGAATGTTGGAGAGAGAGGGAGATGGTTAGGTGTTTCATAACGGCTTATTTTTGATGTAGAAGGGCCAGTCCAAGGATCCGATTGAGGCTCTTTCAGTGTAATGGCTCCTACGATGCCTTCACATATTTTAGACTTATTTTGGATGGAATCCTCTATGTATCCCTCTACAACTGCATTGGACTTCCAGCCTCCGTGGCGCTTAAGGGACAGGAGATCAGCTCCGGAATCAGCCAAAAGTGTGGCTGAAGTTCGTCGGAAACAATGACCCGTGTACAACAGGGGTTCTGGAAGTTCAAGAAATGTTGCTATTTCTCGTGGGATACTGCCAATTTTATTAGTACCCATAGGCTGTCTAATACACTTTCCATTGCGATACTGTAGAAAAAATCGATCGATTGGAGTGTAAGGCGGGCGTAAGGCTTGATATTTCTCAACAATCGTTACGTATTCCTTGCGAATGACGAAGTTGCGGTCTCTTTTTGACTTTGTATTAGGTAAATTAATTAATAGTAAGTCATCTGAATGTTTCTCAATGTTTTTGACATTAAGTTGTGTTAGTTCATTAGTTCGACATGCTCCGTTTATTCCAATAATAAGAACAACCTGTAACGTAAAGAGTATTGTAGTAGATAAATGAATAAAATTGATATGAACGCATAATTATGCCTATCAACATCTACTAAGTATACTATTTAATTGAGATTAATATACTTAAGTAGATACTGAATGTGCAACTGACTTACTTTTGCCGCCAAATATACGGAATCGGGTGCTTCGTTAAGAAACTTTTCAATATCAGATATTGTGAAAACCTTCGTTTTTTTTGGTTGATGACCAGATGAGGCTCTTTTTAAAAATGCCACTAATTTAGGATAGGTATCGATATGTTTGTCTTTTTTCATCTTTATTGTTGCTTTTAGCATCGAATACGTACTCCATAGACTGCTTGCTTTCTTGTTCTCGGATAATTCTATAAAATATGCCAGCAAAACGTTTTCTGAGAAAGTTTTGGCTCCTTTTGCTAGTCGCCACGTGTTGAACATATCGTACTGTTTTAAATACTTCTCGCGTGATTGTTGAGGGAGAAAGCTCATTTGCGCATTATTAACAGTTTCAGTCAATTCTGTTGGCGTTAAGCAAACTTCCTCGTCGCTAGAATCACTCATTTTAGTTTTTTCACTTGTTTTCAAGTTTCTTGTTTTTAATATAAGGTTTAACAATGACGTGAAAAAATGCCGCGTAAAGAACCCCGTACAAAGCAAATTGAAAAAAGAACACCAAGAAGGTTCCGAGTCTGAGTTTTTAACAAATTAAAAAAAAATTGTATGATATATTCGGCACCATCGAGGTAGCAGTAAATAGGTTTAATGTTTTTTTTTAATTCACAAACTTAGTGCACACGATGTTCTAAATTCAATTTACTTTATCCTCTAGAGAATAAAAACGGCTTTTCCACTCAGATATTGAAGATTAAAAATACTCTTTCCGAGATGGTGGGATGAAAAACATTTTTGTCAAAGCTTATTAGGGCTTAGCATATCTGAGCAATTACGAGTTGCCGGCAAAGTGACACTTACGAAATATTAACAACATAATATACAACTAAATGTCTTAGGAAATATCCAACTATTCACACATAAAGGACGACACTATCTATAAAGGTTGCGTCCTGTATTCTGTGAGGTATTAGGGTAAACTAAATATAATTGGGATGAATAGGCACTAGACATAGTTTGAACAGATGTTGGAATGGCTCATTTACGTCATGACCAGCCACCATAATTTGTTGGCGTTTACGTAGGTATTATATGTAAGTAATTGTTTAAATGTTCTTATGAGAGTTTTCAAAGATAAACTTGAGAACAAAAATAGCCGAATTATGCAAAACTTAATCCCCGCATTTTTTTATCTTATTTAACCATAGACTTTTACTAATTACCCAATATAATTGTTCTGTCCCGTTTATTATCTGTGCGCCTAACGGAATGCGCGTGTAACAGAGTGAGAACTGACTTGTCAGTTTGACGTTGACACTTGACAGCTCTGTTAATTTGCCGCTAAAATAGGTCCGTCGCGTTTTGGAACCCCCGCGACGCTTTTGTTGAAATTAATCCTTTTAAATCGATCCGTTTGTGACAATTAGTCGTGATCCAATTGTATTAATTGTAATAACCCCTATCTTGACGTAATATTACGGGTTACGTTTGTTAAAACTGAAGTTCTTGTAAAGGGATGGCGGTCCAAATTGCGCGTGCGACCCTGTTGTAAAGTAATCCCTTAATCCCTGAGAACCGGTCGTTTTGTGGACAATCTGTCATGACCCGATGGTTAAGTGTTAGTGACGCTGTTGGGAACGAGTGATTTGAAGACCGCATGCTGTGATTGCCTCCAAGCCTTGTTGCAGCGGATTCCAACCTGAAGAATACTCGTAACGTCACAACACGATACATATACACTCACTTACATGCATAACTCCAGGTAGGAACCAGAGCAGTGTCCTTCAACCATGAGGTAAGTTGTTTTGTTGTATGGTAGGTGAGTTGTTCTCTTATATATTGTCTGCTCCGCGTACGGCGGACAGTACGCTAGCCACTCTTGTCTCTAGAGCCCCAAGGTTATCTCACTTCCACTGCGCATTTGAAATCGTATTGTGAGGTCTAGTCTGGCAGCGTACATTTTTGGTAGCAGAGCGCGGTTATAAGACATAACCACCAAATTGGTAATTTACAGTAGGCTAATTACTTAGCAGTCTCTATAAGGGAAGTAGTAATACGCTGTAAATATTTGTTAACTATGATTGCTTGTTTGTTTGAAATAATTTGTAAATTTGTTGAGTCGAGTAACTCATGTCAGCCCGGGTTGCATATGCTAGTAGAGTTGAATGAATTGGGCTATGTTACAACCCCTTGTTTGTGTCTGACCTCTATTGAATGTCAGGAAGACATTAAAATATTGAGTTTTGTACCATCAATATGGTAGTTTTGTTGAAATTGGCATTTTTGAGTATTACCATTGTTTTGAATTGGAATAAAGGTTTATTATTGTTGTACCTTTGACACAGTGGTTTGTGAACTTAACATTTGGAATTGGATAGAATTTGAATATTTGAATTGAATTTGAAATAGAATTTTGAACTTCGATATTGGGTTTGAATTAAAATAAAAGTTTATTGTTGAATTGAATTGAAACTAATATATTGTTATTTCTTGAGTTGCTGATTAGTCAGTTTGGTAGTTTGATTGTTTGATTGTAGTTATTTTGTAATTGAATGTTTGAACTTTGTTACTTATTTACCTTTTGCTTGGTTTATTTTATTTGATTGTTTGCGTTGGATTTCTTTGTTATTTATTGATTGAACTTTGTTATTTGATAATTTAATTGTTTTGTTTATTTGTATGGTTTTGTTTGTGCAATGGCATACAAATGGAAATATTGCAGTGCCGGACACCTGTCCAGGTCAAGCCGGAGACCTCGGTTGTTTCAGCTCCCGGACTATTGAGTAGATTGCCTGCTTTGGAACTGCCACACTTGACGGTCGCTGGGACCACTGGTACGGTTTCCAAAACCTGTTTGCAAGTTTGGTTGATGCACGCTCGGACCTCAGACCCGCCCAAAAGTTGGCCTATTTGTTGTCTGTCCTGGAAAGTGAGGCCCGAGCCTTGGTACAGCATCTGTCGTTGACTGACTCAGCCTACCCTACCGCTTTGGGACTACTCACCCAGCGGTACCAAAATAAATTTGTTTGGCTGACGTTAATATTGAATTGATTTTGGGGTTACCGGTCATTACTAGTTTGTCAGCATTGCGTACTGAACCCGTTGGTGACAGCGACCAACGCTTTAAAGCAATTGGAGTTGCCGGTGGACCATTGGTCTTACTTTTTGGTACATGTTGTGCTGCAGCGGCTTCCTGCCGATTTGAGGGCTCGATTCGAGCAAAGGTATGGTGGGGATGGTGTCACACATCTCCCCCCATTTGGTGACCTCGTCCAATTTTTGGAGGATGAGTGTCGGTTTGTGGACAACTCTGGCGTTGCCACTGAGTCTTGCCAGCCGTCTTCCCGGCCACGAGACCAGGGACGGACTAGGGCTCGCGGGCCTGTTGATGGTCACCCCGCCGCACTATGGAAAATGGTAGAACAAGCGCATATCAAAAATGCTTTTTACGAATATCATAATTTGGCTAATATGGCTATTCTTTTAGGTTTTCTAATAGTCAAATTATAATATTCATTACGATTTTTTTTCTTAATACGCGAAATTATTTTTTTTTTCTTAGATAGAAATACATAGAAAACAGAAGTGCCAAACTCAAGTCATGTTTCAATACCATATTGTGAAAAAAATACTTGGTACAGATATGCAGTATTATACATTTTTAGAAAGGTTATTTTATGCTTTTTGCGATACAGCTTAATGATTTTAAAAGTAAAGAAAAATATTTCAGTAATTACTTAAAAAGTGACATACCTTTTTTTTCACTTGTATGTTTTTTCGTCGAAGGTTTTCAGTATTACCCACGTTTGCCCAAGCGCTACTTTTTGCGTCGACTAGTAGTCTAACTATTCATAAATAGAATGCAAAAAAAATCAGCTGCGGATATTTGCGGTTTTAGAAGATATGAGAAAAAAACTGATAAAAGTCAGAACCCGAAAATTAGTATCTTTTGCGGTTTACCACTGACACCATTCACATGAACAATATAGAACTTTTTGGATATTTTCTTCATTATTTCGTGATAACAAAGGGACCTTATCAAATTTGCACTCGGTTTGCGTGGGAAATTACAAGATAATAATGATGTAGGTACCAATTCGATATTGTAAAATGAGTATTTAAAGGGAAGCAAAAACTATTCGAACCATCTACATCAGTGTAACTTCAAGTGAAGCAAATCTCATCTACGCCTATTATTTCTGCAGATTGTGAAGTGTTAAAATGTCTTCCTTCAGCTGTACCAAACGAGACTTCATAATCCCCTATATAGAGGGCGGCAAGACCATGGAATCATTATCCAAAGTTTTAGTGGAAAAGCTGAATGTTTCTGAAAACAACTTGTGTTTTATAATTAGTGACATACAAAGGCACATTCTTCCTATTTTCAACAAACGCTGGGCCCTGGCATCTCGGAAAAAAGAAACATTTTTACAGAAGTATTGTACTTGGTTGGACTCAAGGTATTCGTTAAATTTACCGGATTCTGAACAATATTCTACGCCATCAACATCTGGCCAACGAGGACGAGCATGCGTGGCTTATGGAGACTCCTCAGAATCTACCAAGAAGAGGAAAAACACTCTTCTACTCCAAGACTATGGCTTCGAGCATATAAAAAACGCCTATCTGCAGGGACTACGGGCTTTACGTGAGTACACAGAAGCTCATCTTGTCGAAGAATTAAGAACCGCTGACACTCAAAAGAAATTAGATATCTCAAGTAAGTGGAACGACTCAGACCAGATGAAGATTCTTTCCGATACGGAAGTATTGAGTGCTTTTATAGATTTAGATCTAACAAAAGCACAATATATGTACCTGAAAAACTTAACCAACGAACGAAAGTGTTGTATATTCCCGCCTTACTACAAAATACAAGAAATAAAAAGATCCTGTTATCCACCATCTTCTACAATCGAAATCACGAATACTTATGCTAAAGTGATTAATATACAAGATTTATTGGATCATACTGCTGCTAGAATTTTAAAAATCGATTCTGTTTTCCAAAAACAACATAGAACATTGATCCTTTATTCTAAATGGGGATGTGATGGTTCATCTGGTCAAAGCCAATACAAGCAAATACTTGCAGAAGAGTCAGAAACAATTTCAGATGCCAATTTGTTCATCACTTCATTAGTCCCCATCAGATTAGTTTATGTGCAATCGGGATCCGTTGTTTGGCAAAATCCGGTACCTTCATCTGTCCGTTTTTGCAGACCCATTTCTATTGAGTTTTGTAAGGAAACTCCAGAAAAAACCAAGGCAGTTGTTGATGATATTAAAAAACAAATTAGGGCTGCACAAGCATCACTTATAAACAAAGATGGTGTTGTAGTAAATGTGAAGCATGAACTATTTCTAACGATGATCGATGGAAAGGTGGCTCAGGTCCTTACAGATACTCCATCTGGTTCCACATGCACGATATGTGGGGCTACTCCACGGCTAATGAATGACCTATCGAAAGTAACTGCCAGACCCGAAAACGAAAACGCCTACCAATACGGATTGTCCACCTTACACGCCTGGATTCGCTGCATGGAAATGATATTGCATATTTCCTATAATCTTTCGTTTAAGACTTGGTCTGCTTCAACTGAGGAAAATAAGAGATTAAAAAAAGAAAAGAAAGAAGTTGTTCAAAAACGTTTCAGGGAGGAGTTGGGATTAATCGTCGACAAGCCTCGGCAAGTTAGCGGGAATACGAACGATGGCAATACCGCACGAAGATTCTTCTATAATAGCACTTGCTCATCGGAAATAACAGGTGTAGATGAGGCATTGATTAAACGCCTATACATTATCTTGCAAGTTCTTTCTTCTGGAATGATGATCGACCCTGAAAAATTTGGGGAATATGCAATAGAAACTGCAAGAATCTATGTAAGTAATTACGATTGGTATTATATGCCATCCTCCGTTCATAAAATACTCATACACGGGCAAAACGTTATCAAACATTTTGCGGTGCTTCCTATTGGACAGCTATCGGAAGACGCACAAGAGTCTCGCAACAAAGACTACAGAAACATACGACTTCATCATGCCAGAAAATGTTCCCGATCTGCTACAAATAAAGATGTCTTTAAAACGCTTTTATACACGTCAGATCCATATATAACAAGTTTGAGAAAACCGTACGTAAGAAATGTGAAAGAACTTGAAGAAGAGGCACTAAGTCTTTTAAACGTGGTACCTGAAAGTGAACCCACATTTACTGACCCTGATCCTGAAGTGGTATAAGTTAAAAATAATATTTATATTTAGTTATTACTTATATTTGTACCTAGCTACATCATTTCCTGAAGCCAGAGTATAGGATGTACCTATTAGTAATATGATTTTAATTTAGTATTTTTTTTTCATATATATATATTTTGTTTACTTTGCTTGTTGTAATTAACCATGGTTTAATCTTTTTAGTCATTATAAACTTGTATTCCACTTGAAATAAATTTTTAACTATTTTTTTCGTGATTTTTTCCCATTTTTTTCATTCTATGCAAAAAAACATACATAGATATACAAGAAAACCCTATAAACTACACATCGTTCGAATTTCCGAACCTTGTTGCATATTTGTGCCAAATTTCATCACGATACAACAAAAATTCATGAAGTTACAGATTTTTGATCCGATACCGACCTATATTTTCCATAGTGCCGCTCGTTTTGCTGGCACCCAGAGTCGTCCTGGTTGTGAGTTTTGTAGGGACACGGGGCATGGCATGGCAACTTGCGCGGCCTTTTTGAAATTGCACGTGAGTGCCCGCCGCCGAATTGCCAATGCACGCCGCATGTGCTTCTCTTGTTTGGGGGCTCACTTCCATCGGGACTGCCCCAACCCCCGCCCTTGTAGAATTTGTGGGGGGTCCCATTTGGACATTTTGTGCGTTAACGCGAACCACGCTGGCAGACCAGCCTCTGATGAAGGTTCGCGCACGGGGGGGTACCATGGAGTTGGTCACCGGGCTTCTGCCTCGCCGGTTCAGAACCGGGGAGAGGCCCGCAATTTTGAGCGCCGCACTCCACCCCCCGCGCAAGTTGATCGGGAGCCGCGCGACCGCCATTTGGTCTCCCCGCGTAAAGGCGATTACGCAGTTGTTGCTAGGCAGCGCTGGCCAGACCAGCACCGCCTTCCCTCCCCTCCTTTGGCGGAACGTCCCCGGTTGGAGTCACGCCCCCCGCCATTCAGGCATCCGGTGGGATATGCCCTTCCAGCGATGGCGCGTGGCTCGGGACACCGCGCGTACGAGGAATTTGAATTGCATCCTCGTCGGGAAAGACTTGGGTCTGGGTGTGGCGATCGGTCGCCGCCCAGGCATTGTTAGGACATTGGCGCCTGCCCCGCTAAGGTACCCCTCAGATCGACACGGTTTTGTTACCAACGGCATCGGTCAGGTCTGGGGGCCCACGGGGGACTCTGTTGTGGTCCGTGCCATTTTGGACATGGGAGCCCACGGTTGCCTTTTGTCTATTGTTTTGTTGTTTGTTTGTATTGTTTTGGGCAAAATTGTTTTCTTGAGCGCCTTTGGACTGCGGGACTTGGCTGGGACGAGCCAATTCGGGAAAACCTGTTGGAAGATTGGCTCCAATTTGTATCCGCACTCCCTGCAGTCAACGAGGTCGTGTTACCCCGCGCTATCCTCCCCCCTGGGAGCTACACTGCTTCCCTTGTTTGTGATGCGTCTTCGCACGGTTATGCAGCTGTTGTTTGTCTGCGCACCGTCTGCGCACAGGCCAGGTGAATTTGTCACTGGTCTTGGCCAAGAGCAAGGTGCCCCCCCCCCCTCCGGACGGCACTGACCATCCCTTAGTTGAATTGTCAGGGGCGGCGCGTCTTGTGCGTCTATTGAACCACGTTGCTCACACTTTGGGTGGAACTGTGGACATTCGGGCTTCTTACGCCTGGACGGACAGCCAAATTGTTTTGTGTTGGTTGAAGACGTCCGTCCACTCTTTGGAGGTCTTTGTTGCGAACCGAGTGTCCCAGATTCAAAATTCTGAAACGCCTTTGATTTGGAGGATGTCGGGTCCTTTGCCCGGGCTCAAGGTGCTCGCTGTTGGAACAAAGGACCCTCCGTTTGACCCTGATTTTTGTTGAATCGATTAGCTCCCTCGACATGTTGTTGAATTGTTGGTGACTGATCGTCACATTAAGAACTCGCATGCCGGTTGCAATGCGCTGTTGGCCATTCTGCAGCGAGAGTTTTGGATATTGTCGGGAGCCGTTAGTAAGTTGAACCCCTTTTTGGACGATACGGGTCTTTTGTTGTTTGGTTGTTGACGGTTGAGGCACTCTAGCCTTCCTTATGGGGCCCGTCACCCCCTTTTGTTGCCTAAGGAGGGCCATTTGGTTAAATTGTTGTTGTTGTTTGGTTGTTGTTTGGTTGTTGTTGTTGTTTGTTATTGTTTTCACCCGCCAGCCTGCCCCCATTGGGGGGGTATTTTGAGGCCGCGGTGAAAGCGGCACAGGGACTCTGGCGCAGATTGTTGGGAGACACCGTTCTCACCTTTAAGGAGTTAGCTACGGTATTTTGCCGCATTGAAGCTGTATTGAACTCGCGTCCATTGTGCCCGCTGTCTTCGGACCTGAACGTCTTGGAGGCCCTGACCCCGGGCCATTTTTTGATTTGACAGCCACTTGTCGCCCTGCCGGAGCACCCTTTTGTCGATGTGAGCCAAAATTGGCTATCGCGGTTTCAGTTGGTGCAGCAGCTCGCTCAGAGTTTTGGAAGCGTTGGAGCTTGGAGTATTTGCACATCCTCCAGCAGCGCGTCAGGTGGACTGATAAAACGCACCCTTTTCGGGATTGCCAAGTGATTAGCGGACGGGAAGGCCCGTCCGGGGGGGGGTAGATGTTCTGTCCCGTTTATTATCTGTGCGCCTAACGGAATGCGCGTGTAACAGAGTGAGAACTGACTTGTCAGTTTGACGTTGACACTTGACAGCTCTGTTAATTTGCCGCTAAAATAGGTCCGTCGCGTTTTGGAACCCCCGCGACGCTTTTGTTGAAATTAATCCTTTTAAATCGATCCGTTTGTGACAATTAGTCGTGATCCAATTGTATTAATTGTAATAACCCCTATCTTGACGTAATATTACGGGTTACGTTTGTTAAAACTGAAGTTCTTGTAAAGGGATGGCGGTCCAAATTGCGCGTGCGACCCTGTTGTAAAGTAATCCCTTAATCCCTGAGAACCGGTCGTTTTGTGGACAATCTGTCATGACCCGATGGTTAAGTGTTAGTGACGCTGTTGGGAACGAGTGATTTGAAGACCGCATGCTGTGATTGCCTCCAAGCCTTGTTGCAGCGGATTCCAACCTGAAGAATACTCGTAACGTCACAACACGATACATATACACTCACTTACATGCATAACTCCAGGTAGGAACCAGAGCAGTGTCCTTCAACCATGAGGTAAGTTGTTTTGTTGTATGGTAGGTGAGTTGTTCTCTTATATATTGTCTGCTCCGCGTACGGCGGACAGTACGCTAGCCACTCTTGTCTCTAGAGCCCCAAGGTTATCTCACTTCCACTGCGCATTTGAAATCGTATTGTGAGGTCTAGTCTGGCAGCGTACAATAATCCTAAAACACGGGCAAATATGTGCCCCGCCATTTTAGGTTTAAACGCAAGGCTGCATAAAACCAATGCATCAATGTCCTGAAATATTTCTAACATAATTCATACACTAGCTTATGCCCGTGACTTCGTCCGCGTCAAATTGATTGCTTCTAGACCCACCCCGTCTCATGGCGACATGGCGGGTACGATTGTCGCAACCCAGTGCTGGGCACGCCACAATTGCGGCGGTAAGTCCCCTCTTTGAGGAGTGGATAGAGAGGCGCCACGGCGTCCTCACCTTCCGCCTGACGCAGGTTCTCACCGGGCATGGGTGCTTCGGTGGGTTCCTGTTCAGGATAAAGCGGGAGGATACGTCCGGGTGTTTCCATTGCGAGGATCGTCTGGAGGACACGGTGGAG
Organism: Aporophyla lueneburgensis; assembly: GCA_932294355.1. NCBI lineage: Eukaryota > Metazoa > Arthropoda > Insecta > Lepidoptera > Noctuidae > Aporophyla > Aporophyla lueneburgensis. The sequence goes on from OW028753.1 coordinate 25,420,607, forward strand.
CATACGGTGGAGGTGTGCCCTGCCTGGGCGGAGCACCGCCGTGTCCTCGTGTAGGCGATCGGCGGCGGCAACCTCTCGCGTCCGGCCCTGGTGCGAGCCATGGTACGGAGCGAGAGGGAATGGGAAGCCGTCACCTCCTTCTGCGAAGCAGTAATGCTCGTGAAGGAGGAGGCGGGGCGTGTGAGGGAGTGGCAGTCACTGCACCCTCACGTCCCTAGCCGCCGCAGGAGGAGACGCCCCGGGCGTTGGGAGTCGATAGCGGACTCCCGGCCACCGTAGGCGCGAGCTTGCGGGTGGCGAGCAATGGGTAGCTCGCCGCCCGGTAAGGACCAGGCTCGGGTCGACGGCGCGTAGTGTTCCACGCGCGCCTCAAAGAGATGTCAGCAGCAGTGTAGGGGTCTACTAGGACTGATGCCTGCCGGGGTCGCGTGATTGTTCGAAAGAGATACCGTGACCCTGGCACATGGGCAACTGATGGAACACGGGTGGGTTTTAGTCAGTAAAAGTCTGACACGCCCTCCCGCTCCGCCCAGAGCGGGAGAAGTCATTTGATGATTTCCCATCCTGAAAAAAAAAAAAACCCACCCCGTCGCATCGAATCGCCTGCCCGTGCTAGTGCTTCGTATATCGTCCTAGCGTGAAGTTATATAGCCTATAACCTTCCTCGATAAATGGGCTATACAACACTAGAATTTTTCAATTCGAAGCAATAGTTTCTGATATTAGCGCGTTCAACCAAACAAACCCTTCAGCTTTATAACATTAAATATAGATTTGCTCGATGTGGAGGTAAATAAAAAACAAACATCTTCAACAGTGCCTTGTTCCATTAATCTGCATTATTATTGGTGACCGACAACATGTGCAAATAACTTGTACGTAGAGGGTCGTTTAGTTACTCGCCAGTGACGATGCAACTCAATATAAGAGGACTTTACGTAAAAAGGGTTCACGTCCTACGTTCAACGTTCTTGAATATCTCGAAATTGAAACATTCGGACTTCGGACGTTGGACACGAAATGCATGTAACAGTCCGTTTAGGTATCCGTTTTACATTTAAATTCGAATGTGGAACGCATCAGTTGTTTTCAAAATCCGAACACATGGTTTGTTTTACCAATGTCGTTACGACTTTGGTAGGCGGCTAAGCTTCTATTTCTTCATAAGGCGTAACATTAATTAATATTCTGTAAAGCGTCTACAAAATTTTGTTTGGTTGTTTCAAAATAGGTTTCTGGTCATAGTTATGTAACTTTTACGTAACGGTTTAACATCCTTAAAGATTTAAATCTTACAATAATGTGGAAATATGATAATAAAGTTACATTAACGTTATAACATAAGTTAGACAATTCGCCCATACACCTTTTCACCATCAAAAGTCGTCACAGATGATAGATGTAAATCACAATACTCACACTAGAGTTACGCTAAATCTTCGCTCGTTCGTCAAAGGTGTTCTCACACAAGAGTCAAGAATTGAGGTCCCGAGGGTTCCCGCTAAAATACGACAAATGGCCGCCAATAAGTGCGAGTGTGACTGCGACTATTTGAGACGCGTCCTGGAACCTGTGGTTAATATTTACTGGCGAATGGTTGGCTGTTTATTTATTTGTTTTTGAAAGCTTGTGTTAACTTCGAAATAAAATAATCTAAGTAAAAATTTGTGAATCTCACATACAACAACCCGCATGTATTAAGCATCCTATTCTTTTATGCAACAATCATCACGTTACGAAAATTATCTATATTAGAAAGTGTACAAAACACTCGTTCACGCAGGACCACAATTATTTTTAGACTCAACGACTGGCCTCTATCAAGCAGAAACCTAACTAAGCACGAAGTGCGTAACTGTGTTCACTGCTTTTTTTTCTTCGGACTCCACCGCGATACCTACTCCAACCTTAATTAATTAATATTTTGCCGGTTAAGTTTACATTTGTTATTTAGAACGGCTACAAACCATTTCCTCTAAATTACACTAAACTCTTTCATTAGCCACGCGCTAACAATGGTCAAATAAGGGTAAAACATGGGTAAAATCATTACTTTAGAAGTAACACATTTTTATTAGAAACGGATTACTCAAAATCGATTAAAAAATGTCATTATTTACACCCCTATCTTCTACTACATTCAGAATTTCAAGAAAATACATCAACTCACACAGCAGCCTTAGGACAGAAGTTAACCTTTAATATCCTTAAAAATACACCTTCAAAGATCTTATCACAAGATACCTAAACTTAGTAACAACCATAAATAAGTTTCCTTTGTTATGTTACTGTTATGGAGCATGAAAAGCATAAACATGTTCATTAATACAAACAGACAGGAGTGGGAGAAATAATCTCTTCATGACACTCAACAGATACAACGCATTAACAATACATCTAAACGCGCGGCGAGCAATGAAACTCAATTAGCAAAAAGTTAGTTCAAATACTAAATCCCACCTACTATTAAAATCAAGCTCTAAAAGTATGAAACAGAAAAATATTCTCATCTGAAATTTTTATGAACAAACTATTCAATATTTGAGACTTAAGAGCAGTGGTGACCCCGACTTACAAGTTATAGGTCGTGGGTTCGAACCCAGGCAGGCGTTTTACTTTGTGTAAATAATTTCAACACCAAAAGCAACGCCAAAAGGAAGTCATCGTGAGGTAACTGGCATGTCCTAGAACCAAAAATTTGAAGACATGTGACATCTACCAACCCGCACTGGGCCTCTCACTGAGAGGAGGCCTGTGTCATTAACGTCACAATATTTAATACATATTCTATAGTGTTCATGCTGTACTTACACTTTAATTGATGATTCCTAATACCTATTTATCATCCTTTTTATTTGTTTCTATGTTTACACTATTCATGCTTTACTTATTTTTATTTGTTTATATGTCTACACTCAGCAAATCGATCTAAATACGATTTAGTAACTTAAAAATAGCTGAAATAAAATATTAACTCAAATTTTCATGTTGTGACTAGCCAAATTGACAACTGTCAGTTACTTTTCTGCTTAGTCTATGAATGGCTACTTTTTGGTTTATACATATAATTTAAATTATTTTTCGGTTCGAACCGCTGACGGTCCACTACTTTGGAAGACTGCTTACACTCTGGAAACCACTACTCTGGAAGCCAGACTATTCTTGAAGGCACTACTCTTGAAGCGTTCTACTCTGGAAGCCAGTCTACTCTTTTTCATTTAATAAATTGTATCAGATCTGCCTTATCCATTTCATTCATTAAGCAGATACGTAACAATTCACAGTGATGTTCAGAGGATAGCCGTGGCCACTTTGCCCTAAGGCTTATGATCGCTTACTTAGTATTCTGTTCGAATGTATCGTTTTGTTGTTGCATTGGCACAATGACTCAAATCAAAGAGTCTTTAGTGGCACTTGCCTGGATTTAACTTGGCGATGGGCTGATAAAAGTTGTCTGTACAAAAAGCAGCTTTATATGCAATCAAATATCAACGATACGATTTACTTTATTAAAAGCCAGATCAATAAGGTCGAAATTTCGAGTTCCTGCAAATAAATGTCGAAGTTGTTAAGATTGGACGATTGTATGGACAAAAACGCCAACTATTAACTTTGTATACAGCAACTACACATAGCCAGCTTGCAGCTTTTGTCTCTCCTGCGACAGTTTAATATCGCTCGCTAAGTGAAATTGCATTCACCGCATTTCCCCAACGATTATGAACAACAAAACCGTCGTTCGATACCAGTTTAGAGAGGTTTTCCACATTCCGATAGTGCTTTCAAAGTTGATACATTGGTTAGCTCTGGTTTTGCAAATACCTGTCCAACACTGTACTTTTGCTTGGTTTTTTGAATTTTCAAATTAGTTGTTATTTTTAATTTGCTAAAATAAAAACTCATTGGATATCATCATTTCGCTCCTGACTCTTTTCTTTAAAAAACTGGCGGTAGCCATTAGCTAAATAAAAAAATATATATTTAAAAAGCTAGTCAAATGGCATCTCAATATCTTTAGTGGGCAAAATGGCCGGCGTTTTTGTTTTCTTTTGAGTTTATTGAAATCATTAAAACCTCATTTGAAAAAATGGAAAATTTTTCTTTACCTTGGCATTCACTTTTCTCAGCGGGATGTTGAATTTTATTGTTTACTTGTTAATCTTTAATTTTACTGTCACAATTTTTTTCTAATGCTTATTACTGTAATCGAATACGATTACAGATACTCTAAAGCTCGATATACATCCTTTTTACTGGAATAGCTCATCCATAAAAGTATGTAACTTACTATAATTACATAGACGCGTGTGTAATGTTCTCAACAAAGTAATTTCGTAGTGCGATTAATCCCGAACGGAACAAGTGTAGATCAACTTCACCGTTCGAAGTGGTTCTCTTATGTTTCAAACTTCTTAACTGCCAACATTAATTAACTTTAGAAACTTTCAACCGGTAACTCGAGTACCTTCTTAATTTTTGATTTCGAGTATAGAAATAAAATAAAAATTCTTCGAACTTAAACATTACTGCTGCAATATGTGTGGGTGTGCCTATACTCATTCCTAAAACAGCATGTGTTAGTACGAGTTAATTCTTAACCAATAAATCAAACTGCTCCATAAAATACAATATCGTACATCAAAGTCACTATACGAGTTAAGCAGTTCAAGCGGTGTAACATGTGTGACCAATGTTAGTGCTAGCTTCTTGCTCCATGTAGAACTAGCGCTTCAGCGGCTTTATCTAAAATTACAATAGTGAGTCGTACTCTCAGTCGAATAAACAAATTCGAGGTAGTATTTCTTTGTTTGGTTTTGTTAATTACTTTGCATACTACTGTATAGAAAGGACTACTATTTATTATACGGAAAACAGTGAGATGTGTTGCTGGGGCTTTTGTTGCGCCCTACTTTCCCGTTAATAAAAGTGTAAGTGACTACGATTTTAGAAAACAGAGACGAAACAAAAAAGCAAGCATATCCATTGTACAGACGCCAACACATCAAGCTACTACAATCTGTCAGATTTCTTTGATAGATTTTCGACTTTATTTCTAGAGCATTAGGTTCAAGGTTCATTGGGAAAAATTGACAGTTTCGGGTAGCTTGACCTGGTGGCGTCTGTACATAAAATCAGATCAGTAAATATCACAAACAAACTCATTCAAGAAGAAAATGGAAAAAAGACCCAATCGTAAGTAAGAACCATAAGAGAATAAAATATCACAACTAAGTATTGTACAAAAGTATTATTAATATAAACTATTCCTGAATGTATACCAGTATTTTGAAACAAAATAATATTATCTTTAGGTCCCTTACCTACCAATAATATATATTCATTAAGAGACCTATGCGCTCTTTCAGTTGTTTAAACGATACGCTGTCCCTCGTATCAACCGAATTGATTACATTTTTTCTTTTGTGTCCCTTTGCATTTAACAATAAAATTCTTCATTAGCTAGAGTAGGTTACAGAAAAAGATTGAAACCTTGCCTCCAGAACCAGGTAAAGTAGAAAAGAGCAATTATTCGTTAGTTTCATTAAGAAAAAAAAAAACGACGGGTTGCACTCCGGGAATGCCGGCAGAAGTGAAAACTTGAATATTAACGTTGTGCATTTTTGATATTTTGGAATGGTTAGGGAATAATTTTGCACGAATTGCTTTAATTATCTATATATTAATACGTGAAGCGAAAATTTTGGATCCCTTTTTACGAAAATTGGGCGGACGGAGAAGTATGAAATTTCGCACACTTATAGTTTATACAGAGAAGAAGTGACGAATGCTAATATTTCTTTAAATTATGCGTAAAAATACATTATTTTCAATAAATAACACGTTACACACACTGCTATTCATTACCGTGTATTTAATACACACATGCATAGGTATTCTTTTGCTTATGGTCCAAATCTGTGGTCCAATCGAGAACATCTGTCTTTAATATTTTGTGTCTATAGCCTCGACTGTCTACGGTCTATAGTCTTACTGAATGTCAATTATAACCATAGGTAATAAATTAATTTTATAGGTATCTAACCTATTTCATTATAAAAATCTATGATCATATCGAGAACATTTGTTTTTAATATTATTTGTATTAGCGACGATAGGAATTTGGTTTAGATATAAAAGAAATATTTTTTGTGGTTTTATGGGGAGTGTCAAGTATGGCATTAGTAAGTTTCCCATACAAAACTTAGTGTCGTGTGTAAACTGTAGAGGTTGTATGCCTCACGATTGTACAGGCTGGTTATAATTATGACATTTTGAACTGTCATAATTATATAAAAATAATAGGGAAAATTCTCAGCTGTCACCATCCATGGATGCGCGTGGCACGCTGTCACATAAACACACACGAACATTCGCGCAAGCGTCCTGCGCCGCCTAAACGAAACAGCAGGCGCAGGCATACATTTTCGTCGCGCCGTAGAAAGAGAAGGGGATATTTCCTCTCCTACTCTCCGTCCGTCTTACGAATTTTCGATCAGGGTCACGTGACCTGACGCGAGTTTAACATTTTTTACCTATTACAAAAAAAGTGCACAATGCCGCTAAAGAAGTTTTCACTTCAACAAGGCACGTAGACGACAAAAACGCAGTTTCATATCGCGAGTTACAAAATCAAATGAAAACATATATGAAATTATTCAAGTTGTTCATAGTCAAGTTGCAATCTAATGGAACGCCTGAACTAATAAGATAAGACCAGATTACAGTCTCCCTGAAGTATATAATTAATTAATTCGACAGCACCAGCCACGCATAACGTACCGGCCGTTTAAAAAATGGTGGACATTTCCGTTAATTTAAAAAGGGAAACTGAATTATATTGTATCAGTATTCAAAACGGTATCAATTTTATTTTCTCTCGTTATTTTCCTCTCAAATTTAATTGGATCGAGAACATAATAGTCATCAAAACGATATCTTGAGTACAATAGGGAGTGGCCAAATGATATTAGTTTTGGGGTACCCACCCAGATGTTATTCAAAGATACGGATCGTTCGTCACGATTTTATTGAATCAATTCAAGGTTCAAGGTTGAACATTTGGCTTAACCACTAGTTTTTATAAAGGTATTGACATAAATCTGTTATCTAATCTCATGGATCAACCTACATAATGTATTGTCATACTGTCGGTCTATCAATCACAACAGGCAGTTGAAATTTAACAGTGGTTTAACTAATCTGAGTATCTGAGAGGCCTGGTGATGCTATCAGAAATTGGAATTATGGCATATTGACACATTGTGACTTCTGCTAACTCGCACTGAGCCCGTGCAGTGGATTTCGGCCCACTTCCTCACCAAGAGGAGGCCTGTGCAGCTGGAGGGCTGGGCAGTGGGAATGTGATAGGCTGATTATTCTTATGCTACTCTGAAGGAAGTCCCGGGATACGGGACGCTACTGTGCACGTCAATTGTTTGAATAACTAGGAAGTCACGTGACTGTTCGCGCCAGCAAGCCAGTCCATAGGGAACGCCACTATTGCGGCGGTAAGTTTCCTCTTTAAGGAGTGGCTAGAGAGGCGCCACGGCATCCTCACCTTCCGCCATACGCAGGTCCTCACCAGGCACGGCTGCTTCGGGAGGTTCCTGTTCAGGATAAGGCGGGAGGAAACGCTCAGGTGTTTCCATTGTGAGGATCGTCTAGAGGACACGGTGGAGCATACGGTGGAGGTGTGCCATGCCTGGGCGGAGCACCGCCGTGTCATCGTGGATGCGATTGGCGGCGGCGACCTCTCGCGTCCGGCCCTGCTGCAACCCAAGGTACGGAGCGAGAGGGCATGGGAATTTGTTCGAAAAAGTTACCGTGATCCTAGCATATAGGCAACTGAAGGAACTCGGGTGGGTGTAGTCAGTAAAAGTCTGACACGCGCTCCCGCTCCACCCAGAACGAGAGACGTCAATTTGATGATTTCCCACACAAAAAAAGGGAGCCAGTCCATCAACGAAGAAACGGGCGCCTCCGAAAGTAGTTCGATACTTCGGAATTAACTCTACTCCCAATTTACTACGGACGGACAAAAACACATCTATCTTCTACTAGTGATTGCCCATTGGTCGAAATTCGACCGTACTTCATTTGAATAGAAATACATTATTAAATGAAAAAAAAATATATTATAAAAATAAATATAAACAAAAATATGGTTATATTTGAAATTCAATTGTTGACGCTGTACTACTGTGGAGAGGGTTCGCTGGCGGGATGGTGATGGCCAGGACCAGGACGTAGGTGTAATGAGTAAAGAATACTTCTTAAGGACTCTCTTCTTTATTTTCTTAATACTTCTTAACTGCTGGATATGGAATGAATTATCACAGAAAGCTCTGTTTTTATAGAATTTTCCCTATTATTTTGAATTAATTATGACAGTTCAAAATGTCATAATTATAACCAGCCTGTACAATCTTGAGGCATACAACCTCTACAGTTTGCACACGACACTAAGTTTTGTATGGGAAACTTACTAATGCCATACTTGACACTCCCCATAAAACCACAAAAAATATTTCTTATCATAACTAAACTAAATTCCTATCGTCGCTAATACAAATAATATTAAAGACAAATATTTTCGATATGATCATAGATTTTAAAAATGAAATAGGTTATATATCTATAAAATTAATTTATTACCTATGGTTATACTTGACATTCAGTAAGAATAGAGACACAAAATCAGGCTTACCAACTTAGGGGTTTTCCAAATTTAGGGGGTAAATAAGAGGATTGAGATTTTTTAGGGGCGTTCCATTTTTAGGGGTATTCTCAGGGATTTTTTGCCATCTTACATTTCTCATTGTGTTTTTGATTACAATAAAAGTATTAGCGACTTCTAATACGGTTCCTCGATACTAAGAATGCAGAGTGAATGATTAACAAATGTCGCGTAAAAAATATAGACAAATATTACTACTGTGTGCCGGTCTATGATTACTGAACATTCGTTGGTTATTTTCATTATAATTTTTTAGCGGATTTTTTTAGTAATTGTGGCAAAGGAGAATGCCAAGGTTTCCTACAAGTCTCGGCCAGAACCGACAAAGATGATCAATATTTCATAAAAAAGGAAAATTGTTATAGAATTTGATTGTATAATTAGTTTTCTATTAGAAGTACACCAACAAAAGTTATAGTTCTTTAAAGTTGACCACTTCATACTTCTGATTTTAACAATACCGTGAAATAAACAAATGATTTTATTCAATTAATGACTTTTAGCACATTATCCTTGCATCATATATATATATTTATAGTAAGAATATTCATTTAACATACCTATATGATTTTAGAATACTTTGGTATTAGGAAAAAAAACCACATGTTTACTTTTTACAAATGACACGCGGGAGAAGTGAGAAGTCAAACTTTTTGACAATGACAGCAGTTGTTTTACTTCAAGTGTTGTCAGCACTATAATAACATTATTAAGAATAAACTATTCTACACGGTATCGATAATCGAATTAAATTATTTTTAATTATTATATAACTACAAAATGTATACTAAAAAATATAAATAAACGCTATTTATTATTATATGAATTACGAGGTACGACGTAAGTACTTAAATACTTACTTACGTAGCTTCATATTGATATTATTGTAATCGGTTTGCGAGTGTCCGTATCGATATTATTTTATTTTGGTATTGGAAACATTTCTAATTGAAGTTGTAGCCTTGAAATGTGTTGATAAATTGAATAACTATTTAAAATTACTTTTCAACGGTGTACTTCTACAGATTTTATATATATTGTATAATTCTTACTGTTTTATAGTATGAATTATCATTATTATAGAAAGTCTGTCGGACGCCACATGATTCGGGCCGATATTTGGCATTGTCCTTTAGGGGTTTTTAACTTAAGCTTTAGGGGTAAATATTTCTGGGTATTGGTAACACTGCACAAAATAATAAAGACAGATTTGGACCATAAACAAAAGAATATATATAATATGCATGTGTGTATTAGATACACGGTAATGAACAGTAGTGTGTGTAACGTGTTATTTATTGAAAATAATGTATTTTAACGCATAATTTAAAAAAATATTAGCATTCGTCACTTCTCTATATAAACTATAAGTGTGCGAAATTTCTTACTTCTCCGTCCGACCAATTTTCGTAAAGAGGGATCCAAAGTTTTCGCTTCACGTATTAATATATAGATACTTATAATAAAACTGTAGAGAGGTCAATTCTGTACATTGAATATACATTCAAAATTAATATTGGAGGATGAATGGTGATCGATACTGATGCCAAAAATGCAATCAGTAAATTTTTTGTCTGTCTGTCTGTCTGTATATTCACGCATGGGTCAAAAACTACAGAAGAGATTTTAACCAAACTTGGTACGATTGTAGTCCATACACTTGGGCAGGTTATAGGCTATATAACATAACGCTAAGACACATAGGAGTTGAGCAGTGACGATACCCGCGGGATATTTTCCGACCTCCACGCGGGCGAGGCCGCTGGTAAAAGCTAGTCGGGAATAAAGAACTCTGTCAAATCGTATTGTCATTCATTCTTTAATGGGTCCCCGAACTAATCATATGCCCGAAGGTGATACGGACTTGGAAACGCCCGCATCGTCGGATGAAACTACGGATTTCGTGCCAGTTTGAACACCCCTACTGTAATTAACATAATCGTTGCGAGCGTATTTTGTCCCTCATGTTTCAATTTGGCCAGAGGTTAAAGCGAAAACCGACATACACATGTGTATATTGCAGCATATGTATTATAAACCCAAAGATTAGCCGTTTTATTAATATGTGTTGACCTAAAATATATCATTGTTTTACTTAACAAATATAAGCCGTTTCCATTTCCACATTTGATCCCTTTAAACGGCTCTCCACAATCACAACCGACTCGGCATTATCAATCATAGTAACAGATTGGAGGCACCTGTTACTATTACTTTATCAGCCACTCCAGCGTGATTGATTAGATCTCGACAACTTTCTACGGAACCGCACCTCCGTATACATAAATGTCTAGTCGACTAATTACTGTAGTTAAGGTGAGTTGAAGCAGCCTTGAGAATATTGGGGGGGATTTCATGTTACGAAATGGAATGAAACGTTTAATTATGTATGTAGACTTCTAAGACATTTTCACAGATGGCATTGGCATATCTTCGCTGACTGATCCTTGAGAAGTAATGCCGAAATAAACTCAAAGGTTATGGTGTATTTTAAAGTCCAAACATTGTTCGTCTAAACAGACGCTTGGCATCGGTAAGTAACATAACACACATACCTACCATTTTTTTTTTTTTTTTCAGGATTGGAAATCATCAAATGACTTCTCCCGCTCAGGGCGGAGTGGGAGGGCGTGTCAGACTTTTACTGACTTAAACCCACCCGTGTTCCATCAGTTGCCCATGTGCCAGGGCCACGGTATCTCCTTCGAACAATCACGCGACCCCGGCAGGATCACCTACCATCACGCCTATATTTTTATGTATTATTTTCTAGTTACCTACTCGTCCAATCACATCCTATATCACCAAAAAGGTAGGTATGCCAAGTATACAAAAACAGCTTCCGCATTACATTGAAGTGTTTAAAAAGCAATTCTTAACTCCAGTCTATAAAATTCCGAGCTGATAAACTGGAAGGCTATGTCTACATAATCAGCAAATGTTCAGTTCTTTCAATGCAGATATTTTGTTACAAATATTATACAACTTGCCACAGACGGTTTTAACTGTGTCACCAGAAACCGCATTCCAAATAGCTAACGTTGGCACGTAACACAAGATCAAATATAAACTTTGTCCAGTTGCTCGGTAACACGAAAACATAATATTTAAATAAAAAAAATGAACGCACATCACAGACACATAAATAGTTTCGCTGTAAAACATTTATTTCAGTTTTCCAATCTATGTTTACGTATGTTTACGAGGCATTTTTAAATTATTCAGTACAACGCCAAATAAACACGTACCAACTCCCGCGTATCCGATCGCAATTTATGCTCCCTCTGGTCATGTGCCCACCCCCATTTCACTTACGAGCACTTTAGAGCCACGCTCTGCATGCTTTAAGGCCAGAATTACCCAATACTCTGGAGTACGGCCAACGCATCCTGCTCCCGTTTCATATTAAATTTTTGCTTTGCGGCTACCGACACGGAATTTGTGTAAGGCAAATATTGTTGGCATTAGCAGGTTTATGTATAACATTTTGGATGATTTAGCTTGATTTTAGAAATATCTTACGGGCACGTACTTGCGGGATATATAGTATCCTATGTCCTAACCAAAGGTAAAAGTAAAGATCTTTTAGGTCGTAAAACAGTATCCCAAATATGAATGGGATTCTTTTTATCCCGGCCATATTCTACCCGTATGTGCTACATGGAAATCTGTTTAGTTATTAAAGGTAACAGACAAACAGACAGATAAACTTTTACAGTAATAAAAAATGCATGGATTTCTCACAAATCAGGACGGTAGGTACTGTCCAATCACTCGTCATAATGCCTTTTCATCTTCAACAACGCCCACGGAATCAGGTGCCTATTTCCGTCCGAGGAAAATCTTTCGCAGCGTCGAAAACGATTTCTTTCGGTGTGACGCGAATCTACAAACTTTCGTAGCTGCTACGAAATCTCGTAGCACCTTGTAGATAGTGCTACGCGACGTATGTATAACGAATCGCTCAAAATGTATTTACGTGTAGAACTGCAATATTTTAAACTGTGTATTTCTTCAGTAAAATACCCTTGAGAAGAGATACATTTAGGTGCCAATTAAGTGCTCTTAGTCGTGAAATATGTTCACCTGGGTATTTTATAATACTTCGTACTTGCTTCTTACTATATTTGAATTCATGTCTGCACGCACATAAGCACTAAATAAAAGTTTGTGTCTCCATGAAAAGTGTTAGTGTTACCGCCTGGCAAGGAAGCCAAAATTAAAGTTATATTTAGTTAAACAATCAAATAACTTAAAAAAGCTGTTTGTTTAATTTTACTTTATTACTTCATAAGCAGTAGCTCAAATTAGGAGCTCAAATCAGTTGGAAGCAAAACTTTTTGAGTTCAAAGCCAGGCATGGGTCCGAGGGTTCAAAGTAATTAACTTTCAGAGTTCAAAGACAATCATGTAGTAAATACGATGTAAAAATGACACTTAAAACGTGTAGTTAAGATTTCCCCTAAACATGTTTTTAAGATTTATAAATTAGAAACGGAATCCTGAAGGAGTTGTAGCTAACTAATAACAGCCGCATGGTTCGATCGATCAGGTTAAGCTACGCTTCGAAGCTTGGTTCGTGGATGGGTCATCTTTACATAGTTAGACCCCTCCGTGCCTCGCAATGAACGGTAAGCTATTGGTCCCGGCTGTTATCGAGGATCTTTGACAATTGTTCCGGGTCGTCAGAAACCCGGACTTTTTTTTTTGGATGGGAAATCATCAAATGACTTCTCCCGCTCTGGGCGGAGCGGGGGGTGTGTCAGACTTTTACTGACTAAAACCCGTGTTCCTTCAGGTGCCCACGTGCCAGTGTCACGGTATCTCTTTCGAACAATCTCTTTAGACCCCGGCGTAAAGCTGGTAGCCCGGAAGTCTGACAAACAGTTTTACGAAGGTGCATAGTATTACCCACTGGGTTGTGGAAGTCAGATAGACAGTCTGTCCATATAAAATACTGGTGTTCAGTTGGTTAGTCAGGAACCCGACCCAACATAATTGGGAACGGCAGATTGAATAAAAGTGGAAAACCTAACGGTGAAACGTTGGATACGCCTATTCGTACGTGTTGTGTCACAGCCATTTGCTGTGAATCTTATTTTATTCCTACCAATTTGAAATAAATGCTAAATATAATAGTTATTTGCGGAAGTTGTGAGGATAAAATGTTTTAATATTTCATTTTTATTAACATATCTCGACGACTTCCGCAGACGAGTTCTAGAGTGGAGACCGCGTATTTACACCGACTTTCGAAATTGAAGTTATTTTTGGAAAAAGTTTTTTTATAAGTTTAAATAGTAACTTTCAGTTCAGTGGACAGCTATCCCCAATAAGGTAACTAGGTTCGTAATATGACTTGATTAGCGACCACGTTTCATTGCGTAGAGTGCCCAGTAAGTGGGGGTAGTGTTATAAATAGTTTAGACAGTTTATGGAATAACAATGTTGATGTAAATGTTTTGTTTGGAATTTATTTTGAGGCTGGCAAGCAGCGTGGGGATTGGCCCACGCAATGCGAGGCTCAGCAGTGGGTGAAGTCAGGCTGTGGATTATGATGATGATTTTATTTTTAGTTGACGGTACTAAGTGTGACTGGATGACTGACAATGCACAGCCGAGACTGTTGGAGGTAGTAACAATATCTTTTCCGAAGGCACTGAAAAGGTGAACTTAAATGCACTAAGATTTTTGAAACTCAACCGCTGAATGGAATCACAGCAAAACAGGATTCCGCACTCTATAAAGTAAATATACTTTTATTTCTGTGTTGTAAAACGTAGAATATAAAGAAAACTATAGTGCATGAGGTTCTAAAACGTGATGAGTTTTCGTAAATGTATTTATTTGATTGAGCATTTAGGATTTACGTGTAATAATGGTATTAATCCAAAAAATCGAACATGTATAACAACTACCAAATCTGGGCCCACGCGGTGGATTACAGCCCAACCCCTTTTACAGAGAGAAGGCACGTGTCCGAGCAGTGGGAACATAATATGCTGTGTTAATAATAAACATAATTATAACCATAACGTAACGTAAAATTGTGTGGGTTGCACACAATTTTACGAAATGAGGGATTACAGAGCCGTACAACACTCAGTGCGAGTGTGATGCAATCTGATCGGACTATGTTCTGCTGGTGGAAGTGTCCATAGTGCTCGCTGACTTCTTTCTTTGATGACCTAAAGAATGCCAGTGTCGCCATCGACGTGGCCAACTACTGGGCTCCAATAATATACCTACAGAATTTAAAGCAAAGTTCCGTTGACACAAAAAAAGAAGATTAATACTTTACGTTTAACATTCTAGGTCATGCTTCGTTAACCGATGTGCGTAACTTTTCTACAACTAGTAAGACTGTGAATGTTACGAGTATCTTTCCTTTTGTCGATACACTAAAACGTTATACGACCACTAGACCAACGGGGCTGTCAAAAATAGAAAACTGTGTAGAAATATTTTATAACTATAGGATAAGATTGCTAAAACCACGGCTACATAAATATTCGGCAACAAAGACGTGTCAAGAACACACAAAAATATCAAAAAACACACAGAATGTAAGTTCAAATTGTTGGTACATTTCCTAAAAGCTAGGTCACACGTTGAGGCCAATCTATTTCAAGGAACGAATGCAATATGTCGTGACAGTATGTGAGAAAAGTCATTATGTTTGCAGTTTTGTTTTGAAATTGTATGAATTCAAGTCTTTATTTAACACATCGCAATAGTGGCTAAATACAAACTTAGATTTATGTAATTAGTTTAGTAGTAGCTAATAGTGTTTTTTTGTGGAAGTCGGTAAGATTGTTTTTGTTATAAGTTTTTTTTTTTTAACGATGGCTACTATGCTGTATACATTCTAAAGTGGGGTGTACATTTTGCAATGATTCATCACCGGAGGCCTCGTCGGATATGACAGTTCTCACGACCTATCGACTTGGCTTGGCGCGGGCTGGTCCTGGAGAAAGCGGGCTGTTTGACCTCAACAAATAATGCTTCAGCACACTCAACCAGACGGGCAGTCGATTTATTGAGATATTATTCCGATAATGAGCGTCGATCAAGTGCCTTGATTTTTATTTATTCTCAAAAACGTGAGTGACACTACAACGCATTAACATTATAAACCCTGAAGACGCAGTGACTGCATTCGAAAGCTGCTAAAGCTGTGGTAGGAAACCCCAGGTACCGCTTCATATCAGGCAAGATTGGAAGATTCTTCCTTTTCCGTGAAAGAGTGGTACTAACACCATCTAAGCGATACATTTCCGACATACACGTAAACGAAGGCACAGCTAGTTTGTAATATTAGTACAGATTATCGTAGGTGTCACCCACAAAATTTAGAAATTAATATATCAAACTGGTATTTGATAAAATAAAATAGATACTTCTTCGACTAGTCGATACTTCTTCCACCATCACGCGTAGCATGAACGCCATAGAAACGGAATTTGTCGACGGAAGAGAAGACAAAATGATAGATTGTATCGTAGAAAACTTGTGTAAAACTGAAAATAAGAGATGTTTCTATTCTTCAGTTGACAAAAATACGATGTCAAGTATAATGACTATTTTTCTCATGAGATAGAAACATTTTTACAGAATTAAAATACAGATAAAGAAAGTTTATTTGTTCTTGGTAGAATAGATATAGAATTGGTCATGCTACGCCGGCAGGTCTAATAAAAGACACACAATAAATTACCCGCCGAAAACTTACCTTGGTAAATCACGAGACTTGCCGAATTTTAGCGAACGAAATTGTCGATTGACCGGTTTTTCCTTCCATAGCTCCCGTACACTATTAACTTTATAAACAAGCCTACTAGTACTTCAACATTTTTCATAGAAACGGTAGGTTTTCTTTGCATAATTTTTATTTTTGCTAGGTCTCTTAATTAGTAAAGTTGACTAAAATATTGGGACTATTTATAAATATAATTGGACGCTGATTTTTTAATACGTAGGTAAACTTTAGTATTCTAAATACGTTTATTAGAACAAGTTTAATAACCGTTTCGGCCAAAGACGTCCATGCCTGGACAAAGGCCTTGCCAAAAAAAAGAATAAAGAGCAATCTAATATAATGGGCTTATTTTTTAAATGAAATGTGAGAAATTGAAGTGTTTGTTAAACAATATTGAATAACTCCCTCCATATTATCTCTTGCTTAGTTAACAACTAGCACTTGATTTTGACAGGCCTGTTGGTCTAGTGGTTAGTGACCCTGACTGCTATGCCGGAGGTCGTGGGTTCGATTCCCACCCAGGATAAATGTTTGTGTGATGAGCACGATCATTTGTTCTGTGTCTGGGTGTAATTTATCTATAATATGTATGTATTTAGAAATATATAAGTATGTTTATCAGTTGTCTAGTACCCATAACACAAGCTCTGCTTAGCTTGGGACTAGATGGCGTTGTGTGATAGTTGTGGAATATTATTATTATTATATTATTATTACTTCGCCCTCAACTACGTCCGCGTGGAGAGAAATTTGGACACCGACCCGCCGCATCGCATCAATTCGCTATGACTTCTTTTTTACTCAGCTTTCTTTCCAAATTTTCTCTTTCGCTCGGCTCCTAAGGGTTGTAGCGCGATGTTGATAGCCTATAACCGTCTAGGGCTTACAAATAGTTTTTTTTATCCTTCTAGTAGTTCTAGAGACTATCCCCCTAGATATAAACTTACAAACAAACAAATTAATACACATTAATTAAAATGAAGTCTGATAAGAGTAGGGGACATTCCCGGTTCCGATTCGTCTTAGTTTTTAATGGCGTTCGCGCGGATTTTTAACAAGTTTGTGTGAAACTCGGCATTCGTTCCATTATTAAAAGGTACTCAACCTGGAACTCCCGCACCTGAGGCCTAGGAAATTAACAGGGACTTTAAACTTCTTGTTTCAAGATTTTTTTAACAGGTGGCAACATTAACTGACTGTATATCGCAGTACATTATGATGGATACTAGAACAGTTCTACCCACAAAAATTTAAGTAATGCTTGCACTCGAATCCAAAATCCATAAAACCAGATACACAACTATCGTGCTTCATAAAATTACAAAGACCCAATTTGATATCGATACAAAAGTATGTAACACAAGATGTTTTATGAAAATCGAAACCATCAATAAGCCATAACTTGAAGCAAGGGGAGAGAATAAAAAATACAGGATTTCCTCGTAAAGCTTCGGATTTTACGACAAAGTACAAATCACTGCCGGCTCATGTTTCTGACTAACAATAAAGCCGGGTTTTCACTGAGCCGACAGAGAAATAAAATTGTTGACGTGACCCATTTTGTAGGGATCACCGATTAGTTTCATTAGGGTGCCGTTTTTAAAATCAGCTTTTGCCAGATACTCCGCGTGGAGGACGAGGATCCTCACAAACTTCCAGCGATTATTTTTTCTTAAGTATCTAATAAACAAAAATTATAAATTAGCTAATCAATATCAATGTGAACAATGAACACTTTAATACTTCGAACTAACTGTCTGAAGTCTAGAGTGTCGACGTCAAAAAAGCAAAGCGCTGACAAATATGGCTTACTCAATTTTCAACCGACGAAAAAAAACGGAGGAGGTTCTCAATTCGACGCGTATATTTTTTTTTTTATGTATGATCACGCATAACTTTTTACATAGTGGTCCGATTGTGACAATTCTTCTTCTATTGGAAAGGGTATACTCCCAAAGTGGTCCCATATAAATTTGGAAAACAAAATCGAACCCTAAGGGTTGGAAAACAGGGGATGATTGATTGTTCACTCACTGATTGTAACGTATAAACACGCATAACTTGTTACATAGTGGTCCGATTGTGACAATTCTTCATCAATTGGAAAGGGTTTACTCCCAAGGTGGTTTCATATAAATTTGGAAAACAAAATCGAACCCTAAGGGTTGGAAAACAGGGGATGATTGATTGTTCACTCACTGTCACTCACAACTTTTTACATAGTGGTCCGATTGTGACTATTCTTCTTCTATTGGAAAGGGTATACTCCCAAGGTGGTCCCATATAAATTTGGAAAACAAAATCGAACCCTAAGGGTTGGAAAACAGGGGATGATTGATTGTTCAGTCACTAATTGTAACGTATAAACACGCATAACTTTGTACAGAGTAGTCCGATTTTGATAATTCTTTTATTGTTGGATAGGGTATACCTTGCCAAGTATTATTAGTACATTAAAGCCACAAAAAATCATAAAATAAAAACTTTTTAACAAAAAATTAAACCGCCGAAAAACTGAAAAGCATAAAATAATAAACCTTAAAATTTTGAGTCGGCGCTGAAAAATCAATGAACAAGGAACACTCAAAGCGCCGACTCATAATTTTAAGGTTTATTATTTTATGCTTTTCAGTTTTTCGGCGGTTTAATTTTTTGCTAAAAAGTTTTCATTCAACATTTTAATAAATTATAATTACAAATTATTGTTAACTTAAACCCGAACAATATAGGTCGGTGGTCCGGATCCAGACCGCGGTCCGCCATTTCATGGCAGCTGGCCCATAACCAAGCTGAGGTAGCAATGGGCTGGCCATGTTAACCACGAACCCATTGCCGCTGAGGCAGACTTGGCAAATGCAACGGTGGACCAACGATGTCACCCTGCGAGGGTGATTTTTCCTAAAGTTCTTCTTCGAGTGTAGCAATGAATGAGAACGGCCGAATAACAATCTCAGTTCTGTGATTGGTGATGCTAACCATGCCTAGCAATGGACTGCTATCGGCTGATTAACTTGTTGTATAAAGTTGCGTATAAATTTTAACACACATAAAAAATCGCATTAAGATTTCGGAAGGTTTTCTTGAATTCGAGTCGCTCGATCTTCGGCGCGGATAAGTGTGCGAGGTTTCATAGAATTTCATACAAGTAATTCTAAAACCTTAAGCGACCAACATGAAGTATTGGTTTGTTGCGCCACTTCTTCCTAGCTATAGCACTAGGAACTGGGGTAGAGCGCGCGTTTTTGGGGGCCTGTCTTGTGTAATTATGATGTTCAAAAACCGCTGAATCTCAGCCAAATTTCAATAAATGACTTTTGATTTTCATAGATAAACAATAAAAGTTCGTGAACGCTACGCAACACACGTATTCCACTAAAATTTATTCCATTTTTTATTAAAAAAATATGTAATTTAATCTAATTCCATGATTTTATGGGTATGTAAAACAAATTTTGATCGATAACTTGCATGTGTAGTGCTAACTATAAATATACGTTGGTCTTAATAAATAACTCAACATATGAGCAACATTTTTAATTGAGCTAAGTGTATGCACAACTTAAGATACAGAATTTCTGTGTCAAGTGAATGAAGTTGTTCGTAAGAAAACTACAACTGTAAAAAACTTGGAACAAATCCTTGAAGTATTAAATTGTTTCAGTGTGGCTTCATTTGTAATTAACTTGGCCCTACTTTCTTACTTCTATTGTTTCTTTAGAACTTAATTAAAATACAAAACAGAATTAAAGGTTACTGTTCCAAAAGAAGAGCATTAAAGAACATAATGACACATTTTATCCCTTTATATTTTAAAGGGACGCAGAGCGAAATCATTCAAACCAGTCGTCACTGTTAAATAAATAAATATAAATATCTTTGGACAACCAACACATCGTTGTCTGATCCCAAACTAGGCAGAGCCTGTACTATGGTAACCAGACAACTGATAAACATACTTATATATTTCTAAATACATACATATTATAGATAAATTACACCCAGACACAGAATAAATAATTGTGCTCATCACACAAACATTTGTCCTGGGTGGGAATCGAACCCACGACCTCAGTCTTAGCAGTCAGGGTCACTAATCACTAGACTAACAGGCCAGTCATAACACAGGCTTAAAGTAATACAATCAATAGTTTTACCGCAATTACCATAAAAAATATGTAATAAACACCGCAATGAATGTGTTAACCGATTATAATTGGCATAAATTAAAAATATTGTATAGTTTAATAAACAAAAATTCGTAAAGTTGAACCAAAATCTTAAAAAAGCATGCTCGGGTTTAGTTGGATTTTGATAGTAAACTGTTAAATTTTTTCACTAACTTGAATTCATATTAATTTATTTTTATCATACTACAATTTATAGTTTTTACATTTTCGAAATGTCACTTACTTATTTTATTATTAATTTTTGTTTTGATTCCCACCCTGTTTTGAGTCATACGCAACGTACACGAGTCGAAAATTCAGTCGTCCACGAGAGCTCGGAAACTGGTCACGTCGCATCGTGGAGCGACGCGCCGGTAACGATAATTCGCGATCTATTTTGTACGTATACGTTGCCGCAAAGAGTGATAAGTCACATTTATGTGTTTTTGAGTATGACTTATATTTAGTAGGCATAACTAAATTTTACTTTTTGTTGTTTTTTTTTCTGCTTCCATATTACTATAACATTTTTCTTAAATATTTGTTTTAGTAAATATGGGAAAGCGTAAAGACAGCTATTGTAAGAAAAAAGTTGGCGCTCATTTCCGTAAAAAAAGCCGTTATCATAAAATGTACGTATTTATATTTTATGATATTAGTTCCAGTGTTTTTTTTTTCTCTAACATTCGATATGAGTGTCGTGGCTTTTGGGGGTGGCGTTTGCAAATCTGGCATTCAATTTGAAATCCAAAATGGCGAATGTAGCTTTTTGTCAAATGTTCGATATGGGTGTCGTGTAATGGGTTATCGGGGGGTGGCGATTGCAAATCTGGCATTCATTTTAAAAATCAAGATAGTGGATTCAACTTCAACTTTTCCATTACACTCTATATATTATATATACCACATTTACCTATGATTTTCGCATGTTTTTGTAAATGAAGCAAGGTTTCTATTACATTAGCTGCTATTACGCGCTATAGTAAATACCTATTTGCCACGCGCCTTGTACGGTCGGCGCAGTCTTAACAAAATAAACAACTAAAACTTTGGAAGAATGTTTATTTTAAACTGGTTATTTATATTTACTACAAACTTCGTAATTTAGCTTAATGAATTTACTTAACTAAACTTATTGGATTAATTTAACCATGTGAAGGGCAGTGGTGGCCAGTGGTAACGACCGCGACTTACGAGTTGTACGTCGTGGGTTCGAACCCAGGCAGGCCCTTTACTAAGTATAATCACCACCACTGCTCTCAAAACGGTGAAGGAAAACATCATGAGGAAAACGGCATGTCTTTGAACCAAAAATTCGAAGACATGTGACATCTACCAACCCGCACTGGGCCCGCGTGGTGGATTATGGCCCACTCCCTCTCACCGAGAGGAGGCCTGAATCCCAGCAGTGGGAACAATATAGGCTGCTGATGTGCTGATGATGATGTGAACCATGTGAAAAGATTTTGTATAATAGTAGTGCTTTGCAATAAACTCGTGATTTGTGCACAAAATTCCTTGGTTTGAACATGTGACACGTGATAGTTTTAAACGGTAGATTGATATAACGTTAAAAAGTAGACTAATGAAAAAATATTCGTATAACGTTAACGTTAAAAGTAGACTATTGAGAATGAGGCATCCCCTTTACTGCTTACAAACTTTATTACTAAGAATATTACAGAGATTTTTTTTTACATTTCTTTTACAAAACAATTATTTTTCTATATGTATACATATTTTTTTACTTTTTGGTATATAACATGCAATCCGCATGTCATATACCTACCAAAATTGATTTTATTTTATTTTATTTGGGAAAATAAACGGTTACACATTACAATATTATGGAATAGAACTTAAAACTAAAACAGACGTGTAAATGTATAACTAACGACATTTTCCACATAATATAAAAAAGTTAAACAAACATGAACGGCGGGCGTGCGATACAAATTACTTAGAATAGTGAGTATGATTTTTTTTTTTTTTTTTTTTTTCAGGATGGGAAATCATCAAATGACTTCTCCCGCTCTGGGCGGAGCAGGAGGGCGTGTCAGACTTTTACTGACTAAAACCCACCCGTGTTCCATCAGTTGCCCATGTGCCAGGGTCACGGTATCTCCTTCGAACAATCACGCGACCCCGGCAGGCGTCGGTCCTAGTAGACCCCTACACTGCTGCTGACATCTCTTTGAGGCGCGCGTGGAACACTGCGCGCCGTCGACCCGAGCTTGGTCCTTACCGGGCGGCGAGCTACCCATTGCTCGCCACCCGCAAGCTCGCGCCTACGGTGGCCGGGAGTCCGCTATTGACTCCCGACGCCCGGGGCGTCTCCTCCTGCGGCGGCTAGGGACGTGAGGGTGCAGAGACTGCCACTCCCTCACGCGCCCCGCCTCCTCCTTCGCGAGCATTACTGCTTCGCAGAAGGAGGTGACGGCTTCCCATTCCCTCTCGCTCCGTACCATGGCTCGCACCAGGGCCGGACGCGAGAGGTCGCCGCCGCCGATCGCCTCCACGAGGACACGGCGGTGCTCCGCCCAGGCAGGGCACACCTCCACCGTATGCTCCACCGTGTCCTCCAGACGATCCTCGCAATGGAAACACCCGGACGTATCCTCCCGCTTTATCCTGAACAGGAACCCACCGAAGCACCCATGCCCGGTGAGAACCTGCGTCAGGCGGAAGGTGAGGACGCCGTGACGCCTCTCTATCCACTCCTCAAAGAGGGGACTTACCGCCGCAATTGTGGCGTGCCCAGCACTGGGTTGCGACAATCGTACCCGCCATGTCGCCATGAGATCACACCGGAGCTCTGTCCGCCGTGCCGCGATTTGTCGCGGCAGCGGAGTTTCGCCCCGGCGTTTCGCCTCCTCGCGCCACTCCCACATGTGCGCGAGGACCTTTGCCTCCAGATCCCATGGCGGCACTCCGGCAAGGAGGCTCGCCGCCTCGCACGAGACCGTGCGGTATCCCCGGATTAACCGAATGGCCATGACCCTCTGGGCCGCAAACAACCGGCGCGCTGGGCGCAGCCTCAATGAGGGTGCCCACACCGGTGCCCCGTAGAGGGCCATGGACCGCACATAGTGAGTATGATTAAAGATAAAAGTAAAACTCATCTGAAACTTATACAAGTAAAAGTATTAAAAATAGAAGGAAAGAAAAAATGATTATAATTTAAATTATGTTTTTAGGATTGTAAGAATGTTAGATACTCAATTCTGATATAACCTTAAGTGCAATACTTCTAAATTTTGCTGCAGAAACAGCAAAGAACTCGATATCCTGGAAAATCTTATTGTACTGAGTGGTAAGACGCCGTAGGGGTGCTCTTGAGCCTGCGTTTGATCGACAAGAGGTTACAGCAAACAGCAGTCGAGCGCGCACACCTCGGCACATAGTTGTTCTGGGTACTACATTAGTATATTTCATTACAAGTGCGGAAAGGCTGTCATTGCAAAGAGTTCCGACAAATGTCTACCCGAGCCGAGGCGCAGCCGAAGGCGAGGGTTGACAGTCGGAACAAGTTGCAATGACGGTTCCGCAGGTGTACTGAACGACTATTTTTAATACAGTTGCGAAAAAATGAAGCAATTTAATAAAATAATAAAAACACAATAAACTCAACTAACTAATCATTTATTTCTTATAAAAGTTATAGTACACATGTACATTGAAATTGGTACAGTTTTTTAAAGTAACTGGGGAAGTTTTAGGTTGCATATTTACTGTTTGAGACAAACTATTATTAATTTCGTATGATTGTTCATGTATATTTGTCATACAATGGCGTTTGCTAGTTGATGGAATTGGATCTGATGAATTATCATTATCAACGAAGGTAGATGGACGAACGTTCTCTTCAACATGTGAAGAAGACGGACTGGACCTTAAATTAATGGATTGTGTGATTTTTTTCCCAGTTTCTAGTTTGTTGTTTAATGAATCACCAATATAGCTTTCTGCAACTTTGTCTGATTTCCAACCTCCTAGTCGCTTTAAGGACGTCAAATTGGCTCCTGAATCTGCCAATAATGTAGAAGAGGTCCTCCTGAAGCTGTGCCCAGTATAATACTCAGCATCCGGCAGACCAAGAAACGTTGCTATTTCTTTTGGCATATTACCAAATTTGTTTATCCCGATTGCTTGAGCTGTACACTTCCCTTTTTGGTAATTTTGAAAAAAACGGTCGGTTTTTCCTTTTTGGGACCGCTGATTCATATATTTTTGCACTATTCTAAGAAAATCTCCTTCAACAACAAAGCTTCTCGGTATCTTATTTTTTGTGTTCGGAATCTTGATTAGTAGCATTTTTCCATGGGCTTCAATATCTTTTAAAGTAATATTGGCTAACTCCTCTCTGCGGCAAGCTCCAACAACGCCAAAAATCAGAGCAACCTACAAAAAAAGGGATTTGATTAATATTTTTTTAAATAATGTTTTGACTGTATTTTGCGATTTCGTAAACTGAATACTAAAGAAAAATATAAGTACTTATTAATAAATTACCTTTGTGGCTAAATAACGATCATCGGGAGCTTCGTTCAAAAACCTTTCCACTTCATTGGATGTTAATATTTTCGACTTTTTACTTGTAAAACCGTCTGATTGTCGTTTTAAGAAAGCATTTAATTTTGGGTATTCACTTATATCCACGTTGTTCCTTATTTTCAGCATACTTTTTATCATCGAAAATCTCGACCATAACGTAGACGGTTTTAATTTTGCTGAGAGTTCGGAGTTGCTTTTTTCTCTTCTCTCCACGCAATAAATTCGTCGTATGTAGATATGTAACGACTTTTTGACTTTTCCGGTAAAATGTTCTCCGAAGCATTTTGTGCAATTATACTGAGTTCCGGTGGTGTTAATTAAAAAAAAATAGGGTCGAAGTTACTCATTTTGTGCAACAAACAACTAAACTCGCAAAGAAAATTTCTGGAAAATGGCGCCAACCGCATAATATAAGCAGAGTTTTTTTTTCACCTATTTTGGTAGGCAAAGGGAACTATCCATACAGCTTAGTCTTCAGTAGATTTTTTTTATTGATATGAAATGAAAATGAAATTTAATGAGATGAAATGAAATGAAACCTAACCTAACTCATTCAATTAAATCATTAAATCTGATATTGAAATAAATTAGTAGCTTCTTTTTAGAAATATACGTATTTGTATGAATCACAAAAACTCTTTAGTAAAAACTTCATGGTTGGTTTTTCTTTTTAATAGACATTATTTTGACAGTTGGGAAAGAGAACGCACGAGTTCGGGAAAGGTAAAAAAAAAGCACTAGTATGTAATAGCCCACATCCCGAACGCTATACGTCCCTGCAATACACCACTTTTTGAGCAACTGTATTAAAAAACATATTCTATTGCTTATATCTATACAGTCATAAGAATTGTTACATAAATCAAATAGAAAGGACGATTCCAACAGTATACGTCTAGATTTAAGGCTTTGAAGTTTATAGGTATTAAGTAAGTTGCTGTAAGATGCATACGTACGACAACAACGGTAATACATGGCCTTTAAAAATTTGCGTTGTACTTTTTCTATCATATTAGAATATTTTTCATACAAGGGATTCCACACCGGGATCGCGTACTCCAACTGAGACCTGACCAAAGTTTTAAATAGGTATAAATAAGTGTCAGGGTGTTTAAATTCCTGAGCCGATCTCATCACAAAACCGTACATACGGAAAGCATTGTTAACAATTTTAGTAACATGAGCATCAAGATGGAGTCTCTCGTCCAACAAAACGCCAAGATCACGAACCACTGTTTCTCTTGTCAGATTTACATTGTTCAATGAATATGAATGTTTTATTACGTTCTTATTTTTAGTAAAACTAATGCAATGGCATTTGGATATGTTCATTTAAAAATTAATAAAGTCATCGACTACTGTTGAAATTTTTGAACCTCTATTACCCATTGTGATTTCTCTTATTACTTCGGTTTCTTTCAGTGAAAACACAGCACCCAAACTTCAAAGTGCACCCTACGTTATAATCTATTTTTAAACCCCACCATTCTTTGAAACCGTAATCCCTTTCAAACTATCCTTCTCTTTGAAAAGAAAAGTTCTCTTCACGTACCAGCAAGTGACGTCACATAAAAAGTCATCAAAAGTTCTTTTAATTAATACAGTACCGACACACTACCTCTTGCGATCCTCGTTAGCCAATAATTAATTTCCGCTTGGCTTTGATTAATGTACCAGACCTGCAGAGCTTTGTGGAGCTTGACGCGCTACGTAACGGCAGGTCAAGTTACAATAGTCGTCGTAGCTTGAAAAGAACCAGCCCTAGGTTTTACATTTTTAATTACAGCATATTTAAATTTAACGATCCAAAATTTGGGGTATTGTACTAATTTGTAGTCACAAATACCTACATAAGCAGATAGCAAGCACCAAACGCCATAAATTGGGAAAAGCTATGAACCGAACCCAATAGGTACCCATCATTTATTTTTGTAGCCAATAACAAATTTGCCGTACTTCCGTCCATAACAATGAAACGTGGCCTAATGGCTATTAATTGCTATCGTTATTACACGGAATTGTGTTCCTCTTTACACGCGTATAAAATTTGATGAAGCATATTTTTATTTCCTGAATTGCGGTTCAAATGGTTTTAAAAGAAAAATATAACAGCTTTAAGAATTAAAATGAGAGGAAAATCTTATTAAGGTATAATTTATACGAAATCTCCATGTATTCTGTAGAACACATTATTTCTCTTTAACGTTATAACTTTTATAAAGAAGAGCTATTTCAGGTTTTCAGAATTAAAATTAGGGTTTAGTTAATATGCTCGGAAACTGTGTTTTATTACATTATTACCTATTTTATTTAATATCTCTAAAGAGGCTTAAGGATCAGGTATAGAGTTCTCTTATCCTCTATAGAACGGGGAATATTGTTCAACCAGGCGGATGGTGTCTGGTGAGCAACCGCCCGACTTTTGATGTCGTGACGTAGTATATTTTACGTGACGTCAGTTTGACGCGTGGTTCGCGTGTGGCGTTGTAGATACCACTCCACTGACAGTTATTATTAGAGATCGGATATTCAGATACATGTTCACCTAAAGTTGAAATGTTGAGTATTATGGAATGCGCGTTTTTACCATGTTTTGTGTGTTGTTTTAACTAACACATACCACCCTTCACCCTTCCCTTCAAATACATATATTTGCATCTGGTGTTAAACATTAATTTTAAATAAATATGATGATCTAAGAAACCCGGCTTTACTAAAAAATACGAAGCCGCTTCCGTGCTTTCACAGCTAAATAGAAACATTAGGTAAATATAAATCCAAATATTCGACCGATGCAAAAAACATTTTTAGCAACAACACTACAATATGTATTTATCTACTGTATACACTGGTATACAGTAGATAAAGTACAGTATACACTGTTTTTTGCATCGGTACAAGAATGTTAATGTTACCACGCATTTAGGCCAAGACCTACTTATAAACGGCACTAAACTTGTGCTTTAGCATTGATCTGCTTCCTTCTCTATCTAACACTTGTAATTTGTCAGTTGTCTGATAAAGACAGGAACAAAGGCTAAATATCTTTCTAGATTTCGGCTTTAGTTTCGTCACTTGTTAGTAATTATAATGAAGGTAATTTAAGGTAGTTTAAACAATGCCCAGATAGAGTGAGCGCAATGTCCCCTTCTCATTCATTGTTTAAAGACGTAAGGCGATATTATAAAAGGCACGTAAAATAGTTCCAGATTCTTACAAACCCACATGAGCGATAGAAGAATATCCGAGTCACATCCATAGGAAAAGAAAATTCGAGTTTAAATAAATAAATTCCTATCGTCTTTTAAGTTAAATATAAGTGTTTTAATTTTATTTAACAAGAATGAAAGTCAAAAAATTTCACGTATTTTCTTATCATTGAACGTATCATATGATAAGTTTTAGAATGGTCGAGAAGTCGTTACCCAGAATAAAGCTAAATAGGAATCATTGAGGGGCTTGTGGGTAAATAATAACAGCTGCATGGTTTGATCGTTTACGTTAAGTTACGCTTGCCGCGGTTGACCCATGGATGGGGGACCATCTTAATATACCATGAAGTACGATTACCTATTGATCCCGGCTATCATTCGTAGATATTTGATTGACGTAACGGTTCGTCAGAAGCCCGAAAATATGACAACAAGTCTTACCAAGAGTTATCGTATTACCCAGTAACTGGGTTGTGGAAGTCAAATAGGCAGTTGCTCCATGCAAAATACTTGTACTTATCTCCACCCGGTTAGACTTGAAAGCGACCCCAATATAATTGGGAAAAGGCTAGGCATGTCATAATGACGAATCATTGATGAAGAAGACTGCGGGGCTGTGTAAACAACAAAGTTAACAAGAACATTAAGTTCCTTATTGTATAAACAGTAGTCCAAGATCCCAAAATATCATACTTAATTCCTAAAATGTTTGCCCGAGTATGCGAGTCAAATAATACTACCGAGAATGGGAGAAATGTCGGGAACGTAATATTACAAAGACTAGCGTTTGCTAGATACATTGCGTTGTTAGCACACTTGCTCACAGTCGCAGTACTAGCTAAGTTATTACGTAATTAAATGAGTTTAAACTGCCAGAAACATGACTATTCAGCGACCATTAATGCGTCGTACTTAATAAGACAAATGAATCCTGCATATAAGTTTGTGGCCGAATGCCGTCATAGCCATAGTTGAGAGAAGTTCTCACTTCTCAAACACAAGGTTACAGGATCAATACCTGGCAAGTACCAGTGTGTCTTTTCAATTACATCCTTTAGACAGTCACAGAGCCATACTCACACTATCAATTTGACTAACTGACTGTCTTTAGTTAGCTTAGTGGAAACGTACGTCCTGCCCTTCCTTACCTTTTAATGTGCATTGTACCGAAAGAAATATGTGGAGGGATATGTGATGTTACACGAAGGGATACCTTTGATCAAAAAGGGATACGATAAGAAGTGAGTACATTAAAGGAAGTCTGAAAGCGGCGCCGATAAGTGAAAAGTTGTGTCGAAATCAGTTGTCATGTGATACGGAGGAATGAGGAAAATTTCGTGAGGAACTTTTGAGTATGAGAATGTAGAGTAGAGGGAGGCCAAAGAAACGATGGATGGACTGTGTGAATTATTATATGGATAGAAAGCGGGCGAATACCGAAATGACGACTAACTAATAAAGAAGTGTGGCAGAAAAAGACATGTTGCGACGACCCCAAATAAATTGGGATAAGGCTATTTGTTCCCATGGGTGTCTTAAGAAGCGATTAAAGGACTTACTAGATAACGGGCAGCAGCGTTCTCTATGCATGTGACCACCAAACTGCGATCGTCAACCCGCCTGCCAAGCGTGGCGATTATGACAAACCCCCTATGTGGACGTGTTTCGGCAGAAATGTTGATGGACGGCAGGAGACTGATAAAATAGAGACAGAAATAGATGAAAGTACTTTGTATAATTAACAAATTGAAAATCACTCACTTTTCACTCGAAAAACATACGTGAGACTACCCGTATGATTTTCAGTTGGTGCTAACCAACGATTTCTAGGAATTCTCAGACATCTAGATTTAGTGTAAAGTCGGTATTAGGAACGCACACCTGCACGAAATTGGGAACAGTTTCATATTAAATATTCTACGACGATTATTTAGCAAATTCCCAGCATTCTGAATCGTTATTCACGGTTGCTCGTTCCACGAACTTTGAATGATACTCATTCGCGATATTTTAGCGTTGTTGTATTTTTTAACAAATTTTGTGATGCTTATACCTATTACTACATCTGGCTATAAAATGTGGAAATTCTCACATTGTAAAATATTGAATTGCTCCTTCAAAAAGTTATTGAGCTTGTAATGATGTCCACTTTTTATAAATAACTCACCCTTTGACTAGACCCACCCACCCCTTCACCCTCACCCACCCTTCCCTTCTCTCACCCTTTGTTAAATTAAATTTTACAAACAACTATTGTAACCAACCATGCGTGATCCGAGATGGTCGCAATAACTAAGCTTGTATAACCAACCAAATGGGTTAGGTTTAGTTAGAACAGCGACCAAAAGCGAACATCCAAATTGGTCGCAGTAATTGGAAACTGGGAAATATTTGGGGAACACAAGGAAGACACAAAAGACATCAAAGGAGGAATTATTTGGGGTACGATGAAAGACATGAAAAGAACTGCCTAATAAATAATGTATGGAAACTCGTAACGAATCTATCAAAGATATTAAAATGTGTGAATAGCTTCACTTTTCCTCAGTTACAAAAATACCGATAAATTGAATAACTCTCGTTCCAAAATAGCACAATGTTTCTGTAATTTATTAGCCACTTTACAAACTAGTTACTAAGTTAACTCAGTTAAATTACTGCAGTGCAATTTTACAAATGGATCTCTGCAAACTGAAACTTGGCAGTTACCGCTCTATGAGATTTTCTCGTTACAGCAAAGTATTTTACTGCATACAAAAAACCTCCTCGTAAATAAATTATGCATGGTGTACGGGATGGACGCGCAAACCGTTGCCATATATTCAGCACAAGATCCTAGATCCCATCATCATCCTAGCCTTTTCTCAACTATGTTGGGGTCAGCTCGCAGTCTAACCGTATGCAGCTGAATACCCGTATTTTACATGGAGTGACTGCCAATCTGACCTCCACAACCCTGTTACTAGGTAACATATATTATGACCACACGGTAAGACTGTTTGTTAGACTTTAGGCTTTAGACGCCCGGTAACGACTATCAAAGCTCCACGAAAGACAGCCGGAACCAACGGCTTAAAGTGCTTTCCGGGGCACGAAGGGAGCTCGGTATCTTAAAACCCCCACACGATAAAAATGTATGGAACCGCTGTTACTTTTTGTCCAGAATCATGTACCGAAAAAACGTTAACAATTACACCCCCTATACCTTTTTTCGATCATGGATGGTATGAAAGGCGAATTTGGATTGGCAGTATATCCTGGTGTAAGTCCTGGCTCATCAATAGATGCGAGTCTCCCAGAAAATATTGTTGCAGAAAAGCAATCGAAGTCAAACGACTGATACCAAATTATGAACCTCCTTAGTGGCGTAGGACTAGGTTTTCTTATAAAAAAGTACTTCGATCATTAATCCATCCGCCAGACTACCTCAGTGTACGACAAAAGCCGCCGAAACCCACATTTGACAGCCAAAACAACTCCACACGTCACTAAACGCAACGCCAGCCAAATTCCAACTTGTTATCATAAAATTAGTCTTCAAGCGAAAACTCTGCGCTATTAAACTCGCGCCATTTCTTTGTAAGGCAGAAATTATGCAGCCATAATACCTACGACCTAATGAGTACATGAATATGTATGCGGCAAGAAATCTTTTTAGAGTTCCATAGTGAATTAAAGAAGACGTGCTCTTTTTAAGTCAAAGAACTAGACTTTTAGCATAAATTTTATGAATAATTAGAGCTGTTTCAGCTTTAGTTGAGTTATATAAAGTACTACGGAGTGTTGTATCAAATGAAAATAAAAAGCTTTTGGAGCAGAGCGTGGTTTTATTTTGAGAGATTATCAAAGACACAGGAATGACAGCTTGATGTCATTTATAGTTTTCTTCTTTGTAAGTATGAAGTAGAACCTCATTATGAATATTAGGGTTCAATTTTCTATTTTCAACACTCTCACCAAATTTGAACCCTTTGACTTAAATACATCATACTTAACTTTAAAACATAAATAATCTGAACTCAAAAATCTTAAAACACAGTTAAGTTACCAAACTCTGACCAAAATTAATATTAAGTTTAATACAGTAGTCACAAAACTATTTTAATTTCTTAATACCAATTTTACGTCTAAGATACTGAAACTTATCTCTAGGCAGAGCTTTGGTAAATATATCAGCATATTGTTCTTTAGTACAAACATACTTTAAATCTATTTGTTTTTCATTATACTTTTCTTTAATTAAATTATACTTGACATCAATGTGCTTACAACGTTTGTGATAATCCACATTTTTAATTAGACAGATCGCACTTTGATTATCAATATTTAAGCATATAGAATCCTGATTAAATTCACCAATATCTAGTAACATTCTTTTTAACCAGAAAGCTTCTTTTGTCGCAGAACAAGCAGCCATAAATTCTACCTCTGTGGTGGATAAAGCGACGCTTTGCTGACGTTGTGTTGCTCATGTTATGGCGGCTCCATTTTTAATGAACACATACCCAGTTAATGACTTTCGAGTGGCAGTGTCTTTGGCAAAATCTGCATCACTATAAGCTTCAAATTGATTGTGCTTAGATGATGTATAACACAGACCATAGTCTTTGGTTTCCTTTAAATATTTCATTATTTTCTTGACAACGTTCCAATGAGTATGGTTTAAACAATTGAGATATCTGCTCACCAAACTAACTAGTTTCGTGTGCAGTAATTTGCAGTATAGACTTTTGTTCCTTTTTCTTATTGCGGCAATTTCTACTTATGTGCCCATAATTATTGCACACATAGCACCTTGGACCTTTACCAGTTTTATTTTTACCTTGAGCTTGTTTGACAATATGATTCCCCTTGCTTTTAACGTACAAAGCACTAGACTCAGAATTTCTTACATCTTGCAGAAGCTTAGTCTTCACGGAATCAGCTGTTATTGTCACACCGGAGCTTTCAAGTGCCATGATCATTGGTCGATACATATCTGGTAAACCGGCAAGTAATAAAGTCCCGAGCCATTCGTCATTGACTTCAAAACCAAAGTTCCTTAACTTATGAGCAGTGGTCATGATCTTGTTAAAATAATCTTCAATGTTCTGACAATTTTCAAGCGATGTATTGATCAGATCTTTCAACAGACCAACTCGGCGTGTCAAACCTTTGTCATCGAAAGCTTTGGCTAAATTATTCCAAACTTCTTTAGCTGTTCTGGCTTCTTGTATATGTACATAATTGATGGGATGCTAACAAAATAATTTTGGACTTAGCTTTTGTATCGAGTTTGGATTCAATTGTTTCATTGTCTTTCGCGGTGACACAACTCCATAATTCTTCATGTTCGAGATAGGTTTGCACTGCAAATCTCCACGTAGGATAGTTTTCTCTTCCAGTCAGCTTTTCAATCAGTGCCATCGTATTATTTGACGACATTATTGCTGATGAAGAATACTGAAAACGCGTGCCGAGTTTAATACCAAAGGGTAATACTGAACTGCTTTTGTTTTTTTTTACTGATTTTAGCAATTTAGCACTTTTCACTTTCAATCTTGCTTTCTTTCAAGTTTTAAGCGAAAAACAGGCGGCCTGGGCCTATAACCTGTTGTATTAAATGAAAATAAAAAGCTTTTGGAGCAGAGCGTGGTTTTATTTTGAGCATAGATTATATACTATTTTTGAGAGATTATCAAAGACACAGGAATGACAGCTTGATGTCATTTAAAGTTTTCTTCTTTGTAAGTATGAAGTAGAACCTCATTATGAATATTAGGGTTCAATTTTCTATTTTCAACACGGAGAAACACAGGTTTGAAAATCTAGGGGAAGTTTAAAATTCCAACTACAAATTCTTTTTTGAACTATTGAAGCAACTTAAGGGACTTTTGAAAACGCTTCGGCTAGAGATACTTTCCGAGTGCATCCCATACACCCCGGTCGTCCCGCCCCGTTAACGGGGCCGTTGGGAAAAATTGTTGCATCGACCCCGGTAGTGCCGACCCGATCGTTTAACGGGGTGGATGGCACAGATCTAGTCGCATCTACCCCGGTGTGTTTTTAATGAAGCGGACAGCACAGATTGAGTAGCATACGCCCCTGTAGTGTTTAAAGAGATTTTTCATTTTCTTACACATTTTGTATGTCAGCTAGAAAACGCTTTATGTCTTTGAAGTACCAGGTGGTCATAACTCTGTAGGAGCTCACCTAATCCGTTGTGTCAGCTAAAACACACCTTATGCCTTCGAAGTACCAGGTTGTCAGAACTGGGTAGGAGCTTGCTAAACATAGGAGTGTCAGCTAGAAAGAGCTATATGCCTTCGAAGTACCAAGTAGTCATAACTTGTCAGAAACTTACCAGGCAAAGGAGTGTCAGCTAGAAAACGCTTTATGCCTTCGACGTACCAGGTTATCATAACTTGGCAGGACCTTACCAAACAAAGGAAGGTGAGCTAGAAAACGCTTTATGCTTTCATTGTATATGGTTGTCAAACTTGGTAGGTTCAGTACAACATTTATTGATTCTGAGGCCGTACGAAGTTCACTGGATCAGCTAGTAAAGATTTCTGTAAACGATTACACTGGGTGGTATCCCATAAGCTTTGAACTTGTTACGATATAATTTCGTATTAAGAGGCATCACCGCAGTATATGCAGTGCCTTAAGAATTTCCACAATGTTCGGTCTTTTATTACTCTAACTTTGTCTGCGTCACCGCGTGGATTTTGGTTTGATAAAAACACATTTCGCGTTTCGTACTTTTTTATTTATAAGATGTATTTTTTTGCTAAACACAATACTCCTATTCTCCCCTCTTTAAACACTACCGGGGCGTATGCTACTCAATCTGTACTGTCCGCTTCATTAAAAACACACCGGGGTAGATGCGACTAGATCTGTGCCATCCACCCCGTTAAACGACAGGGTCGGCTCAACCGGGGTTGATGCAACAATTTTTCCCAACGGCCCCGTTAACGGGGCGGGACGACCGGGGTGGATGGGATGCACTCTACTTTCCGAGGCTCGTAGAGTTCTTGGTATGTACAACAATAACTTTAATTTGGCGGTTTTGAGTATCTTGTACCTAAATAGCCTACACAAATATCCGATCTGGAATGGCAGATCGGGTTGCGTTTTGTGACGGGTCGTTGAACTCCCTAAATAAGAGTTGAGGTACACGATGACTACATGTCGTCTGTTGCTGGCAGTGCTTTGTTAGGTCAGCTCAAAGCTGCAATGACTCTTCCTTCAAAAGGCCTTTCTAGAAATGATCCTGCCTTGTTAGACTCACATAATATCTTGAAGAAATAAGCGGAAATTCGACAGCGTTCGTTAGCATGGCGCTATGAAAGACTCCAAGTTTTAACATGCTCCTGAATTTGCGTTTGTTAAAAAGGAAAATTATTTCTACCAGCTGACCCGACAAAAATCCCCTCATATATCGTTTATCACATAAAAATCCAATTCGGAACAACCTACGAACATTTTAAAACAATAGCAAAAATAGTCCAGCCGTACTCAAGAAATGCGCTCATTAACGAACAGCATTTCACTATAAGACAGGTAATTCAATGCTCCAATTTTAAAGTACAAGAATTCTGTACTTTCCGCAAGCCTCAAAAACAATGTGAGATTGTAATTAAATATACAGGCTAGATTTGTCCCATCGACGCAAAAATTGTAACTATTGATTCAGTATTATGATTCTGAACCCACGTTGAAATTTACTGTCGGATTATTAAAAGAAATGGCATTTCTATATATTTAGACAGCGTACGTATTGCACTTATCTATGAAACAGTTGATTTTTTTTTAACTGTCCACAAATTCCTAAGTCTATAATCATATGTTCAACTAGCTTCTGCCCGCGACTTCGTCCGCGTTAAATTATGTGCGTGTGAACTGAGGGACCACACTGAGAATTCGCGAAATGAAAATCCTAGGATTTAGTTACTACTAAATCCTAGGATTTCCTGGGTTTTCCTGGGATTTGGAGTCTACTGACTTAAAACAATTGTAGAAAGAATCTGGGAATTTGTAAGCAAATATATTAAAAACTACGATCCATAAAGTGTGGTCCCTCAGTTCTCACAGACGTTCAGCCAGATTTCAGAAAGTATCTTATAAAATAATGTTTTGTGAAACCAGACATTTAGTAAAGAATTTGTAAAGATATTTACTAAATAACAGACCACAAAGCATTAAAGATAAAAAAAATATAACGACTGAACTGTGGTCCCTCAGTCCAAATAGCAAAGATAAATATTTTAGTGAATATCTATACTTATAATAAAATTGTAGAGAGGTCAATTCTGTACATTCAATATACATTCAAAATTAATATTGGAGGATGAATGGTGATCGATACTGATGCCAAAAATAAGATCAGTAAATTTTTTGTCTGTCTGTCTGTCCGTCTGTCTGTATGTGCACGCATGGGTCAAAAACTACTGAGGGGATTTTAACCAAACTTGGTACGATTATAGTCCATACTCCTGGGCAGGTTATAGGCTATATAACATAACGCTAAGACACATAGGAGCTGAGCAGTGACGATAAATTTGAAGCAAGTCGGATGAAAATGCGCTTTCGAGGTTGTATCCTCGCATACGTTGATCATACACCAAAAGTATGTATTACAAAGATGATGGTTTTCAAAAAATCTACAAAAAAGTTATTAGTAGTACTTATATATCTTTCTTTTATAAATTAGCCACAATAACGTATTTAATCGTTAGGCATTTCTTCAAAGTGTATTAAATCTATACATGTAATAAATCTGTAGACGAGGAGTATATTTTAGTTTTCGTTTCATCGCAATCGCTTCGCTCTATCAAAAGTTATATTAATTTATTTATTTTCACTATTACGTAATGTAACAACACGTAGCGACATCTACTGACCCAAAATGATACTAACGTAAAATCAAGTAGGTTTGCGAGATTATTGTTTTGACCTAATTATTTTTGCACACTTTACGTTATTCATATCTTTTACAAATAAAGAGTAATCGTTTCATCTATTTGCAATGATTTCGGGGGGGGGGGGGGGGGGGTAGCCAATGTATTGCGGATATGTATGCAAAAATAGAAACGGAACGTTTAGTTTACATGCGCACTTTTCAACGTCGTTTACGCGCTGAAGAATACGAGCATTTGCGGGACGCGATGCAAACAGATAATAACGATGAAAACTTGGGGCGATTGGTTAACTTGACATCCAGTTTTACAGGCGGTCCGCGATACAAGCACGAAAAAACACAAGATGCTTTTTGCTACGTCCGTAAATACGGCCGCTCGGACCTTTTCATAACGTTCACAACAAATCCAAAGTGGACCGAGATTTGTCAGGAACTTCTCTCAGGACAGGCGTCATATGATAGGCATGACATAATTATTGCAAGGGTTTTTCATTTGAAGCTCAAAGTAATGATTAATATCCTTACCAAAGATAAGCTATTCGGCCCAGCTCTTTGTTTTATGTACAGCGTCGAGTGCCAAAAGCGTGGTTTATCTCACGCGCACATCCTCCTATGGTTGGAAAACAAAATTCGTGCTGACGCTGTTGACAATGTCATAAGGGCTGAATTTCCAGACCAAAATGAAGATCCAAATTTGCATGCCATCATTAATTAAGACGCACAACGAGTATATTTTCAATCTGAAAATGTCACAAATAGGGTAGACAATCCGAGACAAACCACCTTAATGGCATTGTTTCACCTCTGCCAAACAGATAATTACGCCAAAAATATTTTATATAACGAAGTTCCATCTTATTACAAATGTACAAGCAGCAAGGTGTTTTTAACCGTAAAAGACGTGGAACTGCTGTGGAAGGCGAGTCAGGCGTTTTCAAGGAACACGTGATTGGACGAGTGTACACTGTGCACCCAAATAATCCAGATTGTTATTATTTACGCCTCCTTCTGCACGTGGTGCGGGGGCCTACCTTCTTTACGGAGCTCCGTAAAGTGGATGATATTGAATATCCCACATAGGTACCAGCTGCTTGCCGCGCACGTCATTTATTAGATGGAGATGAACATAGGGATGATGCTTTAGCCGAGGCATGCGTCAGCAATAGTCCTTATCGGTTGCGTCATTTGTTTGCCATCTTACTGACCTTTTGTGGATTAGCGGATGCTGGGCAGTTGTGGCAAAAATACCAAGATAAGTATGCTAAAGATTTTTTGAGGTATCAGCGGCAAAACAGTTTAGAAATTCCGACCGAGTCCGTGAAATCTGTAATAATAGATCGTTATTGGCGATTCAAGACATAGTTATAAGTATAGGAGGAAACCCGCTTACTCAATACGGCCTGCCTTCACCGACAGCCGATGGGAAACGTATAAACAGGGAGTACGCTTCGGCGATTAGTTACGATCCCGTAGAATTGGTAGAAACTCTGCGAACTGGTTGCTCAAATTTGACACCGGAACAGCGTCAAATATTTGATCGAGTGTGCTACAGTGTGGATCATACTATGCGAGAAATCTTGCTTTTAAACGCGCCCGGTGGAACGGGCAAACCTTTCTTACCAAAGTTATTATGGCTCGAATAAGGAGCCAAAATAAAATTGCTCTTGCTGTCGCCTCCTCAGGTATAGCAGCCACATTGTTGCCCGGAGGAAAAACCGCACATACAATGTTTAAAATCCCCATTGATTTGGAACGAACAGAAAGCCTGGTTTGCAATGTGTCACGCAATTACAATAAAGCTAG
This sequence comes from Aporophyla lueneburgensis, assembly GCA_932294355.1. NCBI lineage: Eukaryota > Metazoa > Arthropoda > Insecta > Lepidoptera > Noctuidae > Aporophyla > Aporophyla lueneburgensis. The sequence continues at coordinate 25,459,742 of OW028753.1, forward strand.
AGTTTTACGCGATGTGTCACAATCATTTGGGACGAGTGCACGATGGCAAACCGCTTGGCTATAGAAGCAGTTGTCTGAGCTTTGCGGGACGTTAAACAAAATGACTGGCCGATAGGAGGCATTATGCTACTTTTCGGCGGTGATTTTAGGTAGACACTACCAATTGTACCCCGAGGAGCAAGAGCCGATGAAATAAATGCCTGTCTGAAGAGTTCAATTCTATGGCACAATGTCGTATGAACTCATTTAAGTTTAAACATGCGAGCACATCAGGGAGGAACTCCAAACGCGCAAGAGTTCGTTTTACTATATAAAATTGGTGACGGCACATATCCCACACAAGATGGTAACGTAATTTTGGTAGAGAACCTATGTTGTAACGTTACTTCACAGCTGGACCTCATTTCTTCTGTGTATGGGAACCCCTCTGATATCAGTAACCACGCCACTGCTTAGCTGTGTCAACGAGCTATTTTGACCCCCCGCAACGACCTAGCGGCAGCAATAAATACACAAATATTGGCACATGTGTTTGGGGAAAGTAAGCAATATACTTCCATAAACACGGTTACGGAAGAAGAAGATGGCACACACTATCCAGTAGAGTTCTTAGATTCCTTTAAAATACCCGGTCTTCAGCACACAACATTTTTTTTAAAGTCGGAGTGCCATAATACTTTTCAGAAATGTATATCCTCCCAAACTTTGCAACGGCACTCGGCTCATAGTCACCTATCTCCAACAAAACGTCATCGAAGCTAAAATCTTAACAAGTTGTGGCACTGGTGATGTTCTATTTATTTCCAGAATTCCGCTCATTCCTAATAATTTCCCATTTAGTTTTAAACGTGTACAATTCCCGGTCAGCCTATGTTACGCCATGACCATTAACAAAGCTCGGGGCCAGACAATACCCATTGCGGGGGTGGACCTTAGTATTGGTTGCTTTTCCCACGGCCAACTTTATGTAGCTCTTTCGCGTATGAGCAATCCTAGCAACCTTTTTGTTTACGCTCCCCTAAAAAATACAAGTTTTGTGGCAGCTTTTTACTAGAAAAAGTCACCACGCCTGGTCAAAAGATCAATAGAGGAGGTGTTACATCTGCTATAGTCTGCTATAAGCGGCATAATGCTGTTTTCCGACATCTACGCGAACGAAGTCGCGGGCACAGCTAGTTACTGAATAAAATTAATAAAACCGTTATTTTTCTACATAAAGTTTTAGTAAAAGTCTTACAATATTTTGTAAAAAAGAAATGGAGCAAAAATATCGAAGCATTTTGAAGATAGCGATGATTAAAACTGGTCCCTCAATCCTCTCCTCCACTGACATATGTGCGTGTGCTAGCTGCTAGACGAGAGGAATATCAGAAGGTCTAGTGTACTTAACTTTTAGTAATATGTTTCTACTAAATAATAGGTATATAAAATTGTGTATTTCTTACCTCTTAGCTAAGATAATATGATTTTTTTAATCCTATGAAAATAGTTAGAGCAGTGTGACCACACAATAAAACAAAATGTAGACAGTACTTTTATACTTTATTGAATACATCTGTAGTGGACGAATGGGATGTGATCAGCACCCTTACTCGCCCTGGGATTTCTCCCACGTTTTTGACGTGCTTCCCTACTTACCTATTGCGCTGGTAAAACACGTCACCACGCACCCCTGAATGCGTAATAACAATACGGTCGACCAAGACCTCGGGAGGACTGAACGTGAGGCTGAATTCTGAGAGAAACGGACGAAATAAAACACTTTTCTTCTAGTATTTTTGGTCCATGGACTCCGGCTTGTTCTTCGCTGTGCCTCTTCAACGGCTGAGCTGCGACTAAATGGGCCCGGCCGATCGTGCGTATTTTATAGTCGACGGGGCCGCTTCCCATTACCTTATAGACGACAGTGATTTTCAAGCCCATTTCACTGTTAGTTTTCATCAAGCCGAAGTCTTTGAACCCCTTTATTTTTAATTAATTATCACATAACCCTTACATTTTATATATTTTTACATTTGTTATGTGGTCCCTTTTTATATAAAAACACAATATTGCATGTACATAGTCACAATAAAAACTTTCTAGAACAAAAACTTACAAAGTTTGACTTAGGACAATTGCCACTATCTTTAATCTATAATATCTCTGAATCCTGTGGTCCGATTTTGATAATTTAAACGTTAAAAGTGGTTTTACATCTAATTCTATCGTTAACAACAAAAATAGCAACAATCGGACCATAAACAAAAAACCTCATTTTCAAGTTACGTAATTATAGAACATTCCTTTCGAAATTTTGTACATTTCCTTACAAGATTCACTCAAATTGAAGTTAATTAGATTCTAATAAGAAAACTAAGCATGAAATCTATAAACTAAAACTAATTAGAATGTAATACATAAACTTATAAACAAGACTTTTCAAAATTATTAAATTCCTTACTGGCTACAAAATTATTCCTTATATTTACATTTATTATCAAGGCGCTCTCTGCGCTACTTGCACCCACTTACCCAGAGGGGGTCTAAATTTTGACATTTTTACAAACTTTTGAGACCTTTACTAATTTAAAAATGCTTTCTAACTTACAAAATCATTGTCAGGGTGCACTCCGATACTACTTGCGCCTAGATGCTTAGATTTCGTCGCCGACATTCTCCCCCTCGTGCGTCGCACCATCCTCCAGGCTCGGCGATACTCCCGGCACCAACAACACCACTCTCGAACTGGGTCTTCGTAGAACTCCTCCTCTGGTCTCGACGTCGACGATCCTGACTCGCCCGTCTGGTCCCGGATATACCTGCTGGATTCTGCCGCGTGGCCAGGTACATCTCGGCAGGCTGTGGTCGACGATGAGCACGACGTCTCCGACTCGTAGATCGGTGGGGTTGGTTCTTCCCTTGATCTTCCTGGGCAGCAGGGTAGGTAGGTATTCCCGCAGCCAGCGTTGCCAAAAGTGGTCAGCAAGCCGCTGCGTGGCCTTCCAGGTGGGTCTGCCCACCAGCTCGCTGTCTTCGAAGTTGCCGACTCTTGGTGCGCCACATGACCGCCCAATTAAGAAATGATTAGGCGTTAGCGCTTCTTCTTCAGGATTCTCGGAGAGGTGAGTGAGAGGTCGAGAGTTAACGATGTGCTCGGCCTCTAAGAGGAGGGTGTGGAGTATCTCCTCTCGCGGGTGTTTTTCTTTCAGGGTGGTGTCCAGCGCGGTTTTGATCGATCGCACTAGACGCTCCCATGCACCGCCCATATTCGGGGCACCAGGAGGGATGAACTTCCACTGCACGCCGATCTTCTCTGCTTCTGAGATGAGATCTTCTTGTTTCATGGTGTCTTGTGCTTCTTGTAGTTCTTTGTTCGCGCCGACGAAGTTAGTCCCGTTGTCGGTGTAGACAATCTTCGGCATTCCTCTTCTCGCTGCGAATCTCCGTAAGGCCATTATCATGCTGTCGGTGGAGAGTGAAGGGGTGAGTTCCATGTGTACGGCTCTAGTTGTTAAGCACGTAAATAGAGCTCCCCATCTCTTCTCATGGCGTCTTCCTACGGTGATTGTCATCGGGCCGAAGTAGTCTATGCCAGTGCACGTGAAGGGATGTGTACTGTGCATCAGCCTTTCTGAAGGTAGGTTGCCCGTCGGTAATTCTCGCGGTTTAGCTCTTCTCACTTTGCACCATTGACACTGATGTTGCACTGCTCTGATTGCTGATCTTATTCCCAGCACCCAGAAACGCTGTCTCACTTCGTTTATTACTGTTGCGTGATTACCATGGTTGAATCGGCAGTGGAAATCTTCCAGTATAAGTCTCGTGGTCTTGTCCTTACTGTCGAGCACGATGGGTCTCTTGTATTCTCTTGTTACTCCCCGTATCGCGTCGATTCTTCCTTTCAGCCGCAGGAGACCGTCTTCCAGCACTACGTCGAGCTTTTTCAATTTGCTGCTTCCTTCTAATGGTTTTCCTTGCTGCAGACACTTGAAGTCTTCTTTGAAGTTTCTCTCTTGACTGCCTTTCAGTAGTATGATTTCAGCTTGCTCTAGTAGTTCGGCGTTCAGCGGTATATATTTCCTGTCTGGCACTCTTGAAGATTGATGTCGTTTCTCGACACCTTTAGTTCGTTTTCCTTTCGTCGCTTTCCAGGCGGGATCTTCTCGGCTGACGTTGACCCTCTCCTTTGTTCTGCAGAGTTGTATGAATTGTAACACTCTTGCTGTAGCTTGCCACAGTCTCTTCCAGGACGAGAACCTCTCAGGATCTGGTGATGGATAAGTGGTGCTTGCTGCTGCTACGACGTCTGCTGTCTTCTCTTCACCGGTGGCTTCCTTCTTGAATGTTCTAGGTGCCGGCCAGTGGGCTTCCTCTTTCCTTAGGAAGTCAGGTCCAATGTACCAGCGGTGACAGCAGTCGAAGTGTTCCGGTACGTCGCGCGTCGCATCGTCAGCAGGGTTATGTGCTGTCGGTACCCATCTCCAGTCCTGTGGTTTCGTGAGATCTTCTATCTCTGCTAAGCGATGAGCTACGAACGTCTTGAAGGTTCTCGGGTCCGTCTTGATCCAAGAGAGTACGATGCTGGAGTCTGTCCAGAAGGTCTTCTTTACCACCTTCAGGACCATTTCTTCTTCCACCGAATGTGCTAGTCTGCTTCCAAGAAGGGCCGCCTGCAGCTCGAGTCTCGGGATCGACACTGGTTTCAGTGGTGTGACACGTACTTTTGCCGCCACTAAGCTGATGTGGTAAGTCCCGTCCCGACCTTGTGTCCTCCAGTAAACTGTTGCTGCGTACGCCATCTCGCTTGCGTCTGTGAAGGTGTGCAGCTCCCCCTCGGTGCCATGTGGCGCTAGACATCTTGGAATCTGAAGGTCTTGAAGCAGCTTCATCTTCTCTAAGTAGGTTCTCCACGCTTCGTATTCCTTGTCTTCTATTTCTTCATCCCAGCCGACGCCGCTTCGCCATATGTTCTGAAGCAGCTTCTTGCCTTGGACGAGAACCGGTGATGCTAATCCCAGTGGGTCGAAGGTTGACATTACGGCGCTGGTGACTTCTCTCTTCGTAGGCACCTGGAGCCCTGTAGCTATCTCCTCCGGTGTGTTTCGAAGGTTCGCCCTGAAGCCGATGGAGTCCCTTTCTGTGAACCAGCGCAGTCCTAGTGTCTTCTCTTCTTTCTCGCCAAGGTCCACTTCGGTTTTCTCTGCTGTGTCCTTTTTTACGTCTTGCAGCAACTCAAGTTGGTTTGATGCCCATCCTCTAAGCTCGAAGCCTGCCTTCCGATGTATGTAGTCCACCTGCGCCGTCACTCTTCTGAAGTCTTCTTCTGAATGAAAGCTGTGTAGGTAGTCATCCATATAGTGGTTCAGCTCGATCGCTCTTGCAGCTTCTGGGTATTGTTCCTTGAAGTCCGCTGCGTTTCGGTTCTTGACGTAGATCGCTGTGCTGGGAGATGAGGTCGCGCCGAAGATGACTGATGTCATCCTATACTCCTTCGGTACTATGTCGCGCCGATCCCCTCGCCACAGGAAGCGCAGGCTGTCTCTATCTTCTGGTCTGATACGAACTTGCAGGAACATTTCCTTTATGTCGGCTGCCACTGCTAAGGGCCCTTGACGAAACCTGAGCAGTACTCCAAAGAGTGACTGCAGTAGGTCTGGTCCTGGCAGTAGAGCATCGTTGAGGCTTCTTCCCCTGGATTTGGCTGCTGCGTCGAAGACGATCCTTATCTTCTTCTTAAGGGGATGAACCACGGAGAAGTGAGGGAGGTACCATTTCTTCTTGGAGTCTTCTTGTCCTATAGGTGCTTCCTCTGCATACTTGCTGTCGATTAGATGCTGGATCTGCTTGTTGTATTCTGCCTTCAGCTGGAGATCCCTGTCTATCTTCTTCTCGATGTTGATCAATCGATTCTTAGCAGACGTGTAGCTCTCTGGCATCTGCTCTTCTTCGTTCTTCCACAGGAGTCCAGCTTCAAATCGACCATCTTCAAGTCTTCTGCAGGTCTTCTCTAGGATGGCAAGTGCTCTACCTTCTGAGTCCGTAGTAGGTCTTCTTGGTAGCACCCCAAGCGCTTCGATCGCGAAATGGTCCTTGATGGCTTGATGCATCTCTTCTTCAGGTGTGCTGACATGAAGACACGTGTTCAGGAATTGCACTGGTCTCGTACTCCCGCTGTCCGATCCATGTAGCACCCAACCAAGTCCTGTTCTTGAAGCGACTGGTTGTCCTGGTTTCCCTCTTCTTACTTCTTGAGTCACAATCAGCTCCCAGTTATCTTGACCTATAAGTAGCTGCGGTGGTTCCCCTTCGTAGTACAGCGAGTCGGCGATCTTCTTTAAGTGTCGACATTCTTCAATCCTTTTTCTGTCTAAGAACTGTGGTGCAAGCTTCAGCTCGTTGATAGTTCGGACTCTTCTGATTGTCTTCTTGGTTCCTTGGTGAACTCCCTTCACCGTGAGGTCAAGTGTCTGAGAATCCTTTTTCTTTATCAGCCTGCCTCCTACTGTCTCGATGACCAGTTTTTCTCTGTTTCCTTGAGCGCTGACTTCTTCTGCCACCTTCTCATCCAAGAGTGACACTGTTGACCCCTCATCCATGAGGGCTAGTATCTTCTTAGATCCTTTTGACCCGAATACTTCCACTGGAACTATCTTCAGGTATGCTCTTGCGTTGTTTACCGCATTCACTGACGCCGTGACACTTGTTTCTTCTTGATGTGTCTCCTTTTTGTCTCCCGAGGTCCTGTCTTCTGAGTCGACGTGCAACAGAGGATGGTGCCACCTTTTGCATTCCTTGCATGGTGGTTTCCTGCAGCTCTCCTTCCGGTGTTTCCCTTGAAGGCACTTGAAACAGACGTGGCTCTTCTTAACTATTGCCCACCGATCTTGAACCGACGCCTTCTGGAACTTCTGACATTCAACTAGGAAGTGCTCACTTTCACACATGGGGCAAGTCTTCTTAGCATCCTTTCCTTTGAAGTCCTTCTCCTTCGTAGCATGCGCCGCTTGTCGATGAGTCCTCTTGATCCCACTGTTTTCTTCTGAGGTCGCGAAGGCTCCACATTTGTCTGCTTCTTTGTTCAGGAAGTTGGATACCAGGGTTAAGTCGGAGAATTCACTTTCTTCTGCTGCTGCCGTGAAGTCGTACCATCTGAACTTAAGGACCGTTGGCATCTTCTCTATTATTTGTTTCACTATTTCAGGTGAATGCAGGTACTGCGGTTTCTTCAACCCTTTTATCGCTGCTACGCTGTTGTTGATCTGGCTTGCGAAGACACATATGTCCCTTGGATTTTCTGAAATCTTCGATAACGCCTTGACTTTGTCCAATTCTGCTAACACCAGCGCGTCAGGCCTTCCATATCTTCTTCTCAGGGCTTGCATCACTTCCAGCGGAGAGGCTTCGGAGTACAGCAGACTCTTGATAGCTTCTCTTGCGTTGCCCTTAAGTGCTCTTCTTAAGCGAGCCATATTCTGGACGTCGTTGAACATCGGTGCTGTATCCTCGTAGACAACCTTGAACGCCAACCACTCACTGCTGCTGCCGTCGAAGTAGGGTAACTCGTGGATATACTTCGGCTGCGTTGCTTGTTCCCGTATAGTGAAGGCTTCTTTCAACGCCGTCGCCAACGTTTGAATTTCAATCGTAGTTCCTTTCGTTGGGGAGTGCTCTTCTGGCTTCACCTTCTGGGGTTCTTCTGCTGGAGATTGATCTCGTGGCTCCGGTCGTTTCCTGTTGTCGTCTTCCATTATAGATGTCTGGATCCAGTTCTGCACCTGTGCTGTTCTGTCTTCCAGGTCTTCATCCACGGAGTCGTCATCTTCACACTGCGCCAGTTCCAATCTGACACGGGCTAGTTTCGCCGCAGCCTGTGCTTGCTTCAGTTCCAGGCGCGCTAACTCTTCTTTGGCTTCTAGCTCGCGTCTTCTGGCCGTGGTGCTCGTGGTCTTCGTGGACCTGGCGCGACGACCGACCCCTTTCGGCTTTAGCGTCTTGGTAGAACCAGGAACAGCCTTTTCCGCGGCATCTTCAGGGGCCTTCTTGGTCGTTTCCTTCTGTGCGGCTTCTTTCTTCTGACCGTTCTTCTCGGTCGCCGCTGTGGTCGCAGTCTCCACCGTTGTCTCCGTTGTCGTGGTCTCTTCCGTAGCCGTCGTACCCGAAGAGGTGTTCGTGCCCGATGTAGTTGCGGTTCCCGATGACGCCGACGTGACCCCTTCTGATTCTGTTGCCTCTTCTGTCGCGTCCTTAGCGGAAGGACGGGACGGCGGACGTGAGGGGGCATCCTTCTGCGACCTGGTGACCGGCATATTTCAGTCTTCTGAATTTTTCGGACTTCTGAACTTCTAATCTTCTGAACTCTTCTGGTTTCTTCCTGCAGGGAATTCGGCGCTCGAAGGACCAATTGTAGTGGACGAATGGGATGTGATCAGCACCCTTACTCGCCCTGGGACTTCTCCCACGTTTTTGACGTGCTTCCCTACTTACCTATTGCGCTGGTAAAACACGTCACCACGCACCCCTGAATGCGTAATAACAATACGGTCGACCAAGACCTCGGGAGACTGAACGTGAGGCTGAATTCTGAGAGAAACGGACGAAATAAAACACTTTTCTTCTAGTATTTTTGGTCCATGGACTCCGGCTTGTTCTTCGTTGTGCCTCTTCAACGGCTGAGCTGCGACTAAATGGGCCCGGCCGATCGTGCGTATTTTATAGTCGACGGGGCCGCTTCCCATTACCTTATAGACGACAGTGATTTTCAAGCCCATTTCACTGTTAGTTTTCATCAAGCCGAAGTCTTTGAACCCCTTTATTTTTAATTAATTATCACATAACCCTTACATTTTATATATTTTTACATTTGTTATGTGGTCCCTTCTTATATAAAAACACAATATTGCATGTACATAGTCACAATAAAAACTTTCTAGAACAAAAACTTACAAAGTTTGACTTAGGACAATTGCCACTATCTTTAATCTATAATATCTCTGAATCCTGTGGTCCGATTTTGATAATTTAAACGTTAAAAGTGGTTTTACATCTAATTCTATCGTTAACAACAAAAATAGCAACAATCGGACCATAAACAAAAAACCTAATTTTCAAGTTACGTAATTATAGAACATTCCTTTCGAAATTTTGTACATTTCCTTACAAGATTCACTCAAATTGAAGTTAATTAGATTCTAATAAGAAAACTAAGCATGAAATCTATAAACTAAAACTAATTAGAATGTAATACATAAACTTATAAACAAGACTTTTCAAAATTATTAAATTCCTTACTGGCTACAAAATTATTCCTTATATTTACATTTATTATCAAGGCGCTCTCTGCGCTACTTGCACCCACTTACCCAGAGGGGGTCTAAATTTTGACATTTTTACAAACTTTTGAGACCTTTACTAATTTAAAAATGCTTTCTAACTTACAAAATCATTGTCAGGGTGCACTCCGATACTACTTGCGCCTAGATGCTTAGATTTCGTCGCCGACAACATCATTATTTAGACGAAACGAAAACAAGGTTGTACGGATAAGTAGATTACAAAATGAACTAATCACTTATTACAATACTTTTGTCAGTACTTACAATAATTTTGAAATAATGATCATCATAAGTAGCAAAAGAAGCTCGTTCAGAAAACAGTGATATCGGTAAATAAAGGAAGATTATGTAGTTCTAGTTTTTTCATAGCATTTAATTTTTATTATTTTTGCTACTCTTTACTTTAAATAACTAAGTTGATTAGCAAGCTATTTCCGAACGCAAACTTGAAGTCACATTAAATTAAATTATCCTCATTTTTTTTTTAATTTATGTTTAATGTGTATCAGCTCAGAGGTCTTTAACGTACACATAGTGTTTATGATGATAAATAAAATAGGAAACTGAAAATAAAATATAATTCATTGAAGTATTTGGCATAGGTATTTTTGAAGATGTAATTAACATCGATCAAGGAAACGGGAACTGTACCACTTGTGATGACCAATTTAGTTACAACTACGAGCTTTCAAAAATAATATCATTCGATTTGAATGGCACTGATAAAAATTATCTTACTAATGTTCCTGTTACCATAACAGTAAAGAACAAAACCTACAAAATCATGGGCGCATTTGAATTCATTCCAGCATTAATTCCAGGCGGTCTTGGCCATTACCGATATCACTGTTTTATGAATGAGCGTTTCTTTTGCTATGATGATCAACATCGCAAACTTATTGAAAGTACTGACGAACAAATATACTTGAATTAAATGCTATGAAAAAACTAGAACTACATAATCTTCCTTTATTTACCGATATCACTGTTTTCTGAACGAGCTTCTTTTGCTACTTATGATGATCATTATTTCAAAATTATTGTAAGTACTGACAAAAGTATTGTAATAAGTGATTAGTTCATTTTGTAATCTACTTATCCGTACAACCTTGTTTTCGTTTCGTCTAAATAATGATATATTAAATAAAGTATAAAAGTACTGTCTACATTTTGTTTTATTGTGTGGTCACACTGCTCTATCTATTTTCATAGGATTAAAAAAATCATATTATCTCAGCTAAGAGGTAAGAAGTACACAATTTTATATACCTATTATTTAGTAGAAACATATTACTAAAAGTTAAGTACACTAGACCTTCTGATATTCCTCTCGTCTAGCAGCTAGCACACGCACATTATGTCAGTGGAGGAGAGGATTGAGGGACCAGTTTTAATCATCGCTATCTTCAAAATGCTTCGATATTTTTGCTCCATTTCTTTTTTACAAAATATTGTAAGACTTCTACTAAAACTTTATGTAGAAAAATAACGGTTTTATTAATTTTATTCAGTAATATTCACTAAAATATTTATCTTTGTTATGTGGACTGAGGGACCACAGTTCAGTCGTTATATTTTTTTTTATCTTTATTGCTTTGTGGTCTGTTAATTAGTAAATATCTTTACAAATTCTTTACTAAATATCTGTATTCACAAACCATTCTTTTTTAAGAAATTTTCCGAGATCTGGCTGAACGTCTGTGAGAACTGAGGGACCACACTTTATGAGTCGTAGTTTTTTATATATTTGCTTACAAATTCCCAGATTCGTTCTACAATTATTTTAAGTCTACTACTAAATCCTAAGATTTTCATTGCGTGAATTCTCAGTGTGGTCCCTCAGTTCACACGCACATGTTAAATTTCTTGTTCCGAGGTCGAGGGTCGGGACCCTTCCCGTCGCGTCGAATCGCCTACCCGTGCGATATTCCCCGTTTTTGCAACATTTTTCATTACTGCTCCGCTCCTCTTAGTTGTAGCGTGATGTTATATAACCTATAGCCTTCCTCGATAAATAGGCTACCCAACACAAAAAGAATTTTTCAATTCAGACCAGAAGTTCGCGCGTTCAAATAAACAAACAAACAAACAAACTCTTCAGCTTTATAATATTAGTATAGATTCAAGGTTTCCGTTTACGCGTCCATGTGGGACTATGTGGGATCATACACTATTTACTTGACGTATGAAACTTAGTAGGGCTCCACCAATTTTATTTTCTTATTAACTCAGATCTCATTTATTAAAAAAACTGTCGACCAATTTTATTCAAACTGCAACAACTAACTCATATTACTTATTCTCAGAGTTTTTCCTACATCCGTTTTTTTTACAGTTTATTATAATGAGAGAGGTAAATAGGTATTTCTGATCTGATATAATTTTCATTTAAATATTTTTATAAGCTCTGGCCTATTTCAGTTTTAACTTATAGATCTTAAATTCTAAAAAAGAAACCATTAATCTAAAGTAAATGTTTCTGTTTTTGCCAATTTAAGTACATACATTGATGAAGATGTGTTGGGTTAGGTTTATAAAATTAGCTCTGCAGGAACAAAGCAGCTTCATTAACTTTTTCTGAAAAGAGTTCAAGCTTTATTTACTCAGGTACTTTTAATTTGTCACAATTATGTGTTGAATGTTATTTAATTCTTCGTAGTGTATTCCAGTAGTACCTAGTTAAGCCAACAATCTTTAAGTAAGAACTAAATCGGAAACTTTAAAAAAAATAGTATTAAATGGTTAGATTTGTAATGTTCAGCTTTTGGTAGGTAACGGGTCATCTGGCCCTATCAAACCTTCAGCGATCATCCGCTGTCTCCTGGCCTCCTCCCGAGCTCGCTTCTCAATCTCCTTCCTCTCCTGCTCTGCTTTCTCTTCTAGTGCCTTCTTAACGGCCATTTCAGCCAAAGTCTTCTGGTCTAACTTGAAATAATTGACGGGTTCTTTGAAGAATCTCATATCTCTAGCGTTCATGTTCTCCACAAACTTAAGAATACAAAACATCCCAGTTTCTGGATTGTACGTTTTATCCCTCAAAGCCATTCTAATCCAATCCACGAACTCAATTTCTGTGAGTGGCTCGCCCCACTGCATCAGTTCAGTCTTGAACAGCTCAAAGTCTACGAAACCTGTTTCTTCCTCGTCGTCGTGTCCCAACGCTGCCATCGCTCTCGTTACCGCCAACTAAGTCGTCTCCCATAATCATTTTGGCTTCTATCATTTGATACCATTCGTGAAGCTCTACAGTGTCCACTAATTCATCTTCGAGAAACATTTCGAACAGTTTTTCTACTTCGTGTGTTTTCGGGTTGAGACCAATTTTCCTCAACATCAGTGGAATGTCGTTAATAGACACCTGTTTTAAAAATAAACATTGTGTTAATTCAAATTGATTGGGATCGAATATTTCACAAATTAAATGGACTTCGATAAAATTGGTTTTAAAATATTGCATGTGAGCATTTGTGTTAATTTTGAAATATAAATGTATGCCATGGAGAGGGTTGTTGTAGAATTTAGGTAGTGTTATTAAAACCTAGTAGCAGTTTAATCAAGGTTAAGTACCGAATCTATACAAATATTACTACCATAATATGATTTAAACATGAAATATAATTTAAAACGTTGTCCTTTGCTCCAAATCTGATACCTACTTAGGTCTAATGAAACTAATAAGAGATACCTGACAAAACATGAGTTAAAAGTGGAGCCCCACTCTGTGCAGGGAACTAAAAATAATGATAGTGAACAATATACATTTTGATAAGGTACCTTATCAATGTTATCCTCATCGTGCAATTTATAAATCTCTTTATATTTAATGAGTTCTTCCGTGGAAAAACATTTAGGTGGAGGGGGAATTTTCTTCGGCTTTGGAGGCTCACCGGCTATTGCTTTCAAGTTCACGCCGGCCTTTTTAGAGTCTTTCGCTTTATCTTTTCCTTTTTTCGGACCCATTATTATTGAAAATTACTACTTAAACCAAACGAAAGAAGATACGGCAGAAGTCCCTGCTTTTCTTAATGTATAGTAAATCATTTAACTGGTTCATTAATCTTTGAACTGATTACTGGCCAATCTTTGAGGTCAATGATATGACTGATAACTAACCGTATTTAAAATATCATTGGGTGAATATAATACTTCCGATTGAAAGAAGACCTATACAAAAAAGACTGTTTGAAAAACACTACAATCAGAAAAACGACATTTTGATTTTTTGACTGTAATTTTTTCCCTGAGTGTTTTTACTTATAATGGTAATAAGGTTGTATACCTATGTAAAGTGTGCTTTTCAACAGATTACATTGCTTTCCATAGCTATCCCCAATGCACTAAAGTAGTCCTCGAAATGTTGCCTTAGACATTTGTTTGCGTTGCTAAACTTTAGTTTCCACAGAATACACATTGAATATTCAGCCTATAATGTTCCCACTGCTGAGATATAGGCCTCCTCGTTGTGAGCGGGATTGTGCCATAATCCACCAGTGCGGGTTGGTGGATGTCTCTTTGAATTTTTCGTTATAAGACATGCCGGTTTGCTCACGATGTTTTCCTACACCGTTATGAGAACAGTGGCGATAAAATTTCATACGCAACGTAATGTTCCTGTCTGGGTTCACCTTAGAGCTGCCACTCGTATGTCGGGGTTCCACTAGTCTCAACCTACACATTTCAGTATGTGCAAATCAATCACAAGGGACATAGAGCATGCGTAATAAATGATCAACGGAATGAATCTCACTGCACTGGCCGGAATTTAGCACATTCCGCTAAATAGCACTCGGTAGCCACGGATACAATCATATTAGGGGCCAGGGACCCGCAATCAAACCGCCAACGTGAACCGAAGGGCGGAACCACCCACCCGAAAATAGGGCTGCCCTTTATTCAGTGTTATTAAAACCCTGAATAAAATAGGAACTGTGATGGAGCGATCACCCTGTGTTTGTTTACACGTCCTTTTCTCGTCAGCGATGGGTCCGAAATTGCTTTGATCCGGGGCGCCTACATTGGTACTACTTACAGTATCTAAGTATCGAATTTTGGTTTGGGTGACTTGGTATCTTTTTGATATCAAAGTGAATTGTATTCTCGTTGTTCAGTGTACATACTACCGATGAAAATATACAAAGCAACGAGATTCGATGCTGCAATGTGATCTATCTATTACTCCTGCCAGGGTCGCGAGATTTTTCAAGCGAGATACCGTGACCCTGGCATATGGGCAACTGGAGGAACATGGGTGGGTTTTAGTCAGTACAAGTCTGACACACCCTACCGCTTCGCCCAGAGCGGGAGAAGTCATTTGATGATTTCCCAACCAGAAAAAAAAAACTATCTATTACTTCAGATTTGGTAGCCCTGAGGATTGCACATTGTCTGAACGAACACCTACGCTCCATAAGATATGCTTAGGTAGGTAAATAACCACAGTGAAGAGGACAGGTAAGCAATGCTTCTTTTCATTTTGCTAAGTCACTATTTTATTGTATTCATTGCGTAACTTTCCAAAGTCGTGCACGATGTACATATAAAAACAGAACCCACCCTAATCTACTTGTTAAACAGAAGTCTTGTAGTAAAAACTTGCTATAGGCCAGTCAAGTCAGATTTGCTAGTGTAAATCTCTCCAACGGTTAAGTCGAAATTCAGCATTAAACCTTGATTAGTACTAGCGTTCCCTAATTTGCATCAGCAACAATTTCCAGCCCCCATTCAGGACTTGTAAACAGGAATAAAGAATGCTACCTCCCAAACCAAAATATATCATTAGAAGGCGGAACGTCACCGCTGTTCCGATTTCTCTAATTTGGTTCCGTTAGCAATAAACTTTAATTTCACAGACGCTTAAAGCTAAGTTATTGGCCAGAAGGCTCAATAAACCCTTTCCAAATTGCTCTTAACAGCCTTTTGGTTGTTATTCTCTGAGACCAACAGTGGTCGTCAACCATTTACAGTGACACCTTTAAAAGTAAGAGCCTGAAATAAAATTACGATGACCACGCTTCGCACTATATTGCATTTTATAAATATAAAAGCTGTTACTGCCATTCCATAAAGTTAAAAGCAATTTTAATGAAACTGTGCTACGTAACACCGCATTTTATGTTGAAGACGATGGATGTTGAGACATACATTTTAGATTTTATTTGATGATCGCCCTACTTACTTCAAATAGCTATGTGTCGTAAAAGAGAATTCTAAGTAAATATGTACCTACCAGCATTAAATCAGACCATTCATCACACGTGTTTGGCATTTTTCCAAATATGATCCAACCAGGCTTACTCTCGAATATAATTCCAATAGATTGACATTGGAATTGTCAGTCAAACGTCAGGGATTGGCTGGTCTTACTAAGTCTAGCCCAAGGAACTTAAATCCAACCTGGAATGCGCACAGGCTGCCAATACGCGGTCCGAGCGAGATAGCTTCGCGAGAGCCCTCTGTCCCTTTCATTAGGGTGACCAAGCAATATGATGTAGGTAGATACGAATATAACAGGATAAAATATATTAACCAATAATTTGTTTTTTTTTTTTAAATAGTTACGTTTTAAAGATGGACTAAAGTAAAACGCAGTAAACATAAACGCGATGCAACGCATAAACTCTGCTGTCGAGTATTATTGTATAACCTGGAATATCTGGCACGCTGGGCAAATAACCATTTTGTTTAGTATTAATTGTCGTAAAAATCTAACAGACGTCGTTTTTAAGAAAAATGGTTGGGACACTTTTTATTGGTCAAATGCGTCAATGGAATTTACCTGTAAATAATCTTATAATTTCGTTCGTTATGGGCACCCTACTTCAATAGTCCGGGAGCCAGGTGCAAATTTGGTTAATTATTTCCTCTCGAGAGATAATTCGTGAGACACATCAGAGTAAAGAATTATAAAGCCTCGTGAACGTCAGCTGGCGCTCGGTTGGAGGGATGAGCGGTTGTAGCCTCCCAAACACGAAGAAAAAAAAATACATTCACTCATTTCCTCTCAGCTAAAAATTTGTCAAATTGTAGCTAATCTAATATCTCAACGAAAAAAAATAATCAGCTGGTTACAACATGGTGTATTGTACGTCTGCTGGTGTCTCTAACATGTTTTTTTTTTTCAGTGATTTCCTCTCAAACAAAAATTTACCTGATGATAGCTTATATGTTACGGTGGATAAATATATAGGTCAGCTGGCTGTATCTTGGTGGAAAAACCGTCAGCTGATACTTTGAAAGTTATTACATAGGAGTTAGGCAGAAGCATCTACTCATTTCCTCTCAGCTAAAAATTTGTCAAATTGTAGCTCATCTAATATCTCAACGAAAAAAAAATAATCAGCTGGTTACAAAATAGTGTATTGTACGTCAGCTGGTGTCACGAACATAAAATTTTATTTATATTTTTAGTGATTTCCTCTCAAACAAAAATTATTTTTAACTAAAAATTTAAATACTAAGCTAATTGATTATTTAATTTTTTAAATATATCTAAAATGATTTGATTACATACTTTTTCGTTTCAAAAATATTGATATGGAATATTTATTTCAACTCAACTCTCATATTGAAGCGCTATGTCGAATAATTAAAGATACGTCATTCCCTCAAAAATGAAAATTTGTGAGCTGATTGTTAATATACTGATGCGATAAATAAAAAAAATCAGCCAACAATAAGTCGAGGGAAACCTAGTCAGCTGATGCATTTAAATTGGCAGTAGATGCTTCTGCCTAACTCCTATGTAATAACTTTCAAAGTATCAGCTGACGGTTTTTCCACCAAGATACAGCCAGCTGACCTATATATTTATCCACCGTAACATATAAGCTATCATCAGGTAAATTTTTGTTTGAGAGGAAATCACTAAAAATATAAATACATTTTTCATGTTCGTAACACCAGCTGACGTACAATATGCTTCTGCCTAACTCGTATGTAATAACTTTCTAAGTATCAGCTGACGGTTTTTCCACCAAGATATAGCCAGCTGACCTATATATTTATCCACCGTAACATATAAGCTATCATCAGGTAAATTTTTGATGATGATTGATTGATTCGATTTTTTTTTTGATTTTTTGTTTGATTTTTGTTTGAGTGGAAATCACTGAAAAAAAAATCATGGTCGAGACACCAGCTGACGTACAATACACCATGTTGTAACCAGCTGATTATTTTTTTTTCGTTGAGATATTAGATTAGCTACAATTTGACAAATTTTTAGCTGAGAGGAAATGAGTGAATGTATTTTTTTTTCTTCGTGTTTGGGAGGCTACAACCGCTCATCCCCCCAACCGAGCGCCAGCTGACGTTCACGAAGCTTTATAATTCTTTACTCTGATGCGTTTTACTAACTACCGCTTGAGAGGAAATTGGTCAAGAAAATCTGTTGCTGGCTCCCGGACTACAAGAAAGGGACACAGGGCTCTCGCAACGCTTTCTCTCTCGGACCGAATTTCTCTCTGGCCAAGTGATTGTCTGTAATAGAACTTAGTACCATATACATAAGGTTTATTTTTATAATGGTGTCAAATTGACAATGCACATTCCAGGGGTCGGGTATAAGTTCCTTGGTCTAGCCAATCCCTGACGTTTAACTCAACCAACTGACGTTTGACTAATGTCGATCTATTGGAATTATATTCGAGAGTAAGCACCATAAAGCTTAGATACAATGAAGACTCAAGGTAAAATGAAAACTTGTTTCAGAAGGCCTAACACACCTAATATAAGTTTATTGTTTACTAGCTTCTGCCCGCGACTTCGTTCGCGTTAAATTTCTTTTTCCCCCAACCCCCAAAACGTCGCGTCGAATCGCCTACTCGTGCGATTTTCCCCGTTTTTGCAACATTTTTCATTACTGCTCCTCTCCTCGTGGTTGTAGCGTAATGTTATATAGCCTATAGCCTTCCTCGATAAATAGGCTACCCAACACAAAAATATTTTTTTAATTCGGACCAGAAGTTCATGAGATTAGTGCGTTCAATCAAACAAACAAACAAACTCTTCAGCTTTATAATATTACTAGCTTCTGCCCGCGACTTCGTCCGCGTCAAATTTTTGCTCCCTGACCCTTCCCGTCGCATCGATTTGCCTGCTAGTTTTCGTCCACTTTTCGTTGCTGCTCGCTCCTTTTGAGTTATAGTGAGTCAACCTTAAAAGATAGACATATGCTCTCGCGGACTTTTTTTTAGAACTTTTTAAAAGGAATAATTCCGTCATACATGATTTTTGCGTTACTTTAACCGTTTACGCAGCGCACGCAACGGAAACTCTCAAAAGGAATACATTTTCCCCGTTTTTGCAACATTTTTCATTACTGCTCCGCTCCTTGTAGTTGTAGCGTGATGTTATATAGCCTATAGCCTCCCTCGATAAATAGGCTACTCAACACAAAAAGAATTTTTCAATTCGGACCAGTGGTTCCTGAGATTAGCGCGTTCAATCAAACAAACAAACAAACAAACAAACAAACTCTTCAGCTTTATAATATTATATATAATATATATATATATATATATATATATAGTATAGATAGTATTTTAAATACGTCTGCATTCGGGTGGCCCCCAGTCAGGAACGCAGTCCTTTTCGCAATATTCGCACGCACGCACACACATGAAAACGTCTACTTTATCTTTCTCTGCCATTTTCAACCGACGAAAAAAAACGGAGGAGGTTCTCAATTCGACGCGTATATTTTTTTTTTTTTTTTTTTTTTATGTATGATCACGCATAACTTTTTACATAGTGGTCCGATTGTGACAATTCTTCTTCTATTGGAAAGGGTATACTCCCAAGGTGGTCCCATATAAATTTGGAAAACAAAATCGAACCCTAAGGGTTGGAAAACAGGGGATGATTGATTGTTCACTCACTGATTGTAACGTATAAACACGCATAACTTGTTACATAGTGGTTCGATTGTGACAATTCTTCATGTATTGGAAAGGGTTTACTCCCAAGGTAGTCTCATATAAATTTGGAAAACAAAATCGAACCCTAAGGGTTGGAAAACAGGGGATGATTGATTGTTCACTCACTGACACTCACAACTTTTTACATAGTGGTCCGATTGTGACAATTCTTCTTCTATTGGAAAGGGTTTACTCCCAAGGTGGTCTCATATAAATTTGGAAAACAAAATCGAACCCTAAGGGTTGGAAAACAGGGGATGATTGATTGTTCACTCACTGACACTCACAACTTTTTACATAGTGGTCCGATTGTGACAATTCTTCTTCTATTGGAAAGGGTATACTCCCAAAGTGGTCCCATATAAATTTGGAAAACAAAATCGAACCCTAAGGGTTGGAAAACAGGGGATGATTGATTGTTCACTCACTGATTGTAACGTATAAACACGCATAACTTTGTACAGAGTAGTCCGATTTTGATAATTCTTTTATTGTTGGATAGGGTATACCTTGCCAAATATTATTAGTACATTAAAGCCACAAAAAATCATAAAATAAAAACTTTTTAACAAAAAATTAAACCGCCGAAAAACTGAAAAGCATAAAATAATAAACCTTAAAAATTTGAGTCGGCGCTGAAAAATCAATGAACAAGGAACACTCAAAGCGCCGACTCATAATTTTAAGGTTTATTATTTTATGCTTTTCAGTTTTTCGGCGGTTTAATTTTTTTCTATTATGTATAATAGAAAGAGATAGGAAGAAAGTCTCATGAACCCCTTCATAATAATAAAAAAAACCGGCCAACTGCGAGTCGGACTCGCGCACCGAGGGTTCCGTACAAACCTGTAGGTATTCTCGGTTGAAAAATATTTTTTAATTTTTATATTTTAGTTGATTGAATGTAAGGTAAATTGCGGCTTACGATTTATGACGTTTTAAAAAAAAACTACTCACTCGATCTCGTTCAAACCAATTTTCGGTGGTAGTTAACATGGTAATGTACATCATATATTTTTTTTAGTTTTATCATTCTCTTATTTTAGAAGTTACGGGGGGGGGGGGACACATTTTACCACTTTGGAAGTGTCTCTCGCGCAAACTATTCAGTTTAGAAAAAAATGATATCAGAAACCTCATTACCATTTTTGAAGACCTATTCATAGATACCCCACACGTATGGGTTTGATGAAAAAAAACATTTTTGAGTTTCAGTTCTATGTATGGGGAACCCCAAAATTTATTGTTTTTTTTCTACTTTAGTGTGAAAATTTTAATGCGGTTCACAGAATACATCTACTTACCAAGTTTCAACAGCATAGCTCTTATAGTTTCGGAATAAAATGGCTGTGACATACGGATGGACGGACAGACAGACAGACAGACAGACAGACAGACAGACAGACAGACAGACATGACGAATCTATAAGGGTTCCGTTTTTTGCCATTTGGCAACGGAACCCTAAAAATGACGCATTTTCGTTACGTGAGGATTTTTACGTTTACTCCTACCAGTAGCCGCGGTTTCGTTCCAATATAATCCTCAATCACTCTTATCTAAAAATTTGTCTTTTTTTAATATCGATTAATTCATCATGTTTCCACGCTTTGTCTACTACGATAGGGTACTTACTATATTTACCTACCTATCTGCGAAATACATTATTGCCCACGAAAATGGGGATGATCGAACAGGCAGCGATGGATTTACACTAGGGGCAGTCGGGGCGAGTGCCCAGGGCGGCAAATTTTGCTCAATATAATTAATTAATTCTATTAATTAATAATTTTCTGTTTAATTGATAATTCAAGCAATTCAATTCATTCACTATTTGTGAATTAATATTTTGGCACTTTTAGTAAAAATTAATTATCAAAAAGATTTAATCAATTTATTTCCTTGGAGATTTAAAATAATAATATATCTATTTTCTGGAAATAAAGAAATGTAATTAGTATTTTTTTTTTGAATCATTGAAAAAGATTCGGAATTCTTTTTTGCATTTTTCAAAACATAAACTTTAATCAATCAATGAATTTAAAAAAAAAAATGTTATAATTTATCGATTGCAGCAATTAATTTTAATTTAAACGAAAAATCTTATATTTTTGAATTTAATAAACTTGAAACAGCGCATGCTGCCACCTACAGTCCCTATAATTGTTAAAAAAAATATATATATAATATGTTTTTGGAATATACAGAATAAGTTTTTATCCATATATATATAAAAACAGAATAAATTAAACTTAAACGAGTTATAACAACCATGCAATTTTTATTTTGATATATCTTAGTACAAAAAAATCAAGTTACCGTTTACGAAAGATGTTTATTTTGAAACTGGTTTTTATGGTAACGAAGTGAAGGTGAACGACCGACCAGCTGTTCGATCGGTCAAAATTCTAAGAAGCCGGCGTAGGTACTTCGAAATTACCTAC
This sequence comes from Aporophyla lueneburgensis, assembly GCA_932294355.1. Classification (NCBI taxonomy): domain Eukaryota; kingdom Metazoa; phylum Arthropoda; class Insecta; order Lepidoptera; family Noctuidae; genus Aporophyla; species Aporophyla lueneburgensis. Next base: position 25,481,415 of record OW028753.1, read on the forward strand.
TGTGCGCGGTAATTGACCTATTAGGTATTAATATAGTTTAGTTAGTATATTAATACCTAATAGTTTCAGAAGGCCTAACACACCTAATATAAGTTTATTGTTTACTAGCTTCTGCCCGCGACTTTGATCGCGTTAAATTTCTTGTTCCCCCGACCCTTCCCGTCGCGTCGAATCGCCTACTCGTGCGATTTTCCCCGTTTTTGCAACATTTTTCATTACTGCTCCTCTCTTCGTGGTTGTAGCGTCATGTTATATAGCCTATAACCTTCGTCGATAAATAGGCTACCCAACACAAAAATAATTTTTCAATTCGGACCAGAAGTTCCTGAGATTAGCGCGTTCAATCAAAGAAACAAACAAACTCTTCAGCTTTATAATATTAATAGTAACGTCTGCATTCGGATGGCCCCCAGTCAGGAACGCAGTCCTTTACCGACCGACCACCTGTTCGATCTGTCAAAATTCTAAGAAGTTCGAAGTACCTATTACTATTGTCAATATCATATTACTAAATATGTAGGGTGCTTGGTAGGGTGTCCACTGTGTCCACAGTTTACTGATTCAAGGTAGGACAATTTTTTTTTTTAAAGTATTGAAAAAACCATTGAAATGTGTTCTATTACTGAAACTGAACCACCAAAAAAAATTTGCTCACTAGTTAAAAAAAATCGTGCATAATAAAGTTTCTGCAATAAATTAGTTATTTTAATTTTGGAAATTTAAATGTTAAACTATAACTTTTAGTAAAATTCCAGTATTGGAGCGGATTTTTTTCCCTGGCCCTGCGAACAGGGGATAAGTTAGGTACAAAATAATAGAAGAAAATGGTAACTGTATAATCACATAATACTATGATAATTATGTGTGGATATAGTTTCCTCTAGGACTTAAATTCCAGCCAGCCTTTTGGTAAATAATGCATAATGAACAAAATATTTGATTACCGCTTTAATAAATTGGGTTTTGATGTAACCACTAAACGTATTGTATGCTTTCGTCCAGGAATCCAGAAAACTATTTTTGCAAGATCAATTTTTTTTTTCTAAATGTTATTTTCTGTTCAAATAACTGTAGGTATGTACTTGTTGATTGCAAGAACATGCAATCGATTGCAATTTGGCTCAAGTATTAAAAAACGTGTTTCTTTACAACTATCGATTTCAGGACGTGTGAGGAACTGACGCCAATTTTGACAGTTGATTAATGAATCCTCGCTACGCTAGAGCGTTTACGTTGTAAGATTAAAATAAAACTGCAGTTAATTGTTATAATTCCTAACAGTTGTGTTTTTATTTATCAAAACCAAGATGGTAGCGCGGGTGGCTGGCGTTTTTGATGAAAAGTTGACGGAGGCCATTGCAAATTCTAAGATTTTGGTCGTAGGGGCCGGCGGTATAGGTTGTGAAATATTGAAGAATCTCGTGCTAACCGGCTTTCCTAACATTGAAATTGTACGTGCTACGTTTGTTTTACTATAAGATAGATAATTTGTAGCGATGCTAGACTGACTCATGTGTTTATTTTTTCAGATCGACCTTGATACGATCGACGTAAGCAACTTGAATCGTCAGTTTCTTTTCCACAAAGAGCATGTTGGGAAGTCGAAGGCGCGAGTGGCGAAAGACAGCGCGCTCAGCTTCAACCCTAACGTCAACATCGTAGCACATCACGACAGTGTTATCAGGTAAGTCAGACTTGCATCTTGGAATGTTAAATATGGATAAACAATATCGATGCGTAATGTCAATTGTGTCGACAACGTAGCTGCTAAAGGTCATTGACTGCATGTTGCAAATATTACTTCGCAGTGCATTTTTTTGTCAATGATGCACAAATAAAAGTTTTTTCTCTTTCTGACTGATATATCAAGTCCAGGCAGACATAACAGTCACACACCAGAATTATTTACATTTATATCCTCGATATGTTCAATCCTTCAATCACAAGGCACTGTTCTGATCCAATTTATGCTCACCCAATCCACATTAGATTAAATCTCACAATTCTCTGAATTCACACTTATTAACATTTATTAACAGTACAATTATATCTAATGAATATTTTTTCCATTATTCCAGCAATGACTATGGTGTCAGCTACTTCAAACAGTTCCAGATTGTGATGAATGCATTGGACAACCGTGTGGCACGTAACCATGTGAACAGGATGTGTCTGGCTGCCAACGTGCCACTGATTGAGACAGGCACTGCTGGATATGCTGGACAGGTAATAAAGAGTTTTAAGGTTGAAAATCATGGTTGTACTGTTTTTCTGAAATTAAGGTTCAATAATAAATGTAAACATGACCTATCCTTTTAAAGGGAAATTACCCACTATGCGGTGTAGTAGTTACACTGCTGTAGCAATGTATACATGTAATATTCTGTATGTTAGAGTAAACATAGTGTAGGAAAACTTATTACCGCACTAAATAAGTTCATGACCACAATATTAGAATGACCCATTTTAATTCTTAATTGGTTTTTTAACAGGTTGAGCTCATCAAAAAGGGTCTGACACAGTGCTATGAATGTCAGCCAAAAGCCCCACAGAAAACATTCCCTGGCTGCACAATCCGTAACACACCATCCGAACCAATCCACTGTATTGTATGGGCCAAGCATCTCTTCAACCAGCTGTTTGGTGAAGAAGACCCTGATCAGGATGTCAGTCCGGACACTGCAGACCCTGAGGCCTCAGGCGAGGCTGGTGCATCAGCATTGTCAACAGAAGGGAACAGAGCAGGGAATGTGGAGCGGAAGAGCACTCGGACATGGGCTGCTGAAACTAACTATGAACCTGAGAAGCTATTCAGCAAGTTGTTTGGCGATGACATTCGTTACTTGTTGTCAATGGAGAATCTTTGGAAGAAGCGCAGGCCTCCTACGCCTCTTGTATGGAATAACTTGCCAGGCAAGGATAATGCACCAGCACAGCATTCCGGGTTGCCTGATCAAAGGACTTGGTCAGTGCATGAATGTGCACAGGTAATTTTCTTTACTTACATAACCTGGTTACTTACATCATCGTTATATTCCCTTTGTATGACGGAACGTAGATCCACACGAGACAATGGCTTTTTAGTTGTTTCTGTAATTGGGGCATTCAACCAGTTAAATGTCTTTTACTTAAAAGTACTTTCAATCTCAGAAAGTTGCCTAGTTTTTCAATATTAGCTGATACTGTGATAGACAAATTAGTACCATCCGGTTTTACTATTTGAATTACTAGTTTACATTAAGTACTTTAATGTTTATAAAAACTTCAGTACTTACAATTATTTTGTAATCCTTGAATGTAATTATTTTCAGCTGTTTGTTTTCCATAACAGAACTAATAAAAATGTACTGTCTTCTTCATTATGCACACATACTAACCTAATAAACCTAGTAATTGAGCTCATTAGAGATTAAAATCCCAACTCGAATTCCCAGGCAAAATACATACAATTTATTTTGCCTCTGTGCCAGACTTTGTAGGCAATATATCATGTTAACTAAAATTACGAGTCTAAACATCTACGAATCTCTGTTCAAATATAAGAATTGCTAAATAGATTTAATTTCATTTAAGTTTCTAACTAATCAATTTGAATTTTATTTTCTCTTTTCTTGAATGTCCTTCAAAAAATGATTAACTGTTTCTTTTAAACTTTATCACATTTACTAGTTAGTAGCTTAGTTGTTACTTCTCTTGTGCATGCTGTGGTCTCCTATACATGTAAGAGTACATTCATACCTGATGTTGTTTTTACTTATGTTTTCCAGGTGTTTGCTTCAAGCTGCAAGGATCTACAGAAATGTCTGAAGGATCGTGGGGAAGGCGATCACCTGGTGTGGGATAAGGACGAAAAGAACGCTATGGACTTCGTCACAGCCTGCGCTAATATACGCGCGCACATCTTCAACATACCGCTCAAATCGAGGTTTGAGATCAAATGTGAGTAAAAGAAAGACATTTATTTCGCTTCAGTTTATGAAACTCGCCCAGTACACTGATATAAAAAAACAATCTAGAGCGAGTCAGACTGACCAAATGGTATTGTTGTCTAAATAGTATTCCTGATTAACAGGGTGCTGCATTCGACAGAATGTCATTCCAAGCATTTGGAAGGATTAAATTCCATCTTATTGACTAAGCTCCACTTGTATATCGCATCTGTGTCTTGCTGCAGTGCTGAACAGTCACGCTCGGAGTTTATTTCGAGGTACAGTTTCAGATCAGCATACAATATACATAAATCAAATAAAAATATTGTCACCAAAATAATATGTATGCTTTAAGCTTATGTAGCTTATACCTATTCAGAAGATCAGTATAAGATGAATAAGTACAACGGAAATGCATGGCTTCTAAGGTTGAACTTTTAATCCTATTCACTAACTTGACAGTTCAATGCAAAATAATGATACCATTCTAAAACTAATAGTGTCGGGGTAGTGAATGATTTCGCATAAAGAATGAATGATAAAAATGGTTTAAATTAAATAAAACTTTAAAAAATAGTTTTTAGGTGTGGATTATAAGAATTATTAATAATTTTTAATAACAGTTATTTCCTTTTTTTATTTTCTTCTGATAGAAAGAAAACTAAATATGAAAATCATGTCATTTTGCTTATTTTTTTACTATAGTCATTTTATTTCCTCTGTCAGCCATAGACTACATATATATCGATATAGTACACATCTTGTTTTAAGACAAGTTATTAAATTTAAATTACAAAGTTTGCATGTAAGTACATTATTTCAAGTTCATTCAATTTCATTCATTCTTGCACCACCTCACTATCTTTTTTTTGTCAAAACCTGGTATCCCTCCAATTGTCAAGTTAGTGAATAGGATTAAAAGTCCAACCTTAGTTTTTTCTATTAAAGAGATTCCATACTGCAATGGCATACTCTAACTGAGACCTGGTTAGCAATTTGTAAAGATTAAATATGTATATAGAATTATAGATGAAAAAATTCGGTTGCTGACCCTATCACAAAACCATACATATGAAACTCATTATTTATAATTTTACCAGTAAAAATGTCAAGGTGTAGCTTATCATCTAATAGAACTCTAAGATCGCACAAAGTGTTTTTCTAGTTAAAATTAATATAATCTTTATTGGAACCAGAAACAGTACATTTCAACAACAATTTTACCCACACTTAGCATCTGCTAAGTGTGGTTATAAACTTATTAATCTTAACACATATAATGCCTCGTCAGCCACATATGGCTGACATTTTCCAAACCAATTGAGCCGTATTGGCAATATGAGAAAAAACAGTTAGTTCATTTATTAGTACGGCATTATATGTGTTAATAAGTTTTCTTACATGTTTTAGAACTTTGCAATACATCTATACCAACATTTAAATGTGAACATAGCTCTGTTACCTTTTGACTTCAAAATGGCTGGACTGTATTCGATGGAATTTAGACCACAACCTGTTTTGAGAATACTTTTAATCCCAGTAGGATATGTCTATAGGTTTCCGTGGGATAATTTTCGACATCCACGCTGTCAAAGCCAAGAGCAAAAGCTAGTAGCTATATTTATAAAACTACCCTCCTTTCCCACAGCAATGGCCGGCAACATCATCCCTGCCATAGCGACGGCCAACGCCATCGTGGCCGGCCTTGCGGTGCTGCGCGCGCAGGCAATTCTCCGGGAAGAGATTGAGAAATGCACCAGCGTGTATCTGCGGCCCAAGGTCAACCATCGCGGACAGTTGTTTGTTCCGGAGACGAGTAAGTCAAAACTTAAAACATTTATTACAATTAACCAATTATAAGCACTTTTGAATGCTCAAGGAGTCGGTCAGTCAGAAACGTGAAGCTAATTGCACAGAAAAGAAACTTCATGGATACTTCATGGACTCTTTTATTCAAATAATAATAATATTTACAACATTCAAATGTTATTTTAGTAGATGATGCAAGTAAGTTCCCAATTTTGCGAGTTCATAACATTTTTCCTTTTTACTATCCTACGCTGTTCCACTTCGGGACAAAGGCTTTTTTCCGCTCCTTCCATCTCTCGCAAGACCGCGCGTCTTCCTTTCATTTTAACGGAACTTATCCAGGTCGTCCTACCGTCTCATACGTGGTCTGCCGTGACCCGTCTCACCTCAGTTCCATGCTATTTGGGCCCACATTTCGTCTGGCTCGCGGGAGACATGTCCTGCCCAGTCCCATTTAAGTTGGGCAGCCTATTGAGTCACGTCAGCTATCTTTGTTCTGGAGAGCAGTATCGTGTTTCGAATACAGTCCGTTAATTGTTCGTTGGTAGACATTAAGTTTGGACTTCTGGATGTTAGTCAAAGACCAAGTTTGTGCACCATAGCTTATGACGGAAATACACATGTCCACCAGCCTGCGTTTTCGTGAGATAAATTACTCACGCTTGAATAGCTGTTCCTTTATCAACCAGTAGATCTTCCAGGCGGTTTCCGTTCGTCTTGTGATTTCTTTATCTTGCCACGCCTAGAAAGAGACACTGCGTTTCCAAATTATTCCTGGACGTCGTAACACCTCGTAGACAGAAATTTTAATAGCACTGTTTAAAAACACAAAAGTCAGCAGTGGGTGGAACAAGGCTACCAATTATGATGATAAATAATGAAAACCTTAATATATTGTTTCTTTTCAGAACTGACTCCACCCAACCCAAAATGCTACGTGTGCGCGCCAAAGCCGGATGTAGGTCTAGCATGCAACTTGAAGCAACTCACACTCAAAGATCTCACCACCGCCTTCAAGGAGGGGCTCAACATGCAGGCACCCGACGCTACAGTCGAGGGCAAAGGCCTGGTCGTCCTGTCCTCAGAGCCCGGCGAAACCGACCACAACAACGACAAAACACTAGAGCAAATAGGTCTCAATGACGGCTGTGCGTTGTTAGTCGATGACTTCTTACAAAACTATGAAGTTAGGGTCAGATTACAGCAGGAAGATAAGGAGAAATCCTGGCGACTTGTGCTTGACAATGATACGCCAATGCCGGCTCCGAAAGAAGATGAGAAACCGGCCAATGGTTCAAATGGCAGTGAACCGAAGCCTGGTCCTTCCACGTCTAAGGCCCAGGCAGATAGTGACAGTGATATGGAGATCATTGAAGAGGATGACGACGACGAACCCACGGTGAAACCACCGAAGCGCAGGCGCACAGAGATAAGTGACGAAATCGTCAACCTCTGTTAACGTAGTTTTTTCAAATTCAGAATGCGCATCCAACTATTCATAAAGTACTGGTCGCAAATGTTACAATTTTCTACTATTCATTTCAATGAATACATGTTTAAATACCAAGATTTTATAGAAATATTAAGGCGTTTTGCCTGTCTAAATAGCAATATATTGAAGCATGTACATGTGTTATATTGGGTCATGTAATCAAAATGATTAGAGATTGCGCAACATAGTATTTAAACTCGTTGAGAGGAATAATTATAAGAACAATTCAATATAACTTAAGAGTTATGTAACTTTTCTAGTACTCTTTCTCATTAATAAATTAATTTAGATAAGAATTTGAAGTTTCATTGAATGTGTTAGTTTCCAAGACAAACTATTACTTACGTATAATTTGTATGGACCAGAAACGACATTTATCTCATTTTTTTAATTATCGTGCCATGCAGTACAATGAACTCTAATGAACCTAAAGTACATACCTACTTATTATTAAAGTTGAATGTACCGTACCGTCACAGAACACTATAATCATCTTGATTAATACCATACTTGGCTAAGATATGCTACGTCATTCCAGCCTGTTTTCACTGATGGCCACCGAGAGTGATTTCCCCTCATTTCACATGCTGATTGCCCCGTTAATTGCGATGCGGTCGGCTCATTCCCACGGTCATATTAAGCGGCCAGTGTCCATTGTAATTCGTAGACAGCAAATTGCTCATATCCTTTTTAATTCCTTTGTCTTTTTAGAGAGAAATCTAACAAACCCTGACCTGAATAGGTCAAGTAGTTTGAATAATAAGTGGAATTAAGTAGTCTAAATAGTATTGACCCCAGAGCCATCGTATCTTAGGTCATGGGGACAATTATTACTTTAATGTATTTACGTTGCAAATATATTCGCTAAATACTTCCTACATGTTCTTGTTTCCTACAGAAAAATAGTGTTAACAGGCATTCGGTGTATCTCCAACACCTAGTATGGGTAGCATATGAGCAGGGCAAATAATAGGCCTATTAATTTTAGCCTTAACTGTCACAATGGGGATGAAACAATACGATAATGATATAGTTGATAGCCTATTGTCTAATTAGTCAATAATAGCCCACCGACTTGAGTGGGATCAACACGCTATTCCTCAAAGGGATGGGCAGAGATGTGCTGTCGTTCCACTTACACTCACCATTTTTTGACTCGGAGAGACTGGCCATACGAGATGCGAGTTTCCTTATAATAAAAAGAGAGAAAGATACGTAATTATTCCATGTGGAATAATTTGAAGATCCGAAAATACTTACGCTCGCTATTTCAACACTTGAAGATGTTTATCATAGGTAAATCATTACTTCTTGTAACGGTATTGTTGTATCAAATCGTACAGATAAAACATTGAAGTACTTCAACGCGATAAAATCATAACTCCCTATCATTACTTACTTTAACATGAGAGCTACGAAGTAACGAAAACTACTCATCAGAACCACCGTAACAAAATGTAATTAGTTCCAGGCAATTAAAAACATACTGTACGGTGTATTTTTATTTTTCCTCAAAGATAATAAGTTCTATCGGTTCGCTGAGCGTCTAAATAAACGATGAGCCGAATACGCACGCAGACTCCTATTTACAAATTGTAATAAATAACATAGATCCTACGCATCCTATACATACCTACGTCTTCACGCCTTTTTTTCTAGTTCGCGTTTTACGAGGCGATGTCCTAAATTTAGAATCGATAGCGGGTAGCGGGTAATTTGTGGCAGCGGTCTCAATGAAGATAAAGAACTTACATTACAGCCGGCCCACTTTACTTACGGAAATAGCTTTTGCGATTCATTTAAATTAAGTGCCTCCGAATGTACTACCAATGATGTAAGCAACCCATTAACAAGCATCTGCATACTTACTTAACACATTTTTCTCTCATAGAGGTAGGCAAAAACTACAGAACGAACATCATGTTATGCAAGGGTGGATGCCACTTAAGGTGACTACGCTAGTTCGCCGACCACCGCTGGTTCTCGACCATTGTGATGAATGTATGCGCTGATTTTAAAGATTGCAAGTCGGCTAAGTGGTTGTGAACCGGCCTAATCACCCTATTTGATTTTATAATAATGACACAGATTCACGTAAAACCCACGTTTATTTACTAATTACATTTAGGAGGTATTATAGAAAGTTGTATTACAGATTAGCACCCGCTAAATCTTAGGCGGATTTTATGCAGCCAAAATATTTTGTTACATTCAATATGATTATTTATGATACATCGCAAGACATCATTTAGAAATGTAATTCACTCATTGGGTACTTCTAAAAGGGGAAACAAGTAAGTACTAAGTTTTAAAAGTAAATGCATTTTTGTCTTAATTTTAGAATTAACTTTATAAAACTAAGTAGGTAAGAAGTACCACAATAAAAAATGTAAGTAATATTTTAGATAAATATAGTTGCTGATACAGATTACACAAGTGTTATGTACTTATTTAGGAGCTTAATTCATTTTAATACATATTTTATTATACCACATTTATAAACTAATATTTTTATTAGTACCCACAATACAACACAACGCATCATATTATAAACTAGTAAGGCTGACGAAATCTTAATGTTACACATAATAAACTACCACATCGAAAACTAACTCTAAATATTGCTACCAATAGTATAAGCTAAAATATCTTAGAATACACAAGAATGTGAAAAATTCTGCAATTTTTGACAATATGTAAATTAATTTAGTATACTTTGGCTGGATAACATTCATTCGATATAAAAAGATTGAAGTACAAAACTTGGTTTTCACAAATAGGTCAGGAATGCATTGTTGGTTGTTCTTGTTACCAATTATGATTACCAACCTGACATCAATTGTTGGCCCACAATACACTGTAAACATCTGTAACATAACACAGATGACATACATAATAATATCAACAAGATATTGACGCATGAACAGTCCCTAACCACAAAGAGAAAAAATGTAACACAAATACAGGGAAACCCGTAAACATCCTTCAAGGATGATCAGCTTGTACAATATTATTGGTGGGATGCATGAAATATGATTATTCAAGGAAAAATTAAAGATAACTGCTAACACCTGCAGCACAACAAAAATCAATAGTTTTCAAATTTAGTTATAGGTCAATAAGGTAGCATTATTTTCCTTAAGCACTGGTAAACAGTTACACAAACATATTTAATTGAAATTGTTCCCTTAAAACTTATGAGAACCAATTTCCTTAAAACTAAGCTTACATTCATGATTTTCTATAATAAATAAATTATAAACTAACTAACCCACCTTTACACTCAAGATCCATTTTAATTTCAATTTGTAATCTCACTTAATTGTGTTATTCATAAAATGAATTAAATTGCTATCAAGATAAAAAAAATGTACAAGGGGGTTCAGATTCAAATTAAAAATGAAACTTACTACTTTTCTGGTAGCATCCCAAACTCAGTGAGGAAACGTTCCACATCTGTAGCATAGAAATCATTGCCGAGTTCTGCAGCAAGTTGCACAAAGTTGCCAATCGTTTGCCCTGCTTTGTATACAAGTATTGCTGGTACACCATCAACACGGAAGTGATGACTCAGACCCGTGATGTCTACTGCTATACGACAGAACTTTGTTGTTGGGTATTCAGTCGCTAATATATTCAGACAGCCATCCATTGTCTCACAAGCTCTTGTGCTATTGTTGTAAATGTGAATGATTACCGTAACTTTTGGATCTTCCTTATCAATAGCATTCAGGAACTCTTCTTGGCTGTTAAGAGTTGTAAGTACACCAAACTTGGGTACCTTTTGTAACTGACTCATCAGTTCTTCCATTCGTTGTTTCTGATATTGTAGGAGGAATTCTTCATCCATGAGCTCTGTTAGTTCATCTTCTAGTTCTTCTCTTTGCTTGTCTTGAGCCACTTCACGTTCTGGTTTGACAGACAGAGTGAGCTTTTTCGCTAAAGCGATTCGTTCTTTGGCGAGCTCTGCTCGATTTTCTGCCTCTAACTGCTTAAACCGTCGCCAATCTTCAAGTACTCCCTTCGGGCCAGTGTTACTGGCTTGGCCGCTCCAGTTGTTAATGGGCGGCGGCTCAGCATTCGTCGCTACCTCAGCTTTAGCAGTTCCTCCTTCTTCGTCTCCACTTCTGTCGTCATCCGAGTCGCCCTCGCCTTCGTCTTCACTGCTACTACAATAATTTTGCAATTTCTCACCCAAAATTTTATCTTCTAAAGTAGCCATGTTTATTCCGTTACTGTATCTCACAATAGATGATTCACAGTAATAAAATCGGAATGTATACAAGTGAAACAATAAAAAATCTAATTTGAACACACAACAAGTCCAACTGCTAACGCCAAACACAACACAATTGCGTTATTTTCCCTCACATGACATAAACAATGCTGTCAAAGAGTACAGTGTGCCAACATTACAAATTATTACATTAAAAAATGCCACGATGTGGATATCTCGATGCCACTGGAGCGAGCAAGAGTCTGTTTCTCACATGAAAGAAGTCGGAAGTCCTGCAGTCGCTGCGTTACCGGCATGTGACGAAGACATAAACCATTATCTAGGTAATTAACTCAACAGCAAGGTACTGGAAAATAAAGAAGCGATCCTATAGAGAAAGGTTTGTGATGTAAGAGGGCTTTTATTAGTTCCACTTATTGCCGCGGGACTTCTTTTGTGGTACTAACTCTAGAAGCCTAGTTCTAGCCTCCTTAGAGTACACATTTTCTGTGGACTCTAGCAAGGCACAGGCTGAAAAAACTGTTACAAAACCATAATGTAATGCCGATTGAAACTTCAAAACACGTTCAATTTTCAAGAATTCTGATGCAGTTGGTGGTAGTAATAGCAGCGTTTTACCTTCAAAAAAACGCTTGTTGTGTCCGGAGACTCATTCGGGGTCATATAAACATAATTTGAGTCAAGCATCTTCAGTTTTCTGGTCACACCTATAGGTATAGCTTGGCATAAAAGAGTCTGTCGTGGTAACCATTGGAACTAAAATATTTTTTTGGTGGCAGCACTGCTTTGTTTATCATCAACAAGTAGCTAATCTGTCATTGTGTTATGTTCCCAGTTGTATTTTACTTATTTCTAATTAACTATCAATTATTAATGTTTTTGTCCATATAAAAAATGAATAAAACATTATGGAGTAGTGGTGTGAGCTGTGATATACTAAGTTTTCGTAAGAAATTTGGCGGAATCTGAAGCGGAACAAATTTTGTCTCCGATTGACAATGTTTTCGAAAGAACTGCCGACACGACAGGTATTTATCCAAGAAATTTATCTTTTAGTCAATGCCAGTCATTGTTTTTCCTTTCTAATACTAAGTTTTATCGGTAATATAAGTTTCAAGCCATTTTATAGTTTTATTTACTAATTAATAGATTATTGAAGTTATGTTTTCTAGTTTGATAAATCGCGTGTACGTTGACTCTTGATGTTTGATAATTGAAATTGAAAAATGTTCCTACCCACTCAACTGTCCATGGTTACAAAAGTAAACAAATAAAATTTTGTCGAAACGTCCATGGTTACTTTTGTAACCATGGACGTTTTATGCGTCATTCGTCACTTGAAACGTGTTTATCGCTACAGTCCTTTGATAGTCGTACATTAGAGAAATACTAGATGTCGCTATATGAGATTTGTCATCCAGGAGAGTGAATTTCATCTGTGGACCGGCAACATAAAATTTAGAAAAAAAAAAAAGAAAATGACAGTTCATCCTTGTTGTCTAGCGAACTATGTTTGTGTGTGGATCTCCTGATCTCCAACTAAAATGTGGTAAGTTTTCTGTTTTTATACCACATTTATATTGTCATCAAATTAAACGTGAAGATATTTCCTTTGCGAAATATGCATTACTACGCCAATTTCGAAACGTTTACATGGAATAATATAGCTGGAAAAGTTTTATAATGACCGCGCGGACATTGTTCGTAGGTTGTAGTTGATCGATTTTTCGAATTGGTTGTTTTTGTTAAATAAATGCTTAAATATAAGAGAATACTTTACTATTAGCACCATAACAGCTATTTATAAACGAAATATATTGAGATGGGGTCTACAAATTATTCAAACGCAACTCGTAATTCATGATTTTAGTGTTGGCTCGGGGACCTTTTGAGAAGTACTCGTTTTTTCTTGATGGAAAACTAAATACTTATATTTAGATATTGGTGTCATTTTGAAGGGTATATTATGTACTATTATAATAAAAATAATTTTGCCTAGTAACTATTATACTTTTCTTGTAAAACACGAAATAAAAAATAAATACGATATTTTTTTGAAATCCCCGACTTTATTTTCTAATTAAAATTCAATATCTTGTTAGCTTTTTGTTTGATTATTTTAGTTTTTTCCAATTAGAATTCAATATCTTATTAGCTTTCCGTGAGTATTTTTTATTAGAATATAGCTATAGTAGTTTTTCAGTCGTAATCGTTTTTGTGCAAAAAATTTCGCAATGTCGTAAAAAAGAAAGTGAAATTTGATGCCCGGACAGTTGGGGAGATAATCGCCGCGCGGGTTGGACAGTTGAATGGCTACATGGAATTAATGTGATTTTCTTTAAATTTTTTTTCAAGGTAAATCTCACAGTACAATTAGGGAAATTGTTAATGAAGGTGAAAAATATTAAGGATTTTTTCTACACCTGGAGAAACACCAAAACAGTTTGCGGAAGAAAGAATTATACGATTTTGATGTGTGCAGTTAGACAAAAAGTTTCAACACAGAAACAGGCAAGTATTTTTTTTACACGCTTTATATTAGCTTCACTTGTATGTTTGTTTGTTTGTATGTTAGTATGTTTGTTTGTAACCGACTCCTTATAGCGCGATTTTGAGCCACTTTAACACGCCACGACCAGATTTCATCACCTGTCAAAGACCAATGACAATGCAATAATTTCATAAATTTGTGCCATTATCCTTACCAGGGTTACCAGGACAGCAAAAAAACTCAAAATTCGAAACACCCTAAAAAATAGGTTTAAAAACTAAAAAACACGCTTCCATAGAATTTTAGTTTTTTTAAACTATTATTTATTTTTTTGTTAATGCTATTATCACATACCACAGTAAAAAAAAGTATAATTTATATTTATTATTTTTCAGGTGCCTATTCTACGTAATATATTACCTATAGTTTGAGAAGACGGGTTGTAATGGGAGCCGTAAACGTCTAAGAAAGATTTTTACACTATTTAGAATTCATAAATAAGTAATGTAAAACTGACACATCAGTGTTAATGGAAAAAATCTATCATAGCACCGAAAAGGAATACATGAATGAAGTAATGTCACGTTTTTCTTTTTATATAAAATCTAAATTTTAGCGTGTTATTTCATTTTCATTGTCATGTGAATAGTGATAATGTTATGTACAGACGCCAGCACATAAAGCTACTAAAATTTGTCAAATTTCTTTAATAGGTTTCAACTTTATCGCTAAAGTGTTAGGTTTAAGATTGATTGGGAAAATTTGACTGTTTCGGGTAGCTTGATGTGCTAGTGGTAGCGCGTACCTGACGCCTTCGTTAGTCAACTGTTAAAGTTTATTCGATATTGCCCGTACCTTTTGAATGCGACATTTTATAGGTACTCTCTGACTTCCGATTAGTTTCCGACAGTAAGCAGCTGTAAGTCGCCTTCTTTTGGACTATAAACTGTTAGCATTAACAGGATCGTTCAGCATCATTCATGTCAAATTTGATACAGGCATACCAACCATCGAATGGTTCTGAATACCCTAGATGGTGGCCGCAAATGCGATTGCTGAATATTATGTCTTGTGTATCGGGTTCAATCGGCAATCCCTGAGTGTAATTTAATTAATTTTCATACTGAAAAAGTTTTCATTATGTTATTATGATGGCACTCTTAGATAAAAGGTTATCCCAGCGAAATAATGCGCAATCTACTAAATACAATGAAAGTAAAAGACTGTGTGCCTATCAAGTCTTGAAATCTTGACTTATGAGAATTTCCGGGGTCTCGTGTTTGTTGATTAAAACAACAAGTATCTTATCACTTTTAGCCCTAGTATACAGGGTGGCCATACCTGCTAAGCAGGCGCCCTCATTTTTTCCAGACTCTTTTTTGCCAAGCTGTATATGCAACTATCTCCTTCTTGGCAACACTATGATGACGTATTTCCGGCTTCGTTCACCAGGTGGCTGCAGCGGGCCAAATCGTTAATTGTGGCCTCAAACTCCTAAAACTTGAGAAACCAATAAAACCAGGCAGTCTTTAAAATTATGACCCCGAATGAGTCTCCGGACACAACAAGCGTTTTGTTGAAGGTAAAACGCTGCTATTGTGTCCTTCGGCCTCATTCGGGGTCATATAAACATAATTTGAGGCTTTTTTTGTTATCGCCTGGTGAACGGGACGCCAATGTGTAGAAAAGACGAATTTAATTAGATCAAGAAATTATTAACAACAATAAACACCAAAATATAGTCCAATGTATAGTTCGATTCAAACTTAATGGCGGCTGTGAAGTGCGCTCTTGGCGTCGCAGTACCTCGCCCCTCACCCCTGATGACACCGGAAATTGTTACTGCGCAGCCACTCGCCTCGTGTTCAGAGCCGCCATTAAGTTTGAATCGTACTATAATTAAGATTGCATTGCTATAAATTAAAAGGTTATAGTTTAATGTGTAATATAAATAAATAATAGTTTAGTATATAAATAAATGACCAAAATTATAGTACCTAACAATTGTAATCATTTAAAACTTCTTATTATTCATCAATACATCATATTCTCATAATTCAAACGTCTTGTAAGATCATCAGTATCACAAAAAAAATATTCTATATAATCTGAAGTAATTAATTAATGGGCTGAAAAAGATGAATCAAAGAGTTTCCCTGCACTGGAATCACTTCTTTTCTGTAATGCTTTTTGAAAGTATTCCCAGATCTCCAATTAGTGCCATAATCTCATCAAGAGGTTCGTTGTCCAACCAACTTCGCGAAGCAATCGCGGAACGAAAACTACCTGGAGTAGCTTCAATTCCTGCTTTATTAATGTTTCTGGTGCCCCCAGACTCTTCCACTCCGTAACATAATTTTGTAAGCACCCCCCCCCCCCCCAAAATCTCGATCTATGTCAGAACTTTCTATTGAATTTAGCCGAGCCCTTTCCCCGATGTGGATTGCTTTGCGATTCATTTTTTCGAAAACTATGGGGCTAATGAAAGCGATCCTGCTCTCTGAGGAGGAGGAAATCTATAATTCATCGTCAGTGCCGGAGCGCGACTGGACGATTGATATCCACTAGATCCAGGGTACGCCGCCTGGGGTCTAGGGGTTTTCTTTTCCTGCCCCGAAAAATTAATTTTATTTGCATGAAAAATCTTATTAATTCCGCCATTATTCTTAATAAACTCACTAAAACTACTACTACTACTACTATTTGTATCATAGCTTTTACTTTTATGGGGCATGCGGTGCTAACCTATAATAAACTGTAATACTAACCTTTTTTAATAGAAAATCATGTTTATATTGTATGAGTAGGTATAGGTTGGCAAAAAAGAGTCTGTCGTGGTAACCATTGGAACTAAAATATTTTTTTGGTGGCAACACTGCTTTGTTTATCATCAACAAGTAGCTAATCTGTCATTGTGTTATGTTCCCAGTTGTATTTTACTTATTTCTAATTAACTATCAATTATTAATGCTTTTGAACATATAAAAAATGAATAAAACAATAAGGAGTAGTGGTGTGAGCTGTGATATACTAAGTTTTCGTAAGAAATTTGGCGGAATCTGAAGCGGAACAAATTTTGTCTCCGATTGACAATGTTTACGAAAGAACTGCCGACACGACAGCTATTTATCCAAGAAATTTATCTTTTATTCAATGCCAGTCATAGTTTTTCCTTGATGTTTGATACTTGAAATTGAAAAATGTACCTACATGGAATTAATATGATTGTCTTTATGTTTTTTTCAAGGTAAATCTCACAGTACAATTAGAGAAATTGTTATGAAGGTGAAAAAAATTAAGGATTTTTTCTATACCTGGAGGAACACCAAAAGAGTTGGCGGAAGAAAGAATTAGACGGTTTTGATCTGTGTGCAATTAGACAAAAAGTTCAACACTATAACGAAACCGGCAAGTATTTATTTTTTTGTTAATCGCATACCACAGTAATAAAAGTATAATTTATATTTATTATTTTTCAGGTGCCTATTCTACGTAATATATTACCTATAGTTTGAGGAGACAGTTTGTAATGGGAGCCGTAAACGTGTAAGAAAGATTTTTATAATATTTAGATTTCATAAATAAGAAATGTAAAACTGACACATCAGTGTTAATGGAAAAAAATCTATCATAGCACTGAAAAGCAATTCAAGAATGATGTTATGTTACGTTTTTCTTTTTAAATAAAATCTAAATTTTAGTGTGTTATTTCATTTTCATTGTCATGTGAATAGTGATAATGTTATGTACCCCACATAGACATACTTGACACCTTCATTAGTCAACTGTTCAAGTTTATTCGATATTGCCCGTACCTTTCGAATGCGACATGTTATAAGTACTCTCTGACTTCCGATTAGTTTCCGACAGTAAGCAGCTGTAAGTCACCTTCTTGTCGACTATAAACTGTCAGCATTAAAAGGACTCGTTCAGTTTCATTCATGTCAAATTTGATACAGGCATACCAACCATCGAATGGTTGTGAATACCCTAGATGGTGGCCGCAAATGCGATTGCTGAACATTATGTCTTGTGTATCGGGTTCAATCGGCAATCCCTGAGTGTAATTTAATTAATTACAAAGTCTACAAACAACATATACATAGGACAAAATTTGCCCAGCGTTTTCTTTTCTTTCTAGCTCCATATATTTATAATAAATTTAATGTAACTCTAGGTTTTCGGAAATATAATTCTCACATATTTAAAAAGATTTTACGAAACCACTTACTCTGCTTAGATTATAATAGCACTGAAAAACACATTAATAATTCTGAAATAGCAAACTCCATACATACATACATTCATACATACAGACACACTATCAAACATCACAATCACAGACAAGCCAAAATTGTAATAAGTGTATTCATTTCATTGCTAAATTATTGTAAGTTTTTTCATTCGTTTCTTTTTTCTTTCTTATGGAGCCTATTATCTTAAGTTCTCACTCGTTTGTTACTATACGGGTCACAGCAATGAGGAATGAGACCCCACTGTAATACAGTATCAACTAGTACGGGGGTATTGTGACTGTTACTGACGGCTTTATATGTATATTGTAATGTGAACAGTATCATAAGCTAATAAATTGTGCACAAATAAATAAATAAATATTTTTTTAAACTGAATAAGTTTGCATTATGTTATTATGATTAGCACTCTTAGATAAAAGGTTATTCTAGCGAAATAATGTCAAATCTACTAAATACAATGAAAGTAAAAGACTGTGTGCCTATCAAGTCTTGAAATCTTGACTGATGAGAATTTCCGGGATCTCGTGTTTGTGGATTAAAACAACAAGTATCTTATCACTTTTAGTCCTAGTATACAGGGTGGCCATACCTGCTAAGCAGGCGCTCTCATTTTTTCCAGACTCTTTTTTGCCAAGCTGTATATACAGTTGTTGGTTGGTCAAAAAATAAATAAATAAAAGGTACTTTATCAAACAAAAATTCACTAGATGGCGGTATTTTCTTCAAACATGGCTTAAACGATGTATCTCTCAATTGCTTAATGAACACTTTGCGTCTTTGTTCAATTATATCGGCCCTATGGCCACAAACAATTTGCAAACATTCACATGATTTTTTTTTGATAATCAGCGAAAAAAACGTCTTTTAATTTTAATGTCAATTGTTCTGGGTCCATGCTACCCGTTTCCTTAACCCAGTCCAAAATCTGTCGGAAACCCTGTTGCATTGCATCACTTTGCATTACCAGTGCGCGAGTTACAGCTCCAAGAAATTTATCCGCGGAGGGTAGATGGGTAACTTTTCCTAAAGATTTAATTTCATCGTTTACTTCAAGGTCAACATATCCAGGACGGGCATTATAAACTTTTTGTAATTCCATGTATCGAACATTATTCCAATTTTCACTATTAAAATATTGAATTGAATTGAGTAAATCTAACTGATTTGACGGAGTTGCTGTGACAGCTGGCTCCTTTAATTGCGTTGCCAAATCAAAATCAAATGATTCAACCGGTACAGGATCTGACAACCTGTCGGTTACCGGTTGTCCATGTGCAATTTCAAAAGTATCTTCATTATAAATCGGATTATCACAATCATAATTTTCATTTTCATAACACATATTCTGAGGGTAGACGTAATTTTTTTTTTAAATCACTGACCTGTTTTGCAATCTTTTTGATTACCTTGCTTTGTCCTCGATGACGCTTACTTTTCTTCTTCTTACTGGCCTTCTTTCTTTTACGAGATTTATCCATCTGTTCAACCTCTAACTCTGACGCGCTTGATTCAGACGAACTTGAAGAACTTGACGAATCCGATGAGGAATCAGATTCTTTACGACTATGTTGTACTTTGTCCGCTATTGTTAGAATTTAAATTATTAAAGCAGTATATGCTTTAATAATTTAAATTCTAACAATAATTTAAACGCTAACAGCGTTAAGAAAATAAACTAGGTAGAACTATAATAAGTTTTTAAGAATGTAATTTAAATTATTGCAAGAATATCGAACGCTAACAACGTTAATTTTAAGTAGATGTGAATCGTCCGAAAACAGGATGCCAATAAACGATTTGGCGCGCTGCAGCCACCTGGTGAACGAAGCCGGAAATACGTCATCATAGTGTTAGTGTTGCAAAGGACTTGAGTCCTCGAGTCGTAATTTTAAAGACTCGAGTCAATTACGCAAGAGTCAGTGTGCTCAATAGGCTCGAAGTCTAGAGTCAAACACTCGAGTCTTAAAAAGGACTGGAGTCTTAAAGAGGACTCGAGTCTTAAAAAGGACTCGAGTCTTAAAATTAACTCGAGTCTTAAAGAAAAACTTGGAACATGAAGATGAAACTTGTAGCTCATCATTCGAAAAGACTCGAATAGAAGAATGATAAGTTCTAATGAGTGGTTATGATGTAATTATGCGTACAAATAATCTGACGAGTTATTCATAGACTCGAATTCATTTTAAGACTCGAGTCCTTTTTTAAGACTCGAGTCCTTTTTAAGACTCGAGTGGCTTGTAAATGACTCGGGCTCGGCTTGACTCTAGACTCCGAGCGCTTTCAGCACACTGAGTCTCGCATAATTGAGTCGAGTCTTTAAAATTATGACTCGAGGACTCGAGTCCTTTGCAACACTACTTAAGTGTTGCCAAGAAGGAGATAGTTGCATATACCTATAGGTGTGACCAGAAAACGGAAGATGCTTGACTCAAATTATGTTTATATGACCTTTTTATTTTTTTATTGCAAATAGTGTATTTGTGCCCTTTATTTTTATAACCAACATGGACATTGTACAGCTTGGCAAAAAAGAGTCTGGAAAAAATGAGGGCGCCTGCTTAGCAGGTATGGCCACCCTGTATACTAGGACTAAAAGTGATAAGATACTTGTTGTTTTAATCCACAAACACGAGATCCCGGAAATTCTCATCAGTCAAGATTTCAAGACTTGATAGGCACACAGTCTTTTACTTTCACTGTATTTAGTAGATTGCGCATTATTTCACTGGAATAACCTTTTATATATGAGTGCCATCATAATAACATAATGAAAACTTAATCAGTTTCAAAATTAAATAAATTACACTCAGGGATTGCCGATTGAACCAGATACACAAGACATAATGTTCAGCAATCGCATTTGCGGCCACCATCTAGGGTATTCACAACCATTCGATGGTTGGTATGCCTGTATCAAATTTGACATGAATGATACTGAACGAATCTTGTTAATGCTGACAGTTTATAGTCGACAAGAAGGCGACTTACAGCTGCTTACTGTCGGAAACTAATCGGAAGTCAGAGAGTACCTATAACATGTCGCATTCGAAAGGTACGGGCAATATCGAATAAACTTGAACAGTTGACTAATGAAGGCGTCAGGTATGTCTATGTGGGGTACAGACACCAGCACATCAAGCTACTCGAAACTATCAAAATCTCCCAATTTACATTGAACCGAATGCTTTAGCGACAAAGTTAATAATCTATGACAGATTGTAGTAGCGCGATGTGCTGGCGTCTGTACATAACATTATCACTATTTACAGGACAATGAAAATTAAATAACACGCTAAAATTTAGATTTTATTTCAAAAGAAAAACGTGACATAACATCATTCGTGTATTCCTTTTCGGTGCTATGATAGATTTTTTCCATTAACACTGATGTGTCAGTTTTACATTTCTTATTTATGAAATCTAAATAGTGTAAAAATATTTCTTAGACGTTTACGGCTCCCATTACAACCCGTCTCCCTCGGTAATATATTACGTAGAATAGGCACCTGAAAAATAATAAATATAAATTATACTTTTTTTTTACTGTGGTATGCGATAATAGCATTAACAAAAAAAAAAAAAATACTTGCCTGTTTCATCATAGTGTTGAAATTTTTTGTCTAATTAGACACAGATCAAAGTCGTCTAATTCTTTCTTCCGCCAACTGTTTTGGTGTTTCTCCAGGTGTAGAAAAAATCCTTAATTTTTTTCACCTTCATTAACAATTTCTCTAATTGTACTGTGAGATTTACCTTGAAAAAAATATAAAGACAATCATATTAATTCCATGTAGGTACATTTTTCAATTTCAAGTATCAAACATCAAGAGTTAACGTACACGCGATTTGTCAAACTAGAAAACATAACCTCAATAATCTATTAGTAAATAAAACAATAAAATGGCTTGAAACTTATAATACCGATAAAACTTAGTATTAGAAAGGAAAAACAATGACTGGCATTGACTAAAAGATAAATTACTTCGATAAATACCTGTCGTGTCGGCAGTTCTTTCGAAAACATTGTCAATCGGAGACAAAATTTGTTCCGCTTCAGATTCCGCCAAATTTCTTACGAAAACTTAGTATATCACAGCTCACACCACTACTCCTTATTGTTTTATTCATTTTTTATATGTTCAAAAGCATTAATAATTGATAGTTAATTAGAAATAAGTAAAATACAACTGGGAACATAACACAATGACAGATTAGCTACTTGTTGATGATAAACAAAGCAGTGTTGCCACCAAAAAAATATTTTAGTGCCAATGGTTACCACGACAGACTCTTTTTTGCCAACCTATACAAAAGACAAGGCAAAACTTATTGACACCTAAAATAATTTTATAGTCATTCTGACTTTATCAAAACAAAAACCTAGCCTATATCCATCTGCTTCGGTGCAAGTCAAGTGTACGAAGCGAGACGCCATGGGAAGCCGTCACCTCCTTCTGCGAAGCAGTCATGCCCGCAAAGGAAGAGGTGGACCGCGTGACGGAGAGACAGGCTATGCGCCCTCACGGCCCTAGCCACCGTAGGAGGAGACGCCCCGGGCGTTAGCCACCGCAGGAGGAGACGCCCCGAGCGTTCTGAGTCAATCATGGACTTCCGGCCACCGTAGGCTTGCGGGTGGCGAGCAATGGATAGCTCGCCACCCAGTAAGGACCAGGCCCGTGTCGACGGCGCGTAGTGTTCCACGCGCGCCTTAAGAGGGCTATCACAATTTTTCTTGAATTTGAGCGTTTTATTCGAGTTTTGATGTGTGATTATGCTTTAGGTATAGCCTAAAAAAAAAAACAAAAATATGACTAAGAAAGTTTGATAATTAATCTTGGGAGTGTTCTAAATAAATATTTAAATTTGTTCACGTACGTTAGTAAAATCCTTGTCTCTGTAAAGGATGTTTCATAAAATGTTGCTTTTGGGAGTCTTTTGATGCTTTGGTTCACCGAAGATATAATAATTTAATCATTTATAAAAATGTCCATGATACAACTGTATCGTCTACTTTGGAATGTTCAATTCAATTTATTACGATTCATACAGTAACAAACCAAAAATAATTCTGTAAAACCGAGAGTTACTGACAGTTTTCCGTACGAAACTATAATTTTTATCTATGAAAGTATAATCTAAATTCAATTAAAAAAAAATTTATAATGAAGGTGGTATTGTTACATTGCATGAAAAAAAATATTGGACTATTTAAATGAAAAATAACATTTCAAAATAATTGTTGTATGCAATGCAAAAATCAATATAAATCTTGTGACGCGCGGTATTCAACTTTAAAAGTTAATAGAACACTCCCAAGATTAATTATCAAACTTTCTTAGTCATATTTTTGTTTTTTTTTTTTTAGGCTATACCTAAAGCATAATCACACATCAAAACTCGAATAAAACGCTCAAATTCAAGAAAAATTGTGATAGCCCTCTTAAAGAGATGTCAGCATAAATGAAGGGGTTCGCTAGGACCGATGTCTTCCAGGGTCACAAAATTTGTCCGAAACCATATAGGCAACTGAAGGAACACGAGTGGGTTTTAGTGAGTAAAAGTCTGACAGGTCCTCCCGCTCCGCCCAGAATGGGAAACGTCATTTGATGATTTTCCACATATATTCATAGCAAAAAGGTCGTGCTAAACGAGTTAAAAAATATCTACTGCTACTACTCTTAGTCTGCTTCATCCCACAGCTGGACCAAAGCGCCTCTCCCATGATTTCAAGCTCTCAGCTCATGATCCAGGGCTGTGAACTAGACCACTGATCGTTTTCTACAGCTCGTTCTGCCATCATCATCATCTCCGTAGACATAAACTATACTATAAGTGTTAAAACCACCACCACCACCACTGTGTGTGTGTTAATCCTACATAAAAAGATAAATAAATACGCTTAATAAAATAAATCTGTTTTTGGTGTCGCGCAGTCGCGTCGGGTATAAGTAATGTATTGCGTTCCAGTCCAGACTGGAAATGGTAACACTTTGAACACATGCATTTCTCAAATTTTTTGCAAGATTATCAAACGTCAAGCAAATGGTGTTAAAATTTTCTTAAAACGTGGGTTTGTTTACTTTTCGATTAAATGAAAGTAAATAAGAATTAGTATTAAAATAAACGCTAGCTAATCAAAACATTAAGATGAGTGAGTCTCTATCTATTACTTCCTGAAATTGTGTCGGTATAACGCAATAAATATTATGATAATTTTTATTTCTAAATATTCTAGGTCAAGTATTACAGAAACTGCGGGACGTAAATCCAACCGACAGTGATGCGGTGAAAGAGGTGATAACGTCTTTCTTCCAGAATTTGCTCAAGCACACAGAAGAAAGCTGCAGCATATGGCTGCGTGTATTAGAATCCGTGATAAACCGGTAATATAACCTATAGATTCAGTATATTATGTAGTTTTACTAATCTATATAGCGTTCTCGTTTGCTCTAAGCCTCTGTGTGCAGGCCATGGTTGTGATAGTAGTAGAAAGGACGAGGGTCCTTTCTCTGTTTAATAAAATTACTTTATTTGGGCGCCCCGCCCACAGTTACATCTTCTCTTTCTAGTTGGAAGACTTCAAAGACTGACTGACTTATAAAACCTAATTATTAATAAAACCTACAACACGCAAATCACATAATCTGGGGTGTATATACAAGCATTGCTTAAAGATAAGAGATATTTCAATATTAAAAATGGAGTTGCTAATCATTGCTTAACTTTAAGCAATTATCACCAGCCTATAATCTTCTCACTGCTGGGACACAAGCCTCGTTTTGGTGAGGGAAAAGGAGTGGTTCATAATCAACCACGTGAGTCTAGTGCGGGTTAGTAGATGTCACATCCTTTAAAATGTTTAGTTCTTACACGTGCCGGTTTCTTCACAATGTTTTCCTTCACCATTTCAAGAATAGTGGTGATAAAATAATTACATAAAGTGCTTACTTGGGTTCGAACCCACAACTCTTAAGTTATGGCAGGTACCACTGGGCCACTACTGCAATTTAAGCAATGTTAATTTATAAAGCTCATGCCTGTCTAAAATAAAAATAAAAGTCAGTCTGTATCGTCCCACTGCGGGACAAAGTGCTTCCTTTCTTATTTCCACTCAATCCTGAGCCAATAAAGACCAAGCCTTCATAAAGGCATCAAGTTCATCCCGCCATCTATGCCTGGGTCTTATGTGATGCTATTGGATGCATTCCCATGGAGGACCATGCTGTAGATGTATTAGACCACAATGCATTCTACATTTTAAAAAAAAATAAGAAAAAATGAAGGATGCATTTTTTTAACTTCCTTTTATTGCAGTGTGTTCTGTTAATGGATTCAGCAATAGGTAGATAATGGTTCCTGATCTTACACAGTATACAAACTGCTGCCCCAACTAGCAAATATTACAGCTCATTCATGCTGGTTTTAAGTAAGGCAAAAGAGTAAATCGAATTTACACTTCCACTGTTGTAATACATTCACTTTTATCGTAGGTTCCCGAGGTACTGTTCACAGCATCGGCCAACAATAGAGAACTACTTGGCTCACTTCTTGAAATCCAGTAATTATTACAATGTAATTGTGGCAGCCAAATGTGCACATGGTTTACAGCAAGTAAGTGACTCTAGTGATAAAACCCTAACTTACTCTCTTCTGCAAGAAAAGTAGAATTATTGTTTGCGCATTCATTTAATTTCTTTTCAGACTTTTTTCTTTTTGCTCGGCTTCTAAGGTGTAAAGCGTGGTGTTATTTAGCTTTATAATCTTATTCAAGAATGGTGCTATCAAATACAAATAGATTTTTTAAATCTGACTAATGTTCCTGAGATTAAGAGCGTTAACGTGAAATCCACGGCACCATGTTTAGGTAATTGCAGTGCTCCTTCCACTCACACAGATACGCGCATAACTGTGTGCGTAGAGTTGGTGTGCTGCCCGTCATTATAGTCAAACTAACCCAAGTTGATCCTCAATGTTTAATGATACTTACTTATTTAATCGTCAGTTGATTTTTATTTACTATTCTTATTTTTATTACATGCTTGTGAAATAAAAAGGCAATTTTGGATACATAGTATAGTAAGTAGGTACTATTTAGGGGAGAAAAGTTAGAAATATTGTACAAATGTAAAATCCTACTACGAATAATATTATAAACACAAAGGTTTGTGAGGATGTATGGATGAATGATTTTAACAATTTACCGTAAGAACTACTGAACGAATTTTGATGAAACTTCAATTCATATCGATTACACATCAGAATACCATACAGATCATATTTTCAAATAATAATTATAAACGCGCAAGTTTGAGAGTTTATTTATGGATGAGTAGATGTATATTTATTACTCTTTCACAAAAACTACTAAATGAATTTTGATTAAAAATTGCTCATTTGATAAAAAAGTACATGAAAAAATCATAATGAAGGGGGTTCATCATTTTGAAGTCGTAGGAAGTCGCGATGGTCCTCTAGCAAATTATTAAGTATTCTAGTTTTGAAATAAAATATTTCAATATCGAAGAATTCTTTATTTATAATATTATATTTATTATATATAGCACTTGTATGTAGATTTAAATAAATGTTTTCCTTTACCGACTTTGAAAGATAACCGACACGTGTGTTCCACACATCAACAAGCTGGTTTTGGAAGACGAGGCTAAGTCCTGAAAAAAAAAGATAGATGTAATCCCATACGTAAATATGAAATTGTAAATAAAAAATACGTTAGTTGTGCTTTACCTTTACCTCATTTTGGATTTTAACATCTTCCGTACTCACAACAACATTATTTTCTTTACAATGCCTGAAGATAAAAAAACAGGATTTTATTTTACCCCTTTGTCTGCGTGATTAATATGTTTACTCATGTTGAATTCCAGCTTTCTAGTACTAAGGGTCTCTGAGCTAAGCCGCGGTCGGACAGACAGACAGACTTAGCGAAACTATAAATGGTTCCTCTTTCACTACGGAACCCTAAAAACATTTTTAAAAACAAGCTTTTAGTTAAATTCTCTAAAAAGAAGAAATAAAGTTTAAATTAAATCAAATCAATTAAATTATTATTATTACAATGCAAGTTAAAAAAAATCAGATGATCGACGGTTTAGTTTGAGGAAGTATTGTTTTTTGCAATTTCGAAATTGATCGTTTAGAAAAAAAAATGTATTTGAGTAGTACAATCACCCCCTAGAAGGAAATAAATTAATAAACGAGGACCTTATATAGCAAACTTCGATCAACAAAGATAACAAATCAAGTTCTATACAAAATATTATTTTACCCAACCTTTTAGCCCTAGCTTTAGCTAAACCTCTTGATTGAGTCTCTTCCTTTTCCTCGATAAAACTAGTTTCGTTTTTTTACTCTTATTCCCCATGGCACCTGAAACAATTTTTGTTGTTTCGAAAAACATTGTTTTCAATTATCTAAATAAAAAATAATTATTTTACTTACCAACCCAAGATCGTTACATCGCACTATAAACTCACTCGATGCCAAGGGTCGGGAGAGGTCACGCGTAGAGCACTGAGCGATACGTCCACTCTTTGAATAGCCCCGCGGCGGACTGATTTAAAATTATTACCGCGCACGGTTTTATAGTAGTTTTAAAATAATTGTAGAAAAATAATAAAACTAATTTAGTTGAAATTTTTTATTGCAAGTTTTAAAGAAGATGTTCTTCTATTACAATACACCTTTATTTTGTAAAATTAAATAAGATTTATTGGAAGAAATAATGAATTTAGCAACTGCTTTTTCTTGTTAATTTCACTTTGTTTATTGTTTTATTTATTATGTTAGGCGCTGAAAATCAAAAAAGTCTCTCTCAGTTTTTTGCTCAAGGATGTGAACAATTAAATATGTTTATTAGTTTGTCAATTTTATTAGTGGTTTCGGATATTTTAAGCTTCGAAACGACTACTGTAAAAGGATTTTAGAAAACACTGTTTGTTTATCTGGTTAGAATTCACAAATACTTTATTAATGTAAAAAGGTTTTCAGTCAACTTTTTAGACCGAAATATTTCCAACAATATTTAGTTATTCACACTTTCGTTAGATACGTTTTATGAGGTGATTAAATGGTTTGAAAAGTACGCTTTTTGGGTCAAACAACCAAAATCGACGTTAACGCTCTTAACAAGTTCAAATAAAACACACAAACTCTTCAGCCTTAGTATTAGATGTATTCAGTTTTTTCTTTTGTCTCCTTTTAAGTCTAGTTTAGCATGAATTTGTTTTAAAGCAAATAAAAATATTCTAAACTATTCTGCAAAAAGAAAAAAAAAACTGGTAGTGTCAAACACTACCAGTCCATCCATTATTTGAAAATGAATTTGGCTATAGCATTAGCACAGAAATTACTTTTATATAAAGTCTTGAATATATTTCAGCAAGAACATTTTATTATTCTATTTTTCAGATTCGTCCTTCTCAAGACAAGGTAGCTAGCCCGAAGAACTGCTGGAGGGAACAAATGGCTATATTATGCAACACAGCACACACACTCATTGAAACCATATTCTCCAACACCATAAATATTTACAAAACCAACACTAGTGCTAAGGTAAGGATACACTAGAATTCATCAATAAAGAAGACCAAAATAGATGTGAGTGAGTGCACCATACGCAACTGCTAGCATGCTGGCTGCCACTGCATAATATTAATTGTGCTATGCAGTGTTTGACTCTATGAAGGTGGCATAGTCCCTCAAAGTGCACTGAAGCCTCAAAAAATATCATCATCATCATTTCAGCCGAAAGATGGATGGTTGGACTTGGGCTTTCCCCAATCTAGGAGGTTTTCCATAATCGCCACGCTTGGTAGGCGGGTTGGGGATGGCAGTATGGCGGTAAAATGCATTAAGAACACTGCTGCCCATTCTCTAGTAAGTCCCTTAGTCGCCTGCTACGATTAGAGTTGCAAAGGACTCGAGTCTTCGAGTCCTAATTTTAAAGACTCGACTCAATTATGCAAGACTTAGTGTGCTCAAAAGGCTCGGAGTCTATAGATAAGCACTCGAGTCTTAAAAAGAACTCAAGTCTTAAAAAGGACTCAAGTCTTAAAAAGGGCTCGAGTCTTAAAAAGGACTCGAGTCTTAAAATGAACCCGAGTCTTAAAGAAAAACTCGGAGCATGAATATGAAACTTGTACCTCATCATTCGAAAAGACTCGAAAGAAGGCAATAAATTCAAATTAGTGGTTATGATGTAACTTTGCGTAAAAAAAATCTGACAAGCTATTCGAGTTTTTTCGAATGATGAGCACAAGACTCGAGATCATTTTAAGACTCCAGTCCTTTTTAAGACTCAAGAATGACTCGGGCTCGGCTTGACTCTAAACTTCGAGCCTTTTGAGCATAGTGAGTCTTGCATAATTGAGTTGAGTCTTTAAAATTATGACTCGAGGACTCTAGTCCTTTGCAACACTGGCTACGATACCTACCGCGTAAATAGGATGGTGCTATTCTTTGGGTCTGGCAACACATGAAACCGAGTGATTGTATAATACAAAGTTTCTTTTTATTTCTGTTTTCAGAAAAAAGATCCAGAACTATTGGCTAACAGTCCACTGACAAAGGCTCTTTCTAACATTTTAAAAGTAAAGAAATCCCAGGGCTCTAGCAATGAAGACAAAAGGATGGTATTATGTAATCAACTGAGGAATGTATTTGTCTTCATTCAAGCTATGCTTGTGTAAGTAATTATTTTGTTAATAATGTTTCTAACATCTGTACCTATGTCATAAGTTTCAATGAAAAGTGAGCACACATGGAAACATCGTTTTAATGAGAGGTGTAGACCGTTAGCAGCCTGTTCTTACTTGTTGCCTTTACATTACAATAGTTAAAATACGTTTTTATTTTAGAAACTAGCTTCTGCCCGCGACTTCGTCCGCGTTAAATTTCTTGTTCACACGACCCTTCCCGTCGCGTCGAATCGCCTACCCGTGCGATTTTCCCCGTTTTTGCAACATTTTTCATTACTGTTCCGCTCCTCTTGGTTGTAGCGTGATGTTATATCGCCTATAACCTTCCTCGATAAATAGGCTACCCAACACAGAAAGAATTATTCAATTCGGACCAGTAGTTCCTGAGATTAGCGCGTTCAATCAAACAAACAAACTCTTCAGCTTTATAATATTATTAGTATATTAGTTTTATTAGTATATTAGTATAGATAAGATTGGCAAAAATATATAAGCATTGGTGACCCTTACTGCGAGCAGTGATGGCGTAGAAGTATCGGCCCCGACTTACGAGTAGCAGGTAGTGGGTTCGAACCCAGCCAGACGCTTTACTTTGTGTAAATAATTTCATCACCACTGCTCTCAAAACGGTGAAGAAAAACATTGTGAGGAAACCGGCATGTCCTAGAACCAAAAATTCGAAGACATGTGACATCTACCAACCCCCCACTGGGCCCGCATGGTAGATTATGGCCCACATCCTCTTACCGAGAGGAGGCCTGTGTCCCAGCAGTGGGAACAATATAGGCTGATTATGAACCTACCTTTTGATAGCAGACCATGTATGAGTATATGTTTAACTGAGGCAATATGAACATTTCACTATGACATACTAACTCAACGATTTTGGAAAATAAAATCCGTGAATGTAACTTTATAGACAGCTTGCTAAGAAAATTGCTTTTACCCCCAGCCACTACGCCGGGGTGGTATCGGCAAATTAAGTTATGAAAAAATTCACAAACTACTACCACATATTTTTCACTTCAACCAACAATCCTCAGGGAGGTGTACCCAGTAGCCAAGCCATTGCAACCCCAGCTGATATTAGAAGTGATAGTGCAAGCACTTAGTGTGTCGAGCAGTGTCAACACAGATGCCAAGGAAGCTGCCACGGTGAAGACACAAGCACTTAGGACTCTGGATGCTATGATATTATGGTAAGCTATGCTGACACAGGTTCTATAACGCACTTATAAGATATACAGTAAAACCTGGATAAGTGGGATCTGAAGGGACCTATATTTTTTTATAGTTAGAGTTCGAAATAAATATATTCCCTGCCCAAAATAAAAGCAAATAATTAAAAAGAATTGGCAGTAAATAATGTTTCAAAACAACCCAAATCTCGCATTTTAATACTCGACAAAAATGTAAAGGGAACTCAATAATTAGATAATAATTTAAACATCTCTTTGTGCATTAAAATTTATGGAAAAGCAGTATTTCAACTGTAAAAGTACGGCTGTAAAATTAAATAAATTAACGAAATCAACACAATTTTACACATAGCCTCTTAAATTGTACATTTAATGTAACATTGTTTTGTCTTATAGCCTGGGGCCAAATCTCATTCCGTTCTCAGGACTAGTGTTCAGATTTGTGATGCAGACACTGAAATGGAGCTCAGAGAATCCTAGTGAGGAGTCAAGGTAATGTGAAGTACCTTATACATATAAAATCTTCTGACACCCGCTTTGCTTAGTGATCTGTGAGTCCTTTAAAAACCCAAATAGGCTTAATGCAGCCCCGGATCTTGAATTTTTTCGAGGCGGGGCAAAAACTGAAATTACCGCCCCCGCCCGACTATATTTTTATCTTTATCACTATCATTATTTCAGCCATCAGATACCTAATGATGGACATAGGCCTCACGGATAGAATGCCACAAGGATCTATCTAGCGCTGCTGTTTTTTTAGGGTTCCGTTGCCAAATGGCAAAAAACGGAACCCTTATAGATTCGTCATGTCTGTCTGTCTGTCCGTCCGTATGTCACAGCCACTTTTCTCCGAAACTATAAGAGCTATGCTATTGAAACTTGGTAAGTAGATGTATTCTGTGAACCGCATTAAGATTTTCATACTAAAATAGAAAAAAAAAACAATAAATTTTATGTTTCCCCATACTTAGAACTGAAACTCAAAAAAAAATTTTTCATCAAACCCATACGCGTGGGGTATCTATGAATAGGTCTTCAAAAATGGTTGAGGTTTCTAATATCATTTTTTTTCTAAACTGAATAGTTTGCGCGAGAGATACTTCCAAAGTGGTAAAATGTGTCCCCCCCCCCCCGTAACTTCTAAAATAAGAGAACGATCAATCTAAAAAAAATATATGATGTACATAACCATCTAAACTTCCACTGAAAATTGGTTTAAACGAGATCCACTAAGAAGTTTTTTTTTAATACGTCATAAATCGTAAACCGCAATTGACCTTTCATTCAATCAACTCAAATATAAAAATTAAAAAAAAAAACATTTAATTTCATAAACATAAACATTATGCATAAACCGAGGATACCTACAGGTTTGTACGGAACCCTCGGTGCGTTAGTCCGACTCGCACTTGGCCGGTTTTTTTTTTCAATGAAATCTCGCAGTTCAACCTATGAGGTTGTCGGCTGCTTAACCGGACTTGCCTGTGGCTACCTTAATAAATTAAGACCTCCACTCAGGGCTTAAAAAACTAAAAACTAGAGCGACTACTCGCTAAAGACACCCCCTGTGGGGTACAGACCTCGGCTTAAGGCATCGCTGGTAGAGGGCAGCAAGGGACGGGCTGGATCGGAATGATTATTATTATTTAGGGGCGAATTTAAAGCTACAGGCTCAGCGGCGCGGGCTGGCTCGAGCAAGGGTCGGGGCGGTGAGGACGGAAGGAAGGATGTGTGTCTTTAGTGTGCTAGTTAGTTTAATGCTCTCCTGGAGAAGGGTTGTAGCGGCATCGGGAATGGTTAGAGTATGCCGCGGTCGGTGAATCGTACTAATACGGGAGGCAGGGTAGCGGGCGGCTGCCGCGATCAGGGGATTGGGGTGCTTCACAGCAGAGTCAAAGAAACGCTTTGCAAGGCGTTTCATAAGCTGCTGAATGGTGGGCATTCTGAGATCTAGGTGGTGAACATATAAGGGGGCTCCCGTAACCTTTCTAAGGAAACGGTTTTGGAGGGTCTACATCCTATGGATGTGGTGTGGCTTAGCGTGCGTGAAGACGACGCACGCATAAGTCATGATAGGGCGTATCACCACGGTGTAGATACGCAATTTGCACCTAAGGGACAAATTGCTACGGGCGGTTAGAATGAAGTGGAGTCTACCAAGAGCGAATGCGACGCGCAAACGAGCCG
The DNA here is from genome assembly GCA_932294355.1 of Aporophyla lueneburgensis. Classification (NCBI taxonomy): domain Eukaryota; kingdom Metazoa; phylum Arthropoda; class Insecta; order Lepidoptera; family Noctuidae; genus Aporophyla; species Aporophyla lueneburgensis. The sequence continues at coordinate 25,514,732 of OW028753.1, forward strand.
TCGATATGTGCTCCCTGAAGGTAAGGTGGTGGTCGAGGATCACACCTAAGTATTTGGCTTGCTTCGCCCAAGGGACCGGCTTACCGTACATAGTGATGCGTCGGGAGTCGATAGCGGACTCCCGGCAACCGTAGGCGCGAGCTTGCGGGCGACGAGCAATGGGTAGCTCGCCGCCCGGTAAGCACCAAGCTCGGGTCGACGGCGCGTAGTTTTCCACGCGCGCCTCAAAGAGATGTCAGCAGAACTGAAGGGGTCGGTTGCCTGCCAGGGTCGCGAGATTGTTCAAAAGAGACACCATGACCCTAGGACATGGGCAATTGAAGGAACACGGGTGGGTTTAGTCAGTAAAAGTCTGACACGCACTCCGGCTCCACCCAGAGCGGGAGAAGTCATTTGATGATTTCCCATCCAAAAAAAAAAACCGTACAAAGTGATTGGACTGGGGAGGGGGGGAAGCAGCTTGCGCAGTTTCGAGAAGAGAACCGCCTAGCTCTTGTCGGGGTTGACCTCGATTCTCCATTTCCGGAACCAAGCGCCTAAGACGTTTTCGGAGGTTTGGAGAGTAGGTATGAGCGATAGCGTCCTAACAGCGACCGGTGGAGTAAATGGCTGTGTCGTCGGCAAATAGAGCCGACTGAGCCTTTTACTTTTCGGAATATCGCTGGTGAAAAGCGTGAAGATGAGGGGAGATATCACGGAGCCCTGGGGGACTCCGGCACGAATGGGATGAAGGGAAGAGAGAGAACCCTCGATGCGATTGCGGAAGGTGCGGTTCTATAAAAAGTCTCGTAGGATGAGCACGAGACGGTCAGGCACACCGTGTTGATAAAGCTTGTATAATAAGCCATTGTGCCAGACTTTGTCAAAAGCCTTTGCTATATCGAAGAACAACGCGCCCGTCATCGCACTACGCTGGAAGCCAGCGCTTTTGTGCTCTACGATGCGGTGGGTGTGTTGGGTTCGGAAACCAAACTGCTCGTTAGGGATAAGCCCCTTTGCTTCGGCACATAGGCTTTGAGATGCTTATGAATAAGCCTCTCGTCGATTTTGCAGAGAACGTTGAGGAGACTGATGGGAACGCTGCTCTTTCTCTGTTTACCCTACTTATGTACGCCGCCGCGAATGCATGCGTTGCCACGGTTTGCAATTCCTGCGGGCGGGGCGAGCGCGATTGACGTGGTTGTTGACTTATGCCTATGCGACTCGCGAAAAATAATTTATGCGTTTAAAGTACTGGACGTCTCAATGGTAAAGTTGCGCTATGATGAGTTATATCGTTACAACTCATAATTAACGCAAAGACCATACGTCTGCCAAGCTTGAATTTGCCGCCCCCTGAACTTGCCCCCCCATAGATCCGGGGCTGGCTTAATGCTCCAATATGTTTTTTCAATTAAAGGTATTTAACCGATTTCGGATAGATAACTTCAACTGAAAGAAGAGGTTATGCATTCGGCGACTTTTTTTTCTTTTCATTTATGTAAGCACCCCGATTTCTCCGTGATTATTGCTGGAATACTAATTACTTTTTTAAACGTTTTAGAAAAGTCCGAATCACTGCTTACAACAGTCTCACCAAGTGGTTGAGTATATTAAATGTGCATCGTGTATCAACTGAAGGCAGGGGACGATCGTGGGAGGAAGAGCTCACCAAACACATTATCGAAGACATCACTCCGGTGAAGAAGATTGTGCAGCTCACTGTAAGTAAATACAGTGAAGCAAGATACAGATGTGAAGTACCGCCATTTCATTTAATTGGAAGCTGGGTCCAAATATATGATGTGGTGAGTCGAACTACTGCATAGCTCTCTCAAATTAAATGAAGTGGCGGTACTTCACAGTCGGGTCAAATTAAATGAAGTAGCGGTATTTCACAGACGATTCAAATTTAATGAAGTGACGGTACTTCACAGCCGGGTGAAATTAAATGAAGTAGCGGTATTTCACAGACGATTCAGATTAAATGAAGGGACGATACTTCACAGCCGGGTCAAATAAATGAAGTAGCGGTATTTCACACACGATTGAAATTAAATGAAGTTCTTCACAGCCGAGTCCAATTATATGAAGTGGCGGTATAATGACCCGCTGCCCTTTATTTATACTTTACAGCATAGGTTTCCTTAATTATTCACAATAACATTATCCTTATAACATTGTTGCAGATGAGCAACCAGTACACTAAAAACTTGAGTAAGAAAGCTAAGAGGAAGTTAGCAAACCAGACACTTCAACAAAGTGCCATCGCTAGCCATAGTCCAGGGGACAAGAATAAGGCAAATGTGTGAGTATTACATTTCATTTGTCAATGGATGTTTTTTCCTTGAGGAATTCCCTAGTAAACTACTCATAGTCAGCTTACAATGCATCTACAGCGGACACAGTACCTACTCTCGGTGAGAGGTAACCCAGTGCGGGTTGGTGGATGTCATATGTCTTCGAATAATTAGTTCTAGGACATCACGGTTTATTATTTCATCTCTTCTGCTCTTAAGAGCGTTAACGTGAAATCCACGGCACCAAGTTTAGGTAATTGCAGTGCTCCTTCCACTCACACAGATACGCGCATAACTGTGTGCGTAGAGTTGGTGTGCTGCCCGTCATTATAGTCAAACTAACCCAAGTTGATCCGTAATGTTTAATGATACTTACTTATTTAATCGTCAGTTGATTTTTATTTACTATTCTTATTTTTATTACATGCTTGTGAAATAAAAAGGCAATTTTGGATACGTAGTATAGTAAGTAGGTACTATTTAGGGGAGAAAAGTTAGAAATATTGTACAAATGTAAAATCCTACTACGAATAATATTATAAACACAAAGGTTTGTGAGGATGTATGGATGAATGATTTTAACAATTTACCGTAAGAACTACTGAACGAATTTTGATGAAACTTCAATTCATATCAATTACACATCAGAATACCATACAGATCATATTTTCAAATAATAATTATAAACGCGCAAGTTTGAGAGTTTATTTATGGATGAGTAGATGTATATTTGTTACTCTTTCACAAAAACTACTAAATGAATTTTGATTAAAAATTGCTCATTTGATAAAAAAGTACATGAAAAAATCATAATGAAGGGGGTTCATCAGTCCTCATTAAGAAGCCTGGGCGCCCAGCGGACTCTCCGCCCGCTTACCGGCCCATCGTGCTGCTCGACGAGGTGGGCAAGCTCTTTGAAAGAGTGATTGCAGACCGCCTCGTCGGGTGGCTGGTGCGGGAGGGGCCGGACTTGTCGGACGGCCAGTATGGCTTCCGCAAGGGGCGCTCTACGGTGGACGCCATCATGCGCGTGCGAGCCCTCACGACGGGGGATGCAGTGGCCCGGGGTGGGGTCGTCTTGGCGGTGTCTCTAGACATCGCCAATGCCTTCAACACCCTGCCCTGGAGTTGCATTAGGGAGGCACTCCGGTATCACCGAATGCCGACCTACCTCTGTCGCGTGGTCGAGGCCTATCTGATGGATAGGGCCGTCATCTACCCCGGTCACGAGGGGGAATGGAACCGGCGAGAGATGTCGTGCGGTGTCCCACAGGGATCGGTTCTGGGGCCGCATCTGTGGGACATCGGTTACGACTGGGTGCTGCGCGCCGACCTTCCTAGCGGCGTCAGCGTAGTTTGCTACGCTGACGACACGCTGGTCCTTGCGCAGAGGAGGTCGTACGAGGCGGCGGCCGAACTGATGACACGCGGGGTTGCGACAATCGTCGATAGGATCCGGCAATTGGGCCTCGAGGTGGCATTGCACAAGTCCGAGGCCATGGGTTTTCATGGTCCTCGCAACGCGCCACCTGCGGGTTCCCAACTTACGGTAGGAGGGGTTCACATCGGCGTCGAGTCGACGATGAAGTACCTGGGACTTGTCCTCGACAGCCGGTGGAACTTCGTTGAGCATTTCCGACGTTTGGCTCCCAGACTGGAGCGGGCTGGGGCTGCATTAAAGCGGCTCCTGCCCAATCTGGGGGGTCCAAACGCCTCCTGCCGGAGGCTCTACACGGGGATCGTGCGGTCCATGGCCCTCTACGGGGCACCGGTGTGGGCGCCCTCACTGAGGCTGCGCCCAGCGCGCCGGTTGTTTGCGGCCCAGAGGGTCATGGCCATCCGGTTAATCCGGGGATACCGCACGGTCTCGTGCGAGGCGGCGAGCCTCCTTGCCGGAGTGCCGCCATGGGATCTGGAGGCAAAGGTCCTCGCGCACATGTGGGAGTGGCGCGAGGAGCCGAAACGCCGGGGCGAAACTCCGCTGCCGCGACAAATCGCGGCACGGCGGACAGAGCTCCGGTGTGATCTCATGGCGACATGGCCGGTACGATTGTCGCGACCCAGTGCTGGGCACGCCACAATTGCGGCGGTAAGTCGCCCCTTTAAGGAGTGGATAGAGAGGCGTCACGGCGTCCTCACCTTCCGCCTGACGCAGGTTCTCACCGGGCATGGGTGCTTCGGTGGGTTCCTGTTCAGGATAAAGCGGGAGGATACGTCCGGGTGTTTCCATTGCGAGGATCGTCTGGAGGACACGGTGGAGCATACGGTGGAGGTGTGCCCTGCCTGGGCGGAGCACCGCCGTGTCCTCGTGGAGGCGATCGGCGGCGGCGACCTCTCGCGTCCGGCCCTGATGCGAGCCATGGTACAGAGCGAGAGGGCATGATGCCCCTTAAACAAACTACTTTGGTAAAGGTTGCTTGCTAGTCATACTATGAAATACAGACTACGTAATTGCTCCAGCATAGCTGAAACCGAGATATTATTTTTGCAACGCCAACCGCTACACAAACTTGGGTATGTTATTCTATTGGCATTGTATTATTTTGTCTTTTAGTAAACGTATGGTCAACTTTGACATTCAAAGTTTGCTAGCCTACGAAATAAAGACTATGTAGGTGCTACACCGTAACTGAAACCTAGTGATTATGTTTGCTACGCCAAACACTACGTAAACTCCACTGCGTAATTTTGTTGGCATTTTATTATTTTATTTTATTAAACATACGGTCGACTTGAATATTAAGAACCTACCATTAAAATAGGCAATGAAGTTTTTGAGATGTGACAACGTCTCAATGTGATTATCGTTTTTAAGGTTAATAAACTTACAAGACCTACCTAATAAAAAGAACAACGTCTAAGGAAGAATACTCTAAAAATTGACACGTCGACTCCTTTCTGAGTCTGAGGATCTCCAAGGCCCAGTAAGCGGATAATATTAGCAAGTATCGGTTTTCCACCTTGTAGCATAAACCAATGTTGTGATACATACGGCGGAGCACCGCCGTGTCCTCGTGGAGGCGATCGGCGGCGGCGACCTCTCGCGTCCGGCCCTGGTGCGAGCCATGGTACGGAGCGAGAGGGAATGGGAAGCCGTCACCTCCTTCTGCGAAGCAGTAATGCTCGCGAAGGAGGAGGCGGGGCGCGTGAGGGAGTGGCAGTCTCTGCGCCGTCATGTCCCTAGCCGCCGCAGGAGGAGACGCCCCGGGCGTCGGGAGTCAATAGCGGACTCCCGACCACCGTAGGCACGACCTTGCGGGTGGCGAGCAATGGGTAGCTCGCCGCCCGGTAAGGACCAAGCTCGGGTCGACGGCGCGCAGTGTTCCACGCGCGCCTCAAAGAGATGTCAGCAGCAGTGTAGGGGTCTACTAGGACCGATGCCTGCCGGGGTCGCGTGATAGTTCGAAAGAGATACCGTGACCCTGGCACATGGGCAACTGATGGAACACGGGTGGGTTTTAGTCAGTAAAAGTCTGACACGCCCTCCCGCTCCGCCCAGAGCGGGAGAAGTCATTTGATGATTTCCCATCCTGAAAAAAAAAGAAAAAAAAAAGGGGATTCATCATTTTGAAGTCGTAGGAAGTCGCGATGGTCCTCTAGCAAATTATTAAGTATTCTAGTTTTAAATTAAATATTTCAATATCGAAGAATTCTTTATTTATAATATTATATTTATTATATATAGCACTTGTATGTAGATTTAAATAAATGTTTTCCTTTACCGACTTTGAAAGATAACCGACACGTGTGTTCCACACATCGACAAGCTGGCTTTGGAAGACGAGGCTAAGTCCTGAAAAAAAAAGATAGATGTAATCCCATACATAAATATGAAATTGTAAATAAAAAATACGTTAGTTGTGCTTTACCTTTACCTCATTTTGGATTTTAACATCTTCCGTACTCACAACAACATTATTTTCTTTACAATGCCTGAAGATAAAAAAATAGGATTTTATTTTACTCTTGTCTGCGTGATTAATATGTTTACTCATGTTGAATTCCAGCTTTCTAGTACTAAGGGTCTCTGAGCTAAGCCGCGGTCGGACAGACAGACAGACTTAGCGAAACTATAAATGGTTCCTCTTTCACTACGGAATCCTAAAAATGTTTTTAAAAACAAGCTTTTAGTTAAATTCTCTAAAAAGAAGAAATAAAGTTTAAATTAAATCAAATCAATTAAATTATTATTATTACAATGCAAGTTAAAAAAAATCAGATGATCGACGGTTTAGTTTGAGGAAGTATTGTATTTTGCAATTTCGAAATTGATCGTTTGGAAAAAAAAAATGTATTTGAGTAGTACAATCACCCCCTAGAAGGAAATAAATTAATAAACGAGGACCTTATATAGCAAACTTCGATCAACAAAGATAAAAAATGAAGTTCTATTCAAAATATTATTTTACCCAACCTTTTAGCCCTAGCTTTAGCTAAAACCTCTTGATTGAGTCTCTTCCTTTTCCTCGATAAAACTAGTTTCGTTTTTTACTCTTATTCCCCATGGCACCTGAAACAATTTTTGTTGTTTCGAAAAACATTGTTTTCAATTATCTAAATAAAAAATAATTATTTTACTTACCAACCCAAGATCGTTATATCGCACTATAAACTCACTCGATGCCAAGGGTCGGGAGAGGTCACGCGTAGAGCACTGAGCGATACGTCCACTGTTGAACAGCCTCGCGGAGTCGCGGCGGACTGATTTAGAATTATTACCGCGCACGGTTTTATAGTAGTTTTAAAATAATTGTAGAAAAATAATAAAACTAATTTAGTTGAAATTTTTTATTGCAAGTTTTAAAGAAGATGTTCTTCTATTACAATACACCTTTATTTTGTAAAATTAAATAAGATTTATTGGAAGAAATAATTAATTTAGCAACTGCTTTTTCTTATTTATTTCACTTTGTTTATTGTTTTATTTATTATGTTAGGCGCTGAAAATCAAAAAAGTCTCTCTCAGTTTTTTGCTCAAGGATGTGAACAATTAAACATGTTTATTAGTTTTTATTCGTGGTTTCGGATATTTTAAGCTTCGAAATGACTACTGTAAAAGGATTTTAGAAAACACTGTTTGTTTATCTGGTTAGAATTCACGAATACTTTATTAATGTAAAAAGGTTTTCAGTCAACTTTTCAGACCGAAATATTTCCAACAATATTTAGTTATTCACACTTTCGTTAGATACGTTTTATGAGGTGATTAAATGGTTTGAAAAGTACGCTTTTTGGGTCAACCAACCAAAATCGACGTTAACGCTCTTAAAACGGTGAAGGAAAACACGTGAGGAAACCGGCATGTCCTAGAACTAGAAATTCGAAGACATGTGACATCTACCAACCTGCACTGGTCCCGGGTGTTGTATTACGGACCACGCACTTTCACTAAGACGAGGCCTATGTCCCAGCAGTGGGAACATTATATGCTGATTATGATGACATACAAACATACATAGATCCGCTTGAAAATCATAACCCTGTCTTTGCTGTCCCGCAGTCAAGTAAAAACAAGGCTAATAGTTTATGGGCTAAAAATGAACCAGCATTTATTTATTGGTAGGTCTGATGAAACAAACGATGAAGTCGCAAATGCAGCTTTAGAATGTGTTGAGACATTCCTCACAGTCAGTGGCATCTTTTTGAAACCAACTACACATAAGGTAAGTTTATAACCAATGTCGAACGGAAGCCATTTCTTTTCTATAATGATACTTAATCTGTGTATGTAATTGCAATTGAGGAAAGATTAGAATAACTTCATACTCATGATACTGGTTTTTTCTTGGTTCTTATAATAAATACTAACTGTTACCCGCGACTTCGTCTGCCATCCAGGATGAAAACCCTTCGCCCATACCCAGGTCAGTGTATCTGTGTGCAAAATTTCACCCAAATCTGTTCTGCGCCTGTTTAGCGTGAAAGTGTAGCAAGCTTACTTTTGCACTTCATTTCGCACTTTGGCGAAATGTATGGGTACAATTACTCCTACATTATAGAATCCTACACACTTCTGCCCAACCTTTCGGAGAATACAAGCATGATGTATGAAGTATGAAATCTATGCATAAAGAATTGAGATTCTGGCTTGGCACTATAACTCTGGCTTATGGACCTAAGTTTCTTCAGCCCTACAATTTGATACATATCGTCATCAGATGATGACGAGAGAGAGAAGAGAGAGAGAGAGAGAGCGAGAGAGAGAGAGAGAGAGAGAGATAGATATCTCGCCTTTTCCCAACTATGTTGGGGTCGACATCCAGTCTAACCGGATGCAGCTGAAAACCATTATTTTACATGGAACGACTGCCTATCTGACCTCCATAACCCAGAAACTGGGTAATGCTACACCTTGGTAAGGATAGTTGTCAGCCTTTGGGGGTTACTGTCGACCCGTAACGACTGTCAAAGATCCACGGATGGTAGCCGAGACCACCGGGTTAATATAGCAGGGCGTGTTCTTGGTATGTGAGAGCGGTCACCCATCCACGGACTAACCGCGGCAAGCGTAGCTTACCCCTTCAGCCATCCAGGGCCAATCAGAGCACCGAACGCGGTCCATGCGTATATTCGAGATGGTTCAAAGAAATTGACACTGAGGTCTCTGATCCATCGAACCGTACCGTTATTCTGTTTTGTTGTTGCTGCTATAAGAATATGATTTTGGAGATCTTTGGTTTATACTGCATATTTTCTGTCCTCCAGACATTCCAGGAGCGTCTAGTCCGCGAGTGCTTCAACCTGGATAACTACAGCGTTGTCCGGTCTCTATATCTCCTGCGTGCATTGGACGCAGCCCGCAAGAACACCGGCACTACAGTACCGCCGCCGACGCAGTACTGCGTTCAACTCTACAGTATGCTTGTCAACAGTCGCTGTGATGAGGTAAACAATATAATCGTACAGATAAACATAAGCATAATCAGCCATTCCCACTGCTGGGACACAGGCGTCCTCTCGGTAAGAAGGAGTAGGTTTTAATCTACCACGCGGGCCCAGTGCGGATTGGTAGATGTCACATGTCTTCGAATTTTTGGTTCTAGGACATGCCGGTTTCCTCACGATGTTTTCCGTCACCGTTATGAGAGTACAGATATCCCAAGAAAATTATGCGCATATATATGAATAATCTAAATATATATTTGAATAATCATCAGAGAGACGATCCTCATAATTTTAAGAATCTTCACAGGCTGATCTCAGTCGGAATCTGTCAAAAATACCTCTGTTTTCCCTACATTTTTAACAAGTTTTTGACATTTGCTTGTCGCCGAGATGAGGACTGCGACTACAATTTGAACAATTGTAATTACGAGAATCGGCCTACTGATCTGATACTCAAAAGTTTTGGATACTTTTTTTTTGGAATTGCATAGTGGTTTTTTTTTTATCCAAAAGTTTGTAATTTTTTTTTTTATATAGTAGTGCACGTAAATGATTACAAAATTATAGATTTCAACTCTGTATTACAGTCACCGTCATAAATATCAGGACGCACAAAATGATCTCAACAATTAAGAAAATTAAACCTTATAATGTAACTCATACTTTTCTTACATACGTCATCTTAGCTGAAAATCACTAGAAATAAGCACTGCCACAACAACTGGTTATGCGTTTTCAGAGTAGCTTCTTTAGAGGGCTCTAGGTAACGGTATACCGTAGACCGTCAGACCGTCATCCGGTAGACCTTCACTAGAGGTATCGGAAATTCGAACATTCGTTTATTTTTTGGAGAAACATTTTGCTAAAGATATCCGAGCCAAGCACTCTTCACTCTTTCGTCTTTTTCTCTCACACTTACATAAAACTCTTGTTCACCCCACAGATAAGGAAGTTCTGCTCACAAGCACTGCTAGACATACGACTGCACCTGCACTGTTCGCCGCCGTCCATCAACTTCGCGCTAGAAGCACCACCCGATACTCAGGCAAACAAAAATAAGAGGAAGGAAATATCTGAGGAAAACAGAGATGCACTCGAGTCTATAATAAATGAAGGGTTAGTAGTGTATTTTGCGGTAACAAAAAACACCTTTAATTGCCAAAAGAAATGATCAAAAGGTGTTTTTGTCTGAGTACGCCACTTCATCTCGTAAAAAGTGTTTTCTTCTTTGAATATTTTGTCTTATTTCCTTGTCCTAGTTAATAATACAAATATAATATTAAACATTTGTTGCAAATGATATAAAATATAATATTCTTTTTACATTAATATTGTTAAAATTATTTTACAGAGCGGGACCTTCTACCGCCAAAGATGCGGTAGTTGAAATCATGGGCGAACCGTCGACTAAAAAACCGCGATTAGAGGAAGACAGAATAAGTATCAGCAGCGATTCTGAAGTGTCTGTAGTCATTCCTGATAGATCAGACGACGAGGTTGAAGAAATTGATGAAGAGAATAATGACTTGGATGTCGATGTGGATGTGGACGAAGTAGAAGGGCTTCCTGAACCTGAAGAGTCCAATGAAAAAACTAGCGGAGACGGTAAACATACTACAGATGTGACCGTGGCAGTTGTAGACTCTGTAGATACTACAGATGCTTACCAAAATAACAGGAAAAGGAAACTAAGTGAGTCCATCGGAAAAGATTCTATCTACGACGCTAAGACTCAAATTCCTTCAAACACCTCACCTGAAAATATAGGTGATGATCAACGCCCAGGGTCTTTGGAAATAGCTTATGATACCTCCATTGCATCGCCGCCTGTAGCGGTCCATATAGAAAATCTAGAAGAGGATAATCTACCTAGCACGAATGAAACGGATGACGTGCAAATAACTTGCGGACAAAATGTTGTACTTTCTCAAGAATTCGATAGTGGTGGACAAAATGTTGTACTTTCCCAAGTATCCGATAATGGTGGACAAAATGTTGTACTTTCCCAAGAATCCGATAATAATAGACAAAATGTAAGTTCTCAAGAATCTGACAGTGGTGGAAAAAATGTTATACTTTCCCAAGAATCCGATAATGGTGGACAAAATGTTGTACTTTCCCAAGAATCCGATAATGTTGAATTAGAGATTGAAATATCTACTGTGGACACTAAAGCAGCTAATAATGAAGAAAATGTAGAAAGTCAAGAAAATGGTGACGCCGTTGCACCAAATGAGAATAATATAGAAGTAAAAATAACTAGCAAAGAGATCAGTGTTGAAGATATGTTGGCTGATTTCGTCGACGAAGTTAATGAAGAGCCAAATTTAGTAGCCTAAACGTAAACTTGATTATTAAACATTTATAAGAGTACATTTGTGTATCCAATTCGTAATTAAATCGCTTGATAAGCTTCAATAATTTTATTGTTTTTATTTGAATACGAGATTTCATACATAGATTAATATTTTCGCTGAAACTAAACATAGAAGGCAAACCTCATGTAGGACAAGATTGTAGCAGGACATAAAGATGAAAACGTAACAACAGATGGGTTAGAGATCAACATGGCCAGCAGGATGCTTGACCTACATAATTTTCTATAACTCATTCCTTGAAGAATAGTACGTTAGTACAAACCATGTAGGAGTTGGGGTTGGTGCGAACTAGACTAAGCTCAACTCTTAACTGTTGCAAAGTACCCTTAAGATTCAGGGCCTAAGCCAAAAGGCGCTTGTCAGTTTACTTAATTTTTGGGAAGAAATGGTAGAAATTATTAATAATTTCTACCATGTTTAGATGGTTTGGTCATTTTGAGAGGATGAATGAAGGACTACTTACAAAAGGTATTTACAAATATGAGTGGAAACACCGGGAAGGGACGCCCTAGGAGGACAAATACAAATGACTTTATTGGTGATGTTCTTCAGAAAGGTCAGGTGCGTAGTATTCGCAACCGGCGTGTGAGTATGACCAATTGAATGAACCTTAACGAGGCTAAAGAAGTATGTAAGGATCGTAGCAGATGGCGTTCCGTAGTTTCTGCCTAGCCCCATAGGAAAAGGCGTGAGTTTATGTATGTATGTAAATGGTAGAAATGTCTATGGGCAACACCATGGACGTATTATACTAACAATACGTCCATGGGCAACACCGTCAAACAGGTGATGCATGGTGATGTTAATGCCAAATTTGACAGTGTCAAATTGACAGCAATCAAGTTATCAAATTGTTGTTTACTGAGAACACGAGATCTACGAGATTGCACACTATTTAATTAGAAGAATTCATTTTCAAAAATGGTTATAGCAATTGGATTCGAAGGAAGTGCTAACAAAATTGGCATTGGTATAGTCAAAGATGGAGAAATACTGTCCAATTGTAGAAGAACTTACATCACACCGGCTGGCGAGGGTTAGTTTTATTAATCTCTTTATTATTAGCCCGAAAACATCGAATAAGTACTTTTCTCGTTCAGTTTTAATATTACCTATCTCGTAGTTTCCAGAATACATTGTTAAACAGTTACCACACATAGTCTCTTTTGAATGAAATTGAAGGTTAGATTGATCATAATATTGTTGCTTCTATGGCTTTAGTCAGCTCGCAGATAGAGAGAGGCATGGCCTGCCTTTCATGTAAGCAGCATACCTTATAATCTATTCAATTTCCCTTTTGTTTTCTTAAGCCCATAAGCATAAAATACTATATGTCAAAAACAGCTCAAATTGAGATAGTGAAATAAATAAAAATAGAACCATAAGTTACACTTTACACTCTTATTTCCAGGCTTCCTTCCCAGAGAAACAGCAGAGCATCATAGACAAAACATACATGCAGTGCTGAAGGAGGCACTAGACAAATCTGGTATAACTCCTCAGGAGATAGACGTGATCTGCTACACCAAGGGCCCAGGTATGGGAGCCCCGTTAATGGTCTGTGCTATAGTGGCCAGAACATGTGCTAAATTGTGGAAGAAACCAATTCTAGGAGTCAATCATTGCATTGGGCGTATCCTTTTATAGTTAACTATAATAATAATATCTTAGAAAATAATGTTTACCAACAATTCTCACTATATTAAGTCAATGATCCTATATTCTTATATTGTTATGGATGGTTCATATAGATTTTACAAATATTAAATTTTACAAACCTAAAGAATGAATGCAGGGGAGTAGAGAGTGCACTGTAATCTACCATGTAGTCCCAGTGCATGATGCTAGATGTTATATGTCACCGGTTTTTTGGCTCTGCAGTTTTGGTTTTGAGAACAGTGATGAAATAATTTACATAAAATGCCTGCCTGGGTTTGAACCCCCAGTCTACAACTCGTTAGTTGGGTCCGTTACCACTGGGCTGCCACTGTTGCAATGCAATACCACCATAATCAAAAATAGAATCATATTCTAAAATATAGTAAAAGTAATAGTTAATTACTGTATTCATCTAAACAAACTTATAATATTTTTAAATATTAGAATATAAAAAAAAAAAAAAAATATTACTGTTATTATTATTGTTGGTAATAGTTTTTGGTATATTTTTAAATATGATTCTTTTGTACTTTGACCATAAAATTGCAGTTATTTGTGATTAGTGTATTTAGTGACCTTATTGGTGTTTGTCTTCAGAAGGGTCAGGTGTGTAGTACTAGTAACCGGTGTGCGTGTTTGACCAAATGTATGAACTTAAACAAAGCAAAAGGAGTATGTTAGGATCATAGCAGGTGGCATTCTGTAGTTTCTGCCTGCCCCCATCGGAAAAAGGCGTGAGTTTATGTCTGTATGTTTAATTACCCTGTTGAAATGAACCACCCTTATATTACTAACTGCATAAAAGCTTTAAACACAACTATTTTAATTCCTTAACACACAAACCAATAAACAGACATTGAAATGGGCAGGCTGATCACAAAGGCTAACAACCCAACGGTCCTATATGTGAGTGGTGGCAACACACAGATCATAGCATACTCCAGGAATAGGTACAGGATATTTGGGGAGACCATAGATATTGCTATGGGCAACTGTTTGGACCGGTAAGAGAATGTTGTTTAAAAAAAAAATGTAACTGCTTCTGATATTCATTTTGTCTACCAGTGATTATTATTATTTTCATTTAACATAACAAACACACTGAGAAGTTTGTCGAAGTTCTATGTCGTGGGTTGGAGCCCGGGCGACTGTCCACTTTATCTACTTTGCGTAAAAAAATTCATCACCGGTAGAGGAAAACGTCGTGAAGAATCAGCCTATAGTATTCCCACTGCTGGGACGCAGGCCTCCTTTTAGCCCTGCCAGAGTCGCAAAATTGTTCGAAACAGTTACCGTGGCCCTGGCACAGGCAACTGATGGAACACGGGTGAGTTTTAGTTAGTAAAAGTCTGACACGCCCTTCCGCTCCACCTAGAGCGGGAGTCGTCATATGATGATTTCCCACCCACAAACAAAACAAGGCCTCTTAGTGGGAGGGAGTGAGCCATAATCTACCACGCGAGCTAAGTGTGGGTTATCGGATATCACGTCTTCGAATTTTTACATGCATTTTCTTAACATTTAACTTTTCCTTCACCGTTTTGAGAGCAATGCTAATGAAATAATTCACACAATTTAATTTGTCTGCTTGGCTTCGAACCCACGATCTACAACTCGGTATTCGCGGCCATGCAACTGGGCGATCACTGCTCTTAAACATCTACAGTCCATGAAATTAAAGAGTCGCCAGTAGATATACTTGATGTTAAGTTTATTATTTTCAGATTCGCAAGAGTGCTTAAACTATCTAATGCACCAAGTCCGGGCTATAATATTGAACAAGCTGCCAAAAAGGGGACGAAATATTATCAGCTTCCTTACTGTGTAAAAGGTACATACTGTGGATTACAACGAAATTAACTTCATGCTATAGAGTTTTTTTTTATTGTCATTTTAGGGGGTAATAATATTCTATTCTATATTTGTTTATTTTTTTTGTCTTTCAGGCATGGATGTAAGCTTCTCTGGAATTTTATCATACATGGAAGATAAAATTGATGAATTACTAAAAACCTACACTCCTGAAGACTTGTGCTATTCATTGCAAGAGACTGCATTTGCAATGTTGGTGGAAATTACGGAGCGAGCGATGGCGCACTGTGGTTCGGATGAGGTAAAGACCTTATCTATGTACAAAATAAAGAGTACTGTAAAACCGACGTATTTCTCATAGCACAGTATGTCATAGTAACTTGTTTTCTATGAAAATTTTAATTGATTGGGAACCTATTACGGTTAAAAAAATACGGCAATAGTATTACTTACGACCTTCTGGTACAGAGAATAACGAAATCTTCCGCGTCCGAACCAATGTCCTGTGCCCGATTTCGGTAATTATAGCTGCCAAAAGCAAGTAACTAATATAAAGTAACTAATATAAATGCAGTGGTGGCCCATTGGTAACGGCCGCGACTTACAAGTAGTAGGTCGTGAGTTCAAACCCAAGCTGGCGCATTACTTTGTGTAAATTATTTCATCGCCACTGCTCTCAAAAACGGTGAAGGAAAACATCGTGAGAAACGGCTTAGAACCAAAAATTCGAAGACATGTGAAATCTACCAACCCGCACTGGGCCCGCGTTGTGGATTATGGCCCACTCCCTCTCACCGTGAGGAGGCCTGTGTCCCAGCAGTGGGAACATTATAGGCTGATGATGAATATAAATGAGAAAGTGAGTTAACGCCTTCACGCTAAAACTGTGGAACGGATTTGGATTAAAGGCTCACAGGTAGACCATGACCTGAGTAAAAACATAGACGACTTTACAACCTGGATAGTGGTCAACCGCTAGTATTTGATACTTTTACATCTTTGGCTGTATTGTTGCAGGTCCTAATAGTAGGCGGAGTCGGTTGCAACGAGCGTTTACAAGAAATGATGGGAATTATGTGTGCCGAAAGAGGCGCGAAGCTATTCGCTACAGACGAACGATTCTGTATCGACAACGGCGTTATGATCGCGCATGCGGGCGCTTTAGCGTTCGAGTCGGGAGCGACGATGGACTACAATGATTCTACTATAACACAGAGATACAGGACAGACGATGTCTTAGTTACGTGGAGAGATGATTAAATACTGAAATGTTAACTTTGGCGTTTGATTTTATTAGTAAATAATTATTCATAGACGAATGAATATTAATAAATTGGGATAAGGTGAATGATGAGACAAGTTAATATATATATATATGTATATATTATTGAGTTCCCCTTTATCTCATCTTATTCATCATCGTCGATCTACCGTAATCTATACTTCATTCCTTACGGCATTTAACTCGATCTTCGGCTACTCTTGTCCAGCTGCCAACAGCCACGCTACCTATCCTTTGAATAAGGCGTCCCATTTTAGATTTGTGGTCCCAGCTTACGTTTGCTGATTCGTGGACTTTAAAATACACCTATCTGTTTTTTTATATCGAGTTGGAAATCCTCATGAATGTCCTCCGTCCTGGGGTGGGAGGAGGGGTCTGTCAGACTCCTACTCACTAAAACCACCCCGGTGTTCCTTCTCACACCTACGTCGGGGACCACGGGAACTAATGCGTCTTTCGCGATCCCCAAATGGTGCCAACCAGCCTCTGCGGGCCTCCTCACGTTAGGGGGAATGAGTTGTCAATTTTACTGAAGAGCCATGTCGTTTTTGTTACAAAAACGTGTAAAGTTACAAAAACTTTATTAAATCAACCATTATATTTGTTCAAAATAAGGACATCACTGCAAACTCATCGGGAGCATACACGCAACAAATAACATTACAAACAAGATACCATTATTATTGCATTTTCAAAATAAATTACTTTATAACCATATTGATTGAACTCTTGAGGAATATTGATAAAACTTAACAAGTAAGATTTCACTTACAATAATATAAATAAATACTACAGAAATGCAGACGGAGATATTGTCAACACCGAACTATACTTCCTCCTCTATTCACAGCATTATTATCTACAATCACTCCAAAATCGATTTATATTTTTACAATGTTAAGTTTGTCCAGACTGATGCAGCACTTGTAAGAGCAATACTAAAAAACGCGCGAATCTTCATGCTGTCTAGACAACCTTTTTAATACCCATTTATTTATTTATAAGCATTCCATACCCACCACTGACTATTGCTTTTCATTTTATTCTAAAGAATATTTAATTTGAATGATTACAATGTTCTTATAGAATTATCATAGTATGATACATATGTATAATTTATCTCTGTACTTTTTGTTTTTGCAGGCAATTTATTTTTTCACTTAATACTAGTTAATTTAAAGGGCAGTGCTGAAGTTATACAATATTTATGAGATGATTATTTTATGTTACCGTCTTCTTTGTAAGTTTCGCAGATTTTTATTTGAAACGAAATTGAGGAAGTAACCTTAATATTAAGACAATAAGTTACTACTAGAATTAAATCATTGGAAGGTTTGCCAATCTTTCTTATTGTGCATTCGAGCCTTATAGAAGTGTGGAGCAAAGGAACAATTTCATTGAATATGTGATTCATATAAAATTTATACAAATATTGCTTTACAAATGGTAGAAAATTTTAAATTAGCCCTAATTGGCACTGGCTAGAAGACTGCATGCATTTAAAATTTAGGATTATGTAATTAATGTTTTATTTTATAGATTTAACACTCAATGTCTTAATTGCAAACATAATCCAACATACGATATTGATATAAATAAATGTTTGCAAAATTATATTATGTCCTTACAACAAGAAGCATATAAGTGAATGATTAAAGTACTAGTAAATGCATCAAGCCTGTATAAAGTATTTAATAACATTCATTTAACTTATGTCTTATTGCAAGGACTCTAGGATAAAACTTAGAAACAAATAGAAATGCCTAAACAATCCGACTGATGGCTTAAAAGCAACAACAAAAAAACTTAATGAGCTTAAAGTAAAAACCACTTGGAACAGTGTTCACATATTTTGTACTAGGACTTTCTCTTGCAAGTCACGGCTTGATACTGTAGCACTGAATGATAGGTTTACTTTTTGTCTCATAAATTGTCTGCAATGTGTAGTCCTGTGTAAATAATGATCCATGTTACCTAGAATTAGACAAAAGATTTAATAACAAAACTATCAGTCAATTTTAGGTTTAATGACAGACAGACAGTCAGTCAGTGTGACACAAGATAGAAGAAGTATCACATAATAAACATTTACATAGCATTGAATAAAGTCTTCAAGTTTTATCTCATTCAATGTTTACTTTTTATAGCCTTTTATAGGCGAGAATAGATAGACTACTTGATATTTAGCATTGACTTACCAAAAATCCAGCAAATGAAGTCATAAATCCCTCCTTTGTAATTTCCCAAATGCCACCATACTCCTCTTCATCTATGTTTTGGAAATTATTCACATAAAAGTAAATAACAGCTGCATTCACTAGTACGAATCTGAAACAACATATATTATGAACTAGATATCAACATTATTCATGAATTCAGTAATAATCTAACTGGAATTTTTCTATCAGAAATAGTGTATAGGCACCTAGGATACACTAAAATCGAGTGACAATTGTAAATGAATGCTTACAGGAGTAAACCAAGGAATCCTTTCATTGGTAGGAGGCCCCAAAACAATCCCAAAATAATGCCCATAGCTTGACGCATCCAGTAAATAACGTCTAGGAACTCTTCCTGAAAGTGCCAAACACAATTAAATTATCAATCAACCATATTTTCATTGACGATTGTAAGCAGTCTCGTGATCCGAAATCTAACCTTGTCTGGCCATTCGGCGTTCGCAATTAAAGCTCTCTTCCATGCTGATTCGATCGTTTTCACTTTATTGCCTAAGTCGGAAGTTTTGCTTTTACTCGACATGTTTAAATAAGTTATTTTCTTTCAATTTATGAAATTAATTCATATGATTGCTGGAATCAATAAGTCATTTCACGAAAATCGTACACGTCACTGTGACATTGCTAGATAATGTTAACAAAAATGTCATCGTACTTTTTTTATTTTATGATTAGGAATGTGGCCTTTGTCATTCAATGTTGCATATGGAAAAATGATTACTGTAATGGTAGAAAATAAAACAATATCAAAACGGTGAGTAAAAGACACATCACGTAGTCTAATGGGGTAGCAGAACATAGGTAGTCACAGGACTCACAGGACTAAATACTTTGAAATTGAGTTCATCAGTTCCCGGAAGACATCCAGATTAGAAAATAAATAAGAGTTTGAGAAGTCGGAAACATTTGGAAATGATGAGTCCATTCACAGTTATTTTACCTCTAACTTTGAATTACTGTCAAAATTAGTGATTTTGATTGTCCTTGTGCAATCAGGTTGTTATAGTGTTGCTGCCACTGGCTAATCACGTGATCTTTATTATAGTTGCAATAATATAGTAAGATACTTTTATCTATTGCAATGAGGTTGCTGCTGTTAGAGAAATTCTTACACTTTCCGTTTCAATTGCTATGGTCACGGCATCTATAATTAGCCTTGCCCGACATTAGAAAATATGATAGATAACCATTCAGTATTTAATTTCACCAACTTTTAGGGGAGAACCACACACAACCTTATTTATCCATATTAATATATAAAAATAGGAAAGTGTGTATGTCTGTGTGTCCGTCTTTCACGGCAAAACGGAGCGACGAATAGACGTGATTTTTTTAGTGGCGATAGTTGAAGGGATGGAGAGTGATATAGGCTACTTTTTTTTTCTTTTTTATATGGCTGGGGTTGAACTTAGAAAAAGCCGTGCTTTGCCCATGTTCGCGTGTGTTCAATGCCCAGAATCTTTACATCATCTTCATAGTGCAGTGCGATGCGCGGTCATATACGGACGTGTTTCCGCTGTGCACGGAGCGAATTTTATTCACGTGTAGCGCGGCCATAGCCGCTGCCCGTACTGTCACTATGAGTTCCAAACTACTCATAGTCAACGAATTGCTGGCGTTCCTAGTCCATGCCATCGACTACATGGACGAGGTGAGCATCCTGCAGATATGCCGGTCCAATTACAAGGAGGATGAGATCAGGAGTGGTAAACTGCTACTGTTCCAGTCACTTGGAAAGCTGGACCAGACGCCGTCTCGCCGCAGAGATGGAACTGAGAAGAGCATTCAAGATATTCTTGATATGTTGAAGAAGACCGACCCGGACGACGTGCCAGATTTCGTGGCGAAGGAGCTGGGTAAGCTGCCTCCCATCACGTTCGATCACGTCGACGTTACACGGCTGCTAAAGGACATCACTACCTTGAAGGTGGAGATGACCAAGATGCAGTCCCGTATGGAGGTTGCGGAAAAACCAACACTGAACTGCGAGCGGAAATAACAATGTTGCGCAAAGTGGGTTCAGTAATTGGGTCACCTGAGGCCTCTAATGTGAATACACGTCGAGGGGCGCAAATTGCATCAATCGGCAGTTTAGAATCGGCGAACACAAGTGCGTCACCGGCTGCCGATAATGTTGACCAAGCGCTGCCCGCCGCCGCCGCCATCACACGTAGGTACGTCGACCCCAAACCGTGCCTACGCCGCTATTGTCACCACGAGAAAATCAGGTGTGTCGCAGTCTATGCGGCAGAATAAAATTGGGGAAAACCAGACGAAGGTTGCACTACCTGCCTTGGCTGCGGTCCGTAGCTCGTTGCCGAGATCGGGCCAAGTTGATGAAGAGGGTTTCACGAAAGTGGAAAGGAAGAAGAAGAAGCCCTGTTCACGAAACCAGTGTGGAACAGCTCTGAGTGGACCCAACATGCTGCTGCGCCCTGCTGTGCCTACGACGCAGCTGTATATTTCACGTCTGCATTACACCACGAAGGTTGAGGAGATCGTGGTGTATGTACGAGTGAAAACGAACTTCACTTTGAGGGTCGAGTAGTTGGAACGCGCCACAACACGAATTTCAAGTCATTCGTGGTGCGAGTTCCAACTCTTCAAATCGAGACCTACCTCAAAGCAGAGTTTTGGCCGAAGGGTGTCGTGTATCGGCGATTCCGCGGAAGGCTACGCGACACCACGCAGCGCAACACGACGCCGTCACTTCGTGTACAATAGTTTTAAATTGTTTTTTATTTGTATGTATGTTAGTCTGTAAGGTATTTATGTTATGGGTCTTTGTAGCCCGAAATAAATTGATTTGATTGATTGATTTACATTCTATCCCCAAATGGAAAGACATATACAGCTTGGCAAAAAAGAGTCTGGAAAAAATGAGGGCGCCTGCTTAGCAGGTATGGCCACCCTGTATACTAGGACTAAAAGTGATAAGATACTTGTTGTTTTAATCCACAAACACGAGATCCCGGAAATTCTCATCAGTCAAGATTTCAAGACTTGATAGGCACACAGTCTTTTACTTTCATTGTATTTAGTAGATTTCGCATTATTTCGCTAGAATAACCTTTTATCTGAGAGTGCCATCATAATAACATAATGCAAACTTATTCAGTTTAAAAGTTTATTTATTTATTTATTTGTGCACAATTTATTAGCTTAAGATACTGTTCACATTACAATATACATATAAAGCCGTCAGTAACAGTCACAATACCCCCGTACTAGTTGATACTGTATTACAGTGGGGTCTTCTTCCTCATTGCTGTGACCCGTATAGTAACAAACGAGTGAGAACTTAAGATAATAGGCTCCATAAGAAAGAAAAAAGAAACAAATGAAAAAACTTACAATAATTTAGCAATTAAATGAATACACTTATTACTATTTTTGGCTTGTCTGTGATTGTGATGTTTGATAGTGTGTCTGTATGTATGAATGTATGTATGTATGTATGGAGTTTGCTATTTCAGAATGATTAATGTGTCTTCAGTGCTATTATAATCTAAGCAGAGTAAGTGGCTTCGTAAAATCTTTTTAAATATGGGAGAATTATATTTCCGAAAACCTAGAGTTACATTAAATTTATTATAATTATACGGAGCTAGAAAGAAAAGAAAACGCTGGGCAAATTTTGTCCTATGTATAGGTTGTTTGTAGACATTGTAATTAATTAAATTACACTCAGGGATTGCCGATTGAACCCGATACAAAAGACAATGTTCAGCAATCGCATTTGCGGCCACCATCTAGGGTATTCACAACCATTCGATGGTTGGTATGCCTGTATCAAATTTGACATGAATTAAACTGAACGAGTTCTTTTAATGCTGACAGTTTATAGTCGACAAGAAGGCGACTTACAGCTGCTTACTGTCGGAAACTAATCGGAAGTCAGAGAGTACTTATAACAAGTCGCATTCGTACGCAAAAAAAAAAAACGCAAGGTACGGGCAATATCGAATAAACTTGAACAGTTGACTAATGAAGGTGTCAGGTATGTCTATGTGGGGTACATAACATTATCACTATTCACATGACAATGAAAATGAAATAACACACTAAAATTTAGATTTTATTTAAAAAGAAAAACGTGACATAACATCATTCTTGAATTCCTTTTCAGTGCTATGATAGATTTTTTCCATTAACACTGATGTGCCAGTTTTACATTTCTTATTTATGAAATCTAAATATTGTAAAAATCTTTCTTACACGTTTACGGCTCCCTTTACAACCTGTCTCCTCAAACTATAGGTAATATATTACGCAGAATAGGCACCTGAAAAATAATAAATATAAATTATACTTTTATTACTGTGGTATGCGAATAACAAAAAAAAAAAAAAAATACGTGCCGGTTTCGTTATAGTGTTGAACTTTTTGTCTAATTGCACACAGATCAAAATCGTCTAATTCTTTCTTCCGCCAACTGTTTTGGTGTTCCTGGTGTAGAAAAATCCTTAATTTTTTTCACCTTCATCAACAATTTCTCTAATTGTACTGTGAGATTTACCTTGAAAAAAACGTAAAGACAATCATATTAATTCCATGTAGGTACATTTTTCAATTTCAAGTATCAAACATCAAGAGTTAACGTACACGTGATTTGTCAAACTAGAAAACATAACCTCAATAATCTATTAGTAAATAAAACAATAAAATGGCTTGAAACTTATAATACCGATAAAACTTAGTATTAGAAAGGAAAAGCAATGACTGGCATTGAATAAAAGATACATTCCTTGGATAAATACCTGTCGTGTCGGCAGTTCTTTCGTAAACATTGTCAATCGGAGACAAAATTTGTTCCGCTTCAGATTCCGCCAAATTTCTTACGAAAACTTAGTATATCACAGCTCACACCACTACTCCTTATTGTTTTATTCATTTTTTATATGTTCAAATGCATTAATAATTGATAGTTAATTAGAAATAAGTAAAATACAACTGGGAACATAACACAATGACAGATTAGCTACTTGTTGATGATAAACAAAGCAGTGCTGCCACCAAAAAAATATTTTAGTTCCAATGGTTACCACGACAGACTTTTTTGCCAACCTATAATATGGTCTACAGTAGCGTATTAAAATAACATTCTGTTCCGAGTTCTCTTCTGTGTTCTAAATCAGGAAAGGGGAACCGTGTTACCCCGAATTTAATGCGGGCGAAGCCGCGGGCAAAAGCTAGTATTAAAAATAAACGCAAAACAATATAAAAAACAATTTATTAAAAAAATGCATCACTGACTCTAAATGTTACACGCTTATAACGTAGCGGCGACCCTATTCTTTATTCTGTTGAGCCTCTCCGCCTCCATGCTCTTGGTGATGTCCCAGCACTCTTTGTTGAGGGTATCCAGCCCTCGTGAAAGGCTGATCAATCGCGCAAGTACAAGCAACCGGTGCAAATCATCGGCTGTCACTGGATTATCCGAATCTGATTTGCTTCTCATTTCTATGAAATCGTCTTCTACATACTGGAATAAAGAAAGTTTACGTAAATATAGGGTGAAGTGAGGGTTCTGTGTGGTGCCGTACGTAAAGAATAACATCACCCCATATCTTCCTGTGGGTGTCGTAAAAGGCGATTAAGGAACTTACTAGAGAATGGGCAGCAGCGTTCTCAATGAATTTTACCGCCATACTGCGATCGCCAACCCGCCTGCGAAGTGTGGCGATTATGGCCATATTTGCCATAATCGCCACATTTCGCAGGCGGGTTGGCCTATAACAAAAGGATCATCAAATCGGAACCTCGAAGTTCGCCTAACCCAAAGCCTCATATTAAAATGTAACTCAGACTCCTTACAATTATATAATAAACAACTAGCTGACCCGACAGACGTTGTCCTGTCTTAACGATAACTAATTAATTCGTATTGGTATCTATATATCTTTACATATTATAAAATAAAGTCACTTCGCTGTCTGTCTGTCCCTATGTATTTCATATCTTTAAAACTACGCAACGGATTTTGATTCAGGTTTTTTTAATAGATAGAGTGATTCAAGAGGAAGGTTTATATATATATATAACATGTATAATATAGTAAAGAAACGCTGATAATTTTAGAGGTTTCTAATGTGATGTCATAAATAAACACATTTTTTTGCGCTTACATTGCGAACGCTGGCTGAACCCTACGAAATAGCTCAAAATAATATACTACAGTATTGTACACTTTAAAAAGTTCTACAAAAAAGTCCGCGATGGTATATGTCTAACTCTTAGGGATAACCCATAATAACCATTTTTATCCTTTACTTTTTACGAGAAATAATGGCTTATTTATGAATGCTTTTTTAAGCAATACAGCATTAATCCTTATGCAATTAAGTACCTTAAATAAATTGTGCATTTCATGTAGATCAAAATTGCCCTTTACAGTATATCATTAAAATTAATATTTTAGAAGATATCAGAGATTATAATAAAATCGCCGCAGAGCGGCTAGCGGGCCTTCCCGCGTCCGGCCGCTGTCCCGGTTGGTAGCGGGCGGTCGGGTAGTGCAGGATTAATAGGATTGTAATATTGTAATTCATATTACTTTGGCTTCATAGTAAATGCGAATATCATGTGTGTTCGAAGTACTCAAAATAAAGCTAATTGTATTATTCCAAGTAAGAGACCGCGAAATATGGCTTAGAAGTTTAGATTTTTGGATGGATTTGGATTTTTGGTTATCCTGGATACTTACCATATATAGCATACCATAGATATTTTATCCCGGTAGTAGTTTCCCCGGTGATATTGTTTAATTTGGTGTCTGGTAAATAACTGAGTGTTTATATAGGTAGAATAGGAGCGTTAAGAAAAACCAGAAACACTTATTATTCAATTCAATCCAGCCCTATGTCGCAGTCTTCTTACTCTGAATACTATTAGTTTTATTTTAAGTACATCAAACACAAGATATGTAAGGATCGTAGCAGGTGGCGTTCCGTAGTTTCTGCCTAGAAAATAATAATAAATATCGTAATTTTATGTATGTATAACATGGATTAATACATTCTTACCGCGGTAATACGTCCTCTTGCGATAATTTCCGACATCTACGCGGGCGAAGCCGCGGGCAAAAGCTAGTATTATATAAAAATGAATCCCTATTTCCCTTGGTTACACCATCACGCGTAAACTGAACTGGACCGATTTCACTTTTTTTTCACTTTTTAAATTTTTTTCTTTCATAAGAACCTCCTGACAATAACAAACACAACCAAAAAAAAAGTGAAATCGGTCCAGCCGTTCACGCGTGATGGCGTGACCAAGGGAAATAGGGATTCATTTTTATATATACAGATAGATAAGCATCTTCTTTCGAGCAATACAAAATACAAGACTTGCGCGACTTACAAGCTTGTAAGTTAAACCTGGCACCATTAGCAAAATCTTCACTAAACTGACGTAAACACTCAATTAAAACAGGTTCATTGAACTCCAAGAAACAATGTAAATGATAATTCACTCTTTTAGATGTATGTGACTGTTCCAATCCACCAACATATGTCAAAACGTTTTCAAAATAATCAAATAAATAATGTCTACAATCATTAACAAAATCAATTAAATCAAAGGTTAAAAAGAATAAAGTGCCAGGGCGCAAAGACATCTTCTTAGACACAGTGCCAGCCTGCAACTGAGCACTCACACCACATGTCTCCACACTGTCAACAGGACTTAGAAAATTCGAAGGACGCCCTGCTGCGTTATCAACGGACGCGCCGGTAGGGTGTTTTTGACCGGCGCGATGCGTGGCTGACGTCATCTATTTATATAAAAATTAATCCCTATTTCCCTTCGTCACGCCATCACGCGTTAACGGCTGGACCGATTTCACTTTTTTTTTTGTTGTATTATTTGTTGTTGTCGGGAGAAGGTTCTTATGAAAGAAAAAAATTAAAAAATTGCGCGGAAAATTAGAAAATTTAAGAATACAAAGTCACTTCTAACATGGGTGTTTGATAGCTAGAAAACGCTTTATGTCTTCGAAGTACCAGGTCAGCATAATTTGGTAGGAGGTCGCCTATCATGGGTGTGTGGTAGCTAGAAAACGCTTTATGCCTTCAAAGTACCAGTTGGTCATAACTTGGTCTAACATAGGTATATGGTACTTGATGCTCTTTGCTTTGTGTTGGTGGGATCTGATAAGTTAACACAACATTTATTGATTCTGAGGCGGTACGAAGTTCGCTGGGTCAGCTAGTTATCTATAAATAGAAATTTATCTGAACAGATGGTCGGAACGGGCTAAAAATAAAAAAAGCTGGCGCCCTATCTTCCGTCAACCGTCGCCTACGCACCCGTGTCACAAAGTCTGACTTTGTGATATTCGCTTGCGACCCGTGTATGAGTGTTATGGTAATTGGACTATGGAGGTGTGTATGTGGTGGAATGATTTTTTGAAGACTGTTGATTTTAAAAGGAAACAGTTGTATTTGTATGGTCCTTCAGTAGTGAATGTCTTATGACTGAAATGATGAATAATAAGAGTCTAATGATAGAACTTTAGAATGAAATTTACTTATTTATAGGCTAGGAGTAGAGAGTGAATGGAGTACTCATTATTGTAAAAGGACCCCACAAACTTATTTTGTACAATGAATGGAATAAAATATATTTCATTGGGTGTTTTTGTTGCACATCTTACGTCTTTCTCTGCATTTAACTACGCTACGCCTATCGCTTCATGAGATAAAAGGCTTACAAAGTTTAGTCTCACCTGCAAATCTTCACAAATAGTATACTTTACAAGCTTCAGACTTGTTATGTATTTCCTAATGATATTCATAATATCGTCCTTCAAGTAATAAGTAGCTGCTTCAACAATGGCGTCGAATATTTGTAACGAAGACTCCTCAGGGCGTAGCGGGAGGTGGTAGTCGCACTGAAAGTAATTGATATTGATACATAAAGCGCTGCAATTGTCTATTACTTCAATATTTTTATTGCTAGGCAGGAATTCAGGTAGTTATTATATTTAAAGCATCATTATGTCCCGCGATTTAGGACTATCATCGAAAAACTACGCGATTGTAGTTAATGTTAAGTGCACAATCACAAGTTTGATAAGAAAAACAATTGGCATTGCACACAATGGCTCATTTTCATTGACGATAAAGTTATAATAAGCAATCACTTTTGATATTACGATAACAGACGCCATTAGCACCAGTACCATAAAATGTTTCACGCTCTCTTGAAACAACTACTTAAAGGTACTACAAGTCTATAAAATTATTACTGACATGTTTTTTAGAGCAGAATCTCGATAAAATATTTAAAAAAGAACATAAACTTACTGGTAGCAAAGACTTGCCCTCAGACAATATCAGAACTGCCACATCAGAATCAAACTCCATCTTATAATACTTGAAGTCATACTCCACTTTCTGTGTCATGATCATGTTGCCCAAAGCCGCAACATTGTTCACTCCGGTCGCGTCGAGCCGACCCTGTTCCATTTTTGTCTCATCCAGTATGAGGTGGGTATCTTTGCTTAACTGTAGGACTCCGCTTGTTAGGCGGTTGCATTCGTAGTCTTTTCTGAGGAGTCAAAAGATATGATTAGTTTTAGTGGTGGTTAGAACTTGGAATAGAGACTTTGTATATAGGCAATAACCAACCCTTTAATGTTATGTTTTGTAATTTAGGCCATAAATGACTGAGCTAGAACATAGGCTGAAAGTTAAAAGAGGCGTTAAAGCACATTCCTTGCATCCAATTGCCAAGTAGAAGCATAAAAAAAATCAGTATTGCCCAAGAATTGAATGAGTCCTAATTTATATGAACATCGAAATAAAACTAATGAACTGTGAAAAAGTACTTACTTTGGCAACAAGCTGAGTGTATTCATGTTATCAATAGTGAGTGGCAAGTAATAACTCTTAGTGACAAACTGCTTGATAATCTCATACAACTGTTTTGCGTAGTTTGGGTACTTCTTTGTTGGCAAGTTTGATAAGTTCAGGCAGAACTGGCCGAGGGCTAATGTTTCCTGGCGTAGGTATCTAGAAAATATAGTAAAACATACAGAATTTATGAAATGGAAAGTCGGAAACCCAATAAATATAATGCATGGAAATAATGAAGCAGTGGGGGCTCAGTGATACTGATAACGGCCGCAACTTACGGGTCCATAGGTTGTAGGTTCGAACCCAGAGGAGCACCTTATTTTTGTAAATTATTTTATCACCACTGCTCTTAAAATAGTGAAGGAAAACATTGTGAGGGCACCAGTACATCCTTGAACCAAAAATTCGAAGACATGTGGGATATCTACCAACCCACACTAGGTCTGTGTAGTAGTACCTATACTCCCTTGAGAAAAGAGGACACAGCAGAAGGAACATCATGGGTGTATGTTTACTATAAAAACAGTTTTGGATAAAAACTACACACTTCAAACAATTGTTTCCTCTCATTTGAACACTCCATTTATGTACTACTCCATTTTATCGATAGTACTAAGCCATACGAAAGTGATACTTACATACAAGCAATAAGGTGGCAGATTAAATACTCAGCCGCAAGTTTGTCCCCAAGTAAGAGTTCTGTGAGAGCTTTTAACAAATGTTCCCGTGCCGAATTTGCTTCTTTTAACACTGCATCTGTAATTAAATTTTAATCAGTTAATAACACAAAGGAAGGTAGTTCTTCAACGAGAAAGACAATATGATCAAGAGATCATGAGTATCAATTACCAAATTACTTTGATCTACATATAAGCATCCTCAAGGTTTTGAGGCATTTCATTACAATTTGCAAGAAAAAGCACAACACACCAAACACACAAAGTGAGTTCCATCAGAAATTCAGTTAAGATTCGTTTTTATCATGTCAAATAACATACCCTGATCAAAACTTCTAACCAAAGGGTTGCAATGGTCTAATTTCTTCACATAAACCGCATGGAGCCGAGGCACCAAGCTCGGTGGGGGATTGTGTGTGATAGTCTCTACATCTGATTCTGCTGTAGGGTCCAGTAATGGATCCTTGTCTGGTTGAAACTCTCCGGAGAGCGCTGGATCAACGGATAAGAAGCCTACGACTTCTATCATATCATTCAGTTTGACATTTTCACTATCATCATAAAGCTGAAATTAAAATAAATAAAGCTTTGTATTAAATTGTGTTAACACTACAACTTTAATTTTTCTTTTATAATATTCAACTTTCTGACCTGCTTGACAATTAAAAATTGACTTTAAATATTATAATTGCGATAAATGCTTTGACTCTAAAATGCAAAAAACAATAGAGAAAGCAATTTGATACAATTTTAACTAATCAGATTTTCAAAATAGTGGTATTCATTTATAGACCACCATCAACAAATTTCTAGTAATATACAAAAGTTACAGTACCTTGACAATACAAGACTTGCTTGGCACATCAGGCAGAGGGAAGTTCAACAAATGCTCCCTAGACACTACATTAGGTGTACCGTTATCCGTCTCAGCAGTTTTCGGTTCCTTACTACCAGCCACTTCATCAACAACTTCCATAGCATCAGAATCCTCGTCTGCCTCATCGTAACTCCGTTTCAACTTCAAACTAGCTTGGCTGAGACGTTTGGAAGTGTTTGGTTGCTGTTCTAAGTGATTTAAATGGTTCTGCCTGTCTTCTAGCTGTTGTGCCCAGTCATTGAAACCAGGCATTGAGACCACAACCATCGTTTGACGCTGTGAGCTTTTGAGATTCTCTGTGTAGTTGATTTTTTCATATTCCTGTGTTAAGTAGGAAGTTATGACATTGACATACATTTTTATAAAAATATGATTTAAACTTAACGAAAAAAACCAAGAATCCAAAATTATAAACACCCTCAGAATTTTTGTGGTAGTTTCTCACTAAGAAATATCAATGAAATAAGAGAAATTATTTGTAATTATATTTATATTTTTTAAATTACGACTTCTTACCAATATATGAGCTGTGTCCCTGTACTTTCCACTTTTGTGTTTAATATCATTTGTAACTGTGTTGAATACTTCAAACTGTTCAAAATAAAACTCAGGGTTGTGCATATCCTGGACCATCCCCCGGAACCGGACTAACGTGCCATCAGGCAAATTATGAGACGCATTCGAATTTATCAGAGGAATCTTAAAAAGAATAATGTAAGGTTAAGTAAAGGTCAATTGCATTAAAACAAAAACATTATGAGTGAGGGTTTGTGTTATGCATGGTCTTGTTACCTGGAACCAATTCGGCAATTTCAATAGTTTCTCTTTCCACCCTTCTTCGTTCGCCATCCATAAATCAGGGGTAACAGTTTCAAAATCAGTCATAAGATCATGCATTTTGTAACTTTTATACGCAAGTTTTGATTGTTTTTTTTTAGAAAACCTGACCTTCCACACACTTATCCTAAAAGTATCCTTTCACAATGGATTTATTTCAGGAAAATCATTTAAAATCAACGAAACTAAATAAAATGACTTGAAAACACAACTCAAATCACATTGACAAGATTTATGACATTTTGACAGCGCGCGAATTCACGAACACGAAATGACTCTTTTTTAACCCCCGACGCAAAAAGAGGGGTGTTATAAGTTTGACGTGTCTGTCTGTCTGTCTGTCTGTCTGTCTGTGGCATCATAGCTCCCGAACGGATGAAGCGATTTCAATAAAAAAAAATATGTATTAAAGGTGACTTATCTGCGAGTGTTCTTAGACATGTTTGATGAAAATCGGTTGAGCCGTTTAAAAGTTGTGGGGGGGAAAGTGGGGAAGAGTAACCGAATGTCAGCAAATATACTCGAGTGGGGTCTCAAATGAAAGCGCACTGAAAGAGAATATTGATGAATTAATCGAGAGTGTTCTTAGCTTCGTTTGATTCTACATTATATTAAGTATATACCTATAAAAAGTACATAATAAAAAATTAAATTAAAAATTTAAAAAACCCCCGACACAAAAACCTAATTTCCCTTTAAAAAGTAAAAAATAATAAAAAATAACTCAATCTTAAAGTACCTAAGAATGTATTAATAATTCAAAAAAAAAACGTCGCGTTGGGGGACCGCTCCGCGAGTGCAGACGTCGTTGACTGCTTAGTTAGGTAGTAAGACTATTGGTAATTAAATTGTTAGGTTTGAAGCGGTCCCCCAACGCGGCGTATTTTTTTGAATTATTAATACATTCTTAGGTACTTTAAGATTGAGTTATTTTTTATTATTTTAACATTAAAATGATAACTCATTAATTACTTTTCATTCAATAAAGGTTCTCTTTTCCCAAAAATTCCACCAATACTCTCTAAATATATTTTTGATAAATTAATTTACAGTAACTGATGTTATCGTTTAAACATTGTTGGTTTTTTACAGATTTTTATCGGTGTCGACATAAATTCGTAAGCAAGTAATAAATAATGTTGTAGAAAAGGATAGAAAACTGCAAACGTTTAGACAGGCGCAGTTCAATCAAATATTATTCCTTAAAATAAAATTGAAGGGTTATTTCGAAGAACAACCAATGTCAAAAAAAAAACAAAATGAGATTTTTGTGTCTATGGTTTCTTTGTAATAATGTCTATCGAACGTCAATCACACTTTTTCGTAAAAGCGCCTTAGTCAAGCGATATTACTCGTTAAACTTTCTTTGATATTTGGAAAAACATCCAAGGTCAACATGGTTTTGGAAGAACCACCCAAGTCAATGACAAAGGTTATTTTTCCGAAAAAACTGGCAACATTAGTGTCATCCGTCAAAATGATCTCTGTGTTCGACTTTGTATAAATATTGCGTTGGATTTTGGGAATTGTGGTCAACCCCATTCAAAGTGGTTACTGCTACTCAAGATTTCTTTTTTAATATGAAAGATGCACTGACTCTTTACTTCCTTAAAGTTCCAAGACCTGCCAACTAATGAAAAATACCAGCACATAAAAGTGAAAGAAAGATTTTCAGGACCTTCTACTCGCTGTGAAATTCGCAAAAAAGTAACATTGCCTCCAGAGCTTGTACTTAACCCTCTTTACACAGAACCTATAAAAATGACTGCCAGTAAAATAGCTAATTTACTAAACCTCAGTAAATATTTAAGTAAGCCAGAAAGTCGCGATTACTACCGCCAAATTTGTAGTGATGGTGACAATGATTTTGTTGATGTCGATGTTATGGACCAAGTGAGAAATTGGGCATTATACATAATGCCCGGTCATTATGAAAAATGCCAAATATGAGAATGCAATTTGATAAGAATTATTCAAATAATCAAATTGGCCGGGCATTATACATATTGTCCATCACCTTTTGGGCAGAGTAATACAAATATATTTAATGGCATAGAATTAAAGCGGCAGTTCAATATTTGAGTTATGGTAGGTAAAAAAATAAAAACGCATGTTTGCAAACTAGTTTAGCAGTAAAAACTGAGCAGTAAACTGAATAAAAATGAGTCATAAAATAATTTAAACGGGCAGTTCAATAAATACTGAGCCGTGGAATAGTTGAACTGGGCGGTTAGGCGCGTATAGTTAACAAATCGTAATTGGTTAGTAATAAATTTTATTTTAAGCAGTTCTATAAACGATGAGGCATGCAAGCAAGCATGCAGCAGGCATGGTTTCTGTCACGGCTCCGGCGCTACGGGGCTCCGGCGGTCCCACGCGGTTTTAAATTACACTCTAGGGCTAGGGCAGACAAGACTACGTGCAATCGGTTTTACAGCGATTCGTTTCTGTCACTAAATGTAGCACAACATATTGAATTTATAAGACAATACTTGTAAAAATTAAACAGTTGTAAAAATTAATTCCCATATTTAATTACTATTTTTTTATTGTAATAACAATAAACCAAACCAAACTAAATAAACTAAATATTAAACCATTTAAATAATCAGACTCATTATTTGGATTAATTATAAAGGACTTCTACATTAAGATTCACTAGTTTTTGCATTTAAAACTTAAAGAAAGTCATAATGGCGGTCTCTGATTTGTCAAAGCGTGCCACGCCATGCGTGCCTCCCTCCCCGCCCTCACACTGCGTCATATTTAGCTTTATTATCAAATTGCCCAATTATCATTTAGCAATATAGTAATGACGGTGCAATGTGATAAATAATGAAGTTAAGATAGTATTAGTCACTTTGCCCGATAGACCTAGACATTATTCATAATGCTCGTACATTATGTATAATGCCCGCATTAATCACCTGGTCCATAACATCGACATTGAAGTTGATGAGGATGATAACAGTGATGGTTGTGGGTAAAATCAAATAAATTTGAAGTATGTATAATAAGTTTGTTTTATTTTTTCTTACTTATGTTATTTGGAAAAAAAAGCCTTTGTCAATATTTTACATATTTTATTTGGAAAAAGTACCTTTGTCAAAGTTATTTTCCGTATTTTTCATGGGTTTCTCACAAATTTCTTTCATGACTATAGTCATAAAAATCATGTTGCTCAATGACTTATCGAATAAGTACCTATACATAATTCATAAAACAGCTATTCTGCCTAAAAACGTGTTTTGCTTCTACTATAAAATTTACCAGAACTGACAGTAGCTGTTTTTCCAAATAACCCTTCAATTGCATGGATAAATTGTTCTGAGACTCTGTGGCGTGTGTAGCTAGTAAAGTTTAAAATTAATCATCTGTGGTCGCAATTTTGTTTGGCGTGTGTGAGTTGTAGCGGCTTCATTAAAAAGATTAAAAATTGATAGATTATATTGCAGTACCCTCGTATGTTCTTACAATAGTGAGGATCAGTAACTAATTTAAACAGTTTATTCCTAAAAATATTTGGTTCAAACGTGCTGCAAGCCCAGAGCGTCGGGTAGAGCATCTTCATATTTGGATTTTCCAGAAGCTTTCGATATGAGTAAGTCTAGCGTATAAATTATGAATCCAGTTATTATGTGGGTTGATTTTTAAAGATTCGTGCATTAAAACGATTGTCGAGTTTGATCTAAACTAAACGAAACCCTAAAATAGTATAAACCTAACCTCAAAACGAGAAGGGTTGCAAGCGTTCATACATTTTCGTAGTTTCCTCATTTATTAAAAAAAAAAATCCTTTTTCAGCGATGGATATTCGACCTAACCACACAATATACATCAACAACCTCAATGAAAAAATTAAAAAGGAAGAATTGAAGAAGTCCCTATATGCCATATTTTCCCAGTTTGGTCAAATATTGGATATTGTGGCATTAAAAACATTGAAGATGAGGGGGCAGGCTTTCGTTATATTTAAGGAAATATCCAGCGCCACTGTCGCTCTAAGAAGTATGCAAGGCTTCCCATTTTATGATAAACCTATGGTAAGTAATGCAACACAATTTTTTATCTTTTGAGTACTTTATTATTTTGTAATATTCCAGACCTAATATTTTTCGAAAACTTTTCAGAGAATTCAATACTCTAAAACCGACAGTGATGTCATTGCCAAAGTCAAGGGAACATTCCAAGAAAGACCAAAGAGACCGAAAATGCCCAAGGGTCTGGATGATAGCAGGAAGAAGAAGAACAAGGATGCCAATCGTCCTGGCATGCATGTGGGACCAGCTGGCATGCTCAACAATGTCAATGCTGAGCAGCCTCCTAACCAGATCCTGTTCCTGACCAATCTACCTGATGAAACATCAGAGATGATGTTGTCTATGTTGTTCAACCAGTGAGTATTGTTTACTTTTAATGTAGTGCATTCAATTTGTGTTAGGATAAGGTAAGGTTTAGTTGTGACAGTTTATGAGTCCAATGTTACCATGAAAAAAAAAACTTTGTGCACTTATACCTGAACTATACCTTGTTACAGATTCCCTGGTTTCAAAGAAGTGCGTCTTGTACCAAACAGACACGACATTGCCTTTGTTGAATTTGCAAATGAAATGCAATCAGCTGCAGCAAAGGAAGCTCTTCAAGGATTCAAGATCACACCTACCCACGCAATGAAGATAACTTTCGCAAAGAAATAATATATTTTATAGTACTACACTGTACTACTACCGATATTAACAATAAAGTTTAAGTATTTGAGAACTGTTTTGAGCATTGCACTTCGCCTGAACAGCTCTCCTCAGCTGTGATATTATTCTAGATCTCAGAGTGACTTTTACTTCTACATCAGTCTAGTTAAATACCTTTATTAATATAAAAACGTGTTTTATGTAGAGTAAGAGGCATCCACAAAAACATTCCCAACCTCAGCCTTAAACTAACTATAATGAAGTCAATTAGCGCATTTGTCAGTAAATGATTGTTACATTCAGGAAAATAGCTTGTTACTTTAATGAGCACAACCATCAGCGATTTTAATTTTGCTAACTTTTTATATTTATATATTTCGAAACAAACATTTCACCATAAGACATCAGAAACTAAAGTATTTTGTTCTTGCTTTTTGGGACAAAACAGATCTCCGCTAGGTGTCCTAGTTTTTGAGATATAAATATGACCAAACTGGGGAAGTTATCTCCAGATCAGCCACCTAGAAACGCTTATAACTTTGAACCAGTGACCGACTATTTCTGATATTTGGCGACTAATTCCGACTAAAACAGATATTCGTTATAGTTTTTGAGATTCAAATAGCCAAGCTGGGGTAAGCTCACTCCAGCACGCGTAGCATCACCACCATAGAAAGATGTCCGTTTCCACCGCGCGGCCAACTCTTAAAATTTGATGAAATTTTGCCAGGAATTAGTTGCAATACACACCTCTTTTCCTGAATTTGTTACAGAAAAAACTAAGGCGCTACGACCAAAAACAGTTGGCCGCTAGAACCGCCACTTGCCGTAGTGATCGTCCGTGATTACACAGAAACTAAATAATGCAGATAGGCGAATGATACATCAAAAGAAAGGTCTTAATTTGTTGTATTTGTTACAAAAATAAAAATCATCAAAACTTAAATATACAAAAAGTTATGCTATATTTAGTTTTCAAGTTAAGTGTAGGTACGTATCTCACCATAAAATCAAATTAATAGAGGCTAATGTGTATGGACAATTAGTTGCTAATTTGTTACAACAAATAAACAAGAAAAATACTAGAAAAAAGGTTCAATATTTTTTTTACAGTCGATTTTAGTTGGCCGCGCGGACGGCAATATGCCTAAAATACAATGGCGTTTATTTCGTTATTAATAGTAGGTTCAAGCTTAGTTCTAGTACTAATCGAAAGGTATGGTAGTCTAGTTTGGATAAATGTGGCGAATATAACTACAGGCTTTATATTTTAGGAGATATTAAAATATAGTAGTATGAAACTGTATTAGAGTAGTGTGACCATAAATTTTCATAATAAAGTGAGACTGAATCGTCATTATTGGAATGTTCGGTAGTCTTATCTTAATTTTTTAGGGTGAAACTCTTTAAGACATCCTTTATCATACTTTATAAAAGTCAAATTCACAAATCGATAAAAATAGCTTTATTCAAAATCAGCATACAGGCAAAAATCAAGTATTTAATATAAGTCAACAAAATATATATTTTTTTTATATAAACTACCATAACATTTATAAATTAACTGAAACTAATGTAAGACACAGAATGTAGACACATTTTCTTACAGGCACTTATTTCAATTTTAGAATAATTTAAAAAATATAGTGATTTTATTTTAAAAATGACAATATAGTGATCTATTTTTGTGCCTGGTATAAATTCTATAGCACTAACTAAGAAAATAATCTTTAATGTTAATATTAATCGGTACTTCAGTGAGTAAAACTGAGAGCGCTACATTGCAATTGCAGTCTTTATTTAAAAAAAAGTTTTTGTTATTTCAGTGCTACAGTTTAGAATTTACCTTTTTCTTTGCCGCTCGGACGGCAATATGCCTAAATTACAATGGAGTTTATTTAATTATTAAAAGTAGGTTCAAGCTTAGTTATAGTACTAATCGACATGTAACGTAACCTTGTTTGGATAAATGTGGCGTAAATAAAATTACTCATCATCATCATCATCATTTCAGCCGTAAGACGTCCACTGCTAGACTTAGGAATCTCCCAATTTGGGGGGCTTTGCCATAATCGCCACGCTTGGCAGGCGGGTTGGCGATCGCAGTATGGTGGTAAAATGCATAGAGAACGCTGCTGCCCATTCTCTAGTAAGTCCCTTAGTCGCCTTTTACGACACCCACGGGAAGAAATGGGGAATTAAATTACTATATTTTAAAAATTATTCTAAAATTGAAATAAGTACCTGTAAGAAAATGTGTCTACATTCTGTGTCTTACATTAGTTTCAGTTAATTTATAAATGTTATGGCAGTTTATAAAAAATAAAAAAAAATATTTTGTTGACTTATATTACTTGATTTTTGCCTGTATGCTGATTTTTAATAAAGCTATTTTTATCGATTTGTGAATTTGACTTTCATAAGGTATGCTATAGGATGTCTTAAAGATTTTCACCCTAAAAAATTAAGATAAGATTACCGAACATTCCAATAATGGCGATTCAGTCTCACTTTATTATGAAAATTGATGGTCACTCTACTCTAATACAGTTTCATACTACTATATTTTAGTGAATATCTCCTAAAATATAAAGCCTGTAGTTATATTCGCCACATTTATCCAAACTAGGCTACGATACCTGTCGATTAGTACTAGAACTAAGCTTGAACCTACTACTAATACCGAAATAATCGCCATTGTATTTTAGGCATATTGCCGTCCGCGCGGCCAACTAAAATCGACTGTAAAAAAAATATTGAACCTTTTTTCTAGTATTCTTCTTGTTTATTTGCTGTAACAAATTAGCAACTAATTGTCCATACACATTAGCCTCTATTAATTTGATTTTATGGTGAGATACGTACCTACACTTAACCTGAAAACTAAATATAGCATCACTTTTTGTATATTTAAGTTTTGATTATTTTTATTTTTGTAACAAATACAACAAATTAAGACCTTTCTTTTGATGTATCATTCGCCTATCTGCATTATTTAGTTTCTGTGTAATCACGGACGATCACTACGGCAAGTGGCGGTTCTAGCGGCCAACTGTTTTTGGTCGTAGCGCCTTAGTTTTTTTTGTAACAAATTCAGGAAAAGAGGTGTGTATTGTAACAAATTACAACTAATTCCTGGCAAAATTTCATCAAATTTTAAGAGTTGGCCGCGCGGTGGAAACGGACATATAGAAAGAACTTTGTCTATTTTTGGTAAAAGTAGAGATAGAACTGTCATGCTATGCCAGCATAAAACTGTACAAATCTTTCTACAATCTTTAATTCTGTCTATAATCTTTGTACAATCTGTAATTTTATCTATTCTTCCATCGACAAAACCCCTTCCTACGGTGGTCATGCTACGCATGCAGATCGGCCACCCATAAACCCTTTTAACTTTTGAACCAGTGACCGACTTATTCTGATATTTGGTGACATTTTTTTTGTATTATCAAAATTGAAACCCTGATGGTGGCCAAGCCAGTCTCGGTCACACGGAGGTTGCATATGTTCCTGAATATGGTACTATGTCTGGCTAAAACTGTTGAATGTAAGATTGAGAAAAGTGACATCAAAGACGTTTACAGAGTGGGTAGCAAGAAGGGAGAACTAAATAGCCCCATCATTGTAGAAACGTCCTCAACACTTTTGAAAACTGAACTGCTCAAGATGTGTAAGTCTTTTAATACTAGATTCCAAAGCAAGCTTGCCGCTAAACATCTTGGATGCCGCTCGAATACGGATGCTCCCATCTTTGTGTCGGAACAGCTTACTGCGAAAGGCTCTCGTTTGCACTTTCTAGCGCGGGATCTAGTCAAGGCTAAGAAATTTAAATTTTGTTGGACAGCTTACGGCAAAGTATATTTGAAAAAAGATGAAACATCGCAAAGAATAACGGTTAAGTCTGAAGCGCAGATCCACCAGCTTATACAAGGAACCTGACTAGACCGAAAACTTGCACTACACGTATATGTTTACCCTACCATTATGCTTACTCAACACGGTCTCATATGTTTATCATTTTATTTTGTCTTGTTTCAAATTACGTTTGTGTTTACTTCCTTTGTTATAAATAATTGTACAACTACACTTACACTCACTCCTATGCATACTTTTCTATACACAACCACCGAAAACTACTCTCAAGCATACACTCTCACATACTTTGTAACCTATCAGCCAGCATATTGTTATTTTCTTACTTCACGGACATTAGAATTGCGTTGCCGAATCTATATAAAAATTGTATTCAAATATACCTCGTTGCTCACCCTCGTACCCGTCAATCTTAAATTTAATGGATAGCTCGCTTCAGACTCTAAACGAAATAGACAATTCAAATATAGCTCAGGCTTTTCAATGTGATATTGAAGACCTGTCTAAACACATACCTGTGCAAAAGAAAGACTGCAAAATATTCTGCCAAAATATACGAAGCATTTACAGTAACATAGATGATTTACTGCTGACTCTGTCTACCTTGAAGTTTGAGCCGGATATCCTAATTCTTACTGAATGTCAACTTAACTCTAATAAACCTATTCCTTATATTCCGAATTTCTCTGCGTTCCAAACTACAAATCACATAAATAAAAATGACGGAGTAGTTGTGTATGTCACTAATAATGTTGCAGTTAACGTCAGAGAAATTAAATTGAATCATGCCTCAGCTTTAGAAATTAGAGTTAATGATAATAATAATATTATACTGGGGGTATATCGATCGCCATCAAATCACAATGCAGATATTTTTATTAACTCGCTCGATACTTATCTGAACTCCATAAAATCCTGCAACTGTATTACGTTAGCTGGGGATATAAATATAAATCTCACTCCAACAATTTCTGAACGGGCTCAGGAACGCAATAATAGGCAAAATTATTCTGCAATGTTAACTATGCATGGACTGCTAGCAGGACACACTTATCCTACTAGATTAAACAATTGTCTCGACCACTTCATGATAAAACTGAATAAGGAAAAATTATCTGCTCACATTGCTGTCTTAAATACATCTGTTACTGACCACTCTCTATTATTTTTAAATATATCTAAAATCAAGCTAAAAAATAAAATTCAGAAGACAAAAATAAGTACCGACTTCAATATGGCTCTTAAATCGTTATTAAACAAAAATCTTGGCGAACTCTTGTATTCTAATGACCCTGATCTGGTGGTAGAAGTATTGATTGGAAAAATTTCGGAATCTTT
Organism: Aporophyla lueneburgensis; assembly: GCA_932294355.1. Taxonomy (NCBI): domain Eukaryota; kingdom Metazoa; phylum Arthropoda; class Insecta; order Lepidoptera; family Noctuidae; genus Aporophyla; species Aporophyla lueneburgensis. The sequence goes on from OW028753.1 coordinate 25,555,417, forward strand.
GCAAGAAAATACCATTACAACTTCTATACCTAAAACAAAGCGAACCATAAAACCTTGGATAACCCCCGGCATTTTAAAATGTATCAGAAATAGAAATAATATGCAAAAGAAATTAAAGAATGACCCTTATGATGATATATTAAAAATTACTTACAAAAGATATAGAAACTATTGTAATAAATTAATTAAAAAACTAAAGCGCCAGTACGAGAGCGCACAATTGGCAAACTCTACCAAAGACAGTAAAAGACTTTGGTCAAATATTAAAAACATTACGCATATGAAGCAAGCTAACGCAGACAACACTAAACTTCTTGAAGAAAAGTCATCGCCAATTGACGCGGTCAATTATGCAAATGAATACTTCGCAGGAATTGGCAAACAACTTGCAGAAAAAATCTTGCCGTACACTAGATCGGATTCTGTCGCTAACTTAGGAGCAGATAATACTCAACTGACATCACTTGTTCTCTTGGATACAGATATAGACGAAGTGCACTGTGTACTCATGAATTTAAAGTCAAGTAGTGCTCCAGGCTGGGACAACATCCCCACAATTTTTCTCAAGTTAGCTAAACACGAAATTCTCCCAATTATTGTTCATCTTGCGAACCTGTGCTTTAGTAAAGGTATTTTCCCTAAGCTCCTAAAACAATCTATAATAACGCCTGTGTACAAGAGTGGACCTAGAGATGATGTTAGTAACTTCAGACCTATATCAGTGTTACCTGCCTTATCTAAAATATTAGAGAAACTCTTAAACAAACGATTAATTGACTTCTTAAATAAATATGTAATATTGTCTGATGCACAGTATGGATTTAGACAGGGCAGATCGACTGAAGATGCAGTAACGGCTATAACATCTCTCATTACTGAAAACCTTGATCGGGGAAAGAAGTGCCTCTCAGTTTTTCTGGATTTAAAAAAGGCGTTTGATACAGTGTCCATTCCCATTCTTGTACGAAAATTGGAAAACATAGGAATAAGGGGCACACCTCTTGAATTATTTAAAAGTTATCTTTCACAACGAACGCAAAAGGTCAGAATTGGACAATATACAAGCAGGGAGTCTAATATCACCTTCGGTGTACCACAGGGAAGTGTTCTCGGGCCCACATTGTTTCTAATCTACATCAACGACCTATGTGCATTGGAGGCAGGTGGTGCTCGGGTATTTTCTTATGCCGACGACACTGCGCTGGTCTTTATCGGTGATAGTTGGGCCTCTGTGCAGAAAGATGCAGAAGTCGGTTTATCTAAAGTTGCCTCCTGGTTAAAAACTAACCTCCTTTCGCTTAATAGCCAGAAGACTATCTTCATGTGTTTTTCTTTAAGTGGTAAAACCCAGCCTGATACTAACTTCACTTTAAAAATACACCAATGTCATAATATCCAAGACGCTAACTGTGCTTGTCCGACTATTGAGAAGGTTGAGAAAACTAAGTATCTCGGTATTATACTTGATCAGCGACTCTCTTGGCATTATCACGTTACATTGGTTAGTGAACGTCTGAGAAAACTGATCTGGATTTTCAAAATACTAAGGCATGTTGCGTCAGCGAAGCTCGTACAACAAATATACATAGCTCTTGCCCAAAGCGTTCTAACCTATTGTATTCCTATATGGGGGGGTGCCACCAAAACGAAATTCTTAGACGTGGAAAGATCACAGCGTGCCCTTCTCAAAACGATTTACTTCAAATCGTACCGTTTTTCTACACACGAGCTTTACAAACTGTGTGACCTTTTAACTGTAAGAAAATTATATGTTCTGATGTCCACCTTAAAACGGCATAAAACAACCGTGTTTGACCCTAGTACTCTCAGAAAAAGAAGAAATCACGGGGGGGTAGCTGGGATCAGAGTTCGTACTGCGTTCGCAAGGCGGCAATACGTTGCCCAAACTACTCTTCTTTATAACACCATATGCAAAAAAATTCCAATCTACCATAAAACAAATTATGCTTTTCGTAAAACCCTGACTGCATGGCTAAAGACCCTTAACTATGAAGAAACTGAGGCACTTCTGAATCCGATTACTTAATATTTAACATAATGATAGTAAAATTATAAAATGCTTTCGTGGACTCATTATTATTATACAGTTACCTACCACATACTTCACACTAATAATATGTATTTGGTTTCCCTTTCTCTCTTACTCAATCACACACAAACATCCTCATACACACATACACGCACATGCGCGCACACGCGCGCACATACACTCACACACACACACACCCTCACACACGCACACACACACTACTCACTCGTATATAGTGTACCTTTTTAATTATTTTTTAATTTATGTAATCTTAGTTTTGTTATTGTACCAACTTTATAACAATTTTGTTGAATTAACAGGCTTTGTATGTTGTTCACATAAATATGGAAGAGGGAGGTCTTCTGCTACAGGTATCTCCATACTTAAAAGGAGGCCTCTACAACTTATTTGTTAAAAACCTGTTGATTATGAAATAAATGAATGTTGAATGTTGAAAAAAAAAAAAAAAAAAAAAAATATATTTCGGCCAAACACTCTCATTCCAGACAAGACAAGAAAATGAAGTTGCTAGACGCACTGAAAACACCTAGAAGAGCTATTGGTCGATGAAAAACCTCATGAAAAACACGTACCATTTTGCCTTAAACGCAAAATTAATGGGCATTTGCATTCTCCCTATTATTCTCACATACGGCGCTCAAATCTGATCTATGATAGTTCGGGATTTACAAGGGAGCGTAACATTCATAAAGTGTAATTAAACGACCGTGTCAGGAATACAGTGCTACGCTCCGAAGCAAGATGGGACTGGGCCAGACACTTTTGCCGCATGTCAAACAAGGTAGGGCCAAAATTACCACCACGTGAGTCCCAAAAAACATCCAGGTGACATCGAGGCAGACCCAGGAGATTAGGGGACGAGAGCTAAACGCTTACAGACAAAATTGGTCCACACTAGCTCAAGACAGATTGGGGTGGAAAAGAAAAAGAGAGGCCTTTGCTCTGCAGTGGGACAACACAACGATTTCGCTCGAGCTATTGTAGAAGTCAGGCGCGGTCCGAGAGGGGGGGTCCTAGGGGTCATGACCCCCCCCAAAGTCAGCCATGCTGTCGAGACTCTGAACGATTTGCCTGAAAAACCCTATAATACTCCCGACCTGAGAATCGAACCCGGGACCTCATGCTCATCAGTAGCGCTTTCGACTACTAGACCAACGAGTAGATGTACCTTCCTAAAAATATTCTTCAGTACTCATGGTGACCCCCCCCAAAATCATAGGCTGCGACCGCGCCTGGTAGAAGTCATGGCATTGCTGACTATATAATCTACTAGCTTCTGCCCGCGACTTCGTCCGCGTCATATTTTTGCTCCCCTGACCCTTCCCGTCGCATCGATTTGCCTGCTAGTTTTCGTCCACTTTTCGTTGCTCGCTCTTTTTGAGTTATAGTGAGTCAACCTTAAAAGATAGACATATGCTCTCGCGGACTTTTTTTTAGAACTTTTTAAAAGGAACAATTCCGTCATACATAATTTTTGCGTTACTTTAACCGTTTACGCAGCGCACGCAACGGAAACTCTCAAAAGGAATAAATTTTCCCCGTTTTTGCAACATTTTTCATTACTGCTCCGCTCCTCTTAGTTGTAGCGTGATATTATATAGCCTATAGCCTCCCTCGATAAATAGGCTACCCAACACAAAAAGAATTTATCAATTCGGACCAGTAGTTCTTGAGATTAGAGCGTTCAATCAAACAAAAAAACAAACAAACAAACTCTTCAGCTTTATAATATTAAGTATAGATATGTGCAAAAAGCCTCGATGTTATTCGAAAACTGTCTTAGTTTTATATTTTCCGGCAACTTGTAAATATATTATACTACGAAATCCAGTTTTTGTAGTTAGAAAGAGAAAACCAAATACATGGATAACTGTTGATTGAAAGAGACACAGATCTGTTGGAATCAATTCAATAAATTCGTATAGCAATTTTATTTTTGGTGATTGCGAAACTGTCAAACAGGTCGCAGATGATATGATTTCATTTATTTTTCATTAAATTATTTACCTATTTACATTCATTCACAGTTTATTTTGTCTTATTGTGTAAAAGTGCCTTTGAAATAACTAACGTTTCCTTCAAATTCAAGTTGTGTTGTTAGTGATTTTGGTGTTAAAATATGGAAGATATATTTCAATGGTGCAGAGAAGGAAATGCATTACAGGTGCGAGTTTGGCTCGATGATACCGAACATGACATGAACCAAGGGTAAGTAGAGTATATTTACGGTGTATTTGTCTGATGATGCTCCATATTGAAGGTCTAGTTTCCCCTTATATGGCATTGAGAGAACACGCCCACAATGTAGTCATTGCCTAGTGTTATGCGTCAGATGTGTACAAAAATAATATTAGTCCGTGTATGAGATCAGGTATTCGACCTTCGTACCATCATAATTAATTAGAAAATACGATTCTGTGCAGGAGTAGCTTTGTATGTAGGTCAAAACTTCCTGAATAATTGGTCTGCAAATAGATCTGATCTTATTAGCTTTTCGTACCTGACTATAGGCATCTAACTTAACTTTTTCCTGTTGTTTCAAGTAAAATAATGTAATTTTTTTCCTTATCCAGTTAAATCCAAAACTTCCTCTTTTGGAAATTATTATTAGACAGAATTCAATTTGTGTTTGTTTTTATAGTCCCTGAACATGTTTTAAATATTAAATTAGAACATTTTTTATACTCAAAACACTCACACAATCTTTTTATTAAATTATTAGTTTTTAAACCGAGAAGCTACACAGCATGTATCCAAAACGATATTTTTTTTTATTATAGACCATGTACAACTCAAATTTATTATTCAAGAAATAATAAAAAAATATTAGTTCTTCAATGGAATTTGTTGTAAAAGAGATGCTGTTTGAGGTTGAAATGCTCCAGTCATAGGGTTGAGTCTCCTTAAGTTAATTTCTTGCCGATTGCTTGATGCTTCATATGACCAGCATGCGTAGCATGACCGCCTAGAAATGGAATTTATCGACGGAAGAGAAGAAAAAATAATAGATTGTATCGTAGAAAAATTGTGTAAAACTGAAAAGAAGAGATGTTTCTATTCTTCACTCGACAAGAGTATGATGACTATTTTTCTGATGAGATAGACACATTTTGTTCACAGTGTCCTGTTTTTTGGATTCAAATATGGCATTATTAAACACATTATAGTAAAAAAACAAAACTCAAAGAGAAAAACAGTAAATGATGATAGCAAATAGTCAAGAAGTTGTTTCACAGCTTCATTTAAAAGATATTTTAGAAATATTCTTCTTTGGTATGGTAATCTTAGGTGTTATGTGTAATTAGAAATAAATGCTTTAAATATTATTACATTCTTATAAAAAAAAACAAAAGTATGTACTTATTTTCAATATGTTAATGGCATCATTAAATGAGGAAATGATTACTCATAATGAACCTACGTCCAGTCAAGTTCAAAGTCAAGTGTGAACTAGGTCAATGTATGCCTAATCAATAATATTTAAAAACATGTAAACTTTAGATAAACTTTGTGTTTTATCTACATTCTTGTATTTAATCTTATCTTGAAATTATGATTATGATGATAAATTGCTTAATGTGTGTATATTAATTTGTAGGTCCCTTATACAACCCTTATATACCATTGAGACTCCGAGCCTTTTGAGCACACTGAATCTTGCATAATTGAGTCGAGTCTTTAAAATTACGACTCGAGGACTCAAGTCCTTTGCAACACTAACTGGTATGGGGACAATGATCAAACAAACAGACTGACATTTTAACCGACTTCAAATAAAGGAGGAGATTCTCAATTCTGTGGTTTATGTTTTTGTTTCAACTAACAAATACAAATCCACTAATTTTGGTACTAACCCTAATGCTATTTATGGCCATAAATAGGAAATGAAATAACACTTATTTAACATAACAATACAGTTCTGATTTTAATTTACCTATGTTATTGTGAATAATATTCACAATAATGCAAGCAAACCAAAGTCTGAACTGTGGCTTGCCAACATGAGTTCTGACTCTGCAGTAGAAAAATTTTAATAAACCAAATGACATAATATCTTATCCAATAAGGTTGATTGCACTTTAAAACGGAGACTGTAACCTCTGAGTTTGCTTGGATCTCTCATCTCAGAGTAGTCAGGTAGGAAAGCCAAAAAATTAAATTGTTGTGTAAAAGTGTTTGTACACACCTACTTACAGTAATAAAATAATTTATCATTTAGTAGCACAAACTCAAATGAACTTACACTGAATAAAATCCCCTTTCAACTTCCCAGAGATGACCATCACTTCAGTCCCCTCCACTGGGTGTGCAAGGAAGGCCACCTTAAGATTGTGGAGATGTTGATCCGACGCGGCGCCCGCATCAACGTCACTAACATGGGAGACGACACCCCACTGCATCTGGCAGCCGCACATGGACACAGACCAATTGTACAGCTGGTTAGTAATTCATTATTGTTGGGGAAATAATTCATGAAGGAAACAACATTAATATAATCGTATTAAGAAATGAATGTTTGCCATCCTGATTGTTAATTCAATATCTGTTTCACAGAATTATAGATTTTATTTTTGCTAGCCAGTATTATAATATGAATTAATTAACTCACCCTTTCACTGGTAATGTTTTAGTCCCATGTAATACTAATTACTATAGTATATGGGTGTGTATCAGGTACACCTCTGCCTAACCCTTCGGAGAAACAGGCGCTATGTTATGTACATACATACATAAATTTGAGTAAGTTGAACATAAACTTATTATTTTCAACACAATTTACCAAAAAATACCGAGCAAAGCTCGGTCAACCAGATATTAGTGACCTTATTGGTGATGTTCTTCAGAAAGGTCAGGTGGGTAGTACTCGCAACCGGCGTGTGTGTACGACCAATTGTATGAACCTAAACGAGGCAAAAGGAGTGTGTAGAGATCGTAGCAGGTGGCGTTCCGTGGTTTCTGCCTACGCCCATGGGAAAAAGGCGTGATTGTATGTATGTATGGTATCTCACTCGACTTGTCTAAATATACTCTATTCTTGAACCTCTTCACAGCTCCTCCAAAACCGCGTCGACGTGAACTTCACAAACGAACACGGCAACTCGCCGCTCCACTACGCTTGCTTCTGGGGCTACACTGCTATCGCCGAAGACTTGCTAATGGCCGGGGCTCTCGTGTCACTCGCTAACAAAGATGGGGACACGCCCCTGGATAAAACTAGGGGACAGCTTGTGCAGAGGTAAGAAACTTTCTTGAAACAAACGTTGTTACCTTAGAGACTGTCTCATTGGTCGAATGATCGCTACTTATGACCGTGTGGTATTCCTATCAGGAAATTCTCAGTAGTATCTGGTTTGACCATATTTAATGGCAAAATGTACACCATTGTTACATGGGACTTATTTCTTATTATATCTGAATATTTTGTGGTAATATAACAACTCTTCCTACGCAATCGAAATATAGGGGTGATATTATGTTAACAGACCCGCCAAATACATCCAAACCAATCAATTTTAATGTATAAGATAGTGCGGCAGTTTTAAACTATAGGTTCCTATGTAGAAAAAGAAGCAAGAAACCCCATGGATGCTCTTTAAATCAAGTCAATAAAAAAATCCTGCACCCTAATTGCGAAACGCACTATCTATCAGAATCTGAATGGGATTGAAGATTATTTGTAAACCATTGCGTCATTTGTTCGAATAAATTGTCGGCTCAGCAACGTTAATAACGCAATGAATGTTGTTTAACTATCAATATGAAACCGATTCATACTGATAGCAAGTTACGCAATTACCCCTCTGGACTAATATCAATTTTATCTTCACAGACTACACGAGCTAGCGACTCAGCAAGGCCAAGATCTGAAGAAGATCCAGTTCAAGGACCAGTCCTGGCTGGGTCTGAAGACTCGCAGCAGGGACGCCACGCTGTCGCGTCACAAAGGCATCAATATCAACGAGTTGTCACTGCATACTAGGATTGCTGTAACTCCATCAGGTAGACTTTAAATTAAATTGAAGTAAATGTTCCTTCTGAATTTTGCTTTACACTTTTATAGGTTGGTCATGATTCAGCAAAGCTAAACGGCAAAATATTTATGACATCAGTGTCCTGCCCTTATCCAGGCCTGTCTCACTTCCATACAAGCGGCACAAAATCCCCGAGATATTTACGTACTATTCTGGAAAACAACCTCATTTCAACCTTTTGCATTGCGTATAAGCGTTCAAAGTACAATAACTGTCTGCCGTCTCGCTTCAATCTGCTAGGGCAGTCAGAGAGGTACTATTGTATGTCTTTTTGTTTTTTTCTGGCGCCTCCATCACTCACGACACAGAACTGATTAGATTTCCAACAGATTAACAGCACAGAATATACAATAGTAGGTACTTTACGGTATTAACAGTTTACTTTTGATCCGCGGGTGCGTGCGCTGCGTGTGCGACAAGTCGAGCGAGTGCAAGCCTATTGAGACTAGTCCGGTGGCCGGACGCTTGCGTTTATCATACCTTAACTCGGGAGTGAAACTTCTGTACCGTAAGGTACTAATATATATTCTGTGCCTTATCCCAATTCGGTTGGCGCAACTTGTCTTTATCTTCCATACTTCTTCTTCTTTCTTCTTCACTTCTTCTTGACTAATAAGTCATCATCCTTTTCTATCTATATCATCATTCCCACAGTCTATCCATCGTTTCCTTGGTCTTCCCCTACCCATCGAAATTCATACTTAAAACTTTCCTCACAACATTTTCCTCATTCCTCCGTATCACGGGCCCATACCAAGACAACCATTTTCCACACAACTTTTCGTTTACCAGTGCCACTTTTAGGCTTCCTCTCAGTAAAATATTTATGTACATGTATTAAAAATTACTGAAATCGATTCAGTAGTCAATTATGAACACTTTCAGGACTTGTGTCTTTTAATTTGTAAATATGTTTTAGAAAAAAGGTCATGTAATAAAATGATGTTGTAGGCGAGACATGGCGCGGTAGATGGCAGAAGAATGACATCGTAGCGAAGATCCTGGCAGTCCGCGAGTGTACACCACGCGTACAGAGGGACTTCAACGAGGAGTTCCCCAAGCTCCGGATATTCTCACACCCCAACATACTACCTGTTGTGAGTATTACTTGTAGAATTTATTTTAAGTAAGGAGTATTTTAAAAACAAGGTATTTCTGGGCAACTCTAAAAGTATTTGTGAAACATGTTTAGAATAATAAATCAATATTACTCTCGATATACCGCAGAGATTTGATCGGTTGGCACATATCGTGTGTAAATCCAACGGAAAGTTCGTTGTTTAGAAAATTGCACACACAATAATCTTGAGATCTCTTGAAGGTTTATTTCATTAGAATATAATTGGGCTTAAAATTCGGCATCATAAATAAGTAAGTGTTTATACGAGTCAATAATACGTTTTCTTTTAAAGCTTTTTTTTTAAACTACTATTTTTACTTGAAAGTTTTACTGGCATATAATAATAATGGCTGATGTAATAAGGAGTAACATAGGCTACAATTTTTTTTTTACACATTTCCGTGGGATAATTTCCAACATACATTCGGGCGAGGCCGCGGGCACAGCTAGTCTCAAATAATTGAGCATAAATAATGACATAATTATAGCCGTGTCCTACTTAATCTCAATAATCCATACTTCCATACTATCCATACTTCCATACGAATATTATAAATGCAAAAGCAACTCTGTCTGTCTGTCTGTTTATCTGTCTGTCTCGCTTTCCTGCTAAAACTACAGAACCGATTTAAATGAAATTTGGTACACAGATAGTTTAGAGCCTGAGAAAGGACATAGGCTACTTTTTATCTCGGTAGTATGTTGCCGCGGGATAATTTCCAACCTCCACGCGGGCGAAGCCGTTGGCAAAAGTTAGTTATAAAATAATTATTCACTTTCAATGTTTGTTGTTGTTTTTGTTCAAAGTTGCAATAATGGAGTTCGGATTGTATGGCTCTGATATCGAGATATTTATGTTTAAGAAAATTCCTTAAAATATTATAGCGAGTACACATAGATCTACTAGGCTCAGCAACTGTACAACCTTTGGTTCCGAATAGGGATGCCCGATTCTTTGCGTCGATTTGAATCGATCTTTTGTATCGTAACTCTGTGAACCGAGTCACGATATTAATCGTATTATATTAAATCGATCTTACTCGATCTCAGCAGATCGTATCGTAATTTTATAATAATAACGAAAAGCACAGTATCTATGCATGTAAAATTATTTATATTAACTTAATCTTCTTAATAGATCTATTACAAAGTGTACCTGTACCTTCATGAAAGATAGTCGTAAAATGCGATTCAGACCGCGACTCGTATCAACTAAAACCTAAACACGAACTACAACTTGTCGGGTATGTTAGCATTCCCTTCTGAACGTCTCGTCGAAACATCTCAATACCAATCGTTCACTCTAAAAATTACAGAAAATAGAGATGAACTATTGTCTCTTATTCATTCCACAGTATAAATATGGACAGTATGGAATCTAGGCGTATTTGTTGTAATCATTACCGCTTCAAAGTAACCTTAGGGTTGTCACTCTTAGTTTTTGTAAAATTGAAAAGTGTTTTAGGGCCGATTTTTCAATCCTCAGATAAACAGACGGATAGGGTTTATTCAATAGATAGTAAAAAACTGTGTTGTTCAATCGTCAAATAGGCTTTATTGGTCGAATAATTCCCTTAACGGAGGAATAAATCTATTTGGCTTTTTGACGGCCAGATAACCGCTTGTTCCATTGATAAACGACGTAAACTTGAGGTTAGTTTTCGTTTTTAAAAGTGTACTTAATGAAAATGGATGTTTGCGATAGTATTGGCGAAATGGCAAGTGAGGATGAAGTCATAATTAATAAATATATGAAAATAAAGAAAGAATATGAACGAAAAGAAAGAATTGTAAGACCGAGTGTCGAACACTTTAAAGTGTGGGATTCAGTTTTGCTTTCCATGATTATTTTAATACAATAAGAAATCACGGAATTACAAATAAAAATACCACACAACCAAAAAAAAACAACCTCTCAACGTAAAAAATGGGACATCTGGCTGCCGCAGATTTTTTTATAACATTGACAGTAAACAATGACATAGTCCGTCCCGTTCTAACATTGGTTTATTCTGTATATTTGTTTCACCTCCCTGAAGTTAGCGTATTCACAGATGTGATATTCGGTAGGATAGTTATTCGTAAATAAAATAACGATTGAAAAACTGGCGACCACTTATCAGACGAATAAAGAGTCTAATAACTTTATTCTTTAGGTAGCTATTGGTACTTTTATCTGAGGATGGAAAAATCGGCCCTTAAGGACGCTATTACATTTTTCCACAAATATCAGTGCTTTTCCGGTACCGTTTTAATGAATTAGGAATTCATAACTGCAAGGATGTCTAGTTTCAAATTAAAGGTAATATATTCGTCTCCAGAGTGACCAAATAAAATTGTGTAGCCCCATAGCAATTTTTCACACAAATACGATTTTACCATCACGATAATCGCAAGAAATGGAAAAAAATGGGTTCTCAAACGGAACCTATTTATCTAAATCCACAGCATATTTTAACTTAAAAATTATGAGAAATTGTTGCTTATATAGTCCTCAATACGATAGGCTAAATAGTTTGTAGGCAAATCAATAACTTTCTCATATAAGAGAAAAATAAAAAATGCTTTCAAATTTCTCCATACATTTTCTACGCGCGGACACTCACGGGTCGTCATTCCGCGCTCAGAGGCGCTTGCGGAAGCACGGCTGTATCGCTTTTTCGCAAGTAATAGTTACGTATAAAAGCGACTACCATGTGGTGTACTGTGGTTGAAAGAAATCGATACTTTTTCGGACCGAAATAAAAGTAAGTATGATTATTGGAATTTCTTATAGGAATATAAAAAATCGTTATATTTTTTGTATAACGGATGTAGATTACGGATATAGATTGTGAGTGTAAACTCTAAATAGCGAAATTCTATTTAACGTAAAACTCCTTAAAACGTAGAATTTGCTAAGGTTTGTTTGGTGATAATTGTTACCATTGCATTGAAACACTATTTATAGCGTAGCAACCCCTCTCAATAACAATACATCGTTATTTAAACCCCATAAACTCTATTTTCACTGACCTTCAAACTAAATATTCGAGTCGTAAATATGTATTTATGGACCCATACTGAAAATTTGTGGACTTAGGCAACAAGTTCCAATATGGATGCGATTTTTTTTTTGATATGTTAATTAACATACATATTAACATAATAATTAATAAAGTTATTTTTGATAATACCATATTTATTTCCTTTCGTAAAGTATGCTTTATAAATATTATCTTTATAAATATTTTTTTTTGTTTTGCCTTGTGTCGCTGGTTCACTAGGATCAGCTACACTTCTCAAGATCAGCCCTTGGATGAGTAACCATTTAGTTTTTGTTTTACCTTGTGTCGCAGGTTTGCTAGGTTAAGCTACATTTCTCAAGGTCAGCCTTTGGATGGGTGAACATTTAGTTTTTGTTTTACCTTGTGTCGCAGGTTTGCTAGGTTAAGCTACACTTCTCAAGGTCAGCCTTTGGATGGGTGACCATTTAGTTTATGTGTGGTGTTTTGTCACAGGTTCGCTAGGTTAAGCTACACTTCTCAAGGTCAGCCTTTGGATGGGTGACCATTTAGTTTATGTGTGGTGTTTTGTCGCAGTTTTGCTAGGTTAAGCTACACTTCTCAAGGTCAGCCTTTGGATGAGTGACCATTTAGTTTATATTATGTGTGGTGTTTTGTCGCAGGTTCGCTAGGTTAGGCTACACTTCTCAAGGACAGCCTTTGGATGGGTGACCATTTAGTTTATGTGTGGTATTTTGTCGCAGTTTCGCTCGGTTAAGCTATACTTTGCTAGGTCAGCCTTTGGATGGGTGACAATTTAGTTTTTGTTTTGCCTTGGGTCGCAGGTTTTTCAGGTTAAGCTGCACTTTGCATGGTCAGCCTTTGGATGGGTAACCTTGTATCGTTATAACTTTCGACATCAAGTATGGTTTTTGTTTATGTTGTGCAATGCTGAAATATTTATATTTATAATTATAGATGCCACGAGTTCGGAAATTTTAACGAAAACAAAAAAAAACTACACACGTAAAGAAAAGTAATCAGACGTTGTAAGTATTTTCATTCAGAAACCACAAATTGTTATGTCTTTTATTAGAATATTTAGTAGGTTTTTATTTTATTTAACAGGTAGAGCAGTTTAGATATATCCGCAGGCGATGAGGAGCAAAATGAACTTTCAGTTGTAAGTTATATTAACGTCTGTTGGTAATTTGTTTTATTTGATTTAGGTACCTTAAATACTTACTAATGTTTTTTTTTTTCAGGAACAGGAATGTGTCATTAAAGAATATAAGCCAAAAGGCAGAAGGATAATTGAGACTGATTTCTTTTTTGAGCAACTTATCCATATAGGTAGCCACACTTCCTTGCTTGATTGCGGCGTGAAGTATCTTAGCATGATTAATGAAAAAAGAGCTGGTCTTCAATCTACATTCGAACTTCTGTGCAAAATGTGTGGTGAGAAGTTTAAGCTTGAAACAGTGCGCCAAGACGACACTAAAATGAACATCAATCAGGAAGCTGTAGCAGGAATTATGTCCTCTGGTGCTGGACACACCCAGCTTAATACTGTCCTTGCCCATGTCGATATTCCATCGCTATCTCTGCGTTTGTATGAAATTACACACAATAGGGTTTGCCAATGGTGGGAACAAACATCAAACCATTGTATGACCGAGGCAGGGAAAGAAGAAGTCGAGCATGCACAACGTATCGGGAATGTGTCATCTCAAGGAGTGCCAATGATAGCCGTAATTGCGGACGCATGTTGGAGTAAGCGTTCATACGGCACAAATTACAATGCATCTTCTGGCGCTGCGGCAATTGTTGGACAGCACAGCAAAAAAATGCTTTACTGTGGGGCCAAAAATAAATATTGTGTGACATGTTCTCGGTCTGCAAATAAAGAAATTGAGCCACCAGAACACGTATGTTTTAAAAACTTTAGTAGTCCTTCAACAGCAATGGAAGCTGCAATTATAACGGAAGGTTTCAAATGTTCCTTATCTGACCATGGACTTATTTATTCCCACTTAATTGCTGATGGGGACGCCAGTACCTATGCTTGCATTAGAAATGCCCGCCCATATGAAAATTTAACAGTTGCTAAAATAGAATGTAAGAAACACCTTTTGCGAAACTATTGTAAAGCCCTTCTGGCACTTTCCGCTAACACTTTTTACCACATTAAAGCCAGAAAATTAATAAAAGAAAAGTATTTAAGGTTGCGTTGGGGAGTTGACTCGTCCATAAAATACTGGACTAGTCAAAATATACCATTCTCAGAAAAAAATATTAATATAAAAAAAGATATCCAAAATGGGCCTTCTCATATATTCGGCGACCACAGCCTGTGTCCACAATATTTTTGCAAAAAAACTAACTCCGAAAACCTTGTCCCTGAAATGATAGCTTTTGGATTATTTCAAAAAATTACAGATTTGGCGCACAGATTATCTCTACATGCGTGTAGTTTTGCATATAATGTAACCAATAATATAGTCGAAAGCTTTAATGCCAGAGTTGCAAAATATGTAGGCGGAAAAAGAGTTAATTATGCATTAAAAGGGTCATACAGCGGACGATGTGCAGCCGCAGTCATAACATTAAATACTGGCACACTGCAGACATATGTGCACAAATTTATTTTTGGGACCGATGCAAACGCACAAATAATTCAATTAGAAAACGAACGCAAGGAAAAAAATTTTAAAAGAAGAAATGTTAGAAAGAAAAAGGCCATTAAAAATGTTACGACAAAAGACGCTCATTATGGCGAAATTTGTCAGAAACCTGATATGGATTTAGATGAATATAACAAAGCGAAAGAAGATTTTTTACAGTGTGTGTGTGTTTTTCAGTTTTTTGTTGTCTACAGAAGAGAAGGAAACTATAGAAAGAAGAACAGTTTTGCAGAGTGCAAGCCCGCTCTGGCTAGAGACAAAAAGGAAACTTTTGACAGCGTCTTGGTTTGCTAGAGTTTGCAAACGGCGTGCAAATACCAACTGCGCTCCTCTTGTTAAACAAATTTTATATGGCAATGATCTCAGCAATGTCCCATCAATAAAACATGGCAAGAACAACGAACATACAGCGCTTCAAGATTTTAAAAGCGCTTTAAATTTAGACATTCATGAATGTGGAATATTCATAGATAAAGATTTTCCATTTCTGGCTGCTACTCCGGACGGCGTTTACGAACATGGCATTGTAGAAGTGAAGTGTCCATCATCTGCTTTTAATATAGAACCCGATGATGCAATAAAACAAAAGAAAATTGATTTTTGGTTGCATAAAGCAGACACTTTCAAAGTCAATAAAAAAAGCAAATGGTTCTATCAAGTCCAAGGCCAATTACGAGTAACGGGTAGAAATATGTGTGTATTTGCAGTGTGGACAGGCGCTGTAAAAATGAAATATGAGTTTGTAAAAAGGGACGACCAGTTTTGGAAGGAAAATATGGAAGGGCAATTAGTAAAATTCTACAATAACTGTTTACTACCAGAACTAGTTGACCCTCGATACACTAGGTCTATGAATCTTAGAGATCATAGCTTACACATACGAATAAACGTACTGACGGAAACAAAGGATAATTAAAAATAAGCTCATGATAATCAAACATTTTTATATAATTTTCTCGGTAGCGTAGACATTTTAATACAGCAATTTGTAAAATACCTTTATATGATATTATTATACTTTTTACTACTTACTTTTGTTTTATTTTTTATTAAAATACTGAATTCCCCGCTTTAGTAAATAAATAATAACTATTTTCATTAGGGAATGATTATTTTTAAATATCACAACGAAATTATATAATGAACTCCCTGGCTAGTGTTTGTTTTGTAATGCTCCAACAATTGTTATATTCATAAGTACTTACATCTTTTTAAACTTACAGCAGCCAGCGAGATAAGCGTAGATGTTCCTTATATTTTTTCAACTTCAACGTGTTACGTTTTGATTGTAATGATAATGACTGATGATGTTAAAAAACACTAAAAACATTATTATCACGCAGATAGTAAGTACTAATAACACTTAACAAATTCAATTCGAAACTTCCAACTAAATTTACACAATACCAGTGAAATTAAAAATAATAAGTTCAAGTACCAAGATTAGTTAAGATGCGTATAAAATCGAGCGAACAATGGTTTCAATGTGTGCGTGCCCGAAATGTTGTTGTGTTGCGACTCAGATACCTAAACTTGAGCGTGTTCAAAATGTTATAGCGTCCTTAATGAGATGAAGTTCTGTAACGCGGCATGCGGTAGAAATCTTCACGCGAAAAAGCGTTCATTCCCGTCTGGGGCGCACGAGATAAACGTATAACGCGCCCACTCGTAACGACACGGCATATGCCATTGAGCGTACTGCAACTATCGCTTAGTGTTGGTTTCGTAGTTACGCGCGATTGTGTAAGTGTGCCGTTTCGAATGTCTGTTCGTAGTTCCTGTACTGTCTATATTCATACTGTGACAGCGTATGACCATCGTCTGTTTCCCCTTGTGCAGGTGGGTTGCTGCGTGTCGCCGCCGTCGCTGGTGGTGATCTCGCAGTACATGTCGTGGGGCTCGCTGCACGCGCTGCTGCACGGCGGCGGCAGCGCGGCCGGCGCGCTCGTGCTGGACGCGCACGCCGCCGCGCGCCTCGCGCACGACGTGGCGCGCGCCATGCGCTACCTGCACGCGCTGCAGAGCGACAAGATACTGCCCACCTATGCGCTCAACAGCAAGCATATCATGGTGAGTGAAAGGGAAATCGTCAAATGACTTCTCCCGCTCTGAGCGGAGCGGGAGGGCATGTCAGACTTTTACTGACTAAAACCCACCCGTGTTCTATCAGTTGCCCGTGTGCCAGGGTCACGGTATCTCTTTCGAACAATCACGCGACCCCGGCAGGCATCGATCCTAGCAGAGTTCAGTCCATTTCGGTCTTGATTGAGTACCGCAGGTGCTCATCCTAAATAGACACGCGACTACTAACTCATATTGTAGCTGTTCATTTTCTGACAAATTATCCTTAAGACTTATTTGTCAAAATATACATAAAAACAAAAAAAAAATACAATTATTTCATACAGTTTTTACTTTCATAATAACGAGTACTCTTTTCTATTCAGATTGACGAGGACCTGACAGCGCGCATCAACATGGCGGACTCGAAGTTCTCGTTCCAAGAGAAGGGCCGTGTGTACGCGCCGGCGTGGATGGCGCCCGAAGCCCTACAGAAGCCCCCCGCTAAACGCAACCTGGAAGCGGCTGACATGTGGAGCTTCGCCATCTTGCTGTGGGAACTTGCTACTAGAGAGGTGAGTTTTTGTGCTATGAAAATTAGCTATTTCATATGTGTTAAATCCTATATTTCCATTACAACACAAACGACGAAAAAGAAGAATTTATTTTAGGTACCCCAACCAAAAAGCAGTTTCCATCCATTCCATTTCCATTTATTGTCCAAATAAACGTATTCTTTTCCTTTCTTTTTGCTTACAAAATTGCGTCAACACAAGAAAAACATACTTGCGAGAGTATGATATCATTTTGGGAAAAAACAATTTTCTTTGATGAGACTATTGATGTGGCAAACCTCATTTGCACACAGACGTAATGTCCTCCAAAGGAAAAGTTCATAAAAACTCGTCAAGCGTGACAAACTGTGACATTTCAAGCCATTGAACTGCTCTATGATTGCGATACAATTACAATTTACCAAAAACTATTTGAGATTATTTTGAATTATTTCATCATACTATCAAGATTCAATCGGCCTCTGGCGGGAGATGGGCTGGTTGGAATAACACCAACCAGCCCAAGGACATAATGCGGAAACCAAACCCTCTAACATAGATCCTACAATGAAAGGGTTTTGTCAAAAATCGTAACATTTTTTTCAGGTTCCTTTCGCCGACCTATCTCCAATGGAATGTGGCATGAAGATAGCCCTAGAAGGGCTCCGCTTGACCATCCCACCTGGCATATCTCCCCACATCGCGAAGTTAATCAAGATCTGCATGAACGAGGACCCCGGCAAACGACCCACTTTCGAAATGGTCATACCTATACTCGAGAAAATGAAACGCTGAATTGACTCGAATTGATAAACATTTTTTTTTATTTACTATATTTTTAGATGGATTTTCAAAAGTCAGATAATTTATACAAGGTGTATATTTAAAACCCAGCAAGTACTAAGTGTATTGCAATTTTTTTTTGTACAATTTATGAAAACGCTTTTTCGTTTTAGTAAAGTGACACAGCCCACCCTGCAGATTAAGTCGATATCAAAAATATACAGCCTGTATAAAGCAATTCTACTTGGAATCATTATAAAAGAGAGTTATTCCAAGTGTTATTTATATTTATGAATTAATTAATTTACGAAAACAAACGTACAATCTATGGCTTTTATATTATTTAAGTATTTTCAACTGTCAATTGCACTGTTCAAAAGTTAGGGATTTGAATAAATTAAGTAGACTAGAGGTTCTATATGCGTCCAAATAATAAACAATATTCGCGAAAGATATTCTCTTGCGATTTGCGAAAGAAAATAATAAATGGAATGGTTAGGTGCCATCACTTTAATATTAAGATTATATAATCTCTTCCTAATCAATTTTATACTTATATTACTTCAAACGTTGTACTAACAATATGTTTATTTTAAACCATCTTTTATAGTGCCGATATCGTTGGGATATCGATTATTTTTGCACTGCCAGATGTTCTTTTATTTACTTAAGTTTATTTAAAAGTTAACTGTATTTAAACATCACTAAAATCGTTTTTAACTGCCAGTATTTTAAGTGTTGTTTAGTACTTAGGTTGTGTTCTAATAATAAATCTTCTTTTTTGGATAAATATGCTAAATTATGGTTTCGTAGTAATTTTACTAAATTATAAATATATCTACATATAAGTGTACTTGCTAATATTTAAACCGGTGCTAATGTGAATTTTAGAAAACAAGAAATTTATGAAATAGTTCTTAGAGACTCGCCTGAAGCAGTTTTAGAAAATAAATATTTAAACACACGACAAATACCTGTACAGGTATTTCCATAAGTATAACTATGAACAATTGAGGGGAAAAAGAGTTGGTTTAATAATAAACATTTACCAATAACTGCACTCCAATATGTCTCGATACCATCAACTAGAATCTCTGAAACCACTGTGTAATATGTATTGTTGAGATTAATTGCTGTAATAAGAATTAAATGTATACTGTAATAGTCAAACTAATTTTGTTAATGCTATTGTGAAATGTGCCTTATAACCCGGCCAAATAACATTATTTGCCTTATGACATTGTAACTGTTATAGTTAAGTGTAGATTTATATTTTTGATGACAAATCAATGTTACAACTTTCATAAAGTTGTTTAATATACTAACGATTTAGTAATAAAGTTTGGTTTTATTTCGTTTGTTATAGATAGATACCCATGAGCTTCATATGAGGCGACGCACATCAAAACGATGTCTATTTTAATTAAATACGTTTTGGAGATGCGATGTCGCATTGCTTTGATGTTTCATTACCCTGTTAAGGTGGTTCAATACAAATGTTAACCACAAATTTACGTAAAAAGATAAGCTAAAAATACATGCTCTACATTGGATCGGCTTCGCCTCGCTCAATATGACAACGTAGCTCATGCCAAGCGCGGCTTTGGTCCTTTGGCCGGAAAGCGCCCGATACCATAAACCTACAATAATATTGATGCACAATACTATGGAATTTGTATAAAAAAATTGCTGTGTTTAGGCTTGATATGTATGAACGGCCTATCGGAACAATATTATTCAGTTCACAGTTTGGAGCGGCCACGATTGGCCAGGCACGTGTAGTGTAAGGTCGTGCAAAAATGGTAAAAAAAAAACGAAACACAATTATGACATTATTTTTAGTTGAGTGCATTGATCACGTTGTACGTTTGGGTTCAAGGAGGTGGTAATATTGAAGGTGTATTATTGTGGCTGTATGGTGCGCCTAGGTAATTTATTTTTATTAACATCCCTCCTGAGGATGCTTCAACGCTTGAGGGTAGCCTATGTCGAGGTTTCTCGTAATGGTAATTATTTTGTCTTCCTACTATTGTATGGAATCAAGTTTATCTAACTAAAGAGACAGCTGTGCTGCTGGAGAGTTTGTTGCGCCACTTCTTTCCAGCTGTAGCACTAAGTGGTGAATGGCGGGCGAGTTTTTTTAAGGACTGTCATGTAATTTTGACGCTGGAAAAGTGCTGATCCTCAGAGTAATTTGAAAAAATGCCTTTTATTTTGATTTTTCAGCTGAAATGGTTCCCTATCCATTTGCGTAAAATTTTAAGACCTAATATAACTTGGTATACTTTTTTTCTCCTAAATAATAATTAACTCCTAAAATGTTAGACACTAATAAACATGTAAATATGCATACACCACGATACAGCAAACATGCAGCATACAAGCAAGCATGCAGCAGACATGCAGCATGCCAGCATGCATCCAGCAGGCATGCAGCATGCAAGCATGCATCCAGCAAGTATGCATCCAGCAGGCATGCAACATGCAAGCATGCATCCAGCAGGCATGCAAGCAGGGGCGTAGCTACATCCGTATCTGCCGTATCAATTATACGGGGCCCCCGGGCCACGGGGGCCCCCGACGTGCGTAAGCAAAAATTAATAAAAACTTCCCAATTTTTTTTCAGAAATGACAAAAGTCACAAAAAGCAATTTCTTTTTTCCCGCGTAAAGCGTGCGTTCCAAAGTTGGCAACACCCTACATTGGCTGCGGGATTTCCCCGTTTATAGCCTTTTTCACCTAAGAAGGCGGGTACAGTGGCACTTAGTGACGTGACTTAAATGGTGAGGTCTCTTTGCGTAATGAATTCGATTATTAGCAAAAATCGAGAAGTTTTGCAATTGAACATTAATCGATTTTTTTTTTAAATAGATGTGGTTTATTATAATTACCTTTTGCTATCGGCTTCGCCCGCGTGGAGGTCGGAAATTATCCCGAGGGAACATACTACTGGGATAAAAAGTAGCATATGTCCTTTCTCAAGCTCTGAACTATCCGTGTACCAAATTTCATTTAAATCGGTTCAGTAGTTTTAGCAGGAAAGCGAGACAGACAGACAGAGTTACTTTTGCATTTATAATATTAGTATGGATTAGTGTGGCTAATTTCTAGTAAAGATTATGGATGTAAAAAGAAAAACACAACAATTCATAAAAATCATTTTAATCTAATTCGTTGTCTGATTGCATTGGCAAAGACGAACAGTCATCCGAATCACCTTTGTCAATAATAAACTCATCTCCGCTCTAGTAAAGTCATCCTGCACAGATAACAAAACTTGACAAAGCATGGCGGGATAAGCTTGGGGTAGCGGCCCCAGCTATTATTTCAACTGCCAATTTTTGAGTATGATAGTCTTATGGAGTAAAACTTACCTGTAAAATATTACTTAAAAATATGCATTAGTTTTCGAGAAAAAAAAAGAAAATAAAAATTAGGTTCACTTGTTTGTTTGTTTGGTTGAACGCGTTAATCTCAGAAACTACTGGTCTGAATCGAAAAATTCTTTGTGTGTTGAGTAGCCTATTTATTGAGAAAGGCGATAAGCTATATAACATCACGCTACAATCAAAAAGAGCGAAGTAGGAACGAAAAGTTGATGAGAACTAGTAGGCAAATCGATGCGACGGGAAGGGTCAGGGGAGCAATTTGACGCGGACGAAAACGCGGGCAGTTACTAGTGTGTTTATAATCATTAAATTCTAAAACAGTGTGTCAAAAACTTAAGAATTCGCGTAAGTAATACGAAAACAAAATGACGTTAAGAACTCTCGTTGAATTATTTTTTAAACAAAAAAATAAATTAAAAAAGTGATTTTTGTTATTTAAATAACAAAAATCACTTTTTCGCCTCAAAAATCGGCTTCGCCGGCCAGCCTCAGCTGCGGCGGCGAGCGTCAAAACCACCTGCTCCTCACCTCGCGGGCCGCCTCGGCCCTCCGCGCCTACGCGGTTTTAAATTACACTCTAGGGGTAGGGCAGACAAGACTACGTGCAGTTGGTTTTGCAGCGATTAGTTTCTGTCACTACATTTTGTAGCAAAACATATTGAATTTATAAGACAATACTTTAATTAAGGGTTAAAAATAACACTTATAAAACAATGTTTGTAACATTTCTCATTAAATAAAACATAATAAAACGAATGCAAGACCTATAACTATGCCCGCTTCCCACTGCACCATGCCTGCTGCAGACCTGCAGTTATGCATTCGGGTCCAATGCCCAAAATATTAGAAATATTCTTAAAAATTGAGTTTTAAAAAGTATTTCTAAATACCATTATGCTAATAGTCATTATACCTAGTAACATTATGCGAATTAAAATTATGCTAAAACAAACTAGCCTTAAAGATCATTATGCCAACATAAACTGTATGCTATAAAAATATATGGCAAAGTATTATTTTGGCAAAACAAATTATGCCAAAACAGGTATGCCAAAGTACATTAGGAAAAAGAACATTATGCGAAAAGACGGGATTCCAGCTGAAATACGTCACGAGCACCACGATGGCGATCATGCTTACTCGTTCTCATTATCATCATCTACCTAGTATTTTTCCAACTATGTTGGGGACGGCAACTATACTTTCGACGCACTGGGATGTACTCTGTTGTATGCTCAAAGCTCGGTTAAACTAAATCCAGTGCGCGATTTAATCCTCCCGTGATTTAATTTCCTTCGTGGGAATGTGGACTTAGATTCAAAGCGGTATGAAGTTCACCAAGTCAGCTAATGAGTATAAATAAATAAGAAACTTGCTCAAAATCCAATGTTCCATAACTTAAAAAAGAGTGAATGATTTCACAACATAACACCGATCTTTGCCGTTCCAGTCCAAAAATTCAATATATCGAGCATTCATCTTTTTGACACTGTTACCCTGCTTGGGTTGGGACAGACGATCTGTCATCGGCCATCGCACATTGATGTCACAGATGTGACGTTTTGTTTGTGTCAAACTTGCTAGTTTTGTGGCTCTCAAAATATTTACAAAAAATATTTAATAAAAAACCTGGAAACCAAGTGTAATGAAGTACATATAAAAATCATCAAGATTAATGAACTATGGAGCCGGGCACGAACATTGATGCCAGCATTTTACCCAAAATCACAGACGTGGAGTGGAAGCTTGAAGTTATGACCAATACTCCAGGAGTTGGGTCTGACAACTTGTTATACACAGTTATATTGAAGACGAATAGCGGTGATGATATCAGGTTCACTTGTGGAAGTCAACAGCTGCAAGATTTGGTGTATAAACTGAAAGACTTAGTGAGACATTGTGAGAAAGTGAAAAATGAGATAGGTTGATATTTGAAATGCTATTTGTAATTTTAGGTGGCACTAAATGAATTTCAGATAAATATGATATTGTAAGTTACATTTAGTTTGTTATTTTCCTTGTTTGTGCTTAAGATTAATTAATTCGGTTTTAATCGAGGTTCTCCGTTCAATTCCTTTTCGTCAATAAAACTAAAATTTCTTATTCAAAATAACTTTATTTCAAAATACCATTATAAAGTACCTTAGTGAGAACACAAATCAGAAAAACAAACAATTCCATTGTGTAAAACATAAAGCTGATCACAGATAAACTAAAAATGACTTAAATGAGTAGGTAAGCTGCATTTATCATAATTAACATCTACCATTCAATAATGAACTACACAAGGATCCATACATGACAAGTTCACCCAGGGCGAAGCTTTACTATAATATTTGTTGAATTGACAGTCCATTTTCCATACCTAGAGCCATCTGTGCCTCAGAAAGCATGTTAAGCTGTTGACAGTTGTTAAAGGTAGTCGAAGCCCAAAAGTCTGCCAAGTATGCCAAGGGACATTGTATTTCCCAGTAACTAGGTTGTGGAGATCTGATATACAGTTGCTCCATGTTAAATACTTGTATTTAGCTGTACCCGGCTAGATTGAAAGCTAAACCCAACATAGTTTGGAAAAGCCATGGCAGAAAGGCTCAAACAAAGGCAAATAATAGTTTGGCCTTGATTGTAGGTAAATGTACCTCATGTAGTTCTTTATTTCATGCATCTACTCTACATAGGGTTAGCTTCTTGGGACTATTGAATGCTTATTATATTATTAATAATAAATTTATCTTAAAATATCACAATATCAACAACTACACTACCACAATACGATGAACATTTTATTTTACTGTATTTATAGGAGCCGCCTACAACAAAACACAATTAATTGATAAAGTCTTACTTTCAAGTCATCAAATTAACACAACATCAAATGCTGGATGATAATAATATTGTGATAAGATTACTTGAATAAATGCAAATAACGTCATCGGAACTAGTTGATGTGGCAATGGTATGGGCAGGTCTAAGTTCAATGAAATGATGATTTCACTGTTAAGTGTTTGGTGCCGTGACACAGGTTTATGTCCAGCAGTGGACTACGGGATAGGCGCAGTTGATTCAAGAAGTAATCATAATTCTACACAATTTGAATATAGAACTGGCATCCCAATAAATACAGTTTACAACACAATACAACTAATTTCAGACTTGGTAAATAATTTTGCATTCAGATTCAAAAGAAATCACAGAGACCGCTTACATTACTGTGACGGATAGAACTTTGAAACAGTACTTTAGGCCTAATAAGAAACCTTATACAACATTTTTAATTTCTGAAGTGAGGTTGCGAATGTCTTTACAATAATTTACTTTAATTATACATGGAACTATCAATGTGTAATAAAATATTGCTTTCTTTATATCTATTAGCTGCACACGCATACTATATGTTTATGATTTTTATATTTTACTATTAAACTACTAATATTGTGACACAAATACTTAGTTACGGCTGCAGAATTTGACGAGTCAAGTCTCTCTCTTATACTATTGTTGAAGGCAAAAAGGTCTCGTCAAATTCTCGAGTCAAATTCAACTAGTTTGACTAATCTACAATTTCGTAATGATAGACTATCATGGACAGTGAAGTACTGTCAACACAGTTATATTTATGATGTGGGTAGTGGAAAAATAAATCAATATAGTGTGCAAATTAAATGCAAGCACATCATTTAAAAGCAGAGTTAAGTCATGGTATTAAATTCGTTAGCTGTTAAATAACCTAACCCAAAACAAAGGAACTAATAATTTATATAGCATTAAAATATTCAAGTTTTTATAAAGCAGTTGATTCATCGAAGTTTTTTCGTACTGTTGTAATTTTTTTTATAGTGGTAAAACCACTGTCCTTATACAGGGTTGCCAGAAAAGCAGAATATGCTTGTTTTTTTTTTAAATCTACTTTTGAATTTGTTATCTTTCATTTAACTTGGCTACTTTAAATTTATATTTTCAACTAAAATAAAAACCATTTAAACATAACAAACAACACACATAGATAAATAGTAAATTATACCAATTACAACACACTTATACTGATATAATTTTGGAATTATCACATACTTTTTTTTTCATTATTTATAGTCTTAATCATATTTTATATTATAAGCATTAAGTGCATGCGCAAACAAAAATAAGTGAACAAATGAATCCCTTAAACATAACACTATAATATTCTTTTATCAAACAAAGCAACTTTAAATGTTTTTTGGTCACATTCACTGGTAGTATTGCCATTCTTTAGGAAGTTCTAGGATATTCATCTTCATGCATAACCATGTTTTATAGGAAACGCTGTAGCATGGCAACACTTAACTGGCTGTAAATACTTATAGCTGTAATAATTCAAAACAAGGATTTCACTTGACTGCTTCTAAATTGTTATTAATTAAAAAATAACAATTTTAATTATTAGAAAATAGCTACAATGGAACACATTGATACATTTCGCGATAGATCACAAACCATCGTTTTACAAAATGTTAAAATGATTTACTTAAACCATCGTTTACAAAACTAAACAGAAGAATATTAATCTTTAATTTAAAAGTTCTTAAATTACCTACTTACATTGTCAATTACATAAAAGATTATTTTAATGTAATGTTGCATTTTCATTCCATATTTATGTTTTTTTTTTCCATTTGAACAGCAACAAAATAACATAAATGTCATAGATATTTTTTGTTGCACAGGCCATAGCCAAAGAATGACAGTTTCTCGAACGAAAATTGTAAGTTTCGTTGTCAAACGTGCACTGCTGTGGTTGGTTGAATGATTTATTAGCAGCCAATCGCAGCAGTTTATGCTCGTTTGAAAAATTTATCACATAATGGGCGAAATTCCAGGGTCCACATGCAAATTGTTTTCCGTTTTTTTACAATTGCAGCACCTGTGAAGATATGTGTGTATTCGCGACCAACGCAATCATACAGCATTATAATTATTATATCAATCGTTAAGGTCGCTAATCATATTTTAACAAACATACAACCTAACAAACTGACAGACTTGACCAAATTCGGAAGGTAATTTGAATCTGGCAAGATACCTTAGCACATAGTCTTGAATTTTAAAATGATTTTCGGTCGAGAAACTGGTTCATAGCCATTCCTGTAGTCATTTTCTTTTACTGTAAATTATACATACCTACAGTTTAAGTAATTCATTTTTTATTTATGAATAGCACTGATAATATTTCAAAGTAGGCCTGTTGCCCGAGATCTTAGTCAGTCATTGATATTTTATAATAAAGGTTGTTACATTCTGATACATGTTTTAAAAATACTGGACAAAGCACCAAAGTATTATGAATAGCATTTAGTAGGCATCTCATTTTTTTTATGTCAGATTTTCCAATTTATGTTTAATTTTTTAATTACTTTGTGATTCAGAGTCTGTGACTTGTGAGTATTTTCTCTTGTTTGACTCACAAATCTTGTAAACATTTAATGATGTACTCAGCACTTGTGGTTCGAAATCACCTATTTCTTTTGTACATATTGATTAATATTTATTTAGCACAATTTTTCAGCATCTGAACTAAAATGTGAATATTTTCCTTACTGTAATGAAAAAGGAAAATATTCAATGGTTTAATTGGCTTGAGGACAATTACACAAAGTCTTCACAAATTATCTTTAAAACTACGAGCTGTGGTTATGAGCTGAAAACTTTTGTAATTACATTTATTTACCTGCAGCAGTTTCTGAGTTATGGGAGACCAGAACAACGGCATAGTTATACAGCTGCAATAGTAGCTGAGTTGTCCAAAAGTGTCCAAGGTAAGCCTACGGCCGGAAAGCGATGATAGTCTTGGAGTGTTTTCTAGTCATTTAGCCCGGGCGATTTCTTTTAAAGAGAGAAGAACTTGAGGAAGGCCGCGGGAGGGACCGGATGCGGCGGCAGAGGGCCGCCCGCCTCCCGCACGCGCTCGCGGTACTCGGGGCACTGGTCGGCGATGCAGGGGTGGCCCAGCGACACCCAGAACAGACACTTGCAGTGCCGGCACAGCGACAGTGTCTCCGCGAACTGCGCGTCTTCTCGGAGCCCGTACATCCTGCAAAACGAAATAATTAGCAGTTCCCTATCATTTTAGTTGCTATAGTAGGGTCGTTTTGAATTCTGTCGTTTGAACTGAGCTCTTTTGACGGTGCCCGTTTTTAAAACGCTTTTATTAGCTTCACCTGTATGTTTGTAACTTTGGACTTGATTTTGACCCACTTCAAATGGTCAGATTTCATTTAAACTTTGTAGACTTATCGAGGACCGATATCCATACAATAATTTCATAAATTTGTGCCATTATCTTTGCCAGGGTTACCATGATAGCAAAAATAAAAGTAAAAGACACTCTTTTGTAGCTAGCCGAACTAACAAATAGAAAATAAATAATAGTTTAAAGAAAATAATTGTTATACCTCAAAAATACGTCGAAAAATGCTGCTCCTGCAGCTGTTCTTTTTAAGGGGCACACCTAGTGTGAAATTTTCAAAAAATCAATTTCGCTTCTTCAGCTCAACAAGCACTTTTTGAGGAAGAGGAAGGTGAATTATGGAATAGCAGATTAGCTATAAGTATGATTTTAATCCATTTTTAACAGTGAAAACGATCATTTTATCTTTAAACGCGTTATTCTCGAAACAACATTTTTCGAATTTGCTGGAGTGATTACTCGAAGACAAATGATCCGATCGCTATCAATTTTTTTTTGCATTTTCTCTATATGTATAGTCCATACGATGACCCTCCAGTTTTTTGATCGGATCAAAAATCGAATTTTGGCAGGCCAAAACCGACCAAAATTCTGGGTAAAATTTAACTTTTTTTTTTCAACATGCCGCCATTTTGTCTATTTTTTATTTTTTTGTTCGCCCGAGGGTCATCGTACAATACACACACATCGTACAATATGTTTTAGTTTAACGAGTTTTTTTTTTTTAGGTTTTATCAACGGAGAAGGCTTCAATCACTCCAGCAGTGTAGGACCTTTTTTTTTGGCGCCGCCGGAGATCCCGTGTCATTTCAAAAATATTAAATATTTTATTTAAAAATTTTTACTGTGTATTCTTAAAACATGTATAAATATACCCTCAAAATTTTAAACGATTGATTAACTAGTATTTTTTTTTAATTCCCAAAAATTGCCTTTTTTTAGGCTGTCACACTAGGTGTGCCCCTTAAAAACAAATTCTACTTTTTAGTTTGGTTTTTTTTGGAAGCGTGTTTTTTAGTTTTTTAAACTATTATCTTTACTTAATTCATGACTTACCTCCTAAGCTGATGAAACAGCTTCTTCCAGTCGAAGTCCTTGTCATCAACGACCTCGTCCTTGTTCTTTGCCAGTTCGGCGTCCAGCTGCTGCTGAGTGAAGTGGAAGTTGACCAGCTCGCGCCAGATGCGCTGTTCCGTACACACTGATGCCATTACTGTCCATGCTGATGATGCCGCCTGGGGAAGGGTAAAAATACTTAAATACAAAGAAACATATATGCATATACAGGCAGATAAAGACATTACCCCCCCTTTTCGTCGCGGAGTCGTGTTAATATATATATATATATATATATACACTATAATACTTCTATTCAATACTTGACAATTTGTAGGTATAAATTGTATGTATGAGTTTCTACTCATACATACTAGACAAACATCATACAAACTAGACGGTAGGCTAGAAATTAAAAAAAAAACATACTTTCTAGCTCTAGTGTGGACTAATTCGGCTCGGCATCTCCTGGTCTACCACAATATCACCGGCCGTATAAAAATAGTATAATTCAGCCGAGAAACAGAAACTAAGGTTACTTTCAAAGAAACAAGAGATTGTACCTAAGAGAAAACGTAGAAGAAGAGAAAGAAGCCGACGTGTGGTAGTTCTTTTTAGGCCCTTAACTTGGAGAACGAGGTTAAATTTAATATACGCCGAAATCACGATATTCAAAAGAAGGTCCAGCATCCTACTTACATCCAAGTCCCTGTGATCCGATATCCTCAGCAGGATTTCCCTGATGCACTCCTCGGGCAAGTCGTGAAGCTTAGGCACTACCTCTGGTCCCGGCTGAAAACAAATGCGTTATTAGTTGTAACGTGCATCTTGATTTAACTACGAGTGTAGTCCAAACGGGCGCGTATTGAGTGCTCAGACCATTTGGAGCATTGCCAGAATGCCCTTAACAGAAAATAGCACTAAATGAGCGATTCCTTGGCGATTGTGCAAGATAGATTGGACAATTGCCGTCCCAAATAACCGGAGCTTTTATTTTTGGATAATTTATATTATGATGTTTACGAGAGTAAAGAATTGATTTAGCAGGTTGTGGTGCTTTTTATTTTAAAATGCAGCCTAATTGCGTGTATCTGTATTTTAGTTTTTGTCAGACTTCCGAAACTGAGTAGTTTTCCACTCTGTGGAGTTTTTTTTAGAGCTGGTTATGTTTTTTCTCAAATGTTTACCTGCAGATCCCCCGTGTCGACGTCATTCGAGCCCCAAAAGACCCTTATGGCACTCGTAAGTATATTGGACGGTAGCTAGGCTAGGCCTGCCTGTAGTAGATACCTACCTCTTGTATCAAAATACTGCTCGCGATGCGGTTGATCCTCGCGATGGCGTGGTCGTGGTGACCCCAGAGCGCCCGCGAGCCGAGCGGCCGGCCCCAACACGAGCGCTTCTCCGACTCCCGAGCTGATGATACAGACATCACTAGCGCGCGGAGAGCGTTTAGATTCTGTTTTGAGGTTGCCACTGGAAGGAATGAAGAGGTTAAAAGCTGGGACATGATATGATGCTGCCAAATTTTCAGCAAGCAACGAATTAACAATATCTTTCAAAAATAATTCAGATTCTGAAGGTTGAAAACGACTACACCTAGTAGCTACCAGGGGAGGTATACAGGTAGGTATACTAAATTTGGTCACAAGCACCTGCGCCTTACATTGTTCTGTAATATGTTTACGAAATCGTGAATGCTCAGACAGGCTCCTAAGGATGTTTCTCTAGATACAACGGGTCAGGTGCCTTTATTGTTCCGCCCTAAAAATCCACTTCACAGTTACTCGCTTACCTTGATCAGCAAGTTGCTCCAACATAGACAATAACAGTTTCTGCGCAGCTCCAGGTAGATGCGTCAGCCTCTGACCACCGACCAGCAGCTCCAACAACGCGCAGATGTAGTTGAACCGGCGAACATCGCGCACGGCTGACGAGAAGTCTAGCCGTCGGACGGCTTCTGATAGACCGTTGAACCCTGCAATCTGAAGGGGAAAAGATATTTTAGAACGGGTGAAAGGCGTTGCAAAGTTATAACAGGCCGTAACTGAACCTAGATCTTTTTACTCTTGAGAATTTTAGATCTAAGCTTTCTTACGTTTTTTCGTTTAGTTAAGACGGGTCTATTTCACCCGGTCTAGACGCATCCGAATACAATAATCCATGTAATATAATTGAAGAAAAACATGCGGAAACCGGCATTTCCTAGAACCAAAAATTCGATGACATGTGACATCTACCAACCCGCACTGGGCTCGCGTGGTAGTTTATGGCCCACTACCTCTCACCGAGTGGAAGCCGGTGTGCCAGCAGCAGGAACACTATAGGCTGATTATGAAGTTATATCTAAATTATAGGTAATCTCTTACGGCACCTAAAATGTATGAGAAGCAATATCATGTTAATTTAAGGATACAAAGTAAAATGGAGTTCACTCGTGAGTTCACTCATGCCGTGACGAAGTGTCTAAAAATGTTATCAAATCAACCCACAATCTTTCGTAAGAGGTACGTTATCACCAAAAAGGGTAGGATAGACCTAAGACCGGCCGAACAGCGCTTGTGTTCCACATTATTTAAATGCCTCACTCATCCTCACTTTCCCTCATTTTCTTTCTTCTCACTTTCTCTTTTTTTCACTTTTCCTCACTGCCAGCGTCTGTGTTCCCTTCTACATTTAACCCGTCTGCCTTCAAAGCTAGAGTGAACAGGCATGTTCTGGGCACGCTAGTACCATCATAGACCTCATCCATCGCTTTCCATCAGTCGTGATCAAGGATAAAAAAATATTAAAGCGGGAGTTACTATGGTTTGGGTTTGTGGTATATAGAGCGATAGCAGCAGAGATTCATATTACCAGCAATGGATTGTTATAGAAGTGTGTCTATGGAGTTTCTTCCCCATTCTCTCCACAGGAACGTAGGTATGTAGGTACCTTAGGGATGGTCAAATTCATCGTCATAATTTCCGCTGTAAGGCGTCCACTGCAGGTCATAGTCCTCCTCCAATTTGGGGGGCTTTGCTGTCCATTACAGTATGGTGGTAAAATGCATAGAGAACGCTGCTGCCCAACAGGACGAAATGGGCAAACTAGTTTCATCTTTTTTCTAAGCCTTTGACAATTGAAGTTCCTGTGTAGTGTTATGAATGACGATGAGTATTGATGCTATTGGTGTTTGTGCTTACCCAAGGGCGGATCCAGGGGGTGGGTCACGGGGGTCATGACCCCCCCCTGGGCTGGGTTCGCCGTGGACCGCTATTTAAAATTGTTAAACATAGGTACTGGTTTTAAGTAAGGATATATTTTTTTGTCACAATATAGATTTTATGTAAATACCTTCAATATTTAATTAATTAATTTTAAATTAATATTATATTCTGTATGATGGCAAACGCATTATTCGGGAACGAACGTATCGAAAAGAACAGTGGCGATCTCCCAAACAAAAGGGAATTGTCCAGATTTGGCCATTTTTAAACACGCTGCTATAAAAAAATGTAATTTACCAATAATTTTAATTCTATTTTAGTAAATATCTGATGCTAATAACTTTGTATGAATAAGCACTGTAAAAAATCTGTTATTTTTTGGTATTTTTTATGATGTGACCAAGTCTTTGGCTTTGAATTTGACTTCAGTGTTGCCAAAAAAAACTGCATAAACAATAAATTCAAATTGATTTAAAGTGTAGGGACATCTCTCCACTGTATTTAACACAGTTTTCATTTAACCCTCCGCCAACCATGTGTTTTATTATTTGGTTATAAGGAGTAATGTTTTGGGGATTTATTCTTCATATAAGGGGTTTTCAAAAAATATTAGTTGGATCTTACATCGCTCAAAAAACTATATTTATTTGAACACTCGAAAATGATACATTTTAAAAGGAAACGTTTTTCAATAAAAATGAGTATTTTACAAAATTGTTTGTAATTACACAAAAAATATGAGAATAATAAAAATATCCGTTCAAAACAGAGGTGCAGTCGCACAGGCTGCGTTTTCACAAAAAGAACAGCACCAAATGGTTTTCTTCTTATCTTTACCTTTACACATGGGGCAGTATTTTCTCAACTGATTATCGAATTTTAATTTCACATTTTCTGGTTCCACAGGCAGATTAAGGAATTCGCGAATCAACTTCTTTTTGAAATTACGAATATTTGGTATATCCATGCGCTCTTAAAGAGGCGGAGTTATAAGACTTTTTGTGATTTCATGCAAGAATTCGGTTCTAAATAGTGTTTTTGCTTTATTAGGAGCTAAATCTTATACCTTCAAACGAGCAATTCTTGTATATATGTATAT
Organism: Aporophyla lueneburgensis; assembly: GCA_932294355.1. Classification (NCBI taxonomy): domain Eukaryota; kingdom Metazoa; phylum Arthropoda; class Insecta; order Lepidoptera; family Noctuidae; genus Aporophyla; species Aporophyla lueneburgensis. The sequence continues at coordinate 25,588,679 of OW028753.1, forward strand.
ATATATATATATAATCTGAATCTCGGAAACGGCTCCAACGATTTTCATGAAATTTAGTATACAGGGGGTTTTGGGGGCGATAAATCGATCTAGCTAGGATTCATTTTTATAAAATGTCGTTTTATTCGCCTTTTATATGACCAACTTTATCGATAATCAACTTGAACATAAACTTATTATTTTAAACACAATTTACCAAAACATACAGATATTTGTACATTATATATTAGCATTAGCACCCGCTTGATCCAATATTCCATAAAACAAGCGCATTGACCATCTATTTGAAAAATTCGTAAAAGTTACGTCGCCAACCGTATAGGACGATATCGTCCGTCCACAAACTTGCATACGCTCGTACTCACTGACTTCACAAAAGCTATTGACGCGCTTGCGCCTGTGAGGTGTGCGCGAGTGTAAGTTTTTTTACAGAGGGGTTCGAGGCCCCTTCCTTTTCTCCTTCCAAAGATATGCTCCAAACTTGTTACGGACGAAATCGTCTGGTACGGTTGGCCGAGGGTTAATCATATTATTAAAAAAAAACGTATAAATGATTAAAGACTTAAAAATGATAAATTGAAGAGTGCATTATACCTGAAGAAATTATAAAACAATAATCGATTCCATGTGTATCGATACAATTATCTTTTTATTTTATATTAAAAATGTTGTGTTAATTGTCAAAATGACAAGTGCAAAAAAAACAAAGTGAATGATAACTCCATTCACTTTGTTTTTTTTTTGCATCGTGAGTGTTGTTTTTGTAAGTTTTATTGCGATTACTTTGGATGTTTCTAAATGGATTCCGATTCTTCCCTTCTGGACGAACCCGGGACTTCCATGGACCGAGGTTCAGCCTTGTATTTATGATGAACGTGGCACATCTAAAGGAAGTTTTATTATAAGCATAAACAATTTTAATAAAATGTTAAAAATTATCTAAATATAAATCTTGATGATACAAAAACTAGGTTTATATTGGCATTCTTACTGATAAGAACTATTAAATCAATCATTTATTATTAGCTGAACTGTTTGTTTATAAGTGACCAAAGTCCCATAGAAGTTGGTCAATGCCCTTTTAGTTGCCATTTCTACACGTTTTCAACCGACGAAAAAAAACGGAGGAGGTTATCAATTCGACGCGTATATTTTTTTTTGTTTTTTTTTTATGTATGACCACGCATAACTGTTTACATCTTAGATTAAATACCTTAGGTTTATAATCGAAGGTTTACATAGTAGTTCGATTGTGATAATTCTTTTTTTATTGGATAGGGTATACCTTGCCAAGTATTATGAGTCCATTAAAGCCACAAAAAAATATGAAATAAAAACTTTTTAACAAAAAATTAAACCGCCGAAAAAACTGAAAAGCAAATAATAAAAAACCTTAAAATTTTGAGTCGGCGCTGAAAAATCAATGAACAAAGATCACTCAAAGCGCCGACTCATAATTTTAAGATTTATTATTTTTTGCTTTTCAGGTTTTTCGGTGGTTTAATTTTTTGTTAAAAAGTTTTTGCCAGACTATACATACATTAATAAAATACCTACTTTTTATTTTGATGTACTATTATAAAAATTAAATAATAACTTCTTGTGACTTGACCACGACTATGTGACCCCCCCCTGGCACTAAAGCTGGATCCGCCCTTGTGCTTACCTCTCTTGTACATTTGATTGTGATGTGACAATGTGGAGGTATCCTGTTCACTCCGTCACTTGTGCTCTTATCAGTCTCCTCACCTTCTGGGGACCTAGGAACAGAAAATACTATTTATTGGAGTGTTCAGATTTAGAACGATGTGATCGATTAGCTGTAGTTACTGTTATCTGTTGTTAGCTTTAAAACATTTATAACATGTTACATTTGTGTGAGAGTACTTAAACCGCCTGGGAAAGGATCTCAAAAACAGCAGTAGCATTTACTTAAAATCTTACTGTTTTCTTCGAGATACGTTATTGCATACTATTGCAATAAAGTTGCCTATGATACAGAGATAGCGTCCATTAAGATCCAATTTTGGTCAAAAATTAGCTATTCTACTAAACATCATAGGTACCTACAAGTATATACCGAAGGAAATATCTATAGAGTACGTTATAGAAGAAGAGTCTTTCTGAAGGTTCCCAAATTCAATTTAAAAGCTAATATTTCCAATATTGCCAAGGTAAACATTATTACAGAATTATATGAGAACCCAATTTATTTCATACAGCCCCAATAATACCTAACAAAATTAAACACGTATCATAAGAACCTAAACGACATACTAGGGCTACGAATTTTGCGTAAAGGGACGAACAGAAATAGCTCAGGGATATCCGATATCCGAAATACGGTCCGAGCAAAATGGGTCGCTAGTAGTTCGTTAAGCGTGACCCATAAAGAATGTCCAGTGGTATAGAGCGATGACCAGGAAGATGGCCCATGGCTGTTGGGGTCTCTTTAAGATGGCCAGCTTAGAGCCATCATTTGCTTCGTTCCTTTGTATTCGCTTGGAACGAGTAGGTTTGATGCACACTTCAAATCCGCACTAATGCTGGTTATAAGAGATCTATTTTTGAACAGAATGGAAGATTTTTTACGCAAAACATCATCAACATCTAACTTAATACATGGCAGCAGGTACATGGATGTGCAACGTGTTATCATGGATTCAGTATAGGATTCTGAACCTCCCTGTGTTAAAAAGAAGCTGCTTCATAGAAAAGTGCAATACCTACACGCGATCAAAATGTTTGAAATAGCTTTTGACATATTTCGCCCCAGGTTACGGTTTGTGCGTCGATATCACTGGCACCCCGGCACTGTAGAGGTAACAAGAGTCTTTCACCCCCTTTTAAATTAAATTAGAGGGTTAATCCCAATTTCTGATAAGTTTTTTCAAGGGCTTCTATCTTGCTCAGTCTTCTATTTATCCCTATATGTATTATGGGTCATCCTATTAGTATGATTGAACCGTCCACTTCATTTTGAGAGTCTATAATTTTAGTAAAAGTTGATAAGAATATGATAGCACATTTCTTCTCAACTTGTCCAGTAGTAGACGTCTTTTATCTGAAATGATCACGATGATGAGAAGAAAAGTTTTGATGCGCGGAGTTTATAAGTACATCCATCTTTAAATGACCATGCTAATTTTAATTTTCTTTTTAAATGTGCTGAGTTTCTCTCACTTGACAAAGAAAAGCACAAAACTGTGGAACGATGGCCTGATTTTGAATATTGTCAACTTTCATCACGATTTGCGGTGCTTTACATGCAATTATGTTCTCGTAGATTCACTATCGTAATTGACAATCTAGTCGCTATAATAACTACACCATACCCGTGGTTTATAGCGTTTTTATCGTGCATAACCATCGTAAATTCTTTTTATTACAAATAATGGGTGATCGTCACATTTTTGCTCTGGTCATTAGAAAGTTCGTTTACGTAAGAATAGGTAGCCATATTGGCTAAGAAAATAATCTGTTTTTTTACTGAGCTCATTAGTTGTGTAAGCCGAAAATATGGCACGGACGGTCATTGGATTATTTGCTTGAATAAGTTATGCTGAAGTAAAAATCTTTATAATATACCTAGGTTTGTCGAGAGAACTATGCTCATAAAGTTTCGTAACTCCTAACTGTTAGTTTTCAGCACGTAGATGTGACACTTCATTCACGTTCACACTTCTATAAACTGTCGTGTTTATGTTCATATTCGAGAGGTGACAATCATTACAAGAGTTCAGAGTAGTCTGTGAGCCTCAAATTTCCAGTTTTAGCTGACCTCGTATTGGATAGGCTGTTCGTACAATGAGAAGTTAGCTTATACTGGAAATGTATAGCCTGAGATGTCGTCATGCGTACATGTTCGTATATACGCCGTATGCATATGTATTATCATGCTCTCTGCACTTAAGAGGGACGCCACTAACGAGGGGTGTTACTTAAGACTTGCTGCAAACACATCGTTACGTAGATACAGCTTTCTACGTATTGACTTCCTTAGTGTGTAGTTTTTCATTATTTTTATTCAATGGTTTTCGCCACAGTCGGAGTTAAAATAGGCGATATACCAACTCATTTTAAGACACAATACAAGTCTCTTAGTGCAAAACTGTGCAGGAAAACATCGGGAGGAAACCGACATATCCTAGAACCAAAAATTTGAAGACATGTGACATCTGGCCCGTGGGATGGATTACATACCAGCAGTGGGACGTAATAGGCCGATTATAGAAATTTAAAGCCAGTCACGACCACTTTAAGCATATATTCCTGGCACAAGTCACCAACACAAGCCTAGCAGGCCGGAATGGTAGAAAACGCCGTTTCCAAGGATAGCGTATTCCCAAATGGCAATGAAATGATAAGCCTAACATTAAGTTCTCTATTTTTACCGTTGTACCACATATCTTACACCAATGAACCTCCGTTAACGCCACGGGTAAGGCTACGTAAGGAAAGAATTCGTCTTTTCAATCGTCCATCTGACACCCTCCCCCGGAAACGTTCGCAAATGGCCGTGTATTGTAATGCTCTACTATATCCTAATGCTGTGTCACGAAATGTAGCATGGATTATTTGCGTAACAAATTGTTTCTTGGTCTTTATAATGTAGTCTTACTAGAACATGATGCAGGTTGTGTTGTTGACACAGACGTTTAAACACAAAAACTTTTTCAGAATGGACTCTACGGGTACAAACATACACGCCTTTTTCCCATGGCAGAAACAACAGAACGCGCCGCCAGCTACGATCCTTACATCCTACACCTTTTGCTTCTTTTATCTATGTCTATTGACTGCACAATACGAAAGACAGGCCCGAAAACGCTTTTAAAGAAGAAACCGTGCAACAACGCAACAAACTTCCCAGCAACACGTTCGTAGCGACGTGACAACTGACTAGACGAGCGCTACCTATTATAAATACTTTCGATTTCATTAACAACTTGTCATATTCACTACATGCAGTAATCAATACAAAGTCAAACGGTTCTGGTCTCCATGGGTTGTTGTTATTATAGAACATTCCTAAGGATTAAAGAATGTCATTCTTTAGGTCTCAATATGTATTGGTTCAACGATTAGATATTTTATTCAAATATCCTAGTATTTCGTCGTATACTCTACTACTCTAGTTCCGTGTGGTGCCCAAAGTAGAGAAGTGTAGTTTCCCGTGAGTGTCGTAAAAGACTACTAAGGGAATAGAGAATGGGCAGCGGCGTTCTCTATGCATTTTATCTCCATACTGAGACCGCCAACCGGCCTGCCAAGCGTGGCGTAGCCTATGTCCAGGAGTGGAAGTTTCATGGCTGAAATGATGATCTACTTTCTGGGTTTGGGGTTAAACACTTCGATTTCTCTACCATACTAAACTAAACCGCTTTCTCGGTTTCAATCAATTTCAATTTTCGATATTAATCGATGCATGCCACAATTTTTTTATTTATTAAGTAATATATAACATGCAAGAAGCATTACATTTAGGATATTATGTTACTCAGAACTTGATTAGTTTGAACAATTGCTTTAGAACTGCATGCTATAGAAATTTCTAAGAAAGGAAGATCAAAGATGCACCACAAACAACTGCTCTGCGAATTCAAATGTAATGGATATGCGAGATTATCAACAAGTTAAATACCTTTCCACCTCTACCTTGCCCATTCTGTGAATTCAGATCAGTGGCATTTGAATTCCTTAGTAAATTGTGAGGGTCTTAGAGCCCAACTTCATGTTGTACATGATTGTCCATCCCACATTAAACTTGGTGTAAACTAGTTAACTTGAATCGTTCGTTTTTAAGCTCCTTTAGTTAGTTGAGCTGCAAGATTACTGAGATTTGTCGGTAAGCGTGCACTGACTGGACAGGTCCACTCAATTGCTCTTTCCTCAATCTATATGTCTTCACATAATCTGACCAAGATTATGTTTGGACTTCTTCTCAGAGTAGTCAGATAGGAAACGCTGACCTCATCTAGTTTTAAAATATGGTTGACGTGTAAAAGTGTTTGCAGAAACCGACTTACAGAAATAAAATAATTTATTGTATTCTTGAAACAACATTAAAGTTGCATGACTCGAAGTCGTATTGCAAAGAGGAAGCAATATCTCCCTATCAAAGATCTAACCGTGACGCAATAACCTAACCAATAAAGCAACATATTGTATTTCATAATACGTGCATAATATAGCTTTGAATAAAAACAAGAAGCCCCTGTTACGAGACTGAGTCATCGAGATCTCTTGCATTTTCTATGAGACCGTCGACTTACTACGGTAGTCTACGCCATTTTCTCAAGATCTTTCAAATTCCATGCAGTTGCGTCTTTATGTGATGGGTGTAGAAGAAATAAGAGGGGGAAAGGATCAGGTTATGGTGGTTGATGTTGAATGGCGGTGCAATGGCGTAGGTCGTTGACGTGGGTTCAGAAGATTTGCTGTATGGGAACAATGTTTTGAGGTTGAATGCCGTTTTGGTCTGGTAGTAAGGTACGATGTTTGCATAGTAAATGTTGTTTGTAAACAGTGAGACTGGAGTGTTTGTGGAAAAGTTCGAATTAATGCAGAGCATGATACCAACACTTAAAAATTGAGGCAGGTTCTGTGTTAGCATGAATATGAACATACATATTTAACCTTTTTTTTTTGGATGGGAAATCATCAAATGACGTCTGACACGCCCTCCCGCTCTGGGTGGAGCGGGAGGGCGTGTCAGACTTTTACTGATTGAAACCCACCCGTGTTCCTTCAGTTCACACACGATCTCGATCACGAATTCACGATCTCACGACCCTGGCAGGATATTTAAGCTTTGTTTTATAATAACTCACATACTTTAAGAAATGCCTATCTCTAACTGAAAAATCCAGAAATATATCATTTAATCCTTTTTGCGATACGACGTGTAAATACGGGATCTAGGTAGAAATAGGAGATACGGTTATAAAGATGTATTGGACGTGTTGTAGAATCTGGGTTATTTGACGAACATATTTTGTAAGGTAAGATGCATTCGAGGATTCTACGTAGAGGTGTTATATTTTGATATAATCTATGATTGAAATTGTTGCTCGGTTTAAGGCTTATTCAGACCGGCGCGACGCGACAGCGCGACGCGATTCTTGTAGAACAATTTCCATGAAGTTCACATAAAAATTGTTCTACGAGTGTCGCGTCGCGCTGCCGCGTCGCGCCGGTTTGTAGGAGGCTTTAGTTGGACTGTGAAAGAGCTCTTCAGGGACGTTTTGTGAACATTTTGTAAGGTTTATAACAGACGATTTTCATAGCTTGCTCTATTTTGGTCTAAATCTGGGTTATTTCCTCACAACCAACCAGTTTTTTTTATATACATAGACCAAAACTCACTCGTACTTACTTATTGGAATATGATCATGCTAATGGATATGCTAGCACATTGGCACTGACGTGAGGGGTAATTGCGGAACTTTTTATCAGTAGGAGTTGGTTTAATATTCATAGTTAAACAACATTCATTGCGTTATTTACGTTGCTGGGCCGAGAATTTATTCGAACAAATGACGCAATGGTTTAGAAATAATCTTCAATCCCATTCAGATTCTGATAAATTGTGCGTTTCGCAATTAGGGTGCTGATCATTGCTCTTATTCCAATTTATGTCTCTTTTGTCCACTCGTCTCTATTGGTCGTCATCTCGGTAGTCACTGCCTTTCTAGCTATATTATTTTTCGCACAACCCATCCATCGTTTCTTTGGTCTTCTCTCGAGTGTCAATGTGGAGGGCTACTCCACATTCACACTCGAAACTTTCGTCATTCTTTTGCATCACGTGCCCATACCGTTATAACTGACCTGTTCAAGTAAATATTCCCGAAAGTCCAGGTCCAGAGCAGAAATTATATTGATTTCTGCAGATACTGCTTAGCTAATTGCTTAACAAGTTATGAAAATAACAATTTGTACTAAATATTCGTGATTAAGAAAATTAAATGACATTAATTTATTGCAATTTGCAATGCAACTCACAAGTGCGAATGCTAGATGTATTTAAGTTTATGCAAAACAAGATTTGCATATGATTACACCGTCAGTTTGAGTGTCATCATAATTCATAATTGTCAGCTGCGTAATGTGACATTAATTAATCGCATCACTGCTACGCGGGAAAGTGAACAACAATTTCACTGACATTGTATATTATTTAGGTTGATGTAATTGATACGAGGCCTAGCGAAAACGAAAGTTATCGCGTGCGAAAATCGTGAACGCACGAAAATGGAACGCAGTCGAAACATTTTAAATTGGCAATCTCAAGAACATTTTCATAAATGGAACACTGAATGCAATCAGATTCAAATAGGAACGTTTTCAAAAATAGACGGTGGTGCTGAATGTGTTTATAACTTACCATTTTATAAGACCTTTCGCGATGTCTAAAGGTATTGAAGTTTACTGAGCATTGAAAGGTCAGGATATATTGGTGATGTTATTCGAACCAGTTGTTCCTGGAGAGATTCCGGGTCAGCGCGTGTGCAACACTCATGACAGCCAGTCGCATGAAGCAAGAGGCGCCATTCTAATGCCATTTTGAATATTTGATGCAAGCAACATCGTGGCACGTTATTTCTTTTTGTTTGCGATTTATTAATGTGGATCTAGTGATTCTTAAGTAGGTAAGTGAGATATTCGGTTGTCTTTAGAATATTAGATAGGTTCGTGATGATTAGGTACCTACCTTATGTATAAGTAATTAATTTCAGTTTCATTTGATTTTAAATCTAATCGATACTAGCTCTACTAAGTTCTATTTGCAGGCTAAACAGTTATTCATACTGCATTATAAATTCAAACGTATACAATTATCAGACCCAATACCTACCCAGCGAAGTGCGTTTCATTGCGTGAATTAAAAAAAACCAACTACCATAAACAATTACTGCACCAATCAGAGGTTAGATTGCACAATTTATGCCCACTTATTATATTGCACGCATTGAAACTAGGATCTACTGCATAAACTAGCGTTAGCACAAGGCTGAATCAATAATAATAAAAGTTGAACTTGTGGCTATCCGTCTGCCAGTGGCGTGTACTGCACACAAGGTCATGGCCGATAGAAATTGTTAGTAAACATAGATTTATTTCCTCTTGTGTAAAAGTGTGTTGGCGTTACAATTTTCCAAAAAGATTTTCTACAGAAATGATAATCGATAAATGATTTTATTTCTATAAGTAGGTTTGTACTAACTAGTGTTGGGATTTTATCCGGATAAATACTCAAAATGGATAAATACTCGATAAATATCCGTTTTTACTGAGTATTTATCCAAAACAGCGGATAAATACTATTTTAAGTTTTCGTAACGTAAATTTTGTCATTTTACTAACAAAAGGATTAAAATTAATGAAAAACAGACAATACAGATTGGTATCGTACCTTATTAATCATTTTAACAATTACAAAATGCCGATATTGACAATAATTTCACTCAATCATGAATACAATTCGTCAATAACTGTCAAAGTAAGATAAAATGATACATTTAATTTTGTAATTTTTTTTTTCTTTCACGTACATACATGAACTCGTGTCTTTCTCCCATGGGGGTAGGCAGAAACTATTGAGGTAACGCTTAAATCATTGTAATAAAAAAAACTTGAGAGGTGTCAAGGGACACCCGGATGGAACGAAGTTCCTTTGCTGGATTCATTATTGTAATTATTTTTTATTATTTATTATGTACAATAAACCTGTATACACTCAACAAAAATATTCTTCTTCTCTCTCTCTCCCTCTTTCTCTCCGTCTCTTCCTCTCTCTCTTTCTCCCTCTCTCTCTCCCTCTCTCTATCTCTTGCCATCTCCCTCTCTCCCCCTCTCTCTCTCCCTCTCTCCCCCTCTCTCTCTCTCTCCCTCTCTCTCTCTCCGTTCCAAAAACTTCGTTCCAAAACAAAATATATACAGTCAAATTGAGAAACCTCCTCCTTTTTTTAAGTCGGTTAAAAAGTGTCGTTACTACTTTTTCTCTTAATTCCGTTTATCCCCCTTTCGCAACGCGCCATAAGGAACTTCGTTCCAAAAAAACTACCTCGTGAAAGATAAAGAAATCGAGTATCCTGACTTGGCTTGCAAGGTTGTCGACAATGTGGGATGTGGATTCAGCGATTAATGTAAAGTTTTGAGAGCAGTGCGTATACCCACGACCTACAAGTCGTAAGTCGGGGCTGATACCACCGGGCCACCATTGCTATCGCTAATATGAAAGCGTGTCAGACTTTTACTGACTAAAACCCAGCCGTATTTCTTCAGTTGCCTATGCCAGGGCCACAATACCTCTTTCAAACATCCGCAACCCTGACAGGCATCGGTGCTCGCGGACCCCTTCAATATGTGCTGACATCTCTTTGGGGCACGCGTGGAATCGATGAACGCTGGCAGCACGCACGAAAAAGCATGACTCATTGTCACGTTCCGCCTGCACCGAGAGTGCAAGCGAGAGCGCGAAACAAGCAATAGAGAGGCACGATCAGCCTTAGTGTTCGACTTGTGACGCATCTATCTCTATTCCACTCCATCGGCCAATGCGTCGGAGTTAGGGCTTTCAAATACCGGATGTTTTCAATACCGGTATCAATACCGGTATTGAAGGAAGTTCTAATAAGACATTAATAAACCCTTAAAATACGTGTTTTTATTTTCAGATCAGTCTTAAGTGTTCTTATTTATTGAAAATTATTCAACAAATATGTTTCATAAATAGCATAAATAAAAATTTGGTATATAGGTTGATTATTCAGGTAGGACTAGGAGTTAGGAACGTATTTAAAATTTAAACTTGCTTTTTAGCAGGAAGGCATTTTACATAGTCGCACAGTGTCTAGGTGGACAAAATTATTTTTCACCATTTTTCTATAGCACTGTGTTAATTGGTTAATATAATGAGTATTTGGATAATTATCTCAAAATTTAAGAGTGGTTTTATATTAAATACAAAAAAAAAATCTTTAATAATTATTAATAATAATTTAGCATCAAATTACATTTCTGGGTATATACATAAGAATAAATTAAAATAAAATTTAAAATACACAAAAAAAGAAAACGTACAAAAATGAACAAAAAAACGTAAAATAAAATAAAATCATGTAAGAACTTTGTTACACACTAAATTTATTTACAAATAATTTAATAACAATTTAATAAAAAAGTTAGTCCGATTCCTCAGAAAAGTCCTCTATGAGATAATCATCGTTAATTACCGTCTAAGGCCTAGCCCATGGTACAGTTTCTGTCACAACAATGTGCTCCTCTGGAGGATAACAAGCTTGTTTTGACTTAACCAAGCTATAGTATGATGGTCACACATTATGTCCCGCCTTCATAGACCACTTCCTTGTTTGCTTATATGAGTGTGTTGTTGACTTAGAGTCGGCGTAGTAAGCTAACGTCTCATTGTAACTCAATTGTCTCGACTCCACGGGCTTGGTATTTCTAAATGTAATTATATTTTCAGGACTTTCACTAATGTCTCTAATCACATTGGCAGCGTTTCGTTGCCCACTAGAACGCACAGCTACCTCTGCAGCTGTAATCAATTCACCGACACTTCGCGAATGCACAAGATCTTCAACCCTACGTTTCTTCGTCTTAAATGACAAGTTCTCAAAATCTTTTTGAGGCCTCCCGGCTGGACTTGCATCTTGAAATGATGTAGAAGGTCCTGGCTGGGTAGTGCATACACAAAATTGTATGTCCTTTGCATTTAACCAACTTTCATTTGTAGTTAAAAATCGCTCCTTTCACTTCCCTGCGCGCAACCATTTGGCAGCAATTTTGTTCGATAAACTTGCTATTATTATCTTAATTTGTCTCTGGCAATCTTCATTAATATCGCCAAAATCAAATTTTTGTGAAAAAAATTAAAAAAGAAGCAAGTTTCTTTCGTCTTTCGTGTGCCTTAGCCACTCTTCAAAAAACTCTTTTCTTGAAACGGAGTGAACCAAGTCTGAAAAAAAAAAAAAAATGTTCTACTCCAGTGTGCTACTTAAAATAAACTACACTATAAAGAAGAAGGTTGCTTCTATAATATATAAAAAAATTAGCCCAGAAACAAGCGGGAACATGCTTTTCCTGAATGTTTGAAGTTATGAAACAAAGAAAAAAATATACCTTATTTTGAAAATATTTCAAAAAATTCCATCTCCATAATGTAGACGAAATATAAATTATATCATGTGAAAGAATATAGTACTCACCCTTGGAAATAAAATCCATTACAAAAATCTTCCACAAAATCACAAGAAATCACTAAAACGTATTAACCAAACTGTCGCGAAAATGCAACTGATTAATAAAATAATTTGCACTTGCCCTCATTACCTGACTTTGAACCCTATGCCTCATCAGTTTGGAATGTTAGATCAAAACAAAAATTGGAATCGTGTGTTTTGGGGTGTTCTTATCATTAGTTAAGTATCATGTCCTGGAAAACGTGTCATGTATTTTGTCCACCTAGCTTGTTCTACGCGAAATACTGTGAGTCGTTGTAAAGGCCAATATTTAAAAAATATGAACTTTTAATTAATATCTAAATGTCACATGCCAAAATCAACATTATCATTCATAATTTCATCCGAAAGACGTCCACTGTTTGACATAGGCCTCCTCCAATTTGGAGGGGATTGTCATAATCGCTACGCTTGGCAGGCGGGTTGGCGATCGTAGTATAGTGGTAAAATGCATAGAGAACGCTGCAAAACAAAAGTAAGTCCCTTTTTCGCCTCTTACGACACCCATGGAAGAAAATGGGATGGTGCTATTCTTAACGTCCGGCACCACACGGAAAAACAAAATCAACAAAGGTTAGATATCATTATTTGTAGAAATATAAGTATAGCTTGGTTAGCCAGCAGTCATTTGGTGTTCACTAAAGCAACATTCTTATAAGACTGCAATAAAAAAAGCAATCAAAACAAATAAACCAGTAACAAAATAAATCAAGCTTTAGTATTTTTTTCTGAATTTAAGACGATTTTTTTTTAAGTGTGATCGCAAAGAGCGCCTTTAATGTTGAATTAGATAGCGAATTTCTCAGCCTGTTAAATAAATATCCTACTGAAGTAAAACCACGCTGAGCTACAACTCTTTTATGTACTACAGACAGTAAAAACTGTTAGATGCCTAAAGAAATCTCCCGACCACCCCCAGCAGTTTCGAAGAAACTCATCTCTACTATTATGATTTAAAATCACAATTCGTATTTATCCCTCTCTAATTTTTCCTGTTTGGACCTGTCTTCATTTTCACAGCTTGTATTCAGTGAAGTAGAAGGTTCTTCTATCGTCATATTATTATCATATTCCTGATCAGTCACTGTGTCTTTGAGCATTTCGTGTCTCATTATTATATCATAAACGTTCAAGTCAATTTATGATAATATCTAGTATTTCATATTGTTACGAAGATCGTTTTTGTGTATATTGGTAATATTGGTTTTAATAAATTTATCCCGAACCCCAGTTCGTAACAATATTTATGTGGGTTTTTTGTGTAGAAAATGGACAGCAGCGTTCTCTTAGCATTTTATCACCATACAGCGATCACCAACCCGCCTCAAATTGGGGGAAACCTATGTCCAGCAGTAGACGTCTTTCGGCGGAAATGATGATGATGATGAGGTTTTGTGAAGGTATTGTCATCGTTAGTGAAGAAAGTTTCAGGGTCGAACAAATTATGTCTGTAATACCGTAATCACGGTATTGAGGCGTCAATACCGGTATTAAAAAAGGCCAAAATAATACCGGTATTGAAAGCCCTAGTCGGAGTAGAAGAGACTTAGATGCTATCACGTAAAATTATCGTCCGTAAACCGACTTTACAGACAACCAATTGTTTTTTTATATATTTTATCATATCTGCATAGTTTATAAATTTTTGAAACTACCGCCTTTCAGGACGCCATGAGCCAGCAAATTAATAGTGTGTGCTGCGCAGTTTAAAGGCTCAACACCTTTTAACTAATTAAAAAGTCCTTTGCATGTTTATAGCGTTGGCAAACAACAACAATAAACTTGTCTTCGCCGCATTTTTCTTGACTTTAGAAGCTCTTCACAGAGATGTTCAATTATGTAGCAATTCTCTACACTCTCAACAAAGAAAGATTCTAAAATTGTGTCTAAAGAGCATGCTTTATTAGAGACGTTTGGCACAATTACAGCCCCTGACACAATTACAGCCCTGACGATTAACATTACGACTAAATAATATAATAAGGTAGTATTTTGAAAAGCCTTAATAACAATAAAACCAATTTACATTATAAAATAATCACCCGACGCGCAAAAAAGATATTTATCCATCATTTTGAGTATTTATCCGATAAAAATGAGTAAAAACGAGTATTTATCCGTTTCGGATAAAAACTCGAGTATTTATCCTCTGAGTATTTATCCCCTGCCCATCACTAGTACTAACACTTCTACATGTGGATCATAATTTACTAGATGAGATCGGCGTTTCCTATCTGACTACTCAGAGAAGAAAAGCCGAAACAGACTCAGAGGTCAGTCGCTTTTAAAGCAAAGACATAGTCTTGGTCAGAGTTAATACAGGTAGCTGGAAGCCCGAAAGTCTCGACACTCAGTCTTACCAAGTAAAATATTGGTATTCTCCTCCATCCGGTTAGACTGGAAGCCGCCCCAACATAGCTGGGAAAAGGCTGGGCAGGTGACCATCATGCGGTTAAAAAACACTATTCAAAGGACTAGATGAGATCGGAGTTTCCTATCTATTTTGCTTTTACTACATAATAAGAAAAGTATGCGAGGAAAAGCTAGAATATTTCCATCCCCGGTCTGAGATTAAATTAAAACGAAGCGGGAGAGTCCCAGAAAATTGTGTTGCGAACCGAACTAGTAATTACTGCTTGACAGGCAATCCAGGTACTTTGAAGTTATGTACTATGGCAAAATGTTCATAAGCTGTCCTAAACCAATTGACTCAATCATGAGGTCGAAATCTCCATCAATAAATCTATTTGCCTTTGGGAAGATATGCGAAACCATCTTTTCGTCCCAAATACCGCAGTGTCCCAAGTCAAAAGTCTTTGACCAGTGCGTGTTCCAGTCAATATCTAATTAGAAGGCTAAAAGCCTAAGGACAACGGAGAAAGCTTTGTTTGGAGTTTCCTTACGTAATCGATTCAGGAATGAAGAGATTTGCCAGAGAACCAAGGTCACCGACATAGCCCAAAGAATTGCTAAACTTTAAGTGGCAGTGGGTAGGGCACATTGCTCGCAGAACAGATGCCCGATGGGGCCGAAAGAGTGGAGTGGGAGTGTCGACCTCGTACCGGAAGACGTAGAGTTGGAAGGCCTCTCACTACATATGTTGATAACCTTGTGAAGGCGGCAGAATCAGCTGGATGTGAAACGCACAGACAGGTCGAAGTGGCGGAGCTTGTGGAAGCCTATTTCTATCAGTGGACGTTTGTGATGAAGAAGATAATGATGATTTGCCAAAATAAAGACACATACTATCAAAACTGTTGAAGTACCTTCACTTCTTTGCAGACGACAAAACCATGTCTACCATAAAAAATAAACAATCTACTTACAGGATCGAAACACTCCCAAACTATTACTCATGAAGGTTAGACTATCAGTATAAACTGCACAGACGTAGCTCCACTAAAAGCGAACAAAACTCTTCAGCTTCTCAATTTCTAACAGTATAAATCACAATTTCATTCTAACAAGCAAATAGATCCAATAACGAAAGCCAATGGCACTCTTTTGTAACAAATAAATGGATTCATGTTGTGGACACTGTTCGCTCTGTGAGGCCAGGGACACAGGCCTCCCACTTCCCAGGCCTTGACCTATAAATGGACGATAAGTTGAAGCCAGACTGCGGAAGGAAGGGTTCTAACAAAATATTTATAGCGACTGGATGCCTTTGTAGTCCTTTTCAATTAGCTTTTGGCTATTTGACTAGTGGAATATTTAAGACGAAAGCCTCAAAATTATGAACAAATTTGCATATACGTAATCTATCTATATATTAATACGTGAAGCGAAAACTTTGGATCCCTTTTTACGAAAATTGGGCGGACGGAGGAGTATGAAATTTGGCACACTTATAGTTTATACAGAGAAGAAGTGACGAATGCTAATATTTTTTAAAAATTATGCGTAAAAATACATTATTTTCAATAAATAACACGTTACACACACCACTATTCGTTACCGTGTATTCAATACACACATGCACAGAGAATATCTGTCTTTAATATTTTGACGGTGTCTTTAGGTCTTTAATCTTACTGAATGTCAATTGTCAAGTATAACCATAGGTAATAAGTTAATTTTATAGATATCTAACCTATTTCATTTTTTAAATCTATGATCATATCGAGAATGTTTGTCTTTAATATTATTTGTATTAGCGACGATAGGAATTTAGTTTAGATTTAGAAATATTTTTTGTGGTTTTATGGGGGGTGTCAAGTATGGCATTAGTAAGTTTCACATACAAAACTTAGTGTCGTGTGCAAACTGTAGAGGTTGTATTCCTCACGATTGTACAGGCTGGTCATAGATAGTACAGGCTGGTTATAATTATGACATTTTGAACTGTCATAATTAATTAAAAATAATAGGGAAAATCCTATAAAAACAGAGCTTTCTGTGATAATTCATTCCATATCCAGCAGTTAAGAAGTATTAAGAAAATACAGAAGAGAGTCCTGAAGAAGTATTCTTTACTCATTACACCTATGTCCTGGTCTTGGCCATCACCATCCCGCCAGCGAACCCTCTCCATATTACCTAGTACAGCGTCAACAATTTGTCTATAGTGTTACTGAATGTCAAATATAACCATATTATTTTTTATATTAATTATCATATTTTTTTTTTTCATTTAATAATGTATTTCTATTCAAATGAAGTACGGTCGAATTTCGACCAATGGGCGATCACTAGTTACTTTAAAACAATTAAAATATCAAACTACTATTTCATTTAATCATGACATGTGAGGCCAATTCTGACTTAGAGTGAAATTGATGATTTAATTATTATAAAAAATATTATTTGCTACGGTCGCGAAACATATTTTTATCAATATACAACGTGAAACTGACCTGCAAAACGTAGAAAAAATAATTTTTGCGTCCTACCTTAGCGCTTAAATTCAGGTTTATTTTGCAGAAAAGAAAATATATATGTGGCTTGATCGAGAGTACGTGAAAATATTGAGTTCATCGGAGTAGAATTATCTAAGGCTGAAATGTTACTTTTTTGTTCATTAGAGCGTGAAAATTTATATTTTCTTCGATTATATTGTTTGATGAAAGGAATTTCGTTCACTTTCTCACCAAATCTGTACCATTAAAAACCTTCAAACTTCAGAATTTGGGAGAAGGACTCAAATAGGGCGGCCACATGCTTAAGTACAACTGGTAATCTAATTCATAGCATAAGCATAATCAGCTAATAATGTTCCCACTGCTGGGACATAGATTTCATCTCTATGTCAGAGAGCGGGCATAATCTATCTAGTGGTCTTAGTCGGTTTGGTGCGCGGCCCTAAGAGGTTTTGTGAATTTAATTTATGCTCATGAATATTTTCAATATGTTTGGTTTCTAATGCTTTTGTCAAAGGACTTAACATATTTCGTTATTTTCTCCTAATAAAAAAATTTGCTTGTTTGAATATCGTGGCAAAATTCTGCATGTGACAGGTTCAACCATTCTATATGTAAAATCAATTTTTGCTTTAACGAGCTTCCAATCAATTTAAATTGCGAATGATTGTGTACATCGCGAAATTCGGCGCCATTGAAGCCTTTATTTCAGTTATGTCAGAGTATGTTATTATTCATATTAAAGAGATTTTTCGTAATGTTGGGAGAGTAATGGACAGTTGTAAGTTTAATATCAGCTGAGGACAAACAAGGAATTTGTGCAGTCAACTTTCTGCTAAAATTACTATGTATGTAAGGTAAGTAATTATAATCATATCATTCATCAACTAATAAACTAATAAAGAGTTCCACAGACAGGCGCGATGCCACGGTGCGACGCGATTCGTAGAAGTTGTTCTACTAGAGTCGCGCCGCGCCTGTCTGCCGGGGCCTTAATGCTGACAATTACATTTCATAGAAAGATGTTTTTTTTAGACAGAGACTACAGAGAGACCGAGAGCTTTTCGGTCACAATATCTGGGTCATATCTTAGTCTATACAATATTAGAAAACTAAGCTGCATAACGAATGGCTGAGCGTATTTCTTCCCTAGCAACTTGCCAGTTTTAAATGTGGGTAACGGGTCAGTCCGATACGTATTTTACAGATCAGGCTTTTTAATATTTATTCAGAATAAAGAGCGATGTTACATATCGAGGGTGTATGATTGAGGGTAAATATCGTTTCATGTCTTTTGAACAGACTCTACGGTCTCTAATGAAAAATTTAAAATGTAGGCTTTATTTTCACGACTTAGCCCCAACCCCTCTTTGAATCTCCAGTTAGGTATATACCTAATCCTACCTAATTTAAGATATTTAATGATAAACACACAGAAAAGGGGCGGTCGCAACTTCATTAAATTATTCATATCCATCCAGCCCTAATGGAAACGAAACGATATTTCTGTTATGCTTCGGTCATTTCTTAATTAAAATTAATGGACCGTGTAGAGCTTGAAAACCCAACCAAATGATGTAGCCATTTAAAAATAACTGAGTCATAAAACTTTCCTTTGAACTCTGTAACATATCATTTTTTTTCCGAGCTTTGTAGCTTTGTAGCTCCTGTCACGTTGGAAACAGTTGTCTGTTTCCAACGTGACAGGAGAGAAAAAAAAATTGAATTTGAAACACCCGACCATAGACAGTTAAATAGTTACAAACAGCCAACAAGGCATGGCATTTCTCCCTGAATTGGCATCCTGGCTTTTTGCCAAGGATGTTCGGACAACGACCAAAGACCAACCTTTAATCACCCCTCGCATAGACGTGTCTGAACGATTATAAACTGTTTCAATCCCGTTTTAGAAGTTAAAGCTCTTTTATTGTGTTGCCAGCACTTTAAATGCGATACATAACTGGATGCTTCGGATTCTAAATCTGTCTCAGGAACGATTTTCTTCCGTGTCTATTTCGAAAAGCGCGCGACATTACTTAATGGTTTGCAATGGTTACATTAGGTGGTTGCTGGTTGGAAACATTTCAAAACAATGGAGGCAAAGTCATCAAGTGCTGATCGCGGACGATAAGAAGCGACTACGTCTCGTGAAGTCGCGATAAACTTTGAAAATATACTGACATTTAAAATTCAATGACTAATTTAATTGGAGCATTGGCGCAAATTATAGCTCTAGCACTTTATCCATTGTGTTTTTTATTAACTTTGATTCTGAGATAGTTGTGTATTGTTATGTCAATTAATGTTGTTTTGGTTTCACATTGTGGTCTTGCGTATCTTTTTTGAAGCTATTTTAGGTGTTGTTGTAAAATTATGATCTGCGTATATCGATACTACATTGTTAATATTAATGTCGTCACAAGAAAGTTCTTTGTCATGGCATAAAATAAGACGTAATTCTACGGTCATACTCAGTTTATCTACGCATATTGCAAAAACGTTGCCTCTACAGGTTTTTTCCACCTTCATCATCATCATTCATCATTTCAGCCGTAAGACGTCCACTGCTGGACTTAGGCCTCCCCCAATTTGGGGGGCTTTGCCATAATCGCCACGCTTGGCAGGCGGGTTGGCGATCGCAGTATGGTGGTAAAATGCACAGAGAACGCTGCTGCCCATTGTCTAGTAAGTCCCTTAGTCGCCTTTTACGACACCCACGGGAAGAAATGGGATGGTGTTATTCTTTACGCCCGGCACCACATGGTACCACCTTCATACATACACAAAAAACTTTTTAACAAAAAATGAAACCCCGAAAAAACTGAAAAGTATAAAATAATATACTTTTCATATAATATAATTTATACTTTTCAGTTTTTTCGGCGGTTTAATTTTTTGTTAAAAAGGTTTTATTTTATAATTTTTTGTGACTTTAATGTACTAATAATACATGGCAAAGTATACCCTATCCAACAAAAAAAGAATTATCAAAATCGGACTACTCTGTACAAAGTTATGCGTGGTTATGCATAACGATCAGTGAGTGAACAATCAATCATCCCCTGTTTTTCGACCCTTAGGGTTCGATTTAGTTTTTCAAATTTATATGGGACCACCTTGGGAGTATACCCTTCCCAATAGAAGAAGAATTGTCACAATCGGACCACTATGTAAAAAGTTATGCGTCATCATACATAAAAAAATAAAAAATAATATACGCGTCGAATTGAGAACCTCCTCCGTTTTTTTTCGTCGGTTGAAAAATTAAGTCTGGTCTTTAAAAGATACGTTTGAGTTTGTATCGGTCTTTCTTCTCAGAGTACTCGGTTAATCAATCGAGTTAAAAACTGAATTTATTATTGACGTGTTATAGTAGTTTTTGAACCAATTTACAGTTTTTTTTTATCATTGTCAGTGTTGTCAATTTGCAGAATTCGTTCAAAATATTTTAAACGAATTGTCACTGTTAACTCAAGTTCTTCATTTATCCTACACTATCAATTTTCCATGAAATAAAAACGTAACTGCGCAAACGCCGGTCGAGGTCTATTTACAAAACTTTCTCTGGAAAATCTTGTCATTTGGACATTTTGATGTGCATCGTTTCGTCGTTTCGTAGCATTATGAGGTTTCAATGTACCATTGTTCGCTTATTACGAAATTGCGCAAATTACGTCTGAAGCAACACAGTAGAACGGTACGACTCTCACTTTTAATAAAAATACCGAAATCGACATGGTAAAGAAAATATGTAATTTATAAAAAAACTACTAAATTAGCTTATTGTGAGTATGGGATAGACTCAGAAATTATAAACTAAAACGACGTTTTCCAGCTATGAGAGGCACTGTGGTAGGTGCTAAATTTATATTTCAAAATGAACACCAAACTCATCAACATACAAGCTGACATGATTATTGCACTGCAACTGTAAATGTATTTGGATCGTAACATACAAAATTTACCCAAAATCTTAATGGCCTCCTTAATCAGCTATTTTTACCAGCATGCACATCAAAGATACCAGTAGCTTGTAATTATTAATGTTTGTACACTTCCGCAGTCTGAAAATAAACACAAGGGAATCGAAAGCACTTTCACTCACTCCCACTTCAACTAATAACCCTAATGATGAAGACATACTAGAAAAATCAACCTTACTTTGCAGATATTACGTTCAATTTAATTTGTCAGGATGGTGACTTGATGCAACCAAGTGCAGTCGTTGCAGAGTCTATAAGAAGTTCTGCGATTAGATTGTCTTTTGCTGTTGGTAGGATTGCAATGATACAATGTTTGTTGATTGGTAAATGACAGCGGTCTCCAAGCGAGACATTTCCGCTTCTTGTTAGAATTACGACTGTTTGCTTTCGAACAATTTTATTTAATGTTTCTTAGGTGTTGACGAAGGTTGTAAATAATCTCAGTTTATCGAGAAAAGCTGTTGGTAATGATAATGATAGAGCTACTCAGATAGAGAGATTGGAAAAGCATTGACTGTAATTGCAGGCACACCTAGGTGTTAACGTGTTTAAATCCCGATGTTTACAGTTTCTAGTTAGTACAGGTGGAAATCAAATCCAGAAAGTAGGTAAAGCAAGGTTTAAATTATCACTCAGAAAATTACTGATACTAAATAGAAAATTGGTATAGAAATCAATCCGAAAGAAAGCGAAATACAAATACGCATCCCAATCAAAAACGAAAATGTAACTCAAAGTCGATAGGGTTTCAGGCTAAACCATTTACAGTATATTGGAAACCATTATCGATACCCACTATTTGTTGGACAGAATACGAAAAGTAAAGTCAACTTTTCCGCATCAATTTATTCCAGACTTGTCAGGTCAATTTATTTCGGATTGAAGATGAAGGCAAAATCGAGGCTACGCATACAAAGTGAGCTTCAAGAGACACTAATCTTTAACTTTACTTGGAAAATAGAAAAATCGTTTATTGCAAGTGCTGATACAGCGTTTTCGGAAACTCTAAAAGTGCCTTGCCAAAGATTTTACCAAATATATTTCATTGTATCGTAGCATTAGAACTCTGAAAGTATGAGTGCATGAAACTATAAACTTTCTATTTTAGGTGGCATAATATTGCAATATGACGGGAGCTGGGTACAAATTGAAGTTTTAATCATACGCTGCAATGTAAAAATAAACTTGGATCATAATTCATAACGATGAAGAAGCTGTAGCTTATGATGAGAACTTTCAAAGCGATCAAAGCATAGAACGTTTTATTACCGGCTTTTCGACTAGAATAACATAATAGATACTATTATTTGTTCTAAAGCAGGGTTACTAAAGCAGCTTCCATATTTTTCATTACCTATAATATTGGGTTCGGAATATAGTGTTATTAAAGTTGGTGTTTAAGGACTATGAGCTGTTGTTTCATCTTTGCAACTATGTAAAGTATGTGCACACTAGTTTTACCAGATATAGTTTTATATCATAGCTGTTTTGAGAAAAACTTCACTAAGTATTAGTCCATCCATTGCATGAATGAGCAAATGTAAGACAAGAACACAGACTAAGACTATACAGCAAAACCGCAACTTTACCACTTAAAACTAATTTCGACGTAAAAGGAAACTATACGTCTAACGATGAAATAAAACGGGTAGATAAAGAAAAAGACCGACGTGATTAATATTAAAATATAGAAGAGGTCGATGTCAAACAACGTGATACCTTATCTGAGTTCGTTGCTAAAGCTCCGCGACCTACATTTGAGAACATAATATAACGAGACGTTATTATAAGGCATTTTTATTATTAGGAATAAAATACAAGAAAGCTGTTTCAGAAGATGTTTAAAATATAATACATGTTATAAAAACATCATATGCTGTTTGATGTAATCGTCAAAGAACACCACACTTTGCTTAAATTGTTTTAGATGACGAAATTGAAAAATTATATCGTTAAATTTTCTGGCAGAAAATCCTTTTTGCTTGTATGAAGTTATCGCCTGAATAATGAAAACAGGTACGGGCAAGTTTTGGTGAAAACTTAAGTCATCATCACCATCATTTCAGCCGGAAGACGTCTGCTGGACATAGGCCTCCCCCAATGTGGAGGGGTTTGCCATAATCGCTTGGCATGCGTGTTGGTGATCAAAGTATGGTGGTAAAATGCATAGAAAATGTTGCTGCCCATTCTCTAGTAAGTCGCCTCTTATGACACCATGGGAAGAACTGGGATGGTGCTATTCTTAAAACCCGCATCACACAGAACAAACAATAAGTACTAGGGTTGATCCAAAAGTAATGATAATCGGTTATTTCCAGTGCACACAAAAATTAAAATTAAATGTTTTCTGCTAGCTTAGGTATCCACTACTTCACCATGAAAAAATCATATAAATTGACCAGGATTTCCGGGAGCTACATTCATTTGAATACGAACCGTCGAAGAGTGAACATCAAAATGGAGAAAAACGAAATCAGAGCTGTCATCAAATACCTCTGTTTGAAAAAAATGTCTATCAAAGTCATTCACAGCGACTTGGTGGAAACATTGGGGGACTCTGCTCCTCCATATTCCACAGTTGCACGCTGGGCCAAGGAGTTTAAGCTGGGCAGAACATCGATAGAAGACAAACAACGCGAAGGACGCCCATCCACGTCCCTCACTAAGGATAACGTAAAAAAAGTTGAAGATGTTGTATTGACAGACCGAAGAGTGGCTATCAGGCATGTAGTTGAGGTCACAGGGATCTCATATGGTAGTGTTCAAAGAATCCTTGCGAACGAATTGCATATGAGAAAGGTCTCCGCGCGTTGGGTACCGAAAATGTTAACCGACGAGCAAAAGAAGAAACGAGTCGACATTTCAAGAGCGAATCTCGAAAAGTTCCAAGCAGATCAGGAGAATTTTTTGTTACGTTTCGTGACCATGGACAAGACCTGGATTCACCACTTTGATCCCGAAACGAAACAACAATCCATGACGTGGAAACGAGCCGACGAACCGACGCCGAAGAAATTCAAAGTGTCAAGCTCGGCGGGGAAGGTT
Organism: Aporophyla lueneburgensis; assembly: GCA_932294355.1. Classification (NCBI taxonomy): domain Eukaryota; kingdom Metazoa; phylum Arthropoda; class Insecta; order Lepidoptera; family Noctuidae; genus Aporophyla; species Aporophyla lueneburgensis. The sequence continues at coordinate 25,612,835 of OW028753.1, forward strand.
ATGGCGTCTGTTTTTTGGGACGCGGAGGGAATTATTATGGTGGAATATTTGGAGAAGGGAGCCACTATTACGGGCTCTTACTACTCATAACAAATAAGAAGATTGCGGGAGGCCATTAAGAAAAAAAGACGGGGCAAACTGCGAGCTGGAGTGCTGTTCCACCAAGACAACGCACCGGCTCACAAAGCTGCAGTTACCATGGCTGCCATTCAAGAAACGGGCTTTGTATTGGTGGAACACCCACCCTATTCGCCATATATAGCCCCCAGCGATTACTATCTCTTTCCTCGGCTCAAGGAACACCTCCGAGGCAAGAAATTTGATGACGACGGCAACGTGATGGCCGCTGTTGGGGATTTTTTGGAGGGTCAAGATCAAGATTTTTTTTCTAAGGGAATTCTGGGTTTAGAAAAGAGATGGACTAAATGTGGTGACTTGTTAGGGGACTATGTAGAAAAATAAAATATTTTTTTTACTATATTCATCGTGCTTAGTATTGATTATCATTACTTTTGGATCACCCATTCGTATTAAATAGAAGGTTATTCCATCTATTGTTGAGGCACGACGCGCCTATCAAAACGAAAATGCAAAAAAAAAAACGATGAAACGTTGAATAATATTTTTCTCAACAGACAATACGCAAGTCCATATTTCAAACTAACCTCAATTCTTACATCCTTAATTAGAAGGAGCATCATCAGCGCTCCAATTCTGAACAGATATCCTATTCATACTATAATTATGAGAAAAACACTGTGATTACAGAGTGTTGAAGTATTGCATCCGCAGTAACATTATTCAATCGTTTCCTGACGAACTTCGACCATGACCTACTTCTGACTATTCGAGGATAGATGCGAAGTTTACTTCATTATACAGAATATGTACTCATTTGAAAATCTTGGGCAACTATTTGAATCAGTTCTGATTGGCGTTATTATACAGACTGGATTCAAATAAATTTATAGACCATCGGAAGGATGGTCTATAAATTCGGGGCAAAAAGTTACAACTCATCAATAATACGGATGATTTGTGTTACGTGAAGCTCGCTTAAATAACGAATGGTCAAAAATTGACAAGGGGCTGGTCGTAGAATGAAATAAATGCGTAAACAAATCTCACTGTTTTTAATCCACAAGGTTCCTAATTAAATGCAGTTAATTTTGTCATCCAGAAAAGATTTTCTCTTATGAAAAACTAATAAGTAAGAACAACGAACAGTAACTTTTCTAATTATTAATAACAGCCAAGTACTATCAAGCCCGTCTAAAAGCAACTGTCCGAAAAACAATTACCAATGTCTACGAAAGTAGGAATACATATTGATAGAAAAACAAAACTTTTTTCATTAAAGGCTCTTACAGAAAGTTGTGATGAAGTTTTGTCACGTAGGCCAAATAGATGAGAACAGATGGGCGAACAAACAAAAACCTAGAAAGACTGATTGTTTGTCAGCTGCGTGAATTCAATGGAAACTAATAGGAAATGTCTTAAGAATACTGCAGTGACAGAAAAATTATTATTTGCCACTTTTGGAACAAAATTGCTAAGCGTAGTAAGAATTGTAGATGGATTTAATATAAATCGCATTAAAATGACGTTATCACTTCACACACTAGAAACACACACATTTGCTGAGTTTGAAACTCATAAACCGCTTTCCAGAAAAATAAATATAATACTGTTACAATACCTTCCACAGTCTATGGCAAAGTTTAGGGAGAACACAATCCACTTTGTCGACAAAGCAACAGATGAACAGGCCGCCAAATTAAACTTGCTCCAACTCCCGCCTTTGTATTAAGTACAACACATTGAATGTAGACCCAGATTCCCAACACTGAGGAGGTCACCGAAGTTTCCTATGTGATATGGAGACGGATGCGTAGACTGTAAATACCCATTGTTTATAAAATATCCGAACAGATGCCAGCTTAAAATGTTATTGATATACGAAGAATGTTTAGGAAATTCAGTCGATACGAATCCAAACTCTGCGCTCTTTTGTACCTACTCTTTTATAGTTTGTTCAAAATAATGGTCGGAGAAATACTCAAGTCTGTACATATTTTTACTCACATTCGGTTCAGACTTTTCTTGAAATAAAATACTACAAAAATGCTTACGAAGTCTGAAAGCGGAACCGGTAACTGAAAACTTGTGTGTAAATCAGGTATGGGCATGTAATGCGAAGGGATGAAGAAAATGTCGTAAGTTTTGAATAAGAATATGATGTGATTTGAATATGAATGTGGATGGATATAAGAACAAAGAGAATAATCGTTGGAAAGACCGTGTACAAGGTGATGAGACTCGAAATGTGACGGAATGGAAGAACATGCTGCGCTAAACCCTAATATATAATTTGGAATAATGGCAAGTGAATGATGAAAACCGTTTCAATATAACCAACAAATAAATCCAAGGGTAATAATCTCAGGCTTTGAATCGTGTCTAGGAGCAGATAAGTATCTTTCCCAATCAATCAAAATGATCAAATACTTCGTTAACACAAAACCTAATAAAAGGTTTTACTAATCAAGATACGAGCAACGAGGGACCCCGAACCTCTGAATACCCGAAATGTGACTAGGTTTTGAGCAAGTACAGCGTTTTCGTTCTTATCCCTTGCAGTTAAAGTTCTAAATCCCGAATTACTTTTCATTGAAAGATAATCTGATGCATTAGATATCAGTGCAATTCCCTAAAAGGCTTACTTTAACCTTTTCAGTGGGTGTGGTAGATTCCAGTGGGTGTGGGCTTTTCGACTGAAGTTATATCGTCAATTTGTCTTTGTCTTTCGGACACGATAGAGAATCAAGATTGATTATTATCAATTCTAGCTTTTCTAGTTGAAATAAAACTTCAAGATAAATCATTGTCTAGTCCATTTACTTGAATATGTCTATCTTATAACAAAGTATGATGTTGTTTAAGATATCTACGAGGAAAAGGTGCTCGTGTTTATTATGATTAAACTTGTCCTTCCTACAATCAGCGTTATCGAGAAGAAAAGACAGCGGCGGACTCATCGAGCCAGTTTCTCAGTTATGTTGCGACACAATATGGTTTTTCTAATGTCATATTGTAAGGACTTAATAATATTTATTGGCAGGATGAAAACATTTCTGAACGTTCATCAAAACATTCGATGCTCCGCTTTTGCGTCTATTTATAAAGCTTTTATACTCAGATAAATCTGATTATTATTTAGTGTAGGTGCTTGAAATACTACATGTCTTACTTTTGTGTATCTTTAGTACATATTATCGTGCAGCACCGTACGTAAATTGGCATCATATTCAACCAGTCGTGTTACATCTCAGTTAAATCCCTCTTACCGCCTTCCATTCCAATACTCTCACTAACCATCAAATGGCCTCCAATTCTTTCGTGACTCATAAAGACATCAGTTTAATGATCATACAGTCTCTTTGCGTCTTTAAGCTTGTTCACATTTCCGACTTGAATGAACATCGTCTTAATTGCAGAGCAGTCCAATCAGATTGGGTTAATTGAGACGTAAAATTGTTACTGAAACTCAATGACGATGTTTATCGAAGGCTTTTGAAAGATCGTCGACATTTGACAATTCTGAGTTCTAGAAGATACTCAAGCAAAAATCATGACATAAATCACGGTAAGTATAAAATCATAGAAATTTAATATTTCAGTTGAGATTTAAACTACAACATGAGTTCGTGTTAAGCAGATTCACGGAAAAATACGGTTGTTTTAATGATGCCGACTTTATTAAATACGGGTGGTCTAAAAGCTGGAGGAGAAAGTTTTTAAATCAAATTCTGCGAACTGCAAGCGCTTTGCGCGAGTCAAATAAATCTAAAACTATCCTCGAAAACATGTCCGCTGAAATGGCACGCGACTGGCCTGAAAATTATTTTTCGTGTTGCTTCAGCTATCCTCTGCTTTTGCTTGTAAAAAGTAAAATTTACTCTGAGTGAAGTTAAAAACCAGCACCTAAATTCCGGAACATACTGTCAAAAGAATCTTATTTATTTTGAAGAATAATGCTAATTCATTGCTTCATATGGTCATGTCCAGCAGTGGACGTATTACGACTGAAATGATGATGATGATGATGATGATGATTGCTTCATATGTTCGAAAAAATTGCTTGCCCAACAACGGTATCAACGCAATGAAAGTTATTGAACTATCAAAATGAAAGCCATACGTACCGTTATTGTCTCACACAATTACCCTCCAATTTTATGTTTAGTAAAAGAAATATCTAAAATCTTAACTCGATAAAAAGGAATCTAAAAACCCAGCTACTGAGATTAGCCTCACAATACAATTCAAAGTTCAACAGACGCTATATTTTATTGCCAAGTGTTTCGTAGGCGTCTCGCTGTCTACCCGGTTATCTTGTGAATCATCCTAATCTCGTTTTTAATTCGTATACTGTTTTGGTTTCTAAACGTTGTGGTTATTAAAAGGTTGTTTTGTAATTTTTTCTCTTGTCTCATTGTTTTTGTGTCCACGTTACTGGTTTGATGACTTCTTCGAAACTGCTATCAACTGATTTTCCAGAATATAGCTTGATAATTCTCAGTAATTCCAAACTTAGACCGCCCATAACAGAAGATCAACTAAATTGATATGAGTTCACCGAAGAGGATTGCTCCACTTATGATTCTTTGTATGCTCACTGTCCATAACCTATCTTTGGTTCCAGTTCCATCAACGTTGCAGAATCATTTATCTCCAGGTCCTATTTTCTGAGGATTCGGCCGCTGTCGAGCTTAACCATAAATTCCGCTAACATTTCTTTGTGAAAAACCTTGGCTTGGAAAGCCGCTAAAACCAAATTGAAATTGGATCTCTTGGAGCTTCAAGTATTCCAGTTCAATCCAAAAGTAAACTCTGTATACCGAACATGCACATTACAATAAAATAAAACAGTAACACAGTTAGTCAGGGGTAAATGAACTGTGGCCGGCTTGAAATGTTCAGGCAAATGTTTACCTTATTTTCTGCACCGTTTCACTCGCCCCGAATGATATTCAGCGAATTTCATTTTAGTCAGTTGATAAATTATTTGGTTCACTCGAAACATTTTGTTGAGTTTAACAGCTTTCCTAGCACGCTGTTATTTTACGCTCTTTTTCCAAAATTTACCATCCCATTTTTATTGTTTTTTTTCTCCTAGCAAAACTCTCTTAACTCTTACCATCGAATACAGCTAGCCAAAAGACTTCATACATTTAACTGCAAAAGGTTCTTGGCTTCTCTCCAGGTTTCATAGTGAACCGTAGTGATTATTCTGCACGGCCATCAATATTCTAATATCATCCATTACAGCTCGTCTATTGACGTCTGTATCTTCTGACGACGTTTGATTGGTTCATCTTTTGCAATATGATAATCTTCATCGCTTATGCGTAATTACTGCACTAAAGATAGTTGCGTAGACAGATAGCTAATTGATGCCTGAGGTGAAGTGTCTTTAGAATATTATAATTATGATCATCAAAGAATTTATTACTTTATAGTATACAGTACTACTTGAGTGACTATTAATAGACAATTTGATATTCATAAACAAAAAACGACCCTTTCGTTTTAAATCTGTAGGATCAATTTTCGACTACTATGTGTTAGTCGTTTGGCTTTTAATAGTGCAATGATGGCGACTATGAACTGTAATATAACAGTTGTTTACTAAAATAGCGGTACGCTACTGAAAATCCTGTCTGAAATGTATAGCAATCTGCTTTTCAATTAGCCAGAACGACAGGAGTCATAGATTTCATGTTCACAGAACACCAACGACCATTTCAGAAAAATAAAAGTACGACAATTTAGGAAATTATACTATGGTTATTGCCAGTTGAGCAAACATAAAGGCTAGTCATACAATTTTCAAAATGCCATTAATCCAGTCACAGAACCGTGATCACACAAATAGATGTGATGGCAGAATAGAAACCAAGTATAATAACGAAGTAGTCCCAATGATCTGTAAGCATAACTGCCTAATTAACTACTTTACTACTACCCGATACTTTCTAATTCCCGACCTGCAATGCAACCCAGTATTCAAATGGAGCTGAACTGTCGTCTGTGATAACTGGTATCATGTTTCAGATATGAAATACCGGAATTTCACTATAAAATTAAATTGCTGATGATAGACTTTTTACTGAGAAAGTTTTAAGTCTGAACTTGGTATCTCTAGTGTATCTGACAGAAGCTAAATGTCTATGTAAAGACTCACGGAGTGTCCCTAATTTTAAATGACGTTCAACAAAGGTACAATCAGAAGCTAGTTTCTAGACTAGAACTAACAATAAACCGAATTATTTTGTTGCAATAGAGCAACTGGCGTTTGAAGATCAAATTCTCGAACGGTTGAACGAGAGTGAAGTTACAACCGCTTTCAATATGTGAATAGTGACTTTACTAGTCTTTCACACTTTATAGTTAATAGCGAGTCTTCATACTTTTGAAATGTCCATCAGCTTGACAATTCCCCTCCCTCCAAGCAATAAGCATTTGAACTTTGCAAGAATATAAAATGCAAATGTAAGCATACATGTAGCTTCATTTTGCACAAATTGCGAGAGACGACATGCATGCTACCTGCCTAGTCATGCTCCTATTCTAATGGGACCTATAAACTAAATATGTCAAGAGTTTTCAACTACATAAGTACTACCGTGTGGAGTGCTGGAGCAAAAATCTTAAATTCCGATGAAAGATAGGGAAGGGATATATTTACATACTCTACATATAGCTTTTACGATGAAAGCATTTGAAGGATAAAAGGTCGGTCACAGTTGACTGGATATTAAGAGGTCAAAGGTGTAAGGTGTCCCACGCAAAGCCATTATGCTTTAACCGCTCCTTCATTCTGCACATTTAACCTTAGAACGAAGGGTCAACAGCGAGATCGATAAAAAGGTAAAAAGAAGATAGTTATAATAAACAGCTTTAGAAAGGAATTAGCAACCGTATTTCTTGTACTATCAAAAGGTGCCGACGCCTCCATTGATTGGGTTATCCGTCACGCATTTAAACGCCTTGGATATACAAGACAGATGTCCGAAGGAAGATTGAATTGCCATTATTCAATTTGGTAATTGTCATGTCTACAAGTCCACATTTGTCAATGTCGTGTCTGCCGTACCTTACCCCAAAAATCTCAAGGTCTGTCCACGTCTGCGACAACCCCTTGACCACCTCGCCCTTTCCGGTTCTACCGGTTCTCGAATATCATTGACTAGAACATAATTCGTGGCAGTTAAGCCATTTTACTAGCCAGGTTACTAGCCGTTATTGCTAATATTAGAATGGCTAAATATAGTTAACTAGCACGCTACGGTTCCGGAATGGCTGTCATGGAACTGTTTTGACAGTTTAAATTAACCGATCGTATTTTTGACAAGAGAGACATTTTAATTTAGAATTATTTATGCTCTATCAATACTTTCGTTTGTAAAGGATTTAAGTAGAGATTGCAATCCGGATAGTTCGAAATTCGAAAATATCTAAAAAATCCGGATTTTCCGTCCTCATATAAATTCGAATTTTAATATTAAAATCCGGTTTTTTCGAATTTCAATAAACCGTTTCTTTGTAAACCTATAAAATAGAGCATGTGTCTTCAACCACCAACTTAATTATATTTCAGCGTAAACTACGTGACAAATCTAAAAACAGTGTAAACTCCATGTAACGTCACTCGATTTGACGACAAACTCACTAAAGCGTCGAAATCAGTCCACTTTAATTGGTTTAGCTTGTCTTCCATACAACGATACACTCTGTACTTATAGCATTACACCCACTCTCAGTAACGACAACAATTAAATCATTTAAAAAAACCTTTTTAAGTTGCCAAAATTAGTAAAAACTGCGCAGCTGTGTACGTTTCTTTTGTCGTTTTATTATCCTAGCCCGTAATAAGCTCAACTGTCGGCATCATACATAGGTAATACGTAGAACGGGTTGGTGTCCGCAACTCCACGTCTGAGCGCGTATTTTGCGTACGGGTGGAAAATCGGTTATTCGATCCACCTCAGCTCCTTGAGAAAGGCCAGCAACCTTGATGTTGCTGACTATCTCACGTAGGGTACCTGGGTTACCGAAGTACTTGGCCCTGTATGTGGCGATCGCCGGGCAGTTTAGAAGCACGTGCGCTGCTGTCTCGTCGTCCTCAATGCAGGCCTGCACAGCGATCTGTCTGTAACTCTTATGACAAATAGATGTTTATTAAACGACCCATGGCCAGTCATTGCTGCTGTAACCATACGCAGCTGTCGTTTGTCTAACCGGAGGACCTATTTTGTGAGGCGGGCATCGATGGTAGGAAGCGCTTCCTTGGCCTGCCTGCACTCCTCTTTACTGCACTCACTTTGGTCCATCCATAGCTCACAGTGTAGATCCCTGGTACGTTTTCTTACCAGAGAGCGTAGGACCCCAAAAGGGAGTGGTGCGATGGGTTCTGGTCCCACCGGTGTCATGCTCGACCCCCTCCTGGCAAGTTCATCGGCGGCATCGTTACTTAGTAAACCGCTGTGTCCTTTTATCCATTGAATGGTTATATTATTGATGCTACCCACCTGGTTGATGCGCTGGTGGCACTCGTATATTAGCCCAGAGTCAATCGAGTGACTGTCCAGCGCTTGCAGGACAGCCATACTGTCTGAGAGTATGCGGATCGAGTGGTCTTTAACTGCCCTGGCCATGATGGCTGAAGCAGCAAGAGTGATCCCAATGCATTCAGCCTGGAACACTGTGTTGTGGACTCCCAACGGTGTGGCTATATGTATGTTGAACTCCTGCGAGAAGACTCCAGCACCTGTGCCACTGTCTGTTTTTGATCCTTCCGTGAAGATGCGCAGCTCAGTAGGGCGCAAACCCTGACATCGGAGATCATCGTGAAGCTGGATTCTGTATTTTTTATCAAAAATGAACTGTTTGGGTACCCGGTCATTTATAGCCTTAGTGATGGGGACCTCATTGTTGAGTTCCTTAAGCAGCGCGGTGTGTTGTGTGTCTCTCTTTCTCCAGAGGTTAGTTGCATCCAGACGCGCTGCTGCCATTGTGGCTTTCTGCTGTACGAACAGGTGGAGCGGTGGTAGTCCCAGCATGGCGTCCATGGCTGCAGAGGGAGTAGTCCTCATGCAGTCCGTGAACGCCATGTAGGCTAGTCTTTGCATGCGTTGCAGTTTGTTGCAGGCTGTAATAAGCTTGGTGCGGAGCCACCTGACCACAGCCCCGTAGGTGATCATGGGTCGGATCACTGCGGTGTACAGCCAAAGTATGATTTTTGGGGATAGGCCCCACTTCTTACCTTAACTTTCTAAGAAATACGTTTGTTTACAAATTGGGATTGCTTGCACGTGTGTTGTTACTAGGAGTCATGGATTATCCATACGTTATCATATTCCAACTTGCTCACAAACTTTCAAACTGTAAACATGGCAAGTAAGAGAAAATCAGTGTGTATTGACGAAAAAGTTTTACTGATACGCGCAATAGTGGCGGGAGAGAAGATAGGTGATGTTGGCAGACGCTTTGGATGTAGTCGCTCTGCTTTGTTCACCATATGGAAAAATAAAGAAAAAATTCTACAAGCAGAGCAGGATGGAAAATCTTCCAAATAAGAAACCTAAATACGAAGATTTGGATCTAAAGCTATACTATTATGGTTTCACCGACAACGCCAGCATAATATGCCTATGTCGGGGCCGATCGTGAAAGCTAAGGCGGAGAAGTTTGCTGAAGAACTTGGTTTACTTTCTTTGAAGAAGGATGACTCGGTTTTTTTTTTAATTTTTCTAATACAGATTTTTCTTCTCACCATTTAACGACAACTCTCTATAACGTCGAAATTTGCACAGTCCCTTGAGTGTCGTTGTATAGTTTACATGTAAACTTAATTTTTCTTAAATAAAATAAAAAAAACTTCGAAAAATCCGGATAGTCCGGATTTGTGTACGATTATACTTTGTAAATCCGGATTTGAAAATAATCCGGATTTTGCATTCCCTAGATTTAAGAGAAATTACGCCGACAGAATTATGGAAAAATTCACTGAGGGAATGCCGGGAGAGGACGCAGTAAGAGGACATAGTGACTTTATTGGTGATGTTCTTCAGAAAGGTCGCAACCAGTGTGCGTGTATGACCCGATGTATGAACGTTAACGAGGCGAACAGAGTATGTAAGGATTGTAGGGCGTTCCGTAGTTTCTGCCTAACCCAATGGGAAAAGGCGTGAGTTAACGTATGAATGTTCATTACTGGATCGCAGTGCAATTCGTCAACTGTTTCACAAAATAGTTCGGCTGTTCAATTTCAAACCTAGTATCTGACATGTTTTTTTAATTGTTTAAAAAAAAATATCAGATACTAGGTTTGAAATTGAACAGCCGAACTATTTAGTGAAAAAATTTGAAAAATTTGTTTGTTTTCTGTATTTTTCGACTTTTAGACCACCCTCCACATACTAGGCTAGCGAACTTACACAAAGGAAACCGATTCCACCGAACCGATGTGGACGATCTAGAAAAATCAGAAATCGTTTTTCGGCTCTCCTGAAAAATTTAGTTTTACGCAGATAGGTACTGGGTTTTGATATTTCACAGCCGAGTTTGAAAAGCATTTGGTAATTCCAATAGGGTTCCGAAATTGAGAAAATAAGAATTGACTAATTGATGTGAAACATTACGTACATAAATTGGATAAGAAGTAGCCAATGCGAAGTAATTAGCAATCTATCAATTTGCATAAAAATGAGCCAACATTGAATGTTTTTGAAGACGCAATAAAAGCAACAGTTGCAAATGAGTTGCAAGATATTTTTGGATCTCCTCTTGAGTGTAAAGCTCTGTTTTATAATAATCTAAACATCTGTCAGTAGAATGTCACAACTACTTCTACTAACTAGGTCTCGATAGATTCTTTACCACAAAAATCTTGAAGATTTTAAAAATATTCGTCCACTTTCCTGTCGGGACATGTTTTGAGTGTTGTTGACTCATCCGGAACCTTCCGTCAACCGTGGGTGGACCCTTTTGGGATAAACATATTTTATTTTGGTCTCATTTGGAATTAAAATGTCGTTACGTTAAGGGCCCACCTTCAAAGTGAATGATAGTAGGATGGGCGTGGTTTATGACGGGTCAACCTAAAGTGGCCGGCCGCCACAAACTTATATCTGAACCGTTTATAGAGAATAGGAAAACCAGCGGCCAAAAGTTGAACTAATGACAGAAAATGTCTCGAAATAAAAAACCGTTACTAATTTAGCATAGCCTTGCTGTAAGCACTATTCCTGTCACTGTTGCACATCTGTCAAACTACAATAGCAAGGTAGAGACGGAAACATCTTAGAAAAAAGTACGTGAAAGTAGCATAAATTTAGTCGGTCTATGAAATTTTTGCACATAGCGTGCTATGGAGTAGACAAATAATACAAATATTTAATTATAAGCAATAAAACTATCTTACAGCAATAAATTATCTTCTTTATCCATACGTAATATTATAAATGCGAAACTAACTCTGTCTGTCTGTCACGCTTTCACGACTAAACCTTATTCGTTACCCATTAACCCTATTAATTCCGCGACTTCACCTGCGTCCGCGTAACGTAAGATTTACGCAGACGAAGTCGCGGGAAAAGCTAGCTAATATTTATGTACCGATGTTGGGTAATACGAGATTGTTTAACTCAAAATAATTAAAAATATATAATAAAAAATTTAAGTATTTATATTACTAGTCATCGCCCATTGGTCGAAATTCGACCGTGCTTCATTTGAATAGAAATACATTATTAAGTGAAAAAAAATATATAATAATAAATATAAAGGAGGTAATAATAATAAGTATATAAGGTACTAAGGAGCTGCTCCTCATTGATATGACCATAAGCCAACAAGTTCGTTGTTCCCGAAAGGATCTGTCGACATGTTGGATAGACTATAAGAAGGCCTATGACTCGGTGCCACATACATGGCTCATGAGGGTGCTGGAGTTGTATAAAGTCGATGCATCTCTTCGCACCTTCCTGATTTCATGTATGAGGCAGTGGAGGACGGTCCTTCGCTATCCAGGATGTTGAAATATCCAAGGGAACAGCGAACCGATAAGGATCGAGCGAGGCATATTTCAGGGTGATAGTTAATTGAGTCCGCTTTGGTTCTGCTTAGCCCTGAACCCTCTAAGCACACTGCTGGAGGATTCACGCATAGGCTATCGGATGAGGAGAGGTGGTCAGGTTATATCCCACCTCCTTTACATGGATGATTTTAAAACTCTTTGCCCCCAACAATTTTCAACTGATGGAGCTACTGAAAGTAGTTGAAACCTTCAGTAGCGCCATCAGAATGGAATTTGGTGTGGACAAATGTGCGGTCATGCATGTAAAGCGAGGGGAGATTGTGGAATCCGTGGGAACCCAACTCTCGGATTCCATAAACCTCCGAGCCCTCTCCGCAGCCAAAACCTATAAGTATTTGGGTATGTCGGAAGCGTTGGGCATCAATGTTACTGACATGAAGCAATCGTTGAAGGAGCGCTTCTTTGGCCACCTGAAGAAAGTTTTTAATAGTCTTCTATCAAGTGGAAACAAGGTGCGCGCCTTCAACGGTTGGGTCATGCCGGTTTTGATGTACTCTGTCGACATACTCAAATGGACTCAAACCGAACTCAACGCCCTGGACAGGAGGGTCCGCACGCTGTTGACTGCATATCGAATGCATAACCCACGGTCATCGTTAATGAGACTGTATATCCCGCGAAAGTGTGGATGTCGAGGTTTTTTAAACGCTAAGACTCTCCACAATCACGAGATATGCAGCCTCAGGGAATATTTCCTAGAAACCGACGTACCGACGTGGGGATGCATCGAGATGTGGTCGCGGTTGACAAGGGCTTCACCTCGCTCTCCATGGCTAACGAGAACTGGCGTAAACCTGTAATACTCGACACTAATGACCGCATGAAGGTATGGCAGAGTAAGGAGCTCCACGGACGCTATTTCCGGGCCTTACATGGATCCGATGTAGATCTACTAGCGTCCGTAGCCTGGCTGCGTTTCAGTCACCTCTTTGGGGAAACCGAAGGTTTTGTCTGTGCAGTTATGGACGAAGTTATGATGACGAACAACTACCGGAGATTTATTGTGAAAGATGGCACGGTTGACATCTGTCGGGTATGCCACCGTCCAAGAGAATCAATTAGACACATAATTTCTGGGTGTTCTCGACTAGCTAACGAAGAATACTTGCATAGGCACAACCTAGTAGCTAGGATTATCCACCAGCAACTTGCTCTGAAATACAGTCTTGTGGAATCAGAGGTGCCGTACTACAGGTATGTGCCCGACCCAGTTCTCGAAAATGGAAATATCACATTGTACTGGGATCGATCCATCATCACTGACAGGACTATTGTTGCAAATAAGCCTGATATAGTGGTGGTGGATCGAGTAGAGCAGCGCACAATGATTGTTAACATAACGGTCCCACATGACGAGAACCTCGTGAAAGCTGAGCAAGATAAACAGATCAAGTATCTTGACTTAGCTCGCGAGGTTGTCGACATGTGGGATGTGGATTCAGCGATCATTGTGCCGATAGTCAACGGCTTGATAGCCAAGAGCCTCGACCAACATCTAAGGAGGCTCTCGTTAGGCAGCTGGATCAAGGGCTTGATTCAGAAAGCGGTACTTCTGGATACGGCTCGTATTGTCAGGAGGTTCCTCTCTCTGGAACCCTGACCGCCGGTAGCTTGGACTACTATTTTTTATATTTTTAAATGTTTTTATAATTTTTGTTATTTTAATATTTAAAAATATAATTTATATGTTTGTACAATGAAATAAAAGAATATAAAAAATAATATGGTATTAATATTGAAAATAATGTATTTTTACGCATAATTAAAAAAAAAATTAGCATTCGTCACTTCTTCTCTGTATAAACTATATGTGTGCGAAATTTCATACTCCTCCGTCCACCCAATTTTCGTAAAAAGGGTTCCAAAATTTTCAGGGTAAATAGATTTACAACATGAAATTAAAAATAACGAATTAATCTTCTAGAGGTCTATAAATAAAATATATGATGGTGTTTAAGAGATTAAAAAACTTCAATTTCGTTTCACCGATTACTATACATTTATTTGGTAAATGAGAATTACAATATTTTACATAGACTTCGTCCATTACGTAATACTAGTTATGAGTATTTTTTTCACCTTATTTTACAAGTCATTTATATTTCCTTCAAGGTCAATTTCGTATGGCAATGTGTATGATAAATGTCAAAATTACTTAACGTATACATACATATTTTAGTAATTACGTGTGACTGCGTTTAGAAACCCAAAACCGATATTATTGCCGATATTTTGTAACTATGTCTAGATTATACCTTTTTCTTTGGGTGTTTTACCCGAGTGCAGAGGGCAATGTGTTTATCAGCCTATTAACTTGTATGTATATTTGTTCTTTTATTAATTTTATTTTTCATTACAGTTATTTTGGGGTTAGGGGTAATTCAGAGATGGAGTACACAAATAATTTGCTAAACAGTCTTCATAAGATTATAGAAGTACGTTTAGTGTTATTCAAAACAGAGTAAAACACCATTGTTTTGAACATCCATAAAATCTTGTAGGAATGAAAAATTATAAATAGCCAATATGTTTTCAGAAAGCACTCTTGTAGACCTTTGATTAGATATCAATTAGATATCGAGAAGCAGTGGTGGCTCAGTGGCAACGGCTACTACTTACAAGTTCGAACCCGAGCAGGCGTTTTACTCTGTGTAAATCATTTCAATACCACTGCTCTCAAAACTGTGAAGGAAAACATCGTGAGTAAACCGGCATGTCTTAGAACCAAAAAATCGAAGACATGTGACATCTACCAACCCGCACCGGGCCCTCGTGGTGGATTATGTCCCACTCTCTCTCACCGAGAGGAGGCCTGTGTCCCAGCAGTGGGAACGTTATAGGCTGCTAATGATTAGGTATCAAACACGGTACATATAGGGTTCGAAACAGCTAGGCCCGGCTTCAGGGCACGTGCCTGACAAGAATGGCTTCGTGAAGGTAGAGAGGAAGAACAGGAAGAAGTTTCGTAGTCGGAACCAGTGTGGGACCGCGCTAGCAGGACTCAATATGCTGCTGCGTCCAGCTACACTAACGACTCAGGTCTATGTGTCCCGTCTACATTACACCACGAAGGTTGAGGAGATCGTGGAGTTTGAACGTGTTAAGTCCAACTGGACCTTGAGGGTCAAGAAGTTGGAACCGTGCCACAACACGAACTTCAAGTCATTCGTGGTCCAAGTTCCAACTCATCAAATCGAGACCTTCCTCAAGGAAGAGTTTTGGCCGAAGGGTGTCGTGTATCGGCGATTCCGCGGAAGGCTATGCGATACTACGCAGCGCAACACGTCGCCGTCACTTCGTGTACAATAGTTATGTTTACGTGGTTTTTTTGTATGTATGATACTCTGTATGGTATTATGACTTGGGTCTTTGTAGCCCGAAATAAACTGATTTGATTGATTGATTGATACATGAAATTAAAATTTATATTTTCAATAAAACTTCGCATCTGCTATAAATGATAAATGATTTTATTTCTGTAAGTAGGTTTGTACAAACACTTTTACATGCCAATGATATTTTTTTAAACTAGTTCGGCGTTTGACACAGACTGTTTAAATCATTACCCTTCTTTGGGCTGCTGTCAAGTAAAACCTCACCTTTTTTTTTTTTTTTTTTACAATTCTAATGCTACTCCATCTGCCGGAGTCGCGTGATTGTTCGAAAGAGATACCGTGACCCTGGCACATGGGCAACTGATGGAACACGGGTGGGTTTTAGTCAGTAAAAGTCTGACACGCCCTCCCGCTCCGCCCAGAGCGGGAGAAGTCATTTGATGATTTCCCACCCTGAAAAAAAAAAAAAAAAAAAAAATGCTACTCCATTCATCCGTTGTGCTCTTGCATTTGAAGTGACAGTACTTGACATATAGATATATTGTTGACATACTTCAAACCTAAAAACAAATTAAATATTTTATTTTATTTCTAAATGAATGATTATTATAAGTTTTTGGGATAAAACAGACGTTCTTCTCTAGAAAATAAGGTGTTTACTCAATATTACTTTACAAAAGGAGAAAAGATTGTTGCTGTAATGCTTTAGTGAAGGTGGTGAATTCGATTCACTGTTATGATCATCTTATTGGTATTTCATTCTTGCAAAATGAATAAATTAATTGCCCTGTGCAGGCACTCCGAACCTTGAAGGTACTGTTCAGTTTTGGTTTATGGTTCTTCCCATTTTCATACATAATTTATGTCGTCTCTAAATGGTAATAGAAAAAGAATTTTATATTGTTCACAGTCACAAAAAAAGACAAATATACAGTCGAAATACAAAGTTATTTGGAAAGCCAACACTTATTATATTAAATGATTACAGCAAAATGCTTAACTACTACCTTTTTCTGTGAACACAAATATTTCAAAAACGTAATTTTGATCGCACCGATTTGTAAAAAAGTGACATAGGTTCGACGTCGATGAGCCCTACTGGGCGACTGATTTATGAACGAACGAGAGTGATGACACTACTTATGATAGGCAAAAGAAGAGATGGCGATAATGTGTGTGCTCTTGGAATAAAATAACGTATGTGCCAAAACGAATCGCCGTTTTTTATGAATGAAAAGTATTATTAAAACGAAAACTGTTTTACAAAAACTTAGATACAATTATAATCAATGTTTTAAAGTAAACTATGTTTAATAATTCATACGCATCGCACCTTGAGGCTAAAAAAATCATAATCATAGATTGAACTTTGCGATTTTTTTGTATCGAGAAAATTTCATCGTATCGTGTTTTCCTTTTACAGGATACTAGATCATATAGTCAAAAAACATACACTAAAAGATTAAGTACGGATGCCATACGGTAAGAAAGGTACGCTAAAAACAAAAAGCACGTTTATCTCGCTACGTCACCTTAATGGCCTGACCTGCCTGAGTGGTGTATTGAGTTATAATTAATTTTTAAGCGTAAAATGAAACTGAAATAAGTTTGTGCGAGACCAATAATTCCATAACTGCTAATATTTTATCGTTTTTTCTCGATGCGCAGAGTACCACAATGGAAGATATGACAATGATTTGATGGTCACATTGTTTGCGTGCACATACCGAGGCAACAATTTTTTTTGCCTAATGGAAAAGACTTCTGTAAAGTTCTTTAGAACAGAAAAATCTAGATGAATCATAGCCTTAGTCAGTGTCACAATTTAGGTTAGTCTAAATCTAAAACAATTCTCTTTAAACTAGCTGTGTGTTCTAAATACTTTGCTAAACAAAATATCTGTCTGCCAAACAAATTGGTTCTTCATGTTGAGTCCGAATTTTTCAGGCGAGTGGTTTGACCTGAACTGTGCATTTCAGCCTGACCTAGATACGGTCAAAACTTTTTGTGTTTGGTCACGATTTGCCGTTTCTATTGAATACTCGTTCGTGTTACGAACACGAACGAGTTACGAACACCTATGGATTTTATTTCCGATTTTTTATTTCATAAATGGAATCTGGAATTTCTTTTTTTTTGTTGCTGTTTTCTTGATATCTTTGTAAAGTGTCATTACCATTTATTTAATACACCCCGATATTTATATTGCTGTTTTTGTCAACGAAATACAGTATTAGCTGAAACAAAAATCCCACGACCGTTTAATAATAACGTTACTTTTTGTGTCGGGTGTTTTGTTTTTCTATACTATTGTATTTATTTTCTTCGAAAAATTGCAATTAAGTCTTTGATGTTTTTTAGTCCGTTTTTACAATGGTTTTGCTGGTCATTTTCAACTACTTTAGGTGTTGGTTTTGAAGTCCATCGTAGCAATAAATAATACTATACCTTATTGAATTCCCAATTGCAGGGTCATTTTTTATGCATTGTCTTCGATACATGACCAACATGTGAAATTTCAGATCCGTAGGATAAGAGGAAGTAGTTTTAATTCAATTGCAAGATTTAACCCGAACAAACATACAAACATTGCTCCTTAAATAAAAGTTTATAAAATGATAGATACGGTGTATTATGTACCTTACCTAGTAAAATATTGTATCAGAATATCATTTCGGTCGCTTCCGAGAATGCTAGTAGTAGTAGCCAATCTTAGTTGTGAAACAAATGATGATTCACGTCCATTTACATAATTTATTCCTTGGCTAGCATGTTTGTTTATTTACATTTTACGTATTACATTATCAATCGACCTATTTTCTCTATTACGCGTCGATAGAATATGTTTTAGATAGTTTGTTATGATATTCATAATATTGTTTTTGGAACACTGATACAGATAAAATTAGGTACTTCAGATTTTGCATTATCTACTTGTCCAGTCCGTGGTACCTACCGAGAGTTATGGAATTTGGGTGCCGATTTATATTAAATTGAAAGTGACCGAAATAGTAGTAGCATAATCAGTTTATAATATTCCCACAGCTGGGACGCAGCGCAGGCCTCCTCTCTGAGAGAAGGATTGGGCCATAATCCACCACGCAGGCCAGTGCGGATTGGCAGATGTCGCATGTTTCCGATTTTTTATTCTAGTTCATGCCGGTTTCCTCACGTTTTTCCTTCACCGTTTTGAGAGCGATGGTAATGAAATAATTTACGCAAATTGCCTGCTGGGGTTCGAAACCACGACCTACAACTTGTAAGTCACGGCTGTTACCATTGGGTCACCCTCTTACTCTTAGCTCTTCGAAAAACAGTGACTTGAGGTTATTTGCAATTTCTGAACTCCTTTGTGACGAAAGTCGGAAGAAGGAAGAAGAAAGTCGGTGTGCCGTCTCGCTGTTTCAGGGCCAAAAGAAATTACATGTGATATAGATAGTTTGACTTCGTCTTCGAACCTTTTCTAAGTAGACTGGATTCATCACTATTTTTTTTAAGGTAATTTTATAATTTTGTGTGAAGTGTTCGTTTTCGTTCCGAACTCTGGATAAATTCCAAAAGGAGCTGGTTTTGTTAGTGGATCTTTAACTAAATTAAATACCAATTTAATTAGGTAAGACATAGGTATTTAAATATTTTTTAAGACTGATTTGAGGGTCTCCGTGTATTATTAATTTATAAATATAGCTTCAGACAGCGTTACAAATAACGACCCTCGTCAGTGCTTATGACAAAGACGACAGCATCAGGGAAATATTGTATTTTTTTTTTGTATTTTCCTGTAAAGATTTACCCTGTTACGTTCGCAATTTTCAGTTTTTTGGGTCTACCGTTTATTGTGGGAATACCTACAGTAAAATTGTGATGACTACCTACTTCTAATTAAGTAAAGTTGGTTTACCTACTGTCTACCATAACTATTTGCTAGTATAGCAGATGCCTACCTAGATAGGCATCGGCGTTTATTTACGTTTAACGTTTGACCAGAGGAATACCTGGGCATTTAATTTAATAGGTCATAGGTATGTATAATGCGTGAGAGTGGGTGGTGGTTGAGCTATTAAATGATCTAACTGGTTATTCCCAAAGAAAACGCTGGAATCAAGAGGTAAACAAATACAATGTCACTGATGCGTTATACTTACCTACCTACTTATCTACAGCTTTAATACCTACCTACCTAGTGATGGGCAGTGGATAAATACTCGGAGGATAAATACTCGAGTTTTTATCCGAAACGGATAAATACTCGTTTTTACTCATTTTTATCGGATAAATACTCAAAATGATGGATAAATATCTTTTTTGCGCATCGGATGATTATTTTAAAATGTTAATGACTTTTGTTGTTATTTAGGCTTTTCAAAACACTACGTTATTACATTATTCAGTTCAAATGTCAATTGCCAGGGCTGTAATTGTGTCAGAAGCCCAAACATCTCTAATAGAGCATGCTCTTTAGATACAAATTTAGAATCTTTCTTTGTTGAGAGTGTAGAGAATAGCCACATAATTGATTATCTCTGTGAAGAGCTTCTAAAAGTCAATAAAAATGCGGCGAAGACAAGATTGTTGATGTTGTTTGCCAACGCTATAACATGCAAAGGGCTTTTCAATTAGTTAAAGGTGTTGAGCCTTGAAACTGCGCAGTACACACTAGTAATTTGCTGGCTCATGGTGCACTGAAATGCGGTAGTTTAAAAAAGCAGATATGATAAAATCTTTAATAAAAAAACAATTGGTTGTCTGTAAAGGCGGTATACGGACGATAATTTTACGTGATAATGTCTAAGTCTCTTTTACTCGGACGTATTGGCCGATGGAGTGGAAGAGAGATAGATTTCACAAGTCGAACGCTAAGGCCGATCGTGCCTCTCTATCGCTTGTTTCGCGCTCTCACTTACACGCTCGGTTCAGGCGGAACGTGACAATGAGTCTTGCTTTTCCGTGCGTGCAGCCAGCGTTCATCGATTTATAAGATAGTCAAAAAATCACAGGAACTAAACCCAAAAACCACGATCGAAGCTACAAAAAATCGTAAAACAAAAGGTAACGGGAGAAAAGTTAAACCTGCCATGCTACACAAGATAGGGCAGCTATCTACGATCACTAAGGAGTATGAAAAATAGAAAAGCCGCTCTCTCAGCGTACTCAAAAGAAAAATATATCGTCAAGTCAGATGCTACAAGCAGGTTTGCTTGATGATAACTTTTGGGATTAGATATATCAATGCATATCTGTTTTTGAACCCATAACTGAACTTGTTTTTCAACAAGAGTCCAGCAAATGCAATGCCCTTCTAGTGTTTATAATATTTAAGGATATGAAATCAAGACAAAATGGGTTATATTTACAGACAGATACTGATAATGAGTCATTGGATTTGAGAAAATCTAAAAGCAGATTTCAGTAAATTTTACCACTGTGTAGAACGCCTGGAAGATACGGTGGAGCATAGAGTGGAGGTTTGCCCTGCTTGGGCGGAGCAACGCCGTATCCTCGTAGAAGCGATTGACGGCGGCGATCTCTCGCGTCCGGCCCTGGTGCAGGCCATGGTATGGAGCGAGAGGGCATAAGAAGCTGTCACCTCCTTCTGTGAAGAAGTAAGGCTCGCGAAGGAGGAGGTGGAGCGCGTTAGGGAGAAGCAGTCTGTGCGCCCTCATGTCCATAGCCACGGTAGGAGGAGACGCCCCGGGCGTCGGAAGTTCATTGTGGTCTCTCGGCCACCATGGGCACGGGCTTGCGGGCGGCGGGGACCGATGCCTGCCAGGGTTGCGGATCTGTTTAAAAGAGGTACCCTGGCACAGTCAACTAAAGGAACACAGACCCACCTGTGTTCCTTTAGTTTAGTCAGTAAAAGTCTGACATGCTTTTCATATTGGCGATAGCAGTGGTGGCCCGGTGGTATCAGCCCCGACTTACAACTTGTAGGTCGTGAGTTCGCACTTAGGCAGGCGCTTTACTTGTGGTAAATAATAACATCACCACTGGTCTCAAAACTGCACATTGCTCGCTGAATCCATATCCTACAATGTTGACAACCTCGCGAGCCAAGTCAAGATATTTGATTTGTTTATCTTGCTCGACTTTCACGAGTTAGTTTTATTTTTATTTAAGCGTTACTTAAATAGTTTCTGCCTACCCCCATGGGAGAAAGGCATGAGTTCATGTGTGTATGTGAAAAACCAATTAACAAATGTATAATTTTATCTAACTTTGACAGTGATTGACTAACTGTATTCATAATTGAATGAAATTATTGTTAATATCGGCGTTTTGTAATTGTTAAAATGATTAATAAGGTACGATACCAATCTGCATTTTCTATTTTTCATTAATTATAATCCTTTTGTTAGTAAAATGACAAAACTTACGTTACGAAAACATAAAATAGTATTTATCCGCTGTTTTGGATAAATACTCAGTAAAAACGGATATTTATCGAGTATTTATCCATTTTGAGTATTTATCCGGATAAATTCCCAATACTATACCTACCTATTTCTAAACATGAAGAAGCGTTATAAACTTCGTAACGAAATGCTTTGTTTCACAAATAGCTTTCAGTAGTTAAGTACCTACATACATGTGTATGTCTAGCAAGTACATAGGTAGGTCTACAAAGTGAGTATATATCTTTGTATATACTTACGCTTTCTTCGTTTCGTTTGCACAAGGTGGTTCACACATAACCAGGCGAAGGACACACACACGCGCGTAGGAAAATCAATAACAGCGCACAACAGACAACAGCTGATCATGACAAAATATAACAAACGTAAGGATAAGTTGTAGCAACACTCACCACGACTTCTGTTGACTATCATCGGGGTTATTAAAGTTAGTTATAGCGGGATATCTGCAATACAAAATAGCAATTTTCAACAATCACAATAACACTGCAAAAATCAAGCATAAATTATCAGTTTTAGCGCACTAATGTTAGGGCAAATTAATGAACTAAACGGCCCGTGTTATTTCGTTGCGTTCAACAAAAATGCGAACAAAGGACTGTGTTTATTTTGCAACGCAACTTACCTTTGTGCGGTACACTCCAGCACTTTCTTCTTTTCCCATCCTTCTTGAGTTTTCACCCATTCTTCACCCGGTGACCGCCAGTCTTTTGAAATAAAAGGCATTTTATAACACAAAACACAACAAAGTTTAACGCGATTCTAGTGCGCAGCCAAACGAATCGCACGAGCTAACGTCTGCAACGCGAGACGGGATTTGACGATTTTGACACGAGAGCTGAGAAGTGCGAGGTTGCTAGTTCGAACCGAAGGTGCGACAGAGAAGTCTTGTTTAGAAAAGGAAAGATATGCGCATGGTTTTTGTTGTGTTGATTTTAAGGAAGACGTCAAGAACAGCTGTTTTTGTATTGCAATAAAATTATCTGACCCCATTTTTTTTGCCATAAGTGCCATTAATATTTGCTTATTATTGTGCAAGTTTGAAAATTAATCTTTTGCGTTCAAAATGTAAAGAAAAATTGTTTATTTCGATAAAAAGAGGTGCATGACATAACGCTTAATAACTCAACTTTGCGTAAACCTGGAATGTTTGAATGGAATCATTCACTCGTTATATAACATTTTGTAATATGTTATCTGTAGTAGTCACATAACCATTCGTTCTCTAGTTCTTGCTAACTGCGTTTTGAGGTTATATTTGTCGAGAATTTGTTTTCGTAATGGGAGACTCCGATGCAAGTTTCAAACCGAAAATCAACAGTACTGCTCAAGATCCAGTACTTAAACAGGCTGAAATAGCTTACATGAAGTTGATAGAGCAGAAAAACCGTGAACGAGTAAATAGACTGCAGCAGATTTCCAAAAAAAATAGGATTACTGGACTAGCTATTGGAACAGGAGTGCTAAGTGTTTACTTGTACTCGATATTTGCTGTGAAACAAGAAACCTTCCTCGACGACTTTGAGGAACCCGTCAAAGTGCAGCAGCAGTAATATGGCGGCGGCGAAGAAAGCTTTACAGATAAGATTACCTCCTCTACCAAGTATTAAAGATGTTATTCGACTGTACAAACTCCGTGCTCTTCGGGAACTATCCCAGAACTTCCTCATGGAACCGCGTTTATTAGAAAAAATAGTGAATGCTGCTGGTAATATAGAAAAACACGTCGTCTGCGAAGTTGGTCCTGGCCCCGGTGGAATAACAAGGTCTATAATCCAAAGAGCTCCAAGAAAATTAATCCTGATTGAAAAAGATCGTCGTTTTGTGCCATCACTGGAACTTTTAGCTGATGCATGTAGAGATAAAGTTGATGTAGACATAATAACAGGTGATATTTTAAAGACCGACATTGGTCAGTTCATCCCTAAAGATGTGAAGAGAGATTGGCTTGACTCACCTCCACCAGTTAATTTAATTGGCAACTTGCCTTTTAGTGTGTCTACAATACTGATAATACGTTGGCTAGAGATGATGTCTAAGCAGGAAGGTCCATGGGCTTTTGGTAGAACTAGAATGACACTGACATTTCAAAAAGAAGTAGCTGAAAGGATGGCTGCAAGAATTCTCAGCAGTCAGAGATGTCGGCTATCTGTCATGTGCCAGAACTGGTGTACAGTGAAATATAAGTTTGACATTTCAGGGGGAGCATTTCTACCAAAACCAGACGTTGATGTTGGAGTAGTGACCTTAACACCTTTGAAACACCCTATTATACAGCATCCTTTCAAAATGGTTGAGAAAGTTGTTCGGCAAATATTTTCTATGCGACAAAAGTATTCAATTAGAGGTGCTGAAACATTGTTTCCTGAAGATGTTAGAGAAGAAATGGCACTGAGAATGTACAAAATCGCTGATATTGATCCTGTTACTAGACCGTTCCAGATTGCCAACATGGAATTTGCCCGAATAGTTCATGCATACAGTGAAATTATCAAGCAGTATCCTGAATTAGAGCACTATGATTACAGAGCTAGAAAAGTACCGCTAGAAACAAATGTGGTAGAGGAAAAAGTTTTAGTTATACCTGACTAGATGGTTTAGATGTATATATTAGTTATGTTTCAATAAATAATTTCTGAGAGAAGCAGTTTATTAATAATAAGCTTAGAGTTACATTACATTCACACTACAAAATAAAGTCATAAGTAAAAGACATTGTTAAACATTAGAAGACTGCTTTTCCTTCAGCTCCATTTTTTTCTTTAGCTCTTCATACTTTCCCTTTCTCTTCACCACTTTATTATGTCTTATGGATTTAAGATGAATAGCAAACACACTATCCCCTATGATTATTCTGTTGCACACATCACAGTAGTTGTGTGAATTTCCATCAGTACCTCGTTTTATTTCATCAATTTTGCTTGTTAATGGTTTAAAGTTACATTGAGTTTTGTTTAGGTGACTTTCTATAATGTGTATAGCTTTGCTTTTAACTTCATCATCCCATTTTGAAAAATCCGTAGCATCAAGTTCATAGATAGGTGCTATCTGAAAAAAAAAAAGATTTTAGCTTCATCTATTGACTGAATACTAAAAACAGTTGAAAATTGAAATTGGTTTTGAGTAGTTCACTTATTTGACACTAGATGTCTCTATTTAGTTTTCTTCATTGTAGTTTAGCTACTTGACACAAGATGGCTCTTTTCTAACATATTTTTAAGGAACGTTAATACAATAACGAAAAGCCCAAAATATTGAAATTGAACCAAGACTTGAGTTACCTGATTGGTAAATATATTTATATATTTTTACCTACATGTTAGAAATGTGTATTTTCATGTGAACATTTAGTACAGACGAAACATGAAATATACGCGCAATAAACTAATAACACGCAATACTTAGCTATCGCTTATTTTTGATCTATCGACTGTACACGACATGAAAAACTGTGGTACATTTTATGTCCTGTAGGTTTTTTCTATTACTAACGTACAATGCTGTTATTGAAAAAGTCTATCATACAATACGTTGTAGTATTTGACATTTAATAATTAAAACCAGCTTACTTCTCTGTTAGGATGTTCTAAGAATCTTCCTCTAATCATCTTGTTCTGCCGGCGGGCATACCTTCTGGTGCCTATTTTCATGTATTCAATGCTTTGTTCCAGAATGTTCATTCCTGAATCACTGTTTTTTTCCTCATCGGAGAGCATTAAGTAGTCATGGAATTCTTTAAAGCCGAGAGTTTGGAAGACGCCTTTGGTGTAGTCCGGTGGCCTGGAAAACGATAATAAATAGGATAATGTATGAAATAAATTATTTATTAATGTTACTCGGATACCGCTAAGGTTTTTACCGAGGATAAAAGCTTGAATATATGGTTTCATAGACCGTAGACGTACTTATATTTGTGCTAGCTTTTATCCTCGACAAATCTGAGTTCACAGAAGTGAATAATTAAACAATAAACGAATGTTGACGTCGAATTAGATAATTATGATTATAAAACTTAAGTAGGTTGTACGAGCGCTGAGCAGGTACCAAGTTGAACTTATACTACAAATTGATTTTGAGTATGCTCGGTAACACGTTGAGCCTGTAAGTAAGCCGATTAGGGAAGCCAGAAGCAAAGATTATGATTTTAAGTAATAACGAATTATCTAAACGTGAACTGAATAATCTATCGACGTAGATATTTCAGGATTTGTTTAAAAAGTGTAATGTATGAAAGATAAATCGCTCAGGGTCAGTCCGGTGCCGGATTAGCTTTAGATAAGTATTTGCCAACATAAAGCGATGCAAAAATGTTTTGTTTATCTTTTCGATACCGTATATCTTTCAGGGAAGTGGAACTCGCGCGGATTGTTTACTTGTGGGCGTGTTCGACGTTTTTTTATGGGGTAGTAGTAAATATAGGTACACCACGGGTTCGTAGGAACGTTTACATTCGGAAACTTTTAGTTCTGTTGTTATTGGCAGTGGAAAGAGACTGTAGGTGTCGGATGCTCATCAATTCAGTTGTTGAAGTCTGTTTCTATGTGATCCCCCTATGAACCCATGCTAATTTTAGGATAAACTGTATCTTGCCTTTTATAGTGTCGTTAGAAAAAGCTTTATAACAGTTTCTTTAATGTCATCCCTTGATTAGGTACTTTAATGCGGGTAGTTACATATTATTTGAGTTTTGTACTCTATTTATTCGAGTTCAAAGCTGTCTAACAAGATACTAGAATTAATGATTGAGATATAAATAAGCAACGAGATATCGATAGCAATAAAATAAATACGCTCAATGCAGATGATGCACGACTATCGTATTTTGCATAAAACGTCAATATATTATTCACAGGCAACGTAGAAACCCGAACATTTAAAAATGGAATGTGAATATTTGCGCGCCATTTCGTGGCAGAGTTTTTGTCGATGGTATAATTATTTAGCGGGCGATCATCGATTACGTAACGTTTGGTAGGTATCGTTCGTTCACCTCAGGCTTGTTCGCTTCACGCTGACGTTTAACCTTCAAAAGTTATTCGATTTATTTCCTTTATTTTGATATTTTTATCGCGCACATTTTTATTACGTTATAGTCACGTGTTCGAACATCATAGTATGAATGTGCAGATAATCATAATTTATTATAATTAGGTACCTACTATTTTTGGAAGCCTATTTATGCGACTGATTTGAATTTTTAAGGCGTAATTTGGGTATTATTCTAAGCCTGACTAAACAGACTAACGACTCAGACAGTATTAATATTGAAATATCATTATCTAAGTATAGGTACCGTATACAAAAACTAACATGACAGCTGAATTATAAGTCGAAATATACCTATAAATAAAAATTACTTTTATATCTTAAGTACACATAAATAAAAAAATATATCCACTATTAAAATATTCCGGAACTAGCTACTGCCCGCGACTTCGTCCGCGTGAAATTTCTTGTTCGCCCGACCCACCTAATCGCATCTCTTAGCTTAGCGTTCTTTCTTACTTTATATTTTCCTAACGGCCCTAGCGTGACACGCTAGGATAGTCTTCTTCAAGAATTTAATCAAATTCAAAAATATTTGTCCAAGTATTCTTAAATAAGTGTTCTTAATTTTTTTAATTTTCCGCGCAATTTTTTATTTTTTTTCTTTCATAAGAACCTTCTGACAATAACAAACACAACAAAAAAAAAAGTGATAGCGGTCCAGCTGTTCACGCGTGATGGCGTGACCAAGGGAAATAGGGATTCATTTTTATATAGATTTTAAACCAATCTTCTTTCACCGAAACCAAAATAAAAAAGCAATATACCTAGCTGTTCGCACAACTTTATCCTTATTAGTTACTTCACCTGTCAAAAGTTCTTAATAAAAATATTTGACTCACAAACCTGGTGGTGCAGGATCGTGACACATCAATTCATTCTCAGAATTAATACTAAAAGATGTTAGGTTTTACGTGGGAACCATTTCAACGAATATATTACGATTGATGATTCTTTTCAATTGAAAAGAATCATCAATCGTAATATATTATATTGTATTTATAATATAACTTTGACCTGTACTAGGTGGTAGGTACTTAATTAAGTACCTACTACCTAGTACAGGTCAAAGTTTTAGGAATTTCACGATTGATAGAAAAGCAATGGGTCTTAGGCCATCCTCTTTGTAGTGTAGGTATCTATTTAATAGATATGTAAACACTGTCTCCTACACCCAAGCGGAGGCAACTGCTATCACTAATGTCATCTGTCATTCACGAGAAATGGCGGGAAACAGAGACGGGGAAGCAGGTCTTGACGGTAGCGCGTGATGTGGTGGTGAGCCAGTGATGTGATATTATCAATTCAAATACGGAATCAACAGGATTCTACACTCTTTATTATTCTGTACCTGAGGACCTAGATTTCTGGCTATCAGCGATACTGATGATAGAAAAGTCATAAATGTATGGGACTAATATAAGCCATCGAAAACCTTATGTCAGTACTGTTGAAAATCGTAGACCGTGCTGAAGATGCCTGTTCACTATTGCTTTGAAGGCATATTTTCTGTGCTGAAAATAAAATTTCCTAAGTTCAAAGAGACACATCCAACATCTCATTAGCTGATTTCATCAACATTCAGTCGATATTTCGCTGTTGATGCGCTCGAACGTGCTGGAGCGTGGATATGGATCGCGAAAGAATTATTCTCTTGTTGTTACTAACACGACGAATGAAAAAGAAACAGAGGATTATTTGTTTTATCCCAGAGCACTGGACGTGCCTCCACTAACGAAACAAAGAAGTCTAGACCGATATTTTCCACCATTCTGTTTTACACACATGCGCGCACGCTAACAGCGAAATATCGACTGAATACAGTGTTTCCACTATAATGATTTACTTTCCCCATCCCTCAATTCCGATTTCCCCTTCTCAGGACTTTTTTCCCCTCAAAAATTATTTTGCTGTAGTTTTGGCACTAGTGTAGTAACTAAAAGAAAAAAAATGTTTATATCATTTTTCTTCTATAGCCTGCCTTCTAACTATAATAATATTATTTACACTAAATACAATACGTCAACAAAGTCATCGACAAGATTTGTCGACTTTGCACATCATTACTTACCTTTTATTCCAAGTCAGTATACAGTATGCTAAAGCACAGAATAATATTTTAAGCCTTAAACAGAATGGGAATAAGGGTAGGTATGCGACATATGCATGTAGCGTCATGTAGTCTCGCGAAGGAGGAGGCGGGGCGCGTGAGGGAGTGGCAGTCTCTGCGCCCTCACGTCCCTAGCCGCCGCAGGAGGAGACGCCCCGGGCGTCGGGAGTCGATTGCGGACTCCCGGCCACCGTAGGCGCGAGCTTGCGGGTGGCGAGCAATGGGTAGCTCGCCGCTCGGTAAGGACCAAGCTCGGGTCGACGGCGCGCAGTGTTCCACGCGCGCCTCAAAGAGATGTCAGCAGCAGTGTAGGGGTCTACTAGGACCGATGCCTGCCGGGGTCGCGTGATTGTTCGAAAGAGATACCGTGACCCTGGCACATGGGCAACTGATGGAACACGGGTGGGTTTTAGTCAGTAAAAGTCTGACACGCCCTCCCGCTCCGCCCAAAGCGGGAGAAGTCATTTGAAGATTTCCCATCCTGAAAAAAAAAAAAAAAAAAAAGGGTGTTATAGGTTTGCGAGGTGGTCTACGGAGTGCTCTGAGATTAAACCTACATACCAATTGTGGGCAGTCAATGGTGTTATTGAGCAGTTTATGTGCGAATCTCAAATCCAAGAGCTCCCTTCGAGCTTCCAGGGTACTCATTTTGTAGCAGCCTAGTTTATCAAGGTAGGAGAGATATTTGAATTGCATATAAGCTACTGTTATCATACTGGCTGGTCATGCAGTCATACTTTTGAATCCTGACGTAAAAATCGTAGGTTTTATATCACGACGAGATGAGTTCTCTTATTGGTTTTAAATCAATACAAACATGCATTAAACAATGTTTAAGATTAATTGATAGTCAGGTTCTACGATAATAATGCCTGATAAGATCAAAATCCGTTTATAAATGGCACGTAATCTAAGCTTACAAGAATAGTTGCAGTTAACAATACATTTATTGTCGTGATTGTATTAATTAAAGCCAGTAGGTACTTAATCTTTGTGTTCCTACAACGGGGTTTTTGACAATGATATTGCAAATCTAAGGTTTACATAGTTTCTTGTCAGAGTTGCGGATTTGTTCAAAAGAGTTACCGAGGCCTGGCGCAGGCAACTGAAGGAACACGGGTAGGTTTTAGTCAGTAAAAGATTGACACGCCCCGCGCCCTTCCGCTCCTCCCATAGCGGGAGACGTCATTTGATGATTTCCAACGCAAAAAAAAAAGAATGGGTTTACATAGTTTAGTTACAACAGTGTCGTATGTAAACAAATATTATGTAAACATGTTTACTCGTCTAATCAATAAAGTTGCCCAGTGAAAATATCAACCTACATATAACTAGCCTCTTTTCCAACTAGGTATATTCGGGACGGCATTTAGATGCCGTCCCGAATATAGTTGGTAGGTTAGATTAGTCTAACCTGATGTCGCTGAATACCTATTTAACATCGAGCATCTGCCTTTCTGACCTCCACGACACAGTTACTGGGTAGTACGATACCCCTTGGTGAGACTGGTTGTCAGACTTTTGGGCTTCTGACCACAGTGACGACTCATAACGACTGACAAAGGTCCATGAATGACAGCGGAGTGACGTGCTTTCCGAGGCACGAATGTTAAGGCCGGACCAACCGCGGCTTAACCTGATCGATAGAGCTGTGCGGCTGTTATTACCACAAGCCCCTGTCAAAATTGGCTGATTTTATTTCTTGACCAAAATCACAACTATATTATAAATGCGAAAATAACTCGTATCTGTCTGTTATCTTTTCACGCCAAAACTATTGTCTAGATCGTTAGAAAATTTGACAGATAGCCACTTTTCAACAAAGGTGAAAGTTTGTTTATTTATTTAGAAACTCAACAGCTTATTATTAAATTACATGCTTTATGAATGTTTACCTCACTATCAATGGACAGCCCAATGCAGCTGCGTCAAAGTTACAAGCATCCACTGCACATTGATAGTGAGATGATGACAATTATTTCTTAAGCCAATTACAGAGTTTCACGGCATTGATACAAACACACTAATCATATTTAACCTCTAAGTCCCTGAGATACCACATTTGGTATAGACATAATGGTTTTTTAATTGTGTCTGTAATTACGGTAATTGACTGGTTAATTGACCATTTCGCATTATATGTAGAAGTTAGAGTCAGTACCTAGTCTCCTTATTTTGCACACACACATACAAGATAACTCCCCTAAAACATTCACTTTCCTTGAAATAGGATCTTTCCCTCACCCCTAATTTTCTCAATCACCAAGAAACTACAGGCCATGCTGCATAGCAACAAAACATTGGAAGAAGGGTCACTAACAGCTCCAGTGCCCTCATTCAAAGGGTAGGACCGCTGAAGTAGGTTAAAGGGTAGTTGTGTATATGGGTGACGTATTACGTACGCGTAATGAACCCACCGGCTAGATGAAGACCTATAAGTTTACCAAGAGCTAGTGGTACTGGAAGCGATAGCTTAGTTGATGTTTTTTATAACACGCTTTTATTAACTTCACACGTATGTATGTTCCTATGTAACGGAAACTTTGAACATGATTTTGAGCCCCTTCAAAACGTCGATTTAACTCGAAATTTGACATACTTATCACTGACGACAATAAAATCTATACTAATATTATAAAGCTGAAGAGTTTGTTTGTTTGTTTGTTTGTTTGATTGAACGCGCTAATCTCAAGAACCACTGGTCCGAATTGAAAAATTCTTTTTGGTTTGGGTAGCCTATTTATTGAGGGAGGCTATAGGCTATATAACATTACGCTACAATAAAGAGGAGCGGAGCAGTAATGAAAAATGTTGCAAAAACTGGGAAAATTTATTCCTTTTGAGAGTTTCCGTTGCGTGCGCTGCGTAAACGGTTAAAGTAACGCAAAAATCGTGAATGACGGAATTGTTTCTTTTAAAAAGTTCTAAAAAAAGTCCGCGAGAGCATATGTCTATCTTTTAAGGTTGACTCACTATAACTCAAAAGGAGCGAGCAGCAACGAAATATGGACGAAAACTAGCAGGCAAATCGATGCGACGGGAAGGGTCAGGGGAGCAAAAATTTGACGCGGACGAAGTCGCGGGCAGAAGCTAGTAGTTTTATAAAAATGTGCCATTATCCTTGCCGTGGTTACCAGGATAGCAAAAAACTGTATTTGAAAACTACGCTGACATATGTCACTAAATTCGAAATACCCTAAGAAATAGAAAATAAATAAGAGTAAAAAAAAAACTAATTATTTTGTATTTTTTAGTTTGGTTTTCTATGGAAGCGTGTTTTTTAGTTAAACGGTGGTGGTCCAGGTTAAAGACCGCGACTAACCGCAGCCTGTAGGTTTCAGCATCTTCATCATTACAGCCGAATGTCGTCCTTTGCTGAACATAAGCCTCCCCCAATTTGGGGGGTTTTGCCATAATCGCCACGCTTGGCAGGCGGATTGGCGATCGCAGTATGGTAGTAAAATGCATAGAGAACGCTGCTGCTTATTCTCTAGTAAGCCCCTTAGTCGCCTCTTACGACATTCACGGAAAGAAATGGCGACAAGGCGCTTCCCTACCAAACCCATACGTTCCACCTGCTGAAAATCTCGCAACTGGACACGAATTGCCTTGGCTTTCATGGAAGTCTTTAAATAATAGACTTCGGACTCAGGTAAGCCGGAGTAAAGAAAACCTGTACAGGTGGAGATTCATAGACGACTCAGCCCTGGAGTGTAAATGTGGTGCTGTCCCACAAACGATGAGGCACTTGATATCTTGTCCAGCATGACCTGTTGTTTGCACGCCACAGGAGTTGATGGACGCTACTGAAAATGCTAAGCTCGTAGCCAAATTCTGGGCTAACTCTATTTAGATTGCTATCGACACGCTTAGAAGAAGAA
The DNA here is from genome assembly GCA_932294355.1 of Aporophyla lueneburgensis. Taxonomy (NCBI): domain Eukaryota; kingdom Metazoa; phylum Arthropoda; class Insecta; order Lepidoptera; family Noctuidae; genus Aporophyla; species Aporophyla lueneburgensis. The sequence continues at coordinate 25,645,783 of OW028753.1, forward strand.
GAATGGTATAGTGTTATTCTTTACGTCCCGCACTACACGGAACCGGCCTGTAGGGGTACGTATTTAAATATCGAAGATTAAAATACCTACTGTTAAAATATCGATGTTCAAAACATCGAAAATGGAAATATCGAACCATAAAACCGAAAATTAAAATAACGAAAGTTTATATTATCGAATGGTTAAATATCCTACGTCCAATATATCTAAAATCTAAATATCTACAAAAGTTACATCGAAAGATCCAAATATCGAAATACAGATTATCGAATGTCCTTAATATCGAAGTAGAAACTATCAAACGTCCTAAATATCGATGGGTACATATATTATTTGAATATCGAAAATTAATATACCTACGTGTAAAAATGGGTTAATTTTCAACATTTAATACATTCATTAATATACCTACGTGAGGGGTACAAGTTAAAAATACCGAACAAATTTTGATATAAGTAGTATGAGTGGAAAAAGTTTGCTTCTGCAACGTCTCCGGCGCTACGGGAAGTGCAACCCTTTCGCCCTTGCGTAGCAAAGGATAAGCACCCATGTTCACCTCCGCAGCCTCAGCCGCTACGGCTCCCACGGGTGCCTATGCTTTGTTACAGCGGGCGGGGGTTGACCTCCCTTCGCGCCTCCGGATTTTTATATACACTCTAGGGGTAGCAGCCAAAAGACTACGTAAATTCGGGGTGCCCCAATTCGGTTTTGGAACAATTGCCACCTATTTTATCCATGAAAATCAGTGTCCAGTGTACAAGCATAGGTCAGTCGTGATGGTATTATTTAGGTCTTTAAATTAAAATATTTTATTGAAAGTCAATACGTTGTGCTACTAAAGTTAGTGACAGAAACGTATCGCTGCAAAACCGACTCCACGTAGTCTTGTCTGCCCTACCTCTGCCTAGAGAGTAATTTAGGATCGCGTAGGCGCGGAGGGGCGAAGCAGCCCCGAAGCTGCGGTGGTGAGCGTTTAGACCATCTGTCACGTTAAGCTCGCGTGGGACTGCCGGAGCCCTGCAGCGCCGGAGCCATGACAGAAACCATGCTTGTTGCAATTTTTTTTTTTCGGTATTTTAACTAGTAGGTATTTTTAACTAGATATAATGAACTTAGATGTATTAAATGTTGATATTTTGAACTTAGGCATAATGTCATTCGATATTTTGAATCATTCGAAATTTTAATCACTCGGCATTTCAAGCTTCGACGTTTTAAGCGTAGGTATAACAATTTTCGATGTTTTGAACATTGGTATTTTAAGCGTAGATATTTTAATCTTCGATATTCAAATACGTACCCGCCTGTAGGTTTACCAAGAATTAATTTAGTTTTTAAGTTTGAAACTTAATATTTTATTTCCGTGTTTCTATCGATTTCCACGTGAAATGAAATATAACTGTTGGTAGCTGGTTACGTGTCTTCCCAAGCTACACAAAAGGGTCAAGTGGGTGTGGTTTTGGGATAAAGGTATACCTGGTTTATGCACAATTTTGATGTATTACTCCCATAGTCCCCATATTATAATACTTGCTTGTTGGGTTAAGGGCCCTTCAATGAATTTTAATATAGTTAGAGAAGATGTAGATGTATTCATAAGCGTATAGATTTACATAGCTCATTTTCCATCTGTATTCAACTATTCATTTATAATAAGTTTGACTAACATTAAAATCATAGCAATTATATATATATGTAATTCGTTTAGATACTGATATTGTCAATACTAATGTAATAAACCTGAAGAGTTTGGTTCGCGAACTACGACGACTCGGATTTGAAAAAATCTTCTTGAATTTAATAGCCGAATTGTTGAGGAAGTTATATGCTATCTATCATTACGCTACAACTCTAAGAAGACGAGAAAAATTTAAATCAAGTGAGAAAGTGAAAAATAATAGCGTGAGCGGGCGATTTGATTTCAATCCCACAGCCTATAATGTCCCCACAGCTGGGAAGCCTCTCGGGCCCCGTGCGGGTCATCAGACATCCCATGTCTTCGAATTTTTGGTTCTAGGATATATCAGTTTCCTCACGATTTTTTCATTCACTGTTTTGAGAAGAGTGGTGAAGACATTAATTACACAAAGTAAATCGCTTGCCGGGGTTCGAAAGCAAAACCTATAACTCGTAAGGCGCGGCCATTACCACTGGGCCACCACTGGTCTTTTCTCAGCCAGTATTGCCACATATTATTGGCTACCAAGGTAAACTTCGTCTGCGGGCTAAGGTCCTATGAAGGGTAGCGAGTTGGCTCACATGTCATCGCTTAGTTCTTTGGTGTTCACTGTTTGCTACCGCCCCACACTTACGCAGCTTTCGCTAATCTTGATACTTGCAATTGAAATTAATTAAACTTGAAAACTACCTAATTAACCACAGGTTTGGTAAAAGCCTATTAAAATTAATAATAAAGTCTTTAAATGGGGTAAAACGAACGAGGTTTGTATTGATGATTTAATTATTAATTATAATTCTTTATACATATATTCGCTAACATAATTCAATCAACATACAACTTGATACTGACATGCAAATCGCGAAAAAAGAAAGAAAAATATCTGAATTTCACGAGAATACTTAGCGCATCCTTCTTCTTTAAACCAATGGAATGTCTGATTCCCTAATTTTTCTTTCTTCTTTATTTCTATAAAGAAGCAGTAGACCCTCGATAGACTCTGGTAACCCCATTGAAATAGATAGAGTGTAACCAGAAACAACTTTTACTCTTTCAAAATTAGAAAAACGAAAGTTGCGTTCATTGGTCCCGGAAGACTGGATATCAATTACACACTGCGTTAAAAAAGAATCAATCAGAAATACTAAGTTTTATGTTCCACGAATTTCAGTTAAATAAAAAAGCTAATCAATCATGAAAGTAGGTAGATGATAGATGCTGTTATAAATGTTTTTTTTTTAGATTATTGAACGCACTACAGTTGCTAAGCGCTATGCCATGTCCGGGTTCTAATAATAGGCTGAAAAGAGAAATGGTCACTAAAACTATGTGCTGTTGCAGCTAATTCTAGAAATTATTTACAGTCACGAAGCCAAGGGAAGTTTCGAAACTGCCTGTTTATCTGTATGTCCGCCTGTCCTAATGCTCGTTTTAGTTTTTACGAAACTAACTGCCTGACTCGCTCCCACTAGGGGCTTACCCTAGTGAGAACGCGTTCAAAGAACATTCAGTGTCAATATTCCACTTGACACAGACGTCTCTTGAACGTGGCTAACAATACTCTTTAGTGGTAAAGATGTGTTTCAACACAGCCCTGAATTGCCTTTCTCCCTCTTGCAGATTATGGTTTAAGATGAATAATCTACGTACGTAAAGGCAGAGTATTTTAACTAGCTGCGCCCCGCAGTTTTACTCGCATAATTATCGATCCCGTGGGAATATGGAGGTAAAAGTATCTTATGCCCTAATCCATGTCATGGTCTACTCATATGCCAAATTTTATCTAAATCTGTTCATTGGTTTTAGCATGAAAGCTTTACAAACCTATAAAACAATCAATTAGTTTAGACGAGACGACTATTCTCCTAATAAATGCAAAGTACCAAACAATGGGATCGGTAGTAAAATAGGCTCGGCTGTGTAACACGACTCTGTGCGTAGTACGCGACCGCAGCACCACAGCACCGCACATCAGATGACACTCAGGACATTGCCCGCGAACGTCATATTTGTTTTTGTGCAACTTTTTTTTAATACCATAGACTTGCGTACCGTGGAGGTGCGTTGGTATTTTGTTTGTAACTGTAAAGATGCTGGCAACTCGGAATGTTTTATTATTGAAGTGAACTTTTTAGCATTTTGGTATATTTTCAGGAGTCCAAAAGCTTTTTATCATCGAATATGATGAAAACTTCAAGGAGATTGTCCAGAATCGCGTCGCGTAGCGCTTGTCTGCGGAAGCCATTAAGCTGTATGTATGTTTTTAAAGGATTTCGAAAAGGAGGGGTTCTCAATTCCTCATATGTTTTTTGTTTAATGGATAAGGGGTCGGTCCCATACAAATTTTGTTAACTGTTTGGGTAGTTTTTAAGTTAACTTCGATAATACTTTTTTAATCCACTTTACGTATTTTAATGACAGCATACATACACTGTTATTTACAAAACGAGTAGTGCTATACGAATTGGTGTGGAGTAGGTTTCATAGCAAAAAGTGAAAAAAAAAAAATGTAAAAAAAATACAAGCTAGTCCCGAAAAAAATGCTAATCAACCAAAAGAAGTCGGTGACAAAACTAAAATAAAGATATTATAGACACCAACTTCCAAAATTAAGAGTTATTTTACACTTTACAGTGATTTTTTCGGAAGCAGGTTTTTTTTTTTGAATAAGTCTTTATGTGGGTAAATAGTGTAGGCACTATGTGCGAGACAGTAATATGAACTATCAAACAACTGATAAATTGTTTTGTGTTAGCGCGGCGGTCTAGCGGTCAGGGTTAGAATGGGTAAATGATAACCCATTTAATGCTACCGAAAGATGAAATATATGTAAAATGAGGAAGAGACCATCTAGCTTTTCAATCAAAACATTACTAAAGGTTTTTTTTAGTAGGTATTAAATGCTGGAATAATGTTTCAGAATATCATCATCATTCCCCATTGCCCTATCTCAATTTATTTGGGGTCGGCGCAAACTGTCTTTTTCTTCTACACTTCTCCATTAGTATTCTTCTCCATTATTTCTCTCTCTCGGTACTCACCCTCTTTCTATCCATATTATCATTCACACAGTCCATCCATCATTTCTTTGGTACCCCCCTATTCCTATAGTCATCGACATTCATACTCAAAACTTTCTTACGACATTTTCCTTTCCTCCGTATCACGTGATCAACATGACAACTGATTTCTACCACAACTTCTCAGTTTGACACTCTCAGACTTTCTCTGATAAAAAAAATTAAAACTCATTTCTAATTCTATCGATTCGTGTAACACCACACATCCTCTTAACATTCTCATGTTACCTGCATGCAATTTAATGTCTCAGAATATGAAAGTGGGAAAGAAATACTGTCATCTTTGTGGACTGCCCTAATTTGACCTGAGTATTTTAACTATTACTTTCCCTCTTTATTTCTTCCCACCAAGCAACAGTCAATCGGACTCAATTTTCATTAAGACTTTAGAAGTCAATTTCATTGAAGCCACTATCGAATATAAAGCTTTAAGAACCATTCAACCAGTCAATACGGCTATAAAACTTGTCAAACACATAATTATGCCAATATTAGACTGTCCCGTTTAACTTGACATTTCAGGGTGGCGCCACTTTCTTCGGCAAACGTCAAATTTAGTACAAGACTTCAAATTAGTTCCGTCGTTCGTCACGTGTCAGGTTAAGGTGGTCACATTCTAAACAAATTCATTGTAAGTTGAGTTTCCTGTCAATTTCGCGTTTCTTACTAACAAAATTTCGCGTTTCTTACTAACAAAATGTTTCGCTTAGCGCCATTTAATTTCACGGATAATTTGTGTGAATCGAATGCCCTTTGTTTTTGGTAAATTAAGTATCGATCGACAGACGTCACTGTCAAATGGTTCTTGCTTGTAAATAATAAGGATTTTTTTTGTAATGTTGGTGTACTTGAGATGTTGATTTTTTTAGGTTTGTAGTTTTATATATAGTTTTCCTCAAACATTTTTCCTTACTAGCTTACGCATTTTTTTTTTCGCTTTACTTAGTTTTTTTTTTCATATTAGCATTGAGTAACTTTGGCAAGTAGGTTCTGTCCTACCTATTATCCAAGGACAACAAAACTGCGGTTACTGATTACAATATAGAGTGGTTCCGGTTTATTAGTCGACTCGCACAAATTAACTCGTCCGAATCGAATAATCGTCATTTTTAAATTACATAATATTTTGTAAAGGCGACTCGCACGATTTTAATTTATTTTAGGGTGCGAGTTAACAATTCTAGAATTAAGTATTAGGTAAATGGTACGTTTTGTATTTTATGTCATAAAGTTAGTGTACTTTTTCCTTAACTCTTCGTTGTTTCTTTAACGTTTTATTCAACTCGACTCGCACGAATTAACCGTGCACTGGAACTTCAACGCTCTGGTTAACATTGACAGTTGAAAATCGAACACTGTGACTTTTCAACGAGCTAAGACACACTCTCACTACACTCTGTTGACTTTTCAATGCTCGGCCTAACACCGAGGGTTAAAACTCCAGTGCGCGAACAATCCTGCGGCGATTCTATAACGTTCGTGAAAGAATGTCATCTAAGCCACAGTTCCACCTGCCAGGGTCGCGAGATTCGTTCGAAAGAGATACCGTGGCCCTGGTACCTATATGGGCAACTGAAGGACCACGGGTGGGTTTTAGTCAGTAAAAGTCTGACACGCCCTTTCACTCCACCCAGAGCTGGAGACGTCATATGATGATTTCCCATCCAAAAAAAAGGCACAGTGCCAACTCACTTTCCATCCATTCGTAGTTTTAAATATAGTTTTCCTCAAACATTTTCCCTTACTAGCTTACGCATTTTTTTTTCGCTTTACTTAGTTTTTTTTTTTCATATTCGCATGGAGTAACTTTGGCAAGTAGGTTCTGTCCTACCTATTATCCAAGGATAACAAAACTGCGGTTACTGATTAAAATATAGTGGTTCCGGCTTATTAGTCGACTCGCACAAATTAACTCGTCCGAATCGAATAATCGTCATTTTTAAATTACATAATATTTTGTAAAGGCGACTCGCACGATTTTAATTTATTTTAGGGTGCGAGTTAACAATTCTAGAATTAAGTATTAGGTAAATGGTACGTTTTGTATTTTATGTAATAAAGTTAGTGAACTTTTTCCTTAACTCTTCGTTGTTTCTTTAACGTTTTATTCAACTCGACTCGCACGAATTAACCGTGCACTGGAACTTCAACGCTCTGGTTAACATTGACAGTTGAAAATCGAACACTGTGAATTTTCAACGAGCTAAGACACACTCGCACTACACTCTATTGAATTTTCAATGCTCGGCCTAATACCGAGGGTTAATCTCCCAGTGCGCGAACAATCCTGCGTCTGACACGCCCTCCCGCTCCACCCAGAGCAGGAGACGTCATTTGATGATTTCCCATCCAAAAAAAGGCACAGTGCCAACTCACTTTCCATCTTGGATCCTCTGCTTGTTGTGTTCTTCTTGGAAGTCCACTAACTCTTTAATGAGGCCATCTTCTATCATCGACTCCACTCTGGCGTTCAGTCGTTCATCGTGGATCGTCTGTAATAAGAGAAGTTGCTTGGTTAGATTTTGTACTGGATCAGCCGGCGTAGCATGACCAATTCTATATCTATTCTACCAAGAACAAAAAAGTTCCTTATGTATTTTAACCAGTCTATTACCATAATTACATACACAATTAAAAAACCATTGTGTCGATACCAAATGTGGTATCTCAGGGACTTAGAGGTTAATTCTGTAAAAATGTTTCTATGTCATCAGAAAAATAGTCATAATACTTGACATCGTACTTTTGTCGACTGAAGAATAGAAACATCTCTTCTGTTCAGTTTTACACAATTTTTCTACGATACAATCTATCATTTTGTGTTCTCTTCCGTCGACAAATTCCGTTTCTAGGCGGTCATGCTACGCGTGCAGGTACATCGATTTTTATCGGCAGGACTGGGATTGTATGATCTGAACTAATATAACAGACAAAAAATTTAATTGTGACTTAACCTAACTTTGATCTGGCAAATTCATAATAACTAGTTTCCAGCTTCAGAGTCAACAAAAATCCAAGATCTTTTTACTACCTGTCACATTGTACAGGTGGCAGATGTTCCGAATTCTGTTTGATTATCAGGACAAAGACCCCAGTCCCCCATTTAGCAACATTACCTAGGGAACGAAGGATTCCCGTGTGAACCAAATAAATCTGAATTCGCAAGAACAGATAAGACATATTTCAGATAACGTGATAACGTAACGTAACAAACGTATGCACTGTATTGCAATCAATAGTAACTTTACGTCACTGAAAATGCGATGAAATATATGAAAGATGACTTGTGTAAAGGATTTTGATAATGGTTTAAAAAAACTGGCCAAGTGCGTGTTATCACCCATAATTAAGGGTTCCGTATTTGGGATGAATTTATGGCATAAACAGTCTTAACTAAGCAGTTGAAAAGAGTTTCCCTCTCCCATCCATTAATATGATATGCCATGGTCAATTCTGTAACTGTAGTTGATACGTAGTTTGTAACCACAAAAAGAATGTGATGAATTGAGAATGACAAATTACTTTTCCTTGCTGTGAGACCTTGCTTTTTGCCAAGTTTCATGATTTTTGGTCAACGGCCGTACGGCGGTACGGGTAGGTATCGATTTATTTACGAGTATCAAAAACGGTTTGTTTTGTTTAGAGCTGGGGTTGGGATTAATTTTAAATTTTATTTTATTACTAGCTTTTGCCCGTGGCTTCGCCCGCGTGGATGTCGGAAGTTAACGCGGGAGGACGTACTACCGCGATAAGAATGTGTTAATCCAGGCTATATAGGTAATAGCTGTTACCCGCGACTTCGTCCGCGTGGTATTTAAAAAAAAGTTTTTCATTATTGTTACGTCAGCTATTTGTCAGTGAAAGTCCCGTCAAAATCAGTCTAGCCATTTCAGATATTAGCCGGAACAAACAGACAGACAGACAAATATTGTAAAAAAAATTGATTTGGTATATGTACCGTGTATAGGTACATCTATATACACTTAGTAAAAAGTGGTTATCTTAATATTTTTTGTCTAGATTAATTTTAATATTGATTTTAACTTGACACCTTTACCTTTACCTTACCTAGAAGAGAAAAAACTTTACTAAAAAGGATTTTTACAGACAGATAGACAGTTGGGCGGTCAACGATGTGATCCTATAAAGGCTCCGTTAACTCTGAAAATTATAAACGAAGGGTTTGATTTGCCACTTCGCATTGGTTCTAGTTTTAATGAATTATCATAACAGGCAGATCATTTAATGCAAAGTCTGTTCATATGAACTAATTTGATCTCCATAGTAGTAAAACTCGACTTGCTTAGTTTAGGAAGATGGGATAGGTCGACCATGAAACTGAAACTCAAAGCATTTATTTCAATGAAATTATTTACAGGCACTAATTTGACCTGTCAAGAAGTCGGTCAGTTAGAAAGTTGAAGCTAGTTCCACTATAAAACGTAGATCTCTATTAGGGTTGCCACCTTTTTTCATGCAATTAAAGTACTTTGGTTATAATAGGTAAGAAAAAAAAGTACATGGTATAAAAATAAAGTACGATTTATTTTTCTTAATTATTATATTTCAAAATATTTTTTATTTATTGCTTTTTGTAGTTTTTATCAAATAAATTTCGTTTAACGAAAAAGTATTTACGACTAATCTTTTAAAAATCCCAAAGAAATCAAATCTTGCAAAATAAAGTATTTTCGTGTACTTTATTTTTCTCATAAAGTATAGAGTACATTTATGTGAAATAACGTACAATACTTTATTATAAAGTACGGGTGGCAACCCTAATCTCTATGGAAAAGAACGGGGAAGAAAGTCCAAGGACACTTTTTTAAATCAAGATTAAAAAAAACTTAGGTACATTATTCTTGTTGCTTTTACATGTGACAAATGTTATGAAAAATGAGTAATAAAAAATATAAATTACTTTTTGCCTGTGTAGCAGGTAGATCATGCCTTGTGTACTTTTAGCGACCTCATAAGTCATGACTAACAATGTTATATTACGAAACATAACATCACGCTTTGTTTCCCTGAAGGGTTGGCGGAGGTGTAGGTGACCTATTTTGTAACCCACATTACGCCAGTTATATTTAAGTCCCATGGAATAGTGGGCGCGCTAATTGCCATCAACCGGGCCAATAAGCCCGGACTGAGAAATTCCATATAGAAAATCCCAATAAAACTTTGGCCAACCTGGGAATTGAACCCAGGACCGCATGCTCAGCAGTAGCGCTTCCGACGAGACCGACGAGGCAGATATTCACGCAACATTTTAAAGTTAAAACCCCTATCATAAGAATTTTACATCAAACGCAAAGTACTAGGCGCACATAGACGCTCGAAAGTTTCATCCACAAACAGGTAAACACAGTGAGACAACATCTTCCATGAGAACCGTTATGAAGCTGAGGAAGACTTGAAAGGATGTAATTTCCTTACCCTAAGCTGTTTGGCAATCTAGACAGTATTGAAGCTGGGAAATCGGTTTAAGATTATACGAGGTCCGTCCTCCGCGCGCTAATAAAAATGCGGAAGGCTGATCCTCTTGTGTTCAGATAGTTTTGTATTAAGTCAAACATAACATAACATCAAGCTTTGTTTCTCTGAAGATTTTTGCAGCGGTGTGTGTATAGTAAACCCACATTTCACCAGTTATGTTTAAGTCTCATGTATAAGGGGCGAGCTCATTGCCATTAATCGTGCACAATGCCATACTCTGAGCTGCTACTGAGATGGAAAACGCATAACATCATGCCTCATTTCCTCGAAGGGTTGTGCAGAGGTATACCGGTACACCCACATATCGCCTGTTATGTTAAAGCCATGTAATAGGGGGCGAGCCTATTGTCATCAACCGGTTACCATACTTCGTCTGGGCTGCTATTGAGTAAAAACCCCAATAACACTGCCCGATCTGGGAATCGAACCCAGGGGTTCGCTTCCCGTGTAGACCGCGCGTAGTGTTCCACGCGCGCCTCAAAGAGATGTCAGCAGCACTGAAGGGGTCTAGGACCGATGCCTGCCAGGGTCACGAGATTGTTCGAAAGAGACACCGTGGCCCTGGCACATGGGCAACTGCCTTCAGGTGCCCAGACTCAGACTCTTACTGAATTTTACGGTCAGACTTTTACTGACTAAAACACGAGTGACTGTCTGACACGCCCTCCCGCTCCGCCCAAGAGCGAGAGAGGTCATTTGATGATTTCCCATTCAAAAAAAGAAATGGTTCGCTTCCCAGGACGAGTGTGGTCGTGGCGCTTGCGACCACTAGACCAACGAGGCGTCACACGAGGAGTCTCGTCCTTACGTTTATAATGATCTAACAATACAGTAAAAAAGGTATACGACAAAACGCTGCTAAGATGCCAAGTAACTAAGAAAGGCTTAAAAGCGATATTTGTAACTAAACTTGTAAAAAATATCTTATACCTCGATTTTCGAACCCCTCAAAACCATGAAATGTATAGTCACTAAAAGAGATAAGTAATCAGGGTCGTCGGATACAGTTGAGTAAGAAACCTATAGATGTTTTCGAATTACATTTAATTTGATTAATTAACTGTTTGTTTTGTATTAATTAAATTCAGTTTTATCGAAAAAAATCCATCAATTTTTCACTACACTTCAACTGTATCCGAAGACCCTAATTATCCGGAAAACTTCTTGTTATTCGATACACTTGCTTGAATAAAACGCTTGATACTGATTCCCATGGTAATAGTCATGAATATGGTAATTACAATGATTAGAGGACAACCCTCTATTAGTCGGAACATGGCTATTGTTAGTCGTTAACACGTTACAACGATCGAGTATGATTTCGAACAATCGATTATCGTGTGAGTCACGACACGACTCGACAAGATTGGGCAGTTGGGTTCATGGTGTGAAAAACTGTTTGTCCGTATGTGTGAAATAATGATTTTAATGGTGTTAGTCATTAGAAACAAATCTTATCTTCGTAAGATTAGGTGATTGCCTCTGCACCTACTAAAAACAGTTGAAGCTTGAATACCAAACAATAAAATAAAACCATAATCAAACGCTTCGGCTTATTAATCGATTCGTACGAATTCACTCGCCCGTAACGTCCGAATCGAAATTTTTAAATAATATTATTTAATCTAAGCGATTCGCACATATTTTTTTTACTAGATAATAGGAGAAAATCGAACGAATGCTATTACTTTATTATAATTATTATCACTTTTCGGGCGAGTTAATTCGTGAGAAAAGACTAATAAACGAAAGCTTTTGAAGAAGTTTGAACCCTTGCTCAGTTGACTGGAGATCACTTGGTATTAACAAAACCATTTTTGTAGGCCAAGTCAAAATAAATAGCATCAGTTATTACTCATTAGTCACGTTAAAAATAGAGACAAATCTAGGAAAGAACAGCATTTTTTTTTGGAGAAATCCTAAAAAGAAGGAAAAGGTGATTTTCTATCGAAAATATAGTGAAGGACAAATTAACACTACCTGCACAAGTGTCAATCCCGTGGTAATATTAGAGTAAAAAATATCCCAAGTCATGGTCTACCGATGTGCCAAATTTCATTCAAATCCGTTCCGTCATTTTAGCGTGAAAGCGTAACACAAACACAAACAATCAAATAAATTGTTTCTCTGTATAATATTAGCATAGAAAAAACTTTTTTACAAAAAAAAACAACCGACTTCCTTAAAAACACTACAAATTGAAAAATAACTTTAATTTCGGAAGTCGGTGTCTTAGGATTTGTATTTAAGATTTTTGCCACCGACTTCCGAAATTAAAGTTATTTTTCAATTTGTAGTGTTTTTAAGGAAGTCGGTTGTTTTTTTTTGTAAAAAAGTTTTTATTTTAAAATTTTTAGTTTTGGTATCTACCCTGCACTAATTCCAAACAAACGGTGCATATTTATGCGATAGCAGAAATCGCGGTTGACTTGCTGTCATTTTTTAAAGAGTTCCGGTGTCTGTCTCCGGAACTCATCATCAGATCTATATGAAATTTATATGGGACCATTTCGGAATAAACCCCTTTCGAACAAAAAAAGAATTTTGGAAATCCGTTCATAAATGACGGAGTTATGGCCGAACATACATAAAAAAAAAAAAAAAAATATAAACATCCGAATTGATAACCTCCTCCTTTTTGAAGTCGGTTAAAAACACTATTCATAGTTTACATTCGATGAATCACGAACACGCATTTGACGCATTGTATTTTCCGAATGCGTGCGGTGTGCCAGTATCAATGTGATGTGTGCTATAAGCGGCTATACCTACCACATAGTCTAATCCGCTTTATCTAGGTCCAGTCATATAAAAGTGGGTGGATAGGTGAGATAGATAGGTACCAGGGAAATCGATGCGGAAATTGTACCCATGAATTCAGCACATGATTCTGATCCGCTCTGCGTTAAAATTGTTCATGGGTTATCAAAAAAATATGCTTTTTCATAAAAAAAGTGGAATACCTACGCGGTCAAAATATATGGAACACCTTCTTCTTAGGGTTCCGTTGCCAAATGGCTAAAAAACGGAACCCTTATAGATTCGTCATGTCTGTCTGTCTGTCCGTCCGTATGTCACTGCCACTTTTTTCCAAAACTATAAGAGCTATGCTGTTGAAACTTGGTAAGTAGATGTATTCTGTGAACCGCATTAAGATTTTCACACAAAATTAGAAAAAAAAAACAATAAATTTTGGGGTTCCCCATACTCAGAACTGAAATACAATTTTTTTTTCCATCAAACCCACACGTGTGGGATATCTCGACGGTCCCTACGTACAATCCCCTAAGTGGTAGATACGTGATTTGCCTTTTTTTGTTCTGATACCTTCAAGCAAGCCTAAACTATCGTCCAGTTTAATAAAAAAAAAAAAGTTGGCAAATTGACCTTTAAATCCACACACGACATTAACCATAACTACAAAATTGACTAAAACTTCCGACGTAGAACAACAATAGTGGTAATCCAGTCGTTTTACGTGGGACAATTCAATGGAACCCCGCGCGCCTCCCCCGCAACTCCCACTTGCGTGACATTTGCGCTCGTGCCGGCGTAAGAGACGGTTTTGTTTATGTTCTGCTGCGTGATTAATAAAATTATAAGTAAAAATTATGCCTCGAAGGGCAAGTGTCCGAAAAAACAATAATGTGCAATGGTGTAATAGGAAAAAACCAGTTACGTACGTTAAAAAAGAAAAAGTTTCGAACAAAACTCGAACAGGTAAGCGAATGTCTATATTATTTTGAATCAAATGTATTTTTACTTAAGTTTATACTTACTATTAGGTATTTTCTAATCGATAATTACTTAGATTTTCCATTTTTGCATTGATCAAACAAATTTTGCATCATTCCAACGTACAGATGCGTATTTGGTAGTTCGGTTATTTTACGTCGGAGCATTTAAAAGTAAAATGTAGTAAGTGGTAGATATGGGATTCTACGCCGGAAAATAAAACCAGGTTTTGTACATAGCTGCTACTTACGAAATTTTACGCCGGAAATGTTATTTCAATCTCACACTTATGTTATTTTAAAGTATTACAACACAATTTAAAACACAATTTTTTTTTAGCTCTTCTTCAACGTGGTTCTTCTGACGATGAACAACAACAAGAAAGTACCATTCAAGTTGCTGCTCAAATGCATAGAAATGTAGCTCCCAATGTTCTCTCCGATTCGATCATTTTAGAAGAGCTCGTATCATCTTATGTCGGATTACCTACCCACCCTCAACCACAGAATGAACATGAGGATAGTATCTTTAATTATCCAGATTCACTTAATCTTTCTGATTTGCCTTTAAGCCCGCACTCAACCAACCAAATTACTAACACCATTGTCGCTCGTCCCAATGGCGCTATTCTCTCTGACCCCGGAATTATTACAGAAGAGTTTATTACATACACAGAACCAGAGCCACAGTACTCTCAGGAAATTATCGTTAGAACGTCACACGATCCAGACACAAATATAATTATAGAAGAAATTGACGCCTTGCATGATTCTGAGCAAGCTTTGGATACAAGTACTCCCTTAGGGTCTCCTTCTATTTCGACTATAATGCAGAATGTTGAAATAGAAAGTTTAAATTCATTTCATATTGACACCCCAAATTCATCTATGTGTATCACTTCACCTATGACTCCTATGAGTGACGAGACGTATGTACCATCCAGTATTGATGAGATGACAAAGAACGATGCTGATGTTAGTAACACAGAAGAAAGAGAATTAACAAAAAAAAAAGAAAAGTTAAGAAAAAAACGGACTTAGGAAGAATACGCAAGGTTAACAAATCGTCATGGATAGATAGCAAGAGAAAACAGTTAAAAAATCAGGGTTTAAGTTACATCAGTCGAAATGGAAAAGCACAATCAAAAAAGTTAATATTACCTGCTTGCGATGATGAGTGTCGATTAAAGTGCAAAGAGAAAATAGGTGAAGATGTTAGAAAAGAAATGTTTAAACAATTTTGGTCTCTTGGCAATCGTGAGCGGCAGTGGGATTTCTTGGTTCGTTGGTGTAAAAGAATCGGTAAGAGACGCATAACAACAGAGGGCCTATCAAAAAGATTATTTTCTGTCAAGTACTATCTGCCAAAAACTCTAGATGTTAGACACGAAGAAGTTACGGTGTGCAAAAAGATGTTTTTGAACACTTTTGCTATTGGTGACGGCGTCGTACGAACAGCTTTGAAAAAACTTACCGATGGCGAAGGGGTCTCAATAGGTTCTGATCAGAGAGGACTTCATAACAATCAACCTAAAATTAAGAATGATGAAATGATTAAAAGCGTTTCTGACCATGTCCAATCATTTACCCCTGTGGAGTCACACTATACGCGTAAAGAATCCTCAAAATTATACTAAGATAGTGAGTTAACTATGACTAAGATGTTCAAACTCTACAATGAGTGGGTATCAGAGACAGAGTCGAATAGGGCTAAAACGTTGAGGCAATACACCGACATTGTCAATGAAAACTTCAACATTGAGTTTCATAGACCTAAGAAAGATCAATGCGACGTTTGCATTGCCTTTAAAAACCAGCCGAAGCCAGTGAATCATGAAATTCAAGAACAGTTTGATGAACATTTGCGAAATAAGGACATGGCTCGAAGTCTCAAAAATGAGGATAAACTTTCTGCTATCAACTCTCCTAGCACAACCATAACTGCAGCATTTGATTTTCAAAAAGTACACTCTTGTCCTCATGCAGAAACCAGCATATTATACTATAAAAGAAAACTGAATGTTTTTAATTTTACAATTTTCGAGATGGGTCAGAAAGTTGGCACATGTTATATGTGGGATGAGGGCACTGCCAAACGAGGTGCGAATGAGGTGGCTAGTTTTGTCTACGATTTTATTAAGAATCAGTCCTCAAAAGGCATACAAACCATAAACTTGTACTCAGATAATTGCGGAGGGCAAAATAGAAATAGAATTGTTTTTATGATGTACCTAATTGCTGCCAAAGAATTTAAGGTAAATATTACACATAGATTTTTAGAAAAAGGACACACTCAAAATGAAAATGACAGCATTCATGCTCTAATAGAGCGATGTTCTAAGAATAAGGAAATATACACGCCTGATCAATGGTTCGCATTGGTCAGGTGGGCCAAAGAGACTGGAAGTCCGTATATTGTCAAGGAAGTTGCAAGAGATGACATTTTAGATTTTAAAAAGTTACTATCAGGTAAAAATTGGTCAAAAAATGACAGGAACATAAAAATAATGTGGTCCAAAATCAGAGAAATTCGTGTATCCTCTTCAGAGCCAGACATTCTGAAATACAAAAATACATTTAATGAAACATACCATCGCTTATTTGTCAGAAGAACTCAAAACAGGAGGCGTCAAAATCAAACTGGTGACATGTTGAGCCATGCTTACACTGAACCCTTACCAATCCTGAACGCCAAATTGATAGATCTCAAGTATCTTTGTGAACATAACGTAATTCCTAGACAGTACCATGGATTTTATAATTCTCTTGTATCTTGTGATGTAATCGATTCAAGTTCTGATGAAGAGCAGTAGTATTTCTCAGTTAATTATGAAGAGTATTTACCTAAATAATTTTTTTTTTTTGATTGTGATTAAGATAGGAAGTAGGTAGATTTTATAATTATTCAATTGACCTAGATTGTTTTGGTTCTTACTTTTGCAGATTTTTATTGCTTTTGTTTTTTTTTTTAATGGTTTAATTGTTTTTTTAGAAGAAAAGTTTTAATTTTATTAAACTTTAATTAATCCCTCAAAATTAGGTAAGAAAAATATGATTTTGTTACTTAGTTATTGATTTATTTTAATTACGTTTTTAATTGTGTAAGAACAGGCGTTTACATTTTTATATACGATGATGATTGTGATAATCATCATCTTATATAAAAATATAGAGTATTTTTAAAAGAATTAATGCTGATTATTAACTCCAAAATAATGCTTTTGGTTTAATTGGTTTTATTTGGAAGCAGAGTTTTGATTTTAATAAAGATTAATTAACCACTCACAATTAGGTAAGAAAAATGTGATTTTGTTACTTAGTTATTGTTTTATTTTAATTATGTTTTCAGTTGTGTAAGAAGAGAAGCTTTAAGTTTCTTTAAAAAGTATTTTTGTACCTACTTAAGTATCCATTATCTATTAGGTATGATTATATTATGTTTATGTATATGTAACATTACTTCTTTGAAAAATAATCTATATTTTTATGTAAGATGATGATTTTAACCTGGTTATAAAAGTTATAAAAATATACTAAAAGACTTAGATGGTTATTACTGAAAACAAGACTGATTATAAGAGATAAAAGACTGTAAGTTAAATTGCATCGTAGGTACTGATTATTAATAAAAAAAATTACCAACTTTTTTGTTTATATTTATTTTCGCCTGTTTCGAAACCCACTAATGCAAATAATTTGTATTTCATGTCGAGAGCTGTGTTTTCTTGAGTGGGTCAACCACTTAACTACTGTTTAAAATAGTTTTTGTACCATGATCCCCACGTAAACCTTTATAAATGGCAATTACGACTTTGGTTAATAAAAAAATTCCCGCGTAAAAGTCAATAAGTACCTCTTACCTTATTTATCATAGGGATGATTCCGATGTATAAGTGAGTAAGTGACAAATAATACATTCAGAAGACTTTTTATGACTTAAAGTTCTATTTTTTATGAAATATATCAAATATGAAACCTTTATTCCAAATTTCATGACTTTCCGTTAAGTAGAACATGAACTACACATGTTTGGAACTTTAAAGTGCTCTCCTGTAAAATGTGACATTTGTAGTTAGGAGATTTTACGTAGGGACCGTCGATCTATGGATAGGTCTTCAAAAATGGTATTGAGGTTTCTAATATCATTTTTTTTCTAAACTGAATAGTTTGCGCGAGAGACACTTCCAATGTGGTAAAATGTGTGTCCCCCCCCCGTAACATCTAAAATAAGAGAATGATAAAACTAAAAAAAATCTATGATATACATTACTATGTAAACTTCCATAAAAAATTGGTTTGAACTAGATCTAGTGAGTAGTTTTTTTTTAATACGTCATAAATCGTAAACAGCTATTTACTTTTCATTCAAACAACTCAAATAGAAAAATTTAAAAAAACCATTTAATTTCATAAACATAAACCTTATGCATAAACCGTGAACTACAGGTTTGTACGGGCCCTCGGTGCGCGAGTACGACTCGCACTTGGCCGGTTTTTTAAATTAGCCTACACTGCGGAGCAAAGGCCTCAACCAAATCCCTCCAGGCATCCTTTCCCAAGGCCACGTCGATTCAAGTCTTACAATACGCGTCTAGGTCGTCTCGCCACCTCTTTTTGGGTCGGCTTCGGCGGCGCCGTCCGTCCTCAGGCTCCCACAGAATACCTTATTTTATTAAAATAACCACCGAACAATGTCAACACATAGGGGGTTCAAAATTATGTACTGAATCTTTGGTTCTTGTCGATGTCCTTGCCTCTTCGTGCTTAACTTAAGTGTTAGTTCTGTTTATTACAAAAATAAACAGAACTAAGGCGGTTCACCCACTGAAGATGCGTCCCGCCGCGGTGCGCGGAGCGACGCAACGCACGGGGCGCTTGCCCGCGCATTTCTGCGTCGGCAGTGTGTTGTACTACGCGTCTTTTCTATATAAATTGAGATACTTGCATACAATGGTAAAATCTGCCATCCCGCGCTACGCGACGGGGCGCGGTGCAGTGGGTGGAGCGCCTAACACTTAAGTTTTTCAAACTGAAATGTCTGAAAGCACTGAATTTCTACATGGCATCTTTGACGGATAGTCCACTGCTGTTGCCCATCACTTTTAAAAATCTTCTGTTCACCACGAGATAAAATTCTGGGCAAGTCAGACAATTTGCAAGGACTGTATTCAGGTGAGTCTAGCCATAAGCTTTGCCTACCGTTATGCCTAGAAATCCAGTGATCCATCAGATTTTTATCCCCGGAAAATTTAATGCTACAATCCTAAATGTCTTCTAGCACCATATTTTCGATGGTTCACAAATTTACCATGGTTCAAGGTTTCCTGAACTTAAAACAATCAATGCACATTTTATTCATAAAATTTACATCACCATCATCATAATTACAGTGAAGAAAGACATATACTTGTGGCCGTCACCAAATCGTCGGTCCACTTTGTGTCCACAATATGTTAATGTTAAACCTCATACGAGAAACTCAAATGTACTCGAACGAGTACCCTGGCTGGCGAACAGTCGGCCACACTAGCTGTAGGTTAGTACGTCCGTGTTGGTCACGGTTATGTCATTTGGGTCGAGCGTGTGTCAGTCCTTCACTGACCTTTCTCGTGCACGATTACAGGTGCACGGTACAGTCGAACTAAGAGTTTAGTATACAGGCAAAAATACAGGGTCGCAGTGACATCGCACGCAAACTGTAGTATTCACTACGTGCTGCTAGACGTCAAAAATTGTTCGTAGATTATAAATAAAATATTTGATGGTCCACACATTTTGATCCACATAGGTATTGTACTTTTCTAAGAAAAAGCATTTTTTTTTGCATGAAAAATATTAGCTTTCATTATGATGTACTGAATCCGTGGTAACAGGATGCGCGTCCCTGCACCCTGTATTCCTGCTTCTGTTTCTACTACACTGCCAATTTAGTTTTAAAGTAATGTGGCAAATTAAGCGATTTCTGTGCTATATTTATGTTAAGTATTATTGTACTATAGTTCTCGACACATAAAGCTTTTCTGAATAAACTGTCTAAATGGTGAAACGCATTTAATAATTTTTATCCCTCAGTTTTTTAAGCTTTTGAAATGATAAAAGAGATGTAAAAGATGACACGACTTAGGACATCCACAAAATTGTTAAAAACTAGTTGCAACTTTGCCTGTATACCTGCATCCTTGTTCGAGTGTAAACTGCGTACGCATAGCATAGTGCACTGGCTACCTTAGCTCACTTTTAAAGGTTACTATGTAAGTGTATGTATACATTTATAATTGGTCGCTTTTTGTGCGGTACAAAAGCTAAATATATTTGAATCTAGTCTAGTCTACTGTGCTACAGAAGTCAAGTCTAAACTCTCATCGATACATAGAATTGGCTTTATATGGATAAAGAGAATGAGAAATGATGTACAACGGTTTAAAAAAAGATGTAGTGACAAAAAAATTAAAGAGTATTCGTGCAAGCTTAGATGGTGTGGTCATGTTGAGAGGATGAATGCAGGACGGCTTACAAAAAGTATTTACACGGCAGATATGAGTGGAAACGGCGGGAGGAGACGCCTTACGAGGACATATTATAGTGACTGGTGAAGATTGGTGATGTTCTTCAGAAAGGTCAGGTGCGTAGTACGCGCAACCGGTGTGGGTGTATGACCCGACGTATGAACCTAAACGAGGCAAAAGGAAGTATTTAGGGATCGTAGGAGGTAGCGTTCCCTAGTTTTTGCTTACACCCATGGAAAAACCGGCCAAGTGCGAGTCGGACTCGCGCACCGAGGGTTCCGTTCAAACCTGTAGGTATTCTCGGTTTATGCATAAGGTTTATGTTTATGAAATTAAATGTTTTTTTTTTTAATTTTTATGTTTGAGTTGATTGAATGAAAGGTAAATTGCGGTTTACGATTTATGACGTATTAAAAAAAAAACTACTCACTAGATCTCGTTCAAACCAATTTTCGGTGGAAGTTTACAAAGTTATGTACATCATATATTTTTTTTAAGATTTATCATTCTCTCATTTTAGAAGTTACCACTTTGGAAGTGTCTCTCGCGCAAACTATTCAGTTTAGAAAAAAAATGATATTAGAAATCTCAATACCATTTTTGAAGACCTATTCATAGATACACGTACACGTATGGGTTTGATGAAAATTTTTTTTTTGAATTTCAGTTCTAAGTATGGGGAACCCCAAAATTTATTGTTTTTTCTCTATTTTAGTGTGAAAATCTTAATGCAGTTCACAGAATACATTTACTTACCAAGTTTAAACAGCATAGCTCTTATAGTTTCGGAGAAAAGTGGCTGTGACATACGGACGGACGGACAGACAGACAGACAGACATGACGAATCTATAAGGGTTCCGTTTTTTGCCATTTGGCAACGGAACCCTAAAAATTAGTCAATACTTCAATCTGCCGAAATGTACAAAATTTTGGTTCAACGTATGTACTTAGTAAGCTAAGCTACCGTTCGATTGAAGTTCGATATTTTCGTGCCGAGAGTTGAAACACAAACTGTATTTCTGCGACGCCTTGGGATGCACTCAGTTGGATTCTAAATGCTCGGTTCAACACCGAGAGTTCAACATCCAGTACGCGATAAAATCCGTACCGTGTGGTGCCGGACGTAAAGAAGAGCCATTCCATTTCCCATGGATGTCGTAAGACGCGATTAAGGGACTTACCAGAGAATGGGCAGCAGCGTTCTCTATGCATTTTACCACCACACTGAGATCGCTAGCCCGCCTGCGAAGCGTGGCGATTATGGCAAAACCTTCTAAATTGGGGAAGGCTTATATCCAGCAGTGGATGCCTTCCGGCTGAAGCGATGATGATGATGATCTTACCTTTAATTCTTTGCCGAAACTGTTTTATACGATGTCCAATATTAGGCTCAACAATGTATATCCTACCACTACCATACATAATAACAAATACCACTGTAATACTAAGACTACCTGCCAGGGTCGCGAGATTGTTCGAAAGAGACACCCTGACACTCTGGTACATGGGCAACTGATGGAACACGAGTGGGTTTTAGACAGTAAAAGTCTGACACGCCCTCCCGCTCCATTCCGATTTCCCATCCAAAAAAAAAAAAAACTAAAATGCACAAAAAAAACCGAGAAGAACATAGTTAAGTCTCGTATATGAGACCTTCATACGTCCCTCACACTACACGTGCGCTTTCTACACGTGCTTGTAATAAAAGGAACTTATCCTCCAGCGGATAGAGTGCTTACTGCGACAACAAACTAGGAGATGAGAATATGATAGGGGGGAAGGGAGGGACGGAGAAACACGAGGATACTAGCAAGGTTGAGTTTATATTGGAAAGTAACATACATAACATACATACATAAACTCACGCCTTATCCCATGGGGGTAGGCAGAAACCACGGAACGCCACCTGCTACGATCTCTACACACTTCTTTTGCCTCGTTTAGGTTCATACACACACGCCGGTTGCGAGTACTACGCACCTGACCTTTCTGAAGAACATCACCAATAAGGTCACTATTTGTTGGAAACAGGTAAGATTGGCTCGCGGAGTGACAGGAACATCGAGTATGAATGTTAGAAGAGCAGAAGATGGATGTTTACTAAATGAAGAATGTAAGGTCTTGGAAGGGATAGTTTGAAAGTTTATTCAGTTGGAAAGTAACAATTTAATCTAAACTGATAACTTGGTTATACCTTGTTTTTAATCCACTTGTGTATATTGATGATGTTCTACTACGTACTTGCTATGTAAACAGCAGTGACAGTAAGTATCCTGTTGTTTACATAGCAAGTAGTGGCATTTAATCGATGTAGGGTAGGTAAGTACCATAACTAAAAAGTGTTATATAACTTTAATTTCGAAAGTCGTTGGAACATAAACTAAAATACAGTTAGAAAGACATCAAATTCTGTAATTAAAGTTACTTTTCACTAAGTAGTGTTTTTTTTCTGATGCCGGTTGTTTTTTTTTTCATTTAGTGGTTTTTGTTAAATATCGATACCGGAAATTTCAATTGTCGTAAAGGACAAAACACGAGTTTTCAGTAGAGCCAAAAAACGAAAAAAATATTTGTTTTCTTCTAATATCTTTTTCAAATAAAGTACTATATTCATGATGTCAAAAGAAACCCTTACTATTTTTTCGAGTTCTATCCATAAAAATGAACAAAATAAACCAAACATAATTATTGACGAAAATGAGAGTCCCTTACAGCCCAAAAAAAATTAACTGAAGTACTTTACAGCCACGAAAAATTGGTTATGATAAAGTCAGATGTGTCGTAAAGGACTAATCATGATCATCAAGGGGTAGTACAAGTCATTTAAACCAGAGGCTAAGGGGGTAAAAGGAACAAAAATCCTAAAGTTCTAAATAGAAATACCTACAATAGGTAGTAAAACCAAGTGAAATAAAAGTATTTTTATTATTTTTTATTTATTATTCAAATATTTAGTAAAAATGTAAAAAAATATTATTCTAATAGGAAATCAACATTAAAAAAAATGTTTTGCGCTATTACGTTATTACGTTTTATTTATAATTGTGTTGTGATGCAAGATTTTGTTACCAATTTGGACATTTTCCTGTTTTTGGCAAACACCAGTTGTTTTTAACAATGTTATTAGAAGTTTTTGCAAATATAGTTGATTTGTCAGAAAATGAAAAGAACGAATTGAAACAATTCTGTCAGACTTATATGTGTTTGTTGAGGAACAAATGGATCTCGTGTACCTAATTGCACGAGACGTCCATTCATAAAAAAAGTATGAGACATGGCTGCAAGAGGACATGAAATGGCCTGAGGTCGTGAGGGAAAAGATAACCCCTTCTGTAGTGTTAGTAGAACAGCACCCATGTTCCAGTTCTGACTTCGCTATAAATGAGGGTACATCAACATGACATTGACTGGCCTGTTAGTCTATTGGTTAGTGACCCTGACTGCTAAGACTGAGGTCGTGGGTGCGATTCCCACCCAGGACAAATGTTTGTGTGATGAGCACAATCATTTGTTCTGTGTCTGGGTGTAATTTATCTACAATATGTATGTATTTAGAAATATATAAGTATGTTTATCAGTTGTCTGGTTACCATTGTTACCATTGGCTCTGCCTAGTTTGGGATCAGATAACGTTGTGTTGATTGTCCTAAGATATTATTATTAACATCCTGTGGACCGGAAACGTGCAGTGTTGGAATATTAACATCAGTTGTGAGTTCCAGAAAACCATTTGTGAAGCTAAGCCCGCTAAAGAAGAGTGAAAGAGCTCCTACCGTGCAGCAATGAAAGTCTTGCTCATGCAACTGGTTTAAAAGCACAAATAAGAAAGTAGCAGATATTATTAAACTAGTCTCGGAGCATCTCGAAGAAGCTACAAATATGAAGGAATTGTTAAAGGTATAGAAAACTATGCCCATATATTCTGCTGATAAAGCTTTAGGTATTTTGACTTCATTGAAGCTTTCTAAGTGGCAGTATATAACATTAAAACCTTGTGCAAAAGAAGAAGGAATACCACTGTGTCCTTCTAACACAGCTATCCTTGAAGCGATGAAGAACTGCTATCCGCCAAAAGATGGCACAGAAGTCACGGAAGAGGGGTTAAAGTAAAACTCCAAGCTATTTTGAACAAAACTGTGGCTAGACTTGGAAAATTCCTACGTATAGAATCTGGATGGCAAAGAATTTATACTTATATGCAAATGGGATTTTGATGGTGCTTAGGGCAAACTTTGTATAAGCAAACTATGGCAGAGGATGACGATTCTAGCATTTTTATGTGTTCGTTTGTGCCTCTGCGCTTAGTTTGTGGCGAAGAAGTGATATGGGAGAATCCAGAACCATCTTCAACAATGTTCTGCAGACCAATATATTTTAAGTTTTCAAACGAAAACAAGTTGAACATAGTTGAAGAACAGGGTACGATTGGAAACAAGATTGAAGACCTGCAGCCTTCTATTATAGGAAGCCATTATGGGAAGAACTCCTGCGGAAATGAATAAGTTAGAGGTCTTTTTTTGTGTTTGGGAAATCATCAAATGACGTCTCCCGCTCTGGGCGGAGCGGAAGGACGTGTCATTATAACTCAGCCATAGTCACGGTGATTAACAAATGAGGTACTTAGTAACATCAGTTTTCAGTCACTTATTGATCACCGTGATTATGACTGATTATGAAATTTTGTAAAAAAAAAGTATTTGATCAATAACGTATTTAATTATTCTCATCAAAACAGTCATTAGTTGGCTAATAACTAACGATAGTACAAGTAAATCGATGGTCAACTTCGTTTGACCATGTCAAAGATTTGAAAAATCACCTATGGAAAATTCAAAAATTTGGTACGCGCGAAGCGGCACGGAAAGGTATATGAATTTGATGTCACCTTGATCGCCGTGTATGGTACAATACCTCGTGTGAGCACCAGCCCTTCAGTTCTATTCAGTTTCAAATAAATTAACTTTGTTTTCTCCCATACAAAAAAAAAAAAACTGGAGTTACTATTACGTGGAGTAACTAACCTTTTATAAAGGTGTGTATACCAGACACATAGATTTTTTTTTCTGACTTTGAGTTTCTTTGAGAATGGTACTCGTCAGACCTCTGTACGCCGTCGGTAATAAGAACGAAACGAAAACTTTAATTGTGTTTTTGTTAAAATTAAGGTTGTAAAGGGCAATAAATAAAACAAACGTCCTTTACGCCCTAATTACGTAAGTTAAAACAAAGCATAGATTTGGTCGTAAGGGTTTCGATTATCAAATAACATGTTTACGACCTTTTGATTTGTAATAATAATTATTGTTTATAACGTCGTATAAAAAGTTTAATGCAAAAATGAGGATTACGACCTCTTAAATAATTAAAACATGACTTTACGCTCCCCTATCGAAAATTATTTTTGCGATACATCCCAAATAGTAAAAAAAATCGCGCTAGAGCTGTTGGAAAGCCACGTCGTAAGGGGCTTTTTTTTAAAGCTAGAATTTTTTTAAATATACCAATCGATAGAACTTGCGACGCTGATTCCAAATATATATATAACTCATTTTCGGCAAAATGTCCTTTACGACAATTGAAATTTCCGGTATCGATATGAAACACCTTGGGTTATCAACCCCTTTGCTGCTAATACTTGTGTCAGAATTAAAATTTTAACCGATGTTTTTTTCGTTCTGTATGCTTTAATTACTAGATACGGTTTAAAAAAAAAATGTGAAAGGCTCCAAAAACAGATGAAAAATCGAGAAAACTGAAATTCTAATTTCTATGGGATTTATGTATGCATTATTGAAATTTGGACCGTAAAATGTCACTTGGATCTGCTAAGTCGCTACTAAAATAAGACAACAGTCTAAATATAAACCCCATTCACCTCTAATACAATCAGTACGCTAATAGATTCACAACAGACATCTTTCACACAGCGATTACCCCACATATAAAGGGTTATGTTCGGACGTAGCCGGTCGGATACGCGCGTAAGTGCATCATGCGCTCAGCCTAACACATGCACTCGTGTGCACGTGCACATACTTAGCACGACCACAGGATGGATGGAACAGTAGGACAACTTTTGAATTATTCATATGAGGTGGGAAGCTCCTACACGTGTGGACTGTTTCCCTTGGGGTTCCAGGCTAAGCATAGCCTGGTCGTTCGCAAACTTAGGTTTAGCGATAACGTATCGTGTCTATGGAGGATTAACTTATTATAGTATGATACTATCTCAATATCTGCCTAGCCTTTTCCCAACTATGTTGGGATCGGCTTCCAGTCTAACCGGATGCAGCTGAGTATCAGTATTTTACATGGAGCGACTGCCTACCTGACCTCCACAACCCAGTTACTGGGTAATACGATACCCCTTGGTAAGACTGGTTGTCAGACTTTCGAGCTTCTGACGACCCGTAACGGCTGCCTAAGATCTACGAAAGACAGCCGGGGCCAACGGTTTAATGTGCTTTCTGAGGCACGGACGGGTCATGGTATGTAAAGATGGTCACCCATCTACGGACCAACCGCAGCAAGCGTAGCTTAACCTGAACGATCGACCCGTGCGGCTGTTGTAACTTAGCCACAAGCCGTTATATTATCTATGAGTAAATATAGTCATTTGAATCATTTGTGATCTTTGGGGTAATATATATCCCACCAAAAACATTTTCATGTAAAATGTTGCCTAGACGAGACCATATGGCTCGCACTGCCAAAAAGTTATTAGATCTCATGTATAGCCAAGCTTCTAACTCTACTTCTAACTTCTCAAACTCTACACCTGAGTCAAAATATGTGGTTTGACCGTTTCGTTACTACAAGAACAATTGTATAACGGAAAAGTAATGAAGAGTGTTTAAATTTTTCACCTTACGCCCATGGGACGATGTGCAGAATGAAGAATGTGCAGCGTTCTCTATGCATTTTACCACCATACTGCGATCGCCAACCCGCCTACCAAGCGTTGCGATTATGGCAAAGTCCCCCAAATTGGGGGAGGCCTTTGTCCAGCAGTGGACGATCTACGGCTGAAATGATGATGAATGATGATATCGCGAAACATGTCGGCCCTATTCTACTACTTTTTTTACTGATGGGAAATCATCAAATGACGTCTCCCGCTCTGGGCGGAGCGGGAGGGCGTGTCAGACTTTTACTGACTAAAACCCACCCGTGTTCCTTCAGTTGCCTATATGCCAGGGCTACGGTAACTCGAACAAATCTCAGACTCTGGCAGGGCCCTATTGTATTACTGGTATCGTTTTATACTGTGACACGGTTCACATGAATCACGTAACTCATTTGTGTCCTCGTCCCCAATAAAGAAGATAATTTCAATACTAGATATAATTGACTTTGACTTCAAGCCTTTGACTGAGTTATATTCGTGCCCTTGTCATAACTTCGTCCATGTTTATTATGAGTTTAGATAAATAAACAATGCCGTGATATCGAGACACATAATATTGACATATGGTTTACTGTTGGGGATACATAAATAAATAAATAGACCACTCGCTTCACGTGGGTGATATTTCAATCAAAGCTATTAGCTTTATTTACTGCTACCTGTGCCCGCAACTTTGTTCCCAAGGATGGCGAAAAACAGTAATTTGTCTCATAATATTTTTTTTGTAAAATAAGAGTAGCCCAAGTAACTCGTCGGTTCATTTGTACGACACGTAATAATATCGTGGCGCGATAATTTAAATACCACATTTTCTGTTTGATAAATTCTAGCTTCCACACGCGGTGTCGCCCGCGAGTGGCCGCGACATATGTATGTCGATAAAAAGTAATAGTAGCCTAGCCTTTCCAAGGGTCCAAAGTATTCCTTGAATTTCACCAATATCGGTCAAACCATTTCGGAGATTGACCGGAACAAACAGACAAACAGATATACATTTTTTTTTTATTAGTAGTATAGATTAAAAAGGCTTGTGGCTAATTAATAACAGCCGAACGGTTTGATCGTGGATGGGTGACCACCTTTACATACCCTTCCGTGCCTCGGAAAGCACGTTAAGCCGTTGGTCCCGGCTGTCTTTCGTAGATCTTAGACAGTCGTCACGGGTCGTCAGAAGCCCGATACTGACAGTGCTAATCTGTCTTACCAAAGGGTATCGTATTATCCATTAACTCAGGTTGTTGAGGTGAGATAGGCAGCCGCTCCATGTAAAATCTGCATGTAAACTCAGCTGCATCCGGTTAGACTGGAAGCCGACCCCAACATAGTTGGGAAAAGGCTAGGCAGATGATGAGTTTGAATAGTATAGATTAAAAATCGTGGCGCTATATTCTTACGTCGTCGGTACGAACATGGGTTTGGGAGAAGTGTAGCTAATTGTACGTAAATACTCACAATTTGCCAGTCATGTTAAAAAAAAACAGTCCGTAATTGTCCACTGCAATGCTAAGGCCGAATGTTTTACCATTTCAGGTTTTATTTCGATCAAAATTAGCATAAAATTGTATTTTTCTATAAATCTGTTATTTCGTAAAGTGGTTTCAATTAGTTTAACAACCATTTTTGGAAAGCGACTAATCGTTTTATAACTCAATTGGCAAAGAATTATTATTATATTTTATTTGATTTTAATTAAATATCGGCAGACGAACGGTTTAATAGCAGTAAATTGGCTATTTTTATATAAAATATTAAGGCCTTAAGATTCTCACAAATGGAATATGATTTTATAGTCTTAGCCGCAATATTGGCAGAAGATAAAGATGAACTCTACCTATATGGTATTCCTATTTCCTACTAATCCTACTTTTCCTGCTAATATTATAAGTGTGAAAGTTTGTGAGGATGTATGGATGTTTGTTACTCTTTCACGCAAAAACTACTGAACGTATTTGGATGAAGTTTGGTACACATATAGTTTATAGATTAACACATAGGTTACTTTTTATCGCAGAAGTACGTCCCCACGGCATAATTTCCGACCTCCACGCGGGCGAAGCTGCTGGCAAAAAGATAGTTTATCACAATACTGTTACGTAGATCGTAAAGTCTAGAAACATCACGCTAACTCCATCTCAGAAAGGGGCAGTGTGACGTAAATCGAAAAGTCTAGAAACATCACGCTAATTCCATCTAAGGACGGGGCAGTGTTAGAAACTACTGGAAATGACACGCTAACGCCATCTGTTATTGAGTAGCAAGTACTACACGAAATTGTACGTAGACGCTACTGCCATCTATTGTCGAATAGTGGGATTAAACAGTTCAATGGAAGTTACTAGAAGCTTCTACGCTGTGGCGGTGTCCAATGTTCGAGAATGTTCTGCTCGGGATATAAATAGCGGATTGTCGGGCCGACAAGCAGTTCGATTTCGGAAGCGAGCGAATACGATTCGAGTGATACAGTACAAGCTAAACAAGTGATTCCAAGTGACGTTTCTTGTAGTTGCGATATTTGTGTTTATTTAATTAAACTGTGTTGTGTGTTTTGGTAAATTGGTTTAAATTAATTTATCCCGAACCCCAGCTCGTAACATTTGGTGTCAGAAGTGGGATAAATTATGTCAGTTTTACCGAAGGAGGATACGGAAGGTATCCGTACCAGGAGTCAGCGCCAGCAGGAGGTGGATCAGAGGCGGTTTGAAGGAACTTCTAGACAGACACCTGGGGGTAACCAGCCGATGACGGAGCCAGTCTCCCAAGCGTCTGGTGTTGCTACAGCATCACCAGCCATGGATCTTTCTGCGCTAATGGCGATGCTGCAGGAGCAGGCCCGCCGACAGGAAGAACAGGCCCGCCACCTACAGGAACAGCTGCAGCAGGACAAAGAGGAGCAAGCTCGCCGACAGGAAGAACAGGCCCGCCGCCTACAGGAACAGCTGCAGCAGGACAAAGAGGAGCAAGCTCGCCGGCAGGAAGAACAGGTCCGCCGCCTACAGGAACAGCTGCAGCAGGACAAAGAGGAACAAGCTCGCCGACAGGAAGAACAGGCCCGCCAACAGGAAGAACAGGCTCGCCGACAGGAAGAACAGACCCGCCGCCTGCAAGAACAGCTTCAGCGTGATAAAGAGGAGCAGGTTCTCCTTTTGAAAGATCTACACGCGACATTTGGCAAGGACATCAAAGCCATGAAGGAGACTGTTCAGGTACATGAAAATCGTATCTCCGAGGCCGAAGTCCAGATCGCTGATATAAGAAAAGCGGTTGGAGTTCTGAAAGCTGGAGACCGGACTACGGCTTCGATAGTTGCTGCACCTTCCGTGCGCGGGTTTAAAGTGCCACCCTTCGACGGAACATCTTCCTGGTCAGCATATAAAATTCAATTTGAAGCTGTCATGGAAGCAAATGGTTGGACAAAAGGGCAGGCCATGATCGCGCTTACTTTGGCCCTTCGTGACCAGGCCTTAACTGTGTTAGAGGCTTTCGGCAAAAATGTAACCTACGAGCAGCTCGTTGAGGCGTTAGAGGCCAGATACGGTGACGCGCACCTGGAACACGTTTTTCGTGCCCAGTTGAAGGATCGTGTGCAGCGCAGTGGTGAAAACTTACAGCAGTGGGCCTTGGAAATCGAAAAGCTGGTTCGAAAGGCGTACCAGTCTGCGCCCGCGCTCATTGAGGGTATACTAATGCAAACCTTCATAGATGGCATACGGGACCTGGAAGTAAGGGCTGCTGTGAGACTTGGGCACCATGAGAAGTTGAAGGACGCCTTGGCCCACGCGTTGGAGGTGGAAGCAGTGAGGCATGATCATCGAGCCCATCGCTTCAGAGAGGTTGTGGGATCACCTGTTCGTGACCGTTTGAGGTACAGCCCTAGGTGCTACACTTGTGGAGAAAAGGGCCACCTCCGGTCGAATTGCCCGAAGCGAAACACTGCCAGCGAATATCACACCCTGGTTAGAAGGGTGTCCGACATTACAGCGCAGCAGCAAGAGAAATTCGTAAGCGATAAGAGTGCGGGGCGAGTATTGGCTGCTGTTAATAGAGTCCCAAGGATTTCGATGTCACAGGCCAATGACGGCATATCCCACGGCAACGCGGACGCTTTATCAGGAAGAACTTCTCCTGAGCAGTACAAACATTGTGTCAGACATGAAGCTAAGGAAGTAGTTCCTGTCAGGGTGCTAAGAACAGACCTTCGTGACAAATGGAAGGAAACCATACGGCATGCCCAGCAGCGTGATACAGATATCAGGCCAATTCTCGAGTGGATTAAAGCTGAAGCTTCCAAACCGAAATGGTGTGATGTTGCAGCCATGAGTACCACCACAAAGAATTATTGGGCACAATGGGAGAGCTTGATGCTCCAGGATGGTGTCTTGTGCCGCAAAAAGGAAAATGGTCGAGGGGATAGCTGTCACTTGCAAATGGTCGTCCCGAAAGCAAAGGTACCAGATGTTCTACAGTACTACCACAGCGGTTGTTCAGGAGGACATAGGGGTGTAAAAAGGACTCTATTGAAGATCAAGGAACGGTTCTACTGGATCCACTGTCGACAGGATGTTGAGGATTGGTGTCGCAAATGCACCAGTTGTGCAGCGGTAAAAGGATATGCGAACTGCGTCTAAAATTATTCATGTAGATGGCATGATACTACGGGAATAATGATGCTCGGGACGAGCATGTCTAAGGAGGGGGCAGTGTTACGTAGATCGTAAAGTCTAGAAACATCACGCTAACTCCATCTCAGAAAGGGGCAGTGTGACGTAAATCGAAAAGTCTAGAAACATCACGCTAATTCCATCTAAGGACGGGGCAGTGTTAGAAACTACTGGAAATGACACGCTAACGCCATCTGTTATTGAGTAGCAAGTACTACACGAAATTGTACGTAGACGCTACTGCCATCTATTGTCGAATAGTGGGATTAAACAGTTCAATGGAAGTTACTAGAAGCTTCTACGCTGTGGCGGTGTCGAATGTTCGAGAATGTTCTGCTCGGGATATAAATAGCGGATTGTCGGGCCGACAAGCAGTTCGATTTCGGAAGCGAGCGAATACGATTCGAGTGATACAGTACAAGCTAAACAAGTGATTCCAAGTGACGTTTCTTGTGGTTGCGATATTTGTGTTTATTTAATTAAACTGTGTTGTGTGTTTTGGTAAATTGGTTTAAATTAATTTATCCCGAACCCCAGCTCGTAACAATACTATTCAACATGCTTATTCACCTGCCAGAGTCGCGAGATCAGTTCGAATGCGGTACCGTGGCCCTGGCATAATTATGGGCAACTGAAGGAACACGGGTTGGTTTTAGTCAGTAAAAGTTTGACACGCCCTTCCGCTCCACCCAAGAGCAGGAGACGTCTTTTTTTTTTTTTTTTTTTTTTCCAGGATGGGAAATCATCAAATGACTTCTCCCGCTCTGGGTGGAGCGGGAGGCCGTGTCAGACTTTTACTGACTAAAACCCACCCGTGTTCCATCAGTTGCCCATGTGCCAGGGTCACGGTATCTCTTTCGAACAATCACGCGACCCCGGCAGGCATAGGTCCTAGTAGACCCCTTCACTGCTGCTGACATCTCTTTGAGGCGCGCGTGGAACACTACGCGCCGTCGACCCGAGCCTGGTCTTTACCGGGCAGCGAGCTACCCATTGCTCGCCGCCCGCAAGGTCGCGCCTACGGTGGCCGGGAGTCCGCTATCGACTCCCGACGCCCGGGGCGTCTCCTCCTGCGGCGGCTAGGGACGTGAGGGCGCAGTGACTGCCACTCCCTCACGCGCCCCGCTTCCTCCTTCGCGAGCATTACTACTTCGCAGAAGGAGGTGACGGCTTCCCATTCCCTCTCGCTCCGTACCATGGCTCGCACCAGGGCCGGACGCGAGAGGTCGCCGCCGCCGATCGCCTCCACGAGGACACGGCGGTGCTCCGCCCAGGCAGGGCACACCTCCACCGTATGCTCCACCGTGTCCTCCAGACAGGAGACGTCATTTGTTGATTTCCCACCCACAAAAAAAACGAGCTTATTCAGAGTTTTTTCCCCACGCAAAAAAACAGAACATTCTTGAAAAAAGCGGGTGATTATAATCGATTGTGCAATAAAGTAAAAATTGATTACATTCTCTTCAATGCACTTGCACCGAAGCTAATCACGAATGACAACTCAATATCGTTTAGTATAAGAATTACATTTATTGTGCAATGTAGTGACACAGCGCAGGCGCAGGCGCTCGTGGAAAAATAAACAAAACAATGCTGATCAGCTGACTAACTCGAGTACCTCACAGCTGATATTGTATGTTGTTGTTGTTGTTGCTCACCTTTGGAAGTATGCGTCAGATAAGGAAAACGATAATATACTAAAGTGGACTTTTCTCTGGTTGTTTACTTTTACTTTCGTTTATTAAGTTTGTTTATTAAAAAAAAAAATATAAATACAAGGTTTGATTAAATAAAGGTTTGTTGAATCCAGGTACATGAGATTGTGATCAGACACGGCCACAGCGGCCAATCTCAACGGAGACTATCCTTCGGCGCGGGAGATATTATAGTGCTCAAGTGTGTGTGCAGACACAGATCCTCTCTCTCTTTCCTCACTCTCATATACCGATGGGACGGCAATCCAAAACGACCGGAGAGATCAGACGCAGGACCAACTGCTTAACGTGCTTTCCGAGGCACGAGGGCACTCCGGGCTGTTACGGGTCGTGGGGCTTTCGGGACCAGGACCGCGGTCCTAGATTCCACCTAAAATACAATAATTATTTTGCAGTAGTATTTTGGGATCACAAGAAAATTAAGTAAAAGTACAGTGAACAAAATAAATTTTTCATTTTCTCATACATTTTGTGTGTCAGCTACAAAACGCGTTATGCCTTTGAAGTACCAGGTTGTCATAACTTGATAGGAGCCTAATAAGTTAACACATCATTTATTGATTCTAAGGCAGTACAAAGTTCCCTGGGTTAGCTAGTATATTAAGATAGCTTTTTTTAAATGTCAATTGATTATGTTTATAAAAATAGTAATGATATTCAATAAAAAAAAACTTCACCATCGAAATAAGACATGACTACTGCTGACGTGTCTCATTTCGATGGTGAAGTTTTTTAAAAGTTTATTTTTACGTTTCGATGGGTGATTAGGGAGACGATAGATGATTTAAAGACTTAATATTACTTTTTTAAATAGTAGGTATTTTTTATTCTTTTTTAGGTTTAATTCTTATAGAAGGCTGCCATTGTTGAAATAAAATAAATACTATACCGTTTTATAAAAAATATTTTATTTGTGTATTCTTCAGGGATTATTACTTGTGGTCCCAAACTACTACTAAAAATATTTATTATATTAATAGGTGGAAT
Organism: Aporophyla lueneburgensis; assembly: GCA_932294355.1. Taxonomy (NCBI): domain Eukaryota; kingdom Metazoa; phylum Arthropoda; class Insecta; order Lepidoptera; family Noctuidae; genus Aporophyla; species Aporophyla lueneburgensis. Next base: position 25,680,545 of record OW028753.1, read on the forward strand.
CAAGGACCGCGGTCCCGGTCCTGAAAGCCCCACGACCCTTACTGAGAAATTTCCAAATGGAAAAACCCACTAACCCTTTGCCTGGGGCAGTCTGATAAGACATACAACTACATAGTGGCATACATAGTATCAGATATACAGTTGTGGGTGCAGAATTCGGATACGGGTAAAGGAGAGAAATTGCTCATTTAACTTCTGCCCAGTTTATTTTTACAGAGTCAATTACTGCAGTAATGAATAGATTATAGAATAACTACGCACAACGCTAAATAGCGACTAAGGGACTTACTAGAGAATGGGCAGCAGCGTTTTCTATGCATTTTACTACCATACTGCGATCGCCAACCCGCCTGCCAAGCGTGGCGATTATGGCAAAGCCCCCCAAATTGGGGGAGGCCTATGTCCAGCAGTGGACGTCTTACGGCTGCAATGATGATGATGACGCTAAATAGAGGCACTTGTGTCTCATTTTATCTTAGCGCTTCCTCCTCAACTGAGAATTACAAACTTCTCGTATTAATTTCATATCAATTTTACTATTGTGTAGTAATACTTATTGGCCATGTTTGTTTTTCACAAGCAACGGTCTTTACATCCCTGAAGATTACCATCGAACTCTAAAGGGTTCTGCAAGAAGTCATAGCGGCAGTGTATGGTGTCGATCCATTTGTTTACCACAAAAACTAAAATAAAACTATAGCTATTTCTTACTGACAGACCGCGAATGAAAAAGACAAGTGACGCTTTAGAACTGTCAAACTAAATTACGTCTCGATTGCCTTAAATGTGGCGTAATTTTAATTTGACAGCTCTTATTTATTTCCGTCTCTTTTTTACTTTATTAGAAAGAAAAGGCAGTTATAACCTAAATTACTTAGGTTTGATTGGTGCACTGTAGAAAAATCACCAGTATTATCCATAAACTGACCAAAACGTAACTCATCCCCAAACTGATGAAAACCATAAAATGAGGAGATGGTAGACCTGTTCTTTATGTATATCATAAATAAGTTAATTGGAATTAACAAACCATTTCCTACAATTTTTCCAAATAATTGGTAAACCCTATAATGAAGTCTAGTGCGTCATCGGGAATGTCCAAGTAGTAGCGGCATGTCCTTCATACGATACGCGAAAATATCCGACAAGCCAGTAATAATAAGCAAATAAATACTGCTATTGCAACGACCTTCGGGCTGCGGTCATACTGTAAGCGGACAATCACTTAGCGATTAATTTACTGATTAATAGCTTCTGCCCGCGACTTCGTCCGCGTAAATTTTCTTCCACCCCCGACCCATCCCGTCGCATCAAATCGTCTTCCCGTGCAAGGTCTCCATATTCGTGATATTTTTCATTTTCCTCGGCCCCTAAGGTTCCTAGCATGTTGTTCATTTGGTTCGTTGAACCAAACAAACTCTTCAGCTTTATAATACTAATACAGATACCTGTAACCATGAATTTAGTAAGTAGGTACTTGATTCTGAAACCTCTAGACGTAAATGAAAACATTCTTGACGTGAAATTTTTCATCGGTTTATAAACAAAAAATTAGCTCTGCCATACATTTTGGTGTTACCCTTTTCTATGAAACGGCAGTTTTTTTTTTTGTTGATAACTTTCGAATATTGGCCTCTACGAGTCGATACTGTACTACGGCAGTAGTACACTTATCGACTCGTCTGAGGCAGAGGTGGCCCATTGGTAACGGCCATCCCTTAGGAGTTGTAGATCGTAGCTTTGAACCCAGATAGGCGCTTTACTCTAATCATTTAATGACCACTGCTCTCAGATGTCCCAGCATTGGGAACATTATATGCTGATTATGCTTATGCTACAAATCTCCTACACACAGTTGAGCTCCATCCATCCCCGCTTTTTTTTTTTGTGGGTGGAAAATCAAATCAAATGACGTCTCCCGCTCTTGGGCGGACTTTAACTGACTAAAATCCACCCGTGTTCTTTCAGTTGCCCATGTGCCAGGGCCACGGTGTCTCTTTCGAACAAATTTCCCGACACTGGCAGACCCATCTCCGCTGCCACTGCATCCCAGCCTCACAGCACAATAATCAGGGTCGTGCAGCATGTATGATTAATAACTAGGTAATAATCACATGCGCCAGGCGTCTGATGACTCGTGACTGGCGCAGCATGACCTGTACTCCTAATTACCTAGAAACATGACTGTTAGCTGCCCATTACGGAATTATCTACATTATATTTATTTATGTTTACATCTTGGAGTTTCTCTACGCGATCGAATCAGAAATGAAGAGATCCGTAGGATAACCAAGGTAATCGACATAGCCCGAAGAATTGCTAAACTAAAGTGGCAGTGGGCAGGGCACATTGCTCGCAGAACAGATGGCCGATGGGGCCGGAAGGTTATGGAGTGGCGACTGCGTACCGGAAGACGTAGAGTTGGAAGGCCTCCCACAAGGTGGACCGATGAGCTTGTGAAGGCCGCAGGAATCCGCTGGAATACAGAAGCACAAAACTGGTCGAAGTGGCAGAGCTTGGGAGAGGCCTATGTCCAGCAGTGGACGTCTGTCGGCTGAAATGACGATGATGAGGATGATGTTTAAATCTACAAATGTTTGGCGGCATCTACAACGCCACATGCGAACTACGCTTGACACTGACGTCACGCAAAGCCTGCATCGCGCAAATAAAGTTATCCGCACGATTAGCAGAAATACGATTAGCATTGACGGCCACCCAAACACTCCGCAAGGTTATAGGGGCCAAGCCCGTATCACGCCTGTAGTGCCTCCTTGCGAGGACGTAGCGACTACCTACAGACCCACAGACCCGTCGGGCAGTAGTCCACCATACACGATATCAACCTGTTTAGAGGATCCTCTCTTTTCTATGGACGATGTAGAAGTTGCTCAGTTCCTCATGCCTCTCTAAACGTAGTGTATGATGCCTACAGGCTTGGGGAACGACAGTCTTCGCAAGTTGGCTGTTGGAAGCGACTCTGACTAAGATCGTGCTATTGATTGCATCTGTGTATTATTACTGTGTATCACTCACTGTGGATTACTCTAGACTGGTCATGAATATAACAACTATATTGACGTATGGACGGCGAGAGCCACAGAAATCGTTTGAAACACAGCCATGCATGAAGGCAGGCTGCACCCTAATTGCACAACAGCCGAGCAATCAGAATCTGAATCATCATTGTAAGTCCATTGCTTGATATCTTTGAAAAATTTGTCTGTTCAGCAACGTAAATGACGCAATGAATATCGTTGAACTGTGAAAATGGAAGCCATTTTTAGGGTTCCGTTGCCAAATGGCAAAAAACGGAACCCTTATAGATTCGTCATGTCTGTCTGTCTGTCTGGCCGTGTATGTCACAGCCATTTTTTTCCGAAAGTTTTTTTTTATACGTCATAAATCGTAAACTGCAATTTACCTTTCATTCAATCAACTCAAATATAAAAATTAAAAAAATAACATTTAATTTCATAAACACAAGCCTTATGCATAAACCGTGAATACCTATAGGTTTGTACGGAACCCTCGGTGCGCGAGTCCGACTCGCACTTGGCCGGTTTTTTTACTGTTAATGTGGTATGCAATTACCCCTCTGTTTTGTATGCCACGAGAAATTTTATAGCAGTGTTCTATATGTCAGGCGATCGTTCTGAATAAATTTCTGGTATTGAGCCGTACCTGGCTGCACAGGAAGTGTACCCAAAAAAAGCAAGATTAAGTCAAAGCTGACAGGTTCATGCCATGCGATAGATAGATAGGTACTTTTTTCATTAGCCACTGTCCCGTTTCTGAGCAAAGGCCTCACCTAAATCCCTTCAGGCATCCTTTTCCAGGACCACCCCGATCCAACTCTTGCATTACACGCCTAGCTCTTCTTTGGCCGGTCTCGGCGGCACCGTCCATCCTAGTTCATTTTTTTTAGAACGAAGTTTCTTAACACAGCTTGCGATAGGAGTTGACTGATAGAAATAGACACGTAAGGAAAAAGTGTTATAGAAACAGAGAGAGAGAGAAAGTCACATAGAGGGGCTATCTCTGATTGCGACTTTCTCTCTCTGATTTTTGCCATTGTGTACGCACGGCGACAAATCAAGCTATACATTTCCAGTATATGTTGCCTTCTCATTGTAAGGAAAGCCTATACAATGCGAGGTCTGTTTATACTGAAAATGTATAGCTTGATTTGTAGCCGTGTTTACGTGCGATTATCGCGTAAGGAACTTCGTTTCTGCCAGGGTCGCGAGATTGTTCGAAGGAGACACAGTGACCCTGGCACATGGACAACTGAAGGAACACGGGTGGGTTTTAGTCAGTAAAAGTCTGACACGCCCTCCCGCTCCGCCCAAGAGCGGGAGACGTCATTTGATGATTTCCCATCCACAAAAAAAGGAACTTCGTTTCTGGCAGGGATTCCCGACCGAACACTTTTTGTTTACTTAAAACTGTCTATCATACTATCTTGACACACATGCAACAAAACACACAAACACACACAGTCACAGTGACACACAAACACGTGCAAACTACTTTCATTATAACTCGACACCTCCGCAATGGGTGCATCGCTCTATGCAGTCTATGCAACATGACTCACACCTTATGTCATCTGTCTGTGGGCTTCTAGTGGGCGGTGAAATCTGACGTTCGAAATTTGAATTGGACGTTAAATCAACGATTTGGTTGTGGATGTTGTGACAGTTGACTTCTGGGGGCGTAAAGTCTACTGTTCACAATGCGATTATTCAACACGATTTTTATTTTCGTTTGCTGACTGATTTAAGAGCACTCGGTCAAGGAATTTGCAATTGAAACTAGAAAGGGCGAGTGTATGAATGAATGTGTTTCTTTATTTATATCATTCATATTCTAGGGCAGATTCTGGCGTTAGCCGGTAGACCACCACGGGGGACTGTAGTACCCAGAACTGACTTAACTAACATCTACCCACAAAATTATAAAAAAAAAACTCATTTATTCCAGCTTTTTAACTGATGGGATGTCTGTTCTGCTTAGAGCCTGGGCTGCTTTAAGACGGGTTTAAAGTAGTAACAACTCAACTACATAATTAATTGTTTAGTTTTTTTTTTAATTAACCTTCTTTTATTAAGCTACTCTTCTACTTTTTATAGATTTGCCACATCATAGACATCCAAGTTCGTACGGACGCAAAAATGTCGCGGCGGGATTTTATTGTTCACTGGATTTTCAACTCTCGGTGTAGATCCGACCAGTGAGAATCCAACAGAGTGCATCCCAGCGCGCTCAAAAAACACCCTGTTCCAGTTTCTACCCTCGGCGCTAAGCAGCGTTCAATATCCAGTGCGTGAAAAAATCCTGCCGCAATATTTTTAAGTCCGTACGAACGTGCGCTTTATTTCAAACTTCGAACCTACTCGTAGTACTAACCACAAACATAGAAACCGTAGTTCATTCATGACTATCGCCTCCTTTCACTAATGTCTGCCTGTCTGCCGGACCACCGTTACCACGCCCACAAGCGCCTTACGCATAACTTTATCAGCACCTTGTTTAATTTTCACGGTCTCACTAATATTTATTCAGCAAACCGGTATTTTTAAATACCTTATCTTTTTGAACTTTAAACGTTCATTCATGAAAACCTGAATGTGAATTAAGTGATGAAATTGCAAATGATGTTGAGAATCGATGTTTAATGACTAAAATATGGGCAGCAGTGTGTTGTTAAACGTTTTTATTGAGTACTACAGACATGGCTGATTTAATCTTGGGTTTTTGTATATTGGATTTTGTCTGTATTTCTTCTATTCTGTCACAGGCCCATCGTTTTACCACAAGTGTTAACTTTTATCTAAATCTGATAACCGTAAGGGGGTATTAATTCCTCCGTTCTTGTTTTCCTCCGAAAAGTAATACTGTTTTTATCCGACGATAAACTTTCAGAGTGAAACAGGAACTAAAGGAATCAGAACTAACCCACCATAAGACCACGATATATAAAGCACATTTCAGAGACTATATGGTTTGATTACATTCAATTGAAGTAACAAATAAATTATTTTTAATCAAACATGATCTAACACGAAACCGAAATAATTTAGACCATTATAATTAGCTTCGTTCTCGTGGGCATTCCTTACAGGTCAAAATTATCTAATACAGATACAAACCTCATAATCTTAGTCCGAAATCAAAGGTCTAGCTCAAAGTGATATTTCCTTGATTTGCTACGGTTAAAGCGCGGTCGGTTTATTCAAGCACTTTATAGAATTGCTTTATTTATACGCGTAATATTATAATAGTATAGTGAACGGAATTTCGCACGACCCATGACCAAATTTGGGCGTATCTAGTGTCTCGAGTTCCGTTTGCTAGGAACCATGATTGAATGTTGGATGAGGCATGTTGCAATATTAAGTATGGCAGTGAAAAGTTTTTGAATTGTTGAAGTTGCGAGGAAGATATTAAGACCAGCAGAATTAATGGTAGAGGTTGATAAGAAGCGGTGTTTACTCAGCAGTTGGAAGTAAGCTTTATTCGCACTTTGTAGTAGACTGTCATATCAGATTAGCAATGTACCGGAATAATTCGCGAGAAAATAAAACCAGTCTCAAAAGAAGTAGTAAGTGAGTGGTATCAAAGAAAACATAATTAAAGCACTACAATATACATAAGTTTCTTGTAAAAGATAATTATAATGATCCCAACAAAAAACCAACAACCGAAAAAAGTAGACAACTAGATAACAGATGTACCACGCACGACTTAAAAATGTAGACAGACAGTTGTATATTCAAGTAATTACTACTGCCACTACAAAATATTTTATAATATAAGACAGGCAACTCGCCAGTTTATTGATCTCCAACATTTAGAAAAACTAAAACACACATCGCGCCAAATCGAACAGCGAAACAAGTGGAGCTGTCACATCAATTTATTTATTAAAACATGTTCGCGCATCCGAGTGCGAAATTCGTCGACGCTCGTGGGCGTCTGACTAACAGAGGCGGAATGTAGTGCCGAAACACTGCGCTGTAGCACGCTGGCGCATTGAACTGCACTCGGTCATAGAGCTGCGCTGGATGATTGATTTTCGAAGAGTTGTATAGACATAGTTGAAAAGTTTGGTGTCACGTCGATGTCAAATTGTATTGGGTATCGTAATGTTGTGCTGAACTGTCATTCTTGATAAAATATTGTTCGTAAACTATTGACACAATGAGCAGATTTGATTGCTTGTTAGCATACCAGCTACCAATACCGATTTAGAAGGTATTGAACTTCGATCTTTGTTTACGAATTGATTTTTTAAAGCTTTCGTCGCCATTTGTATGCTGAATTTAGAGCTTAGACGTGTACAGCTGGCAGCCCTGTCGATGTTGTGTTTAGTGCATACTAATAGATTAATTAAGTAGTAAGAAAAAACGCTTAACGAGAACATTCAACTCGTGCACTATCGCGAGTCATGACCGTGCCTGCGTTCAAGGTTAGTCGAGACGTTTCCAAATTTTAGATCGCCTAAGTTCTGAGGCGCGGTTCTGTATCTACAGTGTTGCGATTTTTTGACATAACATTAAAATACGAGAGGTGGACTGTCGTATTGTTACTACTATTGTATGGGTGTTTTTATTGCGAACGGTGAGAAGTCAGAAGATAGAATTTCAACTTGTAATCCTTGTTAGTAAGATCGGTACGGTAGCAACGACGATAGAAAGTCAATGATTTTTTTAAAGTCTTTTCATCCGTCCTTACTATAAATAAGTAGCTTCTTATGTTTTCTATGTTAATACCTCATTTATCGTCTCAGATTTTGTGAACTGTCTAAAATAAGAAACTGGTTCGTCTTCTAAACTACTTGTGAAAATAACAGTATAATTAAGTAGCAAAATAATATGGATAACGACCAGTCAAACTCAATTCCATATTTCAGTCGCGACAAATTAATTCATTATTATCTGTGAAAGGGCCATTAAAGTGGACGCGTATATTTGTCGTCGTGTGAATGGGTATCTTTATTCCAATAGAAGTGTCATTTTGTAAAAATAAAAATAATGAAAACGAAATGAGTTTGAAAGAAGAGAACATATGGATTTCAGTGAAACTTAATGTGTGTTATTAACTTTCTGCAATGTTTGTTTTGGGCGTTCTTGAGAATAATTCACATTGATTTGCGGTCAATATTTATTTAATCATTTTAATTTAATTTTTGCCGATACATTAAAAACTGACCAGAGTCTTGACGTATTAAAGTAAGTAGGTACCGTAACTGTATGCTTTAGGTCAGTTGTTAAGCTTTTGTGAAAAAAATAAAACTGGTAGTTCGATGTTCTACTAAATGGATATTTCAGCAAAAAAACGACGCAAATTCGCGACGATTTGGAACATTAAACTTACAAAAACTATTTAATGCTATGTTAAACGAGTAATTGAAGGCGTTTAAACCACAGATAACATCAAAACCCATCTCTAGAATTAAAATACTAATACCACACATCATTTCTTTTTCTTTGTTCCAAAAACATATCTAATTATCTTAATAACTGGGTAGCTGGCAATTAACGTTGTTTTTGGTGCTAAGTCATAACATTACCAAAACGTATGTACCGAACGTAAAATAAATTAAAAAGTTTACTATGTGCATCTTTTGGATACACGTCCATACGTTTGAAGTGCTTTTTATCAGCACTCACAAAAATTAATTTCCTCTGTCACGCCTTATAAATCGTCTTAAATATTGAAATAAATTCAAAGCAAATGGACGCTCTTAAAGTTCAAGCGAACGTTGCGTCTGACCTTGGATGGAGCCCAGAATTTTTGGGGATTAATTTGAATTAAGTAACTAGCTAAGTTACTCCATATCATTATAATATTACGTCGTCTGCTAAGTAATGCTAGAATGAGTTAATTTATGCTCCAACATTTAATTCACAGTAAATACGCTCGCTCATGCCAATGAATGAAAAATTCCGACCATTTATTAAAATTTATTACGTGGTTCAAGTAAATATTGGATTTTAAAAAATTCAAAAATAGAACTGAGTGTTATCTATGATACTGGTCGGTTTCTAGACACGCGTCAAGGATTTCTACATGTGTACAAGTCCTACCGAAGACAAGTATCTCTGTAAGGAAATATCGAAAGTGAATTTTATTTGCGTAAATATATGAAAGTTACAACTTTGGGCACGGCTCATGCGTGCTAATCCACAACGAGAGCGATGTTGACAGAAATATTGATGGCTTCCACGCGTTCTTTGAAAACTAAATGCTTTTGGCGGGAACGTTCCAATTTTAAATGGTTGATAAAATATTTGAATTTTGACTTTATTTTTTTATTAGCTTTTTAAAGTTTGCAAAATGTTCTGCGATGCTGTTGACACTGCTAGATATTTTTTTTCGTTAAATACGGATGTAAAAGATTTTGTGCTTGAGCGTATCAAAATAAATGACAGTTAAAGTGTGTAATAAATCGAATCTAGATAGCAACCAGTTGCTTATCGCTATGCACACGTCAGGTTACTGACACTGCCGTGAAGGTCTACAACTCGGCAACGCCGTGCACCACACAGAATATTCTTCGATATCCTCGAAAAAAAAAAAAGATTAGGTATCCACACATACGAAATATGTAAATACCTAACCAAATTTTTCCACGCGAAATCGCGCATAGTAACAAGACTACAATTCGTGTTGTGACCTCGGGAGCGGTCGTAAACTAAGGTTGGACTTTTAATCCAATTCAGTAATTTGACAATTCAACGAAAAATAATGATACCATTCTAAAACTAACACTGATGGGGTAGTGAACGATTTCGCGTACAGAATGAATGATAAAAATGGTTTAAATTAAATAAAACTTAATAAAATCGTTTTTAGGATGTGGAATATAAGAAAAAGTATAATTTTTAAAAAACAGTTATTTCCTTTTTTATTTTCTTCTGATAGAAACAAAACTAAATATACAAATCATGTAATTTGACTTTTTTTTTACTATAGTCATTTTATTTCCTCTGGCAGCCATAGACAATATATATATCGATATAGTAGAGGAAAGTCACCAAATATGAAATAGTATCCTAATATGGAATTCCTTCATTTCTCTAAGACTATAAGTATGAAACGCAACACTCGACCATCTTCTGTTTCATTCGATCTACTAACTATCGCACTCACACCATCGAGTCAGTTGCGCGAACGCTTCACGTGTGGCAGGCGTGTTTTGTTTTGTTGTCGTGCAGAAATATTTTAAAGGTAAGTAATAAATGAGTATTACCAGCTGTTATGTTTGTATACATAAGTGTTATACTATTTAGTATATCGGTATTATGTTTATTTCACCATTTTGTGATCTTTTATCGTTAAAATATTGTGACTTGAAAAAATATTTAGAAGAGTATGAACTAGTATAAAAATCCAAATATGGACAGTCGTCGGTGTCTAATTATGGAATATTCCATAATTAGGTCTTAATATTTCATATGATAGATACTTGCTATTATTTCTTTAAAAATATATGTAATGTTTGTTTTTAGAATGTCCGGTTCACAATCAAACAAACGAAAAATCTGGGATGAAGAAAAAATGGCACAAGCTATAAAATTCGTCCGGGAAAAGAATATGGGGTATTTGAAAGCGGCACAGCATTTTCAAGTGCCTAGGACAACTTTATTTCGTCTCTGCCAAAAAGATGAACAGTCTCCAGAAGTGGCAGCAGCTACTAAATTAGGACGAAAAACTATCTTGGGGTCCAAACTTGAACGTCACATTATGATTGTCCTGGTCCAGAGTTTGATACTTGGATCTGTGACTTTTGCAAGTAATTATGTAACTTCTTTCATTGATCACAATATGTTATATTCATTTATTTGATCACAAAGATATTAATGTCCATTTTTGTTATTGTTATGTTGATTTATGCTTATATTCCATATATGGGTACCTATTCCATATTTGGTTACTCATTTGTGATATTGTTTTTTGTGTTAGATTTAAATTTGATAAATAATATATTTGATTAAAGGCTGTTAATTACTACATATAAATGTATGACTGATTAGTAAAAACATTAAACTGATTTAATTTATACGAAGTTTTTTTTTATATCCCAAAAACAAAATGGTATTCCATATTTGGTGACTTTCCTCTATACATCGTGGTTTAAGATAAGTTATTAAATTTAAATTACAAAGTTTGCATGTATAAGTACATTATTTTAAGTTCATTCAATTTCATACATTCTTGCACAACCTCACTATCTTTTTTTTTTGTCAAAACCTGGTATCCCTCCACTGTCAAGTTACTGAATAGGATTAAAAGTCCAACCTTAGTATAACGTCGTAGTTTCTGAATCGGCATCGTATTAAAATTCAGTAGGAAACCAGCTGCCTCGGTGACTGCCCTTGACTTAGTACGACGCGCGACGGTACGCGCTAATTGTCGCGCGATAGGGTTGATGACGCGATTCCGAATTCAAATAAAAAAAGAGAAGTGCGAAAATCAACTCAAAGTAGTTTTATTTGGAAAATGTCACGGGATTTTGTTCTTGGACTTATAGATAATTATATCTGATACCTCTAATCTGAATTGAATGTTGACTTTTAGTCAATCTTCAAGTCGGATTAGAGACGATGAAAAGTCAACAAAACATAATGTTTATTATTAAATACTTAATGTAAATTGGGGATACCTAAATTTAGTTAATAAATACAGCAGTGTCTCATAAAATTTGCAACTTATACTTTATACGTTCAAAATTATTCACAGCTGGAGCCGATGCCGATGCCGCGGGGCTGAACAGTGAACACTTTAGTACTTAATTAGTTTAGCTTTTATGCGATAATTTTATACCTCTTATCAGAAAACGATTAGGCACGTCTAAATTCTCGTTAGATTATCTTTGGCAGTTGCATTTTTATTACGGAACTGGCAGCTTCATAAAATTAGACAACCCTGCCATGCGACAGCCGGACGTTTCTCCAACTTTTTTATATAATCACGATTTTTTTTTTCAATTCCGTATAAGAGTAAAAGTGTTATTTCACATTGTGCCTATTGATGCCAGTATTAAATATTCGTTATAAAAAAGCATAACAGATGTTAGGCCGTGTTGACACGATACTCATGTTTTACCGCGAATCGCATTTAGTTCGACAAAAGAGGTAGATTGTGGTTGGCGTCGGTTGAACTGAATATTTATTTACTTTTGTTGTAGCTTTAGTCAGAAATATTTATTGCCAAGTATTAATTAAAACTTAAAAAGGTTGTTGAATATGAATATTTTTATTTTTTTTTAGGTTGGCAATCCACCTAGATTGTTGTATTAAGAGAGAAAAAAAAACTGCAATCGTAACATCGACTACGGACAGGGTGAACGGGTTACCGCTCCAGGTGTATATAAAAAAAATGTAACGGAAGTACGGATAAGACCGATTGCCAATTTGAATGTCTCATCCACAGTCAGTTTTATTTAGGAATGGCAAACATTTGGTAAGGCTCCGGTATTCAGCAGAAGAGAAGTGATTTTCTGATTTTCATGGAAATTCCGCTAAAGCGTTAAAATTTAGTGTACTTGTTACTTGCATGATTTAATTTGCTTGCTGATATTAGTCGAATATCAGTCCAATTACTTCTAGCAAGTCCAGCAGAGTTCCCAGAGATATTGTTCACTTTGATAACATGAACATTATTAATAAATAAGCAACTATGTATAGAGGGTACTGAATTAAAAGACTTCAGTCAGCTATCAATAACATAGTTGGTTACCTCTTTACCTGAAAAAGTAAACAGAAAAATTTAAATAATATTTATTATTTAACCCTTTCGGGCCGAAATTTAAATAATAACGCGTCTAGATGCGTAATTGCTTGCATAACGTTATTTTTAGCATAACTCAATGCGTAGGTGTGTCGTTCTTGTTTTAAATTAATTAGAAAACAAAACGAAGTAAGTAGGCACTTTAAACAGTATTTTTTATTTTTGAATTATCTTAAACACAATTCTTTTTAAGCTTCACGATAAAAAAAACATATTTAGTGTAAAAAAGAATTAAATATCGAACCACATCCGGTATCACACATCGACCGATGTACACTGGCCTTAACAAAATTAAAATATTCTGTCACGCCATATTTTTTTACATTTTATAGCATATAGGTATGGTAATGGATTCCGCAAATCTAATTGTGCATTTAAAATCGATCATTCGCGTGTCTGGGGTTTGCGTAATCGTCAATAAAAAAAGTTAATTCCCCGATGAGTTGCCAAATAGCAATCGAGAGATTTAAATCGATCCATTCATACTCGTTTAGAATAATCGGAAATGCTATTCAATTCGTAATAGGGATGTCTCTGCAATTTATCGACGTGGGAATAACTTTTGTAGTACTTGTATGGTATTTTAGATTGAAATATAGAGAGCGTTATATTAAACAGGGTTACTTTAAATTGACTAGCTAAACTCCACCGAAGCGATAAACAAAAGAATAAAAAGATTTGATATTTTTTGGGAGGTTAACGACCGCTGTTAGTGTTATCACTTGAGAAAAACTGTTTTATTATATATTTTAGGTATACTGTGTTTAAAAATCGATATCCATCATGTCTGTGAAGTTTAGCTATCCAATTGAAAACAACACTGTTCCTATAGTTTATTAATAATTTTTAAATGATCATCTTGCAGAATTGATTATGCCTAGTAGCTGGTTTGAAGTTTTTTAGGTGAAATACTGAAATAAACAAAAGATTTGGAGGTTACTGTCAACTATGAATGTTATCGTCAACATTGAATAACCAAGTTTATTTATGTTCTTTTATTTGATTAATTCTTCTATTCCTTTCACTAACACACATACTTCGTAAAAAGTTAGGAATAACAAGCTTCTAAAACACATGAGAATTAAAAAGAAAACAAAACTAGCAAAAACAGAAATGATTTAGGTGCGACTTTATCCGTTATCTTCATCTAAAACCTCAGTGTTGTCCCACTAAACAAGTTTTCTAAAATTTAAATAAAAATAACTCATAAAATAAATTCACAACTGCTCCAGAAAGAACAATAAAGCAATAATTTATAACATTCCGCAAGTCTACTCTTTTTATATAGAACTTTAAACATGTTCCGAAATTGCAACGTTAAGGCTGTCGCAGACAACCGCGTTGCAACTCATAACAATTTCAATGAGAACTTTTCTACCAGAATCGCGTAGCAAGAATCGTGTTGAGTCGTGCTTGTCTGCGGGAGCCTTTAATAACAAAACAAAACGCCTCAGCGATAACAATATGGCCGCACAAAAACACTCCTCACGTATGCTCATTTCAAAACGATCTACATTTTAGTTTTTATCGATGTCAGTGCTTTTTATCGCGTCGTGATGCCATTAAATGGCTATCATTGATGCGAGGTACGGGCGGCTTTTTGTGCCTTTGCCTCCTAAAAAAGTTAGAGAAAAACATATAGACAACCATAGACACTGATGTTTGACGTTTGGTTCGCGCCAAAACTTGAGCGGGGCGTTGGCACTGCGATTGTAAGAGGTTGTTGCTCATTGGAGCCTACGCTTCGGAGAACTGTAGGTCACGCGACGGCACCCCTTTTATATCAAGGATTGAAAATTCCGAACCATGTTATTAGGTTTCTATAAATAGCCTTTATTTATTTACTATTGGTTTTGTTGACGTTCGACGTTGTGTAGGTATTTTTGTTGTTTATTGCCTTCTTAGAAATTTATCTTCGTGAAAAAGTTTATTCTTCAGAGACTTCGAGGCCAAAGTTAAACATGAAATATGTTTAGCCTTTTAAATGAATCCATATTGGCTCACCTAAAGTTCTTTATCCGAAATTGTTCTTCCTAATTATTTGTAATTCAAATGATCACTCTTCCTAAAATTTTTCATCCTAAAGTTTTCATTCATACTATTTGTAGTGCTACCGGTGATGTTCATAACACTCATGTTTCCGAAAATTGTAATGAATAATATCATTAATGTAAATATTATTTAAACTCCTACTGTTTTTTATCATAACGCTTTTATCCCTCAACATAATTACCATAATATTTTCACTTATACTCAGAAAGAAACATTTACCAAGTGTAATAAAAAATATATGTTTTTTATTTTTTTGTAGTGTTAGGTTTTTAAGAATTTCAGTATTTAATTTGATATAAAAGTTGTTTTTGTGGTAATATTTGAACACATACTTGACCGGAAGCAATAGAAAATAACGTTTAAAATATTATGGGTGTTAGGTTTTTAAGAATTTCAGTATTTAATTTGATTTAAAAGTTGTTTTTCAGGCGACGTTTGAACACGTGCTTGACCGGAAGTAATGTTAAAAAAAGAAACGTTTAAAATATTATGGATGGGGAGATGTTCGGGGGGATTGGGGACTGGCATTCTGATTTCAGCTCTTGTCGAGTTTGGGCATAACCCTTGAGTGCTTCTTAAGTGTGCTTAACGAATTTATTGTACTGTGGATAGTGAATAAATATTGATTATTAAGAAATAAACGAGTTAATAATTTTTAAAGTGAGTATTATTGTTCCTGTTGTGATGTTCCCGCAATGTGCAGTGTGAGTTTATTTGCCTACTTTTACTTTATTCGATCTAGGTCTTTAATGTTAAAGTTAATCCAACAATTCAGAAGTGACACATACCCACGTGCTTGTCTGGTTTGAATTTAATTTTTCATATTCATATAATAGTTAAGTTAAAATATAATAGTAAGGTAAAATATAATAGATATCTCTGCTAATACAATCCTACATAGCCCTGATGTACCTTGGGTAGGGTGGAAATATTCTAATATAGCTTTGATACATTGTTTTCTCGAGTTCGTGTTTATATTTTTGAATAAATACATAGGTGCCCTTGTGTGTGAGTTGCAGAAAAGTGCCGCGTGATGGTAGCTCATTGCCAGGGCCGGACTGGGGCTTTAAATCGGTCCGGGCATTTCACAGCCAACCGGCCCTCTACCATACGTAAAAGAAAACTTACCAACCTAAATTTTAGGTATTTATTGAATGAATGATCTTCAAGCAGTTCGCTGCTTTCGGCTAATTTGTCTATAATGTCATCGGAATCTTATTTCATTTAAAGATTTGATGACTTTTCCACAGCCATTAATATGAAAGACTTTAAACAGAGGACATAGTGCTCCTCATGCGATTTGATATAATTTTTTATTTATATTTTTTTAGGTCGAAAAAGATCTTTCTCCTACAACTTGACTAATTGACAAATTAAGCAGAAACTTATTAGCTAGTGCAAGTAAATTATATGCATTAGTAAATAAATTATGTCAGTACCAAATCTTGAAGCGGCAAACTGCGCAATTTTTGCATTGATGGGAAGTCTCACATATAATGAATCTTTCTTTTTCGTGTCCTAAAACAATTTCATCCTTTTCTTCGCTTTCGTCATCCACGATTTTTTTGAATGTTTTGTATGGTTCGAGGTCAATAGATTTAATGCTATCTTAATGTAAAACTAAAATTTTCAGTTCAGTTCGTAAATTTTCACCAGTAGAGGTTTTATTAAACTTCAGTAAATGTTTGCTTAATTCATCTAATTCTCCTCTTTTAAATTTATTTTCACGAATGTTTGAGATTTTTTTTTGGGTCCAGATATGAAAAATCAGCGCACAATTGTCCATTTGCGAGAAAACGCTAATCCATGCTTTCAGTAACTGTGTCAAAGAAAATTTTATAAACATGTACTTTATATGCATTAACTGCGTCAGAGATAACTTCATCCTGTGCGATATCGTCTGGCATTAACTTCTTTTTTCTTAGCCTTTTTTCGGGAATTTTTGTTTGAACTTCCATATTGAACGTCTACAAATTTATTTAACTGTGTATTGGTCCAAGAATTAAAATCATCTGTAACTTCTTTCACGGTATGAAAATCTCTAACCATTTTTTTCAATTCCAAACAGGTTTGTGATACCATATTATAGTCTAGTCAACAAGTTCAAAAACGTGAAAAATAAAGATAAAGGTCCTAAAAATATGAGCGATGGCTCATTCGATTCGGAATCACCGCTAGAAAATTTTTTTGAAGGATTTTGGTGCAGGTAAAAAATTGCAACTGTTATTAACAAAATAAGATGATAAAAAAAAATGATTTTTAGTTTTTTGTTAATAACTCGAAAAATATTAACTTTTAAGCAATTTTGAAAAAAGCTCGTTAAAGAGGAAGAAATTTCCGATAAAAAAAATCCTACTTTCGGAACTCTATCTCCATTATTTATAATTTTAATTTGACCTTGAAAATAGGGCTCCGCGCGGCTGTTACAGCATGCGCGCGCCGCCCCTAAAGAGAGTTCAACAATAAAAATATTTTTTTTATAACATAAAATGTGATTTTAATAATTTGAAAAAATTCTAGTATCTTCTTAATACATGAAAGAATCGAGCCCTGGAGAAAAAAAGTTTAACCACCATTTTTCAAAAAGTTATTCAATTGTTAACTAAAAAAATTTTTCCCAATCTCCATTGGCATAAACAATGGGATGAAAGGTATAAATATTTGGCCTATAAATTTTGAACTTTTTTTTAAATGTGAAAACAGGCATAGCAAAATATTAATTGAAAAAAAAAAATTTTAGATTTTTAATTTTTCAATAGTTAGCTGAATCAGCCTTTGTGAACGAATCAAAAATCTTATTAAGGCCACATCTTTTGACCACCATCTTGTGGCTTCGAAATTGAAAGGACTGAAGAAAAACAAAATTTATCAGAGCAACCTTGATGGAGATTTTATTATATTGAATTAAATCATCAGCCTATAGCAGTCCACTGCTGGACATAGGCCTCTCCAATAGCACGTCATTGAGCTTAATTCTCGGCAACTTTCATCCAGCTGCTACCAGCCTACCTGCGAAGATCGTCGCTCCACTTAGCCTGAGCCTTCCTACCTTACGTTTGCCGATTCGCGGTCTCCATTCAAGAACACGTCTACCCGTGGTTCTACGGCTAATGTGGCCGGCCCATTGCCACTTCAGCTTGCTAATCCTATGAGCTATGTCGATAACTTTGGTTCTCTGCCGGATCACCTTATTCTGGATGCTATCCCTCAGCGATACTCCAAGCATAGCTCGTTCCAGAGCTCGCTAAGCGACTTTAAATTTATGGACCCGTACCGTAAGTGTCCGCGTTTCGGCGCCGTAGGATATAACAGGCAGGACGCACTAGTTAAAAACTTTAGTCTTTAGGCTCTGCGGAATACGCGACGAGAAGACTCCAGGAAGCTTCCCAAATGCTGTCCAGCCCAGCTGAATTCTCCTGTTAGCCTCCTTCTCAAGGTTCTTCTTAGAAAACTGCAGAGTTTACCCGAGGTAAACGTATTCTCGAACAACCTTGAGGGCACCGCCATTGACAGCAATCGGTCCCGAAGTGGCGTGATCATTGAACATAACCTTTGTCTTGTCCAAGTTCATCTGGAGACCATTGCGTACAGAAGAATCAACTAGGCCGTCCAGAATCTGCTGCAAGTCCTGCAGCAATTTAGCCAGTATGACGATGTCGTCTGCAAATCTTAAATGTGAGAAGTACTCGCCGTTGATGTTAATACTACGTCCACTCCAGATCAGCGTCTTGAACACATCCTCCAATGCGTTAGTGAACAATTTTGGGAAGATTACGTCCCCTTGTCTCACTCCTCGGCGCAGGGCAATGTGTTTTGTTTGCCGGTCCTGAGTTTGGACGGTCATTAAGGCGTTTTCATAAAGACATCTCAGCACTTGGATGTATCGCCAGTCGACTTGGCATCACTGCAAAGACTCCAGAACAGACCAGGTACCTCGATAGAGTCAAAAACCTTCTCATAGTCCACAAACGCAAGACACAGCTGCCGACTATACTCCTCGGACTTCTGTATAATCTGCCGCACTGTGAAAATGTGGTATATGGTGCTATACCCTCCTTGCTTCTGGAGTTGTCCCAAAGAACAAGACAGAGTTGAAGAGCTCCCGAAACTCTTTCAGTACAGGACTTCTTCCCGCTTTCAGGAGCTCGGTCGTAATCTCGTCCTCACCAGGGGCTTATCCATTTTTAAGCTGTTTTAGAGCCGCCTCGATTTCGTCTTGGCTGACTTCTGGCAGGTCTTCTGTGAAGTGGTGGGTTAAAGTGGCTCTAGAATCCTCATTTTCGAGATCAGGTCGAGATGCTTGCGATGCGTACAACTGGCCGTAGAAATTTCCAGGTTCAATCTCCAGGTTCGAAACGAAGATATCTCCACTAGATTTAGTCAATTTCGTCATGTGGCTCCACCCAACTGATTGGATGGACACTTTCGACCCCCGATTTTGCTTAATCGCTTCCTCTATGAAGCGTGTAGAGCGTCGGAGGTTGCGTCGAACCAATGATCTAATCTTATTGTTGAGTGCCCCATGTTCTGACAAAGTGACAGGTGGGTTTTCATGACGTTTCGTGATAAGCTCCAGAGACTCTTTCGCAAGTTTGGACTTCTTGCCCGTATCCCGCAATTTGTCGATGTCGTTTGTGGTTTCCACGGCAGGAAATTGGTTCTCCAAATCTAAACGGAACACTTCAGATCCTATCATAGATTGGAGCATACTTGGATGGAGCCTAGACTTCATCAAACGAGCTTGAAATTTGTATTCAGAGAGCCTCGAACAAGTCTGTGATCACTGCCGGTAAATTTAGGTTGATCACCGAGACATCTCTAAATGTATACTTCCTATCCGTTATGATGAAGTCCACCTCATTCTTTGTCATAGTGTCAGGGCTTCAAGAAGAAATTAATTAAAAAAAGTCCCTCCTCCTCAAGGAAGTTGACAATAATTTACTCCCTATGATTAAAAAGAGAGTGTCTACGCGCAACGGAACGCAACCTACGGAATCGAAGATTCGAGGCGCTCACCCGCGCTCCCCTCACACCGCCCGCCCCCGGTCGTCGCCTGCCAGCCGCACGCGCCTGGCCACAGCTCACGTCCCGCGGCTCTCGACCACTTGCCCTCGCGCGCCCGAGCGACACATACGCGCTATAATTAACGTCACCGTCGTCGTAGGAAACAGATTGTAAATTCTATTGTATTGTAGTAAACCAGTTATTTATACAGTCCACTTCAGTATTATTCCGCAAGGATTCATCCCCAACTAGAGAGAAGTAAGAAGTTTTGATTAGAAACTGAACTTTTATTGCACTAAGGTTTAGTTTAGGTCATATGTTCGTTTATAAAATTTAATTATATTAAAGGGAACATGGAAAATCATTTTAATACTATTGGTATAGCCAGCAGCCCGACCGGCCCACTTGGCCTCCGGCCCATCGGGCATTTGCCCGATTTGCCCGTATGGCCAATCCGGACCTGCTCATTGCAGTGTCGACTATCAACACCTGAATGACGCCGATCGAGCCTGAACAGAGCCTCGCCCCATAGTCGCGCTCGGCAGGAGACCTGCGATGATCGCAGCTGAAGCTGGATGCGGAGTGCAAGCTGGAACGAGAGCTCGTTCGCATGCGTGTGCCCGAGGAAGAAGTGCACAAGCGGCGTAGCCTGTCGCAACGTGCCGGTCCCGGAAGGCTGAGCACGAGAGGTGATCACCGGCCGTGTGCAGCGATCGTCAGGCCGGCTCCAACGGTGCATAGCAGGCATCATGATGAAAACAAAATTGGCAGCCATGGCCAACATGTGTCCGGAGGAAGCCAAAGGTGGCAAGAAGGATCTTCAAAATGTCGTTTAAATGATTTGTTCACGTTCACTCAACGCGATTTGGGCACACTTTTCTCTGCGTTAGGTGATGTAAATATCGCAAGATGGTCGTCTGAATAGCTCGAATGTTAATTTGCATCTGTATGCTATTATTTTACACATCAGCTCTTTTAAAACTATATAACCCCATTTTTTTTCAACTTATTTATAGTAATATAGCAATGTGTTGCAATTACTCGAATCTATGACAATGTGAATGCAACCAAGCAATAGTCAGAACGTTTTATTTATCTTAAAACCAAATTGCTTTTCTGTTTTGTTTGTGGAAAGAAATGAAAATAAATCAAGTATTATGCCATACAATTTCACAGCCGTAATGACAATTCGAGACTTATTGAAGTTAGCTTATAGGTCTAACTTTCATATGCGGAATTAATATTATCGTCTATGATTCTTGCATTTTAGTAAATATTTTTATAGGCCACAAGATTTCTTAATAAGTAGCGAATCACAAATAATATTAGTTTAATAGTTAAAATTTATTCGCTTTTAATAGCAACTCACTTATTATCACTAAGCATTTACTCTGCTTTTAGCCGAGAAATAGAAATGATGTTTTCATTTTACGGCTTCTAGAATCACTATTGCAGATAGTTCAGGGGTCCTTAGCGCAAAATTTTAATCATTGTTATTAGAACAAAATACTGCCATCCATACTCCAGAATAATGTACAGTAATTTAGGTCTAGAAATTATCTGTAGGTTCAGACAGGCTTCTATTTTTTCCTCGTGTAATTCAGTACCTAGTTACCACTAGGATCAATATTCTCTGTGATTTAAGGTAAATAAAATGCAAAGATTTAATGTAATGTAATACTAACCAAGTATAAACAAGTTCTCGAATTTCATAATCAGTAGAAACGTGAATATTTACAACAGAACCCGCGCTTATAATATTTGATCACTCGTCGTCTGTTAAGTGTTTAAATAATGTATACATATTATTTACTTATTGAACTAGATATGTTGATAGAGCCAAAAAGCGTGGAATGAAAAAAAAAGTGAACAATTCATTGTATTGTCTGCGAGAAGGAAGGGTTCGCAGGCAATGCAGTGCAATGAATGATGTGATTTGTGAAAAGGAAGGGTTCACAATCACTGCTTTACCTTGAATGTGCTATTAGTGAGAATGATGGGTTCACGATAGCACATGATAGGAGATACGAGTATTGTCTGCGAGAAGGCAGGGTTCGCAGACAATGCTTACAATTTTTAAGATAAGATTTCTTTATTTGTGTAAACGTTGTATACATTTAAGAGCATACAAGATTTTTATTTATATTTATTTATTTACCCACACATACAACAGTCAAGTTCAGTCAAGGTCAGTCAGTTAAGTTCAGTCTTGTTTAGCCGTAAGTATCGGCGTACAAATATTTCCATAACATTAAAAGAGCTAACAACACAAAAATCAAAAGGAATTACATAAAATGGACATGATAAAGTTTATAAATTAGACATTATTTTAATGTTTTAATGTTAAAATATTACATTCAAACATATTCATTATTAGTGTCAGGAGATTGATAAAATTATTCAGTCATTAAAAACTAAAAAAAAAACGGAAACACTGTAATACACTTTTTTTTCCAAAAGAAACATTTTCAATGGATGTTTGAATGCTTTACTATTTAGCTCTTCATGTTCATTTATTTAATTTTTGTCACAGGTACACTCACAGATACAGACCGGACACGGATACACTTCTTATAATTAGCATTTTAGTATCACTGAAACATACCCATGGGATATACAATATTTGTCTGTTAGTCAATGTTATATAATTGGTTATGTTAAATATAATTAACAATAATACAGATACTCTCTCAATTGTTGCTGGTTATTATCCATTGCTTTGGCTGTTTTAGGCAACTTCATTTTACATTCATTATTATATTTAAAGTGTCAAATTTTAGTCGACCTCATATTACAGTTATTCATATAGATAATTATTACAGTCATGCAATTTACATTAGATAATTAAAAATATATATAAGTTTAGCATGTCAAATTTTAGTCAATCTCATACTATATTAATTGTCTACATAGTGTAAAACAAAGTCACTTTCCTCTGTCTGTCCCTAGGTATGCTTAGATCTTTAAAACTACGCAAGGGATTTTGATGCGGTTTTCTTAATAGATAGTGATTCAAGAGGAAGGTTCATATGTATAATTTGCGGGCGAAGCCGCTGGCAAAAGCTAGTTAGATATAATTATTACGGTCATCTAATTTACAATAAATGAGTCAAAACAATTTTATTCAGTAATTCGGTCATTCAGAAATTCGTTAATTAAATATTACGTTTTATATATGAGAAATTCTTTTAGCTTTAATTTCAATATATTTGTCGATGATATATTCTTAACACAGTTTGGGAGTTTTTTTTATAGATTTTAATTCCAATACCAAATGCACTCGATTTAGATGTACCTAATTGTTCTACATTTATATACAATACCTTTAAGTTCAGTTTATTTTTATCTCTCATTTCTCAACATTTCATTGTTACTTATATCGCGTTTTATCATCATTCCAACGTTTTGGCAATATGTTAAAAATAGTTGGCGCCATGTAGATGATACTCATGTGTGCCGTTTTTGGATAGACTCGAAGAATGGTCATGTCCCGTCTGTTACGCGGTACAATTTCCTGTAGACGTGGAAACAAATTGGTGCTTGTTCTAACAAACATTGCGGTTTCGGGGATATACATACAAGGAAGAGTTAATATCTTGTACCTTTTAAAATATGGTTTATATGTATCGACCGTTCTTGGCCCAAAGATACATTTAATGCATCTCTTTTGGGGCCTTAAATGCCAACTCAATGTCGGTAGAATTTCCCTAAAATATGATGTCGTATCTTAAGGGAGTCGCAACTATACCATGGTAGGTCGGAATCACGGTATCTACATTCACAACTGCAGCTAGAGTGCAATGCAAATGCAGAACTACAATTTTTGTGCAGAAGTTCTCGATTTGTGATTTCCAGTCAAGTCTTTTGTCAATTATTAGTCCAAGTAATTTAGTAGTATTTACGATTTCAAAAATTTTATTATTTATAATTACGTCCATATTTTCTGTAGTCTGTCGTTGGCTAAAAGTATGATTTTAGTTTTATTTAAAAAAATCTTTAAATTTTTATTATTTAACCATTGTGTGTATTGTGAATGTCAAGTTTATATTGGATCATGTTATTGCTATTACTAGAAATTGTCACCGTGCTATCATCTGCAAATAGTCATAGGGTGTAAAACTGATTTTGACAAGTCATTAATGCAAAAAGTGGAGGTTCCAATACAATACCTTGTGGCACACCAAAAGTAGTCTGACTGAGTAGTATTTATATTAATTCTAGTGATTTCTGTCTTTTGCGTTCTATTGTCTTCATAGGATTTAATTAGATTAAGAACATTACCTCTTTTATCATATGTGTCAAGTTTTTTTTTAATTAAAATGACATGGTTTACGTAGTCAAATGCTTGAGTCATATCACAGAAGATAGCACATACAGGTGTTTGGTCCATTTCTATCAATACAGTGTATAAAAGGTCGTAGATCGCCATATTTATAGTCTTATTTGCGCGAAATCTATTTTGCTCATTACATAATCTTTTCTTTTTCAATGTAACCATTTAGTTCATTTGAATGAATTTTTCAAATATTTTTGAAAAGATAGAAGATAGAAGAGAACCAGAGAAATAGGTCTATAGAATTCTGTTTATGTTTGTGATGTTGGATTGTTTGTTTGTGATGTTGGAAAATGATTATTTAATGATATGTGATTCGTAAGAAAGAAGGGTTTACGATCACTGATTGACCTAGAATGTGCTATTTGTGAGAAGGATGGGTTCACAGTAACACATGATAGGAGAGACGTGTATTGTCTGCGAGAAGGAAGGGTTCGCAGACAATGCATTTAATTTTAAATATTGGATAGTGAAAAGTTGACCTAGAATGTGCTATTTGTGAGAAGGATGGGTTCACAGTAGCACATGATAGGAGATACGTGTATTGTCTGCGAGAAGGAAGGGTTCGCAGGCAATGCAGTGCAACGAATGATGATGTGATTCGTGAGAATGAAGGGTTCACGATCACTGCTTGACCTTGAATGTGCTATTAGTGAGAATGAAGGGTTCACGATAGCACATGATAGGAGAGACGTGTATTGTCTGCGAGAAGGAAGGGTTCGCAGACAATGCATTTAATGTTAAATATTGGATAGTGAAAAGGCTCACAAAATAAGATTTTCTTCAAATTAATGTTATTTTTGATTTTTTTTGTTCTTTAGATTTTATTGCGATTTGTTTAATTGTATTGAGATATTGTAATTTTATTGAGATTATATAAAATGAAGGAGTGGAGTCAGAGTGTCGTACTAGCCGAATGTTAGGTTACAATTCACAGCCATGACGGGTCATTGTGACTGCGTGCATGAGGACATGCACGGGGTCAGGATGGCCGAATGTTAGGTTTTTAAGAATTTCAGTATTTCATTTGATATAAAAGTTGTTTTTGTGGTAATATTTGAACACATACTTGACCGGAAGCAACCGTGTGGTGCCGGCCGTAAAGAATAACACCACCCCATTTCTTCCCGTGGGTGTCGTAAAAGGCGACTAAGGGACTTACAAGAGAATGGGCAGCAGCGTTCTCTATGCATTTTACCACCATACTGCGATCGCCAATCCGCCTGCCAAGCGTGGCGATTATGGCAAAGCCCCCCGAATTGGGGGAGGCCTAAGTCCAGCAGTGGACGTCTTGCGGCTGAAATGATGATGATGACTTTACCCACATGTTGGGTATCGATATCGAAAACTTAGGAACAAAAAAGCAAAAAAACAGCTTCTGATAAAATAAAATAAATAAATATTAAATTTATTGTACACAGAAAAACACTTAAAGTTAGACATAAACTAAACATGATGGCCGAAGGTCAATGACCATTATCGATCAGCATTTTTTAAAATTAAGTTACGATATTTTTACGTATGACCAAAATCTATTAGGTACGTAACAGTCGTTTTATCAGTGTCATCAAAAGTTTTTTCAATGATCATCATTGGGTGATCATTGAAAAACTTTTAGAGCTCAGTTTTTCTACGAGCATCCAACATCCGCTAGATATGTTGGTCTTTGTTCTGAACATCTAAATAACTAAGTAGTGAAATAATATCATGGATACATCTTACGGTTCACGAAACAGATTAAAAGAGATTAATATAATTTAACAGTTTCAATAAAAAAAATATTATAATTACGCACGGTGTTTTAACGCTATTAAATAAATTACCACACTTTTTGTTGAATTTCACATAAATCTTACTTACGCACTTTACGATTATTTCAAACGTCTGTTTTTTGCAAACTTTTGTTTATCTAAATTAAAATGGCTTCTATCTTTATTAATTCTTATCTTTATTTCGTTATGTTAATATTTTAGCCTAAAACTAATCCGATTTACTAGGTATAACACTAAAAGAGTTTTACCGAAAGGAATGGCCAGCACTAGCAAAAGACAGAATCTGTGGAAAAGGGAGACGGAGATCTTAGCCATCCAGTGTGTCAATACAGGCTAGTTAGATTAGAACACTAAAATAGATTCGAGAAATGATAGTAGTCACCGCCAAGTCGCATTTCCGAATCTAGCACACGCCATGACAATGCCCAAAAAAAGTGCAAATGAGAACGAATCATTTATGTTTTTCCCAGAACAAATAATCGCGAGTCATTGAAATTTGCGCAGAAATTACTTAATCAGTCTGTTAAGACGGTTTTAATATTTTTTCCACGCGTGCTTACAACCGAGCGATCGCTTTTTGTCATTTTATTTGGGGTCTATGAACTTGGTTTCTCAACCTGTCGGGACTTGTAGATTCGTGGGAGCTTGCTAGACTGACAGAAGTGGACAGGGCCGGATCCAGGTAGCCAACGGTGGGCTGCGAATAGAGTCGCTTGCAGTCGGGTGCCACTTAAAAGAAATACTTTAACGGGAAGATGTCTATATATTCTATGCTTATTACTAATGAAAAACTACTTTTAATTTCCAGGTGGTGACCTAGAAGTTATCAAGCAGTTGTTTCCAAAAGTTTAGTGTAATTTCACTTGAAGGACCACAGGCCAGAAGTCAGTAACGTAACCTACTCAAAGTAAGAAGAATGAATATTTGAATGTATTTGTATTTGTGTGTATTTTTGAATGTTTATTTGTATATTTTAGCTTTATGTATTTATTTAAATATTACAAAGCTGAAGAGTTTGTTTGTTTGTTTGATTGAACGCGCTAATCTCAGGAATTACTGGTCCGAATTGAAAAATTATTTTTGTGTTGGGTAGCCTATTTATCGAGGGAGGCTATATAACATCACGCTACAACTAAGAGGAGCGGAGCAGTAATGAAACATATTGCAAAAACGGGGAAAATTTATTCCTTTTGAGAGTTTCCGTTGCGTGCGCTGCGTAAACGGTTAAAGTAATGCAAAAATCATGTATGATGGAATTGTTCTTTTTAAAAAGTTCTAAAAAAAAGTCCGCGAGAGCATATGCCTATCTTTTAAGGTTGACTCACTATAACTCAAAAGGAGCGAGCAGCAACGAAAAATGGACGAAAACTAGCAGGCAAATCGATGCGACGGGAAGGGTCAGGGGAGCAAAAATTTGACGCGGACGAAGTCGCGGGCAGAAGCTAGTTTAAGTATATGTTAATTTCTTGCATTATATATGTATAAGTATATTTTAGGTTAAGACTTCACATATTCATATCTTCTCTTCTTGTTTTCACACACTATTGACTACATTTCTTTTTCATTTCTCTTTTCGCAGGTCTGCTGGAAGAAATTTCTTAAGAAATAAGCAGTACCTTTGTACTCAATTGTTTTAATATGTCTTATCACTCTGATTTTTTATTGTGTGTATATAAATAATAAAATAAATAAATAAGAATTTTGGACAGCATAGCATAGCTAGCCTATAATGTTCCCACTGCTGAGACACAGGCCTATCTTTGTGACAGGGAGCGGGCCATCATCCAACTCGCGGGTCTAGCGTGGGTTGGTCACTACGCGATCGTACGTTTGAACAACACCATCGCCGAATGTACCCATCCCCGGCCTAGTCCGCCTCTGTAATATCAGCCTGCATTACAATATCAGTATCTGGTATCTGTCGGCACTTTGATACCGGCGTGGTATCGACAATTTTGACGTTCACTGATTGAGAGGCGTTGAATGGACGTGAAATCATTTATTACCACGCATTTGTGCTACGAAGGCTGACAGCTTATTTAACAAAAACATGACAGTGACGTCATGGGATGCAGGGATTGTAGCTAAGTAATAAAAGCCACATGGGTGCATCGATCAGGTTAAGCTACGCTTGCCGCGGTTGGTCAATGGATGGGTGACCATTTTTGCATACTAAGACCAGACCCGTCCGTGCCGTCTAAAGCTGTTGGACTCGGCTGTCATTTTTGGACCTTGACAGTCGTTAAGTCTGACAACCAGTTTTATCAAGAGGTATCGTGTTACCCAGTAACTGGGTTGTGGAGGTCAGATAGGCAGTCGCTCCATGTACAATACTGGTATTCAGCTGCATCTGGTTAGACTGGAAGCCAACCGCGACATGTTGGGAAAAGGCAGGCAGAGCAACATCTAAAGGTGATACAGTGCGTCGGGAGTCGATTGCGGACTCCCGACCACCGTAGGCGCGAGCTTGCGGGTGGCGAGCAATGGGTAGCTCGCCGCCCGGTAAGGACCAGGCTCGGGTCGACGGCGCGCAGTGTTCCACGCGCGCCTCAAAGAGATGTCAGCAGCAGTGTAGGGGTCTACTAGGACCGATGCCTGCCGGGGTCGCGTGATTGTTCGAAAGAGATACCGTGACCCTGGCACATGGGCAACTGATGGAACACGGGTGGGTTTTAGTCAGTAAAAGTCTGACACGCCCTCCCGCTCCGCCCAGAGCGGGAGAAGTCATTTGATGATTTCCCATCCTGAAAAAAAAAAAAAAAAAAAAAAAAAAAAAGGTGATACAGTGACGTCATAGATGGGTAAGCTTACTGGGTACTCAGAAAACTGCATCCTATTATGTATTTGCTGGTGTGTTGACCTCAGTAACGTTTACCATATTCATGCATTTCAAATGTGTGTTGTAACATGTTTATTATGCCTATTATAATTTGTAAGTGCTGACTGCTGACTCAATGAGTCAACTGTGCACACTTATGCAGATAACTAACACCATTTGCAAAAATAATAGCATTCAGGTACAGTCACCAAAAGAAATAAGTAACCAGGGTCGTCGGATATAACTGAAGTTTATTTAAAAACCGTAGGATATTTTCAAATTAATTTTAAATAGAAAAATAAACTGTTTGTTTCCTATTAATTAAAATAAATTTCATTTAAAAATATTCTTCGGTTTCTTACTAAAACTCAAATACATCCGAAGACCCTGGTAATTAATCTGTTTTGGTGACTGTACCTATTTCTTCATTTGCGAAACTATAGACCTAGAAATCCCGCTGAGCTTACGGATAAGGAAAATAATCGGAAACGAGTCTTTAATTAGTATAAACAGGTATAAAACCATTCACGTCTTACGTCCGATTCCTGCGGGTCTCGGTGGTTCGATTCCCAGGTCGGGCAGAGTGTTATTGGGTCTCCATCAGGAATTCAGTAGTCTTTTGTGCCCAATTGATGCCAATAAGCTCGCTCCCTATTACTTATATGGGACTTAAACATAACTGGCGATATGTGGGTAGGTACTATAGGTACACCTCTGCCTAACCCTTTGTGGAATACATACGTAATGTTGTGTATAAAACTATATTTTACAAACATGAGAAAGACAAAGAAATAAATTGAGCAATTTCACTAACCCCACCATCACAACGCGACTGACGGTTCAAGTAATTCAAAGAATGCGAAGTAGTTCCGGTGCAAAAAAAAAAACATTAAAAAGGTTAAAATATTGATGTCAAATGACCTACCATAATACGTACTGGCTTATTATACTTGCCAAGTCGGGTTAAAGATGGGGAAACAAAGGAAAAAAAAGAAAAAGGCGGGAAAACGGCAGGTGTGCGCGCGAGACATACAGGCTGATGCAGAATTGAAAATAGTTGCGATGAATGAATTGAAAATTGTCAAATGGCTGAAATTGATGCAAGATTTTCAGCCATTTGACAATTTAATGGTTTGTTTAATCAATTGATTGGTTGCCATTTGTAATTCATTATAGGCTAGCGATCCGCTTCTGCTTCGTAAGGTATTTGCGTCTTGACAAAATATTGAGATTTATTTAAATTACATGTAAGTTTAATATGAATATTTCGTACCAGGCTTGTTGCTAGTGCAGGTTCTTGGTGTATCAGTGGATGCTGACGATGATATAATAAATTACCTAAATAAAACACATCATTTTACTATAAAACTATTCGCAAATGTGATACATTATTTTGAATAAAAAAAAGAATCATCAAAATCGGTTCACCCAGTCGCAAGTTATGAGGTAACAAACATAAAAAAAAAAAATAAAAAAAAAAAAAAAACAGTCGAATTGATAACCTCCTCCTTTTTTTGAAGTCGGTTAAAAAGACAAGTTATTATTTAAATTATTCTTTGTTAACAAAATAAAATTACAAACAAACATTTTGTTTTCATAGAAGAAGGAGGTAAACACTATCTAGTATTTTTTTAAGATTTTGTTTATATGTATGAATAAATCATCACGTACTTCACCATTGCCTTGCCAATAATAATAAATATTATGAAAAGAAAAAGATTATAGACTTCAATTAATATTGGAATATAATTAATGATAAGTTATTTACATACATATCAGCATTAAAAATCAGCATCGATTGCTGATGCTCATAATCGCAACAATTCCATACATCTTGTTTCCATACACATAATAAATCTTCCGGAATAAATTCTCTAAATTATGGC
Source organism: Aporophyla lueneburgensis (assembly GCA_932294355.1). Taxonomy (NCBI): domain Eukaryota; kingdom Metazoa; phylum Arthropoda; class Insecta; order Lepidoptera; family Noctuidae; genus Aporophyla; species Aporophyla lueneburgensis. The sequence goes on from OW028753.1 coordinate 25,711,211, forward strand.
GAAAAATTATAACAAAATCCTTTGGGAAGTTTAGAAGAATAACGCGGTCAGACAGACACGAAAAACGAATAGAAGTTCGGATAATATAACCGAGATGAAAAATAGACTAACGATTAATGATACCATTTAACATTTAATGGACTGTAATTAAACATTGATTCATTGAACAAGTGTAAAAAAATTAATGACTTGTTTGAATATAGCGCTAAGTAATTGGAGGTCTCCACAATTAATAACAAGTTCACTTATACTTGTATAATCGGATTTAGCTTCCAAATAAGGATAATTATGATGAGGATTATTAATTTCTTGATTGAAAATAAAATAATTATCAGCCTATTCGTATATGGACTCTAGGTCATTGCCGCAGGCATAATAACTTGCAAAGACTTTTGACCAATGACCTCAACAATATTGGTTTAGCTACGATACAGTATCCTCAATAACTACATTTTCCACTTAACTTTTGAATGGCAAAAAGCAACCAGTCTGACATTATTTGAATTGAAAATCTAATCCATATTTTCTTTAAACACGAAAAAAGACACAAAAAACGGACCAATCTCTTTGCTCATCTTCTTTCCAATCAGCCTGTATAAGAATGGAGGGTGCGCAGACACAACAGGTGGCTGACAGCGCCACACGCCGCTCACGTGCCGACAACAGCCAAACATAGCCGATTTACGACGAACAGGGACACATACATACATCATCATCGGAACCTTTTCTGTGTTTAACTCGGCTTTCTTGTTAAATAGATCTTCATATATCGCGCGTAATGTAAGGTCGCTCAGCGCGCTATGGAGCGGCCTATGCTCGGAGTTTCTTTGAAGGATAAAATCAGAAACGAAGTAATCCGGAAAAGAACTGGAGTTACCTGCATAGCTTGCAGAGTAAGCAGGTTGAAGTGGTAATGAGCTGGCCATGTTTGTCGAAGGATCGATGGCTGCGAGTGGAGGCCGCGTATCGGCAAGCGTAGTGTGGGACGCCCGCCAGATAGATGGACCGACGACCTCAAAAAGGTGGCTGGGACAGACTGGATGCGGATGGCGGAAGGCGCCTATGTCGAGCAGTGGACTTCGATAGGATGAGTTAATTGATTGATTGATATCGCGTGCCGACAGAAACCAATTTACTTCAACCCTAACGTCTTACAAGTCCTGCAACTGGACTTGTCGTGGAGAGTCAACCAATCAACTCAAAATCATTTCAGATGAAATACTCCCGCTACTGGACAGAGCCGTTCCTCAAACTCCAGCACTTCAACTGGTTCAATCGGAAACTCAACCGTGTGCTGTATATTACGGTCTATGAGATACAGCCCGCAGATAGACAGACGGAGAACAGGACCCCGTTGGCACCCTATGGGTACGACGCCCTAAAAACGTAAGACAAATTAAATTCGCGGGCTATTTTGTCGTTTTGCCTTTTTGTGACTTCCTAGTTCCTAGTGCGTGATTATTTTTTAAACGCGAGGACCGGTTTTTCCTGTGACCTCTGTAACCCTTATATTTGATAAAACAAATTTTATAATTATTTGGGGTTTCCCACAAACTTAGGATTGGGTGAAGTGCGTACCTAAATATTATTTTGATATTTAATTAATTTTAATCAAAGCTAACCTTTCGTCACCCTGTCGATGATATGAAGTGTTAATGGACATTCCAAAACGCCATGTTGGGTTTTTATGTAAACGTTAAAGCGAATTTTGAAAAATATTATAACACCTCTTGATAGGTTTTCCCAAAGGTAGAAATTGTGGAATTCTATACTTACTTTCATATATTAACCCACTGGCTTCTGCCCGCGACTTCGTCTGCGTTAATGTCGGTTATCGCGGACGCAGACAAAGTCACGGAATAAAAAGTAGCCTATGTCCTTTTTCAGGCTCTAAACTATCTGTGTACCAAATTTCATTGAAATCGGTTCAGTAGCTTTAGCAGGAAAGCGAGACAGACAGACAGACAGAGTTACTTTTGCATTTATAATAATTATTAAGTGTGGATTTAGGGAATAAATGTTCAAATCAGGCCCAGCTTGAGAGTAGTCAATTTGGCTTTTGCCGCTTTGTTCTAGGGATCGCAGAGATTGTTGCGCCTCCTTCCTCTTGTTCCCAGCTAACGCACTAGGAATTGATGAAGAGCGGGCAGTAGGGGGATTTTATTGCTAATTTGCAGCCTAATTTGAAGACATGATTTTCTATTAACCCAACAACGTTTTTTGTAAGGTTGACTGGATTGAATTTGATATCAAATAGGAATAACATTTAACTAATAAATTGAAATTATTACAGCAATGGCCTACCTTCAAATCTGTCTTTATCTTAACTAACCTTAAAATAACCACGCACCATGGGACACGATAGCTTTTTGTTTTGTCACCGAGAAAAAAACGGAATAGTAAGCCATCGTAGCGTTCTCCTTAATACTAATTATTAAAGTGATTTACGTAATCAATTCGAACCCGATCGTAAAACCGAATGGTGCCGAGGATGCACGAACGCACCTGACTCGTGCGCGCGCGGCACCTGCTGTACTGTGATAGAAGAAAAAATTAAATCTTCTATTTATTAGGTTCATTAAGGAAGCTGCTGTGCATATTTTAGATTGGATGGGCAAGCATCTAATTATGTTAAATATTTGTTCGTAAGCTTTTGAAACATAACCGTATCTTAGGTTAAATTAACGGATAAATAAATCTACTTATACAAATAAATAAAATTGAAGTGTTTGTTTTAAATTTCAAATTAACAGCTATCATCACTAAATACATATGAAAGTATATACGGTACTTACATCAAAAAACAATTTTTATTAATTATTGTCTGTCTGATTGTTCCGGCTAATCTCTGAAACGGCTGGAGCGGTTTTGACGGGACTTTCACTGGCAGATAGTTGATGTTATAAAGAGTAACATACTACTTTTGGTCTGAGTAGCACGTCCCTGTGTGATAATTTCCGAACACCACGCGGGCGAAGCCGCAGGCACAACTAGTCTGTATAGTAAAAACGAATTGCTGTTCGTCTGTAAGCGCAAGCGAATCACTTAAGAACGGCTGGATAGCTTTTGCAATTTTTTTGTTTTAAAATGTTTCTAATAGTCCGTCGTTTGTAATGAGATTCTTACGAGAAAAAAATGATAAGTTGCCGGGAAAATTTAAAATTCAGAAACACTGAGAGTGCATTTTCTCTAAACTTACAATAAATAAGTAGTTTGCAGAGGTCGTCAACCCATTCTTGTATTTTTTTTTAAACTTATAAGCAATGTTTTAACGAACTATGTACCTATGTCGTTTTTCTGACAAATATTTTTCTGTATTTGACGTCAAAAGTTGAGGTACTTAACTACTTAGTTGGTTTCACAACAAAAGCTTTTGGAACTTAATAACTATACAGCACCGTGTAGTAGCACTAGTACCGTGTGGTGCCGGACGTAAAGAATAACACCACCCCATTTCTTCCCGTGGGTGTCGTAAAAGGCGACAAAGGGACTTACTAGAGAATGGGCAGCAGCGTTCTCTATGCATTTTTACCACCATACTGCGATCGGCAACCCGCCTGCCAAGCGTGGCGATTATGGCAAAGCCCCCCAAGGCCTAAGTCCAGTAGTGGACGACTTCAAACAATCAATCAGCATTGTCTTCGTCGTATCGTCTTCTTCAATCAGCATCATAATGTTCCTAATGCTGGGACACATATGTACCTCGCCTCAGTGAGAGATAATGGGCCGTATTTCACTAGGTGGGCTCAGTGCGGGTAGGTAAGTAGATGTCTTACACGTACAGGTTTCCTCACGATTTTTTCCTTCACCGTTTGAGTGCACAGGTGATGTAGTAAAAGGCCTGGCTGGGTTGGAACCGGAAAATTGTAAAACGCGCCACTTACTTTATTGCCCTATTGTTTCAGTTCCGATTTAATTTTCGCTTTTAAACTTTGTTAAGTAGTGTACAGTAGTTACACATCTTATGTTTGTAAAAAGGCATCATCATCAACATTTCAGCTGAAAAACGTCCAGTGCTGGACATAGGCTTCCCCCAATATGGGAGGGTTTACTATAATCGCCATGCTTTGCAGGCGGGTTGGTGATCGCAATATGGTGATAAAATTCAAAGAGAGCGCTGCTACCCATTCTCTAGTAAATCCTTTAGTGCTCTTACACACGAGCGGCATGTTGCCAACGGCATAGGTAATTGCTACTGTCGATACGTGTCGGCGGCAGCCGTCGACGCGTCTCGACGGTAGCTGACGGCAGCCGACGGCAACTAACGGCAGATGTCGACGCGTCTCGACGGCAGCCGACGGCAGCCGACGACACGCCATCTTCAAAGAAACGCGTCATCATCGCGTGTCGACGGCTGCAGTTACCTGCCGTTGGCAACATGCCGCTCGTGTGTAAGAGCTCTTAGTCGCCTCTTACGAGACTCACGGGAAGAAATGTCCGTATTTATGCAAAATGGAACCACACGACAAATTAAGTTTTTTTACTTTTTTTGAAGAATACTAATTTAAAAGTGGTCTAAATTCTTATACAAAAAAAAACACATGATTTTTCCTTTGGAAACAAGGTATACAAAAAGCAGAATGGAACCAACAGCAACAATAAATATTACATAATAAAGCAAAACCGAACCACAGCACAACGGGACTCGATTGTTCAAGCAAATAAACGATATTACTACTATGTCATTTTATACAAAACAGATCCACACATACTTGGTACCATTATAAATTACACATATTTCTATTGTGCAATTATTTTTAATACAGCACATGGAACCAAGTTACTTAGTTTCATTGATATCAGTAAATCCCTGGGTTGTGGTTCTTTTTTGTATGAGAAAACCTATCAATAAGTAAATGTTAAAAGGAACCACATGCATATTTTCTTAATTATCTAGTACGTTTAAGAGTATTGAGAGCAAATTTATATACGCATACTGAAATAAGTAAATTATCAATAAATTTAAATAAAATAAATAGTAATTATACTTCATCTAACACAGCTGCACATGTTTTTGTAAATCCTTTGATATCTCAGAAGTGCGTTTTTGCTGGGTGGTTCCTTTTTGCATAAATACGGACAAATAGAATAGTGCTATTCTGTACGTTCGGCACCACACGGAAACTGAAAAGGCGTACGTATATAATTACATCCCATCGTCACAGTTTTTCCTGAAATTAATTTTTTGAGGGTATTTTTAAACGATTATATGATTAAACTCTTCCTTCTTATACATTATAACATCTATTCGCACATTTAGATCCAGTAAAAACTGTAATTGTGTCCACTGCATTACTATGAAAATTAAACAACCACAAACGACCCCTACCATTCCACAATGCCTCTAATTCTTTAGACAATAAAGTCTCAATTCCCGCAAAAGCTTGTGGTTAAAAGTTATGAACACAGGACATAGATGATTATAATTATTGTAGCCCTAACAAGTGTTTAGCATAATTGTTAATAGACAAGATTAAATAGCCTCAAGGTGTTGCCGGTATTAGGAATTTCGTATTTATGATGTAAAGTAAGAAATTACTTACAACAGGTGTGGATTGTTTAGATATTATGGTATCGGCTCGTTTGTTTTATTATTACATGCAAGCACCTTCAGGTTTAAAAGAGATAGGTATCTGGTCGTGGCTGTGTTGGTCATTTTTGTCGAAACATGCCTGTGTTGAATCTCGCCGACCCGAACGTGCGTGCCCCTGACTCTTCTAATGACCATCGTTGTTTTTGACAATTCAGCAATATTCATTGCGTGGTATGTTATTTATTCCGTTACATAAAAGATACGCATGGGATGCTGTTGAACTATCAAAATGACAGCCATCGTAATTTGAAGTTATACCTTACCTTACCTTTATTATGTCCCTTTTATATGGCAAGGAAGCGTGGCCTGAACTTGAGCGGCACAAGCAAGAATTAATATGTTGCGCTAGATGTCCGGATTTATGCGCAGAGACCGCGTCAAAAACTCACGCATTCGCGGCAGCCTTCATATCCGTGACATAGCCGACAAATTGGAGGAGCGTCGCTTTTTTTTTTTTTTTCAGGATGGGAAATCATCAAATGACTTCTCCCGCTCTGAGCGGAGCGGGAGGGCGTGTCAGACTTTTACTGATTAAAACCCACCCGTGTTCCATCAGTTGCCCATGTGCCAGGGTCACGGTATCTCTTTCGAACAATCACGCGACCCCGGCAGGCATCGATCCTAGTAGACCCCTACACTGCTGCTGACATCTCCGAGGAGCGTCGCTTACGTTGGTACGGGTACGTAATACGGAAACCGGCAAGCTATGTGGGGAACAAATGCCTGACCATGCCGCTTCCGCCAGCCCCGGCAGAAAGGGAAGACCCAAAAAGTGCTGGCTTGAGGTCGTAGCGGATGATATGCATACCAACAGACTCGCCGCCCGTAAGGAATGCAGAAGACCTTCCGAAGTGGAGGGTTAGGAGTTGGAAAGTGGACCCCGGACTCCGAAAGGATGCCACCGGGATAACGCAAAGATGATAATGATGATGATGATTATGTCATTCTAAGATCATTCCTAGATAGATATTCTATTTAAGAGGTAATGGCACTATAGTAATACTGAAATTAAAAATACAAAGGTCAGACGAGTTGGTAACTAGAGATTCTATCAATAGTTCGTCAATGACGGAATTAATTAGACTCTAATAGGCATGATTAGGCGAATGTATTAATTATCAATAGTTAAAACAATAGGAAGGCCATACAGTGATAAGCTGTTGCTAGTTGACCCAAAATTAGGGCAATTATAAACGCGATAGTTGTTGCCGTCAGTTTTACTTGTTTCCTGGACGAACAATCTTGACGTAGGCATAGAAATGATTTTATGAGTAAATCCAGGATATAGTCTATCAGTGTACCAGATGTTATTCAATGTTCCCACTACCGGGACGTTGGGAGTGGGCCGTAATCCACCATCCATAGTGCGGGTTGTTAGAGGTCACATGTTTTCGAATTTTTGGTTCTAAAGCATGCTGGTTCCCCCATGACATTTTCCTTCACTCTTTTGAAAGTTGTGATTCACGTCTTTGTGGGTTCGAACTACAACTTGTAAGTCGCTGCTTATTACCACTAGGCCAGCACTGCTCTCAGTTTATGTGATTATCTTAAAATTATCCTGAATTATTATATTATTCTGAAGATGAAGATGAGGAATGACCCACCAAAGGTTTAATGGGTTACAGTTACAGATAAAGCTTTGAGTATTGGTTGCTTTTCGTACCCCTGATAAAATAGCCTTTTATTGACATTGGTGCCGTTTCTTTTGTTCACCACCTAAACTAAAATAATAGTGTTGTTATTTCATACTGACAAACTGAGAAAGAAAAGACAAGTGACGTTTGAACTGTCAAACTAAATTACGTCTGCCTTGAATTTTGCGTAATTTGACAGCTCTTTATTATTTCCGTCTCTTCCTTGTTTCATTGGAAAGAAAAAGATAGTAATAGTATAAATTAAGTTTATTTGGTACACACCAGAATCAGTAAAATTATCACCATCAATCACCAACAACCCGCGGCCATTACAAGTTCTCGATACAAAGTAACAAAGTAATGGAATAAGACAGTTAACTTAAAACTTATGTTATCGTAAACATATTCAATAAAACAAATAAGAATTCATATTCGAAGACACCTGTTGTCCCGTTCTCTGTGTGAGCATAAATTAGTTTAACCCACCATCTGCTCACGGCTTAGAATACAAGTAAAAAGTAGCCGCTTGTCTATCCGAGGCCTATATTGGGAATGTCACATGCGGTATGCGTACGACATTAGTTGGAATATTATGTGTTTGTTGTAGCAGTTGTAGAAATTATTAACTTGTTGTTGTTCTATGGGCTAATAGAATGCGGTAATATTTCGTGCATATACAGTGCGTTTGGCGCATGCACCGACAATTTTTTTTGGAGGATTGCATGGGTCATTTCCTATCTTTTATCCATAGACCCCAGTGTCTTATGTGTCACTGTAATAGAAAAAGGATTTTTTTAAATTTGTTTTTGAAAATTACCTGAATCAAGGTCTTTAAAACGACATATTTTTTTAGTTTGATGTTTGTTACCTTCGCTTATAAATGATGAAAAAAAAAATTTTCTTTTTGTTCTTTTTGCTTTCGATATCAGTACCTAAAATCTGGATAAAGTACTGCTACCTGATTTATTTTGGCCCTGTATATCCATGCCGGCTTCTATAATCCATGTATTTAAAACAATATGTATCTGTACTTTTGAAGACCTTTTTTTTCGCAGGTGGATGGTCTTTATCAACTACATTTTGATTAAGTATTAGAATTTTAAATGGTATATCCATAGCGGAAGTCCGACAAGTTGCAGCAAATCATTGGGAACTACTAACCCAATATTCAACTGTCTCTGACGGCGAATTTTAAAACATATTAAACAAATCAGGATTGCACCAGCCAGTATTGAACAGGTTAACCGTAACATGACGTTCAGAGTCCGTTGACATTAGCATTTTTAATGGCGGCAGAATGCGCGGCAAAAGGTGCAGTACCACAGACTACAGAGTTTACTTAGAACCGAATGCGCCTGAGTTAAGATATGGCGCCGGGCCCTCGCGTGATAGGGTACTCTAAATAAAAACATTTTTAATTAAGCCAGGTGCACCTACCTTGTTATATTTCTATTTCCACGTAAACACGTTTCAGTTATCAAAAGAAAAATATTGATAATTAGACTATGTTGGTATCACGTGCAAAGGTAGTAAGTCATGCGGCCTAATAATAAACTTTTTAGCAACAACTATGTAGTTTTGAGCAATATATTAGAAAAAATAAGGCAACATTTTACTTTCTAGACTGGTACTTTCACTTTAGATTAATGTTTGAAGTTAAAAGGCATCATAGTAAAAGACGGAAAAATAAATTAAAAACTTACAGAAGTTAGTCGCTTTTAGTTGTTACAGTGGTGCCTACCATAATATATCATCTTAAAATAATCTATCATATGAGTTAATCATCATCATAATTTCAGCCGTAAGACGTCCACTGCTGGGCTCAGGCCTCCTCCAATTTGGGGGGCTTTGCCACAATCGCCACGCTTGGCAGGCGGGTTGGCGATCGCAGTATGGTGGTAAAATGCATAGAGAACGCTGCTGCCCATTCTCTAGTAAGTCCCTTAGTCGCCTTTTACGACACCCACAGGAAGAAATGGGGTGTTGTTATTCTTTACGTCCGGCACCACACGGTACGAGTTAATACATGAAGCAATCGTTACAATATAACCCTAAAGAACATAATATTAAGTACATAACTATATTTATTACATTTATTCATAATAGACACCCACTCTTTCCCACCGTAGCATAAAACAAAATATTCAAGTTAAAAACACTGAAAATAAAAGTCAAATCCGCCTTTTCAACACCTCTCACAACTTTTGACATTTCAACGAAGCATCTGTCAAAAATGACACATTCCACGTCACTGTACATCACTACCAAAAACGTCAAACACTTGATCAACCCTAAACTCCCAATTATACTAAACAAGGCTGTGCAACAAAGTAACGTTATTAATCGTTCGTTAGTGGAGGTCGACGCGCAGGGTTAAAAAAAACGTAAACACAGTTTCACCTGCGCGCCGAGATTGGCAGGTGCGACACGGGCGCATCTGCGTGATACGGTGCAGCAAGATGCAGAAGGACTACTGCGCTTGCACACCTGCAAGGCTGTATTTAGCAAAGGGCATCAGCCTCATAGACAATCTGATGAACGAACTTAGGCTTTTATGTATGTACTTAATAGAAATTGTTTGCAATTTTATTATGTGTTTCAGAACCAAACGTTGCGGAAGTTATGAAAAAACTGTTGGCATTGGCAACAAGTACGCAAAGAGCGAAATGCGAAAAGGAGAGATCTTGTTTACTGGAGTCAATAACACTCTTGAGTGAACTGCGGCCATTCAGCGTGTTCATTTATATGTGAAAAAGTCAACTCAGATTATTTTGTAAAATAGCTTTTGGCCGCGGTTTCGCCCGCGTGGTTAATAAAAAGTAGACTATGTTCTTCCTCTCAGGGTTCAAATATCTCCATAACAAACTTTACCAAATTGGTCAAACCGTTTCGGAGCAATAGCCAAAAAAAAAAAACAGGCAGACAATTTTTTTACTTTTGTTTTTATAACACGTACCGTATAAATTTTGATATAGAACTAGTAAAAGCAGTTATTTTGGCATTACTAGCCAACAGACACTTATAATATTTATTTGTATGAAATGAAATTTTGCGACATCGATTTTTCGTTATATCAAATGTTCCCAAAGGTTATCATCATCGAGACTTCTGTACATTCTTGTCTAATGTCACAGGACGCAGAGGGGGCAGGCACCAACCCTTGCACATGCCGCATTAAAATATCGATGTTTTTAATATACAAATAACTTGTTTATTCCAATACTATGACTGGTGTGGGTATTCTAATTAATGCATTTAGATAATCACACTTATGGCATGCAGTCATTCATTGTTCGTGTTCTAAGATCAGATGGTAAACGACGCGGCAACGCGACGTGGCTTGTATACGCGCGTGTTAATAACTCTGGTTCGCAGCTTGTCGTGTGCTTGTGCTTAACCTTATTAAGTACATTCTAAACGCGCGTTAAGGCGCGGGTTTTTTGTCTTCACGTCAGAAACTCTGTATATGTAGTTTTAGATTAGGATAGATTCGTATTAGGTGCAGAACAACTTGGAGGAGCAGTGGTGGCCCAGTGGTATTGGCCCCGGCTTATGAGTCGCTCGGTTGCGAATTCGAACCCAGGCAGGCACTTTACTTTGTGTATTTAATTTCATCACCACTCTAAACGGTGAAGGAAAACATCGTGACGAAACCGGCTTGTCCTAGAACCAAAAAAATCAAAGTCATGTGACATCTACCAACCCGCACCAGGCGTGGTGGATAATGGCCCACTCCCTCTCACAGAGAGGAGGACAGTGCATTATATGCTGATTAAGAGTTTATAAGTAATGCGTTTGCTTCGCCATTTTTTCTCAGGGGCGGTCCTAGTCAGATAAAAAATATCGCGCCCTGCTAGCTTTTTTTTAAATAATGTGCCGTGTAAAGTGATTACGATATTCTATTTACAGAATATACAATTTCGTTTTAACGACAAAGGGAAGGCACAGTCATCTTTTCTTTTACAATACGTATACAGGTGCAACTTGTGACGGACAATCGTAGCCATGATAGTAAATGTCAGAAATCATTATTTGATGTTAATTATGATTAAAGAAATGGGGCATAAACACTGGATGATTGACATAATTATTACAAAAAATGCTCGCTACTCATGCAAACACAATGAACTGTGTAAGTACAGATGCCAGCACATTAAGGTACCCAAAACTGTCAAATTTTCCCAATCAACTTTGAACCTAATGCTTTAGCGATAAAGTTGAAAATCTATTAAAGAAATTTGACAGATTGTAGTAGCTCGATGTTCTGGCGTCTGTACATCGGCGGAAGCGCAGCGTTTTGTATAATTTTAATAGTATTTATTATAACGCCACCTGTCGAGGGTGGATGGTACTTTTATAATAAACTTATGAGAATTCTTCACATTTTATCTACTATATTCACAACGTTAGTTAGGTAGGAGTTCTGAGTAGAAAGGTTTTAAAGTGGAAAAAAGAAGTGGCACAAATAAAACAAGCATTTTTTTACAGATTTTTGCACTACAAAAGTTATTACAATTATTACTTATAAAGTGCATTGTAAAGGCATTATGATGTTCCCACTGCTGGGACACAGGCTTCCTCTCTGTGAGAGGGAGTGGGCCGCCATCTAGTACCCAAATCCATTGCGAGTTGGTAGATGTCACATGTCTTCGAACTTTTGGTTTTAGGACATGCCGGTTTCCTCACGATGTTTTCCTTCACCGTTTTGAGAGCAGTGATGATGAAATAATGTACACAAAGTAAAGCGCCTGTTTGGGTTCGAACTTACGACCAACAATTCATAAATCGAGGCCGTTACCCAGTGGAAAATATTGGGTGTAAGTCAGTCGTGGTCCAATGGCCACCAGTGCCCAATATATTAAGAGGGTGCATTATGAAAGTTGTTCGAATATAGCTGTCAAATATTTCACTATTTTGATTCTGTGAATCTTTGACAGTCGATACGGGTCGTCAGAAATCCGAAAAACTGACAGCTTACCAAGAGGTATCGTGTTACCCAGTTACTGGGTTGTGGATTCAAATAGGCAGTCGTTCTTTATAAAATACTGGTATTCAGTTACGACCAGTTCGACTGGAAGCCGATCCCAACGTAGTTAGGAAAAGGCTAGACAGATTGACTAAATAAAATTATGAAATTCTCGCTTTTGACAAAAGTATCCTATTTGTTAATTCAGGTTATAATCTATCTGTATGTTAAATTTCATGCAAATCCGTTTAGTTGTTTTAGCGTTATTGAGTAACAAACAAATATAAAAACTAATAAATTCATAATAACAAATAGTAGGGTAGTAACGCTGTGTGTTGTAACTAAAATATTGATACTAAATTGCATCCTTAGCAGCTGGTAAATCATTATAAATATCCTGGACAATTAATACATTACATATTACCGACCGACAGCTACATAGATACAGGATTTTCTTAACTGCATAGTCTATTAATTGTCCAACAAGAACATTGTGATGCAGTGCCGCCCATTTTATAATTTGAAGGCACACCTGCGTCTTAAATACAAGTAGCGTTGAAAACAAACTAGAATTGAGTAAGATTATCTTACGTGTTTATAGCTATAAACATAGCTGAAATAGAGTCCTGTATACATATCTACAAAGAATTTATTTAACACGTTAAATACCATGTCGGACTATGTGTCCGACACTATTTGTTCCATTCAGGCCTTGTCGGACTATATGACCGACAACACATACAAAATCTGAACATATTGTTGCTGCCTGGCGGCCATGTTTTTGGAATAAATAATGTATTTATGGGATAAATAATCTATTTAATGTGAAGTAACACTAAGCACATTTTTTGACTTTTTCAGATTTTAGCCATGTTAACGTGTTAAGAGTACGTACGTGTCGGAAGCATTATCTATCCTATACCTATAAATAAATAACAGAAACAAGGTTCTTTAGTTTCTGACGACCCCCATTGGAAGAAAGCTTGTGTTAACGTATGTTTGTTGGTATGAACAAAATCGGCCAAGTGTGGGTCAGACTCGTACACGAAGCTTCCGTACTACAAGGTAAAATCGCTGAAAAAAGATAAATTTCTTGTATGGGGAACCCCCTTTAATTTATTACATTAATTTATTTTTATTATCTGTATTTAAGATAGCGGCAATGAAAATACACTGCAAAAATTTCAACCTTTATTGGGTTAGCTTGTTTAATACCTATTTTTTAAACTTAGTTAAGTAATAAGTAAGTATAATTTAAGTCTTAGTTAAGTCAATCAAATAAAATCGGGATAACATTACTAATCCTGCGAATGTTCGTAATCCTTAATCTAGGATCAGGGAGATTATCGGTAAGGACTGAGAAAGGAGGCCTCTTCAGTAGGTATTTGCAGGGCTCATTACAAGAACTATTTTAAGGAGTCCATGTGTTTCGTCCCGTTTGAATTGTTTACTCTGTGCGCCTACATTTCTAGACGTGTAACGGAGTGACAACTGTCACTTGTCAGTTTTGATTTTGACTCTTTGGTTTGGTCTTTGAAAGATGGACGGTCGTTGAATTTGGCGTTCCGACCCTTTTGTTAATTAATCCTTTTGAATCGATCCGTTTGTGGACAATTTGTCGTGATCCATTTGTTTATGTGTAACCAACCCCTTTTGACGATATAGAACGGGTTGTATTTGGACTTTGATTGAAATAGTTTGAGGTTATAGTGACAGTGATTTTGTGGACCGCGTGCTATGAAAACATCTAGCGTTTTGGGGCGGCCGTGTATCCTGGAATACTTAAACGTCACTACACAATACAATATACACTCATTTACATACATAAATCCAGGTAGGCTCCAGAACCAGTTTCTTCAACCAGGTGAGTCTTTTGAATATTTGTGTTAATCAGCTCCGCGCACGGCGGACAGTTCGCTGAGCCACTCTTGTTCCAGGGCCCTACCATCATAGCTTCCACTGTGCTAATTAAATCCTATGGCCGGGGCCTTGGCCTGGCGTCGAACACCATGCATGAATGAAGATTCTTATCCTGGTGTCGACGAGATCCAAAAATTCTCGACGGTCGCCGTCGACAGTGAGCATTATGCTGAGGTGGAAATTTATCTGGTCTTTTTTTCTGAATTTAAGCGTCACGTGCGTGCGTTCAGCCAGGGTCTCGAGATTTGTTCGAAAGAGTTACCGTGGCCCTGGCATATAGGCGACCGAAGGAACACGGATGGGTTTTAGTCAGTAAAAGTCTGACATGCCCTCCTGCTCCGCCCAGAGCGGGAGACGTCATTAGATGATTGCCCACCCACAAAAAAATTAAAATGGTGTATGTGCCTTTAACAGCTGAGCTGGACTCCCATTTGGAGCAAACTTGGGACGCACTTCACAACTTGAATAATTATGTGTTCGTTATTTGAAATAATTATGTCATAGTGTCACTATATTACTACATGTTTGTTTTTCTTTTTTTAATAATAAAAAAAATTACAGTCGAATTAATAACCTAAGCTCCTCCATTTTTAGGGTTCCGTTGCCAAATGGCAAAAAACGGAACCCTTATAGATTCGTCATGTCTGTCGGTCCGTCTGTCTGTCTGTCTGTCTGTCCGTCCGTATGTCACAGCCACTTTTCTCCGAAACTATAAGAGCTACGCTGTTGAAACTTGGTAAGTAGATGTATTCTGTGAACCGCATCAAGATTTTTACACTAAAATAGAAAAAAAAACAATAAATTTTGGGGTTCCCCATACATAGAACTGAAACTCAAAATGTATTTTTTCATCAAACTCATACGTGTGGGGTATCTATGAATAGGTCTTCAAAAATGGTATTGAGGTTTCTAGTATCATTTTTTTCTAAACTGAATAGTTTGCGCGAGAGACGCTTCCAAAGTCGTAAAATGTGTCCCCCCCCCCGTAACTTCTAAAATAAGAGAATGATAAAACTTAAAAAAATATATGGTGTAAATTACCATATAAACTACCACCGAAAATTGGTTTGAACGAGATCGAGCAAGTAGTTTTTTTTTAAAACGTCATAAATCGTAAACCGCAATTTACCGTTCATTCAATCAGCTGAAATATAAAAATAATAAAAAAACATTTATTTTCATAACCATAAACCTTATGCATAAACCGAGAATACCTACAGGTTTGTACGGAACCCTCGGTGCGCGAGTCCGACTTGCACTTGGCCGGTTTTTTTGAAGTCTGTTATAAAAAGCTGTCAGGCACAGGATGTCAGTTGCGCGGTAAACTCTGCTTGCGCGATGCAGGATTTTATCGTGACGTCAGTATGATGCGTAGTTCGCATGTAACGGTGTAGATGTCGCCAGTTTTTTTAAATATTTTTTTTACTTCCTGTGCGTGTCCGAAATGCACGTATTTAAAAAAAAAATGATGTCGTTGAAAATAATGTTGGGACTGATTCGGAATCAGGGTTCATTGAATAACCAATCATATTACTCGTTGGTACCATTAATTTGTCCTGCAATATACAGTTGTTTTTTTTTGTGGATGGGAAATTATCAAATGGAGTGCATCCCATGCACCCCGGTCGTCACGTCCCGTTAACGGGGTGGTTGGGAAAAATTGTTGCATCGACCCCGGTAGTGCCGACCCGATCGTTTAACGGGGTGGATGGCACAGATCTAGTCTCATCTACCCCGGTATGTTTTTAATGAAGCGGACAGCACAGATTGAGTAGTATACGTCCCGTTAGTGTTTAAAGAGGCGAGAATAGGAGTATTGTGACGGGACGACCGGGGTGCATGGGATGCACTCATCAAATGACGACTCCCGCTTTGGGCGGAGCGGGAGGGCTTGTCAGACTTCACTGACTAAAACCCACCCGTGTTCCCTCAGTTGCCAATATGCCAGGGCCACGGTATCTCTTTGGAACAAATCTCGCGACCCTGGCAGGATATGCAGGTGTTTAATGATGATTTAGCATATTCAAAATGGTGTAAAAATTGCAAACAAAATGCCGTTGTAGTAATTTCTTACCTGTTCGCATTTCAGCCAGAAGATGATAGTGGAGCCTGGTCTGCGCAGCTTTCCCTCGCTGAGCTTCTGCTCTGCCAGGATCTCACTGTGAAGGCGACCTGTCTTCACAAAGACTTCTATGGACCTGTAGACAACAGAACAACATATTATGAACTTGAGACTATGTTATGGAATCCTACTATCCTGCTTTCTACTAATATTATAAATTGTAAAAGTTTGTATATTAAAAGTAGTTTCATCTAACACAACACACAACGAACGCCAATATACCAGGATATGAAGGCAAGGTAGACGTGTATCTATAATACACCCACATTTCGCCAGCGTGTAAGTCCCACGTAGTTCTCCGGACTACTACAGAGAAATTTTAGATGCACGACCCGGGATTCGAAACCTGATGCTCCGCCATCAATCCAACAATCTACTTACATACATATATAAGAGCCAATCACAAAAATAAACATTAACAAGACATTTAAACGATGGTCCCATTATACTAATTCCTCAAATGTTGAACAAATTAAATTCTATTCTAAGGAAGGGCAAGAATAACATTAGTGTTATTAGAACAACTCTAGCGGAGGCGTGAAAAATTGAGTAGCCGGGCTCCCCCATTCATTGACAAGCAACAATATACATTGTTCATTTATCATATTGAACCTCATTTCGTACCGACCTGATCCTTGCTACGCCCAGGCTTTTAAAAAGGAGTTCGTCAACGTCCACAAACTTCTTGCTACTGTCCATAGACAATAGACATGTAGCATGGAATTATGGAAAGTTTCGATATTTCCGACACTGGGGCATGAGAACTTACCGTTGTCAAAGAAAAGAGTTATTGTAATGCTAGAAATTATACCATTTAACAGTTTTGTAAACTCTATCAAAAAACTTTAAAAAACACTTAGAAAGCAAGGCAAGATAATGCAAAAATAATGACGCTAACTTGCCAGCTAACTTGCGAAATAACAATATTACATGGAAAAGAGGTCAATTGAAAAACAAGCAATCCGCTGTCATGCTTACAAACAATCAGTCAGACTAACGAGCAAATTGTCGTATCCAAGTGTCAAAAGTGCATTTAGAAATATTCTCACGAAACTTACAATACGGTAAGCAGTTATGACAGTAGCTATCGGGTTACCTAACAATTTGGACTCATCAGAGTAAAAAAATAAAAATTACCGTGTCACCACATCCTGAGACATTTCTTACTTTAAACTTGTTTAAGGCGCATTTGTATCAGTCGAGTGACTCGCTCAAGTAAACAGAGGAACTATTAGTCATCAGGAACTAATTGGAATCAATAAAGACAAATGCAGGGGCTCAAACGGACAGGTACTTTTTCTTAGTGATAAATGAGTAGAAATGCGTGCACATTATTGATGTAATTTTTTATTTTGTAAAGTATCTGTGAAATATGACCGCTTGTTGCATCTTGGAAGCATATTTTGTTAGATATTTTGTAAGTTCTTATTAGTCCTAGTTCAATTATGGTGAATGAAAAAGCTGAAGTCATTTAGCTGAAAAGTATTAGCGAGTTAGGACAAATAAATCAAAATTGAACATTCTTGTTTTTTTATTGTTTCAAGTAAGTAGAATCCAAGAGTTGGGAAGATATGTGTAAAGGAACAGTTTGCATAACGTGATCTCGCATTTTCACTATTTTACATTTGCTCCCTATTTCTTTATCCTGAAAAAAAATTCTTTTATCTTTTTGGTAAGATAGTACCTTTGGTTTTTATTTTCGGTTTTTGTAAGACTTCCAAAATAAAAGTTATTTTCACTTTGTAGTTTTTTTTTTTAAATAAAACCGATTTCATTTCTCCTGAAAAATATGCATTTAAATGGGTAAAAAAAACTCCATCCAAATCAGATCAGTATTTTATGAGAATATCAATAAAATGAATTCATTTCCTAATTTCCCACCATTAGAGCTGGATTATTTTGATATTTATATGGGACTACCCCTGAAGTATACCGTATGCATTTAAAAAGTTTTTTTTTAATCGATGCGTAATTGCCGGACATATTGCATAGGTAATATAAGCTTATACAACAAAAATAAAGTCAGTTAATTAAAAATAGAGCTCGCTAAACCAAACAGAAAACCGCACAGTCCAAACACAGCACAAGAAAATTTCCGTGCACGAATCCGTGTACCATGGTCTCAACATAGAGACATTAAGTTCGGCCTTCTATCGCCATAATGGTCACTTAAAAACTCATAAAAGTGAACTCAGACGAGCCCCCGAAAGCGTCCATGTAAGGAGATCATACTCTTAGATTGGACGTGGTTAAAAACTAACTCGTGGAAGAGGGCCTTTATGGCGCAGTGCAGCTTATCACAGCGTCTCGCGGCGCGTGATAAAACAGCTTTATTTGGCTTAAAAAGAACAGTAGCAGATGAGTTTCTGTTTTTCCGTGTAGGGTGAGAATTATCTGTTTTTGTAACGATGGCAATTTCAGTTTAGAGATAAAGAGGATGTTCTAAAAGTTTCCAAGGTACTGAAAGTTCGATATCGAGAGAAATATTGATTGCGTCCCTTTAAGGCGCAGATAAATGATTTTCGTGACTTTTAAATCTGTTATTACGCTTGATACTGCACGTTAGTTACACAAAAGATATATGTAAAACTAGGTCACATACACATCAATTCTATCTGTTAATATTGTAGTTAAATACTATCTGAAATAAATTCAGTGTCTACTCAAAACTTAAGAACGATATTTCCTTCAAACTACTTAAGATATTTTAATGATTTTTTTTTTATGAAGAGATTGTTATCAATAATTCTAACTGTGTTTTTTGACATATCAATAAAAATAAATATTCCTTATAAATCTGAACGGAACGGCATGTCATGCGGTGCTCTGCGCGGGCGGCGGGCGGCAGTGTACCGCTGACGCTGACCACTGTCACGGGTAGACGCTGACACTTTGCGCAAGCGCGGTACTAATATATTTTTTCGACCATATGTGTAGAACAACGACATTTCTGATAGAGAAACAATCCGACGGAAATAAATTATAATGAAAATAATGAAATAACTGGTAATGACTTTAGATATGAAGATGCGGAGAAAATGTTAGTGTAGTATTGTAGGCTTTCCATTGATTTGTCTTAATCGGGACATTCCTAATTAAACATAACTGTAAGTTTCCTTATAAGAAGACGCATTTTGGAAAAAAAAGCGTGTTAAAAATGAAGGACAAGCTGATAACTGCATGCTTCCAGAGCTAGTTGATTCTAGACATACTAGAAAAATTACCATAAGGGATCCCTTCTACGTAACCGGTGCCATAAATACGAGGAAAAGAAAAAGTGAGGAGAAAAAAATAAAAATAATACCCACAAAAAAAAAAAAACAAGCAATGGTAGAACTTGTACATAGTGTACTTGTACAAAGAACATAATAATGAAGTAGAAAATATAGACAAAGATGATACACGTTGATAACACTCAACGAGAGGAACATTTCAAAAATGACTACATTTCTACGAAATGTAGTAATTTTTGTAATGTAGTATGAGTGTACTATAAGGTACACCTCTACCCATCCCTTCGGGGAAACAAGGCGTAATGTTATGTTATGTTATTCTACGAAATGTAAAAACCTGGAATTTATCTAATTTCGGAATTAATATCGTTTATTTATAGTTTGACTTTTTTACTGTATATTGTTTTAGCTAAATGAGTTGGATACCTTAAAATTATTATTTTTTATATTTCATGTAGGTAGGTACCTAATTTTATATAGCCGATAATTTCAACTGTACACCACAGTTTCAAACAGCTTAATAATTTCCTCTCCATTCATAGAATGTCTGGAAGAGATAAGACAATCCATTCTAAAATCATCATTCATTTCATTTTGTAAGTTTTATTGATTTAATATGTTTTTTTTTTCAATTTTGGGGTAACTTTAAAGATTCAATTTTATTGTACACCACAAAATAATTTGTAACAGAACAATCTTGCAACTACAGTACAATTGGCGGACTTATCGCTAAACGCCATGCCTTCCAGGGAACCTTTGGATAGAGAGATATTATATTTATATAAAAGTAATATTCCACAATAATAACTGATTAATAAGCCAACTACATCGCAAAACCAAAAAAAGAACTTGACTTAAAAACTTTTTGTTGTTCACTATGTTCAGTGCTGTCGCCTGATGTGCCCATGGTCAGGTTGTTGGCTCGTATCGGCTTTCATAACATCCTGAGAAGGCATCCTTGAGCTCCCGCAGACTTTTATTTTCTCTATTTATATCACTCAAACTTTGTACTCCTTCAGTTTACGATCTCTGGGGTAATCGCGAAATACGTATATATTTCGATTTTTATAAAAGAGCAATTGCAAATTATGAACCAACCTGCACCCATATTGCGTAACGCACTATTATTACGAATTTGTATCATTATGAAGATTAATTCTAAACCATTGCCTCGTATGTTTAAAAATTGGTCTGCCTAGCAACGTAAATAACGCAATGAATGTTGTTGAACTGTTAACATGACAACGATTCCTACTAATAGAGAGTTACCCGTGTTAGAGTATTGCCCCTCTAGCTGCGGCACAAGCCCAGGGATATCGGCCAGGTAAAAGGGCACATCTTCCTTACCACTAAGCGACGACGAATATAATGAACACAATGGATGAATAATTTAAAGCTTGTAGGAAGAAAGAGAATGGTTGATACAGATGTAAATGGAAACATCTTTAAACAAATTAGGATTAGGGCCAAAGGATCTACGAAAAGAATATAAATAAACTGCATTATTTTCGTCGTCGAGATTAAGCAATGGATTAGCTATATTATATCCTTTTTTTTGCGGGTGTAAAATCATCAAATGACGTCTCCCGCTCTTGGGCGGAACGGGAGGGCGTGTCAGACTTTTATTGACTAAAACCCACCCGTGTTCGTTCAGTTGCTCCTATGCCAGGGCCACGGTAACTCTTTCGAACAAATCTCGAGCAATATCCTTTATAATGATTCTGGTTGATAATGTGTTCCAGCTACGAAATTAGAGTGCTATATGATAGTACCATTAACGGCAGGGTATAAATTAAAACATTGGCATCTGCAGATAAGATGTAAGTACAGTAATGTTGTTTTCCTCCTATGAATAAAACCATGGAGATCAAACATTAGATCAAAAGTTGTTTTATATTGACGGCACACTCCTTAACTTCGGGTACAGCTCAAAAGGTGAATATATGCTTCAAGAAACTTCCAAATCCCCTTTTCATGGGGATAGGGATCGATTCCCGGTTACAAACCCCGCTTATATCTCTCCAAAGCCTTGGAACTTTTCTTTCAAATCCAGCGCGAGACGCTCACAACTTTAGTTTATCTTCCAAAAAACGAACTGGGATCTTTTTCTTGTTTTTGTTGGTAAACATTTATAAAATACTAGCTGTAGCTAGCCCGCGCTTTTCCTTTATTTTCGCTTATCGTCCTTTTGTTCGGCTTCTAAGGGTAACAGCGTGATGTTAAATAACCTATACCTACTTCTCTCAACAATCAGGCTATCAAATACAAAAAGATTATTTCTGGTACATCCAGATTTTAGCGCGTTCAAATAAACAAATCCTCCGCTTTATTCTGAGTATATATAAGGTGTATCTATTCATACACGAAATATTTTAAGGGGTACACCTGTAGGTGGTAAAGAAGCTATAGAAGCAAAAAGAAAATTTATATCTAAGCGTCTTTGAATTTTCGTAATTATTATAATTTTAAAACTACTTGAGACGTTTTGCATAAAACCTTTATACTACAAATTCTATGAATGGCCCGCCTATTGCTGCGAGGGCGACGACCGGACGGCACGAGCATGGCCGCGGTGTCTCGGGCCGTAAAAAATAAGAAGGAGCCAGTATTTCTTATGTGCGTTAAATAATTTATAAATATTAAATTAAAAAAAAACCCTTAGAAATTTTTTTTTTCGTTGCTATAGCTTCTTTACCACCTACAGGTGTACCTCTTAAAATATTTCGTGTATGAATAGATACACCTTATATAGACATGGGTAACGTGCATAGATTCTAGAAGTCAGTTCCAAAGTTTTATAATTCGCATTTCACATTTTTATCAACGATACGTTCTGTTTTTTTTATCCTCCCCCTTCTTACTACGCCATCTGCGACCACCAACCGGGGAAACTACAACGCAATACGTTTCCCCGACCACAAATCAATAATCACCTAAGAGGCTACAATAAAAACTAAGTGCTTAATACTTAATAGACCAGTGCCCATCGCAGACATGATTAAAAAAAAAAACATAAGTAACAGGTGTTGGGTCGTCGACCTCGCTTACATCATGGCGGGAAAAAATGCCGGCAAAAATTGTGTTAAGTAAGATTCGGTCGTTGAGTTTGAACTAACAGTTTTTTGGGTGCTCATTGAGTTTTTAGTCGGAGTAATATAATAAAAAAATGTCTGCACAACTAAAATTAGACATTTTTGTTTGTTTATTACCTTGTTCGGAGTATGTCATCATCATCATCATTAGTCTGTCTGGGTCTAAGAGACCTACTTCAAGGCTTTTCCCATGATATAATTACTTATAATTTCTTAAAACAAATGGCGTGAGTCACAATTACTTGGAGGCGGAAGATATGATTTAATGTTCGAGAGTTGGGCTTTTATTGAAAACTAGTTGTTGCCCGCGACTTCGTCTGCGATCCAGGATGAAAAGTAGCCTATGTCCTTACACAGATTAAAGTTTGTCTGTGTACCAAACATACAAATCCGTTCAGCCGTTTAGCGTGAAAGCGTAACAAACAAACAAACGAAAAAAAAAATTAAGTTAGGCGAGTCATCGTTTCGGGTTCAGGGTAAATCCCGTAAATATTTTCAAATACCAGCCTAAAACCCTAGTAGTTGACATCTTGTCTAGTAACATAGTGCCGCTTGGGAGAGGCCTATGTCCGTACCTTGTATGGATTTCTAAGGATAATTCTCAAGGTCCACAGTAGATCCGTATTTTGCAACCGCCTCAGAAATAACAGCTAACTAGAACGTACAACTAAATGCCAAATATAAGAAATATATTGTAATGGCAAAACATCTTAGTTTATGGTACAAGTTCCATGGAGGAGTTTTTTGGCAGTCGAACATATCTTGATGGCATGATTTATGTGAATATCATTTTAGTGAGCACTACCCATTTATAAAGTGACTTACGTATGTAGATATTTCATCTGTTCCAGATAGTTGTTGCTATGGAGAGAAATATGTTTCCTTTTTTGCACTAATATGATAAACAGCAAGATAACACTCATGAAAATGTATGTCTGGCGTCTACCAGCGATGCCCTTAGCCGAGATCCGTACCTCACTACTACGTTCTACTACTACGTAACCCCCTTAGCGAGTAGGTTAAATTTTTAAGCCCTCGCTGGAGGCTCATAGGTTGACATGCAAGATGTCATTCCGAAAAGTAGGAGCCGTCATCCTACCTACCATCTTCCTATACCTTTGCACCTTGGCTTTCCTCATGAAAAGCTTTTTATTTCCATGTATTTATATTTAGTTCCAGTATACAGTAGCGGCTTTCTGCTGGATGTGGAGGTTTTTAATAAGTGAGATGAAAAAGAGCTTTTGCATGTATTCTACTTAATAGAAATCTTGAATTAATTAGGTAATAAATTTACTGACAGACAACATACCTCCAATTTGGAAGGATTTTCAAAAGTTCACACCCTCCTCATCATCATTTTCTGCCTAGCCTTTTCCCAACTATGTTAGGGTCGGCTTCCTGTCTAACCCCCTAAAGGGGTAAAACGGGAATAAAAACTTTGTATGAAACTCCACCATTTTTGTCAAAGTAAAACCCATCGGGCTTGGCTTGTTACAAATAAAACAGTATTTCATTACAGTTGGAATCCATTTTGTAACCCGTCTTGTGATCCGTCTTGATTATCTCAGTTCGATCTGTGCACTTCACCAAGGCATGTTATTTATCACCAATTTTAAACAAACAAACCAAAACTTCGTGAGGTATAAATTGTAAACGTGTATGTGTTTTGACTCCACAACAACGAAAGTTGTGTCACCTGTGCCTTGTACAAGTGTAATAACATTTTGCATAGACAATTTAAAGCCATCTTTCGGTGGGAATCTTTAAAAGCTTTTACCAATAGTTGATGCTTCTCATAAAGATACATTCATATCTTTTAGCCGTCATATCAGCGTTCTTGTACTTCTTTCCTTGCCATGCAAAATTATACACTTACACAGTCTATTTATACTATATTGTTTGGTCTGTTTTTTTAAAGTTTTATGTTACACGGCTACGTCTTTTTATAACAGCCGCACGGGTCGATCGATCAAACAAAGCTACGCTTGAATGAGTAACCGTCTTTACATACCAGGACTCCTCAGCACGTAAGCCATTGATCCCTGCTGTCATTTGTGGATCTTTGACACTCGTTACCGGTCGTCAGAAGACCGAAAGTCAGACAGCCAGTCTTTCCACGGGGTATTGTTTTACCCAGTAACGTATGAAAGTCAGATAGTCGCATCATGCTAGACTGAAAGCCAACCCCGACATCGTCGCAGGAGGAGACGCCCCGGGCGTCGGGAGTCAATAGCGGACTCCCGGCCACCGTAGGCGCGAGCTTGCGGGTGGCGAGCAATGGGTAGCTCGCCGCCCGGTAAGGACTAAGCTCGGGTCGACGGCGCGCAGTGTTCCACGCGCGCCTCAAAGAGATGTCAGCAGCAGTGTAGGGGTCTACTAGGACCGATACCTGCCGGGGTCGCGTGATTGTTCGAAAGAGATACCGTGACCCTGGCACATGGGCAACTGATGGAACACGGGTGGGTTTTAGTCAGTAAAATTTTGACACGCCCTCCCGCTCCGCCCACAGCGGGAGAAGTCATATGCCGATTGCCCATCCTGAAAAAAAAAAAACCCCGACATCGTTGGGAAATGGCTAAGCAGATGATGGCTACGTCTTATCCTTTTATTATTAAAAGTTTTCTTTTCTTTTCGTAACTCTACCTTTAAACTCAATTCATTCACCTAATGATTACGATACATAAACATGTGACATAACCAGACTTATCAGCACAAGTTCATTGTCACCAGTCCCACATTAATTAGTAATCCTTTGTGCCCTCCACAAGTCCTTGCATTATCGCACGACGAATGTTGTCCACTGATTAAGACAGGAAGTTCTTCGTTACTTCGATGCAAGAGCGCTTGGTGACGTCAGGGTTTTTTTTTTAATATTTTCAGTTCATTGTCCTTATAGTAACACTAGCTTTTATCAGTGGCTTCGCCCGCGTATTATACTTGAACATCTCTGTCTATTGATGAAAAACGCACTAAAATCCGTTGAGTAGTTTAAAATAGAGAGGGCTATGCTTGGTGTTTCCCTACGCGATCCAATCAGAGAAGAGATCCGTAGGAGAACCAAGGTAACCGACATAGCCCGAAGAATTGCTAAACTGAAGTGGCAGTGGGCAGGGCACATTGCTCGCAGAACAGATGGCCAATGGGGCCGAAAGGTTCTGGAGTGGCGACCGCGTACTGGAAAATGTAGAGTTGGAAGGCTTCCAACAAGGTGGACCGATGACCTTGTGAAGGCCGCAGGAATGTCGGTCGAAGTGGCGGAACTTGTGGGAAACCTATGTCCAGCAGTGGACGTCTTTCAGCTGAAATGATGATGATGATGATGATGATGACGATGATGAGTAGTTTAAAAGATCTAACAGACAGCGGAAGCGACTTCATTTTATACTATGTAACGATTACATAATCACAATCAGCCTATAACGTTCTTAGTGCTAGGAGACAGGCCTCTTCTCTGTCAGACGGGGTGGTGCCAAGTACGGGTTGGTGGATGTCACATGTCTTCGAAGTTTTTGTCCTAAGACATGTCGGTTTCTAGGTAATGTTTACGAATTTTTATAGACAAATTAGCTACCATCCTGCCAGGGTAGCGGATTTTTCTGAAGCAGTTACCGTCACCCTGACACAGGCAACTTAAGGAACACGGGCGAGTTCAAATCAGTAAAAGTCTGACATGAAAAGAAGTCTTGAAGTATTGATGACTTCCTAAACAAAAACAAAAAAAAAATTGCTACTATAGCCGAATGCGACAAAAGAGCGCGGCATGTAAGAACTAATATTTTATTCGTCCCGTTCTTATTGAAAATTTGGTATTTTAAGCTTAGTTAAAAATCTGACTAAGCTTTTTCTCTGTCATTTTAAATGGACGCTATGCATCATTCAAATTTTATGTATCTAAAAAGACTGCTGTTAGCATACTGATTTATCTCAATGACTCATTCTTAAAATCGATACCTCATCAACATTTTTCTAATTCAAAGATTTAAAATGACCCATTACAAAATTACCAGTAAAAACTAGAAGTTACGTCCACTGATTTGAAAATTATAGCGTGGTGTAATATCTTTATCGACTCGAAAGCTCAAAGTGAGGTATTTTAAAAGATTTAACGACACCCTTCTTCACTGGAGTACGAGATATAAATATCTTTATTTTCCATAAATAAAGGGAGATATAATAGTCTTCTGCAGTTTCCATTCAGATGTTCTTATTGCACAGAATGCATCTTACTGTAAATGTAAAAAAAACCGTTTTGATCTGGTTTGTAAATTCTTAAATTTTTGCACGGTACCATAATCATTAACTTCCTTATCGTTGAGGTCGGCTTACAATCTAACCGGAGGCAACTGAATCAGAATTATAAATAAAGCAATTGTCTATCTGACCTCCGATACCCAGTAGCTGGGTAACATTATAACCCCTCCTTTTTTTGTAGGTGGGAAATCATCAAATGACGTCTCCCGCTCTTGAGAGGAGCGGGAGGGCGTGTCAGACTTTTACTGTCTAAAACCCACCCGTGTTCCTTCAGTTGCCCATTTGCCAGGGCCACGGTGTCTCTTTCGAACAAATCTCGCGATTCTGGCAGGTTATACCTCTCGGTAAGACCGATTGTCAGAACTTTTAGCTTCTGACTGCCAGTAAAGACTGGCAAACAATGCCTATAAATGGGGCTAAATATTTTGGAAACTGAGATAATATAAATGTACCACTGTAAAATTTTAACATGAATGATGTCACTTTTTCAATGTAACAAAATTTTTACTCAAAAGACTGTTTGTGGAGTTTCTTGCTCGTTCTTCTCGATAGAAACCTACGCATTTGAATTGGGCAACTAGCTTCACTTTCTGACCTGACGAGTTCCTGATAATTCAACAGTACCTGTTATTTGGTTTGAGTATCATAAGCATCCATAGGGAGCAGTGGTGGCTTAGTGGTATTGTTCGACGCCAGGCCAGAGCCCCGACCATAGGATTCAAATAGCGCAGTGGAAGTTATGATGGTGGGGCCCTGGAGACAAGAGTGGCGAGCGAACTGTCCGCCGTGCGCGGAGCTTATCAATACAATAATCAAAAGACTCACCTCATGGTTGAAGAACGCCGGCTCTGGTGCCCACCTGGATTTATATATGTAAATGAGTGTATATTGTATTGTGCAGTGACGTTATGAGTATTCTCCAGGATACCCGGCCGCTGCAACACGCCAGAGATCCTCTCCAGCACGCGTTCAATCACTGTCACTAACCTCAAACTATTTCAACCAAAGTTCAAACTAAAACCTGCTCTATTTCGTCCATTGGGATTATTTACAATCAAACAATAGGATCACGACTAATTGTCCAACAAAACGATCGGTTCTAAGGGATTACTTTCAAAAGGTCGCGAAATCCAAGCGGCGACCGATGCTCCCTTTTCCAAGCTCATAAACCAAAAAAGAAAGTGTCAAACTGACAAATGACAGATGTCACTCCGCTCGTCTAGAAACGTAGGCGCACAGAGTAACCAATACAAACGGGACGGAACAGGTATAATATCATCACCACTGCTCTCAAAACGGTGAAGAGAAAAACATCGTGAAGAAACCGGCATGTCTTAGGACCTGATATACAAAGACATGTGACATCTGCCAACCGGCACTGGGTCCGCGTGGTAGAATACGGCCCACTCCCTGTCACGGAGAGGAGGCCTGTTTCCCAGCAGTGGGAACAATATAGGCTTATTATGATGATGATGATATGAAGCATCCTTAGGGTCTCTTACAAAGATAGGCTTCTATAAGTAATTAATATATCTTTACAAAGGCGAAAAACAGTTACATACATGCCTACATAAATCCTCATCAAAGTAACGCATTAATATAGTTATACTAATGTATGTTTAGCGTCAAAGCTCGTTGGTCGGCTCCCATAGCGGCGCACGCACAGGAATGCGCAAGCGCATACTACACAGTTTTATTTGTTTCGTGCCCTTCTGTGCAACGAATTCCATGGCTATTGTTGCTTTTTTATAAACCTGCTGTGTTTGTTTGTAAAGGCATAATACAATTTTCTTTCGCGGTACAGTTTTCTTTAAGTTGGAATTTGGAGCAGTAGGTTTTTTTGGTTAATTTGAACCATAAACTGTTTTCCATTTGATGTAATTTGAAGATTTCATTGCAGAAGTTCTTTACGGGCGAGCTGGTATGTACGATTATTACTGACATACACACTCAAACTCGAAAACCTTCAAATTGCGTAACTTGAGTTATACATATATGCTGCTCATGAAGAAAGAAAAGGCATTTAGTTAAGTTATAACAGTCGCCCGGGTCGTTCGATAAAGTTGGTCCATAAATGGGTGACTATATTTATAAACCCTTCGTGCATCGAACAGCACGTTAAAACAGTCGTTGGTCTCGGCTAACATTTTGTTACGGTTCGTCAGAAGCCCGAAAGTCTACCAAGCAGTTGTACCAGGGGTACCATATTACCCAGTTAAACTGGGTTGTGGAGATCAGTTAGGCAGTCCCCTGATACAAAATAATTGTACTCAGCTGCATCCGGTTAGACTGGAAGCGGATCTCAACGGTACAGTATAAGCTAGGCGAATTATGATGCTGATGACGATAGCAAAGCGTACCGTAAAATACCTTCTTTTAACCCGTCAATTACCGTAATTACAGACACAATTAAAAAACGATTGTTTACATACCAAATGTGGTATCTCAGGATGTGAGGTTAAAGATTATCCATTTCATAGATCTTTACACCAAAATTTTTGACGTGGTCTCTATCCATTACGATGTGAATTCAATGAATTCGGCACAAACAAAAGAATATCAGGTATCCAGTGCCAGATTCCACGTCATACACGGCATAACCGTTAGGTAATTTGGCGATACACGGAACAGCGAAGCTGTCCGGTATGTGGTAGCGAATTTTAATGTCAATTAAACATAAGTATAAAGTGAAAGCCGTCCGCAAAATGAACGGGCGACACCGACATCGACATTATTCCGAGAATGTGGAATGCACATTCACTTGCGAACTACATGTGTCAGATTTCTCGTGAACTGCCGAGTCCGGGAGACACATTTGTAGTACAATGTCATTGTTTTACTTATTTCCTTTAAGGATAATCTGTGGACCCTTGAATTTTTTGTCACAGGTTTGTTGAATAGTGATTTTGTGGCGAAAGAGTGGAGTAATTTTTAGGTTTATGTTCCCATATCTTCCTGTGGATGTCGTAAGAGGCGACTAAGGGACTTACTAGAAAATGGGCAGTAGCGTTCTCTATGCGTTTTACCACCATACTGCAATCGCCAACCCGCCTGCCAAACGTGACGATTATGGCAAACTAGGGATGCCCGATCTGAATCGATCTTTCCGAAGATACGATCTACTGATTTTTGGATCGATTCAACAGGATACGATCTTAGAGATCGAATCATATGCGCCTAGAAGATCGTATGAAAAAATCGTATCAGCTACAATCAAAACAGTACGTACTACAACTGGTCGGGTATGTTAGCATTCTCTTCCTGTTTTCTCTTTTAAATTATTAATTTTGAAAAGTCAAAAAGATATTTTACGCAAAACAGATTGACTGAATACATTCAAAATGAATAATTTGGACAGACGCACTTGATCTAGCCTGTTACGGCTGTCTGTCAAAGTATTTCCAACTAGAGAAAACCGACGGTCGGAAGAGTATGCTAACATACCCGACAAGTTGAACTTCGTACGGTACTTTGTTTAGATTTTAGTTTAGATTAAGTTAAAATGAATAATTTTGCATGCATATTGTTTTTTCATTATTATTATAAAATTACGATACGATCTTCGGAGATCGAGTAAGATCGATTCAATACAATACGATTAAGATCGTGAATCGATTCACGAAGTTACGATCCAGAAGATCGATTCCAAGCAAAGAATCGGGCATCCCTTTGGCAAACCCCCCAAATTGGGAGAGGCCTATGTCCAGCAATGGACGTTTTTTGGCTGAAATGATGATGATGAGGTTCACCGCGATAATCTCTGTCATTTAGTGAGTGTGGTTTATCGTATAGTCTTTCATTTTTCTATTCACACCAAAACTACCCATTTCCATCTTCCCCGATTACCTTAGGATTGAGTATTTCAACAAGGTATCAACTACCATTCGATGCAGAGCGTCTTTTTCTAGACATGTCGGTCGGTACCAAGACAGGGTGCAGCTGGTCGACCAATGTGGCGGTTACAGCCGTAATAATGACTACTGTAATTACACTGAACTGTGTGCTCCTCCTTAATTAGCAAAACATAATTAATGTAAACAATACTCAATGATTCTAAGAAACAGACAAAAACTGCGGTCAACGGCATCTAGCCTACCAAGTAAGGTAAAAAATGATCTTATTAATACTTGATGTGTTATATCCTTATTACATTCTGATAAGGTTGATAGTCGTGTGTTTCTTTTTGTTGGAAATTGTCACTTTGACACACACGGAGTGTCAGGCCGGGAGATAATTGATGAGTTGTCGCTCTGTCAACCACCTGACGGTTTTGTCGTGATGATAGAAATGTTGCTCGTCGGCTTGTATCGGGCTTATTAGAATTATTATTTTTTGCTCTATGAAGTCATACGGATCGGAATTTAATTCTTCTTTTTTGTGTGAAATACTTTTATCGTTAGGCTAACTCACGAGTATCTCTCTTTGCATCAGACGTAACAGAATCATTATATACAGACCTAAAAGATAATCTTCACCATCAATATATCCACTGACGAACAAGAATCTACTCATGTCGACAAAGTCAAGATAAATAAAGACTAAGTAGTACTGAAAGTGCATGATCAGGCTATAATGGTCTCACTCTGATGCACAAACCCATCACCATCACCAAAAGAGGTCTCTTTGAGAGGAAGTGGGCTGTATAATCCACCACGCGCGTTAGAAGATGTCTTCGAACTTTTGGTTCAATTTTTTTTTTTTGAGTTTGTTTACACCACATGAATTATCCCAATTACTATAAAGTGCATTTCATAAGCCCCATGATTTACATAATCAGCCTATAATGTTCCCACTGCTGGACACAGCTAGTAGTGGAAATATTATGTGGTGATTATGCGACTCCTGGAGTGCTTTTTACCCTGGGTAACCAGTAAATAGACATATCTTTTATTCTCGACATGTTTTTTCAAGACAAAGGAAGCACTTTGTATGGCATACATTTTAAGACTCGTCACCGATATGTGTTCTTCCTTTTAAAGCCTAGTTATGCCTGGCTTTCCAAAGTCTATAAAATTAGGGGCACGTCATCACTAACTGTCAAATAAGCTGTGTAGATGAGAGCCTCGCGGACCGATACAATCTACTCAAATCCATACTATACATTACAAATGCATATAAAGTTTATACTTACGGTACATATAGCAAAAATGAATTCCTAAAATTTTTGTCTGTCAAACTTGGCTGGACCGATTTTGACGAGCATACAGCTGATGATAGACGGAGTAAAATAAGCTTTTTGTTCTGGTAGCTTTCCGATATACACGCGGGCGAAGTCGCGGGCACAGCTAGTTAATGATAAATTAAATACAGTTAGATGTGATGTAGTGAAAGGATCTGATGGAGAATGTGATTAATACTAACTGGTTTGGTAGTATACATATATTTTTAAGACGCAACATAATCAGGCTATAATGTACTAGGACACAAGCCTCCGCTCTCTGAGCTATAATCCATCACACGGGCCCAGTGAGGACTAGTAGACGCCACATACCTTCGAAATTTTGGTTCTAGGTCATGCCGGCTTCCTTACGGGTAATTACCAGTGTTCAGCCTATAACATTCGCGCTGCTGGGACAGGCCAGTTCTCGGTGATAGATGGGGCATAATCCACCACGTGGCCTCAGTCTGCAGTGCGGGTTGGTAGATGTCACATGCCTTCGATTTTTTGGTTCTAACACATGCCGGTTTCCTCACGATGTTTTCCTTCACGCTTTAACCCTTTTTAAGGTAGAGGCAGTATACCTACATGCCACCAATAAAATTATTTGTTTTATTCAACTGTATGAAAAATAAAATCGTTGTCAACAGACAACGATTTTATTTTTCATTGATGATAACATATACATTTCCACAAATATCCCATCGAATTCCCAAATTGGAAAAATACTTAAAAATGTCATTATTAACATACTAAGAATTTATTACTATACCATGTCTAGTTTTCTCTGCCTTATAAAGGGTTAAGAGCAGTGGTTATGAAATAATTTGCACAAAGGCATCTATCTGTCTGCGTTCGAACCTACAATTCATAATTCCCGGTACCAACAGCTCAACGTGCTTTCCGACACGCACGGGCGTATGAAAAGGTGGTCACTGAATACGCTTTTGCTCGAAAAAGTTAATTATTCGGGAATAGAGTTCACTCCGAAGTTTTGTACTACTTTCGGACGGCTCCGCATCTTAGTTGACGAATTTCGAGGCCCCCGATCCATACGTTTTCTTCCTACTTCTGGATTTCCCACAGTCTTGATAACAGACGCATAAAAAAGATACAAAAAGATCGTATCCACGATAAAACAGCATTAGCAACGAATCCACGTACATGTTTCATTCGGAAAATAATTAAAATTCAAAGATCAAATCGCCTAACAAGATATTTAGAATGCTAGCCTGCTAAGCCTTTCGGCCATACACCTATTTTTTTGTCTAGCTTTTTTTATCGCTAGATCTAGAACTTTAGGCGTGTATAACAGCCTTCTATTGATCAAATGTTTAGACGGGAGGCTAAGCGAATGATTTTTTAATTGGTCATGACATGTAAAATTCTGGGGACGCAAAAAATCTTTTTTGTTCGTTGAAATTCTAAGAGAGGTATTTAATGGAATAATAATGGTATGATAACGGTGATGTTCTTGTAGCGTGTGGCTTGCAATGGTATTGGTGGTTGGATCTAGAATATTACAAATATACATATAGTGATGCCTGTTATTTACGTATCGTTTATTTCTAGCAACTATGACCCATAAATATACATATAATGTATATTTATGGACCATAGTTGCCCATAAATATTGGCCAACACAATACATATTTGTATAAGTATGGTAGAGAGTGTAGAGTATAGTGTGTGGTGGTGTTGTGTGTGTAGTCGTATAGAGTGTTTATGTGTAGTAGGAGTGTGTGTGAGTGTGTGTGTGTGTGTGTGTAAGTGTATCTTTTGTCCCATGGGGATAGACAGAAACTGCAAGACGCCTCCTGTTACAATCCTCTACTCCTTTTGCTTCGTTGACGTTCATATATTGTATTATCTGGTCAAACATGCACTCTGGTTGCAAGTACTACGCATGCTAAATTACGACTTGTTAACCTAATAGTAGTGTATTATGGCTTCCCAGATCACGACGTCATTGGCCATTGGAAAAGTTACCACAATCATGACAGTTCACTATAGCAAAAAGTGTGTAATTTTTAACACAGGGTTCTCTTGTGCTAAGACTCCAACAGAAAGATAAGTAAACAAATAGTAATATGACACTCAAGCTATCTTAACTCTAATCTTCAAAGACGAATTGAAACTTGAATGAAAATATAACCACACTGGCTTAAATATGAAACAGCTTAATCTGACATATGTCAAAATTAAGGTTCATTAGTTTGTTACTTTCCACTTGCATTATCAAAGAAGTTGTCACGTTGAATGTAAAGAAAAATTAGAAATTAAATCTCCGCGCAGAAAATATAATTTGAAGACAAAATTCGTTCATTTTATTCTTTACAATCTAGATTCCTCGAGGCATCTGCTATAGTGATGCTCTATTAATAATCTACATCAATACTACTATTAATAATGTTCTAATCTCAGTTATTAATGAACTCAGCGGGGTAATGACTACCCACTCATTGAATAGTTCTGTTACCAACCAAAACTGTATTAATTCGTGCTAATTTTGTTAGTTTCAGGAATATAAATGTATGAATCTGATTGTAATAAATAGTTAAGATAGTGTAGTGCGACCCATTCAGAGTGTTAATTGTAATAAACGTTAATTAATCGACATTAGCGCTGTCCGTGTGGCCGTAAGTACTGTATTAAAAGATTTGTCAAAGAATCTTGTGTGCGTTTCCATTGTGATCTAGAACACGTCACGATTTATCACGATTCGAAACGTTTGTTAGCAGACAGATAGATTGACATGAAACAGACAAATACTGGAAGAATTATTATATGAATTATTATTATTACGATATATAGTCTTAACGCTATATTTTATTTACGTTACGCTTATTTTATTAAGAACTGTGCTCACGATGAACCAATTATTTTGTGTATTAGTGAAACGGCAGAGCAATCTTTTGTTTCCATAACAAGCTATTGCACTTAATTTCGTTTGGAATTCAACATCCACGTTTTGAAAAACTGAAGCAACAAATGATTTGTATCGTTTAAACGCTGTTAAGACATGTAATTTTAATTTTTCTTTCACAGGCAATTACACCGCACCTTTAGCATTATCTGCCTTTCGTGATACCCTCATTTAGTTATCACACGTGACGAGAAAATTTACGTTTTCTTTTATTGCTATCTGCCATTTCAACCAAGGTGCTTGTCGGCTGCTTAACAGGGCTATCCTATAGATGCTATCCAGAGCTATCCTTAACATATTATGGCCTCAGGGCATAATTCTTATAAACTAAGCGACTACACGCTAAGGGAGGCCAGCAAAGGACAGCTAGATCGGAAAATAAAATCCTCGAATCATCTGTTCATGCTTTAAATTATCGTATCGCGGGCAACAGTGGAGCCGCGCCAATTGGCGGAAGCAAGCACATGCTGCCGCAACATGTGACAATGACAGCAGGTGGCCGCCATCTTTATTCTATAACTGCCTATCAACCAGTGGGTCTACAGCCTAAAATAATCCTAGGCAACGGAATCTTCCTAGATGTTATCTTTTAACCTAGATTATTTTATATTTGTGATTTTTGTAGCTTTTATTTTTTACACGTTTATATTAGCTTCACTTGTATGTATGTATGTTTGTTTGTAACCGACTCCTTATAGCGCGATTTTGACCCACTTTAAACGATCAGATTTCATTCAAACTTTGCACACCGCTCAAAGACCGATGACAATGCAATAATTTCATAAATTTGTGCCATTATCCTTGCCAGGGTTACCAGGACAGCAAAAAAATTGTCTTCGAAAACTACGCTGACATACGTCTCAAAATTAGAACCCTAAAAAATAGAAAATAAATAATAGTTTAACCTCTAAGTCCCTGAGATACCACATTTGGTATAGACATAATGGTTTTTTAATTGTGTCTGTAATTACGGTAACTGACTGGTTAAAAAAAACTAAAAACACGCTTCCATAGAAAATCAAACTAAAAAGTAGAAAATAACGGAAATAAAGCGTGGGGTGCCTGATATCAATAAAATACCTTAAAAAGCTTTTTTTCTATTATTTTGTAATATATATCGTCCATCATATGTTTATTAAGCGAAAAATTGTCTTTGTTTTTTGAAGCAACTAATTTTGTTTTATTAAGATTTCTTCTGTGGAAGATATAGAAGGTTTGTTTGGTTCTTCTTTATTTTTTGTTCCTTATTCTATTTCTTTGCAATAAATAAAGTTAAAATACGTTTTTTTCACAATTTAACTTTTTAGTGGCAAACGAGTTTAAAAAAAAATATTATTGATCGTTCATTTAATAAGGTGGGGATATTTATAGCTTTATGTCTGTTTTAATCAGTGACGTATTAAAATTTAAATTAGTAGTCAATTGACAGAAATATGAGTATTAAACATAACCGTTCTCGGGCCTTTGAACATTAAGCTTAGTGTTATTTATATACCAGTACCAGTTAGTTCACCATGTTTTTTGCATGAATGAATTCCCCACAAGCAAATTTAAATTCGTCCTTATCGACCCGATTTGCATAAAAATGCACTTAATTTTGACATAAGTAATGTTTTAGGATTAAATAGAAACAAAACTGCAGCTTAATTGAACTCCGATAAGTAGCTTCACGTATTTTTGCCTACATTAAGAATGTTTGTCGTAAGCAAGAGATACCGTGGCCACAACGTTATTTTGTTATTTATTTACTTCATTTAATTAAATTAGCCTGTAATTGGTTTGCCTGCTGGCCGCCGAGAAAAAAAAAGTTTGCAAAACATTTTTTGAATTACGAAGCTTTGTAATTTATGGGTTCTTAAATTAAAATAATTCGTTTTTCTTGCTAATCATAAACAGCCAGTAACTTTGAATAAAGAACGTCGATCTACCTCTACACTTTGGTCACAGTTTATGGTTCTGCTGTAAACATCACTAGGCTATGCAAATAGGTTATTAAGTTTGTAAACCACTCATGGAAGGAAATGGGGATAGTTATACATAGAACTGGTTCTGGTCTGCAGTACTTAATTATAAAGAGGAACAATCTATACAGAAAATATATGTCTACAGGAAGCTCCATAGCGATAGTAATGTTTATCGGATCCCGGAATATCTTTAAATGTAAAAGATTTCCTATAATTCATGTTCTAGAACTAAGAATTCGAAGACGTGACATCTACTAGTCCGCACTAGGCCCGCGTGGTGGATTACGGCCCACTCCCTCTCACAGATAGTAGGCCTGTGTCCCAGTTGTGGGAACATTATGAGCGTATTATGCTATATGTTATTTTATTAACCAGTCAATTACCGTAATTACAGACACAATTAAAAAACCATTGTGTCGATACCAAATGTGGTATCTCAGGGACTTAGAGGTTAATGAAATCGAACGCCACAGCCTAACAACGTACCAGAGACTATCATAATCCATAAGATACTATAGAGTATTAACATACCACACGCTAATTACCGATGCCATGATCCGGCGCACGTGAAATCGATGTATCGGACGTAAAGTTTTTATTGCGGACACTAGCTTTGGTGCGTGGCGTCGCTTGCGGAATTGTATGGGATTTGGATCTTTACATACCAAGACTCTTCCGTGCCTCGGAAAGCACGTTAAGCCGTTGGTCCCGGTTGTCTTTCGTATATCTGAGACAGTCGTTACGGGTCGTCAGAAGCGAGAAAGTCTGACACCTAGTCTTACCAAGGGGTATCGTATTACCCAGTAACTGGGTTGTGGAGGTCAGATAGGTAGTCGCTCCATGTAAAATACTGGTACTCAACTGCATCCGGTTAGATTGGAAGCTGACCCCAACATAGTTGATTAAAGGCTAGGCAGATGATGCTGATGATGGATGGGAGAGGAAATGTTTGACAAGTGATTCTGATTGGTCGGTTAGAGGAGACCACGAACTACACAACACAGAGCAGATTGGTGAATAGACAGTCCCAAGAGAGTAAGAGCTGGATGCAGAGCTCAAAGAACTATTTAGCTATTTGATTTTAAAATTGAGACACATAATATATCTTTTGCTGACTGGTTGATAGTTGAAGTGGCCAAACAGCTGGCTCGTACTTTGGCCAAAGAATTAGCATTGTCATTCAACGTGGCAATGCTGCCAGTCTTGTGGGCACGTTTCGGAGTGACAGTGATGCGGACGAGAATTATGACGCCCGAGTGACAAAAAAACCGAAAGGATTAAAAAAAACTTAGTGTAAATAGTTAAAGAAAAAAAAAAAACATTCTGCAGAAACAAAACAGACATTATAAAAAAAGATACATAAAATGCACACATACAAAGTGGCCAAAAGCCGCGTATTCAAATAAAAAAAGGTTTACAATTTGGTCCATTGCTTGTTGATGTCAGGGTTAGGGACCAAATGCAATAAACGCAATAGTTAGTTACAATATATAACGTATTAGATAAAAGAAACACAATATGCAATATTTTTTATGAAAGCAGCCAAACAGCAAAAATGAAATTTAAAAATGTTCCTGGAAAAATACAACCGAATTGTACTAAGGATGCTGTTTCAAAACAGCAATTTCTGACTATGTTGAATTTCAATATTTAAAATAAAATTAAAATACTAACAAGTTTACCCAAATCCATATATCGAAAAAATCATGATATAACATATGAAATATCGAAATCGATTAATTGACGTAAAAGACTCGTCACGGCATCGATTTAATTGTTACCGCCGTTTTATCGATACTCCACTACCGTAGCGTATCAGAATACTTGGGATCCAAGAACCAGGAACTGGTTTTTAACTGAATTTTTTGAAATACAAATGACTTTACGTACCTTCGTTTTTAAAAATATGAGAGATTCGTGTCTGGTAACGCACTTAAAAGTAAGAGATTTACGTTATAGTTTGATTGATGTAAAACCGTTGCAATTTAATTCTTACTTCATGGTTATCCACACTAAACTAATCCACACTAATATTATAAATGCAAAAGTAACTATGTCGGTCTGTCTCGTTTTCCTGTTAAAACTACTGAACCGATTGAAATGAAATTTGGTACACAGATAGTTTCGAGCCTGAGAAAGGATATAGGTTTTTTATCGCGGTAGTATGTTCCCGCGGGTTAATTTCCGACCTCCACGCGGGCGAAGCCGCTGGCAAAAGCTAGTAAAACATAAATCAGAATGTTTGCCGTTAGTTAGGTGAAACTTGCGGTACTTGTTGTGAATACTTTCGGACGGGCCCGAAACTTCGTTGATGGACTTAAAAGAGTAGACTCCCCAGGAGTCTATAAAGAGGAACAATCTATACAGAAAATATATGTCTACAGGAAGCTCCATAGCGATAGTAATGTTTATCGGATCCCGGAATATCTTTAAATGTAAAAGATTTCCTATAATTCATGTTCTAGAACTAAGAATTCGAAGACGTGACATCTACTAGTCCGCACTAGGCCCGCGTGGTGGATTACGGCCCACTCCCTCTCACAGATAGTAGGCCTGTGTCCCAGTTGTGGGAACATTATGAGCGTATTATGCTATATGTTATTTTATTAACCAGTCAATTACCGTAATTACAGACACAATTAAAAAACCATTGTGTCGATACCAAATGTGGTATCTCAGGGACTTAGAGGTTAATGAAATCGAACGCCACAGCCTAACAACGTACCAGAGACTATCATAATCCATAAGATACTATAGAGTATTAACATACCACACGCTAATTACCGATGCCATGATCCGGCGCACGTGAAATCGATGTATCGGACGTAAAGTTTTTATTGCGGACACTAGCTTTGGTGCGTGGCGTCGCTTGCGGAATTGTATGGGATTTGGATCTTTACATACCAAGACTCTTCCGTGCCTCGGAAAGCACGTTAAGCCGTTGGTCCCGGTTGTCTTTCGTATATCTGAGACAGTCGTTACGGGTCGTCAGAAGCGAGAAAGTCTGACACCTAGTCTTACCAAGGGGTATCGTATTACCCAGTAACTGGGTTGTGGAGGTCAGATAGGTAGTCGCTCCATGTAAAATACTGGTACTCAACTGCATCCGGTTAGATTGGAAGCTGACCCCAACATAGTTGATTAAAGGCTAGGCAGATGATGCTGATGATGGATGGGAGAGGAAATGTTTGACAAGTGATTCTGATTGGTCGGTTAGAGGAGACCACGAACTACACAACACAGAGCAGATTGGTGAATAGACAGTCCCAAGAGAGTAAGAGCTGGATGCAGAGCTCAAAGAACTATTTAGCTATTTGATTTTAAAATTGAGACACATAATATATCTTTTGCTGACTGGTTGATAGTTGAAGTGGCCAAACAGCTGGCTCGTACTTTGGCCAAAGAATTAGCATTGTCATTCAACGTGGCAATGCTGCCAGTCTTGTGGGCACGTTTCGGAGTGACAGTGATGCGGACGAGAATTATGACGCCCGAGTGACAAAAAAACCGAAAGGATTAAAAAAAACTTAGTGTAAATAGTTAAAGAAAAAAAAAAAACATTCTGCAGAAACAAAACAGACATTATAAAAAAAGATACATAAAATGCACACATACAAAGTGGCCAAAAGCCGCGTATTCAAATAAAAAAAGGTTTACAATTTGGTCCATTGCTTGTTGATGTCAGGGTTAGGGACCAAATGCAATAAACGCAATAGTTAGTTACAATATATAACGTATTAGATAAAAGAAACACAATATGCAATATTTTTTATGAAAGCAGCCAAACAGCAAAAATGAAATTTAAAAATGTTCCTGGAAAAATACAACCGAATTGTACTAAGGATGCTGTTTCAAAACAGCAATTTCTGACTATGTTGAATTTCAATATTTAAAATAAAATTAAAATACTAACAAGTTTACCCAAATCCATATATCGAAAAAATCATGATATAACATATGAAATATCGAAATCGATTAATTGACGTAAAAGACTCGTCACGGCATCGATTTAATTGTTACCGCCGTTTTATCGATACTCCACTACCGTAGCGTATCAGAATACTTGGGATCCAAGAACCAGGAACTGGTTTTTAACTGAATTTTTTGAAATACAAATGACTTTACGTACCTTCGTTTTTAAAAATATGAGAGATTCGTGTCTGGTAACGCACTTAAAAGTAAGAGATTTACGTTATAGTTTGATTGATGTAAAACCGTTGCAATTTAATTCTTACTTCATGGTTATCCACACTAAACTAATCCACACTAATATTATAAATGCAAAAGTAACTATGTCGGTCTGTCTCGTTTTCCTGTTAAAACTACTGAACCGATTGAAATGAAATTTGGTACACAGATAGTTTCGAGCCTGAGAAAGGATATAGGTTTTTTATCGCGGTAGTATGTTCCCGCGGGTTAATTTCCGACCTCCACGCGGGCGAAGCCGCTGGCAAAAGCTAGTAAAACATAAATCAGAATGTTTGCCGTTAGTTAGGTGAAACTTGCGGTACTTGTTGTGAATACTTTCGGACGGGCCCGAAACTTCGTTGATGGACTTAAAAGAGTAGACTCCCCAGGAGTCTAATATTTTTTTGCACTTTTTGTAACACATTGATTCAGGCTCTATTCACGAGCATACAACTACAGTTCAGCGAGTTTTACCAGTGTTCAGCCTATAATGTGCCCACTGCTGGGAAACAAGCCTGCTCTCGATGAGAGGTTGGACCGTAGTCCACCACGTGGGCTCAGTGTGCAGCACAGGTTGTTTGATGTGATATTTCATCGAATTTTTTACTCTAGTACATGCCGGTTTCCTCACGATGTTCTCCTTCACCGTTTTAAGAGCAGTGGTGATGAAATGATATACGCAAAGTAAAGCGCTTTCCAGGGTTCAAACTCAAGGCCTACAACGGCTACAACTCGTCAGTCAGGGTCGCGAGATTTGTTCGAAAGAGTTACCGTGGCCCTGGCATATAGGCTACAGAAGGAACACGGGTGGGTTTTAGTCAGTAAAAGTCTGACACG
Source organism: Aporophyla lueneburgensis (assembly GCA_932294355.1). NCBI lineage: Eukaryota > Metazoa > Arthropoda > Insecta > Lepidoptera > Noctuidae > Aporophyla > Aporophyla lueneburgensis. The sequence goes on from OW028753.1 coordinate 25,753,095, forward strand.
CTCTTCCGCTCCACTCAGAGCGAGAGACGTCATTTGATAATTTCCCACCCACAAAAACAAAATGGTCGATACCACTGGGGCACCACTGCTCTTTAATCTAAACTTCTAAACTTTAATATTATAAATGCAAAAGTAACTCTGTCTGTCTGTCTGTCTGTCTGTCTGTCTGTCTCGCTTTCCTGCTAAAACTACTGAACCGATTTTAATGAAATTTGGTACACAGATACTTTAGAGCCTGAGAAAGGACATAGGCTACTTTTTATCCCGGTAGTATGTTCCCGCGGGATAATTTCCGACCTCCACGCGGCCGAAGCCGCTGGCAAAAGCTAGTTACCATATAAATAATTTCATTAAAAGACATGCAAAACCGTTGGCCGAGCTTACAAATAAAAGATCCACATACTTGTTGGTCATTATTAAGGACCTCCGTACGACTAGATCCTGTGGCTTGATTGTGGAAATGTGGACGGGTGTCTGCGAGCTATCACGTGATCCCGTAGTGTGCCTCATTATCTTACACCTAGTTATTGAGCCAATTATTATTGAATGGTGCTAGCTAATTCTATTTCTATCGCAGCCATTGTAATAAGCTTTACGACTGGGGACGGTTAATGTACAAACAGCGATAGTAGCGGTGGTCTTTTCACCCTTATGACCAGGCAATAAGGTTAAAAAGTGGTCCACCATCAATGTGGTCGTAGTGGTGGCCCAGTGGTAACGACCGCGACTTACTAATTTTTTTATTTTTTTTTATTTCCTCCTGTCCTATAACCAAAATTTCGAAGGCATATGACGTCTACTAGTCTTCACTGGGCCCGTGTGGTGAATTACGTCCCATTCTCTCCCATGGAGAGGAGGCCTGTGTTCCAGGAGTGGGAACAATATAGCGTCGTTGCGACTTTAAGACCCCTTATGTGTAAATTCAACTTTATGTGAAAATCGATATAAGCCGTCTACTGAAAAAATATGTACAATAAAACCAACTACAACAAAAAATATAGGTATCAGCCATATGATTTCCGGCTTTTTAATTTGCTAATATTAGTTGAAATTAAAAGTAGTATGATAGTAAAAAAAAAGAAAAACAAACGCGTAAAAGAGTGATTTTGCCAAGTGACACATAAGAGGTCTTAAAGTCGCAACGACGATAGGCTGTTTGTGCTATGTAACTGTCACCAATAGGTATGTCGACTCACTCACAAACAAAAATGGGAGCACATTTTTGTTGTTCGAGTTTTAACTTAGATATACTTCTTCATCATAATTTTAGCGGAAAGACGTCCACTGCTGGACATAGGCCTCCCCCAATTTGGGAGGGATCGCCATAATCGCCACGCTTGGCAGGCGGGTTGGCGATCGCAGTATGGTGGTCAATGCATAGAGAACGCTGCTGCCCATTCTCTAGTAAGTCCATTAGTCGCCTCTTACGACACCCATATTTTATTATTCAATTTTTTTTTTGATTTACTGTATGAAACTGATTATGACATCTGTTCCGTACAATGACCCTTACACATCGGTACTGCTATACGTCTCCTTTAATAAATAATATTGTAATTTATTATAATAAATAATTTATTAAAGTACAAAATAAATAATTGTTTAATTGACCGTTAATCAACTTTACAAAAATATCAAGTTACTACAGCGACGAAATCGTATCGTAGGTACTGAAAAAGTACAGCATTCGATGGTTTTTCTCCTTAAAAGGACCGACAATATAATTAAGAATCGATTAAATTAACCACGGTTAAGTTGATGAATTCGTTCATAAATCTCCCATTTAATTTTAACCTGCCTTTAACTACAGCTTTACGTTCCTGCCATGACAAAGGTGGGCCTAGTATGATAGGTCATTGTTCCCATGGTTTGCGGAAAAAAATACAAAGAGTAAAAGAATTTTCAAAACATATGATTGTGCCTATATTATAAAATCTTCACTGAAGAAAGTAAGTAGTAAGTATTTTGTTATTTTTTATCATATCATACGCTGTACTGATTGACGCCTTTACGTCAACGCCGGCTTTCGCTGAAAACCAGCGCTAGGGCTCTGAGTTGTAGCATTATGCTGAGCGATGGCCGTTTTGCGAGAATGTGACGCATATTGTCCCCCAATTTTTACTATTTTGTGTTCTTTCTCTGCGTCATGTTTACCAAAAATAAACGTATTTTAGCAAATGAATACATTTTGCCTCTGCCGTATCTGTTTATCCTCACAGAGAAACGACCACACAAATGCAACTAACTATTGTTGGTTATTATTGGAATTAACACTGCACGGATTAGGTTTCGATTAGGTACTATAAATAGTTTACCAATGTTCACATTATAGTAGCACAGTAAAATCATAACGTTTGTTTTAAATCAAAGTACTCTACAATTTATGGAGGTACGATCTTGCAAAGCTCAAAGAACAAGAAATATTACTTCATTAACGTAAATAAGTATCAATTAAATGGAAATAATTAACTTTATTGCTCTCTGAGTGCATGTATCATTACCGTAACTGATCTAGCCTGATTTATAAAGAAGCAAAAAACAATTATTTATCTGTTAAGATCGTAGTTGGTTTTCTTGTACAGGAATAATGAACTTCAACGGACACTTTAAAGGTCCTATGGCTCTAGTCACAAAATATATAAATAATAAGTTTATTTCAATAGTTATTTATTATTTCAATATGTTCTGTGTTTTAGTAGATAAAACAAAATAAGGAATGATAAATAACAATTATTCAATACGATAAATAACATAATGAATAGGGTTATTTCCAGAATTTCCAATAATAAAAACCAATATTAAAGTTAAATATATGATAAATATAAAAAAAAAACATTTTGATAGTGAGTTAGTCACATACAGAGTGGAGTTATGATTGTGCTCAACAAATTACATAGTTCTTGCAATTAATTAAAATAATTGATTACATGCACGTAAGTACCTACCATCTTACCATATACCTGTCAGATGAAGAAGCAAACATTGTTTCCATTTATAAGTTCCGTAAGAAAATAGGCAGAAAATATTAAAAAAAAAACATCTTTCCTACTTAATCTATGCCAAGACAAGTCCTTCCACTTAACCCGCATGCAGTGTTCGATTTCAATTACCCCCTCACCTTGAAGGAAAACTGAGTGTGAGGGAGACAAACACACAACATCCGGAGAGAATGAAAGAGATGCAATATAAACAAATCGTAGGTCCGTAAAAACGCCATATGTCGAAGAATGACAGATGGTGTCCACCGCAAAGTAGTCTCGCGAGTTCATTTGCTTGACTCCTGTTTATTTTCGGACTAGTGGTGTCACCTGACTTCGATCTGGTAAACGAACCTATACGGCAGATTGGTTGTTGTTTATTTTTAATTTAATTCAGGTTTTGTTGGCGGGAATTTAAGATAAATATAGAGTAGGTCAGTGTTGTTCGTTGTCTGATGTCGGCAACATGAATTGGCCAGAAATATGATTGGATTTCGGAACGGGCATCGTCACAATCGTTTTTTGATTCGATCCACATAAATTGGTATAAAAAATGGACGTAACATGTTGCCATAGACACCAAAATCGGAAGAACTTAAAAAAGAAAGAAGATTTTTATCCTCAATTTGACGCAAAATGAGAACAGAAATTCGAAAATGAACAAGTTGGGGTATATAATATATTATGCGTCAAATCCACGCAAAAACGGCCATCACTTAGCATAATGCTACGACCCTATACGAAATAAACAGCCGGTTTTGACGTAATAACATATTCAATACAAAATGATAATATCAAGTTATTATAATATTATTTTTCACAATGAAAAATAATATTATTATAAAATTTGGGAAATATTAATGAAGAGATTAGGTAATACAAATAAGGCCGTAAAAATCGGCCACCCACTTCCAATTAATTCTCTCTCCAGTAACTAAGCTTTTATAAAAACCATTACCTTATTTACACAGAGCTAATCTTTCCACCTTACCGGATCGTTACTTTTCCTCATTTATGAGCATTAAATATAAATTAACTAATTCTTTATTTGAACTTGGAAAGTGTTATATTACGTCAAGAGTTTCAACAATTAAGACAATCATGGCGGCAATTAAATATGATGCTTGTACCTTTGGGTTAGTAAAAAAACGGAGTTACGCACACAAATTTTTACGATTATCATAAAAATAGTAACAAAATTGTTTAAAAGCCATGATAAGTTACTAAATGAGAACTGTTTAGATATTAATCTGTAGTTGAAGACAATTGAATAATTTTTTGTAGGGGTCGGTGACCCGGCGACGTACACTTGAGGACAAGAAAAGGGTGTTAGGTTAGCTTATACGTTTGTAGTACGGAGTACTACGGAGTTAGTTTCTTTTATAAAATACTTTATAAATTTAAAGTAAACTGTATTGCAAGATACAATCCGTTATAAACTCGTATCGGATAGTTATCTGTGAAAATATAAAATCTTCATTGTGTGTGAATAATGTCTGCGTGACAGATGTCTCGATAGAAACATTTATTGTAATGAAGGGACATTCCTTAGGAAAAGGAAAATGAACATAACTCAAAGACTGCTTCCCACTAGTTGGAAAAAATTTTCTTTTGCTTTCAAAGGAACTTGTTATAATGTTTTTTGTTTACATCAAAACCTTTACTTGTGAGAATACAAGTTGTTGTACGAATAGAATCACCAGACCATCATATTTTTTGTTACTTAAGATGAATATAATTATTAATATTTATTTTTAAATCTTACCTCAAACCCAATGCATTTTAGGGCGTGTCTATGAGGCAAATGACTTTACGACACGACACATAATAAAAAATTATAAAAAGTAGTTGAATTGCAATAAAAATAGTGCTTTTACTAAATTAGACACAACATTTGTATTCGTCTATACAAACATTATGAATATTAAATTAGACTTACTTTTATAATCATTAAAAGTATAAAACACATCACATTTTATTGTTTTACAAAATTTAATGACGTATAAGAAATAAAAATTAACTGCTTACGAAGTTTATACGATCGGAAGTGTATGAAGATATAACAATAAAAAAAATATAATAGGTAAGTGGGACGTGTGATAATTAACTAAGTTTAATTTAATTGGGGGTTCAGAAAATGCAATAAACCGGAATTATGAGCAGTAAATCAATAAAGGCTTTGTTTGTTTTACCGACGCCATATTTCAATTGTTCGTCATGGTGGTGTATCTAAAGTCTATACCTACAGTATGCGTCAGAAAAGTGTAGTCTTAATTAAGGGTTGTGTTATAGACCATTAAACTAAACAATGTTTTCAATGGGATCAACATCTTAATCTCGAAAAAAAATTGTACTGTTCAAAATAAAACAGAATTTAACCACCGCAAAATAAGTTTATCGAAGTTAAATAATTACACAGCGCCACAAAAAAAATAATGTATTTTTTATTCAACCACATGGTCTTTACCTACGACGTAAAGAGTAGAATCACCCCATTTCTTCCCGTGGGTGTCGTAAAACGCGACTAAGGGACTTACTAAAGAATGGGCAGCAGCGTTCTCTATGCATTTTACCACTATACTGCGATCGCCAACCCGCCTGCCAAGCGTGGCGATTATGGCAAAGCCGGGGAATTGGGGAGGCCTGTGTCCAGTAGTGGACGTCTTACGGCTGTAATGGTTTACGTATTTTGAGCTGCCGAATCCGAATCTGGACACAGAATTAATCCTACACCCTCCAGTTTAGAAGAAAACTCATTCTTGACATGTTTATTTATTTTTCTCTAATTTCATAATTTATTTTCATCATTAATCGAATCATGATTTATTTTTTCTTCATTTTTATCGTGTTAACATCTAGTCATATGTGCATGGTGTGGTCTCCACGAATTGACGGATTACACGTAGAAAAGATTCTTGTCTTTTCTATTAATATGTGTTATTTATATTGTAATACCATTTTACCATTTATTAACAGGAAAATTAAATTAGCTAGCAACCCACCTGTTGGTATCGATTTCGAAACCTAGTAGAATACACATTTGACCCTTTGATTTAATTTGACCTTGTATATTAGTTAGGATTAGGATTATAAAACAAAAAAAAAACATCATTTGTTTTTTTTGTCCTCAAAAAAAAACATCATTTGATGGCCTAAGGTCAATAATGATCCTAATCGGTTAGCTAGTTTTGTATTTTTTGTGGAACTTAGACATTATTTACGAATTTCCAAAAAATATAACAAAAGTACGATTGCCTTAATGTACTTGTTAGTCTCATTAAAAGTTATGAACCAAGTTAGATGATGAAAAAAGATAAAAATATATGGGGGAGACCTTTGCCCAGTTGTGGGATAACATAACTTAACAACGATATTGATTCCATGGAGAAAGTTGTTCATTTTAACGGTCTGCATTACATCCCCAAATTATGATCTCATCTTTTTGTTACATGCTGTATAAGGCGCGAGTTAATAATTACTGCCTTTCCTACAATTTTACTAGAAAAAGTCGGACTGCTTCGTAGGTCTAACGGTCCCGAGCGCTACTGCTGATCATGAGGTCCTGCGTCCGATTCCCGGGTCGAGCAGTGTTACTGGGTTTTTCTATCTGAAATTTTTGTACCCAATTGATGGCAATAGGCTTGCGCCGTATTACATGGGACTTAAACTGAAATGTCGAAATGTGGGTGTACTATAGGTACACCTCTGCCTAACCCTTTAATGAATACAAGCGTGATGTTATGTTTAATTAGTAAAAGTCACAATCAGGAGCATACATCTCGCTTTTGAACTTTGATTCCCAGTCAAAACATCGCTGAGATAATGACACCTGTAAACCCTTTTATGTAAACAAGAACATTTCAATTTCCGCGCGTGAACTTGTCAAAGTGACTTTGTGTAGACAGGAGTAATTCTGTCGCGGAAGAAACTTTGTGATTTAAGGTGTCCTCGCTCCCTGTAAGTGAAAAGGGCAAAGGTGTGTAATAATTATACGAATAAATTCTTTATTTTAGACTACGAGTTGGTCCTCCAAATCCATATACAATTAGTGTCTATGAGTTAAAAAGTATGAAAAAAACAAACAAAAACAAAATTACGTGGACCTCACAGATGTTGGCACGTGTGGCTCCGTATCTAGTGCCTTATACTTTAAACTTTGTATATATTATTAGTAACTAGCTTCTGCCCGCGACTTCATCCGCGTTAAATTTCTTGTTCCCCCGACCCTTCCCGTCGCGTCGAATCGCCTACCCGTGCGATTTTCCCTATTTTTGCAACATTTTTCATTACTGCCCCGCTTCTCTTAGTTGTAGCGTGATGTTATATAGCCTATAGCCTTCCTCGATAAATAGGCTACCCAACACAAAAAGATTTTTTCAATTCGGACCAGTAGTTCCTGAGATTAGCGCGTTCAATCAAACAAACAAACTCTTCAGCTTTATAATATTATAGTATAGAAGTATAGATGAGTGTGTAATGTAAGGAGTGAATTATGCTAGCTAAAGCTGCGCTGATAGAAGTCTACTCATACGATGTGATTTCAGCTTAAAGATGTCCACTGCTGGATAAAGGCCTGCCCCGAGGGGGGGATGTTTGCCATAATGGGTGAATTCTCAACATGGGTAACTAACTAGGAAGATGAGAGTCCGTAATCCTTGATATTGAGAACGCCTTATATCTTTAAACCTGACTTTGTTTCAGTACGACATTTTCAGTGCTTGGTCACCATGTGGTGCCTCCTTGTCACGGCCACGACGCGCGACGTGCAGCTGCCGACTATTTCTGTTCTGTGCTGGAGATTTTTAGATTCTATTTTGTTTTTTGTTAATTCTTCTTTATTACTCGAGTGAACTTATTTTTTGGTATGCACGTGTTGCTGTGACAGATTAACCTACTTTTCTCATTTCTTTATTTTTATATCGTAACAGTAAGGGCGACTTAAGCCATTTCGTTCATCCTCTCAACATGACCACACCTTCTAAGCATACTCTTACTCTACATACTCATCCACTTATTAGAATTCACAAAGATAAGCTAAGTTTAAATAACAATAAGGCTGTGAAGCTAGGCGCCATCATTCTAAATATCGCACAGATATCGTCACAATGCGATCGGTCGGCGCACAACGCTGAATATTTACACTCAATCCTGAAACACACTGAGAGATTGCATTCAAATATATAATTTATATGTAATTTATCTATAATATGTATGTATTTAGCATTATATAAGTATGTTTATCAGTTGTCTGGTTGCCATAGTACAGGCCCTGCCTAGTTTGAGATCAAAGCAAAGCGATAAATGCAAAGCGTTATCACTGAAATATTTCTTAAAACTGTGTTTTCAGGGTTGAAATATGGTTGTCATAAATTAACATAGGTTTGATTATATGAGAAAATAGGGCACAATTTTGCTACTGACTGTCCCGTTTTTGTAACCGGTGTAGTGGAGTTTAATGAGACTCTGACAAGACGCTTACTAGCTAGAGAGTTCGGTAAACTGCTTAGATAATTAAGAAGAAACTAAGTAAGATAATTCACCAAAAACAATAGAGAGGAAAGTCCAAGCATAGCGCTTGGAGCTTCCCTACACGATAGAATCAGAAATGAAGAGATCCGTACGAAAATCAAGGTGACCGACAAAGGTCGATGAGTTGCCAAACAGGGCACATTGCTCTCAGAACAGAGGGCGGATAGGGCCGAAATGTTCTGGAGTGGCCACCGTGTACCGAAAAACGTAAAGATGGAAGGCCACCCACAAGTTGGACCGTTGACCTGGTGTAGGTTCCGCTGGATGCGAGAAGCCTAGAACCAGTTGAACTGGCGGTGCTTGGGGGAGGCCTAAGTCCAGCAGTGGACGTCTTTTTGCTGAAATGCTGAGTGAGAAAATTACGAGAAAAAGAAAGACACGTGTTGCTACATAATCAATTGCCCATTTTTACGGTTCCTAATGCAGAAAATTCACTCTTTGTAACTGTTCCAGGAGTACATGCCTGCAATCGTTAGCAATGCACATTCTCAATACAATTTCCCTAGCACTTTCACTAACAATCTATGAATTTCCATTAAAAGCCCCAGTGCACCATGGGGGAACCCCCATGCCAGCACATTTGCATAGGCATCCAGCGAATTAGTCGTATAAGTTACGTGCAAACATGGCTTCTATGTGACAGTTATGTACCGACATATTTGCGTGATATTACCCAATAAATATGGCCCTATTTGTATTTTAAATGCTTTTGCTGATAGCAGGAAAGTGTTTGTGTGAAATGGTTTATGAACTATCTATCTACATTAATACGTGAAGCGAAAACTTTGTAGCCCTTTTAACGGAAATTACGCGGACGGAGGAGTACGTTTGGCACAGTTAACGTTTATGTGGAGAAGTGCGAAAAGCAATTTTTTTTTATTATAATGGATTATAAATTCATTAAGTTTTAAATAAATAATGGTCAAATTTCGTCCAATGAGCTACTAGTTTGTTTTAATAGGCGGTTGGTCGCACTTACGAGTAGATGCTCAGTTATGGGACTGATTTTGACGCATTGAATTTCGAACATGGCAATTTGATTTTTCCAAATTTGGTCTGACTGCTGCTGCTCGACTGATCTGACTGCTCGTTGGCCCACTGGTCACAAGCGCTGCTGATGAGTGTGAGGTCCTGTGTTCTATTCCTAAGTATGGCAAAGTGTGATTGGGTTTTCCATCAGCAATATTTTGGATTTGTATCCGCTTGATAGCAATAGATTTGCTCCATATTAAATTAAATGTGGGTATACACCTCAGCCTCTCTGATGTCGTATCAATAAATTCCAAAATAGTCTATTTATTGACTGTTTATCTCCATGGTCCAATAGGTCCAAAACATACCTAAACGACGCCAATATAACTGAAAATTCGGGCAACGTGACACCTTCCTACCTTGTCACTAAAGTTGGCAACGCATCGGTAATCATTTTGACGTCACAGGCGTCTGTGGGACACGGTAGCCACTTCCAACTGGCTGGTTTTTGACCCAGCCAACAAACATACATACAAAAAAAAAACAATGTCCTTTACCGCATTCAAAAACGGATAGACTAGACGCAAAAAAGTGTCTCCAAAAAACTACCGTTACTTCGCCTCTAATCAGTTTTTGTTTGCCTAAAACTTTACAATAGACTGGCCACACAACAAAGTGTCATCTGTCCACCAGTCTATTGTTACCCGACGGCTGCCGACAAAGAGGTATTGTGTTGCACCCGCTACAAGTATTAATTACCGTTTTTGTCATTATAATTGTGGGTATCGATTGCATTTCTAGTTGTTTGTAAAATTGCGAAATTCTTTGATGAGTTGAATGCCGACTGTAGAATTCTTTCTGGTGTCGTATGCAATTTGTGGTGGATACACTGTGGCACTTACAAGTAGTTTCAAGTACCATACTTCTAGTATGTATTAGCGGGGCGTGTGGAGAAGTAATTACAGCCGCGAGGGTTAATCGATCAGGTTAAGCTACACTTACCGAGGTTGTTCCGTGGATGGATCGTCATGGACCATCTTACCATACCAAGACCATCTTTACGTACCTTGGAAAGCATGTTAAGTCGTTATCATGGGTCGTAGGAATTAGGTAAGTCTGACAACCAGTCGGACCAAGGGAAGGGGTCTTGTATTACCCAGTTACTGGGTCATGGAGTTCAGGTAGGCAGTCGCTCCATGTAATATAGGGATTTAATTGCATTAACTGCAACCTCATTTAGTTTTTAAAATATAAATGATGTGTAAAAGTATTTGTACAAACCTGCTTAAAGAAATCATTTCTCATTTTTAAAACAATTTTCTTTTTTTTGTGGGTGTGAAATTATCTACTGACGTCTCTCGCTCTGGGTGGAGCGGGAAGGCGTGTCAGACTTTTACTGACTAAAACCCACCTGTGTTCCTCCAGTTGCCCATATGCCACGGTATCTCTTTCGAACAAATCTCGCGACCCTCGCAGAACTATTTATCATTTATTGAAATTGCAAAAGTTAGTGGGAGAATAAATATAAGTATTTATTTCTCTACGATTCTATGCATGAGATCCTTTCACCGCACCGGTCCATTTGTTATTTCAAGCGCATTCCCGAAATATTCTCGCCCAAAACATCCTCCCGTTGTCACTATGTATCTGTGTAGAGCCTAATAGTTTGACCCGAATACTTGTGCGGCAAGACAGACATAGCTTTAAATTTAGACAAACCATAGCTCCGCGCCGCGGTGCCGCCCGCATCGAAATAGACGCGCCGAATAGCGATGGCGACTGAAATTGTCATTACTGCCTATATATTATCTTGAATTACGTTTTCTATATAAAATATTTTTTTTAGTAAGTAAATTATTTGTCGCCAGGTGAGTTACTGAAATAGGTAGAGGGAGAAAAAGGAGGTTAGAAGAGTGAAGAGATGTTCTGAACGCCATTGAGCTCAATAGAATTGTGTATGCTTCCTCATACACAGATTTAGCACGAGCTCGCCTGTAAGTTATGATGACTCTAATATCTGAGTTTGTGGGGCATATGACAAGTTGTATTATTGTTCTCATGTTGAGAAAATTATGAGGGGCTTGTGGCCAGATAATAATAGTCCACAGTTCAATCAATGAGTTTCAGCTATGCACGCTATGCATGATTGGGTTGGTCTGTGAATGGGTGTTCATCTTTAGATACCAAGAACACCTCCGTGCCTCGGAAAGCACGTTAAGCTGTTGGTCGCAGGTGTCATTTGTGGATCTTTCACAGTCGTTACGGGTCGTCAGAAGCCCGAAAGTTTGACAATCAGTCTTACCAAGAGGTATGCTATTTACCCAGTAACTGGGTTGTGGAGGTCAGATTGGCAATCGCTCGGTGTAAAATACTAGTACCCAGCTGCATCCGCCTAGACTGGAATCCGACCCTAACATAGTTGGAACAAGGCAGGCAGATAATGATGACATGGTTGAGGAAAATAATATTACACTCATTAAGATAGTCCTTACAAGCAAGAAGATTTTTGGAAATATGCTAAAGAAAAGTATAACCCGAGAGCACAGTTTTCTTTAGAACCTTACTGTGTCAGGGAAATAAGCTAACGACTAAGCCAGTGGCGCTGTCTGATAGCTCAAAAAAAAAAAAAACAAAAAAACGCAAAATCGGAGCATTAAACCATTTAACTGACAAAAAAATTATACGTTAGTCGGAAACTTGAAGCTAGTTATCATACAAATTATAAAGATATATGGCTTTTAGCGAACCGTTTGAACAGTAATTTATCTTTTCGAAAAGGGGTAGGTAGGTACGTCACGATAGCGACACGTACAAAAGTGTAGTATTGCATCTGCACCATAATAATAGCGTCAAATCAAAATCGCTCCATCAATCAAAATCTGAATCATGCATACCCATTGCTTCGTTTTTGAAAAAAATGTGTGCTCGACATTGTTATGTTACCTGAAATAAATGAATTTTATTTTATTCATTTTTTGTAAAAAGAAAGAAAGACAGAAAAAATGTTAATTCTGCACAAACAAAACACACATTATGAAAAATAAAATAAATACACAAAAGGCCTACGTACAAAGTTGCCAAAACCCCCGTATCCGAGTAAAGAAAAGTTGTAACAATATTGACCATTGCTTGTTGATGTGCTAGGGGCCATAGACAATACAAATATATCTGCGCTATGACACTGGCAATTACATAATGTCAACAAAACAAAAACAAAATTGGGGATTGCAGAGTGCATTAATGACTACATTTGTGTTAAACAAACTATGATAATAAGAACACTTGAGCCGTGCGTCGTATCTGTGCAAGAACAGGTCGATGCTCAGCAAAATGCTGTGACTTCACACGAACCTATGGTTAACAGCGCTGATTTTCAGCAACCACCTTTCGAAATACACAATTAATGTTGTTGAGCTGTCAACATGAAAGCCATTCCTACGTCAGTGTCTTACGCAATGACCCCGCTGTTTCCTTAGATTTAGCGATAATTCATAAAAAAACGGCCTCCATCCTTCATTGCCACCATTTGATTGTACTTAGTACTTTTCCGACAGATCATACCATAGATAGATTGACCATAGACATAACAACAGTTTTTTTTTTTTATAATTGTATGGTTTGGACGAAGCAAAGCATCTACTCCGAAGTTCTCCACAAAAACTCGGACAGACAAAATTCAGTTATTTATGTATACCGAAAGCTTCAGTAAGCCTACGTGACTGTCGCCTCATAATAATATATCATTTTTAACGCGGACACGTTGAGAGATACGAATTATTTTCTGCTATTAAAGAGGTGGAAAATCACAGATTAAAAGAGCTGTGATGTAGTATGCTGTCCTGGTATTTTAGCTTTGTTATTTCGCCCTTTCTGTTGACAGATGGATTAATATAATTTAGGATTTCAAAGATTCTGTGTGGTCGTCGGAAAATTATGAAGAGTTGGTAGACCGGTAGTATTCACTCATTTTAAAGACGTTAAAGTATTCTCTGTCTGGTTAGATCAAATTAAGTATTCGGAAAATCTAAGAATTGATTGAAACTTATTCGACTTCGTGAGTGAAAATGACTGGCATAAGTAACATTTTGAAGTAGGTTTTTGATTTCGGCTGATGATGATGTTTTTGAGTCAGTATCTCAAGTTTTGTATTTGTTTTTTGCCACCGACTTGGTTTGAAGGGCATTTTTCACTTAGTAATGTTTTTCTTTTTGGAAGCCGTTTTTAAGTTGTGGTACTCACTCCGCACAAATCGTATACTTTTATTTGTTAAGTTAATAACAGTGATAGGAAATTATATTGTTATAACAGCATCAATCGTGGTCAACACAGTAAGGAAAAAATCTTTAATATTGAACCTATCTAAAAAACATTCATCAGAACATGACCAAATTTATATGGCACCACCAAGCATACCCTTATAGCATCAGTATACCCTTTCAATCCAAAGACGATTTTTTCAATTAGGTTCATTTAACTAATAGGTTCATAAATGACGGAGTTCTGAGGTAACAAACATTTTGTTACACTCCACCTTTTTGTGAAGTCGGTTAAAGTAGTTTAAGTGTGCAGTCCTGCTTACCTCCTTCGGGATTAAAAGCGTGTCCGTTTTATTAATTTCAAATACCCGCTGGCGTGTAGTAACCACATAAAGTATTAGTTCATAGAATGGACCTATCTGATATTATGAATCTGAATCTCCATAAAAGAAGTACTTCGCATTTATTTAGCCATAAAATTGTTTATTATAAGTACTTGTTTTATAGTGAACAGCCTCTATAAATTGACCTATCAGATTGACAAGGCTATAAAATTTGACCTACACCACTATTTGTGGCTGGTATATTATCAAGATATATAAGACACTAGCTGACCGTATAGACGATGTCCTGTTTCTTAGAACTCGATAGCAGCGCAACCTACCGGGTCCAATAGTGAATCTAAACCATCCAGGGTGCCACCCAAATAGGGTTGCCAGATTAAAAAAAATGAAATCTGGAGTAAATTCCGGACATTTGATGAAAATTCCTGACATGCATAGTGCATATGAATGAACGAAGCAAATTTTCGATTTTTCTCGCGCCCCCGCTGAAGAAAATGAATAACTACATTAATAATGTTGATTGTTACCTTATTTTGAAATAAAAATATTTGATTTATTCTTTTTTTAGTTTCACTTTTAGGATTCCTTCCACATTCCGGACAAAGACTTAAATTACCGGACATGTCCGGAAAATTCCGGACGTATGGCAACCCTACACCCAAACGCATACAAAAAAAAATCATTAAAATCGGTCCAGCCGTATACGAGGAGTTCAGTGACATACACACGTACAGTAGAATTATATACATATATAAGACTAGCTTTTGCCAGCGGCTTCGCCCGCGTGGAGGTCGGAAATTATCCCGCGGGAACATACTACCGGGATAAAAAGTAGCCTATGTCCTTTCTCAGGCTCTAAAGTATCTGTGTGCTAAATTTCATTTAAATACATTTACTACAACTGCAAGTACATTTATTTATATGGGAATTTTTGTATGAATAATTGGAAATTGGAAAGGATAACGTATAAGAGAGATTAATAAGAGGATAAATTATTTTAATATGATAAATAGTGTGAGTTTTAAGATTGAATGCGTCAAAAGTTATAAAAATTGGTCTAGAGTAAATAAATAACATAAAATTGAACATCAAATTGTTATTGTATCAGTAAAACATAATAGAGTTAATAAAGAACCTAATAAATAACCGTTATATTGTTATTATCTCACTAAAGCCCACACAATCCGTTTTGCCAGCATGACCAGTCAGTATTTTGGTAAAGGACTCATCAAGGGCTCCAGAAGCTCGATACGTCTGTACCGAAATGGCGGGAAGGGCGGAGCAAAACTTTTGGACGCGAATGTATTTTGTCTCAACATCAAACCAAATATTTTCATCATATTCAAAGCATTTATTTTAACCCTTTTTCAGGTAGAGGCAGTATACATGCCACCAATAAAATTATTTGTTTTATTCAACTGTATGAAAAATAAAATCGTTGTCAACATACAACGATTTTATTTTTCATTGATCTCATTCCATCGAATTATCCAATTTGGGAAAAATACTTAAAAATGTCATTATTAACATACTAAGAATTTATTACTATACCATGTCTAGTTATTTCTGCCTTATAAAGGGTTATACCAACCAAATGGGGTGCTTGGACAGGAAACCTCCTCGTGTGCCTGGGGGTTGGAGTTCCCTTATGGATTCGTCCGGGGGGAAGGCCAATCTCCGGGACGGTGCACCCTGGGGTGCGGGCAAATACTCCCCATTGGGTACTTTGTGCCTAAGGGGAGTTTTTGTCCGTATGCGAATGTCCTGTCGGAGGAACGCTCCACCGTGTGTCCCTCTGATCTTAGCAGAGGCGCACAGCGGTGGAGTTAGAGCGGGCTCGGTGTGCACTAACCTGCCGCCGGGCAGGCAAGAAGGAATGTACCCCTTCTGCCACCGTTAGTCTCGTAGCCCCGAAGATCGTCACGGTCATGTCTCTGACTTTTGACGGGGGTCGAGGGTCTTGGCTTAATCGCCCGGGCCGCGAGGTAGAAAACCTCTATAAAAAATCACCCCAAACCTCCAAGCGGCGGCGCACCGTGAGGGAGGTTGACAGCTTGACTAATGGGTAGCTGAATTAGTCACTAGTGCGAACCACTGGATTTCTTATATAAAATTGTTTTTACTCGTGGGAACAACTATGGAAAATTATTTAAAAAAACCAAAACCCAAACAAGTGGAAGGGAGCGATGCGGGGTCGGAGTCCGACGCCGCGTCGAGCGCGAAGGGCTCGCATGCGAGCTCGGAGCGAGGAGTGGCGGGCGCTGCTGGTGGGAACCGTAAGGTCTCCCAGAAGCGCCCTAAATCAGGGGCAGGACAGGAGTCCTCCTCCGACGGCGGGCTGAGCTCGGCCCGTCGGAAAATATCGAGGCGTGGTGGGCTCCAGGATAGGGGCACCGGCCGAGGACTCCCGACCAAGGAGGCCGGCGCGCCGAGCCGAGCAGGCCCAGCCGCGCTCACCCAAGGAGGGGAGAGGCTCGCCACGGAGGGGCATCCCTCGGGAGGGACCAGTAGTAGGGCCCCCTCAGAGTCCTCCGGTGGTGAGTCGGACGCTGCCGCCTACTCCGAGGAGATGGGCAGGTTCGCTGAGGTCGTGGCCACATCCATCAAGGCGGCGACCTTAAAGAGGCTCCAGAGGTCGAAAGACAAGGCCATATCTGCTGCCACGAAAGCCATCGTGGCGGCAGCCAAGGCCTTTCGCTCTGGGCCTCCGGTGGTAGTTGGGGTGGCAGAACTGCGGGCGGAGGTCGCCCGCGTTACTGCCGCCATGGAGCTCCTCCGAAAGGAGAATGAGGAGCTCCGAGCGGACCTGGCCGGTCTCCGAGGTGCCATCCCTCAGGAGGCATCGCAGGTGGAAGCGCGGCATGGGCAGGGCGGGCTCCTGCCCATCGAGAACCAAGTGATGACCCTGGTGCGGAAAGAGCTCGCTGTCTTCCAGAGCAGGTTTTCTGCTCTGGAGGCCGTGGTCCTGCGCCCCCCGCTGGCGGCAAGCCGGTCGGTTCCGGGCCAGCCTGGGACGGCTTCGGGTCAGCCGAAGGCGGCCTCGGGCCAGCCGAAGGGAGCCTCGGCCCGGCCGAAGGCAGCCTCGGGCCAGCCAAAGGCGGTGGCGTACGCCGCCGCCGCGTCTGCCCCAGCCAAAGGGCCGGGGCAGACCAAAAGCCGGCCCAAGCAGGCACCTGCGAGGGCCCCCCCAGCGCAGGTGGCGAGAGGACCGCCAATGCCGCCCCCGCCTTCTAAATCTCCCCCTGCCAACGCCGAATGGCAAGTGGTTGGGGAGAAGAAGAAGGCAAGCAAGGCTGCAAGGGCGGCCAGAAACAAAAAAAGGCAGCAGCGGCGCAAAAAGAGCAGCGTCGCGGCTAGGCTCCGCGCCCCAAAGTCCGCAGCTGTAGTGATTACACTACAGCCGGAAGCGGTAAAAAAGGGCGTGTCCTACCGCGACGTGCTCTCCAAGGCAAAGGCGGCGGTGGACCTGACGGAGCTGGGTATTTCCGACGGGCTCCGGGTTAAAGTCACTTTGACTGGGGCCCGGATGCTAGAGGTCCCCGGTGCGGCTAGTGGTCCGACCGCTGACGCTCTGGCCGAAAGGCTCAGGGCGTCGTTAGACGTGGAGGAAGCCCGGGTGTCCAGGCCCATCAAGTGCGCTGACATGCGCATCCTGGGCCTGGACGATTGCGTGACGGAGGCGGAGGTGGTGGCTGCCATCACTAGGGCGGGGGGTTGTCCTGCCGAGCAAGTTAGGGCAGGCACCATCCGCCCTGACAATGCGGGGTTGCGAACCGTTACGGTGAGCTGCCCCGTGTCGGCGGCCCAAAAAATCACCTCGGAGGGCCGAAGGCTTCTGGTGGGCTGGGTCTCAGCGCAGGTGAAACTGTTGGAGCCCAGGCCTCTGAGGTGCTTCAGATGCCAGATGGGCAACCACGTGTTCGTGAGTTGCACCTCAGAGGTGGACCGCAGCGGTCACTGCTTCCGCTGCGGTCAGCCCGGTCACAAGGCTGGCTCGTGCAATGCCACGCCGCACTGCTATGCATGTGCGGCGGCTGGCAAGCCGGCCGAACACCGGGCTGGGAGTAAGGCCTGCGCTGCAGCCGCCAAGGCCAAGGGTAAACCCTCCGCCACCGCCGTCACCGCTGCCGCCGCTGCCGCCTCGACCACTGCTGTCGTGGCCAGCACCGCCAAGGCAGGGCCCTCACAGGGGGCTCGGGAGGGGGCTGATATGGACTGTCAGTAATGGCTGCTCCATTACGCCTCCTCCAGGCGAATATCAACCACTGCGCCGCCGCTCAGGATCTTTTGCTCCAGAGCATGGCGCAGTGGTCGATTAACATCGCCGTGGTCGCTGAGCCGTACTTTGTCCCGCCCAGGGATGACTGGGTGGAGGACCTGAGCGGCTCAGTGACCCTCATTTCGTCGGCCGCCGCCGGAACCCCGACCCTCGAGGCCGTTAAGAGGGGACGGGGTTGCGTAGCGGCACGGTTCGGGGAGATTGTCGTGGTAGGAGTATACTTCTCCCCGAGCCGAACTCTCGCCGAGTTCCACAACTCCCTTGCGGAGTTGAAAGTTGTCGTCGTCGGGTTCCGTCCCCTCCCCGTGCTCGTACTCGGGGACTTCAACGCCAAGAATTTGGCTTGGGGTTCCCGGTATACGGACACACGGGGCAGGATGGTGGAGGACTGGGCTCTAGAGACAGGCCTAGTCGTCCTTAACCGGGGTTCTGTCCCTACGTGCGTACGGATGCGGGGCGATTCAGTGGTGGACATTTCGTTCGCTAGTCCCGCTCTGTCGCCGCAGGTCATTGACTGGCGTGTAATGGAGGGGGTGGAGACGTATTCCGACCACCGGTATATCCGGTTTGACGTCTCCGCCCAGACCTCGACCGCGCCGGTCCGACAGGCCCCGTGTGGTCCGCGGTGGGCGCTTAAGAAGCTGGACCGGGAGCTTCTCCTGGAAGCCTCGATCGTGCAGGCCTGGGTGTCACCACCGGACAGGCCTGCTGACATCAACGACGAGGCCGAGTGGTTCCGGGAGGCCATGTCCGAGATTTGTGACGTGGCTATGCCCCGAGTCCAGCCAGGACGGGCTTGGCGCCAGGTGTACTGGTGGTCGCCGCAGCTGACAGCGCTGCGCGAAGCGTGCGTTGCGGCGCGACGCCGGTACACCAGGCACCGCAGGCTCCGTATCCGCCCTCCGGATACGGAAGCCATTCAGGCGGAGCTATATGAGGGGTACAGAGCGGCGAAGACCGCCCTCCAAGAGGAGATCCTGCGGGCCAGAGGACTGGCCCGCAAGGAGTCGCTGGAGACTCTG
Source organism: Aporophyla lueneburgensis (assembly GCA_932294355.1). Classification (NCBI taxonomy): domain Eukaryota; kingdom Metazoa; phylum Arthropoda; class Insecta; order Lepidoptera; family Noctuidae; genus Aporophyla; species Aporophyla lueneburgensis. Next base: position 25,772,475 of record OW028753.1, read on the forward strand.
AACAGAGACCCATGGGGACGGCCCTACAAGGCCGTCCGGGAGAAACTCCGCCCATGGGCTCCTCCGCTGACTCAGAGTCTCCGGCCCCAACTCGTGGAGGGCGTGGTGAGCGCTCTGTTCCCTTCGCGAGGGGAACATAGTCCCCCACCCATGGCTCCGCCTCCTGTGGTGCCCGACGCTGCGGACCACTCCACCGAGGACGACGACAACGCTCCAGAGGTGACCGGGGTAGAGTTGAGAGTGGCGGTACGTCGGCTAAATGCCAAAAATACCGCCCCAGGACCCGATGGCTTGCCTGGCAAAGCCTGGGTCCTGGCCTTAGAGGCTCTCGGGCCTCGACTCAGGGGGCTCCTAAGCGCATGTTTGGAGAGGGGCCAGTTCCCACTTCGTTGGAAGACGGGGAAACTGGTCCTCATTAAGAAGCCTGGGCGCCCAGCGGACTCTCCGTCCGCTTACCGGCCCATCGTGCTGCTCGACGAGGTGGGCAAGCTCTTTGAAAGAGTAATTGCAGACCGCCTCGTTGGGTGGCTGGTGCGGGAGGGGCCGGATTTGGCGGACAGCCAGTTCGGTTTCCGCAAGGGGCGCTCTACGGTGGACGCCATCATGCGCGTGCGAGCCCTCACGACGGGGGATGCAGTGGCCCGGGGTGGGGTCGTCTTGGCGGTGTCTCTAGACATCGCCAACGCCTTTAACACCCTGCCCTGGAGTTGCATTAGGGAGGCACTCCGGTATCACCGGATGCCGACCTACCTCTGTCGCGTGGTCGAGGCTTACTTGACGGATAGAGCCGTCATCTACCCCGGTCACCAGGGAGACTGGAACCGGCAAGAGATGTCGTGCGGTGTCCCACAGGGATCGGTCCTGGGGCCGCATCTGTGGGACATCGGTTACGACTGGGTGCTGCGCGCCGACCTCCCTAGCGGCGTCAGCGTAGTTTGCTACGCTGACGACACGCTGGTCCTTGCGCAGGGGAGGTCGTACGAGGCGGCGGCCGAACTGATGACACGCGGGGTTGCGACAATCGTCGATAGGATCCGGCAATTGGGCCTCGAGGTGGCATTGCACAAGTCCGAGGCCATGGGTTTTCATGGTCCTCGGAACGCGCCACCTGCGGGTACCCAACTTACGGTAGGAGGGGTTCACATCGGCGTCGAGTCGACGATGAAGTACCTGGGACTTGTCCTCGACAGCCGGTGGAACTTCGTTGAGCATTTCCGACGTTTGGCTCCCAGACTGGAGCGGGCTGGGGCTGCATTAAAGCGGCTCCTGCCCAATCTGGGGGGTCCAAACGCCTCCTGCCGGAGGCTCTACACGGGGATCGTGCGGTCCATGGCCCTCTACGGGGCACCGGTGTGGGCGCCCTCACTGAGGCTGCGCCCAGCGCGCCGGTTGTTTGCGGCCCAGAGGGTCATGGCCATCCGGTTAATCCGGGGATACCGCACGGTCTCGTGCGAGGCGGCGAGCCTCCTTGCCGGAGTGCCGCCATGGGATCTGGAGGCAAAGGTCCTCGCGCACATGTGGGAGTGGCGTGAGGAGGCGAAACGCCGGGGTGAAACTCCGCTGCCGCGACAAATCGCGGCACGGCGGACAGAGCTCCGGTGTGATCTCATGGCGACATGGCGGGTACGATTGTCGCAACCCAGTGCTGGGCACGCCACAATTGCGGCGGTAAGTCCCCTCTTTGAGGAGTGGATAGAGAGGCGTCACGGCGTCCTCACCTTCCGCCTGACGCAGGTTCTCACCGGGCATGGGTGCTTCGGTGGGTTCCTGTTCAGGATAAAGCGGGAGGATACGTCCGGGTGTTTCCATTGCGAGGATCGTCTGGAGGACACGGTGGAGCATACGGTGGAGGTGTGCCCAGCCTGGGCGGAGCACCGCCGTGTCCTCGTGGAGGGGATCGGCGGCGGCGACCTCTCGCGTCCCGCCCTGGTGCGAGCCATGGTACGGAGCGAGAGGGAATGGGAAGCCGTCACCTCCTTCTGCGAAGCAGTAATGCTCGCGAAGGAGGAGGCGGGGCGCGTGAGGGAGTGGCAGTCTCTGCGCCCTCACGTCCCTAGCCGCCGCAGGAGGAGACGCCCCGGGCGTCGGGAGTCAATAGCGGACTCCCGGCCACCGTAGGCGCGAGCTTGCGGGTGGCGAGCAGTGGGTAGCTCGCCGCCCGGTAAGGACCAAGCTCGGGTCGACGGCGCGCAGTGTTCCACGCGCGCCTCAAAGAGATGTCAGCAGCAGTGTAGGGGTCTACTAGGACCGATGCCTGCCGGGGTCGCGTGATTGTTCGAAAGAGATACCGTGACCCTGGCACAATGGGCAACTGATGGAACACGGGTGGGTTTTAGTCAGTAAAAGTCTGACACGCCCTCCCGCTCCGCCCAGAGCGGGAGAAGTCATTTGATGATTTCCCATCCTGAAAAAAAAAAAAAAAAAAATACCAACCAAATAAAGGCACTTTTGAATTTTCAATGGGCCGGCAGTCGGAGAGATAAAGCTGACAGATAGACAGAGTTACTTTTGCATTTATAATATTAGTGTGGATATAAATATATAAAGTATGGAAGTATGGATTTTGGCTTCTCAACAGTGAGTACACTGTTACTTTATAATTATGACAATATCCTTTAAAATCATACAGATTGTGATTGACAGTGTGTTACGCAATTAGAGTACTGATTGTAAAGATGACCAGTCCAATGCAATGTATCGCAAGGGATAAAATATTGTTGCAGCTATAGGTCGTGCAGAGATGTTGCCTTAATTATTGGATTGTATTATTAAAAGTATACAAACATGGTGTGGCCTTTCATTGCCACATTCACGTAGCAACCAATTACGATACCCACGGAAAGGTGGCACGGCAAGGCTTTCCCAGAAACTACTTGAAGTAATTGAAATGAATGCATTTAATCTCTCCGCGAAGAAACTTTCCGTCTTTTTCTCCTTTAGGTATGTATTTATTTCTTTAACGAAGATCATTTAAACCCAATTACAAAAATCAACGACATATTTTGTAATATACACATGCACAAAAAAGGGAAAATAATATAACATTATCAAGTTCAGGTAAACAGTTCGCAACGCTTTCATAAACCCTTCTCACATCCGACAAAATGTTCGTCCAATCGACCGCAAACAAATCGTTTGTTGGGTTGTTGTCCAAGAGATAATTTAGCGCCGCCAGAGCTCGTGGTACTGGGGACTTAGCACGCGCAACGGTGCGACTTGGAGGCACAGCAAATAGCCTGCGCTTTTTGCCGCGGCAGTAAATATCTGGCCCAAAGAAGCGAGCCAGCACAGCATACAGATCAGGCGTGGATCAAGATATAGATCAGGGATCCTTGACATTTGAGTTTTCATTCCGACAACGTCGGCCCCTTCTACCATTAAAACATTTTGACACCTAGAAACACAAAACAACTAAATAAACATCATTTAACATTCAACAACATTGTAACACCAGGCCCTTTCGGCCACACTTGCCATTCCTCAGGCACCTCTCCAACCTCCCCGGGGATCTATTTTCAGGGAGGCTGGAGAGGACACTCCGCCAAGTATTCTGTTCTAAGGACACGATAAGGACGAGCCAAGATCTCGGTACACCCGCACTTGTGGTAACAAGACCGCCAGGACGAAAGGAACATGAATATTCGGCCTTCAAACAGACGCCGAAGAAGTCTGAGCGAAACAAAAACAGTCTACGCACTCTACGAGTAAGTAAATTTTCTTGTTGTCTATACATAACAAAACAGTAACGACACTAAACTGTACACTGATACTTTTCTTTTTACGGGGTACGAATCTGATGGTGATGCCCGAAACCCCATAATGCCAAAATAGATATTAACTTTTTGTCCGTTTGGCTGTTTGACTGGATGTATGACTGCATATTCCGGATTGGCGTAAAAACGGCTAACCCAATTTGGACGAAATTTGGCACTTACGATCAACGTTAAGGGTACTTTTAATCCCGTAGGAGGATTTTCCGACCGACACACGGAAGAAACCGCGGGCAAAGTTAGTATCTAAATAAATGAGCATCATATGAAGGAGGCGTCTTTGTTTGTATAGCCAGGATAAGGACGAAGGGAGGCTTCGGTACGCATGTACTTACTACGAACGAGACCAATGAAGCAAAAGTCGAATTTCAAAGAAAAATCAGTGTGAAATTGCTTACACGGCAAGATTAAAAGCGGTTTCTCGGAATGCTATTTAGCTAATCTACCTCAAAGTGACTTCGTAACGTCAATAGGCGTCCAAATCACCGAATCCGAATGTAAGGACAAATAAAGGGCGCCGGGAAGTTCGGTACGGCCGCACCAGACCGAACGTTACCAAAAAAATCATCTCGGATCCGTTACAAAATTAAAATTAATTACTTTGATATAGAAGTCAGACTTTGAGGTGAAAGCTTTAAATTTTGGCTTTTTCATGAATAAGCTTTTCAATGGAATTAAAAGGTTTGTATTGAGGATTTTAACTATTTAAAGCCATATTTGCTACGGTTGCGAATCATATTTTGTTCCATATGCAGCCTGGCACTGACCTGCAAATCCCAAAACGAGGATTTGAATTTCCTTAATTTCCTTCTTCCTTTTGAAAACCTTAAATACAGAGTCGATCTTTTTATAGCAATAAAAAATATTTAAGCGAGGTGAAATTTGGATATTGCGTCGTATCCTGTTTTGAGGGCAGGGTAAGGGCGCCGGGGCCCGCTCGGTACACCCGCACCGGCCCGGCGAGACATTCGCCCCAGACTAATGGCCCAAAATTACAGAAGCGACGTTGGCGGTGATTTTTTTACCTGTGTAGGTTTTAGCGGTGAGTGATGACGTGATTTGATGTTCGACTAAATTAAAGCTTTGTTGTTTGATCTAGATTTTGAGCGCTGTATTGCCGACGGCGATGTGGGAGTGAATTTTGATTTTACGTTTGTGTTTCACTTTATCTCTTGGAATTTAATATTTTTCCAGAATATTCTTTATAGTTTATTAAGTAATATGGACAACTTTTATCAGTTAAGTCATTAAAATATGTTCATAGAAAATTTAATAAAATAAAGGTTCAAACAAAAATTTCCAAAAAATATTCGTAACTATCTGAATGTGAAACTAAAGTTCCCAGAAAATCATACCAATTAGGGTAAAGGTCACGAATTTTATGGAAACGTTAAAATATCAGTACCTAATTGATCTGAAAAATATTTCTGTTGGTGGGTACGGTCTACATACTCGTACATAGTTTTATTTTTTATTTAATCTAGCTGTTATCTCGGGATTTTGCTACTTGTCGATGGACTACAAGTAAGTCTGTAAATTAATTTAATAAATTAACGAGTAAAGCTGGGGTACAATTTCTAGCTCAAACCTCTACACTTACGCAATATTTAAAAACCAGTCTTGATAAATATTTTATGGTGTTTGGATCGAAACCGCTACCATGAAATAGATCTTTGCTCAGTCTCTTGTGACCTTGCTATAGGTAAAAATCTTTTCCCGCCGAAATTGATCCGCATCTGCGCCATTAATCAAAGATTGATCTTTGCGAAAGGGCAAAGGGCGTCGGGGCTAGGGCGCAGACAGGGGGACGTCTGTCCCCCACAGACGCGTTTACTATTCTAATCGAATGTCGAACTGCGTACCTACCTACTATACTTAGGGAAACTTGGCGCGAATTAAAATTTAAAAGTTTGCTTTCGGAATATTTCGTTGTTTGCGTGTTTTATAAGGGTTTTGTGGTTTATTGTGTAGAAAAAACTAGTGGATGGTATTAGTGGTGTGTAGGAGGCAGTGGGCGGTGAATTGAGCTAAATTTCATGTTCTTATCTAGTAAAATAAATGAGTGATGCCAAAATCGAGGCACCAAATTAATCTTGGTAACAGGTTAGATTTTTTTGGTGGGAATCGTTATCATTATTATTATTTAGGATAAGGTAATAGACTAAAAAGTGCGTATTGTTGGAATATTCCTATTCAAATAGGTTTCTTTATATCCAAAAAAAAATAGGTCTTATACCTGTTGTGAATGTTGCCTAATAATGTTTGTCACAACAGATTACAAGCTCGTCACATCAACTTCGACCTTCAAAAGTTAGACTGACTTTGAAGAGCTTATGTTGCTTAAAGATTAAACTTAATCTCAAAGATTTAACTTGGCGTCAATGTCGTTTATGTAAACAAAACAAAAAGACACGTATTCAGTTGCTTTTCGCGCGTAAATTGCTGCTTACGAGAGAAAATTGTGTAGTCTACGATTTGCGCGCGAAATGAATCTTGACGTTTAGCTTTTCAAGATGGCGGCTACGTTTGAAAATGACGCTTTTTAATTTTTTGACACATAAAAATATATTCAAATGTGGTTTCTTAGTATAGGAACAGATTAAGTAATAATTAAGGTATAGGTGACATGTTATTTAGTTAATTATATCAGTGCAAAATTTAGGTGAAGTTAGTAAACAATATTCCAAGAAATGGAAACAACACAATTTCAACAAAACCTTTGATTTACACACGCTAAACGACTCGACAGAATTCTCGAAACAAAAACTTCAATTTGAATAATAAATTACATATAAAACAAAACTTTGGGAAAAATATAATTTAACCGCGACACTTGATCCGATAAAGTAAGAATTTTTTTTGTAACTTTTTTACGATTTTCCTAATATGACTTTGGGAGGGTCAAAATGTCCGGACTTTGGAACCAATGTGGAAAGTTTCAGGGATATTATCCTTGTGCAGAGGGACGAATAATGTGGTGTAGTAGTTATTATGCGAATTATGGCTAGGGGATGTTATACACTCTTTATGACGAGGGAATGAAAACAGCGTTACGTAATTTTATGGTTTTAACATTTATTTATTTATTAAAACTTTATGCACAAGTAAAACTACTGTACAAAGGCGGACTTAATGCCTGAGGCATTTTCTACCAGTCAACCTTAGGGTGATGCATTTAGCTTTGAATGGTAATTTATTATTTATAACATGCGTCTGTTTGATAGACGTAGGTATATTGATTGACCATCTTTCCATACCAAGAGCCCTCAGTGCCTCGGAAAGCACGTTAAGCTGTTGGTCCCGGCTATTATTCGTTGATCTTTGACAGTTGTTAGGGATTGTCAGAAGCCCGAAAGTAGGACAACCACTTTTATCAGAGGTATGGCTATTACGTAGTCACTGTGTTGTGAAGGAAAAGAAGTCGCTCTATGTAAAATACTGTCACTCAGTTGCATCCGGGTATCATCTGCAACGGTAGGTATATCACCAGACAGCTATCTGATAGTTTCCTAGATCTTGGAAGGTTGTATCGAAAATCTAGAAAGTGCGCGGTTGATGCCAATAGGCTCTCCCCAGTTACGTGGGACTTTTAAACGTAACTGGTTTAATTTCGGTATGTACATCTCTGCCTAAACTTTTGGGTAATATAAGCTTGATGTTATGTAGTTAATGAAAATTAGATTTCGTTTTAAAATCCTAATAAAGTAGCAGATGCATCTGTGGTACGTACTAATAATGTTATCAGAATCAAAATGTTAAAATGAACAAACAGAGAAAATTCAAAGAAAACAAACCGTGCAGCAGACATCTCTATAGAATAATACGTGCTAAATTATGAACAAACGTACCGTAGAATCGAAGACCAAGTTTTGATATTTAAAAAGAAAAATAATTTACATACTACCACCAAATGAAAATTCCTTACCATTGTTTTGTGTTTATGGAAATTATTCTGTTTTTCATTTATTTATTTTTTGCTCCGCCATTATCTGTATACGTCATTTTGGACTAGGGGAGACTTTAGTCAATAGCACTTTAAATGGTATGCAATGTAAGAAGTTTGACAATGTATTTCAGTTGACGGATCTTGAGTGTTCTTATGAAACTACTGAACCGTGGGGTTAGTAAGTTTATTTTGTAACTCAGAAGGTAAGTAATCTAAAAATATATAGGTAGTTAGGGTTAATTATTTTGGCCACTTTTCAAACACATAGAAGGACAAATAGATAACAGTACAGTCATTCAGGGGAATAATTGCGTAATATACATAAAATGACAAAGAATCGAAATTACTTCTATTCTGACAGTTCAGGAAAAAACATTTATTTACGTTACGAGCAGACAAATTTTCCAAATGTATGAAGCTATGGATTAAAAGAAAGAAACGTTTAAAAGATTACGTTACGCAATTATTACAGGTATCCATCATAAACTGTTTACGAATATAGAGTGAATGACCTTGAGTTACGACAACCCGCCAACACACATCACACAACACTATTTCAGGACCACCCACCAACTAAAACAAAACACGATCAACTAAACCTCAATGTTTGTACTCGAAATCGAGTTCGACTCGCGTTACCACCGCCTCGAAGGTCCGTGGTAACACCGATCTGATCCCAGACAACAAAGAGTATGGTAGTATCATATCTTCTAGTGTACTGTTGCTACCATTTACAGCCACAGGTTGGGGGTCACTGACCGTCTGAGGACGCTGTTCTAAGGATGTTGTAGATGTTGCCGAAGATGTGGTCATTTGACAGATTTTAGTGAAGAAACCGATTTTTGCAAAGGCGAAAGTTCGAAGTCATAAGAGAAAAAAGAGGTCATGTCGTCAAAGAGGTTCGGGGTGTTCTTGACGAAAACAAAGAAAGTAGACGAAGATGAGAAAGAAGGGATTCAGTTCATAGGTCACGATGAAGACAACAAAGAAAATCTGCGAAATGCAAACCAGAGAATTCAAAGTTGTCGAATTTCGGAGATGAATGACTGGGCAAGTGAAAGTTCGGGGTCATATTGAAGAGCAATACAAAAGAGGAGTTTGTAGAGACGAAGGTGAAGAAATGTGCTAAAAGGATAGGATTTGGATAAGAATGGGAAATTATCGTCTGGTCTTAGCCTTATTAAGACCTGTGTTTTGCTTTAGTTACCTATTAAATGGAAAATATTGATTATGAGCCGAGTTGCAATGCAGAATAAGTTTTTAACCAGTGCGCAAATTTTAACAAATTAAACTTAAACGAGTTATAATAACCATGCAATTTTTATTTTGATATATCTTAGTACAAAAAAAATATCGTTAACGAGAGATGTTTATTTTGAAACTGGTTTTTATGGTAACTTGCACGCGGCGAAGGTGAACGACCGAGCGTAGCTACAAGTACCCACCAGCTATTCGATCGGTCAAAATTCTAAGAAGTTCGAAGTACCTACGCGCACGGTTACTGACCTATTCCTATTGTCGATATCATATTACGAAATATGTAGTATGTAGTATGTGTGTGTGTGTGTGTGTCTGTGTATGTATGTATGTTTACTGATTTCAGGTTAGTTAGAAATTTAAAAAATGTATTGAAAATAGTTGAAATGTGTTCTATTACTGATACTGATCTACTAAAAAAAAAATCCTGTATATGATGTACGGTATAAAAACATGCTATCTATCCTTCATGATACTGATTTGTTTGTTGGAATGGTTAACCGTTTAGCTTAGAGTATTTATATAAGAATTCTGTCTATTAACAAATCCACAATACAAAAGAAATCCTATGCATATTTGTAGTGATTTAAATGTATTCTGCAAGCATCCTGCTGGTGTAAAAATGTCTCTGATAGGTGGAAGTTCGACGACTGTTGGTCGTGAAATGTCTCCTTTGGGAGTCGAAGAGCATGGGGTGTGACATCTGCCTTTCCATAAGTAATGAAAGGAAGACGTGCAGTATTCTTAAAGGAAAGGGGTTGTATTTCTTGACTGGGAAATGGAAACTGATTTTCTATATACTCGACAAAGTTGGCGGTTGACTGCTTAGCGCTTATGCTCTTCGTTATAAGGTTGAAAAGATTACCCATGACATTGACTGTAGTTTCTTTGTATCCAGAGGAGCAATTCCAGCATTTTTAAGAATTCGAATGTTCGAATTTTTATCCCAGTCTCGATGCGTCCTCAAATACCTTTAATTTACCTATATTTTTGACATTGATCGTCGCTCTGTCAGGGTCGCGAGATTTGTTCGAAAGAGACACTGTGGCCCTGGCACATGGGCAACTGAAGGAACACGGGTGGGCTTTAGTCAATAAAGTCTGACACGCCCTCCCGCACCGCGGGAGACGTCATTTGATGATTTCCCACCCACAAAAAAAAAAATCGTCGCTGAGAAAACATTGTCACTAGGTTTAGAACGTTTTAATTCCAGTTTGGCCTTTTAATCTAAGGTAGTTTATCATGTTTAAGTATATTTTATAATATATAGGTGGTTTCATTAGTGTGTATAACATCGTCTTGGAATACTTACTGTAAGATGTTGTACTTATTGGTTCACATACATATATAAACTCACTCCTTTTTCCCATGGGGGTAGGCAGAAACCACGGAACGCCTCCTGCTCCGAACTCTACACACTCCGTTTGCCTCGTTTACTTATTGGTGTGAATAAATAAATAAATTTCTTATTGTGACTGCCTCTTTGGTCTAGTGGTCGCAAGCGCTATTGCTGACCATGAGGTCCTAAGTTCGATATCCGGGTCAGGCACAGTGTTATTGAGTTTTTCCAACAGGAATTTCTCAGAAGCAGCCCGGTGTGTGGATGCTTGAGAACAATAGATTCGCCCTATTACGTGGGATTTAAACATAACTGGTGAAATGTGGGTGTTATAGGTACACCTCTGAGTCACCCTTCGGGTAAAAAGCCGTGATGTTTTTGTTATGTATATTCGTCAAGTTTTCGACAATGATTGTTGCTGAGAAGAGATTGCAACTAAGTTTATAACGCTTTAATTAAGGGCTGGTCTTATGATCAAAGACAGTTTACCATTTCTTTGTTTGTTATAAGTTAAAATATAAAGTAAAAGAGCCACAGTGACTCTTGTAAGCCAGGATCAAAAGTTAAGTCCATGAATGTGAAGACTATGTGGGTCTTTTTTAATTATTTTTTTTTTCTTTCGTTCTCAGTAATCACGATCTGGCAGTTTGAGTAATTTATGTGGCCTACCCAAATGTCCTTTCTTTGGTACTGTTCCTCAAAGCGTTGGGCTCCTTATCTTCCGAGTTGAGCTAAACGATTAGTGACAAATGCTTGCACTGACTGGACAGGTCCACTCAATCTGTGTGGTTCTTTCTTCAAAAGACCATTTCAGTCACCAATCTACATGATCTTCACATGATGTGAACAAGATTATGTCTGGACTTTAAAAGAGACTGTGACCTCTGAGTTTGTTTCGGCCTTTCTTCTCAGAGTAGTCAGTTAGGAAACGCCGAACTCATCTAGTTAAAAAAAAAATATAATTGACATGTAAAAGTGTTTGTACAAACCTACTTACAGAAATAAAATCATTTATCATTTATTTATCATTTATGAAAATAGAGAAGATTTATACGGGCCATTCTATATCATCTACGGGCTTTGACCCCAACGAATTGCTGTTTCTTTACACATTTTCGTTTTACCTTTGTTTGTAGAAAAGCTTTACCAATTTTTTTTCGCTAAAAGTAATAAGATTTTCTAGGTTAAAAACTAAATAGATTTTGTTTGGTTTACAACTTTCCAGTCATGCGGACTCCTGGGGAAATGCCTACGTCAACTAATTCCATTTTTCGCGAACCCTCGCGTTTTTCTTCCAATTGTGACGGAAGTTATCCTGCTCGTCCCGCCATCTCCTACGTGGTCTGCCGCGACCCCGCCTTATTGTCTCTGGGCACCAGTTCTGTGCTACCTGGGAGCACAGTTTATCCGCATGCGGCAGACATGTCCTGCCCAGTCCTGCCTTTTGAGCCACGTCACCCATCTTTATTTTGGAGAGCAATATTAATGAGTCTTAGCTAAAAAAAAGTTGTAAATATTTCATCAATCCGATAGACAGCCTCTTTTGTCTAGACAGATTATCCTAGACTAGGACCATTTGTTATTGGGCCTTGATAAGAGATAATTGATCGAATAGCTGTCATCGAGGCGGTGTTATCTATGCCTAGAATTCAAACCATTATTGTTGATTGGCCAAATAAAAAAGATGCTGGATTTTAGGAGATCATTTTGAGGTATGACAATTTTCTATTGAACAGTAAGTTCTTGAACGTGTTTGTGTCTGGTATAGGTACGTTTATTTGAACTTTAAGCTAACAGTTATGAAACCTGAAAGCTGCTTTTAGTTGTCCGTTCATATATCTCTTCTAGAAATTGCTCTACATTGTTAGACTCACATAATATTCAAATAATATAATGTTTGGACTTCAAAAAAGACCATGACCTCTGAGTTTGTTTCGGCATTTCTTTTCAGGGAACAGTCGGCTATAAAATTTCATTTCATGGTGGTTAAATGAATAATTAAATTGATTGGCTTTGTTCGTTTAAAATGTTGGTCCTTCTTAAAATCTTCAAGGAATTCAAACTCTGTCTACAACTTAGGATTGTAATGCAATATCTTGCATTGAAGAGAAGCCGAAAAACTGGTCAAGTAAGTGTTAAACCACGCACAATGAAGGGTCCGGTAGTGGGGTGGAATTTATCCCAAGAATAAACTTAACTTTGTAGTTGAAAATGAAAGCGGGTCAGTGGGTCGTCTTAGGACCGGAGTGTTTAAAATGTTCCCTCGTACATCGATATACGTCATAAATGTAAGTTTGTAATCGCAGTTGTTTTAAATGTGATATACCTATCTACACATGGATATTTTTCGGACTTGTCCTTTACTTGTGCTGAGCAACCTTCTTTCTTGCAAAATTTCATGATTCTAGATCTACGGGATTTATTTTGCGAGTATTAAAATATGTTGCGGTTTTTTATTGCGTTGACTGAGAAGCAGGATTTTAACCTCTAAGTCCCTGAGATACCACATTTGGTATCAGACACAATGGTTTTTAACCAGTCAAGTAATTGACTGATTAAAGCTCCAAGAGACCGAAGGCCTTCGTTTTCATATTAATTTCAACTTGATACCTCCTCCCATTGCTGAGATTTTTCTCCCGAGGATTTGCTTGACAGACGGATAAACGGACGGGCGGACAATGAAATAATCCTATATAGGTTCCGTTTTTTCTATTGAGGTACAGAACCCTACTTAATAGAAGTTAACAAAATTCAGCCCCTTATTTGCGGTTCTGTACCCCATAAAACATGCAAATAACTATTAGAAAACGACTTCAACCAAATAATTTCCCCCTGACATCTAGATGTTGTAAATTAAGAAATAAAAAGTCCCACACAGTATATTTCGCGCAGTCCCAGCGGTGGGCTAATCCTCAATAAATACGAGTTATAATATTATTCATGTCGTGTCGTCATGGCTGCCGATTTATGGCTGAATCGATTCCTTGTTTAAGTACGGCTTTAAAGTTAGCGGGGATTAAGCTGTGCGGGTTTCCGTGCGGTGCCGGACGTAAAGCACCATCCTATTTCTCCCCGTGGGTGCCGTAAGAGGTGACGAGGGACTTTCTAGCGAATGGGCAGCAGCGTTCTCTATGTATTTTACCACCATACTGCGATCGCCAACCCGCCTGCCAAGCGTGGCGATTATGGCAAACTCTCCAAATTGGGGGATGCCTCCCCAAGCAGTGGATGTCTTTTGGCTGAAATGATGAATGATGAAGCTGTGAAGCTGTAAAGACGATATCAGACGATCCGAATGAAACGTCTGAACGAAAATGATTTCAAATTCAAAATCATTCATTTGCAAACATGGGCAAATATTTTTAATTTTGATTTAAAACTGAAAATTTATTTAAAGCTCTCGCATAAAATAAGGTATTCAGAGATCATAAAGTTTTCAAAATAAACATCGTTTACCTACCTAAATAAATAGACAATTTTTCTCAAAACTTTGAAAAGTTCTATCAAGCCGTATTCCCTTCATTGTCTGTTCTAGTGGCCACACAGAACATCGCGAAAATATCTTCACGCCACGCGGATTAGGGGCCCGCTACGTGAGCGAAACGGAAAAACCTGGGGTTGTAATATCGAATAGAGATATTGCGTAACGCATGAATAGAATTTAAAAGAGCTAGAATTAATCGCGAGTAGCCGCGTCTGCGGGAACAGACTTGCAACACTACATCCATGCGAGTTTCTGTTATATCAGATGCATTATGGGAGTGGGCAATTACGTTATTTTAATCCTTTCATTATAGGAATGCCAGAAGTCTGACAAAATATCGTATTCCAGAGAAACGCACGAATTGCTATGGTATGACGTTTAATAAGTTAAGTACCGACAAAACGAAAAAGCAAACGCTAAAGAACAAAGTTTCCCGATGGCAATAAATCTTTTATCTAGGTCTTGAGTAGGTAAATCTTACAGATAAAAGTACAACTAAATGACAAAAAAAAATGCTTACTAATTACGTATTTTGTACTCCTTGACTGCATTTTATCAAGCGACCAATACTAGTCGCGTGATCTGTGACAAATGTGTCCCCATCTTTATTGGGAAGCGCGTATGTGTGTCATTATGGATTAAGCTTAGTGGTGTATTGTCGTTATGAGTTTAAAGTAATTAAGTTTCCCCCCAACTGTGTTGCGCACATTTTAATGGAGTTGGAGATTGGTTTACGAAGTTCTAGAGTTTTAAGTGGTTGTGACTTAAGGCTGTATAGGACGATAAGAAGAAAATTCATCATCGTCATAATGTCTGCTTAAAATAAACTTAAAACTTATGCAGCTTAATACAACTTTTACAGAATAATCTAAGCTTTATAGTATCATCATTTCAGCCAAATGACGTCCACTACTGGACATAGGCCTGCCCCAAAAAATGAGGGGTCCTCAGAATCGCCATGCTTGGCAGGCGGGTTGGCGATCGCAGTATGGTGGTACAATGCATAGAGAACGCTGCTGCCCATTCTCTAGTTAGTCCCTTAGTCGCCTTTTACGACACCCACGGGAAGAAATGGAGTGGTGTTATTCTTTACGTCCGGCACCATACGGAACATTAGCATTAGCTGTATAGTATAGCTTGATGGATTGTATGATTACTTCGAGAGTAGCAAAAACTCCGTTACCGTGCTTCGAATGACAGTGACCCTAGGTTCACTCTAGAGTGAGTTTCATTTAACTATCTCGATCTAACTCATCGACCGCGTTCGGCGACTGGTCCTGGACCAAACCAGGGCCAATTGGCCCTGCCCGGCCACAAACCTCGCAATAAGCGTAAGTCCAGAGATGTGCGGCTGTGGGGTCATTTCGATGCGTGTCTTGGGCGCTAAGAATGACGCAGAGTTGTGCGGTAGACATCGGAAAGAATTTCTGATTTATCTTGTGAGAACCCTTCGAATGTGGAGTTATCCCACAAACAATGGCACACTTCATATCGTGTCGTATCACTTAGTGTCATGTTGTAATTACTTTATAATTTAATTTTATACTTTTTGCTGGGTCCATACAGGGTCCATAGTTGAACCATAGCTTTAAGCCCCTGTACGAAATTTCAATAAAGATATGACCATCATTATCATTCAATCAATTCAGTTGTAAAAAGCTCTACAGCAGTTTTGACTTACCTACTCACTTTCGAATGGACATCGTCGTCCGGAATACTAAAGTGATTGCCAATACTCGAAAGTAGTGCGATATTTGTATTTATGACATAAACAAGACCACTGTAGTCCCATTGTCAATCAGAGACCTATTTAATTGTAACTGACAGTGTGACATATTTGTCAAAAACTGAGAAAACTGTCACATTTTCACGACAGTTTCATCAAGCAGAAACATGTTAGGAAGAAACTTGTAAAATTGCCATTGTCGCCTTTCATTTTGATTAAATAGTTCCCGTAGTGTTACGACCATGCTACTGAAGCGATTTGGATGGAAATTTCATGAATATATAACATTTCCGATTAAAAAAAGGTTCAGAAGTTAGAATAGAATAGAGTAATATTTATTTGACACATGATATAAAAGATGATAAAGAAAAAATAACAAGAGCAGAGAGAGAGTTGTAAGTATGTTTAATTGTTTGCCTTTACGACCCTGACTTTCGAAGGGTGAACAGTGGAGTACTTATAATATAGCTACATAGTGTCGATGACTGTGTAAAGTCCCAAGCGACTGGATACGCCCATACACCAAATAATGTTCATTTCAAAAGTGTATTTAAACATTATAAAACAATTTGTAACCAAATATATTGTTATTTTAGTATGTAGTGGTCAACGCAGTTGTTATAGTTGTCTAGGGAATATGTTAGAACTATTTGCTAAGTTCGTGGGTCGTGGGTTGAACTTTGCTCACGCACAGGGTGTTTCACTTTGAAGGGCATCACAGTTTGTCATCTAATTTAAGGGCTGCAGGTTATTTTTCTATTGTAGGCAAATATTTCGGTACAGTTTAAATTTCGAATAACTTATTTTCTTTTTACATACAATGACAACTAATCTGCCTATCCTTTTCCGAACTATGTGATTACCAGTATTTTACATGGAGCAACTGTTAATCTTACTTGCACAACCCAGTTACTGGGTATACGATACCTCTTGGTGTTCTGAGCTTCTGACTGGATAGTCATAACGACGACTGCAAAATATCTAGAAATAACAGCCAGATCCAACGGTATAACGTGCTTTTAGTTTGAAGGTGCCTATTGAAAACACCGGAAAAAACATTGGAATACTGTTCCAATTTTTTTTTCCTGTTTGCCTAGAATTTAGACCTTGGCAGATTCGTAACGAAAGAATCAGGCGCTTTGTACAGTGTATGGGAAGTTTAAAAATCAAATCAAATTACAATCAACATTACAACTTCATGGAGGAAAGTTTTTTTTTTAATTTAGCAATATTGCTTTTTATTTTATTTTTTACTTTTTTTAAATAAATAAGTATTTTATTTGTACATTTGACAATACACTCGTTTTTATCGTTTCGTTTAAGTTGTAAAGTTGTAGTATGTAAGTTTTCTGATGCAACGTTAGATAACTTTGCATCGGAAAACTTAGCGTTTTACGGAATCATCCGTTTGGGCAGCGTCTTCATTTAAAATCGAGATTCCTTTGCTTAGGATCTCCCCTTTACCCCTTACTAATATTATTGATCCTTCGTATCAATACTCCAATTTGTTTTTCTATGTCCATTTCTCGAAAATATCCAAGGATTTGATGAAAAGGGGCCAACGAATCATTTATCGCCCCTTTAGAGCTATTTAGATATATTTTGTTTTGGCAAACCTCATCTTGGAGGGATCAAATATGTTTTTCAGAGAGATATATTGCATTACTGCAAGAGGGATGCGTAAATGAAAAAGAAAAACAAAATGGCGATAAGTAAGGTCAAGAGAGTTTTGTGAACTCTGATTATTTTTTTTTGGTTGCTGTTTGCTTCGCTTTATATAGCTTTATGTTTTTTTTTTTGTGAGATTATAGCCTACCTTCCTTCACAGTGTTTTTATACTTCACATTGTCAGGTTTAATATATTTTTTCTAGAGCAATCACAGAGAACATGTATTATAAAACGATTTATCCGCCTTAAGGAACAGAAAAAGTTTCAAATGTTGACTCCATGAAGGGTAAGGTAGAGGTGTACCTGTAAGACACCCACATTTCGACTGGCCTGTTAGTCTAGTGGTTAGTGACCCTGACTGCTAAGACTGAGGTAATCGAACCCACGAGGGTTCGATTCCCACCCAGGACAAATGTTTGTGTGATGAGCACAATCATTTGTTCTGTGTCTGGGTGTAATTTATCTATAATATGTATGTATTTAGAAATATATAAGTATGTTTATCAGTTGTCTGGTTACCATAGTACAGGCTCTGCCTAGTTTGGGATCAGACAACGATGTGTTGGTTGTCCTAAGATATTTATTTATTTATTTCGACATTTATGTCTAAGTCCAGAAGAGTATGAGTAAGTACAGAATAGGGGGCGAACCTAGTGCCATCAGCCAGGCACAATTCCAGACTCCGGGCTGCTACTGAGAAATTCCTAATGGAATAACCCAATTACACTTTACCGAACTGGGAACCCGGACCCAGGACCTCTTGAATAAGGTAACCAGGCGGTCCAGCTTTCCCGGCCACTGTAGGCGCGGGCTTGCGGGCGGCGAGCAATGGGTAGCTCGCCGTCCGGTAGGGACCAGCACCCCTAGCCGAGTGGATAATCTGCAATCGTTAACGCTAGTCGCTCAACGTTAAGTCACGTGGTTAGAACAAGCGAACAGAAAAGTCGTAGCCAAATTCACATAGTTCAAAATGATAGAATGATTTTTTATCGTTTCTACAATGTTCAACGCTAAATCCTTTGTTATAATGTGTCGTTTTTCTAAAGACATTGTAGAACGAGCGGCCGACTCAGGCGCTTCAACATGGCTACCAACTTATCGTTTTCTACAATTGCTGACACTGAGGCGTTATCGATTGTAGAACGGTAAACGTTTGTGACTTGGCTAGGGGGGCAGGCCCGTGTCAACGGCGCATAGTATTCCACGCGCGCCTTAAAGAGAAGTCAGCAAGGACCCTAGGATAGCAAGGACCCTAGGTAGCCCCTAGGACCTATGCCTGCCAGGGTCGCAAGATTTGTTCGAAAGAGTTACCGTGACCCGGCCCATGACCATATAGGCAACTGAAGGAACACGGGTAGGTTTTAGTCAGTAAAAGTCTGACACGCCCTCCCGTCAAGTAAATTTCCCAACCACAAAAATAAAAGCGATCCAGCTTATGTACAATGCTAATATTTTTTTGGAAATTTTACACTAAGTAGGTACCTATTATCCACATCTACACTATCCACACTAATATTATAAATGCAAAAGTAACTCTGTTCTGCTTGTTTAGAGCCTGAGAAAGGTCATCGGCTACTTTTTATCCCCTCTGGATAATTTCCGAACGCCATGCGGGCGAAGCCGCTGGCAAAAGCTAGTAAATAATAAAATGAACCATATTATGATTTCAGACATTCGTGTAGGTTTCTCCTCAAGGTGACCAATTCAACATACAATCACAAAACAATCGCGTGTTGATTCCCTGGTGTTGTACCTCACACTTTACTTGCGCCTCGCCTCGAGGCAAGTCGTGAATAGAGATGTCAAGCCTAAGCATTAGGCACGTGTCACACTGACGAAGAAGCGTCAAACTATTAACGATATACTCGCTCAAGAAACTTGCAAAAGATTGTAGGTCGCATGTCGGTAAGTAAAAAAAGACACATGTCAGTAGTTGATTGCCGACTGTTCTGCCAGCGAGCTCATTTGTAGCAGTGAAGAGAGCTGTCAAAGGGAGTGCTCGCTCAGCGATGCTCGCTTGGCGGGCAGGACTCGCCGAGAGACACACGCTTGGTATACGCAGTCGCTGCTCGTTAAATGATAAATACTTTTATTTCTGTTGTAAGTACGTTTTTACAAACGCCAATCATATTTATAAAACTAGATGAGGTCGGCGTTTCCTGACGACTCTAAGAAAGGCCGAAACAAACTCAGAGGTCATAGACTCTTTTAAAGTACAGACATAATATTGGTCACATCATGTGAAGACCATGTAGACTGCTATCTGAAATGGTATTTCGAGGAAAGAACCACACATATCGAATGGACGGTCGACCTGTTTAGTAAATTCACGCTCATTTGTCAGTAATCTAGCAGCTCAACTCAGAACTTATGGAGCTCAATGATTCGACGAACACTACCGACGTCGCTGGCTGCTTTTAGTAGCTAGCTCCTCGCTTCTCGTTAATAGCTGACAGTTGGACAGCTGTCTTACGTCAGTCCAGTAGACCCCGCTAGCGAAGAACGCCATATGTAACTAGTGATGTTAGCAGGCGTTCACTTCCTCATATCTTTAAATGGGTTTTATCGATGTTCCCACATACACGCCCACTATAATGCGTCATACCGTAACATTGTCGATATCGCTAAATACGGACGGACAGACAACGTAAGGTGCCAAAATAATAAAATATACGTAAATAGTGGAATTCGTTTTCAAACGCAGCGTTGTTATAGTGAAAACGAAACTGTTTCGGCGCTTACGTACGATTTACGAAGTAGACAACCGTGATATATCGGGATTTATGAAGAATTTCTAAGTCATCATAAACTTTTTTTGGAACAATAACATTTTGATATAAGGTTGTATTTAGTTGTCAAATAAAGGAAATATAATTTAGTTTTATTCGAAGCTGTAAAAGTTTGTTTTAGAAAAATACAAACATGCCCCATTTTATTCGTCCAATTATGACAAGCTACTTTTACTCGAATAACAGAGGGAGTTCGTTCAAAACGAATTTATTAGCTTGATTTATGAAGCAAAATTATTATGAGAAGTGTGCGAACCGGCGATTTACAAATAAATTAGTTTTAACAACGGGTCAATAAATAAACCTCGGGATAGTTTCAGACAATTTCTTCATCAGTATACGCTTGACCTGAATCCGAGGCAATTTCAATTAGTAGAACGATAATAAAAGTGATTTTTCAAGAAAAACGACGGAAGCACGTTCTTACATCGGACTAGTAATGTGCGAGTTATAAAACAAGCTAGGCAGATCAAACGACGCCAGTAGGCGGCGCGTGCGCAAGGATTTATGCGAATTTAAGACGAACACATTAAGTTATTTTTACTATTATTATGAAAAATGTTCCGAGTATTTATTAAGGCACTATCTTTGAGAATATAAATATTTATGTTAGATTTGAGAGTAAAAAATAATTTATTGGGCAGTAATTATGTACGAACCAAGGGGAAAGACACATAAAACATAATAAATGGAAATGTGTAAAAAAATATTGTGTGTTTTATGTAATTTAATTACTGAGTAAGATCTTTTAGATATTAAATTAGTAGAAGCAATAGATAAGGATACTTTTCTATTTATTTCAAGCGTTAGAATTGGGGGCCCCTATTGCATTCAGGTAAGTTTATTCTAAAGGAGTAGTTAAACTTTTACAAAGTTCAAATTAAATTAGCTAGCGGAACTCAACAGAAGTAATAAAATTACATATTTCTCTTTTTTGGGTTCAGCAACCATACCGTGTTTTTGTTACTTGAAGTAGGAGTTGTGTAAACCTGATTTTTGTTTTTTTTTTTTTTAAATTTGCTAAACATTATTATGCTAAACATATTTATATGTATACTGAAATTTCATGTGACTACACTACCTGCAGTTGATGACACCCCCCAACATCAAATGTATGTATTTATTTTTTGTTAGATCATGTTTGGATCTTGATTCCCATCACGTCTGCATTTTCGCTAGCTAATTCAACTTGACAGTGTAGACGAGACGCAGTTACCATAGCAACAGACGGCAGTCCAATAAGGAAGCAAAGATGATACGAGACTCAAATATTTTGCTAACTACCTATTAAAGTGCGGAAATATTTCATTGAGCATAAATATACATATGTATAGTACCTACATAATATACAGTCAGACGTGACCTACATGTTTACTATTGTTTATAATAATGTCTATAAACATTACCAACGTCCCAGGTCGTAAAACTAATCTCTTAAATCGAATGTCGACGACTTTTATATATTTTTAGAGGTATTGAGAAATATTCTTGTTCTGTGTCGCTGCTATTATCAATCATAATGGTCTCATTACTATTTATATACTATTTATCTTTATTATTTGACCTATTAATTGCTGGAAAAATAATAGAAGAGAAAGCTATATGATAACCTTTAGCATGCACGTTTGTAACACTACGTCATTTTGACATTTATGTCTTCTACTTGTTCTCTACCAACTCAAGTGTTTATTTGAACTAACGCGTTCTGTATTTTTATTTTTAAGTTATACCTTACGAAACCCATTGCGGGACTTCCTACATTTCTTTTATTTGTTGTCATCAAACTAGAACGCGTGAAGGTCGGAAATTATGACACGGGAACATACTAACCGGGATAAACTAACTACAAACAACTATTAACCACTTTTGTGCCAAAATCCGTACAGCTGTTTTTGCGTGATTAACTAAAAACATACAATCTTTCATATTGGTACATATTAATATAAATAAGTAGGATTAATACTAAATAATAGGATTAATGGCAAAAAGCAGCGAAGTGTCAATATCGTGTTTAAATCAACCATTACGTGTTTGACATGTCAGAGCTCAAACGACATACACAATTATAATTTAAAATAAAAATATATTATATTACAAAAATTCCCATAGTTTATTCCCATGCCGATAATAATGAAACAGAAAGTAAAACGGTGTATACGTTGATATCAGTTGTTTCTCATCCGGTACAAGATAAGAGCTTCTTATACCGGGAAAAAATATCACAATCATGTCAAACTTATTAGACGCCATTTTATGTTATGATGCTTTCCGTTCACATGGGTTCTCTGCTAAGATGTTATTTACTTCATCGAACGGGAAGTGTTTAATTATTTTAGCATGGAGTTACAGTTCTCGGAGTAATTAAAAACATAAAATGTCAATGATTTTTTTGGAACTGATTCGCGGGCTACCTTTGCTTAATACGCAAGACCGGAAAGTCGTTTGCTCCTTATTGACTACTTAACCGATTTCATTAACTGTAAATAAAGGTAATTAAAAAAAATGCATCGATTTAAGTAACTTTTAATACAGTTTTTTTTCTTTTTATTTATGTGTGTCCCATACCCTCCGCCGATTGAGCCAAAAAATCAAAATCAAAATCAAAAGTCATTTATTCAAACTAGGCTGAGAGTCAGCACTTTTTGAACGTCAAAGTTACAAAAGACAGTCCCCCCAAAACGCCCGCCCTTCGACACTTTCTAGCTAAAGCTGGGAAGAAGAAGTGGCGGAACAAACTCCCCAGCAGCACAGCTGTCTGTTAAGTTAGAAGAACTAGATTCTATACAATATCGTGTAAGTAATTAATATTATAAAACAAAACAAAACATACATTATTCGCCATATGTCAGCTAGCACACGCCAATATACGAACAAAACATTGAAAAGTAAACTCAAGCTGAAATAAATAATAAAACAAAATCGTAAACAGAACGTAAAACTTAAATAAAGCCTCCAGGCATAAAGGGCGTGCCCGCTTACATATTCAACGACGCAAAATGATACATATACATACATTGATGCATATAGCTAAGTTGAAGTTACAATAGTTAAACTAGGACCTCCGGAGTAAAAATAAAATAACAGTTAATACAAATAACAATAACAAAAACCATGGTCAGCAAGTGGACCAGTCACCACAAGCAGCACCCGTTCACGAGCATAACGCAAAGGTCAGCCATTACCCCCCTCGCCATATTTGAGGGAAGGTGGTAACCCGACCCCCGACGCTACCGCAAGCAGTGACATCTAAGGGAGCATGACAAACTTGCTGCCGGTTGGTCAGCAGTTTTTGAAGAACAAAAATATTTTGAATGTCCGCGGCTTTTCCCCACAGCAGAATGCCGTAAGGACATTGGTGCCGATTCCCTTGTTCACAAACTAAACTAAATTTAAGTTCAGTGCATCTCTTTCTTTGTATTTCATTAAGAAGAGGACAAAAGATAAATTTTAGATTAGTCCTCTCAAATTAATCAGCGCTTGACGTAAATTGACGTAATTTTAGTAGGCAAGTTTTTAATCTTGTCTAAACTTGTATGGAGTAGTGACAGGCGCTGATTAATTTGACAGGACTAAACTAAAATTTATCTTCTGTCCTTTCCATAATGAAACAGAAAGAAAAAGATGCACTGAACTTAAATTTAGTTTAGTTTGTGAACAAGGGAATCGGTACCACTATGCTATGAAAATAACTAAAATAGACTAATCGAGCTGTATCAACGTCCGTGTACTGTCTAACTTTCCTTACGGCGTAGGCGGCCGAACTGAGCCTTCCCGTTAGGCTTGATATATGTGATCCCCACTGAAGTTTGGCGTCTACTGTTATACCCAGAAAAACTGCCGAGTGTACAGTATCAAGCACCTGATTATTTAAAACGACATTGGGTCCCAGATTCCTAACATTCGGTAAGGCGAACTTTATACATTTCGTTTTCTTAGCATTAAGAACTAGGTTATTTGTGGTAAACCAATCCGTAGCCATTGAGAGCGCACTGTTCACGTCGTCAAAATCTTTTCTATTCCTGTCTACTTTAAAGATAAGTGAGGTATCATCAGCAAATAGTACAATGTCACAGATATTCTTTAAATAGAATGGTAGGTCATTAATATACACTAAGAATAAGAAAGGACCCAGTATTGAGCCTTGAGGTACACCTAACTGAACTAGTAGCCCGGAAGATTTTACACCACTGACATCTACACATTGGTGCCTATTTTGTAAATAAGAACTTATGACATTGAGAGCTTCGTTTTGAACACCGTAATGACGTAGTTTACGCAAAAGTGTGTCATGGTGAACGCAATCAAAAGCTTTGGAGAGATCACAGAAAACTCCGATAGCATTTTGCGAGTTCTCCCATGCGTTGAAAATGTGTTTCAGCAGAGCAACACCCGCATCTGTTGTCAAACGACCTTTTGTAAAGCCATATTGCTCATTATGAAGGAGGCTATTTAAATTAAAATGTCTTAGCAACTGTTTGAGTATTAACTTTTCAAATATTTTACTAAATGCAGGTAAGATAGAAATGGGCCTAAAATTGCCAACGTTATTTTTATTACCTGTTTTAAATAATGGTATGACTTTACTACTCTTCATGAGGTCAGGAAAAGTTCCCGAATCAACACATTTATTAAAAGTTACAGCTAGATAGGGGGCTACGATGTCTATTATATTACTTAACAGTTTAATGGAGATGCCTCAGTAATCTCCAGTGTTTTTTGACTTAAGTGTCTTAAAAATATTAACCACGTCACGAGGCGTTACATGTTCGAAACTAAATAAGCGACTACATCTGGGCACACTATTATGCAAAAGGTTTTCAGCTTTAGACGGGGACGAATTTAAGGAGCAAGTCGTAGTTATAGGTATGTTGGCAAAAAACTCATTAAATGCCTCAGCTACATCGGCAGCTTTATTAACCAATTTGTTGTTAATCATAATCTCTAGTTGTTTTTCCTGTTTAACCGATTTACCCGTTTCATTGTTAATGATTTTCCAAGTGGTTTTTATTTTACTGTTTGAATTTTTAATTTGATCGCTTAAAAATTTAGATTTAGCGATAGCACAGATTTTTTTAAATAACTTTGAATAATTTCTGATATACTCTAGAAAAGGAGTATCAAATATATATTTTTTTAAACCATATAACTCGCATAGTCTCGCTCTACTTTTATAAATACCTGGAGTAGCCCATTGGTTGAAGCTAACAGAGGTGCTATTAATGTCAATAGTTTTGGTCTTGAAAGTAGATTGGTATTCTTTTTGCACAATATCAAAAAGGGCTCCATAGATTTCATTAGGATTCTCGTGTTCAACTATAAATGGTGTAATCCTATGAGCAATATTATTTTTAAATTTGTTGCAACGACTAACTGTATAGGGTCTACATTCTATTTTATGCGGCTTTTTTGGTAATGGCAAAGGGAAGCTGGCTAATAATCCACAGTGGTCGGACGTTAGAATAAAATTTAATATTATTTCAAGGCAGTAAGACTAAATTTTAAATGCATAAAGTAATCCTAGGGTCAACAAATTTGTCTGAACAATAACAGCTTTAAAAGAGAGATGCAAACAGTAGGTATATACTTCTGCAATTATTTTCCTGTCTTCTGAAATAATAGCTACAGCTCATGTAATTAATTTGTAACGTTTATTACCTACGTTGATCCAACAATATTACATGCCTCCCGCCACATAGTAACAGCAATCTAAGATTAGAAACTTTCAGAACCGCGGGAACAAAAATATTTTGACATTAATCTTTACAGTGTGTACGCGGTTTTACAAAAATGTTTAGTAAATTCACAGATAATGTCCGTTGAGATAAAAATTAGGTCAGGGACACATGATTTGTTATAGTAGGTACTTTTTTAGTGTTCTTGAGATTGTTTCATTTAACTATGTTCACCGAGGTTTTTAATTATTGTTCCTTCGTCTCGGGTTGTTTTATGTAAAACGTTTATAAGATTTCTTTCTTCCCTTGAAATGTGTTTTATTGTTTTTCTATGTATATTTTCCTGTGTTTATTCATGAGAGAATTACAAAAAGTTGTCGGTAAATTCGCAATTTCTTTGCTACAATGGCTAAGTTCTAGGAAAACTTCATAATTTGAGATAATGATGCCAATTAGGCAGGAGTTGTCTGACATTGAATTAAAATAAGTAAGATAAGTTAAGTAAAAAGTCTGTAAGGCCACTTCTGTTTGTGAATCATCCATAGGGCCATGGTGTTAGGGAAAATATATGATTATTCATATTTATTGGACAAATACGATCTTTTACGAGGCATTTTTTGTCGTATATTTATGAAGGCGTTCCTACCATACACATTTTAAAAAATGGATCAGGATAGATAAGCAGTCGCTCCATGTAAAATACTGGTACTCAGCTACATTCGGTTAGACTGGAAGCCAACCCCAAAATAGTTGGGAAAAGGCTAGGCAGATATAATATTGCCAATATAAGGTCAAGACTAAGAGAATCTAATTTTGAATTTAAACAAGGTTTCTTTAATCCAATTTTCTCACGACAGCGTTCAAAATGCCTTGTAAGAATTTATCGACGTAACAAAGGAGTTTGTATCAATTTCAATAAGCCTAATTTTAAACTTCAACATGGCATTGAAAGAACCTGCACCTTAATTGCTTAAAGCACTATCAATAAGAATCTGAGTAATTTTGATGAATATTTCTAATACATTGCTTCATATGTTCGAAGAATTTGTCTGCTCAACAACGTTAATACCGCAATGAATGTTGTTGAACTGTCAAAATGAAAGCGATTGCTACTGTTAGTGTGTTACACAATTACACCTCTGAAACATATTTCAATTCAATTTTTAAAACGACAAATCTAGCTAGAACGCAACACAGATGAAACGATTGCATAATTCCCATTCCACATAACATTGAGACTTGTGAAAACTATAAATGAGTTGTCATCAAAACTATATCACTCTGAAGCCTAGATTCAAATGCGTCACGCCCATTGACCTTGGAACCATCGCTTCCTATATTAATAATCAGACTTTCCGTCCACGAATATAAAGCAAGACAGTAGTGTGGTGTCGCCAAACGAACGATAAATTTTCGCACTCTTCCTCAATTATATTGAAAGTGCCACAGTCATTAACAGGCTCATAATCTCCTCAATATATTGGATTGTCACTCAAGGTTGTAATTGTTTCCATGCTTCAGAAGATTCAATGTTAGAACCTGAACAGCAACTGCATTATCTAAATGATTTAATGTTTGTACTTCCACAACTTCTAACTTTCGCGAATATTTTATCACTAATATTCAATTAAAGTTTAAGTCTTTCATTAATTTTGATAGTAACATCGACATAAAGTGTTTTTATTGATTTTACAGTTGGTCACTTATTAATACAATTGAAAGAAAAGCTTATTATTTCAACAACAGAAAATGTGTACTTATTGTTAGTCTTTCATGTTTTAATTGTAATTTCCTTTAAAATAAGGAAGTATTTTCAAAAGGTTTTTAGAGGTGTCACTAATAGCATTTTACTAAATACATATTTCATATTAAATTATATATGGTAGGAACATTTAACAAAACATTTGTTTTTATTTGGTCTGTGCTTCTGTCGGTCTGTTTATTCAAGCTAATCTTCGAAATGTATGGACTGATTTTGAAATGTATGGACTGATTTTGAAATGTATGGACTGATTTTGACGGGACTCTAACTGGCAGATAGCTGATGTTATAAGGAGTAACATAAACCGGTAGCACATTCTTGTGGGATAATTTCCGACATCGACCCGGGCGGCAGCGGGCTCAGATAATGTTGAAAAAAAAAATACTCGTATTTTTTTTCCTAATTGATTTTTACCATTCACCAGAGTAAAACAAAATATTCAAGTTATATAGACATCTTATGAAAAGTAATTGTTCACACACGGCTACAACATAACACATGTGCTATTCCCATAACACAATTACGTGATCAGCTGTTATATTTGGGTCACTAGAGAAACTTTTAGCGCTGATACATTTTTATAAAACATTTGTATATATTTTATTTCGCGAGTCTCCTAAGACATTCAATAGGCAGTGTGCAAGCATCGTAATGTATGATATATTGGTGTATAAAAAGTAAAATTGTAAATTCTTCGTGAAGACGCGGATTTTGGAACACCGTCATGCTAATGACGCGGTGAATAAAAATGGGAGATCAACTCAAGGCTAGTCTGGTTTAAATATCGCGTAGACAGTCACCTTACGTCTGTAGATAATATCATAGATAAAGATAGTACTAGTCAAATTATCGTATCTAGATTTTTAATCTTAGATTTCGCGGAATGTCGCATAACAACATACAGATTGATCGTTAAGATAGCAATTAAATATGCGAAGAATTTAACAGACATACCCGAGGATGTTTAAATCTATGAGATCTAATATTGATATAGATATCTATCGATAGCTTTGATTAGGTTATCGTCATTAGCAGCTTTATCAATCTTATTTATTTATGGACATTATTTATTTGATAAGATTCCCCCTGATTCAGCTCGATTACATTTGTCTCTAAATCTCTGAAAAAAAATATTTAATTCCCAAGTCGATAGAGAAGTAGGTTTGTTCATTATTTTTCTGTCTTTCGGCAAGATTCTATACAAAATAAAGGGTAGGGCAGAGTTATATGTACAGTACACCCAATTTTACTAGTTATGTTAAAGTCCCACGTAAAAAGGGGGCGTCCCTATTGTCCTCAACCGGGCTCAACTCCAGACTCCGGGCTACTACTGAGAATTTCCAATTAAAAAACCCAATTATACTTTGACCGACCTGGGAATCGCACCCAGGACCTCATGTTCACCAGTAGCGCTTGCCACCACTAGTCCAACGAGTCTACCACCTGTTTTTCCAGGATTAGTATTCAGAGAAACTGTTATTACATATCCCATTTTTCAACTACTTTACCGAACCATTTAAAGCATTCACCCCATCTTGCAGCTCCATAATATACAGTTAAAAGTATTATCAAGTACTGCAGTGTTGCTGCAGCAGTCCTGCAGAAGCTTTTGATTAAGTGGCGGCCATCACGGCGAGAGTTTCACACTGTATCAACGTCGCATCTGTGTTTTACGAGGTGCTCTGTGGCCGGTAGACATAGTCGGGTGTTTAATTGTATAGCTTGAAAGTGGTATTAATGACTGAAAAGTTATGTGGATATCGGTTGTCATGGTATGGGCATGTGATGTGAAGGAAACAGGCTAATATTGGGAGGAGAGTTTTGAATGTGGAAGGCTGTAAGAGCAGGGGACGGCCAAAGAAACGATGATACGAATGTGTGAAAGATGATATGGTTAGAAAGAGGGTGACTAAAGACATGACGACTCATGGAGAAGAATGGAAGAAAAATGGTCAGGACTTAACCACCTTCCATTCTATACCCCATGCCTTGTCACTGTGCATTTAATGATCTTATTACTGCGACAAACAGCGGAGTTTGCGCAGTTGAATTTTGGGAATATTCCCAGACCCCCACATGAACTGCCACCAGGCGGCAATCGGGAATGAAATTCCCAGTTGCCACCAGGCGGCAATCGGGAATGAAATTCCCAGTTGCCACCTGGTGGCGAATAAAAGCAATTTCCTAAATTTTTATTACTACGTAGTTTCCAAATGATTTATCGTCACCATTTTTTCGGCTGGCACTATTCCCTTAGGTCTACTGACCTGGCATCACCAAAATCCCTTTTCTATAATAGACCTACCACCAGCAAAGGCCAGTTTCTCAAGTACTGCAGTAGTAAAAAATATAGGCAAGGTAACATACATATTAACTCATATACATATTTATATAGCAGAGGTGGAGCTACTGTAACACCGATATATATCCGGGGTAATATATCTCGCTTTAATGGCTAAATTCATTTCAAATATATTTTTATGATGTTGTGAAGGCCAGCCATATTTTTTTATAGCTGAAAAGGGCTGATGTAATAGAAACATTGTTGTTTACAAAATGTTTTGTTTAGCTGTTGAGGTTGGTCAGGATTTAAGAATCTAGTATCATAGAAAATTGTTTATTATGTATGTTATATTGTTTGGCAAAGAGTCGTTTTAAGAACAAAGCAACGTAGGTCAGGTTTCTATATCCACGTAAGTGTATTTCTTCTCGAGAAATTGACGTGTAAGTGTGTTAAAATTTCCTCAGTGTCTTTGGGTAATTTAAGAAGATTATTTCTTAGGATTTTTACGAAGTATAAAATTATACCTATTGGGCATAGTACCTGCCTCGTTGGTCAAGAGGTCGAAACGCTACTGTTGATCATAGGATCCTGGGTTCGAATCCCAGGTCGGGGAAAAGTGTTATTGTCTGAGTTTCTGTCCGGTTGATGGCAATAGGCTCCCCCTTTGAGCTATACCTTAAAGATAACTGGCGAAATGTAGGTATATTATAGGTATACCTCTGCCTAGTCCTTTGAGGATTATATAACCTAGCATGTCAAAGACATGTTAGCCATTGGAAATTTAACCTACTGGAAAGAACTTTATCCTGTGAGATTGAGTTCCCAATTCATGTTACACACACAGCACATATCCCAAATCACAAAACTTCAATGGGACTCCCGTAAAACTGTTAAATAAATACTCTGTCAAATCACACGAAGTGTTGCCAATTTCCCGCACTCCAGCAAAAAAGTCAATGTAAAAGTCATAAAGAAAATATGAAAACACTCACACCCATGCAGTTCCATAAATCAGATAACCTTCGTACTTCAGGAAGTCTGACTAATTTATATGCCTTGTCGCAAAACTAAAGTAATAACTTCAAATACGATGAAATAGCATCAGTTGACATATAATAATATACAAGTACTCATAGAAAAAAATTATCCGTTTGTCTGGATGTAGATATGTTCCGGATTGGCGCTGAACGGATAACATCTATATATATAAAAATTAATCCCTATTTCCTTTGGTCACGCCATCACGCGTGAACGGCTGGATCGATTTCACTTTTTTTTGTTGTGTTTGTTATTGTCAGGAGAGGGTTCTCATGAAAGAAAAAAATAAAAAATTGCGCGGAGAATTAGAAAATTTAAGAACACTTATTTAAGAATACTTGGACAAATATTTTTGAATTTGATTAAATCCTTGAAGAAGGCTATAAGCTAATAAACATCACGCTAGGGCCGTTAGGAAAATATAAAGTAGAACGCTAAGCTAAGAAATAGCGCGGGAAGACAATGGGTTGCGATTAGGTGGGTCGGGAACAAGAAATTTCACGCGGACGAAGTCACGGGCAGTAGCTAGTAGATAATAAAGGAAGATTTTTTACCAGTACGCCAATTTGTAACATGCATCCAGCATATATGATTCTCAACCCGCGTCGTGTAGAACATTCATTTGAGAAAAAATACCGCTGTTTCTAAAAAGTGCCAAAAAGAAGTCAAAATGTATGGTACAGTAACATTTTTTTTTTGTATCAATGGCGAAAAATTGCTAGTTTCGCGGGTCAATGCGTTCTAACTGCAGTTTCCGCACAGGTTAAAAGGTTATCCTGTATAACCTGGATTATCACATAGGTATTTTTAATTCTGGTACTACGTTCCAGTGGCATACTTCTCGAAATACACGCGGACGAAGTCGCGGTCAAAAGCTATTCTTCAATAACGTCTGCGAATGTTAAGAATTAAAGAAATGCTTCAGTAATTTAACAATGTTACCGGTATTTTAGGGAGCTGAGATATCAAGGAACTTTACGACATCACTATTTTTATTCATATTTCGATTGAGTAGTCTCGATTATTTTTATTGCGATTTTCTTAGCTGTGTGCTGCCTGCCAAGACATTGGCTGAATCCAATTATTTAAAATTTATTTCGATAATTTAATTACGGATTATTGTGATTTTATATCGAATGTCTTTATCGTTTTACTTCGAACTCGGAAGATATATCAGTATTTGTTTATACTGTAGGAATCTTATCATTTCCGGTACCTTGAACTCCATACGGGCCTAAGATATTTAAAGATTTATTTATTTTTTTACACAATAAAAACGAACTATACATTTATCTTTTGCCTTTTCGCATTTGGCTTTTTGTTTTTTTTTTTATAATAGTATATATAGTTTGTATTTATAGTTTTATAGTTTTTTTTTTCTAATCAAGCCACTGCTAGGACACAGGCTTCCTCTCGGCGAGAAAGAGGCTACAATCCACCACGAGAGCTCAGTGCGGGTTGGTAGATGTCACATGTCCTCGAATTTTTAGGTTAAGGGTCATGCTGGTTTTCCTTTGCCGTTTTGAAAGATAATAAAATAGTGTAGACAAAGTAAAGTGCTCGTCTGGGTTCGAAACTACAACTCGTAAGTCCCGGCTTTAAAACTGGGCCACCACTGCACCATTCCTTTCACTGCTGTACCGCTGCACTCCACTGCTTCGCGAATCCTGTATTAGTTTTTATTTCTAAAAAGCTTATTAAAGAAGAATGAGCTCCCAGAACTTAACACATCCACGACCTTTCCTAAGTTTCTAACATTCCATGACGTCATGAGCTCACACCCAAATCGGCCCATAGCAACAGCCGATAAAACATTATTGTATTTCATGGTCAGCGTAATAAAAAGCCGTTACCACACATACAACTTTATTAGTCGACATACACACGGACGTGATAAAATCGCGCTGGGATTTTTTCGTGCACTAGATTTCATGAAGATTCAAGAAACTTCATCCAAATCCGTTCTGGCGCTATAGCGTGTAAGGTCAGCCATTTAAACGTGAAAAAAGACATACCAATAATCAAATATTTCCTCTTTGTTAACACGCTTACATTAGCTTGGTATGTATCTTTGAATAGGAATCTTTGAACGTGATTTTCACCCCCGTATATACGTCGGATTAATTTGAAACTGCACACTTATCAAGGACCTACGGCAATACAATAATTACATAAATTTGTGACACTAACAGGATCACCACGATAGCAAAAAAAAAACGAAAAACCTTTTTTTGTAGCTAACCGACTAAAAAAATTGTTTAAAAAACACGCTGTCTTGAAAACCAAACTAAAAAGTAGAAAATAATGGAAAAATGCGTAGGGTGTTTGATATCAATAAAAAAAATACCTCAAAAAGCACCCCTCGCTTTTTTCTATTATTTTCTACTTTTCAGTTAGTTTGGTTTTCTGTGAAAGCGACTTTTTCAGTTTTTTTTTAAAACTATTATTTATTCATACTATTATGAGTTAAGAATGTGTAGTCAGAAAAAGAAGATCACGTTCTATTTTTATTATAGTGAGATACAGTCCATAGCCCAGAAGTGATAGATTTCTAGGTTTTTCGTCAGCCAGACTTTATAAAACCAACAAACACTCAGTCCCTATCTTTTAAGCCATACCTACCTATTTCACAATCTAAAAGACCATTTATATAACTAATATATTCAAGAGGACTCCTTGCAAAAGCGAATCTGAGGTCGATTCCGGACTTAGCATAGACGCGAGGCTACAGAATAATGATATGATATGCGCCTAGCAACAGTCGAGTCCACTCTTAGGCCATTTGTCCACCGCCACCATCAATGGAACGTCAACGAGAACGAGATAGCGGCGCCGAATGAATATGAAGCTATAGTAAATGTATGAGTCGCTAGTCATACATTTACTATATAGCTACATATACACTGCCGGACGTCAGGGGAACTAATCGCTAATAGGAAATCGGTTGTTTTAGCCAAATTTATGGGCGTTTCCTACTCGGTATCACATACCGAGACACGAAAGTTCCACTGAATGACAATACGATGCTTGTTCCTACTCTCAGTATGTTATTGCCCGTCCGAAAAATTGAATTTGGTACTTTTCGTGAAAGATCCACACTTTTCGACGAACCCGTATTTTCGTTGACGGACTTAAAGAGTAGGGTGCCCAAGTTTGCTTGTTCCGTTGACGGTGGCGATGGACAACCGGCCTAAAACACGTTGTAGGCTTATGCCATCATAAAATAGGGTGTTACCAAGTGCTTAACAATCGGAATAGTTAAGGGATATTGAGAAACTGTATATAAGGACGTGCATACTAAGTTTTTTGGCCATTGTTGCGAGATCGTGATTTCCTGGCAGTGACCTATATTTTTTGGCTTTGCATGAGTTCGTGATGAGAGTTGGTTGTATAATATGAGTGTCATAAAAGTTTGACGGTTACAACTTGACCCATGCCAGTACGTAGAGTGTGAAAGTCGTAATTATTCCGTTGTTAAAAAGGGATGGTGCTTATCGTATCTTAGAAAGACAGAAATAACTTTACATTTATTTGGCACATGTCATAAATACCTACAACTGTATAAAATCTAAGAAAAAGACTACGTTAACAAGAAAGAATATGGTTCGTCACGGCTACGCCAAATGGCTCCAGTACAGCAAAACGTCAGAAGTAGTGTTTCACGATAGTTTGAGATAGAGACCTTACGTAGACTGTAGCGAATGGAAATCAATTGATGCTCTTATTATATTAGTTAAAGAGCTCGGATACCGTCTGGTGAAAAGCTTGCACTAGAAAAATGATGGTCCGACATCAGATTTAGAACTCAACAATTGGACTGTTCTTCTTTCTGAAAAGATTGTCTTAAACCCTGCCAGGGTCGCGAGATTTGTTCGAAAGAGTTACCGTGGCCCCTGGCATATAGGCAACTGAAGGAACACGGGTGGGTTTTAGTCAGTAAAAGTCTGACACGCCGAGACGTCATTCGATGATTTCCCACCCACAAAAAAAAGACCCTGCCAACGCGTGCCGGATCCATTGCGAGGATCGCCTGGAGGACACGGTGGAGCATACGGTGGAGGTGTGCCCTGCCTGGGCGGAGCACTGCCGTGTCCTCGTGGAGGCGATCGGCGGCGGCGACCTCTCGCGTCCGGCCCTGGTGCGAGCCATGGTACGGAGCGAGAGGGAATGGGAAGCCGTCACCTCCTTCTGCGAAGCAGTAATGCTCGCGAAGGAGGAGGCGGGGCGCGTGAGGGAGTGGCAGTCTCTGCGCCCTCACGTCCCTAGTCGCCGCAGGAGGAGACGCCCCGGGCGTCGGGAGTCCATAGCGGACGGGGCTACCGTAGGCGCGAGCTTGCGGGTGGCGAGCAATGGGTAGCTCGCCGCCCGGTAAGGACCAAGCTCGGGTCGACGGCGCGCAGTGTTCCACGCGCGCCTCAAAGAGATGTCAGCAGCAGTGTAGGGGGTCGCGTGATTGTTCGAAAGAGATACCGTGACCCTGGCACATGGGCAACTGATGGAACACGGGTGGGTTTTAGTCAGTAAAGGTCTGACACGCCCTCCCGCTCCGCCCAGAGCGGGAGAAGTCATCTGATGATTGCCCGTCCTGAAAAAAAAAAAAAAACAAAAAAAACGCGTGACGGAAACGAAAAGTAAATTCAAATGATTTTATAGTCGAATACAAGTATTCTATAGCATTTTGGTTTAGATTCCTATGACACTCCACCCCACCCCTGCCCAACCCTTCGAAGAAACAAGCCATGATGTTATTTTTTTAGTTTGCCTACACTATCCCATTGTTGAGTAAAGGCCTCCCTCAAATCGCTCCAGACATCCTTTTCCAGGGTCACCTCGACCCAACCCTTACAAAAGGCGTCTAGGTCGTCTCATTTTGTTACGTTTTTTCTATACCTAAGCCCAAATTACTCCTGCCAGGGTCGCGAGATTGTTCGAAAGAGAGACCCCAGGGTCTCTCTTTCGAACAATCTCGCGGGGCAACTGAAGGAACATGGGTGGGTTTTAGTCAGTAAAAGTCTGACACGCCCTCCCGCTCCGCCCAGAGCGGGAGAAGTCATGTGATGATTTCCCATCCAAAAAAAAAGGTCATATTACTCTTTGGGTAAACGCACACTTATCAAAGCCGCAGGAGCCGAAAGAATCGATTTTTTGAATTATTTGAATGAAAATGAAATCATACTTAGTACTTTCAGCATTTTCCCCATGTAAATAGAGCAATGAACTCAGAAATGCATACTACATGTAGAAAGATTGTGGGTGTGACTCGACCCATTTCAGAGTAATGAGACGCGAAGACTGAAAAGTTCAGTAAATCTAAATAAGATTCCAGTAGCAACGACATTTGCTTTGACGTAAAATTGAATGACGTTAGTACTCCATTGTCTACAAGTTACGATACCACTTGTATTTGCATTTTATTCTATTTTTAGTTATTCATACTTTTCAGCGTCTTTAACCTATTTACCTACAAGGAGTGTCTTAACATTGTCTGTCTAAAGTTTTACAAGTCTGAGTTAAATTGTTAATTAAACCTCCAGACTCTAATTGCGTATCAATCAGAATCTGAATCATTTTCAAGGATACTAATCCATCCAGGGTCGCGAGATTTGTTTGAAAGAGTTACCGTGGCCCTGGCATATAGGCAACTGTAGGAACAAGGATGGGTTTTTCACTAACAGACACAACCTCCCGCTCCGCCTAGAGCGAGAGACGTCATTTGATGATTTCCGACCCCGAAATAAAGGATAATAATCCATTGCTTCATTTGTTCCAAAAGTTAGTCTGCTTAGATACGTAAATATTGCAATGAAAGTCGTTAAACTGTCAAAATGAAAACTAATACGCAAAACTTCTCAGGCTCATATTAAATTACAGGAATTCACACTAACATATCAAGGACTGAAACAAAATATTGTGGTTACCATATGGCTTATCATTCCGGGCCTAATTATTGCGATTAGGAGAATTATTTAATTATTACGCAACGCAACAAATGCCTATAAAATTATCAGCTAAAACGTGTACGGGCGGCGGCCATGAAATTTTCCGCGCGTCTGCCCTTGAACTAGTGACGCGAACGATGTCGGTAAACGCCGAATTGGCGCGATGATCCCCGAACTTATTTTTGGCCTCATTTTAGTATTTAAATTTTTTGTATGTATCTGGTTTTTTAAGGGGTTAGTTGAACTATGGGATGTAGAGTTGCAGATTTTCAGCACCGGTCTGAATTCCGTCCATTTCATTGAGTTTCAGCCCTTCAGCACCTGTTGGGTTTAGAATTAATTAAGCAATCTTTTTTGTGTTTTGTTGTTTCATAGCATTTTGGAAAAGTTTTCACCACAATCAAAATGAGAACAAGACTACAGTTAAGTTTCAATGAATCTTCATTTCAATTGAAATTCGAATGTCTTACTTCCTACTATTTCTTATCTTTTAAACTACGCAACGGATTTGAATGCGGTTTTCATCAATAGCCAGTGATTCAAGAGGAGGGTTTATATGTAGGTATAATAGGCGGGCGAAGCGGCTGACAAAAGCTAGTAACATTATAAATGTTGTGTGTTTGGGTGTTTATTACTCGACTAATAATTTCTAACCTGGATTACCACATCTGATACTTTTATACCTCTAGTACGTCCCGTAGGATAATTTCAGAATAAAAGGTTCTATATTATTATGTGCCATAAATTATTATACCGTTATCTTTTGATCTTTTTAATCCTCAAGAAGAGTCATCATTGTGAAAAACTTTTACTAAGGGACGAACCCTAAAATCGTGAAAAAAAATCTACTGATTTATACACTTTGTCGAGATATGTGAAAATAAATGTATAAATCAGCCGATATTTATATTAATTTTTCAAAATCGTT
Source organism: Aporophyla lueneburgensis (assembly GCA_932294355.1). Taxonomy (NCBI): domain Eukaryota; kingdom Metazoa; phylum Arthropoda; class Insecta; order Lepidoptera; family Noctuidae; genus Aporophyla; species Aporophyla lueneburgensis. The sequence goes on from OW028753.1 coordinate 25,810,078, forward strand.
CAAAGTGTTACAGTGTATTCTTTAAATATATCGTCATAGTTAGCGGTCACAAGGAGATTATCTTTTAAATAAAAATAAAAAATAGTTGTTTTGCGTATCTGTCTGTGACGCCGTCGTTAAACCACGCAACGGATTTTAGTGCGGTTTTCGCAATCATTTAGATACCTAATATGTTCCGGAAGGTTCATGTGTATAATTCATTAATATTAAACTAACATATAATCAAAAAATCTCGATGTTTTTTCAAGTTGTATAAACCGTGCGAAACAAGGGCGGGCCGCTAGTCAGTTGTATTATTAAACGTATATTTATAATTTATTATAATTATGAAAATTTAACTATGTCTCGACTCTGTGATGTATATTATTACAGGTTTGTTGTAGATGTTAATTAATGCTTTTTTCTAATTAATTTTCGGTATAAATTTCGCCACACCCTTTCGAGATGATGTAATATTGAAAAGGATTGGTTCTGCACATATATCTTAGTTTAAAAATTTGCGGAAACAATTTTATCACAAATATACGTTCTCTGTTGAAACAGTTACATTGAGTCATCGTTATCTACATAGTAACCTACTAATGTAAGTGTATACGTCAATGTGTATAATTTGTTGTAAAGGTCGGGAGGGCCATTTTTAGCTACGAATATTGAAGGAACTTTAAATAGTTAGATTTTATGCGTAGTGTGTTACGAAGCAAAAAATCTTATAAATAATTAAAATTTTGATGTGTTTTCTTGTAATGTCAAAATTACTGCCTTTTAATGAATGCGTATGAAAGTATACCTACGGTACATCATTCTTCTGCTCTTATCCTATTTTTAAACGACTTCAAAAAAAGGAGGAGGTTATCAATTCGACTGTATTTTTTTATTTTATTTTTTTTATTTTGTTACCTCATAACTTTTGACTCGGTGAACCGATTTTGATGATTCTTTTTTATTTGAAAGCTGGTGCTTCCCGAATGGTCCCATATTAATTTGGTTCCATTTGGACAATGGGGTCTATGTGAAAACCATATAAGACTTAAATTTGCATTACGTATTTGCGCGACAAATGAACGAATAACGCGATTAGATTAGTGCGGAGTATCTACCACAACTAAAAAGTTAAAAAACAAAAACTTTTTACAAAAAAAAAAACAACCGACTTCCTTAAAAAAAAACACTACAAAGTCAAAAATAATTTTAATTTCGGAAGTCGGTGGCAAAATCCTTAAATACAGATCCTAAGACACCGACTTTCGAAATTAAAGTTATTTTTGAGTTTTTAGTGTTTTTTTTAAGGAAGTCGGTTGATTTTTTTGTAAAAAGTTTTATTTGGGGCGGCTCAACATGTCTTTTTCTTTCACTCTCCTCTATTAGTCGTCATCGCGGTAGTCACCCCTTTTCTAATGATGGATGGATTGTGTATATGATGTTTTTTGGATATCATCATTTACATTTACCCAGTCCATCCATAAATTCTTTGGTCTCCCTCTGGTCTTATCGCCATCGACATTCGTACTCAGTACTTTCCTCTCGAAATTTTCCTCATTCTTCCGTATCACTGGCAGATAGCTGTTATAAAGAGTAACAAAGGCTATCCCGTACCGGTAGCACGTTCAAATGGAATAATTTCCGTAATCCACGCGGGCGAAGCCGTGAGCACAGTTAGTATTAAATAAAATATACTAATTTTTCTAAGTATTCCAATAAAGACTAAAGAAAAATCTGTATCGATAAAAGTACGCTTTACTATGTTTAAAAGTATTTACATATTATAGAAAAATATTTTTTCAGAATTATTTCTTTTGAAAAATGTACAACTACCTTCTGACCGCGACTTGGTTCGCGTTAAACTCAACTATACTATTAAAAATAAATTTCAGGGATTATTCGAAGAATTCCTATAGTAAAGAAAATATTGTATTTGTTATTAAAAAATACTACGTTTTAAAGTATTTAGGTACATATAGTTTAACCTCTAAGTCCCTGAGATACCACATTTGGTATAGACATAAAATTGTGTCTGTAATTACGGTAATTGACTGGTTAATATTGATTCTAGTTGCCCCTTCCAAAAGGTAGATTCGTACGGAGAAGAATGGGCAAAAACTCCACCGTTACCCTTTTAAAGTGTTTTCAATAATAATGCATAAAAGCCCCTATAAAGTGAAATGTGTGTCAGCGTTAGTAAATTAAGACAGTAAAAAATGAAATAAAATATTGTAGTACATACATATGAATAAAAGACACATTAATTCATGATTCAGATCTTTATTAAGGAACTCTAAAACAAACACGTGACTTTATCGACAGCAGCACCGTCGATCATCCTTGAACTCCGAACGGTAATCGAAACCGACCAATCAGAGACCGGCTCATTAACAATTTGACATTTTTATATCGTTGTTGCCAGGTGTTATAAATTAGAAATAATTTAATGATAAACGTATCGAATGATTTGATAGAGTGGTTATGATAGAAACATAGATAGATTAAATTCTCTTTATTATGTACACCATAAACATTACAGATAAAATGTAGTATTTTTAAAAGTGGATGAGCGGCGACTCCGGCGCAGCTTGCGGATGATGACGTTACATGCCAATCATATTAAGGATGAGAGAAAAAAGACTGACTAGTACATATTAAAGTCGAGTCTTTTCCTCACCCCAATATGACTGACATACCTCTGGTGATAGCAACGCAGCCTATCGCAGTCCACTGTTGCACCTCTCCTGGTCCTCTGTCTTCAGCATCCAGTCTGTCCTAGCCACCGTTGCCGGCTCCATCCCTGGAAAGGGTTACCGGTCAAAACAGCGGTCATGGCTTAGGGGGCGTTTTAAACGTCCTCGTGACGAGCTACACTCTCAAGCGACAGTGACTGCAGATGAAACAAATGAAAGTATATGTTAATAGCTAACTACGAGACACCGTGAAGCCACCAGCGGAACAACGGACGAAAACCAGTGCCGCGCGACTGTCCCTTGTTGCTTTTTGATCAATATTGCAAAATCAATTATTGCATTTGTATTCGTGTAATTTTCTGTGTCAAAGATTTTCGTGAACCCCAAAATGAACACTTGGTCTGATAAAAAAAAGATATATCAGACCAAAATTCAACTGCGATGAAGAAAAAAACCAAAATATTTTATTTCACATAAACCTACATGGCCACCTACGAAACTCTTTGATAGTGGTGGTAATGGCGATCATGTCAATTGTCATTACGACCACGAATAAAGAGTTAAAATTAGATTTGGAGGTGAACCTAATGTCAAAGATTAAGTCGAATAAGTATGTATGAAATAAAATAAAACATCGTAATATAGGAGTGTTTAATACACATGTACATAGTTATGCCGTCAATAAAGTATAACAGGAAAGGATGAAATGAATAAAGAAAATCAGGAGCTACCTTATTACTTGATAAAATATCTACTAAAATGAAATGTTTTCAAACAAAAGTTAAACTTAGGTACAACCATTATTGTAAGTACCTACATATTGGAAACAATTATTATTATTACTAGATTATCGTGGCACAGTTTTTATATCAGCCGTGGGAAATGAATGCTACGCGTTATATTTTGTGGTTTAATGATAAGCTTTATGTCTGTTTGTGATTATTTTATTCTAAATATCTGCTCAAAATAATATATTTCACCACAAGTCATATCGTTGTACTTCCTGGTTCCCAAACTTATTCAATTTTTCTGGGGCATCCTATGACCTTTTAGTCATCATTATCATCATTATTTCATCCGAATGACGTCCACTGCTGGACATAGGTCCCCCCCCAAGCTCCGCCACTTCAACCGGTTTTGTGCTTTCCACATCCAGCGGATTCCTGCGGCCTTCACAAGGTTATCGGTCCACCTTGTGGGAGGCCTTCCAACTCTACGTCTTCCGGTACACGGTCGCCACTCCAGAACCTTTCGGCCCCATCGGCTATCGGTCATCAACACATTCTTTGTAGTCGACGATAACGCTTCGACTATTCCATTATTTGTTCTGCTCGTTGAGGACACAGCGGGCAACTCCGGCGCAACATGTGGATGACGTTGAATGCCAATCATATAGGAGAGAGATTAAGACTGACTAGTACATATTAAAGTCGAATCTATGTCTACCCCCTACACGACCGACATAACTCCCAAGCAATCAACTCAGTCCACTGTTCTCCTGGTCGTCCATTTTCAGCATCCAGTCTGCCCCAGCCACTTTTGCTGCCTCTATCCCTAAAAAGCGTTTCAAATACAAGCGATCAAAACTGTGTTCGTATTTTAGGGGAGTTTCTTAAATACGTAGCTAATATATTCCACAATAGACTTGTCATTGAAAAACTGCAACTGCTTTTAACTGTTTCAAGTTTTCGTCTTTGCAAACATCGAAACAATTCCTCAATCAATATCGATACGATCCCACCCCTACTAGTTCGTGTAACATAGGCGCTTGTCCGTAATGACAGGGCGTGTAAAATGCCGCTTTAACTTTTAATAGCTTGTCACGCCTTCTTAGTGCCTGATAAAGTTTCAGTACCGCTTGTTATCTAGTTCACATGGCACGTTTCATAAGGTACTAGCTTCTGCCCGCGACTTCGCGTGTCAAACGACCCAAGGAATAAAGAGTTTCACAGAAAATTCAACCCCCATTTCACCCTCTTAGAGATGAAATTTAAAAAAACCCTTTCTTAGTGGATAGCTACTCTTCACAAAGAACACATCCTCCAAATTTCATGTCTCTACGACCAGCGGTTTAGGTTATGCGTTGATATATCAGTCAGTCAGTTAGTCACTCAGTACTTTGAATTATATATATTTAAATTTCAATATTCATAAAGGCTTAAAGGCTTTGTAAAGTCTTTTGATCCAAATATTATAGACTGGGAGTCCCCAGTCTATAATATTTGGATCAAAAGAAGATTTCAAAATGACAAGAAATCTTAAAACAGCCCTACAAAAAAGTTGTAACAATTTCATTAATATCTTTTCCAAACAACACATTGTTGTTTATGTGTTTGGAAACTAAATTATCTATATATTAATACGTGAAGCGAAAACTTTGGATCCCTTTTTACGAAAATTGGGTGGACGGAGGAGTATGAAATTTCGCACACTTATAGTTTATACAGAGAAGAAGTGACGAATGCTAATATTTTTTTAAATTATGCGTTAAAATATATTATTTTCAATAAATAACACGTTACACACACTAATGTTCATTACCGTGTATCTAATACACACATGCATAGATATTCTTTTGTTTATGGTCCAAATCTGTCTTTATTATTTTGTGCAGTGTTACCAACACCCAGAAATATTTTCCCCCAAAGCTTAAGTTAAAAACCCCTAAAATTGCCACAATTACAAAAAAAATCCGCTAAGACATTATAATGAAAATAACCAACGAATGTTCAGTAATCATAGACCGGCACACAGTAGTAATATTTGTCTATATTTATTACGCGACATTTGTTAATCATTCACTCTGCATTCTTAGTATCGAGGAACCGTACTAGAAGTCGCTAATACTTTTATTGTAATCAAAAACACAATGAGAAATGTAAGATGGCAAAAAATCCCTAAGAATACCCCTAAAAATGTAACGCCCCTAAAAATCTCAATCCTCTTATTTACCCCCTAAATTTGGGAAAACCCCTAAGTTGGTAAGCCTGATTTTGTGTGAGTCTTACTGAATGTCAAGTATAACCATAGATAATAAATTAATTTTATAGATATATAACCTATTTCATTTTAAAAATCTATGATCATATCGAGAATATTTGTCTTTAATATTATTTGTATTAGCGACGATAGGAATTTAGTTTAGATTTATAAGAAATATTTTTTGTGGTTTTATGGGGAGTGTCAAGTATGGCATTAGTAAGTTTCCCATACAAAACTTAGTGTCGTGTGCAAACTGTAGAGGTTGTATGCATCACGATTGTACAGGCTGGTCATAGATTGTACAGACTGGTTATAATTATGACATTTGGAACCGTCATAATTAATTAAAAATAAAAGGGAAAATTCTATAAGACAGAACAAATTTCTGTGATCATTCATTCCATATTGTCCCATATCCAGCAGTTAAGAAGTATTAAGAATATAAAAAAGAGAGTCCTGAAGAAGTATTCTTTACTCATTACACCTACGTCCTGGTCCTGGCCATCACCATCCCGCCAGCGAACCCTCTCCACAGTAGTACAGCGTCAACAATTTGTCTATAGTGTTACTGAATGTCAAATATAACCATATTATTTTTTATATTTATTATTATCTATATTTTTTCATTTAATAATGTCTTTCTATTCAAATGAAGTACGGTCGAATTTCGACCAATGGGCGATCACTAGTAAAAATTAAATATAACTTACGTAATCTTTGCCGTCACTGCGGACTTATTCTGAGAGTTGATGAGCAGGCGTCTCCAGCGCAGCATGTGGACGAAGTTACATGCCAATCATAAAGGAGAAAGAAAGAAGACTGACTAGTACATATTAAAGTCAAGTCTATTTATTTCCCCAATACGACGTACATTACTCCTGGCGACCATTCTTCGTCTTGTGCATCCAACCTTTCCCATACGCCTTGGCCGCCTCTGTCTCTGAAAAGCGTTTGCAATCAAAACAGCGCTTATAGCTATCCTTGCGGCATTTTAAACGCCCAATTTCGATTGCTAACCCCGTGGCGAGGAACAATGCGCTCAATCGATACGTGTCGCAACAGCGACATCGGAGAAAACAAATGAAAGAAGTTGTATAGAGTAGGACACGAGTCACCACAATGCGACTTGCGGAGCGACGGATGGAAACCGGAGACTTGCGCGTTTGTCGCTTAACGCAAGTCCCGTCGCAAGTCGGAATAGTCTGTGATGTCTACTAAGACATACGCTGACTCCTGATGATAAAATCGTTTGTGACTCCCGGTCCATACAGTTCAACTTGATTGATTTCAAAATGAGTCTTGAAAATATTATGAAAATATTCAAATCCTAGTGCGTACTGAATTTTGGAGAGGGTAATATATTTTTATTTTTCATGTGCTTAATAATAAATTGCCTTTTATTTTGAATTGTTTCTGTTTCTCTATATGTTGTTATAATATGCCTCTCAATTCAAAGTGCCTTTTAACAAAAGCCTCCTCTAGTTCTTTCCACTGGTTTCTGTCACGAGCCACTCTCCTCCAATTGGGGCCTGCTGTTTGTTTAAGCTCATCTTCCTTTCTTCTTTTCTGTTTCCCCTTGCTGCGTTTACTGTCCCTTGGATACCAGTCGGTTATTACTTTACTCCATTTATCTGTATTTGCTCTCATCGTGTGGCCAGGCCATCGCCATTTTTATGGTTCAGATGTTCCGAAACTTAGTTTTTGCTCTCAATTGTTAATTTTTTACATGATCTACTTTTCGTATATTTGTCATGCTCCGTTCCTTGGCTCTTTGGCAGTACTGCAATTTGTCTCCGTGCTGTCCATGTTTCGCATCCATATGTTATAAACTTTTCTCTTTATAAACATGCCTAAGTCTCTCCAGGGTCGCGAGATTTATTCGAAAGAGTTGCCGTGGCCCTGGTATATAAGCAACTGAAGGAACACATTGGGTTTAGTCAGTAAAAGTCTCTAGATCAATCAAATACTCACTCTGTAAAAATCAAAAACAACTTACGTAATCTTTGTTGATGAGCGGGCGAGGTGACATGCCAATCATATTAGGATGAGAGAAAAAAGACTGACTAGTACATATTAAAGTCGAATCTATTTCTCCCCCCAATATTAATCTGAGCAAGAAGCGTCGATCGAGCCATCTTCGGCATATCCCGCACAACATCCAGTTTCCCATCTTTTAAATTCAGTCTGTCCTAGCCACCGTTGCTGAAATGCGTTTTCGATCAAAACTGCGATCGTATATTACGGGCTTTTAAACGCAACGCATAGTGTTTCCAGGCAATACAATCTATGGCGTTGTCTCTGACGTCACTGCGAATTTATCCTGAGCGTTACTGAGCGGGCAACTCCGGCGCAGCATGCAGATGAAGACGACGATTACATGCTAATCATATAGAAGAGAGAGAAGAAGACTGACTAGTACATAATAAAGTCGGGTCTCTTTCTCCCCCCAATACGACTGACACTACTTCTGGCAACAGTTTTACTGAAAAGCGTCAATCAAGCAATCAATTTGGCCTATCGCAGTCCACCGTTGATCAAAGGCATGCTCGAAGCTGTAGCACAACACCCCCTCCTCATCTACTCTGTATGTACTAAGCAACCTTTGCCACCTCTGTCCTTGAAAAGTCAAAAAGAATTTGTTTAGAGCATGCCACGAATGACCACGACGCGACTTGTGGAGCGGCGGGCGGACTAAAACTGGAGACGAAAGTTTCGTCGCAAGTCGATTACGACTATGATATCTGCTAGTAGACATCATAAATTATTGTAGTATATTATGTCTACTAGCTGATATCATAGACTCTTGAAGATTCAAACTTAGGTTTCAACAGATTGACTTCAAAATAACTAGTACTCTTGAAAAAGTTATAAAAATTGAAGTTTGTTTACGTCCGCGGAAACTAAATAACAAACAAGAACTTACGTAATCGTCATTGTGGACTTTTTCAGGAATATTATGAGCGGGCGATTCCGGCGCAGCATGTTGATGATGATGACGTTACATGGCAAGCATATTAAGGATGAGAGACAAAGACTGACTAGTACATATTAAAGTCGAGTCTTTTCCTCACCCCAACATGATTGACATTATACCGGGTGATAGTTTTAGTAAGAAGCGTCAGTCAAGCAATTTTCGGCATCTTCCACACAACATCCGGTCTCCATCTTCTGCATCCAATCTATCCTAACCACTGTTGCCGGCTCTACACACTCAAGAAATGGCGGGGAAGCAAATAAAAGAACTTCTCTGGATTAATCAAATGAAATGAAATCAAAACAATTCCGGACAACAATGACCTATATCGTAAATCTGTAGCTCACAGACTATTATACACACATATAAAAACCATGTAAACATAAAACTATTGACAGGTGACGGCGTCGTGTTGCGCTTTCGGGCGACACTCTTGCTTGAGGAAGGTCTCGATATGATGAGTCGGAACTCGCACCACGAATGACTTGAAGTTCGTGTTGTAGCGTGATTCCAACATCTCGAACCTCAAGGTCCAGCTGGTCTTTACTCGTACATACTCCATGATCTCCTCAACCATCGTGGTGTGATGTAGCCGGGACAAATAGAGCTGCGTCGTTGGTATAGCCGGGCGCAGTAGTATATTGGGTCTTGCCAGAGCGGTGAGCACTGGTTTCGACTAGGCGACTTCGTCCTCTGCTTCCTCTCCACCTTCACGAAGCCATCCTTGTCACACAGGCCTGAAGCTGGGCAAAGCTGTTTCGAGAGTTTGCCTTGAGAGTTGTAATATTCATCAGCAACCTGGTGACATCGACGTGGACAAATGTGACTGGAGGCAACTTATGTAGCTCCTTCGCCACAAAAGCGGGAACGTCGTCCGGGTCGGTGCTCTTCAACATCGTGATGATGTCTAGCACACACACTTCTGGCCACCATCCCTCCGGCGGGACTGCATTGACTTTGCCGAGCGATTAGAACAGCAACAGCTTGGCACTACAGATCTCCTTCTCTTTGATACTGGACTTGCAGATCTGCAAGATGCTGACTTCGTCCATATAGTCGTAAATGCCAAGACCTCGTCCGTACTCGACCGTGCATTGCGCCCAACAGATCACGATTAAGCGACGAGTCACCACATCGCGACTTGCGGAGCGACGGACGCAGAACGAAGACGCGCGCGCTGGACGCAAGTCTATTAACAGGTCGCGTCTTGATGGTTAAAATGTTTGTAATGGCGGACTCCCAGTACCTACATGTCAAATATAGGGTTCAACAGGTTGGTTTCAAAATGACACTTGAAGACTCTTAAAATTGTGAATTTGCAGCGCTTACTGAACTTATTTTTAAACACATTTTTAACACGAGTATGGAAACTAAAATCAAAAATCAAATAGGAACTTACGTAATCCTTGACGTCGCTAAGGACATATGCACGTAGTCGATGAGCGGGCGACTCCGGCGCAGAATGTGAATGAAGACGACGGTTACATGCCAATCATATAGGAGAGAGATTAAGACTGACTAGTACATAATAAAGTCGAGTCTATTTCTCCCTCCCACACGACTGGCATTACTCCTGGCAACAATTTTATTGAAAAGCGTCAATCAAGCAATCAACTTACTACACAACACCTGGTCCTCGATCCTTCTCATTAATTTGTCCGAGCTGCATTTGCTGTCTTCCCTGAAAAGCGGTATCGACCAAAATTACGCTTATACACGAACACGTGTCTCGCGATAGCGGCTGCGGTGGAAACAAATACAGGAAGTTGTTTAGAGCAAGACACGAGTCACCGCGACGTGCCCGGCAGTTCTCCTGTTTCGGCCCAACCCTGATGATATTGAATCTGCTGAATCAAAGCACTATGACAACTAAAAAAAGGGTGTATCCTGTGTGGTTTTACTTACTCAAACCAAACATATTTTTGTTTGAAACTAAATTGCGAACGTGGTGTAGTATTTTTACACAGTCAAATTAAATAAAAACTTACGTAATCTCTGACGTCCATGAGGTCTTACGCTGGGAGTTGTTGAGTGGGCGACCCCGGCGTAACATGTGATTCATGACGTCGGTTACATGGCAATCATATAGGAGAGAGAAGAAGACTGACTAGTACATATTAAAGTCGAGTCGATTTCTACCCCCAACACGACTTACATTAATGCGGCCGACAGTTTTCGTGAAAACCAACCAAGTAATTACATCAGCCTATTGCAGTCTAAAGCATCTTCCCAGCTGCGCCTCAACACACGGTCCTCCGTTTTACAGTTTGTCCCAGACACCATTGCCGCCTCTGTCCCTGAAAAGTGTTTACGATCAAAACTGCGCTCGTAGCGAAGGGGTGTTTTAAACGCCCTATTCCCCGTGGCCACAATCGACACGCTCAAGCGACACGTGTCTCACTACAGCGACTGCGGCGAAATTTAATGAAAGAAGTTGTTTAAGCATAGTGACGCGACTTTAGTAAGCTTAGAGTGTCAGAATGGTTATTAATTAATTTTTGTGCATGAAAGAACCTATGAACATGGTGTATAGGGAATGGATTTTACGGAGAAAAGCAAACAAACAGCAAGCAACATGAATATTCCTAAATTCAATTTCACCATCATCATTTCAGCCGAAAAACGCCCAATACTGGACACAGGCCTACCCCAATTTGGGGGGGGGAGGGGGTTGCCATAATCGCCATGCTTGGCGGGTGGGTTGGCGATCGCAGTATGGTGGTAAAATGCATTGAGAATGCTGCTGCTCATTCTCCTGTAATTTATTATGTACTTATTAGTAATCGAAAAGTATGATCTGATAAGTTATGAACGTTAAACTTACGTTATGCAATGTTTTCGTGTAGCTATGGAATTTACAGGCCAGGTTCAGGCTATATGTTGAACTAACTATGTCTCGGGACCGTAATATGTCTGTAATAACTCATTAAAACGATAAATACAATGTTCTAAGTTCATTTAATCATATAGAATAACATTTTCATGAAATAGTCTTGAGAAGTGCATGAGCGGGCGACTCCGGCGCAGCATGTGGATGATGACGACGTTATATGCCAATCATATTAAGGATGAGAGAAAAAAGACTGACTAGTACATATTAAAGCCGAGTCTTTTCCTCACCCCAATACGACTGACATCGCAGTCCACCGTCGCACTTAGGCATCTTCCACACAACGTCTGATCTCTCCATGTTTTCTACATTCTGTCTGTCCCAGCCACTGTTGCCAGCTCTGTCCCTGAAAACTGTTTGTGATCTAAACTTCTCTACAAAGTCTAGCGACACGGAGGAAATAAATGAGAGAAGATATTTGGAGCAAGCTACGAATCACCGAGAGGCGACTTGCAGGGCGACGGACGGAGACCGGAGACGCGTACATGTGCCGCTTGACGCAAGTCACGTCGCAAGTAATATTGCTCGAGGACGTGATCCTTTTTTTTTGCTGGCTTGGAAATCATCAAATGACGTCTCCCGCTCTTCGTGTCAGACATTTACTGACTAAAAACCCACCCGTGTTTAGTTGCCTGTCTGCCTGGGCCACGGTAACTCTTTCGAACAAATCTCGCGACACTGGCGGGATTTCATGGGTTGGTTTATCATTTTCATTTTTTTCTCATAAGACTGATTTGCACATGTGTGTTCTTGTCAAATTGTGTAGCTATCTATCGTCATTAGGTCTTTCCTGTGTTTGAGGATGGTTGGTGGAGGGCCCTTAGGCCTTACGAGGTATTATTTCTTTTGGTTTGGCCTGGGTGACAGTAGATGTCGAATTAATGTGTGAAGATACAGATACACGTTAGAACATGTCACAAATGAAAGGCTTCGAAGGGTAAAAAAAAAATCGGAGACACTAACTTCCGATATGGTTTCACAAATTTTAATACCATTCCTGAAGTAGGCAACACTTAATAGATACTTAAGTTACCTAAACGATTATGCTAACTGAGCCACAGGATAAATCCTATGTTTACAAAACCATTTAGTATTTACATAATTAAAATGTTGACAAACTCGTTTTTATCGTCACCATTTTTTCATTCTAGTGATAAATGATGATAGCATTTTCAAACGACGCAAATGTTTAGAATTACGCCTAAAAATCGAAATCTGTAAATAAGACGTAGTATTTTAATAAAAAGAGGAGATAAAAAAATGTGTGAGTGATTGGTTATCTCGTGGTTATCTCTTATCAGTAGGAAGTAAGTGATAAGATTGGGACAGCTATCGTACGATTGCTATTTTTGAGTGTAGGCCACGTGAGTTATTGAATTACGTTGCTTTGTTTGTACACACAAAAATCACGTGGAAGCACCTTTATGAATGTTATAGATTTTTTTTTTTTTCAGGATGGGAAATCATCGAATGTTTTCTCCCGCTCTGGGCGGAGCGGGAGGGCGTGTCAGACTTTTACTGACTAAAACCCACCCGTGTTCCATCAGTTGCCCATGTGCCAGGGTCACGGTATCTCTTTCGAACAATCACGCGACCCCGGCAGAATGTTAAGTATTACGTTTTGAACTCATAACAGAATCAAATATGTAACACTTATAAATGTGTTTTTCAATGTGGTAATTCTTCTTCTTCTTCGATGTGTCGATGGTACTCGGACACTTTTTACTATATCGTTTGAGCCCAGTAGATGGCCACGTTTACTGCGGCGTCAGTGGCATTTTTGAGATCATCTGAGGTGCAAATGAATGGGCACTTGCGACACTCCAGCAGGTGGGTCATGGTCTGATCAGACGTACCACACTGGGTGTCGGATGAGTCTATAATCCCCCACTTTGACAGATTGTGTCTACAGCAGCCTACTTGAGTACGCAATCGATTGAGAGCTTTCCATATAAGCCACTGCAGATCACGGCAGGAAGGCAAGTGTTCCACGATGGTACATCGAAATGTGGTAACCCAAAACACTTCATTAATTGCATATCTGTTAAATGTATACAGTGTTACTTGAGTCCCTGCGTGGGAGGATCGATAGGAATAAGAATGAAACTGGATAGTGCTACTTTTTGGGGATGATCTCTCTAGAACACGCGTTTTCTTCTGCGTGAGATTACTAAATGGATAACTGGGGCAACGCTTTGCAAGTCGTAAGAATATCGCGGGGAGATCTAATCATCATCATCATTTCTGCCGGAAGACGTCCACTGCTGGACATAGACCTCCCCCGATTTGGGGGGAGGGGGGGGGGGGGGGTTGCCATAATCGCCACGCCTGGCAGGCGGGTTGGCGATCGCAGTATGGTGGTACAATGCATAGAGAATGCTGCTGCCCATTCTCTAGTAAGTTCCTTAGTCGCGTCTTACGACACCCACGGGAAGAAATGGGATGGTGCTATTCTTTACGTCCGGCACCACACGGGTTCAACTTTCGGTGCTGAACTAAGCATTGAGAATTCTACAAAGAGCATTCAAGCGCGTCGAAAAAACATACTGATTGATTTTCAATTCTCGGCGGTCAGCAGTGGGTTCAAGATTCGTTGCGCGAAAAATTCCGTCACGGTATTTTTACGTCCGTGCGAACGTAGGCTTATGAAACGGTCTTTAGATCCGCACCAAAATGAAAGTACATATTTATTTTTTATACTCTAACTAGCTACTGCCCGCGACATCGTCCGCGTTAAATTTCTTGTTCCCGCGACCCTCCCCGTCGCATCGAATCGCCTGCCCGTGCGATTTTCCCCGTTTTTGCAAGATTTTTCATTTCACCTCCTATTAGTCGTAGCGTGATGTTATATAGCTTATAGCCTTCCTCAATAAATAGGCTACCCAAAACAAAAATAATTTTTCAATTCGGACCAGTAGTTCCTGAGATTAGCGCGTTCAACCAAACAAACAAACTCTTCAGCTTTATAATATTAAGTATAGATTTTTCAATGTAAAATACCTCAATAAGATTAGGGTCATCATATATACTGTCCTGCCGGGGTCGCGTGATTGTTCGAAAGAGATACCGTGACCCTGGCACATGGGCAACTGATGGAACACGGGTGGGTTTTAGTCAGTAAAAGTCTGACACGCCCTCCCGCTCCGCCCAGAGCGGGAGAAGTCATTTGATGATTTCCCATCCTGAAAAACAAAAAAAAAAATCATATATACTGTTCAGCAAAAGGATAACAATTTGGTACCCCAGAAATTGCAAACAACATAGAGGAAGAAAGAGGGAACGCTAGATCGACGAGCCGAATGAAAACCACAGGAAGAAAACTATGGAGCAGTCGATGGGAAAAAAATGGAAGAAGCCTTCCGTAGTGAGTCCACAGACCAAGGCAGCCAGTGGTAAAAATTTAATTGTTTTAGCTTTATTGCATAATCAGACTGTGATGTTCGCACTGCTGGGACATAAGCCGTAATCAACCACGCCGAGCCAGTGTGGGTTGGTAGACAACACTTATCTTCGAATTTTTGGTTCTGGGACACGTCGGTTTCCTCACGATGTTTTCTATCACCGTTTTGAAAGCAGTGGTGACGAAATTTAATACACAAATTAAAGTGCCTGCTTGGGTGAGATACCGTGACCCTGGCACATGGGTAACTGAAGGAACACGGGTGGGTTTTAGTCAGTAAAAGTCTGACACCCGCAAATCATCAAATGACTTCTCCGGCTCCGCCCAGAGCGGGAGAAGTCATTTGATGATTACCCATCCAAAAAAAAAGTGCCTGCTTGGGTTAGAACACACGACTCGTAAGTCGGGGCCAAAATCACTGGGCCAACACTTTAAAATCTACTCATAATTTTATAGAAGTAGCATAACTTTCAAGAGTCTGAATAAAATACTTTTATTATTACGTCATAACTTACTAATATCAACAAATCCAAATTTAATTTCTCATGGGGAACGAATTTTCAGGTGCAGACCTACAAGTTCCATTTCGACATTACTTTTCAGGCACACATCTACTACCATCGCCTGATTATCTACAAGAACTGCAAATAAGCCCACAGGTTAAAAATATGAATAACCCTAGAATACTCAAGGCCAAGTATACTCGCGGATGAATGAACGTTTGCGCGACGTCGCGACGTGGTCCCAGCTAACATGGCCACGTAGCTTTACGCGCCTCCGTAATGATGACGCACGCGACAACTATTAATTTGAGACACGCTCGTAAAATGCTAATTGATTTGTACCTACTGATCCCTGTGTGAAAATATACTGGAAGGTATGTAGGTTTAAATTCTTTATCTGCCTTCTTAAGCGTCGCTTTGCTCTTGACAGAGCGGTTGTGGTTTCGATTAATTGTATCTAAGCACAGGTGAATCGTACCTTTCCTCACGATGTCTCGCCATTAGGTTCTGTCACACTCTAGGTCTAGCGCATTTATTGACAGAGATTCCTTTTTTTCAACAGCGGATTTATGGCGCTGCCCAAACTTAGGACAACGTCAACCGTTCAGTTTTTCCGTCGCACAGTTAAGCTTATTGGTAGATATTACAAACCAGAAAAAAAATGGGTGTAGTGTCAAATGTTCAAAGAAAAGACGTATTCAAAAATATATCCTAAAAATAAAATAGTATCCCTAGAAAACAATCGTAGAACAGAGCTCAACATTTTTTCGTCGTATAATTCTTAAAATTTTGAGCGTAAATTAACATATTTTATGAAATGATAATAAAAGGAATTCAATTAAATAAAGAAATATGTACTTACCTTCAAATTATTTCACTGGACCGTCTTATTTATTAATTTGAATTAAAACTACAAAATTGTTTTTATTTTATTAAATAGTCATTCGATTCAAGGAACACCAAACACATCACTGTTTTGAACCTTATTTGTTGCAACGATGCGCTATTGAAAAATACCGAAAGCAAAATGCTACTTCCCGTGCCTTAATTTGATTGGTTCACATAATCGGTGGACGACCTAGACTTAATATTTCAGAAGCGAAACTTATTTCTTAAAGCCACTTTAATTGCGCGTGAGTTGCCATTAGTCCGGCTGACCATTACCTAGTTTACCTTTTAGGTCCTCAAGATTAAAGCTTGCTCAGTATGTTGATTACTTCATTATCTCCTTTTCAGGATAGCCTTTGTCACAGTAAAAGGTTATGTTTAGAGAAGACATCTTTTGAATTGTAGAAAAGTTGTGGCATTGAAAGTTCTTCATGTTGTAACTTATCTGATGTCTCAAGTGAAATCCACTCAAATCTGTGTGGTTCTTTTCTCTAGACCATTTCAGACACAAAAATGGTCATCAAATGGATCTGACCAACAAGATTATTTCAAGATTTTTATTTTATAAACACATTGACATTGATATAATCTAAATATAAAATTCAAAGTCCTGAGTGACTAGACTGACTGACTGATATATCAACGCACAGCCTAAACCGCTGGTCCTAGAGACATGATCTTTGACTTTGTCATAATCGACACGCTTGGCAGGCGGGTTGAAGATCGCAGTATGGTTAACCAAATAGTGTTAGTCATATTAATTGGTCCTTCCGCTCATTGATCATAAATGTAGATATGAAGGCATTGTACTGGATTTTCCTCAATGTTTGACTCTTGTCATTATCACTCGCACAATAGGTATACGTTCTAAAATACCTCGTAGGCTGAATGACATTTTAAGCGTCGGCTCATAGTTAAGCTGTATAATTATTATTTGAATATTTATGATAGCTGTTACTCCTACTACGTCTTTCGGTTGAAATGATGATTATATTAGTTTAATTGATTGTTTTTGTGGAGTAATAAGGTACCTATAGCTTCTTTAACATAACATTACGCCTGCATGATCCCTGAAGGTTTAGGCTGATATGCATCTATTCCTAGTGCATTTACATTTTGCCAGTTATGTTTAAGTCCCATACAATACTGCTGTCCTTACGAAAAGTGCAATAACTAGGTTAAACCTGATTTCGGGAAAAACGCATGTAAAGATTTTATTTTTGTTTTGTTTCCATCTAAAATACTAATTAGGCTTAGTATTAAAACCGGCTACGTCATAGATACGTAAAAAGTGTCTAAAAAGAATATATAGATCTCGTTCTGCAAATTCCGAATATGTACTTATCTTAATTCGGCACAAAACTCGAGTTATTGCACTTTTAATAAGGACGGCAGAATAGGGGGCGAGATTATTGCCATCAACCGGGCACAAAGCCAGACTCAAAGTTGCTACTGAGAAATTACTGTTGGAAAAACCCAATAACACTTTGCCTGACCTGGGAATCAAACCCAAAACCTCTTGCTCAGCAGTAGTCATTATGACCATTAGACCAACGAGGTATAGGTTTTATAAACCAAGAATAGCTTTAGGAAAATGGCTTGAGGAAAATTGTGAGGAATTCGCATTACACAGGAAACAAAATAATATCCGACATCAGTCTATAAATCAAATAAATAATAAAAAAAAAAACCTCCGAAAGGCGGGAGGAGCAATTATTTCAGTGAACAACACTCATTATATTGACTGTTTTTATGTGAAATAAGTTATTGCCTATCTGAACTCTTTTGTCACTTGAACTATGAGTTGAGGATCTTTTTATTTTATTTTATACTAGCTTCTTTACCCGCGACTTCGTCTGTGTCAAATTTTTGATCCCCTGACCCTTCCGTCGCATCGAATTGCCTGCCAGTTTTCGTCTATTTTTCGTTGCTGCTCCGCTCCTTTTAATCATATCGTGATGTTCTATAGCCTATATATAGCCTTCCCCAATACATAGGCTATCCAACACTAAAATATTTTTTCAATTCGTACCAGTAGTTCTTGCGAGTACCGCGTTCAAACAAAGAAACAAACAAACTCTTCAGCTTTATAATAATATAGATTTTGGTTAAATAGCGGCTACCCTTCACGTGTGTGGAGTTCCCATATCTGATTCAATTTGACCCTGTAAAAGTGTGAACGTGTCATCAAGTGGAGATAGTGGGGTGGCAAAAACATAATCTACAATGGTAACAACATGTTTCGCTCACATATTTTGCTAATTACTACAATGTGAAAGCTCTATAATTCGGTACAATAGTAACACATTGACGCCACATGTATTTAACGATTAACCTTTCAGTTGTCGACTGGTCCTTGGGTCCACAGATCATTAAAAACTTTTCCATAGTGTTAAAAACGTACAAGTAATAATAATTATACAATATTTGCTCAGTAGACTTCGAAACCAAGTTGGCCAGAGCAAAAACCATCTCCACAGATGGGGGTTCACGGATAGCTCAGATTAGGGATGTTATGGATATGAAATTTCGGATACGGATTGGATACACATGTATTATGTTTTGTTGTATGTATGTTTTGTTTTATAATATTAATTACTTACACAGTATTGTAAAGAATCAAGTTCTTCTAACTTAACAGACAGCTGTGCTGCTAGGGAGTTTGTTCCGCCACTTCTTTTTCCCAGCTAAAGCACTAGGAAGTGTGTTTTGGGGGGACTGTCTTGTGTAACTTTGACGTTCAAAAAGTGCTGACTCTCAGCCTAGTTTGAATAAATGACTTTTGATTTTGATTTTGATTTTTTGATTTTATACCGGATACGGATATGAAATTATATCGGATTATCCGTTAGTTTCGGATAATTTCGGTTACGGATATTAAACTTTTAAGGAATTTCAAAAGTAAAATACAAATAGCTAATAAAATGTTTTTTTTTTATATGTCAGCATTTGGTAGGAATTACAATCAGTGTGTGAGTAATTATTACAGCTATTTAAAATAAAAATGATTATAAAAATATATTGAGTGTTATCTAATCTACCTAAAATAAAAATGTAATAACAAATCCGATATTATCCGAAACTTTTATTTCGGATTCGGATACGGTTACGGATAAATTTTTATATCGGATATCCGATAGTTTCGGTTACGGTTACGGAGCTCCCTAACATCCCTAGCTCAGATCTCAAGTGCTTATACGGCACCTGGACACGGACAATGGCCTACCTTCCATTCCATGCAGGATGTCACCTGTGCATCTGATGATCGTATGGCCGCGTCCGTTCCGTGGTGCCGGACGTAAAGAATAGCTCCATCCCATTTCTTCCCGTGGGTGTCGTAAGAGGCGACTAAGGGACTTACCAGAGAATGGGCAGCAGCGTTCTCTATGCCTCTTACCACCATACTGCGATCGCCAACGCGCCTGCAGCCAAGCGTGGCAGTTATGGCAACCCCCCCCCCCCCCCAAATTGGGGGAGGCCTAAATCCAGCAGTGGCCGGCTTTCGGTTGAAATGATGACTGCGTCAGTGAGCAGACCTGAATTTTGAGCCAAAGATAATTGAAGTTTTTGCCATCGATACGCTAATAAGAACATAAGTAATCATGAGAAATGAAAACCTGTCTAGTAGCAAATAAAGTTGGATATACAGAGGTTAGCAAAAATCACATTTCATGGATGTATCCAAGTATTGGCAGTGGGCAGGGCACATTGCTCGCAGAACGGATGGCCGATGGGGCCGGAAGGTTCTGGAGTGGCGACCGCGTACTGGAAGACGTAGCGTTGGAAGGCCTCCCCCAAGATGGACCGATGACCTGGTGAAGGCCGCAGGAATGCGTTGGATGCGAGAGGCACAGAACAGGTCGAAGTGGCGGTGCTTGGGGGAGGCCTATGTCCAGCAGTGGACGTCTTTCGGCTGACATGATGATGATAATGATCCAAGTATTACGAGTATGTTATTATAAAAAATTGCCGTGGCAGCTTAGATATGACCAGTCAATAACTGACGGGGCCCGTGCAGCTCAATCGGTACCTATCTAAACTCAGAAAATTCAATTTAAGATTTTTCCAATAGAACACCGTATTGACTGTTATGACAATAGAATGTTTTATTGTCATAACAGTCAATACGGCGTATAAAAATGAAAAATTTTGTATCACAAAATTTTTCATTTGTAAGGTTCACGTTTAAAACTAAAATTACAAAACAAAGACGAAGGAAATACAGTAGTAGTTACTGTTACTCCGGTTATTTACCCTCTAAATACCGTATTTACCTATCTCAAATAACAGTTTGTTTATTTATCGAATAACCAGCACACCATGAAGATACCTCACAGCGTAACGATGCACCGGGACACTATAAATAATTAATTCTTAATTGGGACATTCTCACGTCAATTATAAATAATAAAAACCTACGTTCAACGAGCATACATTCTATTAAACAATATCTAATATTCAAAACATTTATTAAGGAGTTTTGTAAACAGTATAACTTGAGCTCTGACAGCCTTTTGGTCCTAAAGAGTAGGTGGCGTTAAATGGAATCTACAGGTCTTTATTTTCTGGTCCTTGCGTGACGTGTGACTTCCTTGGCGATGGATCGGATTCGACGACGCAGACCTATGGTAGGGTGGACGTGATGTAGTTGTATTCCTGTTAGTGAAGACAGGGCCATTTGTTTTCAGGTTTTATAGGGAAGCTTTTAGAGAATGTTTACTTTATCATTAAGTGTAACGGGTTTTTTTGTTTGGTGTAGGACTTAATTGGGTAATGGGTTATGCTGTCAAGTAGCTACCTGTACTGCATAATTGTTTGATTATATTTTGGGGTTAGAAATGTTTAAACAATTTTTTTTTGTTCTTCTCAACCAAAGCTCCTGTCATATGTTCTCTTAACCATCCTTGGTTGGCTGGTAAAGAATGCCTTAGGCTTTAATAAGTCCGACTTTGCACCTTTTATTGTGTGCAAAAGTTTATATTGTAGTTGTGCTTAAATAAATTAGAAACAACGAATTAAAGATAGAAAATATTCGCTTTAAACGAAAATGTATGAAAATGGGATGAACAGTATCTCCATCTCTGATTTAAGTACTCATATTCATCCATTTCATTTAATTAAATTAAGCATCTTACTATAAATCACAATCAGCTTATATTGTTCCCACTGCTGGGAACGAGAGAAACAATGAGAGGAACTGGGCCGTAGTCTACCACGCGGGGCCAGTGTAGGTTGATAGACGTCACATGTCTTCGAAGTTTTGGTTCTAGGACGAGCCGGTTTCCGTACTATAAATAAAGTCAACATATGTACCTTAATTCCAACTATATAAAAAAATACTTGTTGTTAAGGACCAATTTCTTCGCCAAATTGGGCTAAACGACCAATAAACCAACAGGACTAGCCTATCACAAACAAAACTCGTATACAACACACACCTGTACGAGGAAGCTTGTCGACAACTTAGCGCGGAACTTTTAAAAGTCGCGTCGGTTTAGACGTGCGCGCATTATTGCATGTAACTTGTGTACCATACGTCATGTGTGATGTGGGGGACCAGGGACGAGCTCGAAGGGTATCTCACGATTTATAAAGAGGCAAGGTTTTAGAAGGATATGACGAGATTGAGTGAAATGAAACCGATTATAAAATCAACTAATGAACGGTTCCTAGACATCTTATCAAATGTAAAGATTTGTTTGCTATGAGAACAGACTCAGTAAGCAGTACCTCAAATAAAATTACCGAAAAAGGCATGACAGTGTGAGGAACGGCAGATTCCATGCTATTAGAAAAGAGTCTAATTAGGGCTTTCTCTGTATCAGCCTGGGACAAATCCGATGTTAAGCTCCCAGACTCCGCCAGACCATGCTTCATGTCAAAAGTCTATGACAAAATTAAGTCGAAAAGAACATTGACGCTCTAGGTGAGAAACGAATATTTTAACCCCCGCCCCAAAAGGGGGGTGTTATAAGTTTGACGTGTCTGTCTGTCTGTCTGTCTGTCTGTCTGTGGCATCATAGCTCCCGAACGGATGATGCGATTTCAATAAAAAAAAAAATGTATTAAAGGAGACTTATCTGCGAGTGTTCTTAGACATGTTTGATGAAAATCGGTTGAGCCGTTTAAAAGTTGTGGGGGGGAAAGTGGGGAAGAGTAACCGAATGTCAGCAAATATACTCGAGTGGGGTCTCAAATGGAAGCGCACTGAAAGAGAATATTGATGAATTAATCGAGAGTGTTCTTAGCTTCGTTTGATTCTACATTATACTAAGTATATACCTATAAAAAGTACAAAATAAAAAATTAAATTAAAAATTTAAAAGACCCCCGACACAAAAACCTAATTTCCCTTTAAAAAGTAAAAAATAATAAAAAATAACTCAATCTTAAAGTACCTAAGAATGTATTAATAATTCAAAAAAATACGTCGCGTTGGGGGACCGCTCCGCGAGTGCAGACGTCGTTGATAATAAGACTATTAGTAATTAAATTGTTAGGTTTGAAGCGGTCCCCCAACGCGGCGTATTTTTTTGAATTATTAATACATTCTTAGGTACTTTAAGATTGAGTTATTTTTTATTATTTTTTACTTTTTAAAGGGAAATTAGGTTTTTGTGTCGGGGGTCTTTTAAATTTTTAATTTAATTTTTAAGAAAAGTGCTAAGGTTGAATCTTGAAGTGACGCCTTGTCCCTTTCAGCCGCTCCTCTCATAACTTGTACCACTCCTGTCTGCTCGCATTATTGTCGGGCATCGAAAGTCGTAATTACCGCTCGTAATAACGATGCTTCAGGGCATAAAGCAAGGAAATAAAGGGGTGATTATTATATCACATATATTATATCGTGTTTATATACCGCTCTCAACTTGGGAGCAGCCAGTGGAACGAAAAGTTCAGACACTTTCTTATCTCTCAGGTTTTAAGTGGAAAGTCGAGATATTGGGGAAATGTGCCTATATTTAGACGGGCGTTCCTTAGAGTATATAAAATCGAATGATTAAAGGCTCCCGCAGACCGGCCAGACGCAAGTTTAGTAGACCAATTTCCATGAAGTTTTAATACAAACTGTACTAGTCGAGTCGCATCGTATTGTGGGAGCCTTAATTCAAGCCATGGTAACTTAGGTTACCATTGGTTATTTTAAATTGTGTAGCTTCACTCTGCAATGGGTAATTGGTATGTAAACACGATGAAATAAAATTAAAAGATTTGATGTTTTATTTTTTTGGGCAGTCAATTTCCATTCATCATCATCATCATTATTTCAGCCGAAAGATGTCCACTGCTGGACATAGGCCTCCCCCTAACTCCGCCACTTCGATCAGTTTTGTGCTTCTCGCATCCAACGGATTCCTGCGTCCTTCACAAGCTCATCGGTCCACCTTGTTTGAGGCCTTCTAACTCTACATCTTCCAGTACGCGGTCGCCACTACAGAACCTTTCGGCCCCATCGGCCTTTTGTTCTGCGAGCAATGTGCCCTGCCCACTGCCACTTCAGTTTAGCAATTCTTCGGGCTAATTCATTCATTTCCATTGTTATGTTGTTACTATTGAAGTACGAGTTGAGAAAATTTAATTGATTGAAAACTGCTATTTCATAAAATCACTTTTTATGAAACATTTTTTATACGTAGTGCGGTATGTATGGAACAGCAGATTTAAAAAATTAAAAACGACGAAAACGACACCGCAGGGGATTCACAATCATGTACTGAATCTATATAGAAGGGGTAGCGCGTATATACCATCCTGTAATCTGAACATTTCTCTCAACAATTCACAAACTATGTGACGACACAGAACTCAAATTTCGAAGACACGGTTGCCATAGAAACCGAACACAATCCACGACCCTCAGAAACACGAGGCGAAGATAACTAACGACTTCCCCTCGACGAGATAACCTTTAATTAGGTAAAGCTCAGCTTGTTTATTAATTAAAAATTATTATGTAAATCGTATAATTTTACACTCGAGCGACCTGAAACTAATACTGGCTGTGTCTTCTGTATTATTTATATTAATTAGGTTGGAGATAGGCATCTGTTTATATAGTTTATTACGGATTTGCTTCCGTGGGTGACTGAAATTTGGGTGTTGCCATGCTAACGTGGGGTGGAAAAGTATGGTAATATATGGCACCTGTATTGAAGTTTTAGGACTGTTTATTGAGGATTTTTTTTTGATATTTGCAATAGAAAACGAGCTTGACTATTTGAGCGTTATGTATTTTATGTTTTAGTAAGGTTTTAAAAACATTATGATTGAGAAGAGAAGTTGTATTTCACTATGGCAAAAACTTTTTCAAAATAATTTTTATTACTACACTTGACGAGAAATAGGATGACAATTGACGTTAAAACTATTTGTGATTGGAGTTTTGCTGAAATAATATATTATACTTTATTATTAAGAAAGAAGCAAAGATAGGTACAAGGATATATTATTAACAAGAATATATTAACTTAACTTATAAGATCAATACCTACAACGAAAATGATTCGACAAAAGCTAAGAATCAGAATTGCAATTTTTGACAGACTGCTATGGGAATGCCACCGTTTTTAAAAATACGAGAATTAAGAAAGAAAAACAGAAAGAAAGAAAATACATTTATTTGCGGTAAATATGCTTCAAAGACAGATTAAACACAAGAAAATTATAAAAAAGCTGAAGGAAAACATTTATTACATCCACGCAAACCGCCCCTTACTGCACCACTGCTAAAAGCACACTATTCAAATTCGATAGAACAACAGGAAGATCAATAAGTACGATAAGTTACTACTTATTTGAACTTAAGTTGAAGCAACGTTAACAAAAGTCTATAGTCTCTATGCCACGGGGTCAAGTACGGCAATTGTGTGTAAAAACAATGAATTGGCTTCAGGATAGAAAGGGCCTACTGTTCCGATAGGGTTGATAGCACTAACTTGTAAAGTAATTTGAACAGAATTTTATGAAAACCATTTCATATTTGATCCATTCGTGTAACACCACATATCCCTCTTAGCATTCTCGTCTCAGCTGCATGTATGAAACTTTCATTCTTCCCTTTTAATGCCCATCATTCTGTCTGACCCATAAAAGACAGAAGATCTAACCATTGTCTATATATCTTCCCCAGGTTTAATGGAAATTTAAAGGGGTCCGCTAGAGCCGAAGCCTGCTAGCGTCACGGAATTGTTCAAAACAGGTACCGTGGCACAGGCAACTGAAAGAACACGGGTGGGTTTTAATCAGTAAAAGTCTGACCGCTCGCTCCGCCCAGACCGAGAGACGTCATTTGATGATTTCCCAACAAAAAAAAGCTGTTAATGGGAATGCGGGGCACGCAGATTGTTCCCGTGACCATCCGCCATTCTCACTGACATATGTCATCTTTAATCACTTCCAATCAACAACTACCGTCCTTCCTTAGGAAGTACATACTAAAATCTTTTATTTTTAAACTTTGTGTCGTTTAATATCGAAGTCGCAAGCGGATGTATGAATTAATGAATGAGGCAGACTTCTCACATTTGAGTTCTTGAGATGTGACGTCATTTGATAGCCTGCCGGCTAAAATTAGCCTTTAATATGTGCAAAGTTCTCGTAACACTCGTCTTTTCGACTTTGCACTTGTAAAATATGATATTGTGTCTAGAATAGAATAGGATGTTTTTTTATTATGTTACACTAGGTATATGAATTATAGATATAAATGTAGATATTTTCCTTAAGGAGACACAATGGGCAGTCGTATCGCTACAAGGGATCTTTTAAAGAAAACCTTCGGATGGATTAAAGGGACGGCAAGAGACAATACTGCACAATACTGGTAGACTGTGGTGTACCAGTTACATATACAATCCATACTTCTATCCATACTAATATTATAAATGCGAAAGTAACTGTCTGTCTGTTACGCCATGTCTATGTCATATCTATTATTACTCTGACTATTACATTCCCCTAACAACAACTACAAATAAATACATACAGAAAATACATAGAAACCCAAATAGGTAAGTTTCCTCGTAATTGACGGCCATTTTTTTTCCTTTAAAATAAATAATGTTGTACTTTTTATTGCAGAATTGCCGATCTATGACTGCGTAGGATAAGATTTTATTTCGCTGTAGTGTTGTGACCACACCCGCTACCGCTTATCGCTATCGCCTATCAATGTAACCACAGCAAGGTACCAGTTTACGGTAATTTTTTTTCTACTACAATATTAAATATAAAAGTCCTTGAAGAAACAGTACATGCAGGTATTTCACGACAATTCATTGAATGTGCACTTATCTTTATTGACTCAGTTGCTATTACGTCATATTATAATCAAATATTATGTCATACATTGTATATTATCATTCAAACAATAAAACTTATGTAAACGGGACTTATGTACTATTAATCAGCATGTTAAATTACTTCGTTTTCGTCAGCCCTATTAAAACAATACTGTACAGTTTACTACTACAATTCTCAAGGTTTGAGATTATTATTATCTGATTTACAGACATTATCTACAAAATAAAAGTTATTAAAACACTTTTGAATCTTATTTTTGCTAATAAAAGGCGCCTAGCAGCAGTGTGACCTAAAAAGATACAACCGAAAATATTAATGCTATACCTATCTCTTTCTAACAATCAATTTAATATGATAATAAAAGGAGATGGAACATGTATTCCAAATTTGAATTGGTGTCATCAAAATTGATTGTGAGCACATGTGTGTGTAACGTATTGTATAATTTCGCCACTCACAACAAGCGGCGCCGTGGCTTAGTTGGTTAAAGCGCCTGTCTAGTAAACAGGAGATCACGAGTTCGAATCTCGTCGGGGCCTATGCAAGTTCGTGCATATATTCTTTTTGCATTTTTATTACATGTTTTGTTCATTATATTATTTATTTTATATTATATTTATTTTATATTATATTTATTTTATATTATATTTATTTTATATTATATTTATTATATATTTACATATTAATATCTAATTAATTTTCGCAAAATTTTAACCCTCAACTGTATGCACAATTTTTCTATTGTTAAAATATCCACATTTTTACATGTAACACAAAATTGGTTTCATCGAGAAAGCTTAATGAACAGTGATTACTGAGGACATTGGACAACGCTTACTGGTGTCGGTAACGTTAGCAGAAAAATATTTAAACAACATTTAAATAAGGTTGTTTTTCTTATGATTTTAAAGAGACTTACGTTTTTGTTATTATTTTGTAGTATGATTTTGTTTTTACGGTATGCCAAATTTTAAATTCCTTCCTTGCAAAGAGCTAAATTATCACAAATGACTGATGTTTATCTGAGTACCTACTTTTACAATAAATGAATCATAATTACGTATTCGAGGAATTTTTGTAACAAGGTACAACTAAGATATTTTTATATCTGTCTCAGTAATAAATAATAATATGTTAATTAGATGGCTAGAGGGTTCTTCCATTGTAGCTAAATACAGGGTGGCAGGGGCAATTCAGTACTCTACGGATTTTTTTTGTCGGTAATCTAAAAAAATACAAATATTTCATAGAAAACTGCGATACCTACGCGATTATATTGAGTGGAAGAACATTTTATTTAAATATCCGACAAAAAACATGTACTAAGGGGATTTCAGAATCATGAATTGGACCCATGGTAACAAGCTGCCCGTCCCACCACCTTGTATAATATTACTGACAGTGCTTTGGGGAAGGTTATGTCCAGCAGTGGACATCTTTCAGCTGAAATTATGGTGACGATGATAACATTACATTTTCTTAGTAACAAATGTTAACAACTACAATTTCATAGATGTTCCAGTCCTTTTCGCAAATTGTTGTCTGTCCAAATACCAACAACTAGTCTACCAACCCTACACGCTACACGCCAGGAATGGCGAGTTGCGTGGGAGCCGACGAAGGAGCCGTCCAACATTAATTGCCACCGCGTTAACTCCTCAGTCGAACAATAGGGTATTAACATACTAAATGTGACTGCCACTAACGTATGTGATGCGCAAGCGCCACGCTATGCAACGCTAATGTCTGCTGCATTTATATTTGAGTGATTAAAAACTTTGCTGCGACGCATTCATAATTTTATGAGTGGGATGGGTTGAAGGAAATGGAGGGACGGGGTGGACAAGTAGACAGCTATATTGATCAACTAGATTAAGAACGAAGCGACGGTCTTTATTTATTTGTAGTTGTAGGTCAAGGAATACTCTACCTACATCGTGAGTTTGTTTTGGTTTTTCTTCTCTGTGTATTCGGTTTGGTAACACTCAAAACTCAAAACTCAAAATTTTAAACATTATTTATTTTGATGTGTCCGTGTTTGTTTAACCAATTTACAGACATCAACATTCATAAATAGGAGAAACTGGAATGGGTTGCACCGATCAAAGATTTGATAGTTGATTAAAATCATGTGATCACGAAAAGCGTGCTTCAGCATGCATGAGGAATAAAGAACTACTTTACATTTGCACGTGCTTGATCTTATTTTTTCGCAATCCTTGCGGTCTACTCCGTCAACAAAGATACGAGCCTAATCGGAGAAAGTTGATCCGTCAAAACAAGTGTCAAATTATATTTTTTCGGTGGGACTTTACGAGTATACACATCGGGAGTAGTGAGAACTGTCAAATCGTGTTGTCATCCATTCTTACTTTAGAAACCAAATTATTCTTAAGTCAGTAAGTGATACAGTGCTGTAAGTACACGTAACTTCTGCCGTAACTACGGACCTAGTTTGAGTTAGAGTAGACCGTGGTTTGAGTTCGTGCTGTTTTTGGAGGTAATATTTAGGTTCCAGCTACCTAACTTACATTGTTATAGCTGACCTCACATTGTACAATGAAAAGTCAGGTCACAATGGAAATGCATAGCTTGATATGTCGCCGTGCGTGTACCCGTACACAA
This sequence comes from Aporophyla lueneburgensis, assembly GCA_932294355.1. Classification (NCBI taxonomy): domain Eukaryota; kingdom Metazoa; phylum Arthropoda; class Insecta; order Lepidoptera; family Noctuidae; genus Aporophyla; species Aporophyla lueneburgensis. Next base: position 25,839,314 of record OW028753.1, read on the forward strand.
TTTGCTTTTGCAATACTTTAGTTAACTTAACGGTCTAACCGAAGAAATAATCCGCATAGTCTATTCTTCGCTGAGAACTAAACGGCCTTCATCACCTCAAATCAATGTTGTCCATCAACTTCATTAATAAAACAACGAGGGAGTATCAATTTACTATTAAATTGGTAAGAACCTAATAAATAGTGACGTAACGACTAGATACTGGCAACACAAGGCAACGATCGCCGTGCAGCCTGTAATGACTCACTTATTACTATGGTATGCTAAGTACTTGCCAGATGCGATGGCGCTTACCCTATGTGTTGGTATGTGACACAAATTGACATAGTTAAGGATGCTGTATATACAACGCATGGGTTTTTCATAAAAGGAGGTTTCTCGTAAATTTTCATTGCATCGAATTGTATCTTTGCTAGATTAGGTTACAATTACCGAATACGCTTAAAGAACGGGTTGCCGAACATGGTCTGTCAAATCTTGAATTCAACATAGCTTGATAGATTGAGAAGATTTACATTATTTGGGGCTATAATATATACGTGGAAATCATAGCTATCCAGAGGGCTAGTTGCGTAACTTGCTATCAGTAGGAAATGGTTTCATATTGATAGTTAAACAACATTCATTGCGTTATTTACGTTGCTGAGCCGACAATGTATTCGAACAAATGACGCAATGGTTTAGAAATAATCTTCAATCCCATTCAGATTCTGAGAAATAGTGCGTTTCGCAATTAGGGTGCTGGTAACTAAGTACTGGGCGAAGGACACAATATATTATCATCAACATGAGATGAAAATCACAGTCCCGATAGACTTATTAAATTAATTCCAAATTCCCACCTCGCTTTTATTACGCCATCAAGAAACATAGCTGACTTAGTACATACATAGTGGTTCCTTACTTATTGTAATACTAACGTGTACCTACTGCATATTATTTGTACATAACCTAAGATATATTGGAGCCAGGCTCATCAATCATCTGGCGGCATACATTATGGACGCAAGTAGCCTTGTTACCAAGATTAGTTCTTTGGTCGATACCAAAAGAATTATAAGAACTAATACTTGATGTTTCATTATTGATGTTCATTAGCATAGTGACTACAAACGTAAGTATTTGCCAGAATATTCTGTAAGAATCTTGCGAAAACTTAGGTAAAATAGGCTTTCATACCATTACAAATAATCTTCATGATCTAAATGGTTTAGAAATAATCCCAAATTCTAGATTCCGATTAGATACTAAGGACTTATGACAGCTCATTTCACTAAAGTTTTCACGTGACATTGCATTATATAAATTCAGATTGATTACTACAAACTTAATATATTTGTACACTAATTTTCATTGGTAGGGCATAGAGCTCGACTAGAATGTATACATAAGACCTTTATTACCTGTGTTCACAAATAAAGACTGATTGAGTTTTTACATAATTTACCGGAAGGTTCTGGCTTCATTATCTTTATTTTTCTGATACGACGATAACCTGTTTAGGCACATAAAACATGGTACACTATTTCCCCACTGTTTCATTTCTAACCTAGGTATCTCCTATTAATATTACTACATCATATTAACAAACTTTCCTCTCACAATATTGGAAGTAGATCTGGCAACCCAGCCAAACGTTCTCTGATTAATTCACACAGATTAGGTCGCGCAAGGTCACAAGGTCCATTCCCGGCTGTTTCATTATAATTCCCATAAAATATGCCGGTTATCGCTGCTACATACAAGGAGATACAACACATGTTTTTAGTTGGTTATGGATAATGGAAGCCATGGGCTTGTGACCGACTTTTTGGACGCTTCGGCTGAGGATGCTTCTTCTGATACTTGTACTTACTGACCTACTTCAGCAATAGAAAATAAAGAGTTTTTATTCACTGTTGTTGCTTCAGACAATCACAATAGGTCCAGAACTTATTTATCACAGAATCAAGGTTAAGAAATGGGCAGTTTTTATTTTGCCAACCTGTGCAGTCTCACTACAAAGACAAGACTTCTTTACAATCGACTTTCTTGCCCTTTCTTCTCCATAGGAACCTGCTACACTTTGGAATGACCACCTAGCTTCATCTTTCTGAATGACCGACTTCTTTGACAATTCAAAAGTGCCTGTCAATGGTTAAATTGAATGCTTTGAGTTTGAGTTTTCTTACAGATATGGAAATACCAGTGTCAAGTGAGTTCATACTCGCTTGACACTGGCTGTTGTTGGACTCATCATCATGCAAGCAGTAATGTAGCATCAATTTTCAGTAGGTATGCTTTTTTACATTTAAGTTTTATGTATGTAATATCTATCTTGTTCATGTGAATAAATACTTATAGTGTTAATGCCTACAGAAAAACAACCAGTGTAATTTTCTTATTTTGCGGCTTTTATACACGTATATTATTAAAAATAAAAACACAAGTGCCTATTTATAAGTTCCTACCATTCCTACAGTGACCCCGACCAACCTCAATAGAAGAGCTAATAGACAAGTATGTAAACACAGATATTTATCGATCAACCGGCCCTACGGAACCCAAGGTGTCGAGAAACGAGTGCCCACAATACACTAATAAAATACTCACGAAGTAAAACGGAAACATAAAAAGTATATCCACGCACTGCGGGGCCTATTGTCAAAACGTTATCCAAGGGCACCCAGGCTAGGGTTATCGACACCTCCAACTCCAAATATAAATAAAATACATCATAAGATTTTTTGCGAGTTTTTTTTTCGTGACCGTACATCCCTCGACGCATGTGTGTACTTATTTAAATGTTTAGGTATTCTTTTTTTTACAATTAAGGGTCCCACGAACAGGCGCGACGCGACGCGACGGTGTCAGGTAATTTTCATGAAGTTTTCATAGGCATTGTTCTACTAGAGTCGCGTCGCGCCTATTAACGGGAACCTTTACGCGTATCCTACGCATAATATGGACGGCTCGTTATTTTAATTTATTGGTCGCGGTCACTTGACTTTAGTTTCTAATGTCTCTGTTAATTTAAATAAGTTTTTATAAAGAAAAACTTATCTAAATCTGGTAATTTTTCTAAAAATAATAGCTTCATTTTTTATATTTAACATGGGATGGAATAAGCCCATGACCATTACGCATAATATTATAAATTAAATATTGAAGTGAATATAAATTAATTTTACCTTTTACATAAAAAAAAACTTTAGTTATATTTTCCGTGAGCTTACTTGGTTTCAAAGACTATTTTATTTATATTTTTTGCTCGCAACAATGGCAACGAATAATTTTAAACTTGACGTTCTGCGAAAGAGTGGCAACCCTAGAAACATCGTCCAAATTTGAAGGGCGACATCTGTTATAACGTGGTGTGAATGATTATGTTATATTAAACGTCCCGATATCGGCCGTGGCGCGGAAATGTACTAATATAGCGCCGACATCAAATTAATCTATGAATAAATCGACAGGAATTTGATAACTTGATCAAATTTTGGTGTCAATATTGGGGGCAGTTTAATATACAAATCCGGTGGGATAAAAAAATGGGGTAAGCCTACGGTTTCGCTCGCGTCGATATTGATGATTACCCCATTGAAACGTGTTAACGGGACAAAATATAAAATGGTAAAGCCTTTGTTACTTCTCGTAACATCAGTTATCTGCCAGGGAAAGTCCTGTCTCAATCGGTCCAGTCGTTTTGGAGTCCAGCCGGGACAAACATAACAGACAGACAGTACAGTTCACTGCAGTACATAGTAATTTTCCTTCTCAGAATACTAACTAGAACCTCACCTTATTTCACACTCGTTAGATTCTGACAGTAGCAGCACCCTTATTGCGTAATTCACTATCAAATTGAATCTGAATCATTTTCAGCTCAATAACGTAAAGATCGCAATGAATGTTGTTGAACTGTTAAAATGACAGCCATTGCTATTGATAGTGTGTTACGCCTCCCACGTAGTAACCTTCATAGAAAATTAAACGTCAATATTAAAATAATAATTAAATCTATGTAAAACTTAAGCCTACTTCCCATGGGGTAGGCAAACACTACAAATCGCCACCTGCGATCCGTATTCCTTTTGCTTCGTTTACGTTCATCTTATTTTGTTCCTGTGATTTCAGAGTCTCTTGGTAATAAACAGTAACACACAAAAAGGCCAAACGTAGGACTTTATTACCATCGACAACGACGTATAATTTCAAATTGAGAAGCATAGGTTTTCTTAGCTACAGCCTTCGATAAATCCAGCTCAAGATTTATGTGAGAAAAAGGCCAATACTCGTCTTTGACAGAAACTATAAATTCAATTACAACTTGTAAGCACATTATACTGTTTACATGTTTGTTATTTATACGCCTAATAAGCTTGAAAGTATTCAAAATATTTTTATAAGGCCCACGAAACGACACCGTTTGACTTTTTAATGTCCCATTAAGATAACATTACAAAAATTATGAACCTGTACAGATTTTTTTGTTTACCTTACTTACTCTATGGTAAGTATTGTTGGTTAAAAGCGGAAGAAAATTTTAATTTCGAGTGCTACCTTTGGCATCCACCTTAAAGGTCCAAATTAATTACAATTTGTCAATTAGTTTAATTATCTACTATTTAAACGTATTATTACTATTACTATTAAAACGTATATGACCAAATATATGAACTTAAACGTGGCAATTAAGTGTATGCAAGGATCGTAGCAGGTGGCGTTCTGTTGTTTCTGCCTACCCCCATGGGAAAAAGTCGTGAGTTTATGTATGTATGTAACAGTAAATCCGTGTGTAGTGTCACGGTTTCTGTAGTCCTACTAATATTATAAACGCGAAAGTTTGTATGTATGGATGTGTGGATGTTTGTTACTCTTTCACGCAAAAACTACTGAACGGATTTGGATGAAATTTGGAACACAGTTTATAACCTGGATTAACACATAGGCTACTTTTTATCCCGGTAGTACGTTCCCGCAGGATATTTTCCGTTCTCCACGCGGGCGAAGCCGCTGGTAAAAGCTAGTCTAGAATATAATTACATTAAGTATTTCTTTACACAGAATAAAAAAAAAACCGAGTTAAAATAAATGTCATTATCATGTCCTAATCCTTTGTTTTTTGCTTCAGTCCTAAAATCGCAACCGAAAAACTTTTTTTAAAACAAACTGCAAATCCATAAAAATTCTAGTGTGATAACATCATAAAATGTTAAAGTATCACACACCAGTAACTCTAAACACGATTCTAACATTCATTACCGGTATTAAAAACTATAAATAAGAAATATCGAAAGGTGCGATCAAAATTATCGGTCGGTGTATACCGTGTACTGTGGCCACAGATTAAAAAATCAAAGATACAAGGTATATCTGGTAACTTTTAACAAGAGGAAGAAGACATTTTTTTGTGAAATAATGGGCATTTTACCTTATTACATCTAACTGACAATGTATTAAATATTGTCAAAAAATTGCATTGTTGACACATTTTCAAACAGGGACTGTTTAATAAAACAGAAAACTGTCGGACATGTCGCTTGTCGGTTTGATAAAACAGACTTTTAAGAGATTAGCGACTATCTCAATAATTACCAGTTGTGGTAAACCAGGCGGCAATAACAGCTAAACATAGTAAAATAAACAGTAAGAAGAAAATAAAGAACAGCCCAATTTCATGGGAAGAAAACCCACAATCAAGTTTCATCATTTTGCAATGTATTGTGTAATCGGAAGTGGCCTGTCAAGAAATAACGTTCGAAATATGATAAATGAGCGTCAAATTTTAGACATTTAAATGATTCATGCTCATGTATGTGGCTACTCTAGAAGTTGCCTACAACAAGTTAAGCTAGCATTCTTCGTAGAATAGTTCTTAGTAGTTGACAGCTGTCATGAAAATTATGACAGCGGCAAAGATTTAAATCGTTTGATTCACCTTTACGAGTCAAAAGATAGCCGCGTTTCTAGGGGTCTACTCTTTATCCAGCAATGAAGATACGTGCCTGTCACAAAATAGTTGATCCGTCAAAAGTAGTGTCAAATTCAAACAATAATTTCGGCCCATACTATGGATATCATACTTAGGGAAGACCCCCTAATTAGTTTGGACACTTCTGCCACATAATAGCGCAGTAACTTGAATTAATTGTCTTGGAAACTCTGTTTAATAATGTGTGTGCTCTTAGGTCTCTCTTCTCAATGTGGGCACTTTTTCGCATGATTAAGTGCAGTGAGAGCAAATCTAGAGATTAAAATATATTAAAATATTTCGGACATTTCGGTGTCAAAAACGTTATTTGCGAAAATACAACATCTTAGCTTAAAGTATTATTTTAGTGTCATGATAATTTCGATTTGATTTATTTTTTTATTATTGTTTTATTATGAAGTAGCTTCTGCCCGCGACTTCGTCCGCGTTAAATTTCTTGCTCCCCCGACCCTTCCCGTCGCGTCGAATCGCCTACCTGTGCGATTTTCCCCGTTTTTGCAACATTTTTCATTACTGCTCCGCTCCTCTTGGTTGTAGCGTGATGTTATATAGCCTATAGCCTTCCTCGATAAATAGGCTACCCAACACAAAAATGATTTTTCAATTCGGACCAGTAGTTCCTGAGATCAGCGCGTTCAATCAAACAAACAAACAAACTCTTCAGCTTTATAATATTAGTATAGATTTATAGTGGTTTGTATTTTAAATGATTTCTATGTTTGGCAATGGGTGTTATTTAACTAAAATAAATCAATGTATTATAACTTACACGCTATGACGCTATGTCGCGGTCACTGCTCTTTCAGCGTGGCTTTAGTGATGACACATCTACACTCTTTCCATACTCCGTGACGAACCCGAAGAGATATCGCTTTTAAAAGCTATAAAATGGCGATCGATATTAATCGTTAACTTGTTATAGGAACGCATTAATATTCTTAGATTCGAATTTATGGATATGATATCGATAGAGACAGGTAATACATCTACGTTACAACGCGCAATGCATATGTGAAAGTTTCTATTTGGTATTCAATCAACTTGAGGCAACCTACGTGTTTGATTATAAAACGTATGTAGGGGGAATTTCATTGCTGTGTATTTGATATCGAGGGCAAATCCGTGGGCAACGGCTAGTCATTGAATAAGTTGTTGGATCCTTAATCTTCTACTTATCTCTGTCATATGATAGCGTCCGCTTCTGTGTGGGGAATTAAATGAGTCAATAGTATCGACCATAGCGAGTGTCAAGTAGCGGCTGACTAGTAGATTACGTCAACAGATAAGCACATAGCATCTATGTACTTAAATATTTAATGTCTTTAGTATTTAATAACTGTCTTAATACAAGATACAATCATCAAAATTCAAGATAATTATGCATGACAATCATCTTATTTCAACAAACTCATTCAATTTCGCGGTAGCGCTATCATTATTCAAGAAATTCTTAATTACCAAACTCAAACTAATTAACAATGTGCTAATTTCCAAATTCAGAACATATGCCCCGAACATATCCTGTTTTTTTACGATCTAGGAGCGCAAATATTTTATCTTGAATAAAAAAAAACAAAAAAAATCCGCGACGTTCTTTTTCAAGCAAAAATGCGCTTATATGTTTAGTTTTTAAGGTCACAATTTGTTTGTGGGTAACGAGGCGCGAGTTTCATGAATGAACGTCTCGGCATGAATGGCGGGCGGATATGACATCACGCGATGCCAACGAGGCGCCGACGCGCGTACGCACCCTACGAACATAATAATATTTAGCAGTAAATCAGATACAATATGTCTTATGAATGATTTTTAATTTTTTCTCGAGGTGCAAATATTTGCAGTTTATCGACATTTTGTGTTGTTGACGTTGTTCCTAAATGTCATAATTTGAAAAACGTATGAAATATTGTAGCTTACATAAGCGTTACTTAAAAAAAAAATACCGTTCTAATTTTTACTCAAAATTTAAAAAAAACTTGCCATCCATTTTTTTTTACTCAAAATCAGAAGCCACACGCGATATCGTTTTACTATAAACCATTTATTACGACAAGTCTTTGTCACAAAGACATAATTCATTAAAGTTTATTTTTTTTAGGCTATAAACGTTAAGCACAAGGTCTAACTTAATTCTTGACGTGTTGTTGCCACTTATTGCTATTCTTAATGCGTTATACACGGTCAGAATATAAATTAGACATAAAGGTTTTATACCATGCTATCCTCCACACGTTCGGGGGCCTCCATTGACAAAACCCATTGATAAATTGCAAACAATTGAAAATAAAATATGTAGTATCCTTCAAAGCACATTGACATATAGAGATTTGAATCAATGGCCATCGATATTATTAATACTTACAACATTTCTATATATTATACTAGCTTTTGCCAGCGGCTTCGCCCGCGTGGAGGTTGGAAAATATCCCGCGGGATATGTACGACGGCATAAAGGTATCCTATATGGTAAGTATCCAGGATAACCAAAAATCCAAATCCATCCAAAAATCTAAACATCTAAGCCATATTTAACGGTCTCTTACTTGGAATAATACAATTAGCTTTATTTTGAGTACTTCGAACACACATGATATTCGCATTTACTATGAAGCCAAAGTAATATGAATTACAATATTCCAATCCTCCTAATCCTGCCGGCCGGACGCGGGAAGGCCCGCTAGCCGCTCTGCGGCTATTTATTATAACTTCTGATATCTTCTAAAATATTCATTTTAATGATATGCTGTAAAGGGCAATTTTGATCTACATGAAATGTACAATTTATTTAAGGTACTTAATTGCATAAGGATTAATGCTGTATTGCTTAAAATCGCATTCATAAATAAGCCATTATTTCTCGTAAAAAGTAAAGGATAAAAATGGTTATTATGGGTTATCCCTAAGAGTTAGACATATACCATCGCGGACTTTTTTGTAGAACTTTTTAAGGTGTACAATACTGTAGAACATTATTTTGCGCTATTTCATAGGGTTCAGCCAGCGTTCGCAATGTAAGCGCAAAAAAATGTGTTTATTTATGACATCACATTAGAAACCTCTAAAATTATCAACGTTTCTTGACTATATTATGCATGTTATATACATATAAACCTTCCTCTTGAATCACTCTATCTCTTCGATCAATAATAGCACTAGATAAAGGATCAGGAACAAAAATAATGCGCTCAAGTGGCCACGTTTGCACACACTTACACATTTATATTTCTTACTACGAAATATAGAAAAACGTTTCATAATAATAACAACTTCAGTTTATTATAATCCTTAACACTCAAACATAAAGCATAATTACGATTGCAAAATATTCATATTTAAGTCCTTTTGTCATCGGAGAAAGGTAAAGAGCAATAAATTTAAAATGTCCCTTAAAAATCAAAAGTAATTTTGATATAAGTACAAAATTATTTATTCTTAACTGAAACTTAAAGTCTAAGCAATAAGGTTAAAAACAATGTGTTGACAATTTCGTGCTTACTCTATTTTGGAACAAGACGTAGTTCTTGGTATTACATTTCAATGTTCAGAACACAGTACGTATGGAAAGACGTAGAGTTGCAGAATATAATTTTTTAGGTGAAGGTACGTTTTGATGACGGCAAACATATTTAATCGATTTAAAATGTAGTAGGACTAAAATAGTATAATAGTTTTTTTATTTAATTGAGTGCGGGTTAAATCAATGTGATCCACCCGTATAAAACTGGGTGCGTCTACTTTTATGTACCAGTATTTAGAAGTTAAATTTGTATTGAAGTAAATTATTTTTCATCCCCCCATCTCGGAAAGAGTATTTTTGCCCTTCGATACCTGAGTGCAAAAGCCGTTTTTATCCGCTAGAGGATAAAGTAAATTGAATTTAGAACATCGTGTGCACTAAGTTTGTGAATTCAAAACATCATTAAATCTATTCACTTCTATCTCCATGGTGCCGAATTTATCATTCAACCTTTTTCTAATTTGTAAAACTTAGACTCGGAACCTTCTTGATATACTTTTTTTTAATTTGCTTTGCGCGCGCCATTTTACTTTTCACGTCACCAACATTACAGTACCTAACAAAAATATTACACTCGACTTAAGTAACTGTAGCAACGTTACTTTCAATTTTTCTTAATTATACCTAAGTATCATTTGAAATAATTTAAAGATTATTCTGTAATACTTACCTATCATAATGTAGTACATAATAAATGTTAATACCTAAACTGAAATAAAAGTATCTTGTGATTGAAATGCTTTTTTTTGCATATTTAGTCATTTCCTCGCTGAGGTGGGATGAAAAGTTACGTGTTGCACTCGAGTGCAAAGATTTTTCACCTCGTGCTCTTTTGATTCCCTCGCTAACGCTCAGGATTCTAATTTTTGAATCACTCGCTGCACTCGTGATTCAATTTTAGAATCCTTCGCTTGCTCGGTCATCAAAATTGAGCACGCGGTTAAAAAGCAACTTTGCACTCTTGTATAACAAATAACTATTTTCATTTAAATTAAAGTTCAAATATGAATTTTTATAAGGCTTGTATATTAATTCTCCTCTTTCTTTCGCTACAATAGATACCCATTCTGTACAGCAAAATGGCTCACTAGGAAATCTACAAACAAAAATAAAATATAAAATTACAATACTACTTCATGCATTCTCTGTTCCAGAACAGACAATGTTTGTAACAATAGTTGGTGCGTTGTCGCAAACATTGGTCAAACAATCATAATATGTATTTGCTAAATGATTTATATTTACTATTTGATTGTTTTTATTTTATGAAAAACACTTAAAGATTTAAACTTATGGAAAAAAAGATATTCCTTCCAAAAACTTGGTGCTACAGTGGTTATTTACACAATTTTTGAACGCGTGCTCCGGCATTTAGGACGTCTTATCGTTGGCTATCATTGGACCAAACTAATTTCAAATAAGAGCACAAAAATATTTGTGCTCTTATTTTTTGGGCCGTTTTTGAAGCGCTCATCGGGCATCTAGTACATTTTTGATCGAAGCTCTATCTATTAAAAAAACCTGCATCAAAATCCGTTGCGTAGTTTTAAAGATATAAGCATACATAGGGACAGACAGACAGCGAAGTGACTTTATTTTATAATATGTAAAGATTTATTTAGTTGGTTATGTTTTTCCTTGATAGAAAATATTATCAAATTATTCATAGTAACGTAATATGAATGATACTGAAAGAAAATAGCGCCAATTAGGGAAGACTATTCACTATCATCATTTCAGCCCAACCACGTCCACTGTTGGACATAAGCCCACCCCAAGCTCGACCGGTTCTGTGCTTCCCGCATCCACCGGATCCATCGGTCCATCCTGTGGGAATCAGTGGGAGGCCTTCGCCACTCCAGAACGTTTCGAACCCATCAGCCATCTGTGTAACGAGCAATGAGCCCTGCCCACTGCCACTTAAGTCTGGCAATTCTTCATGATGGCTATATGATAGAACATTAAGACAAGGTATTTTTTTTCTGTTTTTTTTTTTCTTTATTTTGTTTATTTAATCAGGAATCCAGAGTGGACAAACATAACAGAACCCAAAGATGACAATTCATCAATGACCAGCTTTAATGTCATTTATTTTGTTGCTTCAAAAAATCAGTGCCACAAACTTGTTATACTGCATTGGCTGCACTGTGGCAGCTACGTCACATTGTCAATGGCGAACAACTTATTTACGATTCTCATTGTTAGCAATTGCACTTTTTTTACTGCAGTCATCTCACACGCAGCGAATGAATGAATCAGTGTTATTTATATATTAATGAATGGGTCACAAACCGCTCAGTCTCGTGTACCTACACATCTACTATTAGCGTTTTTTTATACTAATTGGTTTACGGGATATATGAATATGAAAAGGGTCGCCGTTCTGCGAAAATTTTGTAAACCGGTTTAAAAAATAATAATTTAGAAGTCATTCATTCGTCATTGAGGCTGGTTGATAATGCATTATGCAAACAAATGCACACAGATTAGCATAAATTGCAATGAGAATATGACACTTGCGTACGTCCGGCTTGACCCACTTAAAAAAAAATCTACACGCGTCACTTTTAGTGCAAATTAATGATAAATGATTCTTTTTCTCTAAGTAGGTCTGTTTATACAAACACATTTTCGTCAATCATATTTTAAAAAACTAGATGAGATCGGCGTTGTCTATCTGACTACTTTATGAAGAAAGGCCAAAACCAACTTAAAGGTCACAATCTCTAAGCCCAGACATCACCTTGACAACCATGTAGATTGGCGTCTGAAAGGGTACTTTGTGTAAAGAACCACACAGATACCTGAGTGGACCTGTCCAGTCAGTGCACGCATTTGTCAGTAATCGTATAGCTCAACTAAGTACTTAAGGAGCTCAAAGATCCTCGAACAAAACCAAAGAAATGACATTAAGGGTAGGACGCATAAATTACTCAAAATGCCGGACCATTATTAAAAGTAACTCAAAAAATATAACTGTATTATGTGTACTTGGACTATAACCAAATCAAGGTATGATCAGACAGTCACCCTCTTCTCTTGAACCGCGGCACGAAAAAGACAAGTGAAACTTAAACTCTACACTCTACTATCTGCTTTCAAAGCGTTTCGGCTTCCTATACATAAAGACTATTCTATTCTTTATGAAATGGCAAGTAAAGCCGATGTCGACTATTCTGCCAATGTCTAAAGTGAGTTGAGGAAACAAGTCAAAATTATGGTAAAAAAAAAGAAAAAAATTGCTGGGGGACACGAGTAAAATTTTTCGATTGATACAGTTGACACACATGTAGATCTTGGTGGGTTAGTGCGGGACTGATATATACATATATACTTAAAGACTTTTAACAAAATTGATTTTCGGTAACTTATGTCAGTCCCAAACATTTCGACATTTCCTTATAATCGTTATCGCTGATAAAATGTCACTTAGACTCGGCCTTCAGGTCTATATTAGTACTGTTTTCCCAGGGTACAGTAGACCGATTTAAGTAACTTTCAATCGTGGAAACAAAAATACATTTTTATTATTGTTATTAAAATTAATTTATATTCTTCTCAGTGGCAGCCCGGAGTTTGGATTTGATGGCAATAGGCTCGCCCCCTATTACATGGGACTTTCAACATAACAGGCGAAATGTGGGCGTACTATAGGTACACCTCTGCCCAACTCTTCGGAGAAACAAGGCGTAATGTGTTATGTTATATTCTTTATTGTTATCTTTTGTAGTAGTTTGTTTTTGTTTTTCGGAAGGATTTTGGGGAGGTCTTTGGTCAGTATTGGAACAGGGTAAGTAATAAAAAATATTTTACTATTGTTCTATAATCTCACTACTTACGCTCTATCGAACTATTCGATAGCTGTCACAAGATAATTAATATGATGATCGAAAGTCATAATGAACTATTTACGTAAGAACACGTTGCTAGCCTTCGACCCCTATATCATTGTAATTAATAAACGTTTAGTTATTTATAGTGTGATGAACTCTGTAAATACTAGTACCTACCTATTCATAGTCACTTTCATTGGTGTTATCAGTTACATACAGTAAGTAAAATGTTCCGTGTGAAATCGGACATGAAGAATAGCACCATTTCCATTTCTTCCCGTGAATTTCTTAAGAGGCGACTAAAGGACTTACTAGAGAATGGGCAGCAGCGTTCTCTATGCATTTTACCACCATACTTCGATCGCCAACCCGCCTGCCAAGCGTGGCGATTATGCCAAAACTCCTAAATTGTGGGAGGACTATGTCCAGCAGTGGACGTCTTTCGGCTGAAATGATGATAAAGGAAAATGTCTTATTTACGTTAACGCGTTCTTTAAACTTATCCCTTGTGATCTATGATATTAATCTTAAATTTATTATTATTTTCATAATAGGGAAAAAACTGCATGGCTTTCCGGAATTCTAAGTACTAAATATTCTTCTATAATTAACTAGCTACCTCCTTGGTAAATATCATCAAAAGCGGTGTAGTAGTTTGCCGAAGTATCACATCAAACGAACAGACATACAGGCAGACAAACAAACGGAGACCGAGACACTCATACTCGCATTTATTGACTACTAGATTTCCCAGACGCTTCGCAACTTCGTTTCGTCCACAAAAGAGGTCGAAAGAATCCCACGGCAACTCACTTCCGCGATGTAAAGTATCCTATGTGTTAATCCAGGTTATAAACTATCTGAGTGCCAAATATCATCCAAATCCGTTCGGCTGTTTTTGTGTGATTGAGTAACAAAGATCCCAAGCGTACAAACTTTCACATTTATAATATTCGTAGGAAGAAGGACTACCAGCGTGGATTCAATAAATACCACGCATAAATTAGCAACCAAACATAAATTCTTCAAAAAAAGAACATTTATTCATAAAATCCCAGACGTCTTTAATACCTCAAGTGATAATTGGTTTATTCTAAAACCCAAAACGCACGCCCGTGTAAGCATGAGAATGACTAAGATATACATATTTAATTATGTAATTTTAGACAGACTTCATGCGCGTTATGTCATCGTCTTGGTAAATGGATGTCTGGCTGTCAAGGTCATAACTATCATCGTTATGATTATTGCTGCTTCAGAACTGATGAGTGAGCTGCCGAGATTTAGATCAGAATGGATGAAATATTCGCATACAAGAAGCCTGTATAGTTCCCACTACTGGGACAGAGGCCTCCTCTCATGAGTGGGCTGTAAGTACCGGGCGGGCCCAGTGCGGGTTGGTAGATGTCACATTTCGAATTTTTGGTTCTAGGTCATGTCTGTTTTTGTCATTCGTAATACTAGGTCTTTTTTGGAGCTCTTTTAGTAGACTATTCAAAATCTCTTGTTACAATGATTACATACAAATTGCCAGATTAAGAACAAAGTTTAAAGTCTGTATTACACTGATCTAGTATTTTGATGCAGCGTAGAATTCCTGGTAGCAGCTGGATGAGAGTTGCCGAAAATCGAGCAGAATGGCGTGAAATTGGAGAGGCCTATGTGACTGCTATAGGCTGATGATGAATGATAAATGATGTAGAATTCCAGTGACTAAAGATCGGTCGTTCGGTTCTTTTTCTATTCCAATCCAGCGCTAGACACTTTATAAAATTAAAAAGGGTCAAATAACGAACCAGTCTCACTGGAGGCCAGTACTGGAATGAGATACTGGATCAATATAAATCAGCCTTGACTCTCACAGCGCCGCTCATTAATTTATCTAATCTACTTACAATTAACACATATCTTACGACTACTTTACTGACCTAAGTTACGATAAACAAGACATCCAATAATTACGTAGCTACATTAACTTGAGAACTCGTGAGCCTGACACTTCATTACCGCTTCAATTTATCCTAACGACTTAATGTACACCGTCCAACACGAAAACCTGTCCTTTTCAAGTATCCTAGTATTTTTGCAAGTACCAGCTGGCAGTACTTGCCAGTACTCGTGATGCCGGTGTACATTACATTACAATAAATCAGTCAATACGCACCGCATTCCGGCTGGCAGGGTCAGTCTGCGAATATTTGCAAATGTCAAATTTTAGAGTAGTCGTGCTAATCGTAATAAATGCGTGCGATTGAAAATCACTTAGGATTATTAGAAGTTTTACTCAAATGGAAAAAACGAGGCAGAAGTTGAATAAATCCTAGATTTGCATAAAAATTAAATCACAAGGTATTATTAAATTAAATTTAGTTTTTATTATTCTGCTAAAAAGGACTGAGTTTTTAACACATAGGCCTTGGAAGATACCTAATGTCGTGATTGATGAGTCGTCAATAACGTTTAGTAGGTATAGGTAACATAATTTACATTTTGGTAATTATTCAGGGGTCGCAGGTGCGACGTTGAGTGATAATAAATTAATTAAAATTAGTTTTCGAAGGTCATTGTGAATCTGTGCTAAACGTTTCCTAAGAAATATGGAAGAATAATATCTGAAAATAAAGAGAATAGGTATACATTACTGTCTCGTAGACCAGTCTGCTAATATTACGCATATTTTAATATTAATTATTAATGTATCGATCGATACCTACCTATTATTACTTAATGATACCGTCTGCCAACCTTCTTAATCCAGTTATCACCGTCACGGTGTCGATACAAAATAATTTATATTTTGAATTTTAATGTGAAAAATGCCCAATCTAAACTTTTTGTTCTTATTTTATTCAGATTATTATTTATTCACGTACGCCCTATAAAATGTAATCAATCGATTGTTCTAGGAATTCTTAAAGAACTCGATGGATTTTTTTTAGAAAAAAAAAACCTGCCTAAAATTATGACTAGCAACCGCTACAGAATAGCCCAGTCGTACGCATGGACAATTGAACACACTTCCTTATTGTAGGGCTTGCGTCATCCTCCGGGTGACGCCCCCCGCCCCGCGCACCCCGCGGCCCACCACCCGGACCCCGCGGGACTCCTCAAGATTCACATCTGATGTATGTGGGTCACGTACACCGAAAGTTGGTGTAAATTAGCCAGTGTGACTTTGAATTTGGTCTCATATTTCTGTGTCCTCTTTTTTCAGGAAGCGCTGTCAGCGGTCGAAGATGGAGGAGGAAATTGAAGAATCTTGTTGAGTTTTGAGTATTGTAATATGTGGAATACACGAGGCTTTAAATATTGTAAATAATAAGTACAATTAATGTGATGGGAAGAACCTGATCTTCAAACCAGATGCGGGAAATAAGCTGAAGAATTTTGTGTAACTCGCTAACAGACGAAGATGAAATAAAACCATTCGGAAGTTTTACCTTGAAGGATGTAATCTGAAATGCTGCAAAAGGCAACACAAGCCACAGCAACTTTATGACCAAATCAAAACAACAGTTCAGCTCAATTGCAAGTCTACTAAATTACTTTTCAACCACAATTCGATGCTGTGGACAAGCCCTGTCAATTGGCTTTATAAGCGTCGCGACGGTCGTCATGATTTATAAGCAGTTGACATATGACACGAGTTTCTCACATAATAAACTATAGAATACGACATATACAGCCAGAAACATAGCTTTCCTTTATCAAAATTTTTTGGTTTTAGAATAGACCTTATTACACGGGGTAATACATCACAAAAGCTGTTTAACAAAAGTTTACAAGCTTAGTATTAACTCGTTTAGTGAATCTATTCCTTTAACAGACAGAGGGGAGGATAAAAGACATGGACGGAATATGCCTAATGACTTAAAACTGCTTTTAAATTGGTCGAAGGTCATTATCAAGAGGCCGCGTCCATGACTTTGTGCGGTACGGCTGACCCCGAGTCTAGAGCGTCTGATTCGGGAGAATTAAGTTAGCGTTTCGGAGGAATGAAGGTCCGTAATGGGATTACGGATCATGTAGCTGCTCAGTTAAATTTTTTATTGAGCATGGCAATAGTATTCCTATTGGATTTGAGTTGATTACAGAAAAAAAAAAGACATAAAATACTTACTTATGTTTATGTAGCACTTGTCAGTGAATCAGTTTTAACCCCTACACATTCATCTACAATAGATCAGCAGCTCACTCTGATGGGCGGTTGGTGATCCTGGTTTCACCACTCACCAGTTATAATGAACCAAACACAAGCATGTTTAGGTAAGTACCACACAAAAGGAATGTAAGTTACTGAGGACACAAGATGCCCAGTTATTTGCCTTCCCCTTGCATAGCAACCAAACGACACCAACCAATAGCCAAGAATTGCTTGGAGACTTTGAAAATAATACACAAACGTAATCTACCCACTACTTAACCTAAAGAAAAACAGAAAATTCCAGATACAAAATACCATAAAAATCTAACCCGTATCCCAGCCATTCCCAGCACACCAAAGTCAACGAACTAAAAGCAATCGATACGGAAGCGTCTTGAACGGGGCCAAGGACGCGGCGGATACAAAAAAACTAGATATAATACGATTATATCCGCAAACATCCACTCCTAAGAGTTCCAAATGAAAAGGGGGAATATTCTTATTCTTTTACACACATTATTTATTATCGTTCACCGATATTGTGTTTGGTTATACAACGTGGAACAGAATTAGAGCAAGTAAGTCTTGAAAGTAGACCGGTGGAGTCGAGTTCAGACACTTTTCAAACATGTAATTTGTTTTTGGTGGTTTAATGTTGTACCTCTATTTTAAATTGTTTTCGCAGCAAGATTATCTGGATTAAATAAAGATATGAGGAAGCCAAAGGATTGATCAAACTGCGTTCTTTGCAATTCATAAACACCCTATTCCTTCTGCTGGGACCCAGGCCTCTTCTCTATCAGAGAGATTGCGTTGTAATCAGCAGTGTGGGTTGATGGATGTCACTTTTTCGAATTCGCCAATTCTTCCCAGCTAAAGCACTAGGAAGTGGTGAAGGACGGGCGTTTTGGGGGACTGTCTTATGAAATGTTGACTTTTGAAAAGTGCTGATTGTCACCCTAATTTGAATCAAGGGCTTTTGTTCATAGTTATTTGTTTCTTGACCAGAATAATTTAGAATATCAAAATTTTGATATTTCTGTATTAGAAGTATCTGAGACCTTGCTTGTTCTGTTACTCCTAACATGATTCCACCACCAATTAAAGACGTGTATAATTGTGATAACTAAAAACGTAAATGACGCCAAAATATATAAGCGACAGGCGTGCTCTCAGCCATTTTTGATTATTTACACAATAATTATTGTTATAGTGCGTCATGCGTGTTTCTATGCGTAACGTCCTTCATAGCTAGACAGACCAAACATGAGATTTTAGAATGTTGTAACTAGGTCCGGAATCGCTTCGCTACTGTAGAGCATGAAGTCCTGGGTACGATTCTTAGGTCGGGCAAAGTATTATTGAGTGTTTTCATCTGGAATTTTTCTAACGCTGGACATGAGGTCCTGCGCTCGATTTCCGGGTCGGACAAAGTGAAACTGGGTTTTTCCGTCTCGAATTTTGCAGTAGCAGCACGGAATCTGGATTTGTGCCCAGTTGATAGCAACAGACTCGCCTACTG
Source organism: Aporophyla lueneburgensis (assembly GCA_932294355.1). NCBI lineage: Eukaryota > Metazoa > Arthropoda > Insecta > Lepidoptera > Noctuidae > Aporophyla > Aporophyla lueneburgensis. Next base: position 25,858,304 of record OW028753.1, read on the forward strand.
TTTAATGGTTCTAAAAAAAACATAACTGGCATAATGTGGTTGTACTATAGAGAGACACCTCTGCCCAACTCCTCGGGGACACAAGGCATGATGTTATATGTTATGTCCAGAAATGTATTTTTAGCAGTAGAGCTCGTTAAATGCCTATCATGACAGTCAAACTCGACACCAAAGTCTTTGACTGAGAACTAGAAATGTTACTTAGCCCGTACTTAGGCTAAGCGTTGATCCTGTCACTGTCGCATAACTGTCAAACTACAAGTGTAAGATAAAGACGGAAACAGGTCTAAGTCAAAGCACGACGTAAGTAGCGTTTATTGATCTCGGCCTTGAGTGTTTGTTTAGAAAGATTTCTCATTTTAAATACGGAACAGATACTTATATTTGCCAGAGATGTAGGTACAACCGCGGACACCAGTGAAAAGTATCAACTACTTTTGGTTAAAACACTGTCACTTAGGTTGAAAAGTGGTCGACCACCAGTGTCCGCGATGGTGCCTTGTTCCATGGTAAAGGATATTAATTTCTTCCCGGAAATATTAAACATGAAGCTGTGAGAAAAGCTAGTAGGTAGCCGTCTCAGTCATTCGTAGCCACGTGACCTCTCTAATTAAGCTTGGTATGCACGTGTTACAAATGTGCTAGTGCAGCGAACAGGCTTCTAAATCATTACCTTTGACCATAAGTCGACTAAGCCGCTGGGCTTTTGTCACTTGGAATTCCATAACATAACTATCATGTCCTCAAAACCAGACTTAAACAAGTCAGCCGTAAAATAACTTCACACGGAAATAATTAAAGATGGCGTATGTAGAAGCGGGCACTTTGATAGTTAAACAATATTCATTGCGTTATTTGCGTTGTTGAACAGACAATTTAAAGAACATATCAAGCAATAGATTAGCAATATCCGTCAACATTTCAGATTGTTCTTGATAGTGTAATAAGGGGTGCAGATTTCGCGTGATTTTTCGAAAGAGATACCGTGACCCTGGCACACGGGCAACTAATGGAACACGGGTGGGTTTTAGTCAGTAAAAGTCTGACACGCCCTCCCGCTCCGCCCAGAGCGGGAGAAGTCATTTGATGATTTCCCATCCTGAAAAAAAAGGGGTGCAGATTGATAAATAATGATTTTTTTTACGATAAAAATTGAAAGTCTAATAAATTCTTGCTTTAAAACAGAAACTAATACAATTAGCTGTTAAAACAAAAATAATTGAAGTTGGCGTATATTTCTTTGTAGCGAGGTTCCCCGGTTAAAAGCTGATCGATAGAAAGACTGATATAAAATAACATTTATTTGTATAAACCCTTATTTCCTGTTTTCAGCGACTCCATACCAACTTTATTGGACCTAAATATCAAACACGTGTACCACAGTGACTTGCCCAATCTCTCAGACATATCTATACTAATATTATAAAGCTGAAGAGTTTGTTTGTTTGTTTGTTTGTTTGTTTGTTTGTTTGATTGAACGCGCTAATCTCAGGAACTACGGGTCCGAATTGAAAAATTCTTTTTGTGTTGGGTAGCCTATTTATCGTGGGAGGCTATAGGTTATATAACATCACGCTACAACTAAGAGGAGCGGAGCAGTAATGAAAAATGTTGCAAAAACGGGGAAAATTTATTCCTTTTAAGAGTTTCCGTTGCGTGCGCTGCGTAAACGGTTAAAGTAACGCAAAAATAATGTATAACGGAATTGTTCCTTTTCAAAAGTTCTAAAAAAAAGTCCGCGAGAGCATATGTCTATCTTTTAAGGTTGACTCACTATAACTCAAAAGGAGCGAGCAGCAACGAAAAATGGACGAAAACTAGCAGGCAAATCGATGCGACGGGAAGGGTCAGGGGAGCAAAACTTTGACGCGGACGAAGTCGCGGGCAGAAGCTAGTGTAGGTATATGTAATTGGCGACACGTATCGTGTTAGAATCACTTTTGCGTGTGCCTGTACTTCTTTTATACAGGGTGGCAGATTCATCAACATTCAACTCGTTACCATTGATTCAGTATATCATTGATATTTAGGTGAACCCACGCGCGTTGATATTTAGGTCGGTTATTAAAAAAAAAAAAGGAATATGTTAGGGCGAATTTCGGAAATCAAGCTGAATTTTATCAGGACATTTACAGTTATGAGCAATTGTACCAAGTGGTACCGGACGTAAAAAATAGCACCATCCCATTTCTTCCCGTAGTTGTAAGAGGCGACTAAGGGACATACTAGAGAGTGGGCAGCGGCGTTCTCTACGCATTTTACCACCATACTGCGATCGCCAACCCGCCTGCTAAGCGTGGGGATTATGGCCAACCCTCCAAATTGAGGGAGGCCTATTTCCAGCAGTGAACGTCTTTCGGCTAATATGATGATGATGATGAATTCGCTCTTAGAGGCAGGGGAGGGTAAAGATAAGATAAGATAATATTTTTTTATTCGTTTAAACATTGTATACATACAAAGTATGGAAGATATTATATTATTAGAGTCCAGTCATGTTTAGCCGTAAGAATCGGCGTACAAACATTTTCATGCATAAAAGAATTTAAGACCTTAAAGAATTAACATTAACGATTTTGATGCTGAAACCATGACGTTGAGAATGTTTTTTCTCTAGTCCATCCCAAATAAATAACCTTTTCGTACCACTTGCTCAAAAAAGTGACATTCTATGCCACAAAACGCTGACATAACAATAGTCATTTTTAATCTGTTAAAAACAGGGAAAGAAAATTGTACTGAATTTCATTCATCCTCTAGGGGGAGAATGTGATTTAAATTTGGAATACTTACCGAAATTTATACTGAACTACATCTCTGTTTACACCATTGAGTTTGTATATAAAGCATTATACATCTTTTTGAAAAAGGAATACGCATTTATTATGCAGTTATGATTGTTAAATAAAATTACGAAAACCGACGAGGCCGTACGGGCTTGATGCCTTTGCTTTTCCGACAAAAAAATATTAGTCTAGGAATTTGCCGCGTTTTTGTTTTCTTCAGATACATAAACGTTAAGTTTATTTCAATTTATTTTTATAAATAAGTTAATGTTCTAATTTTACTTTTAATTGTCATTATTTTTAATAAATGCTTATCTCATATTATTATTGTGCTAATTTTTTCGCAAATGGTACGAAAAGTAGAGTATTTTCCTCGGTGATAAAGCTGTCTTAGTCTTGGGTGAACTTAAATCCCTCGCTACACTCAGGACTCGTCTTAAATCCCTCGCTTCGCTCGTGATTTAAGTTTTTAACACCCTCGCTACGCTCGGGAGTAAACATCGAGTCCTTCGTTACGCTCGCGATTTAAATCGTCACCCGCGACAGAAGACACTGCTTTATCCCCTTGGATAATAATCTACTATTGTACTATGCTCACGCTTATTTTAAGCACACTGACTGTTCTCCTGCAAGCTTTAAATAAAAATTGTGCGTTCCAAGTGCACACGATTGTGTGAACCAATTTAGATCAGAGAAAAAATCTAAATAGATCTCTTTGTCTGCCTAAACATATTATATCATGCTAGACTAGCTATTTATATCTGTGCTTTGAATCACGGAAACCAGGCGAAATAATGAGGTCAGTGAATTGGGTAATATGGAAAAGTAGGGGATTCAGAAAATGTAACGAGATTGAAAAAAAAAATGTTTTTTTTCTAAATTTAAAATGGCTAGTCGTCAATAAAATCAGAGTTTATGATATTTCAGTATCAAAACAAGAACATTTTTTCTGAAAGGGTTTGTAAAAACACAACACAAACATACAGTTATTACGTTTATATGGCTTGCGGTCCTAACTTATAAGAAATGGTTACAACCTTAGAACAGTTAGCGGAAAAAAAAATTTGCATAATCAACACGAAATGAATTGTGTCAAACTAAAATCATAGAAAAGCCTCATTCAATTCAAACAAGTCCAATGAGTATAACAAGCAATAAAGTTACAACATAAAAAAAACGATATGTACTGACGCCAGCACACCGAACTACTACAATCTGTCAAATTTCTTTAATAAATTTTCAACTTTATCACTAAAGAACTAATTCTTTAGTGATAAAGTTGAAAATTCAAGCCAAGCAACAAACCTAAGTTCAAGGTTGATTGGGAGAATTTGACAGTTTCGGGTACCTTGATGTGCTGCGTCTGTACCGTAGCACAAAATACAACAAGCGGAGTCGCCGCATCCGCTATCTTAGTTCTTTGTGCGGCGCGTAGCAACAGTGACGTCACAGCTGTATAATAATTGTCGGAAAAATCCGCCTATTCGCATTCCGTATACATAATTCCGTTGATATGGTCAGAATATATGAGCGAATAGTATGGAATAATAGTAGTACTATAACCCAGTTTTGGAGGATAACTTTCTCTATGTCTATCTTTCTCTATCCACAGACTTTTTTATTTCCTTGGTATAAAAAGACTGAGCACGGCAAAAAATTATGGAAAAATATGTAAGTATTATAAGCAGTATTCATTTCCCATCATTCTCTTTAATCTAATCTAAATCTAAACTAATCCACACTAATATTATAAATGCAAAAGTAACTCTGTCTGTCTGTCGGTCTGTCTGTCTGTCTGTCTGTCTCGCTTTCCTGCTAAGACTACTGAACCGATTTAAATAAAATTTGGTACACAGATAGTTTAGAGCCTGAGAAAGGACATAGGCTACTTTTTATCCCGGTAGTATGTTCCCGCGGGATAATTTCCGACCTCCACGCGGGCGAAGCCGCTGGCAAAAGCTAGTATTATAAATGCAAAAGTAACTCTGTCTGTCTGTCTCGCTTTCCTGCTAAAACTACTGAACCGATTTAAATGAAATTTGGTACACAGATAGTTTAGAGCCTGAGAAAGGACATAGGCTACTTTTTATCCCGGTAGTATGTTCCCGCGGGATAATTTCCGACCTCCACGCGGGCGAAGCCGCTGGCAAAAGCTAGTGGTAAAATATTTAGTAGAGAAGTCTACGTAATTTTCGTAGACCCTCTACGGAAGCCTACAGAGGTTGACCGTAGCATGTTGTAGGTATTGCATAAAGTGCAAACCAAAAATTGCATTGCAAGCCAATACTACGCAAAAGTCATCAACTTTAAGAAAATACGGACAACAGATTAATAAAATTTACGTTTGGAAAATTACTAAGCGGAAAACGTTAAGTTTTCAAAGAGCTACGAAATTTGTAGCATATTGCTTGCACAACGACACTTGAAGCTGCTTTTACATATAATGTTGCCACTGCTGGGACACTGGTCTCCTCTCTTTAAGAGGAAGTGGTCTTTATTCTACCACGCGAGACCAGTGCGGGGTTGGTAATTATCACGTCTTCGAATTTTTGGTTCGAGGACATTCCGGTTTCCTCACGATGTTTTTCTTCACCGTTTAGAGAAAGAAGAAAGAAAAAGTATTTATTGGGACACGCACAGAAACTATACAAAAAACAACGCTAATAAAAAAAACCATTACAAACAAAAAAAAACAAAATTTAAAAAAAAAAACAGAAAGTCCTGTGCGAGGCCAAAGGGCCCCCCCTATCTCAGCATGATGCTGCGCCATTTAAAAATAAGTGTCGCAGCGCTGGTATTCTGATAGGGCCCAGTGTGTTGTGATGTCACGGACAAATCCAGAAATAAATAAATTATAAAAGGATAACGTATAGTGTGTAAAGTAACAAAGTAAAATATAATAAAAAAATATGTCATCAATAGTGTATTCAGCGTGCCAGTACCCAACGTAGCATCAAGTTACTAGTCTATACTATACCCTAGCGAGTAGTGAAGATGAAATAATTTACACAAGGTAAATCGCCTGTCTGGGTTCAAAACCACAACCCGCAAGTTGCAGCCGTAACCACTGAGCCAACACTGCTCCTCATTATTGGTCCTGTAAAGTTAGAAGGACCAAAAAAGTTGACCTCTGAACCAAGGATTTCACAACCAGACAAGGGGGAAAATGGGCCCATTACCACTGGTTTCATGATCCATGAAGCAATGAATTTAATTAAACATTAATACGCACCTACCTTGTATGTACTTGTAAGCTATTTATATACTTTAATTGGTCTTCATATTGTACCACAGTCAGATACGACCATCTTTCAAATAGATAAGTACAATGATCCCAATAGGTTTTTCTCAAGTTTTTTTGGTTAGAATTTATAATAGAGTTTTTATTCGTCAACTGCTGAGCCATCCATCTCTTGGGTGATACACAATGGTCCATGGTGAACGAATGTCGTCGATTGATCGATTATTGAACTCCATGTGAATGAAATTGGTGATGTTGTGGTTTAACCATTGACTACGCCACGCCATTGATATATAAACTATTGGGTAAATGCTGTTTCGTAACATCGTGTAAATGTTTCAGGTTGGAACATGTTTTGCCAGGGTCGCGGATTTGTTTGAAAAAGTTACCGTGGCCGTGACACAGGCAACTGAAGAAACACTGGTGGGTTTTTAGTCAGTCAAAGTATGTGACGGCCTCCCGCTCCATCCAAAGCGAGAGCCGTCATTTGAATTCTCACCTAAAAACAAGAGGAACATGTCTAAGGATATCATACTGGTTTATTCATAAGAAGATGAAAGATTTTATGTATATTATTTTCCACTAATCATTGCCAGCGACTACATCTGCGATCAAAGATGAAAAGTAGCCTATTTCCTAACCCAGATCATGGACTATCTATGTGCCAAATGTCACCCAAATCCGTCAGCTGTTTAGCGTGAAAATGTAACAAACGTTACTTTCGCATTTATTATATACTAGCTTTTTCCTGCGGCTTCACCCGCGTATTATACATATAAACCTTCCTCTTGAATCACTCTGTCTATTGATGGTAACCTATTGGTGGTAAAAATCTGTCGCGTCTATTAAAAGATCCTAGCGTAGACGCGGGAAGCGAGTTTACTTTATACTATGTAGAGGAGTTAAAATGTACCAAAGGTACAATAAACTGGAATGTAAAGTGCAATTAATTGCAAAGAGATTGTCCAGGCGTCGTTTCTTTAATTATTATTAATAATAAACTCTAATAAGATATAAATACCTATCTTTAAAACTGGACCAAAAATCGCGGAAAATATTCCAAAAACCAAAGTCCAGTTGAATATATGCGTAATATGATAATTTAACATATTAAACATCAGTGGCGCGTCTAGCTTGCCGAATGTATAATAACCATGTGATAAGTAATTCGGGGTTATCGAGGGGCCGTATTCGCGATACTATGTAGTGTGACCATGATCCTTCACACCAGATACGGGACTGTTTATTGAAAACCGTTCTGTTAGAGATTTGTTTCTGTTTACAAGTAGAGGCTGACGTTAGAAGTTATTACTGGTTGAGTGACCTGGAAAAATAGTGGATAGTACTGTGTATTATTTTGAGATTTTATTGCCTACTAGCTTCTGCCCGCGACTTCGTCTGCGTAAATGTCGGTTATCGCGGTCGCAGACAAAGTCACGGAATAAAAAGTAGCCTATGTCCTTTCTCAGGCTCTAAACTATCTGTGATACCAAATTTAATTTAACCGATTTAAATGAAATTTGGCACACAGATAGTTTAGAGCCTGAGAAAGGACATAGGCTACTTTCTACTTTCAGTAGTTTTAACAGGAAAGCGCGACAAACAGACAGACAGACAGACAGAGTTACTTTTGCATTTATAATATTAGTGTGGAAGTGTGGATTTTGTCTAGGACACGTTTTATTTAGCGATAGTTAAAAATAAAATAATACTAACGTTCAGCGTTTTGTTAATAAACCATGATATTTTTTTGTATAAAGGCTTCGATACCTTTTTTAATACTTATAGAACATCATCATCTGCCTAGCTTTTATTATGTAGTGATTGGCTTCCAGTCTAATTGGATGCAGCCGATTACCAGTATGTTACATGGAGTGTTTGCCTATCTGATCTCCACAACCCAGTAACTGGGTAATACGATACCACTTGGTAAAACTAGCTGTGGGACTGTCGGGCTTCTGACGACCTAATTCGTACTGAACTACAACATTGAAAGAAACCACATAATATATTACTTGACACAATTAAATTGGTAAAGGATTTTCCAACATGTGTCGTCTACAAACCTTGAAAAACACATGAAATAATATCGGATTAATGTCAATAATACAACTTACTACGTACAACTTAGTGTAAAAGTTGTATTATCATCGTGATCGACATTATATACTCGTCGTTTTCTCATTTAAATTAGTCGTAATTTAAGTGAGAAAACGACGAGTATTGATATAGTAGCAAAAGCATGTCATACGTTCACCTTAAACATTAAACGTAAATTCGTAATATAATATTCGTAAACTTATATATTTAAATGACGTGTAACTTTATTAAGATATTGGATCACGTGTCCCAACAAAACGTCCAATTAGATCGACCCATATACGCCCGCTGCGACCGAATCCGCGGACTACGCCTGCAAGCGTGGCCACTCTAAGCCGGGTAGTAGAACCAAGGTCACACGCACACATTTGCAAACCTCTACGAAATCCTTGACAGCGGTTAAAGACCTACGGAAGTGGTAACGACTAGCATAAACAGAACCGCCGCCGTCAATATACTTCCCCCTTTTGCGGAGGGTTTATGGTCAAGGAGGGGGCTCAAGCTGACTGGTTCAAAGGTTTTATGTCATCATGTCATGCGGCCTTCAGCTCCTATGTTTATGTAAACCGCGTGAACAAGTTTCGCGATTTTGTTGCTGGGGGGAAGTGTGTTTTTTTCCGAAGTTTTATTTCGGTTATATCTCATATCTTAGCCCGCCTTTTGAGATATGCGAGGGTGGTGGCTTAGCATGAACTTTTAGAATGGCAGTCATTGATGTAGCCATTTTTATAACGGTTTCTTCTAAGATGATACGATAAAAACATGATTTAGGTTAACGGATAACTGAAGAGGTGGTCTTTATAGTAGTAATGACGTAGGAAGGTAAATCAATAAAGTATTCAAAATTATTTGAATTTGATCAGCGTATTGTTTTCCAGCGGATATTATGAAATCATTCATAAATAAGGCTGTGAAGTTTGGTTTATTATCCTTCGTACGTCGTAACACTCGGTGGACAACTAGTGGGTGGATTGTGATATAATTCATATCCCAACCTGATAAAACAACTGAGAAACTAGAAGAATATAGATCTACATAATAACGTAACATCTCACGCTTTGTTTCCTTAAAAGGTTGAGCCGTGGTGGAGCTATACTATAGTACACCAACATTTTGCCAGTTACGTTTAAGACCCAAATAATATGAGCTAGCCTATTGGCATCAACCGGAAAAATCTTGACTCCGGGCTGCTACTGAGAAATTCCAGATCGAAAAGCCAATAACAGTTGCCCGACCTGGGCATCGAACCCAGGCGCTCATGCTTAGCAGTAGCGACTATTAGACCAACGAGGCAGTCGCTCAAAATCAGAACTACTTCCGAAAAATGAAATGAGCAGTGATAATATAAAAGAAGAAATAAACAACATAGCTATTAAAGGGGACGATGATAAAGAAATAAAAGCAGCTCCTTTCAGAACCAATCATAGTAACACTAATAACGTAATTATGAAACAACAGGAAGCGCTAGAGGTTGATGAGGTCGAACGAGATATCTTCATAAAACATTAAACATAGGAAACCGACTATCTAAAGCAATAAAAAGAGAATAAAATTGATGATTCGTTCAAGGCTGTTAACTATAGAATCGGTATAAAAATTCATTGTAATTTATTCCTAGAAAGGGACAGTTCTTATAGATATAATTTTTATATGCCAACGAAATGTTGGAAATCTCTGGTATTACGCTAAATAAATATCTGAAATCAGTCTTGTTGATTTTAGATCAAAAATTCGGAATAAAATTTAAGATTTTCGGAACAAATCTAATAATATTATGATAAATAAATTACATTGACACCCACTATCACAATTCGATAGATATATTTTCAATGAAAACTTTTCCAGAAACATCCACCGATTGGCTCGTTAACATCTGCACATAAATTTAAATTAATTAATGAAAAATACACGTAGCCGTTTGAGGAAGGATGTCAAGTACATATTTTAACAGTTAAATAAATAGTTTACCTCATAGATAAATAGTGGTATTATTCTAATTTCCTCGTACAGCATACATTTTTTACTGGTCTACTTTTATTACAAAACAGCTGATTCAATTCACATAGTATGTTATTCCGTACCAACCACTGTCTATTTATCAAGAACTTAACTAGAAGTTAGCGTAACCGAGGTGGATTTCCATCAAAATTCAAATTTAATTACTCAAAAATATCCCACGGCAACGATCCTAAAAAGCTCATGTGATGGGCGAGAAACATGTCATACGGAGACCGATCCTCACACCACTGCTGATTTACCAATGTGACCCCTATTATCACAGCACAAGGTCCAAGATAACGAGCACCCAGCTAAGCACCAGATTGATCAATTTGACACACTGAGTCTGAACTTTGACATTACTTGATAAAATTAATAAAACATATTTTATAAAACGGATTTGTCGTCGTTAGAAGTCTTATAAAGTGGCGATAGAGGTGAAAATCGAATGACAGAGGTTAGAATAAAAATTGGTAATGAATTATTGATAGTCACCTAACAAATATCCGATGGATTCATTCATAAAAACCGGTCGCGGCAGTCTGTTTGCGTCGCTTCGTTGTTTTTGAATGGATAATACTGTTGAATGATTTATTTTTAAACCGTTTAATGATAGCGAAAACAAATTGCCTAGACGCTAAGCTATTATAAAAGCATAATTATGTATATCATGTTAAGTTAATACCAGTGCAAAACTTTGAAAAATAATATAAATTAGCAGATGATACTTAGCAGGCCATTAAAGATAACGTGATTTATGAAGTGCTCAATTTGTCTAAAAATATTCATATTAATTAAATCCAAGCCGATCAGAGTATAAATGGAATCAATAATGTAATACTACGTCACAGCAAAGGCATTCATCATTAAGTGTATCGTGTGTATTTACGTAAAATAAGCCTGAAATACAAATACGTGTCGTAAAGATGGTGGTGATCACCGCGTAGTCGATCAATTAATGAAAACGATGACCAAGAACTCAACATACCTAATGAATCAACATTTACATTTACATCTACCACTTACCTCAATATTTTTCTTCTGTTGTTTGGATGCAACCGCTTCGCCATCGTCGGATCTATCATAGCCAATTTCGCGTGAATCTCTTCGTTTGTAAAGATTGACTCGTTATCCATATCTTTTAGGAGCTGTTCTTTGTTTAATTGATTCTTAGACTTATCAGAGTCTTTGCTAGAGGCATCAGATGTAGATGGTTCTTCTGGATCTTCTTTTTGTTTGTCTTCCTTTACAGCCTCTACTGCTAGTTTTTTCCTTTCTAGTTCCTTCTGACTCTCACTAATAGTTCTTTTTCTCCTACTTTTTTCCCATAACAAAGCTTCATTATCATCCATACGTTCGACTAGTATGTTGTATACAATGGATTCTATGTAGTAATTTGTCCCACCGACTACGATTGGCATCTTTCCTTGTTCTGTAAGAGTGTCTATCTGTATTTAATATTAAGGAATCATTGGTTTTTTTGATACCATACTAACAAAATTTTAACATGAAAATATAGGGAACGAATAAATTTTAATAAGTTTTCGTTTGCCGAGAATATTCTCAGCAAACGAAAACGTATTATAATTAAAAATCTATAAATTTTTACATAATTTCACTAGTGTTTATGTTCATTACATGATTCTAGGTCACATACACATTTCTCAGGCAATTATCAAACTTTTTGAAGAAGCCAGCATCAGATGTAGGAAATAAGCTACTGTTATCTGATTTAAATCATGTTGATAACATTTCGACGGATCTATAATTTTGACAAATGTTCCTTTAAAACGAATGATAAACCGGATGAAAGATAAAAAATACCCATAACCATAGATAACCGCAGCATCATCAGTAATTACGGAGTAAATAACTGCATCCCAAAACAACGCAGTCGAATGCAATGATGGGAAAAACATGGAGTATATAATTTTACACTTAAATAACCAAACATAAAGGCATAGCAAAAAAGAGCGGCTAACACGAAAGCGGCAAGGAAAACCGCATAAATAAAAATAATTAAGTTACAATAATCTTTTGATCATCAAAGAGCACAACACAACCAAAGAAACGGTATCTCCAACAATCCAATATTCACTTTTGAATGACGAAATTGCTCGTTAGTGAAGTACATACTTATTATACCGACAGGCCGGTGTACCAAATGTGTAAGCTACTTTGGTCAACATAAGAGGATTATGTGGTCAATGGCCGAAACGCGAAAGAAGGTAAACCTTTCAAATACTTGTCAGAGGTGACTCGCACTACTACGGGTTGATCAACGATTTTTTTTTTTGTGATATAAGAATTTTGTTGTGGAATATTTGTAGGAGGAAGTCTTGATAGGATAGATCCAGCAAGCCTGACAAGGATTCATCTCTATTTTGATTGGATGACCAAAAACACAAAACTAATGATAGAAGTTACAGTAATGAAAAGGCCCCGGGAGGGAGTCGTGTTCTGTCATTATAGCCTTTGTCATTTCTAAGGTCCGCGGGAATCGAATGAGGAAGAAAGATTTCTTGTTGTATGTGTCCACCTGTATTTGATGTTATGGGAGCATTGTAAGGAGTATTAAGATCTTAGTTAACATTTTGTTACAAGACATTAAATTCTAGATTTGACTGCTACGTTAATGTACCCAATATTCCAAACAAAATTATAAGTGTGACACTCACTTCATCTAGCCAGAAATCAGCGTCTTTGTTCCCCTCTACACTTACCCCGTCTTTCTTCAAAACAAGAGTGAACAGGTATCTTGTGAGAACGCTTGTTCCATCATAGACCGCCTCATCCATCGCTTTCCATTAGGCGTGATCGAAGTCAAGAATAGGCTCATTCAGCAGTAAACAACTGATACCTTCACCATCTCCCTAGTTTTTCCCATCTATGTTAGCTACCTATCTGACCTCCACAACCAAGTGATTGAGTTATACGGTATCTATTAGTAAGACGGGTTGTCGGACTTTCGGGCTTCTGACGACTGAATACGTACAGAATTCGAAGAAATCGCATAATAAAACCCAATTTAACTGATTAAGGATTTTCTTAACATCCGTTGTCTAGCCAGAAGACCAAAAAAATTGACGTTGTAGGTACAAAATCTATAACTATTTATATCAATAATTCCTAACCAGTGACTCACGGTAACTCTTACTACACTAACTGGAACTAGCATGACTAAATTAAACTCTGCAACACTAGTGACGTGTTTTACGCCTACAGCGCCATTAGTGTTGCAGTTGACCCTTCCAATACTTGCGTAGACCGCCAGCTGATATTCTAGATAAGTTTCCCTTTCACACGCACTAGAGCCTGCTTGTTGAAAGGTTATTTTAAGCCCACGCGCGTTACTATCATTTAGTATTCTGTGATTAAGATATAAGTGTCATCTGTTACTAATTATCTCATCTTAAGGCGGATTAACTAACACTTAGGACCAGTCTTGTCTTATCCTATTTATTGGAATTTTCAGATCATGTGGCTACATATTCAAGAATTTAGATTTATTTTTCAACATCTTATATGAAGCACATGAACGTTATTTTGATTTCTTTAAATCCGTTATATTGCTAGCCATAGGTTTACTAAGTTATTGTATTCCAAGAAGTCTTTGATTTTAATTACCATGGTATATCATCAGTCCACTTACACTTTCCATTTACTTTCAATTCCCAAGTGAAGAATGTGGAAAACGTTTTTCTATCTGAAATTTCTCCGGAATTAAGGCCTTATTTAATAAATGTCGTTATGGCCCGGAGCTCCATGGGATGGGACGGCTTTTTAAGTAGTTGCTAGTGAGTGTATATTAACAAGGCACTTTTCTCACTGGTGGATATGCTTCGCTTAGTGTTATAACTGACCCATACATAAATCTTTTACGAAACTTCTGGAAAAAGGGGACAGTACATTCTTTGCGTTTGTCTTTAAATATTATGTAAACAATCCAAACTTAACTTGCGATGGTAGGTAGGTAGGTAGGTATTTTGACCCACATACCTACAATCACGTGGCACCAAGTCAACACCTACTTTGACATAATTTGTTGTTGAAAATCTGAAAATCAATATTTGCCAAATTAAAGCTGTATTATCAATGCATTAGTCCCTATACATAAAATTATTGAACAATTCAGTTCTCTGTACATATTTGTACAAATGTTCTTCATACAAAAGCTGTAAGTATGTTAACGTCAATTTGATGGTCAAATTAAAATTCTTATGGAAGATGGCGGCGATACACGTGCAGGTATTCACCCATCGTCATTGATGTATAAAATTGGAGAAAATTAATTAAAAACTTTAATATTATACAAAAATACCGGTGGTGTGAGGCAGGACTGGATAAATGTAAATGACATAATCGTCTGTTCAATGTAACAGTTTGACCTATATCCTCAGCTGTAAAATTTAAGCACTAGATCCGTTTATGGTTCTAGAAATGCGCTATCAAACGTTACTGTTATTGTTTTCTTAGATAATCTTACGAATCTCACTTAAGCTGTATACGAATGAACACCTTGGTAGGCAGGTATTACCTTCCTTTAAATTTTGCTTAAGTAAGATACAAGCAGTTATTTCGGGAATTTAAACCTTCATGTAGAAATCCTCCACTGTGCACAGACATGGTAACAATGATGTCAACCTTTGTCTAAGTAAAGTTAGGAATTCAATTCAAGTTATGTCGGAATTCTACTGAATAAATGGACACCTTGACCGTACTCAGCACAGGCAGGGAGCCGGGAGTGCTTCAACGAATCGAAATGGTGCATCTCCTTTGTTTTGCCTATGGGCCGTTACTCTTAGCTCTCTCGTGAGGCACCGCAGTAAGTGACCGCTGCATGTAGTTGTATCCTTCGCAAAAAATCTGAAATTCAGACCTTCACCTGGGCAACTAGAGTCTATTCTGTTTTCTTGTAAATTTTGGCATTCGAAAGTGTCTTTATATGCCTAATCAAATAAATGATTTCACTTGTGACGTTGGTAAAATATTTTTTTTAAAGGATACAATCTTCAGTGCTCTGTTCCTGAAGTCGACGACGGTAAACATCTGATGCGGGTCCAGAATGTCCAGGAGGTGATGTGTCGCCAACTCCCGTTCTTTGGCCGATGCCTTCGCAGTCACCACGTCTAGGCCTTTGTAGATCTGAAACAAACATATATCGAAATATAGTGAAATCTATTAGATCTGTCTTCTTATTGATATCGTTTTGAGATTATTCCCGATCTTTTTCGTATGTAACTGCAGACTAAGGTCGGTTTATAGGATGGACGAAATTTTCGAGAGCGAATGTTTCATTCATATTCCTTATAGTGGATTCTGTTTTGACGGTAAATAGACTGTATAGAAAACCGTATGCGGTCGGGGGACCCTGCCAGGAACGAAGTTCCTTACGCAATACCCGAACGCACACACACTCGTATTTAATGAGACAGTGAGAGATAAAGGTGTTAATTTAATATAGAGCCGATTAGTACAAGTTTTTAGAAGCTCTCATAAAAAGAAGCTTTCAGACCTGACTATTGGCTTCAACACCGTCGAAAACCATGAAAACGACACTCATGATGTTTTTTTTTTTAAATTAATAACTGTCGCCATCTTGGATTTTGTATTTTGATCTCAATATTGGCTTTAGCATCTCCAAAACCACGAAAACAACACCCATGATGAAAAATTAAAAATATTCGCATCAGCAATCTTGGATTTTCATTTTCAAATGTCTATTGGCTTCAGCACCCTCGAAATAAACAGATGGGGAAAGCCGCATGGAGGATGGACGGATAGATCGCTTTTTCGTTGCGTGACGATTTCTACCAGTTTACTCCTACCGCTATCCGCGCTAAAGAACTTCGTTCCAAAAAGTTTAAGACATACGTATACTTATTACATAGCATTTTTAATTCAAACCACTCTTCAACTTTCATTCAGTAATGGCAACACGAAGCTATAATGTTCCACAAGATCACAAAACAGAACCCTACCAACCAATATTTCCATCTCATGGAAAATTTCCCCCTCGAACCAGAAACACTCAATTTCCTCGCATATCCACTCTACCTTATGAATCACGAAAAATTCTATTATTACACCTCAAATGGATCATGGGGCATTATGATAATTCATGTAAAACACCATGAAATGTATGTAAAGGGGACGGAGGGCGTGACATATATCTGAATAATGTTCCTGACACCTTTCAATACTCATTATAGAATTATAATGGAGCTACGAGCATTTAGAACGGCCATCCTATTTTTAGAATCTTGTGGTTTCTTCCGTCCTTAGTCCTACAAGTGTTAATAAAAATTACTATCTTGGTTTTCATCATTTCAGCCGGTAGATGTCCAATGCCGGATATAGGCATCTCCCAATTTGGGAGGCTTTGCCATAATCGTCATGCTTGGCCGACGGGTTGGCGATCGCAGTATGGAGGTAAAATGCCTAGAGAATGCTTCTGGCCATTCCCTAGTAAGTCCCTTAGTCGCCTCTTACGACACCCACGGGAAGAAATGGGGTGGTGCTATTCTTTACGTCCAGCTCCGCACGGATCTTTGTTTTGCTCCATACCAAAAAAGCAGAAAAGAAAAAGGTGTGATGGATGGAAATGCAAATGGTGTTTTTTTTACAAATATAATTATAACCACATCGTTCTATAAGAGACAAGACTGTCATTTGTTTTCTTTTTGCAAAAGTGAAAATCTGCAGTATCGTGTTTCGTAGTAAATAAGTGTGTCTGTATAAAAGTTCAAAATTCACACTGTCAACTGAGGGGCCGCCTGAAGTCCGTCAAACAAGATACGGGTCCATCCGAAAGTAGTTCGAAGCTTCAGAGTGACAACAACATTTGCGAATAAGCAGAAACACATGGTGAGTAGCGGCAATTGTCAAATCGTATTGTAATTAACTAAAAAGTAGTAAAATAATGGAGAAAAGCGTGGGGGTTTTTTGAGGTATTTTTTATTGATATCAAGCATTCCAGGGTTTATTGTATTATTATCAATTTTTTTTAGTTCGGCTAGCTACAAAACCGGGATTTTCGTTTTTTTTTTTCTATTTTTCTATCCTGGTGATCCTGGCTAAGGCAATGGTGGAAAATTTATGAAATTATTGCATTGTCATCGGTCCTTAATAAGTTTGCAAAGTTTCAAACTAATCCGACGTTTTGAAGTGGGTGAAAATCACGTTTAAAGATTCCGTTATAAAGATAGGTACATACCAAGCTAGTAAGTGTGTTAAAAATCAATTACAATGTAGGTCTTTAGGTAACTAGAGCGTACACTTTTGACATCAGCGAGACCTGTCTGCGTCTGCCAACAGATAAGAGAAAAATGCTAAGATAATGAATAGAGCTGTAACTTTTGAGTCGCAGTTATCGGCGAATGAAACAGTTCAAGAAGAATTTACGCGTTTACTTCAATGTCACTTGTTACGTAATCGTGAACGTTTTAGTCATTATCTCAGCTGAAAAAACTCAAACGTACCATTCCTTTTGCGTCATGTTTATTATCAGTTGAATTGAAAAAAAAAAACGATTTAAGTATGTAATTCTAATCAGTACTACAACTTGTCACGTAGAACATAAATTCATAGAGTATTCTATGTATATTCAAGAAAAGTCATGACACTTTACAATACCACTATGCGATTAGGACATTACTACTGCAAACCGTAAGGACCAAAAGCAAATATTGCATCATCCAGCTCTAAAACCCAAACTTATGTTATAGTTTTATTCCTTACGAGTTTCTGCAAAATCCTTGACATTTTCCAAATCACTGCAATATACCTGCATTGCCGTATGACTACGTAAGGAACAGACGCGACTTATCCTTACATAACCAAAACCTACTTCTGCTAATGGAGGTAAAGAGGTATATGAGGGTGTAAAGTTCACTCATCCTCTATAGAAAAGCGAGGATCTGAGGAACAGACGGGTTTTTTTTTTGGTGGGTTACTGCCCCATGATTGATGCCCCGACATCATGTTAGTTGCGCGGAAAACTCTTCTTGCGCGATGCAGAATTTCATTGCGTTATTTACATCGTTGAACAGCCAAAGTTTTCGAACATATGAAGCAATGGATTAGCAATACCCGTCAATGTGATTCTGATTGACAGTGTGTTAAGGTGCGGGACAGACATAGAATCAGATTAAGGTTCACGTTTCCGAATATCTCCATAAAAATTAAACATGACGTTGACTAAGCTCGAATAAGTAGGTGGGCATTTTCAAAAAAGAGTGTACCCTGCTGTAAAATTCGATTATATTTTTTATATTTTTTGTTTTTACAAATTTTGCCAAAATATAATAGGAAATACAGTTTATTATAGAGGAAAATAAATAGGAACGCGGAATTAGAGGCAGTTTTTCCATAATATCGAAACAAAACGGACTTTGTAGCGAAACTGATTCCGTTGTGTGACTAGATTTAAAAGCAAAATTTAAGGAAAGTATGAAATTTATAAGCGATTTTCAAATTTATTTAAACTAAATAATACATGTAATTAATAGATACATGTAAGAAAATAGCCTTATTTTAAAGGATTAACTCAAAATAATTGTTTTTTTATTCGGTTTTGTGACTCAGTCGAATTTCAATGGGTTATTTTTTAATTTTACTCTAAAATCGTAATAATTTACTTAATTTTGTATATTTTTCGACGTTATATAATATATATATTTACGTTATATATAATACGTTTACTGTGAACGTTTTTGTGGCTGCACAGGTTTAAAAGGTAAAACCTCTATCTAATTTCATAGATTTCATTCCACCCATTTGAAGGGACAGTGACAAAATGGAAGTCTTAAAATCATAAGGCTGTGTGTACACAACTTAAAAATTGCCTAAATACCATTATTAGTAGGTAAGAAATAAAACAATAATTGACACTATTCTTATATTACTATAATTATCGTTATAAATTGCACTGATTGACATAAGTCATATTAAAACTGCAGGATAATAGGAACTTCGTAGTTTCTAATCACATAATCTATACTAATATTATAAAGCTGAAGAGTTTGTTTGTTTGTTTGGTTGAACGCGCTAATCATAGGAATTACTGGTCCGAATTGAAAAAAATATTTTTGTGTTGGGTAGCCTATTTATCGAGGAAGGCTGTTTAACGTCACGATACAATCAAGAGGAGCGGAGCAGTAATGAAAAATGTTTCAAAAACGAGGAAAATCGCACGGGTAGGCGCGACGAGAAGGGTCGAGAGAACACGAAATTTAACGCGGACGAAGTCGCGGGCAAAAGATAGATAGAGAGATAGAGAGATAAATGATTTTATTTCTGTAAGTAGGTTTGTTCAAACACTTTTACATGTCAATAATATTTAAAAAAAAAACATTGACATGTAAAAGTGCTATGTTCAAGTTTTGTCAGTAAAGTTTAATCTGTAAATTTTAATGAAAAAATATAAAAGGATAGATTATTTGTAACTGTATTCATAAATTTGGTAAGTAAGGTTTTGCAATGTGAAAGTTTTATGCATTCCGACCTGTTGTGACTTGCCGTTCCGCTATATGTGACCGTAGAATAAGTCACCAAACGGAGGTCACATAATGGCACCTTATTGTAGTTTTAAATTGTTTTAAAATTACCCATCGTACTTAGCACTATACACTTTGTAGTTTCAAATACTATACGAATTTTGCAAAGTTTAAAAAATAACAATAATTTTTTTAAAGTGATTTATAATGGTAAAACTTGGTCACATATCTGAGCAAAGAAATTGAAACACAGAACACTTCAACAGTATGCGTCAGCGCTGGCTACTAATTAGTTAGACAATGAAAGCAAAATGGTGTCTCCGATGAAGAACGACATATTATTTTGCCAATTCGTGCCGAATTATTCAACAATTGGAAGAATATTTGCAAAAAAGACCGGTCACAAAACGGAATGTTCCGGTTAGCTTAAATTTCCGATTTTAATATAGATTTATTTTTAATAGAAAATATGAAAAAATAAAAAATAAATGATTCTTTTAACTGATAAATTGGACTTGTAAGAATTCAAATTATATTTACTAAACCACTCGCACATACGAATATTTTTAGAAATCAAAGATTTTCTGAGGCCTGCTGGGAAGGGGACAGCTAAATTCGATGATGTTCAATATTTTAAAATCTTCGTAAGTTTTATATTTAGTAAAAAAACAACTAAACGACAAATTATAAATATATTTTAAAATATGTTCTTTTCACTTCAATTAAAATATTCTCCTAGACGTCATTCATCACAAAGAAAAAAATTAACAAAGTTGAGGGACAAGGCAAAATACGGGGGTACAACATTTTTTGAAATTGCCCAGGTAATAAAAATGTTGCTATCGGAATCACGAGAGGTCAAATTATTAATTGTTTAATTCATAATACGAATGGTAGGTAGGTACAAAATTAAGCGTCATTACTGCCTATCTTAGGGTCATACGGTTAAAACCAGACTGTCGCCAAACCAATTCGAACTACAATAAACTACAAATAATTGTTTCATAATGTTTGAAATTTTAAACATCATTCATTGTATCAAAATAAAGGTGAATATATACACTTTATGAAAGTCAAAATTACATACGTCAGACCCCAAAATGACCTAACTAAACCACATTGTAATGTTTAAGATAAAGCCCATGGTCAGTATTGAATGAACACAAGGGTTTTTTTTTCGGTGGGAAATCATCAAATGACGTCTCCTGCTCTGGGTGGAGCGGAAGGGCGTGTCAGACTTTTACTGACTAAAACCCACCCGTGTTCCTTCAGTTGCCCATATGCCAGGGCTATGGTATCTAGACGAACAAATCTCGCGACCCTGGCTCGAGCCTAAAGCTCTGAGCCCGTTTTTGCATTTGAAACTCTATGTCGATTTTGGCAACGTTCATAACAAAGACAATGACAAACTAGCACCTGTCTAAGTTGTTATTTTTATTAAAATAACTACATTTCTCTACATATTGGGTTCTTAATTCAAAACCTGGTTTTTGCATTCCGATCCAGCCCGTCCCTTGCCGTTCTCTACAGCGATGCCCTAAACCGAGGTCCGTACCCCATAGGGCGTGAACTTAGCGAATATTCGCTCTAGTTTTTAGTTTTTAAGCCTTGGCTAGAAGCCTTAATTTACTAAGATATCCACAGACAAATCCAGTTAAGCAGTCGACAACTTCATAGATAAACCTCCGAGATGTCATTCCCAGCAATAAAAACACTGAAATAGTGGTTTAAGCCAATCTATTTAAAAACCTTATTTTGTAATAAAAGGGAACAGGTCATTCACTAATATTTATCTTCAACGAACAATATGTTTGCAAGGGAACGATGTGGATTCTTCTAGCCATCCCCTTGGCACAATTATTTAGTCAACCTTAATCATATGTATCGAATGGTCTATTAAACCGTGAAACATAAATTAAGACGACCTAATAATCACAAGACAGCTCGGTTCTACCTGAAACATACCAGAATAATGTACCAGTATGACATCATTGTTGTAACTCAATTTCCATCACTAACCAGTCAGCCTAGCCATATTTTGGGGTCGACTTCCAGTCAAACCAAAATTGAATACCAGTATTTAACATGGACCAACAACATCTTCGACCTCTACAACCGAGTTACTAGGCGACAAAATACGCTCTGATAAGACTTTGGAGCTTCTCCTACCCGTAACGATAGCCAAAGATCTACGAGTCAAAGCGAGGCGCAACTGCTTAAGGCTGACCCCACATTAGGCGTGCGCGATCCTCGGGCGTGTGAGTAGCGCGAGCGCCGCGCGCGCGTCGCGAGCGCGCCGCGTGATCGTCGCGTTTAGCTGCCCTGCGGCGTGCTCGCGGCGCGCTCGCGGCGATCTCGCGGCGCGCACGCGGCGCTCGAGTCGCGTTCTTACCCGTTCGCCCGCTACAATACTCAATACTCAATACTTTATTGCATTCCACAATGTATATGCTTAGGTGGTAAAACATTTTATTTAGAAACAATTGTGGACCCTGTAGGCACAGCAAAGGAAAATACAGTAGGTAGAGAGGAGGACCTATTGATTATCTTATAATGTAACTTTTCTAAAATAGTAATTAAAAATGGATGAAATACATGCTTTGGTTCTAAACTAATTTCAGGGATTTATCATTTAAAAATTCGTTGTCGCTATAATAACATTTGCTTAACAGCAGCTTTTTTAATTTATTAGTAAATAGATGGCTTTTTTTCGCTGTCCTTATGGATTCTGGTAACTTGTTGTATATTGCTACTGTTTCGGTCAGTCACATGGTGGGCAGTGTTGTGTTGACACACGTTAAAAATAGAGTCACGAGTGAAATTAATATCGAAAGCTTTATCCTAGAAATGCAGAATCGTCCTGCGATATGGGACATGACTACAAAGGAGTATAGTAATCGTATTGCAAAAAAAAGGTGTGGGAAGAAATCAGCAGTTTATTTATAAAAGACTAGCTTCTGCCCGCGACTTCTTCTGCGTAAATGTCGTTTATCGCGGACGCAGACAAAGTCACGGAATAAAAAGTAGCCTATGTCCTTTCTCAGGCTCTAAACTATCTGAGTACCAAATTCCATTTAAATTGGTTCAGTAGTTTTAGCAGGAAAGCGAGACAGGCAGACAGACAGACAGAGTTACTTTGCATTTATAATATTAGTGTGGATAGTGTGGATTTTGAATCAAAAATTGTCCAAATTGTGACTGACTTGACTGAAGGGGGTTAAACGTCAAGGCGAGCGCGGAGGCACGGGCGGGTCTTGGTAAGCAATCGATCTCAGCAAGCGTAGTTTTGAACCACAAAGACCCCAAAATAAATATGACACAGTTTTCGGAACTTATCCGTATATTACACGTGTAACATTGATAAGAGCAATGTGACTTTGATCTTGTGAATGAAACTCGGAAGGGCAAGTGAACCAGCTAACAAGATAACTCGACGTCCAAAGAAGCATTTTTTTTGTGATATTATTTGGTTCATTTGAGAAACTGTCGTCGTTGATTGGTGTACTGTAAAAAAGATAATTGTTGCGAATTATCCACATTGTGCGATGATGTTGTTAATTTCTTGATAGGTACTTTCGAGGACAAATAGGAGCTACTATTGATGACCGAAACATGTCTAGAAGATATAGGCTGTACTTTCCGTGTTTTATGACGATTGCAATTTACCTGTTCATTAGGAGAGTGTGTTAAAATGGAAGCGCCATGTTTGCCCGCAAAATTCAACATTTCTTACGCTTTTTGCAATCTACAGGTCAATGTCAGGCTATTGGTATCGCGAATCATACAACCTGACACCACGGACCTGAGGAAGAAAAAGGGATGCGCATCCACCTTAAGCAAATGGATAATTGTAATTTTACTTTGCGCTTCGTCCGACCTGTATAATAAAGTAACGAAGTCAAAACTGATCATTGATTATTTTTTAAACAAAAAAGTAATTGTTGCGAGGTGTGGGAACGAATCTGATGCCGAGAATATATTTTTTAGAATTCTCGACCGTTTGTCTGGATACATGTACCAGACTTGCCCAAACACGGCTAAACGGATTTGGCACACAGATAGCATAGAACTTAGAATGACACGTAGGTACGGGAGTTCTTTTAATCGCGGTAGTGCGTTTCCGTGCGATATTTTCCGGCATTCGTAAAGCCGCGGGCAAAACCTATTTAGTTTATTTATAATATATAGAGCTAGCTTTTTGCATTAAGTTGAAAGGAAAGACATCTTCGATTTAATTTTTTCTAATGGATATGTTACCCCGTGCCACTCATACACATACATCATTCACATTTTTGTGCCATAATACTCGACACTTATTTTTCCCAGTATTTTGTAAAAAAATACGTGTATGAAATCATACAGAACTGAACTTAATGTACTAGGAAGTTCGTATAACCCTAACTAATATAATACACGCGAAAGTGATTTTTGTTCTTTGCCCTTCGAGACTTAGGCAACAGTTTT
This sequence comes from Aporophyla lueneburgensis, assembly GCA_932294355.1. Taxonomy (NCBI): domain Eukaryota; kingdom Metazoa; phylum Arthropoda; class Insecta; order Lepidoptera; family Noctuidae; genus Aporophyla; species Aporophyla lueneburgensis. The sequence continues at coordinate 25,882,390 of OW028753.1, forward strand.
TTTGGCTAAAGATTTGATAGTAGCTGCTGCTCGTGACGTCGTTGGCGTGGATTTTATCTTGATTTTTTCTATACCATTATTCAGGATGAAAATCAGCCATTCTTCTCCAGGTTGCAGTCTACTTGTCTCTCGAACGTAACGATCGGATTCAGTGCTTTAAGCATGAAAGGTAACAGAATGACAAACGCATCTATAGTATTAGTATCGACTCAAACTTTGATTTTAAATTTTAACCCGAATTGAGCACCACGTTGACAAAGAATTTTTAACCGACGAAAAAAACGGAGGAGGTTATCAATTCGACGCGTATATATTTTTTTGTTTTTTTTTTTTATTATGTCTTCTTAGATGAGGTTGACTTCATCTTTTTAGATAAAGTTATTTTATGTTAGCAAGAGAAATACAATTTGTCAGTGATCGTCAATCGCTAAAATAGAACACTTAACTTTACAGGAAGTAAGGGCCTTCTTTGTAAACCACTTTCAGTATAGTGCCCGATGAAAAGTATCCCTAGAGGAGTTGTCAAAGTGAAAACGTTGTTTGAAACAGAATTTTATTCGTTTGACAATGTTACAATGATTGTTTATGTCTTTTTAAGAGGTATCGTGTTACTAGGCAACTGTGTTGTGGAAATCACAGAGGCAGTTGTTGCATGTAAAGTACTGGTAGTCAGTTGCATTCTGATAGATTGGAAGCCGGCCCCAACATATCTGGAAACCGCTAGGATGTTTTCATTTTGTTAAGAAATGAAAAGTTGCTCGAGTATTACATCTATATATATAAAGTTGTGTTAGTTACGCTATTTATAACTCAAGAACGGCTGAACCGATTTGGCTGAAAATTGGTAGGGAGGTAGCTTAGAACCAGGAGACGGACATAGGATACTTCTTTATCCCGTTCGACTATAAAGAGGAAAGATTTGATTGTTTGTTTGTATTGAATAGGCTCCGAAACTACTGGTCCGAATTGAAAAAATCTTTTTGGGTTGGGTAGCCATTTTTTGTTGAGAAAGGCTAAAAGTTATATAACATCACGCTACGATAAAAAGGAGCGGAGCACTAACGAAAAATGAACTAAAACTGGCAGGCAATTCGATGCGACGGGAAGGGTCACGGGAACAAAAATTTGACGCGGGCGAAGTCGCGGGCAGAAGCTAGTATTAAAATAGTTGGTAGTTGCTAATCAGAATCATGTCAAAAGTGACAAGTCTAACTGCAGCAATGTTCTATTGATAAAGTAAAAAAAGATGGCGAAGTCAATTAAAAAACCAACTGAAACTCAAACTTACTGCAAATAGATTACAAGTAAATGATGTGTTCTCCTGAAATTGGAAACGCACACTGTATTTGTCTCTATTCTATGTATAGTCGACATCAATAATATTGGGACGATAAGACTGTTCAAAATGATCTAAACAACTATTAAAATTAAATATTAATTCCATGACACAAGGAACGTTTCAGAATGAACACAGGACACGACAACTGTCATTCTGAAAAGAACTTTCTCCCATTGAGATAAAGTTTAATTTTCTTAGTTGTTGAGATAATTTTGAACAGTCTGTTCGTCCCGATACTTTTTACACTGACTGTGACACTTGCATGTATTGTGTAGCCTCTGTTGGAGATCCAATAAATGAATAACGATCTCACTGCTACGACACAGGACACAAACCTTCCAAGCCTCTTGGAGGGAATGGGCCATAATCCACCACGTGACACAGTGCAGGTTAGGTTAGTAGATGTGTTTTTCTTCACCGTTTTGAGAGGAATGGTGATGGAGTTTATCACACAAAGTGACCACTTGGTTCGAGTTCGAACCTACACACTCAAGTCGGGGCAGTTACCACAGGGCCACCACTGCTCTACGCTCTGACAGACGGTAACGTGTAAAAATCTCACAAGGTATGCACATCAAACAAATAATGTATAATTTACTAGCTTCTGCCCGCGACTTCGTCCGCGTTAAATTTCCCTTCCCGTCGCGTCAAATCGCCTACCCGTGCGATTTTCCCCGTTTTTGCATCATTTTTCGTTACTGCTACGCTTCTCTTATAGCCTATAGCCTTCCTCGATAAATAAACTACTCAACACAAAAAGAATTTTTCAATTCGGACCAGTAGTTTCTGAGATTAGCGCGTTCAATCAAACAAACAAACATTCAGCTTTATAATATTATATATAGTATAGATTAGACAATGTTAGAAGTCAGCACATAGAATTAACCCTGGGATATCCATATTAAGTCACGGTCTAAGATACTTCATGCGCAGCATTTTCCTCCTTTCCCTAACCTACTGAGTCGACAATGTTTGCTGAATCGTAAATATCTGCACGTCTATGTATGCAACAGATGCAACTACCTACGTGCATGCCTATGAGAAACCTATAGCTATTTAATGCCGTAATAAGTAGTGAGATATCGTAGTGAATGCGTAAACAATACGTCACATTTCAATTGTAACAGGCATAGCTAAGTAATAGCAGCTGTATAGATCAATCTATAGTATTAGTATTAGTTTTTAGTATTTTTGTTCAGTGGTTTATTTATTTTTGTGACACTGTAGCACTTTAAACTATTTATATTGCTGTGCCCTAGCAGGGTTCATGTATGAAACCTATGTAATTTGTAACAACTTGTAAACTACATGAATGCAATAAAAATGATTATGATTATGATCTATCAGGTTAAGCTTCGCTTGCCGCGGTCTGTCTGAGGATGGGTGTCTATCTTCACATACAAGACGAAAGGGCCGTGCCTCGGAAAGCACGGTAAATTGTTGGTCCTGGCCGTAATTCATGGATCTTTGACAGTAATTACAGGTTGTCAGAAGCCCGACAGTCTGATAACCAAGACAGAGCAAGACGTGGGAAGGGTTAGTCTCCAGTCTAACCCGAAATAAGGTAGGACAGAAAAATAGTTTCCATCAGCATATCCGACCTAGTACCGTACGCAAGGACCAAGATTACTCAATACCAGATAGCTTTACAAGAGCATATCGAAATACAGACTGATAGGGCCTATTCAAATAAATTACCATAACTTCACAAAATAATTAATGTATTTAGGACAAGAGGATTTTTACTAAGAATACCTACTTAAAAGTTGGCAATAAATTACACGCTTTTGTTTTATTCTTACGCCCAATGTAACTTGAACAGCGGGAAAATGCGGAACTAAACAGAAAATGTACTGAATTTGCCCCACTGCCTTGGCAAGTGGCGCCGCCAACAGGTCAAGATATGATACACCGTAGGAATACTTTTAATTCTTAACATAAACCTATAGTTTACCAATCACGAATAACTGGTAATGACCACGCTTGATAATCGGATTGGAGATTATTAAAACGCATTCTTAGTTGACAGGGTACCAAATAATTAATAAGATAATAAGCAAGGCTTTGTTTATGGTGAAATTTTTAAGTATAGGAAATATTTTAAGGTTAATATCGATATTTCTGACCCCAAGATATAACGATACTTTTGTTTACGTTATTAAATTTGACACTTACTATGATATCCTTTAGGCTTTTTTTAGCATGTAAGTTATATCATCTACCTAGCTTTTTCCCAACTATGTTGGAGTCGGCTTCCATTTAAACCAGATGCTGAGCTGAATACAAGTATTTTACATAGAACGACGCCTAACTGACATCTATAACCTTTTTATTTCATCATCATCATCATCATCATCATCATCATCATCAGCCTATAGCAGTCCACTGCTGGACATAGGCCTCCCCAATTGCACGTCATTCAGCTCGATTTTCGGCAACACTCATCCAGCTACTACCAGCCACCCTGCGAAGATCGTCGCTCCACCTAGCCTGAGGGCGTCCTACCTTACGTTTGCCGATTCGCGGTCTCCACTCAAGAACACGTCTACTCGAACGGTCATCGGTTCTACGACTAATGTGGCCGGCCCATTGCCACTTCAGCTTGCTAGTCCTATGAGCTATGTCGATAACTTTGGTTCTCTGCCGGATCACCTCATTCCGGATTTTGTCCCTCAGAGATACTCCAAGCATAGCCTTTTTATTTATCGTGTGTAAATCCTCATAGACGTCCTCCACCCTGAGGTCAGACTCTCTAACTGATTGCTACTGAATATCAATATTTTACATGGTATGACTGCCTACCTCCACAACCTAGTTACTGGGTTATACGATACCCTTTGGTAAAACCTGGTGTCCGACTTTCAGGCGACCCGCAACGACTGTTTAAGAACCACGAATGACAGTGCGAACCAACAGCCTAACTTTCCGAGGCACGTGATCTCGGTATGTAAAGACTGTCACCCATCCTACCTTACATTCTAATTCCGATGAATCATCATCTGCACTTGTGATAAAAATACTTTAGAAATAGTTTATCTTTAGGCACTATAATTGTATGAGAAATTTAATACTGTTTGCTAAATGTACTCTTTTTGTAATCGTTTTTATTAAATAAATTATTATTATTATTTCCTTTATTAAAATTTTTACAACATATAAATTACATTTTTAAATATTAAAATAACAAAAATTATAAAAACATTTAAAAATATAAAAAATAGTAGCCCACCGGTATCGGGAATAGGATCCAAGCTACCGGTGGTCAGGGCCGCTGAGAGAGGAACCTTCTCATTATTATTATTATTATCTACGGAGCAACCGCGGCAAACGTAGCTTTACCTGATCGATCAACCAGTGCAGCTATTATTACTTCGCCATAAGCCCCGGAAGCAACAAAACATAACATCACGCCTTGTTTCCCCGAAGGGTTAGGCAGAGGTGTAGCTATAGTACACTCACACTTCGCCTGTTATGTTTAAGTCCCATGTAATAGGGGGCGAGCCTATTGCCATCCACCGGGCACTAATCCAGACTCCGGGCTGCTACAGAGACATTCCAGATGGAAAAACCCTAAAAGAGTTCGATTCCTAGGTCGGGCAAAGTGTAATTCACTTTGCCCGACCTAGAAATCGAACTCTGGACCTCATGCTCAGCAGTAGCGCTTGCTACCACTAGACCAACGAGGCAGTCGCCATCTGCTACTATTCCTACATATAGTGACCTAATTGGTGATGTTCTTCAGAAAGGTCCGGTGCGTAATACTCGCAACCAGCTCGAGTGTATGATTAGAAAGATGTATCAATGTAAACGAAACAAATGGAGTAAGGATCGTAGAGTTTTCTATAATTTTTTTTATCGAAGCCTTTGTCACTTGGGGAGTCTTTTTTTATTGATTTATCATATCTCCAGCTTCATCTTTAAATGAAGTTTTTTCCCATGAAGTGTTAATATAACGATAATATTATCACCTTGGGCAACATTCCAAGCTTGTGGTAGGACATGCTCATATTTGAATATTCTTATCATATTTGCACAGAGAACTCTGACATCTGACCACCGTCATTGGTCACCAGCTTTAGATGGTCTCGAAGGACCAAGTGAACGTTCATAATTAGGGGTCTTGGAAAGCGGGTAGTTCTTTTTTGGGTGCATCCATTTTGCATAGGTTTATATCTCCATTTTTCAGCTATTGATGTTAGGTTCATTGAATTAGGTCATGCAGTATCATAATATAAACAATGACCGATTGACGTAAGCCTGGGTGGATAACGATAAAAAGAGGTTACAATTAAGTATGTGGGTAGGTGACACTTTTAGATTAGCTGTCAAGGCTTTGGCAATGTCAATATCATGTTTATAAAAATAAAAGACTACTGCTGAGTATGAGCCCAGGTTGGAGAGACCCAGGACCGTTATTTTTCTATCTGGAATAAGCAATAAGCTTGCTCACATAGGACTTAAATATGTTTTAAACGTGTGTGGTTGTTTGTGTTTTATGTTTTGTCTTAAATAGTCATATTTGATGCCTATTTGATGCTGTATGCCAGTTATGACTGGCATACAGTTTCACATAGGTTATGACTATTTTATACATATAAACTATAATTTCCAGAAAATAACTCCCTTATATAACAAATTAATTAAATTAATAATTTTAATCCCTGTATAACCTCAACCAATAATCAAGTTTCTAAATCTATTCAAAACGTACGCCAAATATAATATCAATCGGAAAATTTACTAATATTAATTAGTATCGCCCAGTCCGTTAGTAAACTGGACCAGTTGGTGATATAATAAATATAATTTTGTAGGTATATTATGTGTATATAATATGCTGCAGGTTGCAGACAGATACGAGTCTGTATTAGTTTACAAATGTTTGTGTTCGGGAAAAATCTGTTGCTATGTAGGAGTAAGTCATGAGCGAAAGCGGACGAATCAGCTTTCAATTTCTGACCCTTAACGGAGTTGCGGGCAACAGCTAGTTAAACAATAATATGATTTATAATGATATCTGATTGGTTTGCGAGACAAGCCTGCGAGCCGACCACCCCGCCGCCGCCGGCCCATGACCCGGCGGCTTCGGAGGCTTCTTGTAACTACTTAAACACAAATAAAATTCAAAAGCAGCGCCAAGTAAAATAAATTAAAAGGATCAAAAGACATGTTAAAGAAGGTAACGAAGCTTCTTTAAAAAAAAAAAACTTTGAAATTACAAAAATCCAATTCAATAAAACACATAACATTAAAATTAATAACAATAAATAAAATTACATTTACACATAAAAATTACAATTAAATTAATTGAAATTAGAAATATAAATTAAAATAAAATAACACACATTAAAAACAATCAATTATAAAATTAGACATACACAATTTTACAAACGCATGTCAAATAAAACGAGGAGAAGCGCTAAGATGAAGCTGCATCCACCTCTGTATCAGGGACAGGTCCCACCGCTCGGACAACACCGTCACCGTTTTAACCGTCATCATCATTCATATTTTCAGTTCTGCTGAAAGACGTCTTTTGCTGGACGGACATAGTCCTCCACAAAAGGGGAGGATTGCCATAATCGCCACTCTTAGCAGGCGGGTTGGCTTTCGCAGCATGGTTTTAAAGAAAATGTATTTGAACGCTGCTGCCCAATCTCTAGTAAGTCCCGTAGTCGCCTTCTACGACACCCACGTGAAGAAATGGGGTGATGCTATTCTTTACGTCCTAGACGTCACAGACCTTTTAAGCGTGTCGATGGCAAAGTAAACAGACTCGGTCCAGAATTCGGATACGTGTTTGGCGCCATCACTATCGTCCATAAGAACAAAGCCTCTCTTTAAAAGCTGAATGTATACCACTAGAGTTAGAAGATCTTTAAGGATCCTAAGTGCGAGAATCCTATGAATCGCCAAAACTGGCGCCACACAACACGTTTTAAAATTCGCTAGATAAGTGAAATCAGCCAAGGCCGAGTCTATCGCTGTAATTGTAAGTATCGCCGCATTCGCTCATTAGTTTATTAATAACTATAAATTATCTATAGAACTATTGGGTACGTATTATCTGTTCGTTTGATTATCTGTTTCTGACCTGCTCTGGATTCCGAGGGCCGAGGGCCGAGGGCCGAATGAAAGGATTTGAAATATACAGATGTATCTATGCTTGTATAGGAATGATTGTATGTAGCGGAGTTATTTTGTTTTATGATTTGTTTTGAGTATATTATTTCTACAATATTATATTTTATTATTTCTTTCTTGACGGTGACTTATAGAACATCTTGTCGTGTAGGGTAGATTGGAGGGTACTAGACCACGCGGGCATACAATTCCATAAACCAGAAGAGATAGCGAGAAATCGTGAAACGAAACAGAACAGAAATTTCTCGTCTAGGGGCTCCTAGACGAGAAATTTCATGAGAACCACGACCGCGTCACAACCGTGTTACTAGGAACAGAACAGACAACGAAGAACAGATTTCTCCGAGGCTAAGCAAATTGGAAGTAAAACAAAAAACCCGAATGTGGACTTTCAACTACTACACCTGTATCGTCAGCAGAAGCATATCAGCATATGACATACAAAGCCAATGACGTCCAAATGCAAAAGGAAAATTATGGTCTCAATTATGCACATTCTTGGACCGAACTAGAAATTCTGGACCAGTTTAAGCAAACAAAAAAATGACCTTAGAAACCGTTTAAAACATCATACTTTTAATCAATCATAATACCATAAGTTAATGCGTTTATTGCCTTTTTGGTAAATTAAATAAAGTGATACAAAACTAACAATAATCCTTGTACCAAGCTTGAGAGCCACGTTATCAAAAGTTAAAGCAATGTCAGACGCCGCACAGTGGAACGAATGTATGGGAGCGGTTGGACGTAGACATGTCCGAAAAATAAGAGTAAAATTATGACAAACTAATGATGCCATCTTATTCGATTACTTAATGCCTTCATAAATTGTGGTGATGAATTTCTTCATAACTCCCATATTTCGGGAGTAATTTGAGAAAATGTGAAATTTTACTATGAAAATGAGTGTATCGAGCTCTCTCCCTCCTGATTCCGGGCTTGTTTCAAGTAGCGGTCTCTAATATCGTAATGCTATTACTAAGAGCTATATTTAATACTAAGACACATAGTGCGCCAAATGTGCACTTTCTGGGATAAAAGGAAATGAAAATTTAAAAAAAAAAACGTTTTTTCCCCATTTGTATTTACTTTAAACCGCAGACAGACTTATTAAGAGGTCTATAAATATATTATATATATACAGAAATATATATTAACAAAAATATTCACAAGAACTGATGAGAGTATGACTTTTAAGTAAGTTGATAATAAATTACCTAGTTTCATTAAAAGTACAATAAATAATTAAGATGTAAGCTCTAATTTACTAAGTTACACATTTTAAAACAATAACATCATTTAATTATCTTCGTCATCATCATCATCATCAATTAATTCAAATTCAGAATCGATGTCCGCTAAATCATTTATGTTAACAAATTCGATATCACTTTTCTCAGAATCCGTAAGCTCATAAAATTCCTTAAAAGAAGATTTTTTTACAAACTTATTTCCTTTTGGACGGATACTTGTAACAAGTGGATCAGAAGACAGTAAAAGATTGTGCATAATATCTTCATTGCATGAGATACTGCTATGCTTTCGAGAATGCCCCTCTCTATATTTTCTAAAATCTTTATTTCTAGCCTCAGATGCCTCTTCGGATAGAAAACCAATGGGCACAATTGACATGTTCTGAACTATGTCTGGCCCATGCATTAAAATTTTATGAAGTGAAGAAGGCATATAATACCATGGGTATAACTCCACGTAAAGCTTAGCAGTATCAAAGCAGAACTCTCGGAATTTAGTTACGTTGATCTTCTCTCCTGATGAAATACACTGCAAGATCACACAGATTTTTCTTAAAAGCATAGCATCTATTCCGGTCAGTTCAGCAGATTTAGTGTAGTTTTCAAAAAATCTCCTTGCCGAGTTGCCATTGTTGGTGGATCCACTGCCTTGTTTCACAACATCGAGAAGTAAGCCCGTTTCTCTTCTTACAGCCTCTTGAACTCTTTTCTTCCTGTCATCAACTTGCCTTTTTGCTATATCACCCCTTACTTGCCATGATTTTATGTCTAATTTGTAGGAAATGTGTAATAAGCATTCCATTGAGCGAATCCAAGCGTGAAGGGTGCTTAAGCTATATTTATACATGTCCTCGTTTGCGTGTTTATCTTTGATTAACTCTAAATTATTCATTTCTTTAGGACAAGCCTTGCATATGTCACACACTGAAGCTGCTGTATTGGATATAATGGAATGAATTTTACCATCAATCATTGTCAACAGCAGTTGGTGTTTGACACTAATTCCATCAGTGATGGTGGATGGAGTTAAGGCTTCAATCTCTGCTTCGATTTCAGCCATCTCTCTCTGCACATTTTCTTTGGTTTCCTTTATAAACTTAAACAATATTGGCCGGCAAAATGAAGTGGAAGATGGTCGCTCGTTTTCCCAAATTGTTACACCTTTTGAGACGAGCCGCAGTGGTACAAGACTAATCATAAAATTACTAGCAAGATCGATTTGCTCATCTTCACTCGTCCTTTGATGATAAATGCTTTGGCTAGATGATCCGTCAAAACCCCATTTGCTGGTCAATACGAGCTGTTGATTGGGATCAACAGGGGTTTCTAACGACCTAATAAGTCTTCTTGAGGTTAAATCCATCAAGGCTTGTAATTTGATTTTTGCAGAGCTCTCTGTAACTGTGAGATCTTCTTTGGCCGGATAGCACTTAATTTTTTCTTTAACCAACATGTAGTAACTCGGGTATTGAAGAGCTCCTTCTTGAGTGTTGAAATCCCGAAGAGTGTTATAGCGCCATTTCGATAAGTTCATCGATACATAAAGAGCCAATGCCTTCAAAGGGGATATTTCCCGTACCTGAATTGATTTACCTTCAATGAAGGCTTTGATTTTTGAGGCCTCTTCTGGATTCTCCGTCAAGTATTTCATAACATAAGCTGTATCGCTTTGTCCTGCCTTTTGAAGCGCCCTTTCGGCCGAAAACATAATTTCAGCGCTGCTACTGCTGCATGAAAGACTATCTTCAGTGCGTCTTCTTTTTTGCCGGTTACTAAGGTCCTCAAAAGATTTACGAGGACTAGGATGTGTACAAGTTGAAGCATCAGATTTAGCAGGAGAAATTATGGGCTCGATGACGTCACTTATATTTTCTGTAGAAGGTTCCATATTTTCATTCTGTAATTCCGGCCATTGAATTGCAGCCTGTAGCCAAATCTCATGTTTCTTCCGAAACTTATCTGTGCTTCTTCCAGACTGTGTCCATTTTGCATAAATGCGGTAGCAAAATCGACGACACCAGTCTTTTAAACTTGTTTCAGCACTTTCACATAACTGAACACAACTGTTATCTTTTAAAACACTGAACAAATAGTTAAAGTCGCGTAAATCTTTATGTGCGCGTGCGCATAAAGCAACGTGAATATCAAGATTTGTATTAAAATTTGGAAAATACATTGCGAGATTAGCTTGGATACAACGAGGTGTAAATCAACACTGATTTTAAAGTTACTAATAGTGACCTATTTATATAAAATCCAGGTATCCCAGGTATCCTTTGTTAAATATTGCAAGGTAATTAGTTATTGTGATAATTAGTAAATGATGCATGCTAAATTAGTGTATTAAGAGCCATTTAGTAATTAAATAATAGCAATGTTCTTATCAGTAATCATTAGTGCATCAGTTTTATATGTAAACCTTAAGTCCCTAATTATATATCCTAATTAGCTTATATCTTCTCTAATTGGCTGCTCAGAAATGTTATTGTAATAAGGTAAACCTTTAGAAAAACGGTTTTAATCAACAAAATAAACAAAAAATAAAAAAATTGTGTTATAAAATAAACATCACTCTTTATCCCAGAAAGTGCACATTTGGCGCACTATGTGTCTTAGTATTAAATATAGCTCTTAGTATTAGCATTATGATATTAGAGACCGCTACTTGAAACAAGCCCGGAATCAGGAGGGAGAGAGCTCGATACACTCATTTTCATAGTAAAATTTCACATTTTCTCAAATTACTCCCGAAATATGGGAGTTATGAAGAAATTCATCACCACAAGTTATGAAGGCATTAAGTAATCGAATAAGATGGCATCATTAGTTTGGCATAATTTTACTCTTTTTTTTCGGACATGTCTACGTCCAACCGCTCCCATACATTCGTTCCACTGTGCGCCGCCACAATCCTGATATCGAGTGTCATTGACAAGACTATAGATACTCAATTGTAGTATAGGTATAGTTCATCGTATCATTGACCAAAGTTTACTGCGACAATACAGAATACTTATGTAATGGAACAAAACTCCGGGGAGCTTAGACCACGGGTCGATAGACCTGGTTAAGCTACGCTTGCCGCGGTTGTTCCGTGGATGGGTGACCATCTTAACATACTAATACCCCGCCGTTTCCGGAGAGCACGAAATCCAATTCTATCAACATTCGCCGTCTCCCACGATTAAATTCCGAGAGCAAAAGACGGTCTTCCCTCCGCCGGAACCACGGTACATTAGCCCCACAGCATTCCGTAGTAAATAGTACAATCTTTTACTTGCACATATAACGCACACATAGAAAGCAAACAGTAGATAAACATTATCTTTCATTCACGAATGCACTGCACTTGAAGAAAATTCAATATGCAATTGGCGGCAAAATTTGTAGACTACGTACGCACGTACGTAAAATATCGTGGCTGGTTTAATCGCGCACTGATAACTGATAATCTACTCTCGGTGTTGAATCGAGCATCGAGAATACGACAGAGTGCATCCCAGCGCGTAGAAAAAACACAGTGTTCGATTTTGAACTCTCAGCGCTGGGCAGTACGTTGAAATTTCAAGACGTGAAAAAATCCCGTCTCGATATTTTTACGATAGTACAAACGTGGAGTTGTCTGAACAGTAAGCTGACTCATAAACTATGCGACATGCGAAGACTAGATTCAACAACAGGCTGTAGTTGACGGACAATTTCCATATATTTTTGTCGTTCAAAGGTCGATAATTGGCGTCGAGTTGCAGAGCCCCAACGACGGACTAGAAGAGTCTCACGCTATCGCTGCATGTCGCAGCGACTAGACGCACGGTGCACGCCCACACCCGAAGACAGCCGCACAGACTGTCTTCGGGTGAGCGCGTGCAGATGTCAGCGTCAGTATTGCTGTGAGTGCTGAAGAAAATGGACACTGGTTTTGATTTGGATACTTTCGATGTCTATGTTTTCAAATCGAACCTCGAAGCGCGTCGAATACTCATGATCGCATTCTGCACGGCGAATGTCGTAACGACTAGACGGAGATTCAAACGACAGCTCTACCTGTCCTAGACAGTGACAATTTGCGCAGCTTCCAATAAAAATGCATGATTGATAAGAAGCGACAGGGTCAAGGGTATCACGTGCGTCGCGGATGCACGAGTAAGATAAGAGCGATAAAGATACAAAGATATTTGGCATTTTAGGGTTATCGCCAGAATCCGTATTGAAAGACTTCGTAAGAATTTGGGCCTCCCAATGACCGCTACATTGTACGGTCGGTCAAATTGTTGCTTTCGTCACCGCTTGGCAAGCGGATTAGGTAGTGTTCGCAATTTATTTTACTAAGAGACTGTATCCAATAGTTTTTTTACAGCCGTTCGGGTCGAAGGTTAAGTTATGCTTCCTTGGATGGGTGACCAACCGTTTCATACTGAGGCTCCTCCATGCCTCGGCCGGTAAGCCTCCGGTCCCAGCTGTGATTAGAAGATTTTTGACAGACTTTACCGGTATTCAAAAGTTTGAAAGTCTGACAATCAGACTTACCAACAAGTAGTACTAGTATACCCGGAGTCGATCCGGGGTTGACCAACCATGACATACCGAGACTCTCCCGTGCTTCGGAAAACAAGCATGGTTTCCTGAGCAATCTGGACTCTAAATCAAGCTCTACGAATGGTCAACTATTGAAAGAACTAGATAAGTGGCTGTTTCCTATCTGACTACACTGAAGAAACTCCAAAACAAATTCATAAGTCACAGTCCTTTTTGAAGTCCTGACATAATCTGGTCAGATCATGTGAAGACTGACTACGTATATTAGTGTCTGAAATGGTATTTAGAAGAAAGGACCACATAGATTGAGACTCGTCCAGTCATGAAACCCACGCCCACGGTTAGAGAAAAGACGGCCAATTCTCGAAATAAAAAACGCTAAAAGTGTATTCGCAGTCTCATCTCGGCGACAGTCAAATGTCAAAAACTTGTCAACTTGTTTGGAAACTCGAAACATTTTCGACACATAGACATTGCCCCTTAGATGGCATAGTCCTGTCTTGCCTTGGTCACAAGTCATAATTATACTTTATTTATCGACATAAGTTCCCACGTTTCAACTTACCCGGTTCGATGTTGATGAATGTATCCATTCGTTCCGATCACGCGATCCGACAGCGCCTAGGAGTTTTAAATTAAGCTGTATAGTAATAATATTCTCGATATAAAATTAAGGAAAAATAATTGTTTTATAATATTTATCGTTGTGCTATTTTTGGATCACAGATTGTGAGAGTGACTGGTTTTGAATGATGTAATTTTTAAAGATTGTTGTTTCTTTAATAAAGTTTATATTGCAAGTAGAAGAGATTAATTGGGTCAGTGGTAGGGTTGGCGCCTTTTTTTTCGGAATTAAATACAGTGGTTATTATCGATGAGAAAAAAAAAGTACTTAGTATACAAATAAAGTACGATTTATTTTTCATTATTCTAACAAATTTTTTTTTTGCTTTTTGCAGTTTGCATCAAATAAATTTCGTTTAACGAAAAAGTATTTACGACATTTTTTTTTAAATCTCATCAGAAATCAAATCTTGTAAAATAAAGTATTTTCGTGTTCTTTACTGTTCTCATAAAGTATAGAGTACAATTATGTGAAACAACGTACAATACTTTATTACAAAGTACTGGTGGCAACCCTAGTCAGTGGTATTAAGCGTAGGTGTTAGAGGGGCTCCTGTCTGCGTAATAACAGCCACACGGATCCATCAATCAGTGGCCTTAGTTTGACTTTATTTAACCATCTCGGCGCTCCAATTAGCCTTTCGACCAATCCAGGACCAGTCGAAGCGCCGAACGCGGTCAATGCGTAAAGTCGAGATGTCCGTGGAAGGAAAACCATATACCGAGACCCCTCCATGCCTCGGAAAACCCGGTAAGTCGTTGGTCCCAGCTGTCATTTAGGGATCTTTGACAGTCATTACAGATAGTCAAAAGCTCGAAAGTCTAACAACCAGTATTACCAAAGGATATCGTGTGACCCAGTCACTAGGTTGTGGAGGGCAAATAAGGCCTTAGGCATTAAGTCCGCCTTTGTACCTTTTTTGTGTGCGAGAAGTTTAAATAAATAAATAAATAGGCAGTCGCTTCACGTAAAATGCTAGTTAGTATTTAGCTGCAACCAGTTATACTGAAAGCCAACCTCAAAAATAGTTCAAAAATTTCGGCTGATTTATTAAGAGTAGGTGTAGAAATACTAAACCTTACTTAGTATAGTAATATATTAAATGACGTCAAACTGCAGTATTAAAAGAATCTGAGAAAGTTGGTTGAATCTGATCCACAAATGAAAATGAACGACATCAGTTAACCAATTCAAAACGTTAAAAATCTAGTCACAGTCTCAGCTCATCATTTCAGCCGTAAGACGTCCACTGCTGGACTTAGGCCTCCCCCAATTTGGGGGGCTTTGCCATAATCGCCACGCTTGGCAGGCGGGTTGGCGATCGCAGTATGGTGGTAAAATGCATAGAGAACGCTGCTGCCCGTTCTCTAGTAAGTCCCGTAGTCGCCTTTTCCTACACCCACGGGAAGAAATGGGGTGGGGTTATTCTTTACGTCCGGCACCACACGGTACAGTACAGTCTCATCTCAGCAGAAATGAAATGTCAAAAACTTGTCAAAAATGTATGGAAAGCCTAAGTATTTGTGACAGATTGAGATCAGACTGAACGATATTAAAATTACGAGAATTACCCCTCAGCACTTATAAACCTCGTTTTATTCAGTGTAATTAAACCACAATTTTGTCAGTGACAGCTCCTAAACTTGAAAATTCGCACTAAAAGATGCTGACACACTAGATGTATGAACTTAAACGAGGCAGAAGGAGTATGTTAAGGATCGTAGCAGGTGGCGTTCTATAGTTTCTGCATACCCCCATGGGAATAAGGCGTGAGTTTATATACATGTATGTATACAGGTGCTGAAAACCCAACATAAACGTCCTCTATAAAACTAAGGTGGCCTACCTATTCGTTGTACTATCTTGACCTGTATTCGTGACACACATTCAGGAATGTAGGATAAGGCTATGAGAAACCTTATCGTGAAATCAGGTCTTAAAATACACATGTAGGTAAGAAAAAGCATAAACAAATAAACATTTTCGTTGTGTTAGGTTCACAAGTTACTAAAAATGAAGAATCATTGGTCACTGGATCAGATCATACAAACGTATTTATAAACCTAAATTATTAATAAACCTACTGACAGAAACAAATTCATTGATCTAAAGCTGTCGCCAATTTGATACGCAAAGACAGTCCAAAAAATTGATTGCCTGTTAGTTTTTCAAGTCGGTTTGAAAAATACTGTTCTTTGCTACCATTTCTATAACTGCCTCAAAAATACATTCTTGTCCACATGTCTTTTTCTTCCACTCTTCTCTATTAATCGTCATATCGGTAGTCAACCCTTTCTATCCATACCATAATTCACACAGTCTATCCATCGTCCCTTTGGTCTCCCTCTACTCTTATAGCCATCGACATTCACGCTCAATACTTTCCTCACGACATTTTCCTTCCATGTTCCTACCATTCACAATAACACCAAAGAATGAACGCAAATGCACTCAGAATTATCTCTTTCTATTAATCAATACGTCGAGGCGACGTAGGCGTTCATTCATGCTTACTATCCATAACGCTAGCTACGAGTAGTTGGTGTTTATAGGAGTGACCTTTGGTGTCGATACAAGCATCATTATCTGCACGAAGAGTGCCCACGTAAGGTTCATTCAGTTGGCTGCATGCTAGTTTGTGTTCATTTGTTTGCATGGCTTTTCAAAGAGTTGTGCAATGGAATGTTATTTATTGAGTTTTCAATTTCCAACCTGTACATTAATTTGTACCCCTTTTTACGTAAATTACACGGACGGAGGAGTATACAATTTAGCACCGTTCAAGTTCATATGGAGTAGTAGTGCGGAAAGCTAATATATTTGTATTATAATGCATTAGTAATACATAGAAAAAAATAGTCGAATTTCGAACACTGGGCGGCCACTAGTTCTCATAGAACGGTTAAGGGCCAGTGGGTTGGTCAAACGGTAACTTTCCACAAGCAAAACGGTCTGCATTGGTGGAAATGTATGCATCGCCCCATATTCCTTAGGTCCCGAGATGGCGGCGCGTAGTGTTCCACGCGCGCCTCTCTAAGATGTAAGGGAACTTCCCGTTCTACACCTCACTCCCCCCCAGACCTGAGGTGACCCGCAGAGGCAGGTCCAGCACCAGCCAGGGTCGCGGTCTCGTGGATGTCCTCTGCCCACCCCAGAGCGGAGGACTTCCAAGAGGGTTTCCACCCCGACATACAAAAAAAAATAGTGATTGCAGTTTGCCAAAAGTACCAACTGTAAGAAGTTGGTATTTTCGGTACCCAATAGTTATTGGCAACAACCACTTTATTCCACTTTTTTCCAAAGATCGACTTGATTCCAGGAATCGCACACAGCAAAACAAACTTATACAATTCTAAAGGCACAATCAACCTGACCTACTACTATAAATAAATTCAATATTTTCCAATAAGAAAACTCGTACAAAGGCATACGTCCACACACAAACACACATACGCACGTCGACAGACCACCCACATAATTTCTCCGCTCACACGTGCCATCTGACATTTTCTTATCAATATTATCAAACGTCATACCTTCTGCACTACACGACATCTGTAGTACGTGACGTCACAAGACATGAATGGGCCCACGCAGTGCCATGCTAGCTACTATTGGCCCACGCTATGCCTTAGTAGGAGACTATTTTCAGTACTCTCCCCGACGCGGAGTTCCAATAATTGTTAGGTGAACTAGATTTGTGGAAAAACTAGAGTAGGTATTTTTTATTTATCGTGTGGAAGTTAATTTTGTTCGTGGGTGAATTGTATTTTTCTTGTGAGATTTTTGAATGGTCCGTGTTTTCAGGTCTCATTTTTATGTTACTCGTAATTAGGTTGGATGTTTTCGTAGAGTTGACATGGATTATCTCCTCCTTTGTTAGTAACGCAATGTCTACGTATTCAATTAAGGTTATTATTACAGTGCGCGATGCTTTGTTTTCTTTAATGAAATAATGAGCGCCATTTTTCGATGGTCCATTATTGAGATTAAACGTATACGAGTATACATTGACCAAAAACATTGCCGCATTAACACACGCGCGGGTCGATCGATAAGGTTAAGCTACATTTGCCGCTGTTTTTCCGTGGATGGGTGACCATATTTACATAGGGGAGACCGTACCTCGGAAAGCACGTTCATTCGTGGATCGTACATTCGTGGAAAAGTTACGGGTTGTCTGAAGCCTGGAAGTCTGACAAACAGTCTTACCAAGGAGTATCGTATTACCCAATTACTGGGTTGTGAACGTCATATTAATATCGGCAGTCTCTCCGTGTAAAATACTGGTATCCAGCTTCACCCGGTCAGACAGGAAGTACACCCGGTTAGACTGGAAGCCAACCCCAACATAGTGGGTAAAATACTAGACAGTTTGATAAATTGTCAGTCAGTAACTTTAAATTACTTGAAATCCACAGACAATGTGAAACTATAGTTATAAACCTATAAATATACAAAGAACAGAACAACACTGTTCTTTGTTTTCTATTACATTTTTTCACACATTTTTTACAAGTGAATGTATGATTTGACGTATTGGTTTTTTAAACCGCAGGTCAAAGACAAGTAGACATAAGTAGCCGGCAGCCAGTCCATTCACTGCCAAGGCCTTCTCCAAGCAGACAGGGTTCAAGGGAGTGCAACCAATTCAGTACTGAGTATAAATAAACCTCTTTTTTATTGAGATTGTATTTCGTTTTTTTTTTTCTTTAAACTGACGTGGATTCAGAGCTTGCGTATCTCGATTAATTGATTGACTAATTGAGTGATATGTCATTACGATTTATTGTTAATAATTCGACTGGCCTGTTAGTTTAGTGGTTAGTGACCCTGACTGCTAAGACTGAGGTCGTGGGTTCGATTCCCACCCAGGACAAATCTTTGTGTGATGAGCACAATCATTTGTTCTGTGTCTGGGTGTAATTTATCTATAATATGTATGTATTTAGAAATATACATATAAGTATGTTTATCAATTGTCTGGTGGCCATAGTACAGGCTCTGCCTAGTTTGGGATCAGATAACGTTGTGTTGGTTGTCCTAAGATATTTATTATTATAGTAATTAGTTGATAGATTAAATTACTAATTACAGCAGTGTCCTTAATGTAGATTTCAGAGTTTTATTGTCATCATTTCAGCCGAAAGACGTCCACTGCTGGAGATAGGCCTCCGCTAAACACCGTGACTTCAACAGGTTCGGTACTTCTCGCATCCAGAGGATTCCTGCGGCCTTCACCAGGTCATCGGTCCATCTTGTGGGAGGCCTTCCAACGCACGTAGCGTTGGAAGGCCTCCCACAAGATGAACCGATAACCTTCAAGTACGCGGTCGCCACTCCAGAACCTTCCGGCCCCATCGGGTATATGTTCTGCGAGCAATGTGCCCCGCCTACAGCGTTTTATAAGCAGTTTGGCGTAAGCGTTTTTTTGAGTCGTGGCACAGTGATTCGTCTAGTACAAGCTAGCGAGACAAAATTATTTTTTTACTTATTTTAATTGTTTACGTATATTTAAGGTGTCTTAAGCCGTTCTGTGTTCTCTAAGTCCAAAGGTGTGGATGCAAGATGGCAGAAGTCACCAAATGTTCTACTTTTGTCTACTGTTTTGTTTATTTGTTTATCGGTTTAGCTGCGTCTGCCTTCTTATTATGCAGGCAAGGCACTATACATACATGTAGTATATAAAAAAAAGACTAAAATGACAAAAATGTTGTAGACAAAAATGTCTCGCGGTATTTCAAAATTAAAATCAGAAATATGTGCAAAATAGGTTTTTATTTATTCACTTTATCAAATAAAATACAATAATAGTCCAAGACAACAACAATTATCCATACATATAAAATAACTCTTGAAACAAAATCGTACAAAATTAGTATTATCCGTCTACTATAATGTTTTATCTAATATATAAAATTTAAAACTAATACATTGTTAAAATTACTACAAAATAAAATAGGTAAACATATTAACAATAAAAGAAAAATTTACCAAGCCGAATCTAATACTCATCATCAGAAGATTCCTCATCACCACTCTCCATTTCGCTAGAATCTTCCGATAATGAATAATCCGCTTCACTAAATTCGCAAACTGATGTTGATTGGGATGGTAATGAAGGTGGGACAATCAACTGCATAACTTCTGGTGGTAATGTAGTGAATTTTTTTCGCGGTAATTCTCTGAATGTATTTATTACAGGATCGGACGTAATCAAAAGCATTCTCAGAAGATCCGTATTAGTGGCACAGCGTGATCGTTTTCTGGTATGTCGTTCCCAAAATCTACGACAGTCTTTATTTCTTGCTTCTAGGGCTTCTTCGGAAAGCTGTCCAATAGGAAGAAGGCAAGATTTAATGACTTCTGCACTGTGTACAAGAATTTTATGCACAGTAACGGGCATCAAGTACCACGAATACAGATCAAGATATAACTTTCTTGTATCACTACAATACTTTTCGAAATCTACACAGTTAATGTCATATCCCGATGACAAAGTTCTTAAAATTACATGAAATCTTCGCATAAGACTAACGTCTAATCCTGTAATTTCACTGCTTAATTCTGCATTAGAAAAAAATCTACGTGCTGTGTTTCCATCGTTCGTATTGCCATACCCAGGTTTTGGTTTATCCACAATAAGGCCCATGCGCTCTTTAAACGCTTTTTGGATCTCTTGTGAGCGTTGCTTAACAATAGCTCTATCGTTGTCTCCCCTAACTTGCCACTTTTTTATTTGTAAACGATAGCTGATATGAAGTAAACATTCAAAAGTGCGGATCCATGCATGTAAAGTAGATAAACCAAATCCAAAGCGTTCTTGGTTGCTGGGATAGTCCTTTGACTCCTCGTTCATAGTAGACGGAGTGGCACCACAAATATAACACTTCTGTGTTGAACGCGTGTCTGTTAAAGCATTACATACTTTGCCGTCAATCATGGTCAACAACAAATCGTGTTTAACAGAGATCTGAGTTCCATCAACGTTACATAAAGTGGGAAGAAGCTGACTTATTTCATCCAAAATTTTACTAGTTTCTTCTTTCGTAAACTCATTTGTCTCCTTGCTAAAAATAAATTTAATAGGACGACAATATAAGGTAGAAGAAGGTCGTGGATTTTGCCAAATAACAGTTTCGCCGTCAAGTAGTCTCAAGGGGACAAATGAGTACACGAACAGAAATTCGTCTGTAGCGTTGATGTTCTCAAATCTCTGCTTATATGTACTATGCCCTGAACTCCCATCACAACCCCATTTGCTTATTAACGTATAATATGAACGAGGTAACACACTTGTAATGACTTTCGACTGAGCTTCAACTAATCGTTCAGCCGTTTTATCTAAAATCGCCTGAAGTTTAATCTCAGCTCGAGATTCAGTCACAGAAATATGTTCGTCAGAAGGACAGCAAGAAGCTTTGGACTTACCTAGGCTATAGAAGGATGGATACACTTGATGTCCCGCTTTCATTGACCACTTTCTCGTGTGTTTGT
The DNA here is from genome assembly GCA_932294355.1 of Aporophyla lueneburgensis. NCBI lineage: Eukaryota > Metazoa > Arthropoda > Insecta > Lepidoptera > Noctuidae > Aporophyla > Aporophyla lueneburgensis. The sequence continues at coordinate 25,903,784 of OW028753.1, forward strand.
ACGAGTGAGAAGTAGATTTAGAGTCTACATAATACGCTAAAGCTTCGTCTGGACTCAATCGCCTACTCGCTTCAGAACACTTATTTTTTTTTAAACTTTCACCGGCCGCGACACTTTCAATTTGTTTGGCAACACTTCGATGCCCTTCTTTCCGTGTTGCTAATTGTGCTGCAGTAATTAGTTCATTTGCACTTCGCGATTCCAAAAGATCGTCTACTCTCCGTTTTTTTGTTTTTATTGATGACTCATCAAAGGTTTTCTGGGGTCGCCCTACAGAACGAACTCCCGATGATGTTGAAGGGCACGGCTTATTCACACACACTAACATTTCAATTCCGCATCCTTCTAACCAATTTTTATGTTTGATGAGAAATTCATCCTTATTACACTTAGAAGATGTCCACTTTTCGTTTAATTTTGATGATAGGCTCGAAATTTTCATTTTGAGTTTCCTCAGTGAATCTTCAGAAGCATCTAGTAGATTATGTTGTACACATAAATGATCAAAAATGTGACTTGCTCTTTCAGTTTTACTATGTTTTAACCATTCTTCGAAAAACTCTAATTTTCTCATAGCTATGGCTCGTTCTGAAAGAAAGTAAATTACTTTATCTACGGGCGGTTTCGGGAGCCAAAAAATAAATTAAACTACGCCTGAATGTTTTAATTATAACATACAGAAGAATCTAGCCGGATACATTGGGATGAAAAAAGTTGCAATCCTTTAAAGTTTGAAGTTAAGAAAAAATATGTGGGATTATTTCAACATACTTATAAACTCTAATTACGGCAAAAAAGTACATGTATTATTTTAAAATCAAGTCAAAATAGTAAGTACATACCTTCAATAGTAGAATCCATCACAAGAAAATCGTTTCACTTTAATATCAATTATTTGAGATGGTGTCACAAGTGTGTTAAAAATGCAACTTATTTACAAATGAAAATTGCGCTTCCTTTATAATTAACATTAACCCCTCCACAAAATTACTTGTTGAAGTAACAAACAAATGATTTCTTAGAATTCCTTACCTGGGAAGGGTTGTTTACAAGTTGTTGTCACGAATTCCTGGAAATGACGTCATGAATTTTGTCCCGCTAGCTTGTACTAGACGAATCACTGTGCGTGGGTTGGACACCCCAATATGCTATTTTTTTGTAAGTATGATTTCAGATAAATGTTATGAGACAGATTAAGAAAAAAAATCTATATCCACACTATCCACACTAATCCACACTTCCACACTATCCACACTAATATTATAAATGCAAAAGTAACTCTGTCTGTCTGTCGGTCTGTCTGTCTGTCTGTCTGTCTCGCTTTCCTGCTAAAACTACTGAACCGAATTAAATGAAATTTGGTACACAGATAGTTTAGAGCCTGTGAAAGGACATAGGCTACTTTTTATCCCGGCAGTACGTTCCCGCGGGATATTTTCCGACCTCCACGCGGGCAAAAGCTAGTAGTTCATAATTCGAACTTTATTCGCTGACCGATTGACGGTTTTTGAAAATTTTCTGGGAAAAAATTAGATAGTTTTTACTTATTTCCAAGAACATGTCAGACGTTTAGTTGCCTGAATGTAAAGTCACCAAAAGAGATAGCTTACCAGAGGGGTAATTGCGGAACTATTTTTCAGTAGGAATTGGTTTAATATTCATAGTTAAACAACATTCATTGCGTTATTTACGTTGCTGAGCCGACAATTTATTCGAACAAATGACGCAATGGTTTAGAAATAATCTTCAATCCCATTCAGATTCTGATAAATTGTGCGTTTCGCAATTAGGGTGCAGATGGGTAATTGCGTAATACACTATCAGTAGCATTCGCTTTCACTTTGACAGTTCTACAGCATTCACGGCGTCGTTCACCCTGCTGAGCAGACAGTTTTTTCGAACAAATGAAAGAATAGATTAGCAATAAGCTTAAAAATTATTCAAATTCTGATTAATAGTATGTTACGCGATTGGGGTGCAGGTTCTATTAATTAGGCAAACGATTGTTTATACGAAAACGACCATAGGCTTCTTTTTAAACTTCAACTATATATATGCGAAAACCCTGGTAACTAATCTGTTTTGGTGACTGTATATGTCATAATGTCATTTAAACTTTTGAATTTTTTTTATTTTTTTATTTTTTTGTTCCATTAGTTTTCGATATCGATAGCCAACACGCGGGTAAAGACTAGCTAATTTAATTTGACCCTATATATTCAATTAAAATCACTACTGCTCTTGAGCACTCAGCGCTTATTTTTGGCTTGGCCGAAGCTTCGGCTGTTTTATGGCCGAAACCCAAAATATGGCCGAATCATGATTTTTTGGCCGACAGCGGCGCTTCGGTCTGTCACTAAAGAAAGTAGAGAAAATATATTTCGTATACGAATTTATTCTGTCCAATGACACATTTTATTTTTGAGGCCACTTCACTCTCTCAGCGGGAGTACCTAGGACATAATTACCAAGATATCATTACGGCTAACTATAATATATTCATAATTGCTCCCCTACTTAGCTAATTAGTCCAAAAATATGGTTCCACATAACTATTACATATTAATATGGGTTTAAGTCACGCCAGGAGGTGCGAGGTTAAAAATTTCACTGGAGATCTAACATGTCAAAGTCAAATATAATATCAGTCGGAGTATTTTTCCCACTGCTGGGACACAGGCCTCCGTTCTTCCGGAGGCTGTAATCCACCACGCCGGCCCAGTGTGGATTGGTAGATGTCACAATGTCTTCGAATTTTTGGTTCTCGGATAAGCCAGTTTCCTCACGATGATATTTGAAATGATGAAATAATTTGCATAAAGAAAAGCGCCTGCATGGGTTTGAACTAACGACATGCAGCTCGTTACCACGGCCATTACCACTGGGCCACCTCTGCTCCATATTTTAGAAGTCTAGTTCGACTCCGTATTTGGTTTACCACGCCAAGGTTTGAAATTCACTTGCATTTCACAAATCAACAAGGTCTATTTTTCTACTTCACAGTTAGTAAGTTTCAAACCTTAGTGAAGTTTAAAGTTCCTGGTTTTTTAGGGTTCCGTTGCCAAATGGCAAAAAACGGAACCCTTATAGATTCGTCATGTCTGTCTGTCTGTCTGTATGTCTGTCTGTCTGTCTGTCTGTCTGTCTGTCCGTCCGTATGTCACAGCCACTTTTTTCCGAAACTATAAGAGCTATGCTGTTGAAACTTTGTAAGTAGATGTATTCTGTGAACCGCATTAAGATTTTCACACTAAAATAGAAAAAAAACAATAAATTTTGGGGTTCCCCATACATAGAACTGAAACTCAAAAATGTTTTTTTTCATCAAACCCATACGTGTGGGGTATCTATGAATAGGTCTTCAAAAATGGTAATGAGGTTTCTACTATAATTTTTTTCTAAACTGAATAGTTTGCGCGAGAGACACTTTCAAAGTGGTAAAATGTGTGTCCCCCCCCCCCCCCCCCCCCCGTAACTTCTAAAATAAGAGAATGATAAAACTAAAAAAAATATATTATGTACATTATCATGTAAACTACCAACGAAAATTGGTTTGAACGAGATCGAGTGAGTAGTTTTTTTTTTAAAACGTCATAAATCGTAAACCGCAATTTACCTTACATTCAATCAACTGAAATATAAAAATTAAAAAAAAAATATAATTTTAAACCAAGAATACCTACAGATTTGTACGGAACCCTCGGTGCGCGAGTCCGACTCGCACTTGGCCGGTTTTTTTAAACAATTTCTCTTCTAAGAGACATAAATGAAATGAATATTTAGTTATCTTTCCGTTACTCTATTCCTGTTCACATCATGTCTATTCACAAAGCTATTCAGCCTATTACAAGTAACAGTATTTAATAAGTGTTACCTAAGTAATAAAATGTAGGAACGGTAATTATAATTGCGTGGTAACACTACGCCCAAGTCGTGGGCGGCCAACGTGGGCGGGTTTAGGCCCAACACTAAAACTGTGAAGCTAATATTTTGTTTCACAAAAAAAGGTTTAAAAAATGGAGTAAGTAGGTAGGTTGACTGAAAAAATATGATATTTAAAAAATAAATTTGTAACGAACTCAGTTTTTTCAAAGGGCGAAAATAAAACTCTCGGTCTATTAAATCCGTTTGTACATTTTCAAAGTAATAAACGCTATGGGAATAATGAAACATTTTTAAATTAGAATGTTAAAAAAACAATAATGTGCTTGATTGACAAAGGCCGGTAATATATCCGTATAATTTTGAATGACAAGAATGACAAAAACCGACCAAGTGCGAGTCGGACTCGCGCACCGAGGGTTCCGTACAAACCTGTAGGTATTCTCGGTTTAAAAATAAATGTTTTTTTTTTTTAATTTTTATATTTCAGTTGATTGAATGTAAGGTAAATTGCGGTTTACGATTTATGACGTTTTAAAAAAAACTATTCACTCGATCTCGTTCAAACCAATTTTCGGTGGTAGTTTACATAGTAATGTACATCATATATTTTTTTTAGTTTTATCATTCTCTTATTTTAGAAGTTAGGGGGGGGGACACTCATTTTACCACTTTGGAAGTGTCTCTCGCGCAAACTATTCAGTTTAGAAAAAAAAATATATTAGAAACCTCATTACCATTTTTGAAGACCTATTCATAGATAACCCACACGTATGGGTTTGATGAAAAAAAAAATTGAGTTTCTGTTCTATGTATGGGGAACCCCAAAATTTATTGTTTTTTTTTCTATTTTAGTGTGAAAATCTTAATGCGGTTCACAGAATACATCTACTTACCAAGTTTCAACAGCATAGCTCTTATAGTTTCAGAAAAAAGTGGCTGTGACATACGGACGGACGGACAGACAGACAGACATGACGAATCTATAAGGGTTCCGTTTTTTGCCATTTGGCAACGGCACCCTAAAAACCATTGTGTCTATACCAAATGTGGTATCTCAGGGACTTAGAGGTTAACAAATAAGTCCTATAAGTGCTATTTCTTTCACTAGCGTAGTAGTTGTTATCTAGATCACAGACAAAAATTCGCACCTACGACATTATGAAAACCTCCATTTTTCCATCTTCGCATCCAGCCTAATCGGATGTAGTCATACCAGTATTTTCATTTCATGGAGCGACTGCCTGTCTGAGCTCCATAATCCAGTTCCTGGGTAATACGTTACCCCTTGGTAAGACTGGCTGTCCGACTTTCTAACGGCTTAGCGTGCTTTTCGAGGCACGGAGGGGTCTTGATATGTTCAGATGGTTACCTATCCACGTATTACCGAGCTTAAACTAATCGATTAACCAACGGAGCTGTTATTACTAGCCACAACCCCCTCCTGAAAAGCTCCCTGTTGTGTGGAAACATATTTGTGTTTCTTTTAAATCTCGGTCACCCTTCTGATGAACCCTATTAGAACGAACTTTTGTATGGGAAACTAAACATATGTCGATTTACTTTAAACTGTTTCACCAAATTGATTTAATTATTCAATTGTAACTATTTGAAAGTGTTTTAAGAATTAACGATAAATGGCTCTGATTTTAAGTTTGAAGTAGTTTATAAAATGACATAGAAATTACAGGGTTTGTTTGTGGTTTATAGTCGTTAACTGGCTGGGCTGAAAATAAAAAAATAATAATTTAAGGACAGGGAACTTAAAAAAGAATTTAATATATGTCCCTTTGCCTACTAAAGTGAAACAAATTAAAATCATGAAGCTACAGGATTTTCTGTATTACTTTTTAGGGTTCCGTACTCAAAGGGTAAAACGGGACCTTATTACTAAGACTCCACTGTCCGTCCGACCGTCCGTCTGTCACCACGATGTATATCATGATGAAATTTTCAGATCAGTTAAAATGTTCAAAGATGATGTATTTCTGCTGCCGCTATAACAGCAAATACTAAAAAATGAATAAAATAAATATTTAAGGGGGTTCCCATACAACAAACGTGATTTTTTTGCCGTTTTTATAGATAATGGTACGGAACCCTTCGTGCGCGAGTCCGACTCGCATTTGGACGGTTTTTTAGTTTAATTTGCATTCAAATATAGTGATCATTTCCCGTCACAAAAAGAAAAATATTATTGACATGTAAAAGTGTTTGTACAAACCAACTTGCAGGAATAAAATAATTTACCATTTAACAATCTGTAACTTACGCACACGAATTCTCAAAACAACACCTAATTAGTAACATCCTATTATTTTCCTTTACACCATGAAAATAAGGCTTATCGATACCCCAAAAAACAAAAACAAGACCAATGTTCAAAGTTTTCTCCGTCATACAATGATGACGCCCTTTCCAACTCGTTATGAGGTTAGATGACGTCATAGTACGACCTACCGTTAATTCGCCTACACTGAAATATTTTTTACACATTTCTGTCACGAATTTTCTTTGGTGTGTTAGTATTTTATGGTAATTAAGTAAGCAAAGATCTTCTAGGGTCTTCAGACACAAACTAAATTTTAATAATGTTTCATGTTTATTTATAACCATTTAAGAATTTGTAATTTTATAATATATCTATACTAATATTATAAAGCTGAAGAGTTTGTTTGTTTATTTGATTGAACGCGCTAATCTCAGGAACTATTGGTCCGAATTGAAAAAATATTTTTTTGTTGGGTAGCCTATTTATCGAGGAAGGCTATAGGCTATATAACATCACGCTACAACCAAGAGGAGCGGAGCAGTAATGAAAAATGTTGCAAAAACGGGGAAAATCGCACGGGTAGGCGATTCGACGCAATGGGAAGGGTCGGGGAACAAGAAATTTAACGCGGACGAAGTCGCGGGCAGAAGCTAGTACTTTATAAAAAACAATTTTTACCTGCCCCAAGCCCGATAGACAGGTGCATGTAATGCCTGCCAGTGCATAATGTTACAAGTTCATTTGATTTCGAGCCGAATTCTTGTACGTTGCTGGTGCAGTCCTGTCTTGAGCCTCTCATAACAAACATAGTTCAAGATAAATGTATCTATGTCCATGATCTATTCTCAAATTTAAACAAACATAAAGCCTGAATATTGGATACGAAAACTACAGAAAATAAATTAGGCCTAGCCCAAAAACCTGACGTAACAACGACAGCGTTACCGCATAAAGGACTTAACCCAAACGAAGCACTAAGACAATTAGTTAATAGGTAACAGCCAAAGTGGGCCGCAGACATCCTGCCTAAGGGGCTACAGTTTAATCCGTTTACGTTAATTACCGCCTACAATTCGCACAGGCTGGCTGTAGAATTAATCTTTGATTTACCCTATTTTCTTTACCTAACAAAATCAAACTGTCTCTCTAGCCTTTTCTTTTGGAAGTAAGGCTTTGGCTGACAGAATGTCGGAGAGCAAAACAACTGAAGATTTGTGGACGATATTTTTGTAGACCATTTTCTAATTTACTAAATACCTGGTACTTGTAGTCTGTCCTCCTACCTATTGACACTATAAAGAATAACACCACCCTATTTCTTCCCGTGGGTGTCGTAAAAGGCGACTAAGGGACTTACTAGAGAATGGGCAGCAGCGTTCTCGTTTTTTTTTTTTCTCTCGTTTCTAAATTCGGTCTGGTGAGTCACATGCTGAAAAAATAATATTTGCAAAGGGTTGCCGTTATCGAAACCGATAAGGAGGACTATATATATTGACACTATAATTTGAAAACATTGTAGAAGGCAATTATTTTTAAAAGAGTAATCATAGACCGGCTCCGGCCACCGGCTCTTCTCCATAGGAATCCACCAATTGGAACCGTGCTAGTTTCTGACGTTTCATAAATGCCCTTAAAGGGTAATGTGAAATTAAATATTTTGAAACGGTTATTTTTTCGTTCATTCTTGACTTTTGTTCGTAGTGAAACGATTTCGGTATAATTCCATCGCCTAATGACTGATCGAGAAATGAAATCAAAGGAGCAGATGAACGTTCTTTTCACATCCGCTCGAATGAAGCGTTTAACATCGTCTTAAAGGTGCATTATGAAGGGGGCTTGTCGTGACTATCCCACGAACTTGAACCTGTCTGGATTCAAAATGGGGTTGAATTTTTTAGACAAACAAAGTCGCAATCCAAACCTAGTTCTTTTAAACAGTTATCCCTATTATTCTCATAGCGATCCCATCTCAAACACACCGACATCAAAATAAATAGTGTACTTACAATTCGGGGCCGTAGCAGCAAAACTACTCGCTCCGGATCCCAGTAAATCACAAAGGTAGGTCAGGGTACATCGCAAAAACCGAACAAAGAGACTACAACCAGTCCTCTTGACCTCCAGACGGCGGCCATCTTGGATGGTGAGGGTTGTCACTCACTTGTTGAGCCGTCGGATTATTTGAATGATGGCTGCTTTGTGAACACCCCTAGACGACTTTGCCCTAATGTAGCAAATGTGTGTTGGGTGTATATATCCTTATTAAATATTATAAATGTGAAAATTTGTTACAGAATCACACAAAAATGGCCAGGTGGATTTGGAAGAAATTAACCTGAATTAAAACATAGGGTAGCTACTTTTTATTCCGGGTAGTACGTTCCCGTGCGATAATTTCCGACCTCCACGCGGGCGAACAACAACATCACAACACAACAACAACATTTACAACAACAACAACAACAACAACAACAACAACACAACACAACACACAACATTTTAGTGAGTAGCTAGAGTACGAAATGTTGTATCTATTATCCGCGACAAAGGTGATGTTTCTGACATAATTCTCTCTCTTTCTACAGCTAGGCGTAGAAAGGATTTGGTTTATTCTGTTCCTAGAACTAAAACGGCATTTGCTAGCAAATTTTTTGATCATATCGGGCCTCATTTATACAACAGGTTGTCTAAAAGTGTGAAGTTACGTGATTTGTCAATCTTTAAGTGCAAAAAGATTTTAAATGATTTTCTACTTCAAGTTGATTATGTTAACACAGAAAAGTTATTAGTAAGCCTATCATAAATACAAACACACAACACTTATTCACACACATTCAGTCGCATACACCAATCATATCAACACACAACATCATAAAAACATCAACTCAACATCTTGTTTTTAAAACTATTTTTGTCTAAATATTTTGCATATACTAAATATTTTCAAATTTTACCCACCTTCGAGTGGTAGTAGTGATCGCAATGCATTAATTAATACTGAACTACCTCCTAAATATCTCAAATATTATGTTCACTGACAACGTGTGATTATTGGAGAACGAGGAATACTGACCTACCGTGATACAGTTTTTACTAGTACGGAGGTCAGTGTGAATTACTCTCTAGCAACCATTTACGTTTGACATGAGATCTTATTTGTTTTTATCTTGTTGTTTTTTTTATAAATACATATAACTCGTATCTAAGGTTGTTATTGTGCTACTAGAAATAAAATTGTTTTTTTTTTTTTTTTTTTTTTTTTTTTTTTTATAATTGAGTTTATATGAAAAGGAACAAGTAGGGCTACACAGATTACTAGGTCATTTTTATAAGTTAATATGGCTTTTTATTTGGAAATGTCCCTAATAAATCTTGCAAAATTAAAGTTACTACGCAAGGTCAAAATTCTTGAACAGATTAGTAGCTAAGGCGCCAACGCCAATGTCTACGCTACGGATAGCAAGTTCAATTCTCACACAGAAAGACGATTAGTTTGGAATGTAAGTTTTCCAAGGTTAGATGTTTCTCTCTATAACGTACTAGCTTCTATCCGCGTCTTCGTCTGCATCAAATTTTTTGCTCCCCAACCCACCCCGTCACATCGAATCGCCTGACCGTGCGAGTGCTTCGTATCAGTGACTTTTTTCTTTTTTGCTTTCCTCAATAAAAGGGCTATCGAACTAGTAGTTCCTGAGATTGGCGTGTTCAATCAAACAAACTCTTCAGCTTTACAATATTCAAAAAAAAAACTATACTTCTAGTATAGATTTTTCTTTAGTAAGATTTTCCGGGTCCAGGTGTTTCTCCAAGCCCACGATTCATGAGAAAACGAGGTGGGGCAAAGTTGTATATAAAATCTTTTCCATTAAAAACCAACAAAATCCGCGTTGACAAATGCGATGATGACCTTTAGTTGTAAGATACATCTGTCAAATGCTCTAATGCGGTAAAACATAGGCGACTCCTAATGCTTTTATTAAAAACTCATTTACTTATTTCAGTACAACTAACAAATAATTTGTCAAAAATTAGACAGTTCAATGCACTAGGCATTTATATCCGAAAAATTATGAAAATTACTCCGAGAACAGTTTTGAATATTTTTGCGATAACTCGTTCGTCACTTCCAATGTCTGGCCGATCTTATTCTTTACAATAACGTTGAGGGTTTAATCCAGACCCCTCTGTGTCTGGGGGCCTATTCTCTACGTTCGTCAACGAAGAGACGAGCCCTTCCGAAAGTAGGTCGACACTTCCGAATGAACCCTATTCCTGACCCACTTAATTTTTTTTTCGGACGGGTAAATACACATCGTGAGTACGGACCACTGTAAAATCATTTTGGGAACGCTTGTAACTTCGCCCGAAACTACGGATATCGAAATGAGGGACTCCGTAGCGTCGGGAGTCTATAGCGGACTCCCGGCCACCGTAGGCGCGAGCTTGCGAGCGACGATCACGGGTGGGTTTTATTTAGTCACTGAAAATCTGACACGCCCTTCCGCTCCGCCCTAGAGCGGGAGACGTCATTTGACGATTTCCCACGCAAGAAAAAAGGTCTCCCTAAGCTCAGAAGCCTACTACCAATCCTACTACCTACTCAGTAATAGATTAGGTAGTTAGAGCACTGGGAGAGTTGTGTGACTTGTGGGTCCTTATGACTATTATTAGTACTTACTAGAATGTCAGAAATCAGTCTAAGATTTGAAATCTAAAAATAGTTCATTCAATGTAGAGTAATGTAGTAAAAAAAAAAAAAAAAATATTCCACAACTATCACACAACCCCATCTAGTCCCAAGCTAAGCAGAGCTTGTGTTATTGGTACTGGACAACTGATAAACATACTTAGATATTTCTAAATACATACATATTATAGATAAACTAGCTGACCCGGCAAACGTTGTTTTGCCATATAAATAATTTCCTAGGCGGGGGATAACTAATTAAATGACGATTGATCAGTTTTCGACCGGAGAGGAAAAATGATTAAATTACTAAAATGGCTATTAAAAAATAAGGGTTGATCGTAGAAGGGTGAAAATTGAGGATTGTATGTATTTTTGTATGTTGTATCATAAAAAAATAGAAATTAAAAATTTTGTCTAAAAAATAAAATTTAGGGGTGGACTACCCCTAACATTTAGGGGGATGAAAAATAGATGTTGGCCGATTCTCATAGATACCGGATAAGCACAAAAAAATTCATTAAAATCGGTCAAGCCGTTTCGGAGGAGTAAGGCAACGAAAACTGTGACACGAGAATTTTATATATTAGATTACACCCAGACACAGAACAAATGATCGTGCTCATCACACAAACATTTGTCCTGGGTGGGAATCGAACCCACGACCTCCGGCATAGCAGTCAGGGTCACTAACCACTAGACCAACAGGCCTGGCCTGGATAATGTAGTGGTTCTGGACCGTCTACATAGTTTGAGAAATAACTGAAAATAGTTTCACGGGTCTGATTTGAAGATATTGGTAATGCCCAGTTACGAGCCGTACAGAGGGCCTAAAAAGGCCGCTTTGGCAGATTATTACAAGCAGAGTACAAACCGAATTGATTGTCAAAATTCTAAATGAACGCAAGCGAAGCCACGGGCAAAAGCTAGTCATTTAAAAAAAACTTTCGTACGGAAGCGACACGCATCCGTATCTAGCCGCAAACGCGTGTAAAAGCGCGCTTTTTATCTAGTTTTGGGGCGTATGATACTTGACTTCTATAGGAATCATTATATTTATTTCTATGAAAGAGGAGGGGGTGAGGAGGTTTTCCATTGTCCGGATTCGAGACACTGTTCTACCTAAATCGCATAATTCAAAGGTTTAAGGAAAAATTAAATTGATGACATAAAATACAATAGAAATCCTTCTTAATGGGTATAATTTATTAAATGCATTCTTAATGTTTTCTATACAACCATTAACCCTTCTTTAAGCTTTGTCCTTTATAATAATAAACTAGGTAAAGCAATGGTAATTGAATAATATCTCAGAAACCATGTATTGGCCTATGTTGCTCCAAGGATTTTACTATATGCGGCAAATATTGACTACAGTAATGTTCTTTGAAATAATATTATTTGCTTAATTTATACATGGATACCGGGAAATGGATGTACGTCAAAGTTTAAGTACATAATGTTGGTATGGGTTGTGGGAATCATTTGGTTAGGTTCCTGAGAATACCGGGCTTTTGAACTTGAGAAAACTCATAGTTTTGGTGATAAATGATACAAGATTTTAGTTCTGTAAGTTTGTAGAAAAACTTATAATACAAGTCAATTATATTTTAAAAACTGGATGAGTTTGGCGTTTCCTATCTGACTGCTCAGGGAAGAAAGGTGGAAACAAACTCAGAGGTCATAATCTTGATCAGATCATGTGAATACGATGTAGATTGGTGACTAAAATAGAATTTTGAGTTGAACAAGTGATCCAAGTATTGTACCTAGTCTTAGCTATCGATAAGTATCAAAGTACTTCGATATAAGACTGGACTGGACTAAAGTAACTAAAATGACGGACTAGCTACTGCAGAGAAAATCTCTAGGATATGAGCTGAATTTGAATTGAGTGACGTGAAAACTTTTTATTTTTCTATTTAAATTACCTAAATTTGTATTTTAAGGTTTAGCTAACAATATGCAGTTTTTGTGTTAAAAACAATCATGTTTCATTCATAACAGCCATCACTAAAGTTCTATTCGTTATCTAAGTAAAAATGGTACACTCACGAAATCTTCGCCCTTAGTCGACGTATAAAAACGCAGCTTTTTTTTTCTCGCACGCGATCTTCAGCGCTCCTGTTAGCGTCGAGAGTTAATCGAGAGAAAATCGAACAGTGTTTTTTCGACGCACTGGAAAGCACTCTTTTAGAATCTAAAGGTTCAGTGCAAACACAGTGCTCTATTTTCAACTCTAAGAAAGCTGCACCGACTGTCGAAAATTCAGTGTGCGATATTTTCACGTCTGCCCGAACGTGATCTTCCTTCGGCCATACCCAAAACTTTACCCGCTGATCTAGTTAACGCTGGCACCCCGCCATAAGTGGAACAACTTGATCAACTTTCGACCCAGTAATTATATTCATGGGGAACTTAGTTTAGTTCAACCAAGTTAGTTTTAACAACAGTCGTCGAACACCGGTCTGATTGCCAAGTAACGTTCTTCAGGCATTTTTAAGGTGATTTCCGTACGTATTCTTTTCGTGTCAATGGTATGTACCTACTCGTGCACTTTATTTTTAATAATTTGTCTCCAATAGATGGCCACGTTAATTGCGGCATCAGTGGCATTCTGTAGGTCATCCGACGTGCAGAAGAACGGTCATATTGGACACTCCATCAAGTGGGGCTTCTGTTGATGATTGTCTATCTCTAAGAAGAATAGAACACTATGGACACCATATAAACGTAAAAACTTAGGTGAAACAAGCTTGAAGTGATCTGTCATTCATCATTTTCTTAGCGTAACGATGGCAAAAAGTTCAAGCAGTTTTGGCCCAAAATTTTGCTGCGCGAACTCCGCTCACTGACGCAGTCATAAGATCACCAAATGCACAGGTGACAGGCCATGCGGCATAGAACACACACACACATATACTTATGTGATATTTCCCGTGCGGTATGCGCACCCCCTAGCACGAAAAGGACTTTCATTTGACGCTAGATATTAATACTTTTGACAACATCCTTACCTTGTATAAAGTGGGTATTTTAAATGGCAAAAAAATGGTACTAAGCAGAACAAATAGGTACTACAATACAGGCTGGTTGCACTTACAATTTTTATTACGGAAATGTCAAAGCACTTCTTAACGATAGGTATATTTTTTGACGTCAGCTAAAACTACATAATTCATTCTAATACAACAATTACCTGCCCATGGCATAATGTCGTATGTCCTTAAACCACACAATCTAAATTGCACCTTACGATAACATTATAAAGTTGAGTGTCCTTTGAGCATTAAAAAAGAAATATGTAGAGCGGTGACATAAAATTATTTTGTTTGAAATAAAAACGGCAAAATTATGGAATTTAAGTAATAGGATACGATTTTACAATATCAAGCGTTAATTTACATGAAGTAAGGAATTCGCATCATCGCGAAATATGAACAAAGTTTCATTTGCACTTTTAAAACGTTGTTTCTAAGGAAATTCTTAGGTTTATACACACACACACATAATTACTTACTAATCCGCTTCATTTACTTAGTATTAACTTTATGATCAGCCTATAATGTTCCCACTGCTGGGCCAGTCTCCTCCCGGAGGGGGGGGGGGGGGGGGGGGGGGAGGGACGACATAATACACCACGCGGACCCAGTGCGAATTGGAAATATGTAACATGTCTTTGAATTTTTAGTTCTAGGAGATGCCTGTTTCCTCACGATGTTTTCCTTCATCGTTTTGAGAGCAGTGGTAATGAAGTAATTTAGACAAAGTAAAGTGTTTGGGTTCAAACATAAGGTCTAACAAAGAATAAGTCGTGGCCTTTACCACTGGGGCCACTACAGACCAGCCATAAAATGAAAGATACGTTTGCATTTCCGAAATGAAGAATCAGCGCTATTGTTGTCAACCAGCTGCGAATTTCAACAGAATAGACCTGGAACGTATCATTTGATGAGATGAGAACTACTGGCTAAGTGGCAGAATTCTTGTCAGTCGTATCAGTGAAATCGTCAGATAGAATAAAAACTTTTTATTTTATATTTTTTTGTGGCTTGAATATACTAATAATACTTGGCAAGGTATACCCCATCCAATGAAAAAAGAATGATCAAAATCGGACTATTCTGTACAAAGTTATGCGTGGTTATACATTACAATCAGTGCGTGAACAATCAATCATCCCCTGTTTTCCGACCCTCAGGGTTCGATTTTGTGTTCCAAATTTATATGGGACCACCTTGGGAGTATACCCTTTCCAATAAAAAAAGAATTATCACAATCGGACTACCATGTACAAAGTTATGCGTGATCATACATAAAAAAAAAAAAAATATATACACGTCGAATTGATAACCTCCTTCTTTTTTTTTCGTCGGTTAAAAATAAGACTCCTGAAAATATTCCTGGATTTTCACACAAGTTTTCACCCACCCACTTTTCCCAACCATCATTATCGTCCTAGCCTTTTCTCAACCTTGGTGCAGTCGGCTTGCAGTCTACCCGAATGTAGCTGAATACAGATATTTTACATGGAGCGACTGACTATCTGACCTCCGCTACCCAAAATGTTACAGCCGGACCAACTGCATAACGTGCTTTCAGAGGTAAGTGCGTATCTTGGTTTGCAAATATGGTCACCCATCCATAGACCAGCCGGGGCAACCGTAGCTTAACCTGATCGATCGAACTGGACGGCTATTATTACTTAGCCACAAGCCCCTCTTTCCCTAACCATTACTACAAAATATAGTATTTAATTACCTGCTTATATTTATCAAAATATACTATTATTTTACTTACTTAATTCATGTTTTGTAACCGTATAAATACGTTTTCCTCCCTTTTACCTACAATACAGTTAAGGAATATTTTTAAGGATATTTTTAATAAACACAATACACAAGGCCCTGTACGATTGTTTTCTCATTAAAAGTATTATACCCACACATTAATATTTTTCTGACCACGTCCGTCGAACGATTTGGCTAATATTAAAAACTAGTGGTTAGATTGTGGTAAGTTCTATAAAAACCTACAGGAAACCGTCTTTTTTTTTTCACTGTAAAAACACGATACAGGAAGAAATGAGCTAAATGATGAAATAGTCTACATTAGTGGCGACAGCTACCTACAATCAACGAGATATTAAATAAATTCTTTATTGCCATAGACTATAACAATAATGTCAAGTCATAAAGGCTAAAAAGCCTCAACAACTTTTTGAAGTGTCTCCTCCCACATACTGGTGAACGGTCTAAGAAAAGACTAAGCCTGAGGAGACATGGTGCTTCCCTACCAAACCCATACGTTCCACCAGCACGCGTAGCATGACCACCATAGAAAGAACTTTGTCTATTCTTGGTAGAATAGAGATAAAATTGTCATGCTACGCCAGCATAAAACGGTACAAATCTTTCTACAATCTTTAATCTGTCTTTAATCTTTCTAAAATCTGTAATTTTGTCTATTCCGTCGACAAACCCATTTCTACGGTGGTCATGCTACGCGTGCTGCTGAAAATCTCGCACCTGGGCATGATTGCGTTCGCTTTCCTTCCGAAGTCTTTAAATAGACTCCGGACTTAGGTGGGCCGAAGTAAAGAGAACTTGTTTAGGTGGAGATTTACATATGACTCCGCCCTGGAGTGTAAATGTGGTACTGTCCCACAAACAATGCGACACTTAATAGCTTGTCCAACGTGTCCTGCTGTACTCGTATACACGCTACAGGAGTTTATGGACGCTGCTGAAAGTGGCAAGGTCGTGGCCAAGTTCTGGGCTGTACTATATTTAGATTTCTATCGATACGCTAAGAAGAAGAAGGCAAGTAATTTTCAGACATAGCTGACGGCAGTCACTTTCTCGAACTGACATTTTCATTTAAAATATTGACAATGACGTTGTCGAAAAAACACTAAGGTGTGCGTGTATCTATATAATAAATAGATATGTAAACATTGTCTTATTTAATAAACGACCAAGAATATCTACGCTTGGGGTTCTAAAATCATGACGTGACGTACTGAAATCATGGAAACAGTTTGCGCGTCCATTTTGTCACCCAATATAATAAGGACAATTCCAATCATAATAAACATAATACTACTGCAGAAGTCATAGTAGAAATCAGCTGTCTAATAATATTTTAACACACTACTAGCTTTTGCTAGCGTCTTCGCCCGCGTGGGGGTGAAAAATTATGCCACGGGAACATACTACCGGGATCAAAAGTATCCTTATATGTTATTCCAGATTATAAACTATCCGTGTGCCAAATTTCATCAAAATCTGGTCAGCCATTTTTACGTGATTGAGCAACAAACATCTAAACATACTAACTTTCACATTTATAATATTACTAGTTTTTGCCAGCGATTTCGCCTGCGTATTGTACGTATATACCTTCCTCTTGAATCACTCTATCTATTAAAAAAACCGCATCACGTTGTGTAATTTTAAAGATCTAAGCATACATAGGGACAGACAGAGGGAAGCGACTAGTATAAAACAAACTATGTAGTGATAGTGAAGTAGGATCAGCAGGATAGCAAAATAGCCCATTTTACAATGCTTTAGATATAGGCCTCAAAGCAGGGTGATTGTGGCAATTTCCTTATACCCCATTCATTAATATTATGTTTATGGCAATGTCATTAAAACATAAATTTATAATATCTGCTCGTGGAATGTTATCGATAAATATGTATAGTCCTATTAGGCGTATTATTGTGTTTCAATGGTTATTTTACCTGGTAGAAAGAGGTTTCCGCCTAGTTTTAATTTAACATTATCAGCCTATAGTTTTCCCACTGCTTGGGACTCAGGCCTCCTCTCGGTGAGAACCGTAATCCACAACACGGGCCTAGTGCGGGTTGCTGAATGCCAGATGTCTTCAAATTTTTGGTTCTAGGACATGCCGCTTCCCAGGATATTTTGGCGTGTGTCGCAGCAGTGGGCACATTATAAGCTGATTATAATGATATGTTTACACAACGCCATATGCAAGATGCGGAGACTCCTACCAGAAGCAATTCCTTGCTTTAAAAAACACGAAACGTTGAAAGAAATGCACGTACGATATTTTTTTTTAACCGACTTCATAAAAAGGAGCAGGTTCTCAATTCGACTGTATTTTTTTTATGTTTGTTACCTCAGAACTTTCTAGTGGGTGAACTGATGTTGATGATTTTTATTTGATTTTTTTTATTTGAAAGCTGGTGCTTCCCGTGTGGTCCCATTTCAATTTAGTCCAGTTTCGTCAATGCCATCCATGAGAAAACCAAGTCTAAATATTGGCCACCTGGCCAGTAGTGATATAGGAATTAGTGCGGAGTAGATACCATAACTAAAAAGTTAACAATAAAAACTTTTTTACAAAACAAACCGACTTCCTTAAAAACACTACAAAGTGAAAAATAACTTTAATTTCGGAAGTCGGTGGCAAAAAACTTAAATACAGGACACTAAGACACCGACTTCCGAAATTAAAGTAATTTTTCACTTAGTAGTGTTTTTAAGAAAGTCGGTTTTTTTTGTTACTCCTTGTAAACCAAAATGTTCTAAAAAAAAGAAGTTTAGTAATTCCGAGTTGACCTGTCCAAACAGACGGCACATTTCAGACATCAGGCATCACAACCCAGTTTCAAGGGAAATCCCTAAAATACCCAAAACACCAATCTTTTCTTAAAAAAAAAAACTAATATGGTAACCTAATTATTTTTCTAGATTATAGCGGAACAGTGATACGATATCACTTATAACGTTAGTCGGGTTTCCCCTACGCAGGGTACCCATGGGATTCGTGGTCCGATAAAAACATGGCAGGAAGGTTGCGGTTGTGTATCGGGTCTTTACTTCCGTGTATAATCTAAGTTAGTGATAAAGACCCACTAATTGGGTGTTTTGAACCTTTATATTAATATAATAGTTCATTAAAAGAACTTTGAGCCGTGTTATGGTGTTCCCCAGTCGTTGCTATGAGCTTTGAGGAAAAACTCGTTTTGTTTGTACTTAAAGGGACAAAGGTATTGTTTAAATAAGTTATTTTTACTGTATTTTTATTCAAATGTGTTGTAAAATTTTCCTTGTAATGGTAGGTATCAATAGAAACTCATCCTAGTGTTTTCTGGGCCCGCTGACGGTCTACAATCGGTTCTTATCTGAATGTCTGCTGTCTGTTTTTGTGGTTCAATCGCCTTAAAGATCAATGGAGAAGTGACTGAAAACCAGTGTTTTTAAACAGAATTGTGGACATAGAAGGTTAGCAGCCTGAAAGCTCTTTTCTTGGCAACATGTCTTTTTCTTGCATACTTCTTTATTAGTCGTCATCTCGGTAGTCAGTCCCTTTCTAGCTATATCATTCTTCACACAGTCCATCAACCATGTTATTGTTCTGCCTCTACTTTCACTGCTAAATACTCATACTCATGGTTTGGCGGTTTGAGTAATTTATGCAGCTCACTCAAACGTCTTTTCTTTAGTATTGTTCGTTGAATCGTTGAGCTCCCTAAGTTCTGAGTTGATCTGCATTATTACTGACAATTGCGTACACTGACTGGACAAGTCCACTCAATGTACCTATGTGGTTTTTTTCCTAAAAAGACCATTTCAGACACATTGGTGTCTACATGATCTGATAAAGATTATGAGACTGTGACCTCTGAGTTTCTTTCGAGATTTCTTTTCAGAGTAAGTCAGATAGGAAACGCCGAACGAATCTAGTTTTTTAAATATCAAACTTATTTTAAATAGGATTAAAAGTGAGTTTTGTTCAAACCAACTGACAGTAATATAATGTTAAGTATATGATAACTTTCCTCACGAAATAATCGTCGGAATGTTAAATAAAAATTGGAAAACATTTCTTTGCAGAAATATTGTGCGAATAATCTCTCGTACGGGACCGGCAAGGAAGTAATTCGTAAGAAATATCGTGTCTTCGCAAAATACGTGTGCTTATTTCGTACAAGAAAATAACCTTGAGAGTACCTTGTTTACTAACATTTCACTCCAAATCTATTAAGGCGGTCTCCAAATCCGTGTTCCGAAAATAAAAACAAGAGCAATTTATTGCGGCTCGTCCAAAAATAACAATATCTTGATATAATTAGGTGTTTTATTTGTAAATAATGGTCAGGATAAAAGTTGATTTTATTTAGGAATTGATGGGTCACTGGGTTATTTGTTAACGGTATTGCCACATTTATGTCGGTAATATTTGTTAGTGTTTTGTTGTGGTTGCTTCTGCACATGTTTGAAACAAAATAAAGTGTATTTTTAGTACGGGTTTTTCTGCTTATTTCATAAATTCTGCCCAGTTATTTGCGGTAAACTGGAATCGTTATGAAATTAGCTAACAAATAATATTGCATCAAAAAAAAGTAAGAAAATAAAAGTTACAACTTAAGGAGATTTTTTTTAAGACACTTTCTCTAATAAATTATTTGTTCTTCAGAAACGTTAGGTGCGTAGAATTCGCAACCAGCGTGCACGTATGACCACAGATGTATGATCGTAGAAGGTGGCGTTCTGTAGTTTATTTCCACCCTCATAGGAAGAAATTGTGAGTTATGTATATTTAAGTAAAATTCATAAATTCCTGTCGTAAATTTATTCGTAAACATTGAAAAGTTTACGATAAAAATCGTTAGGTAAACGATGCTATTTAAAAGTCGGTAGGTATACATTTTTTCTAGGTCGATATCACCTGATAAAAACCTCAGCTGCAACCGATTTGAATAACTAATCATTTTAATAAAAAACTGCAGGGTTGTCAACATTTGTTGGAATAAAAAGCAAATACTTTGGCGCTCGTTGGCGTCCGGATTAGCTCAAAAAATCTAGCACAAAGAATGTTATCGAAAACAATATAAAGCAAATAAAGTCTACTAACACACAATGTTCTTCACTAACACTAGGTATTGTCGTGACTTTGCTTTGTTACTTATAACTTACTCTTATTTTTTATACAATAATGAAAAGCAATTTGTGGGAGGCGTAAAGGTATTCAGAAATGGATGTAGGAGATACCTTAATTTTAGAAAATTAAAACCTTCACACGCACTTAAGAGACCTACAAATTAAAGAAAACCCTAGCACAAACTACATAAGTACAAATAGAAAGGCTTCCGCACACATTCGCGAAGTGATTCTGTTAGAACAATTTCCATCATTTGCCTACCTTTTTCCCAACTATGTTGGGGTCAGCTTCCAGTCTAACCGGATGCAGCTGAGTACCAGTATTTTACATGTAGCGACTGCCGATTTGACCTCCACAACCCAGTTACTGGGTAATACGATACCCCTTGGTAAGACTGGTTGTCAGACTCCGGCTTCTGACGACCCGTAACAACGGTCTAAGATCTACGAAAGACAGCCAGGACCAATGGCTAAACGTGATTTCCGAGGAACGGAAGAGTCTTGGTATGGTCATTCATCCACGGACTAACGGCGGCAAAAGTAGCTTAATCTGAACGATCAACCCGTGCGGCTGTTATTACTTAGCCAGAAGCCCTTCTTTGTTAAAACAATGTCCATGAAGTTGAAATTGTCCAACTATGGTTACGTCGCACCTGTCTGCGGAGCCTTAAATCATAGCCACAAATGATCAGCTTTGAAACCACAAAAAAATTAAGACCGAATGTAGATCTTATCCAAATATATGTGTATTGATTTCGGGTTAAGCTTCCAGGACCTAGGAAAGGAAATAAAATTAGCATTCTGCTATCTATTCTCAACCAAGTTTAGATAAATCAACCAACAAACAAACACAACTGCACACAGCATTACAACGCACACAAAAACAACTAGGTAGGTACAAAAAAGCAACAAGTACAGAATTTTAAATGGCAACACAGCGATCAAAACACGACGATTGCAGGTAGGCCAACGACCTAGGTATTGAGTAATACAAATATAATATATGCCGTCCATGTCTTCGGTAAACAAGTCCGAATTTTCGGAATACCACGCGAACTGGTATTTCGACTTTGAAAGTACTAAAAAACGCGGGCAAGTGTGAGTTGGGAGCTTAATGATCATATTCCTTAGGACACCAATATCATAAAACATCATAGTTTTTATCAACATTTTTTTGTCATGTCGTGCAAGGTACGGTAAACGAGAAAAGTTCATGCCGTTGTGGTAAATGAGAACAGCGGGGCTGGTTTCTCTGGATAATTGGATAACCCGGCAAAATTAATTGTTCTAATGAAAGCGGTTCTAAGGCCCAAATGGATAACTTTTTAAATATGTACAATAAACTGATTATCAAGCACTGTTCACAAAAATAAATATCTATCTAAATGAAAACAGACCAAAACCATTAAAGCTTTTTTTGGATGGGAAATCATCAACTGACTTCTCCCGCTCTGGGCGAAGCGGTAGCGCGTGTCAGACTTTTACTGACTAAAACCCACCCGTGTTCCTTATGTTGCCTATGCCAGTGCCATGGTAACTTTTTCGAACAAATCCTCCTAACTTATCTTTAAAGTAGACAGGAATGAGATGATAACCTCATAATATGAATGAACCTGATGGTATAATGGTATATCGTAAAACTATAAGGAGCCGTCTATATTTGATTACAATGTTTCTTAGTATAATTTCCAATATCAATCCACGGTACCCTAAAGTATCGAAAATCGCGAACTGAGAACCGGAACGTATTAATGGTGTGCGGAATAATCCGATGGGGGGCGATGAAATAACCTGTCATTTAATGGAACTCGTCTTCTTTACTTGATGATATGTGCTGAGTCACCACTACGGGATTAGCAAACTCCCAGGTATTTATTTTTAATATTTATTTATTCGTCATCAAGTAACAATAGTCTCATTTAGGAACACAATTACGATATCAATATACAGACAGATATAGGAAGATAATTATTCATTAAATTAATGTTACTTAAATCACATTCATTAGAATTTTCTTACCACTGTGCGCTCCATTACTCATGACGGATGTTGGAGAAAAAACAGCCAGGGTCAAGTGGGAATGGGCTGGACACCGCACGAATGCACCTGGGGAGATGGGCGCCTGAGGAAGGGCATTATCATCGAGGTAAGCCACGGCGAAGGTGGTAAAACGATCTGATAAGGTTTATAGGGCTAACATGGGCAGGGAATGCACAAGACAGGGAGGTTTGGAATGAAAAAATGAGAGGCCTTTGCCCAGCAGTGGGACACAATATAGGCTAACAATAAAAAGAAAACGAGATGTCTGCCACATCCATGCCGGATTGGCCCGCACCCGGCGCACACCATCTAGGGACGCACACCGCTTGCGCATAACATCGTGGGGCGTGGTGGTGGTGATGATGGTATTATGGCACACCTAAAAGCTCTTGCTATTTTAACAGAATCCGAAGGTCTGAGGAAGGTAGTAAATAAGGACCATTTTATTTCTTTTTTAAATCAGCATGCTTTTTTTTTTTTTTTTTTTTTTTTTTTTTCAGGATGGGAAATCATCAAATGACTTCTCCCGCTCTGGGCGGAGCGGGAGGGCGTGTCAGACTTTTACTGACTAAAACCCACCCGTGTTCCATCAGTTGCCCATTTGCCAGGGTCACGGTATCTCCTTCGAACAATCACGCGACCCCGGCAGGCATCGGTCCTAGTAGACCCCTACACTGCTGCTGACATCTCTTTGAGGCGCGCGTGGAACACTGCGCGCCGTCGACCCGAGCTTGGTCCTTACCGGGCGGCGAGCTACCCATTGCTCGCCACCCGCAAGCTCGCGCCTACGGTGGCCGGGAGTCCGCTATTGACTCCCGACGCCCGGGGCGTCTCCTCCTGCGGCGGCTAGGGACGTGAGGGCGCAGAGACTGCCACTCCCTCACGCGCCCCGCCTCCTCCTTCGCGAGCATTACTGCTTCGCAGAAGGAGGTGACGGCTTCCCATTCCCTCTCGCTCCGTACCATGGCTCGCACCAGGGCCGGACGCGAGAGGTCGCCGCCGCCGATCGCCTCTACGAGGACGCGGCGGTGCTCCGCCCAGGCAGGGCACACCTCCACCGTATGCTCCACCGTGTCCTCCAGACGATCCTCGCAATGGAAACACCCGGACGTATCCTCCCGCTTTATCCTGAACAGGAACCCACCGAAGCACCCATGCCCGGTGAGAACCTGCGTCAGGCGGAAGGTGAGGACGCCGTGACGCCTCTCTATCCACTCCTCAAAGAGGGGACTTACCGCCGCAATTGTGGCGTGCCCAGCACTGGGTTGCGACAATCGTACCCGCCATGTCGCCATGAGATCACACCGGAGCTCTGCCCGCCGTGCCGCGATTTGTCGCGGCAGCGGAGTTTCGCCCCGGCGTTTCGCCTCCTCGCGCCACTCCCACATGTGCGCGAGGACCTTTGCCTCCAGATCCCATGGCGGCACTCCGGCTAGGAGGCTCGCCGCCTCGCACGAGACCGTGCGGTATCCCCGGATTAACCGGATGGCCATGACCCTCTGGGCCGCAAACAACCGGCGCGCTGGGCGCAGCCTCAGTGAGGGCGCCCACACCGGTGCCCCGTAGAGGGCCATGGACCGCACAAATCAGCATGCTTGGCGTGCAAACTGCTCATATTTTACCAGTTCTTGAAATAAAGCTGATGGGTTTTTTAGGGTTCCGTTGCCAAATGGAAAAAACGGAACCCTTATAGATTCGTCATGTCTGTCTGTCTGTCTGTCCGTCTGTCTGTCTGTCTGTCCGTCCGTATGTCACAGCCACTTTTCTCCGAAACTATAAGAGCTACGCTGTTGAAACTTGGTAAGTAGATGTATTCTGTGAACCGCATCAAGATTTTTACACTGAAATAGAAAAAAAATAATAAATTTTGGGGTTCCCCATACTTAGAACAGAAACTTTTTTTTCATCAAACCCATACGTGTGGGGTATCTATGAATAGGTCTTCAAAAATGGTATTGAAGTTTCTAATATCATTTTTTTCTAAACTGAATAGTTTGCGCGAGAGACGCTTCCAAAGTGGTAAAATGTGTGTCCCCCCCCCCCCCCGTAACTTCTCAAATAAGAGAACGATAAAACTAAAAAAAAATATATGATGTATATAACCATGTAAACTTCCACCGAAAATTGGTTTGAACGAGATCCAGTAAGTAGTTTTTTTTTAATACGTCATAAATCGTAAACCGCAATTTACCTTTCATTCAATCAACTAAATATGAAAATTAAAAAAAAACATTTAATTTCATAAGCATAAACCTTATACATAAACCGAAGATACCTACAGGTTTGTACGGAACCCTCGGTGCGCGACTCCGACTCGCATTTGGCCGGTTTTTGTACACCGAAATCCACAAGAATCATATCAGAATGAATGAGAATTTTGGGGATCAATAATGAAATTAATCAGCAAACCAGGAAACATCATCACAGCACCCAAATTACGTAACACACAATCAATAAGAATGAAAATCATTTTGAAGGATCCATTGCTTCATAAAATTGAAAAAATTGTCTGCATAGCAACGTAAATAACGCAATGGATGCTGGGAAAATTGAGACAATCTTACAATAATTGTAGTGGTAGCATTGGCAGCAGCTGGATATGAGTGACCGAGAATTGAGTACCACGGGCTATTGGAGAGGCCTGCCTACCTAGGCCTGATGACGATTTGTACCTTCGCAAGTTGGTCTCTTTCCAAATCAATCTTTCTACCAGAGAGTGATTTCTAACAACGAACAAAGCGGCATTGAAACTAACATGACGTGAACACGAGGATGTTAACCCTTGCCCGTTACTCGTGTATGTACATAAAGAAAATTAGACACTTAGATACGGTTCCTACAATAAATGATTGATTAAAATACCTTTCTTCCTATTGTGTGGAGACTGCAAAGTTATTGATGTAAGCAATCAATTACATCACCGTTAGGAAAATAATGATAAACCTGGGAACGCTAGTCTTTAGCCGCCAAATGATAAATTTACAAGATATTCTGTTTTGCTTGCACACAATTTTACTCGTAGTTCTTAAAACAAAAGCAATAAGGTTGAAAATTAAATGGGTTTTTAGCGAGAGACAAGCAAATTTTATCCTTGTTATTTTAAAGACATTTTAAATAGGAAAGTTTCGGTTTCACAATGCATTGTTGGCTTTTCAAAATGGCGACTAATCATTGCCTATTCGTTATTTTACGACGGACTCAGGGAACAAACGATTAGGAAATATTTCTTTACTTAGCGTTTTGTCTCTGTTATTTTGAAGAACGGCGAATGTCTAACATACCGCCTTTTGTAGATAAATTATGTTTAAATGGTTTTACCGTTTTCTGGCAATCGCAGTTTTGTTTAAATTGGCATGGTTAAGGCTGGAACAGACTGGTAACTTAACACGCGACGCGAATGCGTACTCGGTACTTCTTAAATATTGTAAAATTTTTAACTTATGAATGTTCAAAAGCCTCATTTTAAACATGAACCCGTAAATGTTAACAGTCTCTTAATACTTAATGGTTACAATAAACGGTCATGATTAGTTATTACCAGACAGGATACAGATACCCCTCAAAATAAGGCATTTCGAATCATGTGGCCTCTTTCCTTAATTGCCTAATAAACTCGCGTAGGGTGTTACAAATGTGCCGCACCCTTTATTTGGAATCAAATGGGTGATTTTAAACAGACAGACATGTCAGCAACCGTTTCCTGACCACCTTATCTTAATTAAAGCTATCCATGGCGTTACTAATTAAGACATTAAGCGTCATTAAGAAAGAATACACTTCTAAAATTATATCAACGCCATAATAAACATGTAACCTGTCTACACATCACCTGTCCAAACACACCATAAGCGTAAATTCCATGCGATAAGTAATAAAAACACCTTATTTTTTAGAACGAATAAAAACATTCCTATCGGTCATTCGAACGACCTATAAGAACCGTTATCCTGCATTCGATAACCGACAAAATTAAATAGACGTACAGGCCAAACTAAGCTGACACAAAAGCTGAACTTTGCAAATTGTCTGGTTTATAACACACTCCTTATTCCTAGAGCCTGCTTTCAATTCTAATTTAAACATAGAATGAAGACAATTTAATTTGGCTGTGTTATTTGTAGGTGCGTTCCAAATGACGTCAGGAGGCGCATTCCATTCGATGAGGAAAATGAACGCAGCGAATTCGCAGAACACACCGTTGCACTATTTATACGTTGACAATCCATTTGCTATCAGGTTTAAAGCAAAGCCTTATAAAATGGTCCTTATTAGCTAACAGATAAGGGTGTATAAAGCCTAATGTTTGACTTTTCCGAATGTTGGACAAAGTTTGCAGTTTGCGGACTTTACGCGGGAAAACGTTTCGATTCTGACGTCGATGAGTCAACAATCGAATCTTTATTTTGAACGCATTCGTGACTTGAGTTTCAAACTACGATAAAGCGAAGAAATTGTGAAGATGTATTGACCTTTCTGGTTGATGGGTTTATTGCGAAGAGAGGGTCAGTTTACAATGGAAGAAGGGGACGAATTCTTTGACTGATATTTGATGACTTAGCAAGAAATTCACATCATTCATGATGTATGTATGGGACCTTCTAATCTAATTTTAATGTTATCACAAACCGTTCCCTTTCATTGGGGCTTGTGGCTAAGTTAACAACCGCACGGGTCAATCGATCAGGTTAAGCTACGTTTGCCGCGGTTGGTCCGTGGATGGGTGACCGTCTTAACATATCAAGATTCCTCTGTGCCCCGGAAAGCACGTTAAGCCGTTGGTCACGGCCGTCAATTGTGTATATTTGACATCCAGTCTGACCGAGGGGTATCGTAGTACCTACCCAGTAACTGGAATGTGGAGGTCAGATAGGCAGTCATTCCTTGAAAAATACTGGTATTAAACTGCATCCGGTTAGCCTGGAAGCCGACCCTAACATATTTGGGAAAAGGCTATACACAATATGAAACTATTCCCTTTTACTCCAAAAATCAGATCCTTCTAGAGAGCCGTTCCGAAAACAAATTTAAACGGGGTTTTTATGTCACGAAAATTTCCATTAACATATACTGGTTTTCCGATTGTTTATTCGCAGAATCGAAACCCACTAAGTGATTCGATTGTACTCGGATAGACTGCAGTTCTAGAATACGATTCGCAGAATGTACCGTGGATGTGGACTAGTCCTTATGCGTCCTTCCTTCCGTTGTCGGCTTCCTTGCATAATGTTTAGTATATATTTAGACCACACGCGATTGCTCCCGAGGGTAAACCGGTAAAGACATTGCTAATAAAATACAGAGATGCCTAGAAGAAGGGTGTTTGGCAGAAGACTGGTTCTACCGGTTCTTGGTTGCCGTTGCTTTGTATTTCGACCGGTTTTCGGATTTAGACTGACATTTTGGGTTTTGGAAATAAACTGGATGTGGTATGTAGGAAATCTAGTTTTGCGTACAAAATACCGTAAAAACCGGAGAATGGATATTAAAGTGCCACTCCCGGTTATGGTTTCCTGAAATGTATAAATACAAATAAATCTTATGAATGTGATACCTACTTGTACACATACAACATAGGGACAACGCGGGTCAGTTCATCTTCGTAAGTTAACACTGTTAGACTGTTACCAAACCATATGTTTTGTTTTGGCAATATATGAAAATATACTAATCACGGCCTTTTTTTTAAACAGTGTCCAGTCTGTGAACGGTTAACTCAGAACTTAAGGAACCTACACAACTCGGGGAACAATAAAGAAAGAACATTTGGGTAGACCGCATCAAGAACTCAAATATTTTACGATCACATACTTTTCGTGTAAACTGTTTTGTTTAAAAAACAAACATTCCGTGGCCTAGTTATTCTATAAAGCTTCATCATCATCATTTCAGCCGAAAACACGTCCACCGCTGGACATAGGCATCCCTCAGTTTGGGGGGTTTTGCCATTATCGCCTCGCTTGGCAGGCAGGCGGGTTGTCGATCGCAGTACGGTGGAAAAATGCATAGAGAACGCTGCTGCCCATTCTCGTAGTCCTAAAGTCCCATAGTCGGCCATTACGACACCCACAGGAAGAAATGGGATGGCGCTATTCTTTACGTCTGGCACCACACGAAACGAAACGAAAGCTTCATCATACTTAACTTTTATTTCTGAAATTATTCAAGTCAGGTAAGTAATATCTGTAACATTACTTCTCCGTCAACTCTAGAATATTAGTAATAAAGTAAAAACAGAGAGAAAAAATTAGGGTAATTTATTTCATCTAAGGTTTCTGTGTCTCCATGAAATTTAATAGTCTAACTATAGTTTAGTCTGCCTTATCTCGAGCCTTTCTTGTGAGGTCTGCTTAAGGAGAAGATGTTGTCCATGCGTTTTTTTAGATGAAGCCAAATGGTGTTGGCAAAAAAGTATGTGGAAATACCGATGTGTTGAGATTTTCGTGGCGTTTTAAGACTAACTGGGCTCCATGTTCCCAATCGTATCGCATTTATGCAATTTCATCACGCTAGAACCCTTAAGAGCAAAAAGAAAAAAGTCAGAAAGAATGCTAAGCGAAAACCTAGTAGTAGCACGCGCAGGTGATGTGATGAGACGGGGTGCGCCAGCGAAAAAGAAATTTCACGTGGAGGAAGTCACGGGCAGAAGCGGGTTCAATATAAATAACAATACCTAGAACATACTGGCTAGTAGAAAAATTACAAAGCTGTCACATTTACACGAAAAATTTTAAAGAAACCTGTAGTAGTAGGTAACTTGTGTTTGCAGCATCGTGCTGAGAAAACCTTTTGGCCCCAAATAGGACTTTTAGGTTTTTTTTTTTAAATTTTGTTTTTGATTTATCGTGATTAGATGGTTACTGAGATGTCAACCAATAGAGAAGTGTGGAAGAAAAAAAGACATGTTGCGCCAATCTCAAATAGAGATAAGGGCGAATGATGAGTTCTGTGCGAGTTGCAATAAATACATTTTTTTTTTTTCTAAAATTGACGGATTGTCGCCTATTACCTCTCGGTGTTATGAAATAGGCCTCCTCATAACTATGGTTTTAAGAAATATAATGACACACATTCGTTTCCAAAGGTTTCAAGCGTTATTTTACGATTTCCTCCTTAGTTAAAGTTAGTACGAACTTCACCGCAACTTAGCACCTTTCACAGCAAATATACCGGTTACAAAACCTTACCAGAATGTTAGCTTAATTTACCCAATCATTGGAACTAAAAATAATATAATCAATTTTTTTCCTCATCGGAGACTAAAAATTGCAATAACCGTAACCGGTTTTATAGCGATGTGTAACGTTTTTTAACATGAAGCTATGGTTCGATGGCCGGTAGAGACTATGGCAGGAATGTCCGGTGTCGGCCCGGCCGGAAGTGGCGGCTCGGTAGCAAAGGTCAATTTTTGCCTTTCTGATGCGTTTGGCGAGTAAGGGAGCTGTGTTGGTGGTTAAGTAGGGTTGTGTGCATGTTTGTCACTTTTGAGTATATTTATTTATTTGTAAAAGTTTATATGGAACAGTAGATAATTACACCAAGTCAAAGCATTTATTTTAAAAGGAATTTTTGAAGGTCAACATTTACGTTAAAATAAAATTGATTCTAGTCACCCTTTTCAAAAGGTAGTTTCGTACGGCGACGAATGGGTAAGACACCACCGTTTTTTTTTTTGCTGGTAAATCATCAAATTACGTCTCCCGCTCTGGGTGGAGCGGAAGGGCGTGTCAGACTTTTACCGTCTAAAACCCACCCGTGTTCCTTCAGTTACCCATATGCCAGGGCCACGGTACCTCTTTCGAACAAATCTCGCGACCTTGGCAGAAGACTCCACCGTTAAAAAGCAGGATTTTTGGAATGAAGGAATGTAAAAAGAATTAAAATGAAGCAATGACAGATAAATTAATTATAAGTCATATTTACAAACATCGTAAATGTAGTAGGTATTCCCTTAAACATGCTCTATCGTATTCTTGGACACGTGTTGTAAGTGAAATAAAGTTTCAGTAAAAAGATTGTGAAGTTTATGAAAAATATTCCTATACACGACCTGCCTATAACACATTATATTTAGCATAGAAACAACCACCGTCATAAACCCACGACCACACAAGCGCTCCACGCGTCATCTTTAGCACCATAAATCCCAAAGATTTATACCACCGACCACCACCCGCAAACACCACACAAGCAAAACGATTCCCACT
This sequence comes from Aporophyla lueneburgensis, assembly GCA_932294355.1. Classification (NCBI taxonomy): domain Eukaryota; kingdom Metazoa; phylum Arthropoda; class Insecta; order Lepidoptera; family Noctuidae; genus Aporophyla; species Aporophyla lueneburgensis. The sequence continues at coordinate 25,934,786 of OW028753.1, forward strand.
TATTACTTAACATATTTTATGCAAATCGAAACAGTATTATCAACCAGTAAAGTCAACAGGAACAGAAAATATTCATATTACCATAATTCACCATATTATTTGTAAAACCGGTTACTTGTACGGTTTTCCCCAGTAGTATGCAAAACAGCCTGTGTATGCAACTTATCAGGAAATCGTAGATACACGGAATTGACGGACGGTGTCATAATTGTATTGATTATGCAGTTGTTGAGTTGAAATCGTGATACCGTGGGTACTCGGGACTTTATCTCCTGTTGTTCGGAGAGTCAAGTTATTTATAGGACTATGCTAAGCTAGCAATCTATGCTAATTCTATTCATACCGTGCCACGTGGAACGGTATTAAGTACGTAACTAGTTAATTTTCTGAAAAATTAACTAGTTAGAAAATTAATTAGTTTCAAATGGGGAGGAAATACAATTTGTGTCGTGGAACACATTCTTAAAATCAGGGCAAATACTTCTAACACCGTTATTTCATCGGTTATATTGTGTGCGGTGTCACAGCTTTGAACATTTTTACTTTTTCACCCCTTTACAGCCACAATTCTACAGTTTCACATGAAAGAGCGTAAAGAACAGCATTCCAGCGAAATAAAACCTTGTTTTACAATATCACAAATATCCGAAACGGTCTCTATAAACTCGCTCGCTTCCAAAGCTAATAATTTCTCGGGAAATTCTCGGAAAATCATAACATTATACGGGGTGCCCCGTATAATGTTATGATTTCCACACAAAATTGTTAGTACACTCTGTATGCGTGTTCGTGTTTGGAACTCCTCGTTATAAATGGCGGATAGACGTACTTTCTTAAAAAAATATACGCACTTGAAATTCGGGGAATATTTTTTGTATTTGAGTAGATTATTTGAATCTATTGTCGAACTGTGAAATTACGATGAAGTCTGTAATGGCAGTTGTTTATGATAACGGTTTCTTTCACCCCACAGTGAAAAGGCGTGGCGTTCGTATTTGTGGTTTGTGCATTTTGATTAGTTAAAAAGAATCCCAACTGGAATGCTTAAACGGTACAGGGTAGTCTTTACCGGAAGTGGTCATCGTATAAGTGTTTCGGCACTTTGAATGTCATCAGGGTTGTGCCAAAATATAGTAGTTCGTCGTGGACGTGGTACGACAACGGTTCCCCTGACATCATCTATCACCAGAAGACCGCCGCCGGCACGCAACCATCGATGTGACGTTCTGCTAAAGTCACTGTTACCAGCCAGTGTCACTCTTGTCCGACCTATTCGGTGAATAATAGTACCTTTGTAACGCAACTAGGCGGCGCCACTTGCTGAGTACATGTATAATAACGTCGGTACCTAGAGTGCATAATTGCAAAAAAGTCTGAGCTAGGTCCAAAGGTGAAGCGGTAGAGCTAGAAGTTGGTGCAGGTATATGTTTATTGGATATTAAAATATGTCATCTGTAGACCGTAAGACATTTATGCTTAACTAGACCTTATTTTTTCTGTTCTTTTGTGAATATTGTGAACATCAACCTGGGTATTTTTTTTTTGTTTCCATCCTTTCTTTCATCGGATCGCATTTCATTCCGATTGAAGCTTCTTGAAAGTCCTTCAAATTGATAAACAAAAATTCAGTTCCGCTGAAATAGGCTTTCGGTTAACACGGTTTTTTGGTAAAGGTTAACTTTCCTGCAAAGTCGTTAGTTATATTTATCCTATTCAATTTTCGAGATATTGGGCGTTATGACAATTCTAACATGACGTTATTATCGTGGAAGCATCACGATAATATTTTAATAAATGACTTTTACATGAAGACGATGAATTTTAAACTTACAATAACGTCTTTCCATAAATGATAAAACCATCACGGTAGAAATAACAAAACCATACACTTGATGATAAAACAAGAAAACAGTAACAACATTTTCATTCCGTTGTTTTATCTGTAGCGTGCGTCCAGAGATACGTGTCGGTGACGTCATGGACAGGGCTGTGACGTGGATATGACGAGATTTAAGAGGTGGGGGGATTCTAGCGTTTGAACGATATTTGTTTAAACGTAAGCTCTTGAATATATCAAGTTTGTTTACGTTGCGAATTGCTAAAACGCAAAATTCATTATATTTTATTTGCTATCGGTCTGAGCTCCTTCCAGTTTAAGTATTTCAGAATTGCGAAATATGACGAAGACATTTCCAAATTCAAAAGCAAAGCCCAATAGTAAAAGCGCGTACAGGAGAAAATGAAGTCCCGATTCCATCTGTGGTTCTTACCATAGACATAAACCCACTTTTACTGAAAAAATATTCAAGGTTTAACAGGATTTTTAAAACAATAAATTATATCTCTAACAAAAATCAATAGTCAATGGCAACAAATTATTAATTCACGTTGTGAAACCCATTAACAACGTGACACACATCCAATTTCATTCATAAAAAGGTAAGTACTTTACTACCCACACACCGAAAAAAGTCATTCGAGTAACAAAATGAATGTTTACTCAAATTATCGCATCGTAAACATGCAGATAGATATACATACAAGATTATTTTTAGTATATGCGAAACCTGAATATAGTTTGTTCAGAATCAGTAACTGAATCGATTCCAATAATTTTTACACCATGTTATATTTTGTACCAAAAATATTTAATTACGCTTCCAAGTCGCGGGCCTTAGTATTTTGTTTCGATTTTAAAATTATCATGTCTTTCTCGTACTCAAACGTCCATTACACGGAGATGGTACGTAGGTACACTAGCTGTTTGTGGTGATCTGCATATGTTTTCGCGTGGACAACCAGGTAACTTATCAAGCTTATAACTTTGTGATTATTAATGATACAGTTTTGAAATTTTTTTCATAGATTCTTTACATAAAAATACTAGACCCGTGTTTCGGGTTTCGCATAAACAAAAATTAATGTTGTATATGTAGTAAATAAATCAGTAAGCAGCTATGCAACTATACACCGGACGTTCTGTAGATATGTGTTGCAACATACATACCTCGGCACCTATGTGAACAGAGAAGGGACAGAAGATCAAGTAGGTGCAACGTTTGAAAACAATGATCATTAGAACTAAAGGTTGTCTGCAAAAGTCGACCTTATGTAATGCAGGCTAGCAATAAAGTTGCATTCGAACAGTCAACCAGATTAAGAATGAGCTTTCAAATTTTTTTATTAGGTTTTTTTTGGAAAATGGAGTAAAAATTATTCGGGTTGGTGTTAACACGAATGCTTGGCATAAACGTTACAATTTTAATGTTCTTTTAATTTAATTAGTGGCCGAAATTCGACCTTAATTCATTTAAACAAAAATACGTTATTATATAAATATATTACTTTTCGGTACTGTTCCTTCCCATTTCTTCCCGTGGGTGTCGTGGCAAAGGGATTTACTAGAGACTGGGCAGCAGCGTTCTCTATGCATTTTACCACCATACTGCGATCGCCAACCCGCCTGCCAAGCGAAGCGATTATGGCAAACCTCCCTTTTTTGAGGCTTATGTCCAGCAGTGGACGTCTTTCGGCTGAAATGATGATGATGGTGATGATGACTGCTTCTCCATATAAACTTTCAACTGTGCCGAACCATACATAAAGTTTTTTGCTTCACGTATTAATATACCTACAGATAGATAATTATAATCAAACTAGCTGACCCGTGCCCACTTCGTTGGGCGGTAAATATTTTAACTTGTGATGAAATTATGAGTGTGGTTTGGTTAGTACTGCCACGTAACCCTACCCAACTGTCACCCACCGATCAGAATGAAACTTTGCACATCGATATAACACTAAAAAATATTGAGCCCGGGTTTTTTTTACTTTTCCGTAATCCAATTTTTAGGGGTAGAAACCACCCCCTAGGTTTATAAGGGTTGTAATGGTTTGTGGGGATAAGTTATATTAGGGTTAAGGTGGGTTAGCCTATTTGTGGTCGAGATCGTAATGTTCTGATTGAAAAGCAGTGGAATAAACTCACTCTACCCAGAGTTACGTGGGTTAGCCTACTTAGGGGTTATTAGGGGTGGTTTCTACCCCTAAAAAGTGGATTCCGGAAAAATAAAAAAACACGGGTTCAATATTTTTTAGTGTTATATCGATGTGCAAAGTTTCATTCTGTTCGGTGGGTGACAGTTGGGGAGAGTTACTTGTGAGTTCTATGATTTATTTCCTGACTGCCAAAAGGAGGGTTATGTTTTTATTGCATATGTATGTATGTATGTATTTGCATGCCACTTTGGCTATATAACCGGATTTCAAATGAGTGAATGAAATGATTATGATTGAATAAATTATGTTAAATTTAATTATTCAAAACATTTATGTATACTATATTAGATGTAATGCTATTATTTGGTACCAAAATATATTGTCTTTCAGGAGTTCTAACCCAAGATAAGCCAACATACGTATATGTCCATGGAAAAAACACTGCTTTCTCAGGTCAATGCCCACCAGAGAGAATGTTTGACCCTAGGACTTACTTACAGTGAGGGCAAAAGAGATTTTGATGGGATACTGTAGCCTTTGAAACGGTATGGGTAAATCCTTCGGAATCATGGGTATCCGCGGAATATAAGCCAGTTGCCCCACTGCTGGCCCTGTGAGAATGGTCGCCACGATTATATTCTCCCGCAACTCTTTTATAAGCAGCCTTGTGCCATTACACATGTTGGGGGGGCTCAAGTTTCTTAATAGCATGATAGGAATGCCAACTTTTAACATAAGGTCATGAGGAGGTAAGCCAGAAGGGCTCAAAGAATTTAAAAAATTCTTGAGGATAGTGCACTGTATCCTCAATATTACACACCGTATCAATGGACTTATAGTGTTTGACTTGACCGGGAATTTTCTCTAAAATCAGTTTATTTATCTCATTCACTATATCGTTTCTAGGAGACAGTATTGCCCTGGAATAAAGCCAATGATAATCTCTTTCCAATAAATTTTCAAGACCGGGATAAATAGCGTCTATCAGATGTTCTAACCTATGTAATATGTGACCTAATCTGTCGTCAAGGTTAATGTCATCGTTAGTACTGTTATGTGTAACATTTTTTCCTTCTCCAAGATTTAGTAGTTGATGCGGAAAGTCGTTATCGTAGTTGTCGCTCAAATAAGCTCTCATGTTTGTTCGTAAATTGAGAGTTTCAACGAAACTCCATAAGTAAGATGATTTTAAGCATGCCCTGAACATCGGCGCGTTTTCCTTTTGTTAATACAGCCAGTGTTTGCCGAAAATCACCCGCAAAAACAAAACTAAAACCACCCATAACAGCATCTGAGTTTCTGAGGTCTTTAAGCGTTCGGTTTACTGCTTCAACATGAGCTCTATGACTCATGGTACATTCGTCCCAAAATAAGGATGTCTCTTGTAACAGTTTCCCGAGCGGTCCATTTTTAAGTATGGAGCATACTGACTGTTGTTCCAATGATACTGTCAGTGGTAGCTTAAACGTGGAGTGTGCTGTTTTCCGTTTTCCCATCATTTAATAGAGTTGCGGCAATCACTGAAGAGGCAACAGCTAGCCCATTTTTCCCAGATTGTCTGACTTTTGCCAATACCAAATTTGCGAGGAATGTTTTCCCAGTGCCTCCTGGGGCATCTAGAAAAAAAATATTTTACCCCTGTTATTTATGATACTGTCATAATAGCATAAAAACTTGTCATCTATGGTAAATGGATAAAACGTCAGTACAAAGCATGTTCTAATGCGGCTCGTGAATGGACGGCGGCATTTTGCGATTTAGTAATTTTATATTTTCTTCGAAACTATTTAACCAATTGACATACTGTTTCGGGCAAATCGTATCTCTATGATGTTTTTGTGATCATAATAATATTTTTTTCGATAAGGTTTAACATTTTGTTGTTTAAAAAATCGTCCAAAGGTAAGTACGTCGAAAAATACTTTTTTTTTCACACATAAAAGCTACTATATCTGCTAAAATATAAAAGATAGAAATATGGTGTCGCGGACTGTTTTGTAGAACTATTCAAAGCGGACCAAGTTGCCATACATTGTTTTGAATAATATACAGCTGTTAAGACAGCGCATGCAAATATCTCTGTTGTAAGAGCAATTTTTTTCCGCCTGGTTAGACAAAAATTGAGATAGTTCGGCTAATATGCATGATATCTTTATAATTTATAGCCTATAGCACTCATGAATAATGTAGATTTCTACCAGTGAAACAATTTTTAAAATTGGCTAATTAGAAAAGCTTTACGAACTTTACTTTTTTAAGGTAGTAAAAAACCTACCTAAAGTTTATGGTGCAAATCCTCATTAGCACAATATTTATTTTTTTAAAGTGCTCCCGCTGCATCTGTCTGTCTGTCCATAACGCGATAAACTAAAAAAAACCTAGCGACAGCGATTTCCTATCTGACCTCACAATCCAGTCACTGGTTGATACGATAACCTTTAGGTAACTGGAGACTGGAATTTCAGACTTTCGGGCTTCTGACGACCTATAACGACTGTCAAAGATGACAGCCGGACCAGCGGCTTAACATGCTTTCCAAGGCACCGAGAGTATTTTGTATGTGATAAGATAACAGTCCATATACATTTTAATCATTCGAGACTTTCCCCTTGCCCACAAAGGGGTTATATTCGTAGGGACTGTTAGGCTTGTAGATAATTTATTTTAACTTATCGTATATTTTCATGTACTGTCACACCCTTTACAGTATGTTAAAATGGCTACCCATCCACGGAGCAATAGAGTAAAGCGTATCTTAACCAGATTTTCTGTTATTACTTAGCCACAATTTTAATTGACATACGACTTACGATAGTTTTTACGTTTATGAAACGTTATCAATATGATGGACCTTCTCAACATTTAATTGTATCATTACCTGCACTTTGTAGTATGACTGGTGCAACTAGGGCAGTGTCAAGTGAAATCGAGTTTTTATCGATTATGTTGATTCCAGTATATTATGATTAATAAGTTCGCCAAGATCGATCGCTTTGAAAATGTGCCGTTAATAAGAATTATGGCGTAATCGTCGAAAGGACTTATTCAAATATTACAATGAAAGATTTTATCAATAGATTCATATTGGTCTCACAACTGTGGTTCGGGTTGTCCTTCGTGTATTTTTGACAGTCATTACGGATCGGTAGAACCCCAAAAGTCTTAGCACGGGGTGTCTATCGTACCCATTAAGGAGGTAGGGCAAGGGTAGCCCCGAAATTCTTTATGTTTTTATTATTTGTAGGTTATGTGTCTTACGGACCCGAATCATATTTTCATCTACATGCAACCTGTTACTGACCTGCATATTGCAAAAAAACGTAAGAATAATTGAATTTCGCGGAATCCCTTAGCGCATCTTTCTTCACTGGGTTGTAGAGGTCAGATAAGCAGTCACTCTAAGTAAAATACTTACACTTTGGTACGGAAGCTGATCCCAGTATAGTAGGGAAAAGATTGAGATGATGATTAACGTAGTAAAATATCACGATTATTAAATAAATACACAAACAAATTCAATTCGGTAGATAGGTACTTTTCATAGTAGTAAGGAAAATAAATTATTTCCATAGTAAGAGTAAGATATTAATTAATACCTAAATAAAAACAAAATAATTTGTACCACAGCCACCATAACATTAACTTCCTTGGTTTTCCTTAAAAGCATACAAAAATACAGTTTTAATTAAAGGGAATTCGCCATTGACATCAAGACTTACAATCTTGTTTAAAACGTTTATTTATAAAACGAAAAACATATTTTTTTAAATGCACTCATTAAAACAGTCGAACTTGGGCCGATAAGACAAATACACGAGATGTACGTAAATGGAAAAACTGCTTAGGCCTCCAAATACGTCATCATCATTAATTCAGCTGAAAGACTGCCAGACATGGCCTCCCCCAATTCGGGGGGTGTGCCATAATCACCACGCTTTGCAGGCGGGTTGGTTATCGCAGTATGGTGGTGAAATTCATAGAGAACGCTGCTACCCATTCCCTTTGTCGCCACTCGCCTATGGTGGTGAAAATCATAGAGAACGCTGCTGCCCATTCCCTTAGTCGTCTCTAGTGGTGAAATTCACAGAGAACGCTGCTGCCCATTCCCTTTGTCGTCTCTAGTGGTGAAATTCACAGAGAACGCTGCTGCCCATTCCCTTAGTCGCCACTCTCTAGTGGTGAAATTCACAGAGAACGCTGCTGCCCATTCCCTTAGTCGCCACTCGCCTATGGTGGTGAAATTCATAGAGAACGCTGCTGCCCATTTTCTAGTGAGTCCCGACGTTACGACACCCACGGAAAGAAATGGGAAAATACCATATCGATTTAAATACATACGTAATGTGTTAAAGTCCAGCTGGAATCCTGCGTCAGACACTAGTTTATCTGGTATTTTGAACTGGGCCTTATTGCACAGCCTTGAGGCACATATTACTGCTAATTCCTTATATTGCACTTTATACTTTATTTTTTATCTGCCGTAGATTGATTCTGTTCTTCAGAAAGGTCAGGTACGTAGTACTCGAAACCGGCGGCGTGCGCGTGAGACCAGATAGATGTATGAACGTGAACGAAGCAAAAGGAGTGTTGATCGTAGCTGGGGCTGGTCGTTCTGTAGTTTCTGACTACCACCATAAGAAAAAGGCGTGAGTGTATGTAAATTGATTGTGTGCCTGTGCTACATAAATACTTTTTATTTCTTTCTATGTTGGGTCACCATCATTAGCCTATAGTCCCCTGCTGGACATAGATCTGTCCAATCTTAATTTAAATCGATCCCCAGTAACTCTTACCCAGCTGCTACCAGCCGCTCTGTGAAGATCGTCGGTCCTCCTAGCCTGAGGGCGCTGAATACTGGGAGACAATGCTGGTTGAGCCTGGTTGTGCAAAGAACAGGCATAACACAATCCTGCCGGGGTCGCGTGATTGTTCGAAAGAGATACCGTGACCCTGGCACATGGGCAACTGATGGAACACGGGTGGGTTTTAGTCAGTAAAAGTCTGACACGCCCTCCCGCTCCGCCCAGAGCGGGAGAAGTCATTTGATGATTTCCCATCCTGAAAAAAAAAAAGGCATAACACAATTGGACAAATGTTAATTTGTCGAAAAAGAAGTTGTTGTGAATGTTTTTCTGTCGAAAAAGAAGGCAAGCACTTGGACCCGTTTCGATATTTCTCTAAATGGGTGAAAACCCACATTGCTGTATACCTACATTACCTACTACTTACTATAAATCATCACAGTAAGTACTCCAAAGGAAAATAAAATATAGTAGGTACAAAATATGAATCGAGTTTTCTTTCTCAGATACATTTTACTTTCGTTTTTACTAGGGCTGCCACTTTTGCAAAGATGTAGAGCTTTTATCGAAACCTTTCAATTTTAATATTTGTGAATGAAAGGTAAAGGTAAAGTGTAGTATTAAATCACTAATAATCACATGAAAAGCCATATACCTACATGTTCAGTTTAATAAGAATATCTGGATGACCGAGCTTTGCTCGGTATTTTGTGGTAAATTGTGTTTAAAATAATAAGTTCATATTCAAGTTGATTATCGATAAAGTTGGTAATTGAAAACACGAATAAAACGACATTTTATAAAAATGAATCCTAGCTAGATCGATTTATCGCCCCCAAAACCCCCTGTATACAAAATTTCATGAAAATCGTTGGAGCCGTTTCCGAGATTCAGATTATATATATATATATATATACAAGAATTGCTCGTTTAAAGATATAAGATAATGCTATAGTGAACACAGCTAAGAAGTGAATGTAATCACAAGGATCGACAATCTGGTTCTTTAATAGCCAGAGATGATAGTCTAGCAAAGATTCATCAAACCTTGTATTCATCATCATCTAACTAGTCTTTTCCCAACTATGTTGAGGTGGGCTTCCAGGCTAACCAGATGCAGCTGTTAATCAATTTTCTTACATGAATCGACTACCGATCTGACCTAAACCCTGTTTCGGGGTAACAGTATGACACCCGTTGGCAAACGTCATAACTTTTACGTATGCTCGGCTAAATTCAGACAACTTCCTCGTTGAGCTAGTGGTCGCTAGCGCTACTGTTGAACATGAGATCTTAGGTTCCATTCCCAGGTCGGGCTCAGAGTGATTGGGTTTTGTCATCAGGAATTTCTCAGTAGTAACCTAGTCTAAAATGTGTGTCCGACCGATTGCAATAGGCTCGCCCCATTTTCGCTCTCACGTTTTTTGAATATTGCAGGTCAGTGTTAGATTGTACTTTGATTAAAATATAGCAACCGTAGCATATCGGTCGCGAATCATATTTTGCTTTTCAGAATTATAATTATAAAAATCGTCAATAAAATCCTGTGAACTTTATTCAATTCCAGTGAATGACGACTTCATGACAAAATAACCACCAGAAGGCCACGTTAAACATGACATGCGAAATATGGGTGTACTATAAGTATACATCTTCCTATCCCTTCGGAGGAACAAGGCTATTATACAAATTGTAAATTCTATGTTATGTTATATTCGAATAGTGCCAGCCCTATCCCGGATCACGAGCAGCAGATAAATCTATAAAAAGGTCGCACGCATTGTACGGTTCAATTTAATAGTAAACCTATACTCTATGGACAATAAAACCATGGAATGGCCGTTTGTTTTAGACTAACGCGAGTAGTTAAACTCGCGGTGTAAACAAATACTGTTTCCTACATAGTAGGTGGGCGAGGAAGTGTGGGTAGTGTGAAATGGGATAGGCAGAGCTTCTGACCGATACCAAAGAAAATAGTAGAATGAAAATAATAATGGTATTTCAAAGAAAATGATCACTGTGTAAAATGTGACTGAAACAACTATTTGATAGCCCAATTCTTGAAAAAGATTATAGGGTATTTAACCCCACGCTAAGATTTTTAGGAGACGAGCAAAAAGAAAAATAAGTGGGCAAGAACGCTAAGTGAAAACAGAGTAAGCGCGGGCAGGCCATGGAATGTGACGCGGCAGTTCAGGGCCCAAAATTTCACGCAGACGAAATCGTGGACAAAGTGATAGTTCTTATTATTTATTTATTTATTTAAACTTCTCGCACACAAAAAAGGTACAAAGGCGGACTTAATGCCTTAGGCATTCTCTACCAGTCAACCAAGGGTGGTGAAGAGATTACATGGCAGGTGCTATGGTTGAGAGGAACAATAATTAAAAATCTATAACAATGAATTATAAATAATAGAGAAACACTAGTAAAAAATAGGTTATAAACTAATTATACACATACATATGTATTTACTATAATAATACATACACATACATACATACTTATAATATATAAATATATATATATATATTGTATATAAATCTACAGATACAAATTCAAGGTAGAGAAGAAGTTTTGTGATGACTCTACGCTATTTGTTATGAAAATAACTTTGCAATTTCCGCTTACATGCAAACCGAATGGTGGCCGTCCTGATATCGCATTCCAAAGAAGAATGGACTGAATATGAAAGGAAGAATGAACAAAGTCAGAAGAATGAGAAGGACAAAGTAGAAGAAGATTGTTAGAAGAACGCAGATTCTTAGTGGGAGAAGAACATAGATATTGGAAGTGAGACATAAGATAAGAAGGAGGATTTGGAGAGTTGAGAAGGGAGAAAAGCGTAGTTAAAGCGCGCAAACTTCTTCTTTGGCGAATAGACAACCATTTGAGCTCAGACCTATAGCTCGACACATGATCATACTTCCTGAGGTTAAATATGAAACGGATACAATTATTGAGCAATCTGTCGAGTTTATCCAGAAAAACCGCATTCAAGTCAAAGTAGCACACGTCACCATAGTCGATGATTGGGAAAATCAAAGCCTGCACAAGCATGGTTTTCGTTTTAGAATTATAAGAGGTAAAATTTTGAGATTCCTAAGGATATGGGACCGACAGTCTCAATAAATTAACCCAGCCTTTTTATAAGTATGTTGCGGTCGGCTTGCTATCTAACCGTATGCAGGTGAGTACCAGAATTTTACATGGAGCAACTATCTGTCTGATCTCCACCAAATAACTAGGTAACACAATACCCCTTGGTAAGGCTAGTTGTCATAGTTTCGGGCTTGCTGACTACCTGTAATTACTGTCAATGATCTACAAATGACAGCCGGGAACAACGGCTCAGCGCGCTTTCCGAGACTCGCGAGGAGTCTTGGTATACAAAGATGGTCACTCTTACACGGACCAACTAGAGTATGTATACCTAATCGATTGACCCTAGCGCCTGTTATTGCTTAGCCACAAGCCCTTCGTTTCCTTCAGACAGTCTCCTATCCACACTAATATTATAAATGCAAAAGTAACTCGGTCTGTCTGTCTCGCTTTCCTGCTAAAACTACTGAACTGATTTAAATAAAATTTGGTACACAGATAGTTTAGAGCCTGATAAAGGACATAGGCTACTTTTTATCCCGGTAGTATGTTCCCGCGGCATAATTTCCAACCTCCACGCGGGCGAAGCCGCTGGCAAAAGCTAGTTACTAATATTTGCACCAGCTAGATATAGTATACACAAGATTTCGTAGACACCTCTATTTCTAGGAAGCATTACGAAATGCGTAGAAGCTTTTACCGCTCCTAACGGTCAACTGGGTGTGACCGATATCATATTTCCCTCCTTCCAATTCTAAGGTTGGCAAACTCATCTCTCAAAATAATGTTTTCCAGTTGCTGAAAACTTCTAAAAACAAATCATGACTAATGACTGCACTAACAGACATACGGACAAACATACGGATATATTAAGACTGAAAAATGTGTTCCATTTCCGAATTCCCCGACAGATGACGAATTACAAATTCTAAATTTGAATCGCAAAGTGACATTTCTCATGCGCGTGAGTGGAATCGTAAACAGATAATGCTTTTGGCTCGTTTTCAAATTTGGGGCCAAAAGCATAATTAGTGGTATAACTTTAGTATCGTAACTCGTAATGTAAATAAAACTATTGTCAATTATCTATCTTTTTGGCTTCTATCCGGTCCATATGCAGTTATTTTCCTAGCATTGTAGATGGAAGAGATACACTGACATAACTAACCTGTTTATCAGTAGTGTTACCGATGCCAAAGGCAAATTTTTCCGATGATGCTTTGTAACTCGAAAAATTATGTATGAAATTGTAATATTATTTTTAAAGGGAAAACCATATTCCAATCGGAAGCTAAATTGTATTTTGCGGCAAAGTAAAAGTATCAAAAAATATGTTTTCCTGGGTTTTTTTAAAAAGTTTATTTTTAAAATCACATTTGTGTAACCCTAATTCCGAACACATTACTCCCAAGATATTTACTAGCTACCCTGCCTCTTATCCCGCGCGGACATCGTAGCCCTTCAGTCGTCCCTAAGCGCGTCTAGTGTAAGGTTGTGTACTGTGTTATTTAAAGAAAAAAAACCATTATCAGGTAAGATTTTTTACTTGTGACCAAAATATTGTCATTAGTATTTATGCATATATCGTGATTAGTACTTTATTTCTTTCTTTTTGTGTTATTTGACTAGTTAGTTGCCAATAAATGAATACGTTTTCAAGGTTATTCAATATTCTGGACGTTCCATAGCGCCGGTATTTCTTAAATACTCTCAAAATCCCATTCGTGTCACTCTCATTCGTGTCGATTCTCGAGTCACACGAATGATATCGAGTAGTACACTAATGACAAAAAAGTTCAAATTTTTTTTTTTTTAGTTTATTTGATTATACAATGGCAAAATCGAAAAAAAAGACTGAAGAGGAGATAGAAAGACAACGTGAAAGTCGACGTATTGCTCGTAGAGAAAAGTATCAACAAATTAAAAATAATCCGGAACTGTATGCTGCTGAACAGGCTAAAAAAAGACAAAATTATCTAAAACGGAAGGAGGATAATAAAATAAAAAGTATAACGGATATGAGTCCCCGCGAACAACGGGTACAAAGAAGAAAATGGAAAGAAAGTTCAAAAAAATACTACAGAAAAAAGGTCAGCCAAAAAATCGTGCAAACTGTAACAGTTGGTGATGCAGATGAAGCTATGAATGTAATTCCTAACGTAGACCCATTGAATATTAAACAAACCAAAGAAAAAACTAAGATACCTTATGTTAAATTATTGACAAAAATAAAGACAATGCGATTGCAGCATAGGAAGGAAAAACAAAATTTTATGACATTAATTAATAGATACAGAAATAAAATTAAGATTTTGCAAAATAAAATAGTAAAATTGAGTAATGAAGCTAATAAACAGGCAACAGATGCTAGTGAGAAGGACAAAAACCAAACATTTAACAAACTTTTGAGTAGCGAAATCACACGGAGATTTGCAACGACTAAAAGTAGGAAGGAAAAACAGACTATCACAAACTTAATTGACCGAAAGAGATTCAAAGAATTTAAAGTTTCTACTGACCTACGTAAAGTGTGCCTTCGAAAAAGATTTAAGAAAAAAGTACGCGATGAGAGTATTAATGTTCAACAATTGGTTCAGAATTTCTATGAAGATGACATAAATAGTCGCATTACTCCCGGAAAAAAACAATACAAAAAAAAACATGGAATAGTCAAACAAACACGATATCTATTGGATACAATGAAAAACTTGCACAGTAAATTCTTGAAAGACAATACTAATATAAAAATTAGTTATACCACTTTTACAAGGCTTCGGCCTTTTTGGGTTTCTCTTCCAGTCGACGATCGCGATACATGTGCTTGTACGCTGCATACAAATTTTGACCTATTGATATCAGCACTCTATAAAAATAATATTATCCATGTTAAGGATCACCTCAATTTGCTTACTGAATTATGTTGTGATAAGTACAACTTGGATTGCGTCAGCCGCAAATGCAGTGTTTGTAAAGGACGGACAATTTTATATAAAGAATTCCAAAATAACCAAGAGATAAAATATCAAGAATGGGAGCGAGACACTAAGAAATTAGAAAGGAAAGAAATTAAAATAATAAAAAAAAAGACAAAACAAACGAATCCACGCAATTTGATTTTAAAATTAGAAGATATGTTGCCAAATTTTTTAGCACACACATCAAACATTATCAACCAATACAATACCATTAAAATTTTGAAAGAATCGCTAAGTGATAACGAATCCTTGATTCATATGGACTTTTCCGAAAATTATGCCTACAAATTTTCAGAAGAAGTTCAGAGCATGCACTTTGGTGGCAGCCGTGGTCAAGTAAGCCTTCATACAGCGGTTGTTTATATGAAAAATAATATGCGTGCGATTGAAACCTATTCTATATGTTCGGCTAGCGAATGCACTCGGCATGATGCTGCGGCCGTCTGGGCACATCTGAATCATTTACTGAAGTTTGTATTTGATAAAGCAACACAAACTGAGCGCATACACATACTGACTGATGGCCCTAGCAGCCAGTATAGAAATAAATCAATTTTTTACATTATAACACAATTCCAAAATGATTTCCCACAACTGAAACTTATAACGTGGAATTATCAAGAAGCGGGGCACGGAAAGGGTGCCCCAGACGGCATTGGCGCCACCATAAAAAGGACTGCTGATTATCAAATCAAATGTAGGAAGGACGTCGGGACCTTTGATACATTTATAGATGTCATTCAAAAGAATGTACAAAATGTGAAAATTATAATTGTCGAGGAGCATGAAATAAAAGCGAAGGAAATAATGCTTCCCAAAGACATCGCAACGTTCAAGGGCACTATGAGTGTTCATCAGGTGGGTAATCTAATTTAACAATTACTTCTTGCGATGCATAAGATAAACAAACATTTAATGATCATATTTTTTTAGGTCGTGTGGTCTTCAGACTCTACATACTTGGAATTTAGAAGGCAAAGTTGCTTTGAATGCTTAGTTAACGCTTGCGTACATGATAAACATATCAAGTTTTTTAAAGTATATAAAACTCCAATTGATTCTACAATAAATAATGTAAGCGTTATACCGGAAAACAAAAGAATCCGAATACTTAGCGATATTACAATTAGCCATGGTAATCAGCAAGTTTTACCCTCTACGTCACTTTTGAATGCTAACGCAACCTTTACACTGCCAACTACGAGTCTTCGCAGCGTACGTCGAGACTGGACAAACAAAACCTTTGTGGGAGCTCATACCAAGGCATCAGGGCATGAGAAAGAATTTCTTAAATTTATAAGTAACAAGGACGGAAATGTTTCTGATAGTAATTTGTCTGATTAATTATTGAATTAGAAATAAGGACTGAAGTGGCAAACGTATACCAATGAATAATTATAAAAGCGGTGGCACTAAGGTTGTTCGCGAAATTTAAAATTTACTTGCAGCTCGGTTTTATAAAACAGCGACAGTAACGAATACGTACTTATTAATATATTTTTTAATATCATTACAATCGTCCATATATCTCTACTTTAGTGATAATTAGCCTTATATATAATAAAGTAGCGTTGTGTTTATTTTTTTTTTTATCCTAAACAATCCGGCGCCTATTTGCAAGTCGTTAAAAACGTAAGAAAATTTAGATTTCGCAGGCTACCCTAGCACTTTCATTCCAAATAAATGTTGATTGTTATTAATTATTGATTATGTAAAGTCTACAAAGTTATTAAACTATAAAAACGTTATTTTTTAAGTTTTATATTAATCATGTTGATTATACTTTAAGTAAAAACTTTAATATCATTAGTGCAACTTGTGATCTCAACAGTAAATTACAAATTATCATTAGAGAAACTATACGAATCATTAGTGTAGCTCAAAAAGTCGAATTTATGTCCATTCTTGATTAAAACTTGTGGAAAAATTGATTAATATGTGTTTTTTTAATTAAGCAACCATCCTGAACCTGAAATTTACGAAAAAAAAATACAATTTTAAAATCATGAAATTGCTTCCTTTTTGGCCCCAAATTTGAAAACGACCCTTTTAGTGTAGTGATTAAGTGATTCATACGATTTAGGTATGGAATTAATTATGGGCATATGTTGGTACTTGATGGTACCGCCGTATCTACCTACCATGAGCTTTTTATCCTTATCGCGTGAGTCAAATGTCATATGGCGCCAATAGATGCGTCAGATTTGATAGTAGTCATATCTATAGTTTAATAAAATAGGTGATTATAAATGTATTACATACAAGCAAAATAAATTATGAGTCGGTTTGTAATGTCGAAATAGCAGTTTTATACTAAATGCATATAAACAAATACCCTTATTAGTTCGGGCTAATCTCCGAAACGGCTGCATCGATTTTGATGAAGATACTTTGGACCCTGGGCAAACACATAAGGTTTTTAATGATACCATCCGGATAAAGCCGCGGGCAGCAGCTAGTTTATATTAAAATACGATTAATTAAAAGCCGATCTCACCTGCCATCAGACATCACCTGTGAAGGTCATAAAGAAGTCGCAATCTCTATTTTCATAAAGAAATGAAATACTTATTTATGAAAGTAGAGCGACACTTTTACACGTGAATATTTTGTTGGTCAATATTTTAAAAAAAACCGGCCAAGTGCGAGTCGGACTCGCGCACCGAGGGTTCCGTACAAACCTGTAGGTATTTTCGGTTTAAAAATATATATATTTTTTCATTTTTATATTTCAGTTGATTGAATGTAAGGTAAATTGCGGTTTACGATTTATGACGTTTTAAAAAAAAACTACTCACTCGATCTCGTTCAAACCAATTTTCGTTGGTAGTTTGGTAATGTACATCATATATTTTTTTTAGTTTTGTCATTCTCTTATTTTAGAAGTTACGGGGGGGGGGATACACATTTTACCACTTTGGAAGTGTCTCTCGCGCAAACTATTCAGTTTAGATAAAAATGATAATAGAAACCTCATTACCATTTTTGAAGACCTATTCATAGATACCCCACACGTATGGGTTTGATGAAAAAAAACATTTTTGAGTTTCAGTTCTATGTATGGGGAACCCCAAAATTTATTGTTTTTTTTCTATTTTAGTGTGAAAATCTTAATGCGGTTCACAGAATACACCTACTTACCAAGTTTCAACAGCATAGCTCTTATAGTTTCGGAATAAAATGGCTGTGACATACGGACGGACAGACAGACAGACAGACAGACAGACAGACAAACAGACAGACAGACAGACAGACAGACATGACGAATCTATAAGGGTTCCGTTTTTTGCCATTTGGCAACGGAACCCTAAAAAACTAGATGGCGCTGGCAATGCCTAGCTGGCTGTTCCCGGAGAGGAAATGGCGAAACAAACTCGAAAAGGAGGAAACTGCGTATTTGTTAAGCTCGCATGCATTTCAGCACTTGAATAATTCTTATACAAATATGCTGAAAAATCCACTGACTCTTGCCTCACATCCTGCCATCTTCAAATACAACAGTCACAATTTAAAGATCTCTCATTTCTCACACACAACTCAACACTTCATTTATATCAAGAACCGGCATCATTAAAAGAATTCCAGCAGCATACTTAAAGAAAAACCCGAGTTCTACGTCATCGTCATCGTTAATTAAAGGACGGTAGAAACCAAAAAGAAGCAAAGAAGAACAGTGGTCGCAATCTTACCGATACGTTATCCTAACCGGAACAGTTCAAGTAATTAACCTCTGCTCCGATACACGCTTGACCGAAATATTTCGGCGAAGCTCTCTGTTGCCATGTACAGATAAAAATGTTAGTGCCTATTCTTTCAATACTGAGTTTTGTAATTATATATTGGTATATAACCCCTTTATGTTTTTCGACTGCCTCGTTGGTCTAGTGGTAGCAAGCGCTACTGCTGAGCTTGAGGTCCTGGGTTCGATTCCCAGGTCGGGCAAAGTTTTATTGGGTTTTCATCTGCAGTTTCTCAGTAGCAGCCTGGAGTCTGGATTTGTGCCCGGTTGATGGCAATAGGGTCGCCCCCTATTACATGGGACTTAAACATAACAGGCGAAATGTGGGTGTACTATAGGTACACCTCTGCCCAACCCTTCGGGGAAATAAGGCGTGATGTTATGGCATGTGTTATCTTTTTCGATTTTGAATTAAGGTACTTATTTTTTACTAAAAGCATATTATGTGAGTGGATACCGCTCATCCACCAAATATAAATCCTCAGTCATCCTTATGACATCCTTGAGACAGGTTGAAATATCTTGGCCGATCTTTCCTCGACCACTTCACCTTCCTACACCTTTATCAAATATATTTTAGAAAATGTTACATGTGTATTTACTGTAGTCCTTTACAGGCACAAATTCCTCACAGAAATCTCTGGACCCTGAACAGTTTTGACTAAGTAAACGATAGACATTTTTGGAGACAATCCTCTGCGGTGCAACGTTCTAGAAAATAATTTGTTCTCAATTCAATTCAATTCATTTATTTATTGTAAAACATAGGTATGTACATTATTAGTTCTTATTTGGTAAACATTGAGGGCGCTATGTTTTGCCTCTAGGGCGTACAAAAATAGTCAAACATGCAATAAATAGTCATACATGCAATATAATTAAACAAGAAATTAATTTAGACACATGAACCACAAATAAACAAGTAAATTAATTAGATAAAAAACCGCCGCCGCCGCCTTCTCTAAACCCCTTATACAATGTCAAATAAAACACTGACTTTTAGTTCACGACTTTATGTCCTCCAGAAGGCGCCATATTCCATTTAATAGAACGTCATACGATCAAGTCACTTCCAACGATACGTCATTAGTCAAATTATGATAAGGAGTTTAGAAGTTAACGCACATACATACCGGTCAAAATCATAACCCTCTTCTGCCGTGGTCTTTCATAAGTTCGCAACACCGTTCCAAATACAAGTCTAGCATCTATCAAGACACGCTCCATGGGGTCCGCCGATATACCAGTAAACTACTCTTATTGTACTGTATCTCGTGTCAAAGGTAACGAGATACAAATCTCGAGCGAACTCTAGACAATGCGCACTGGCCACGGCATTCAAGTAGGAAGATTTTGGCAATGGATAGATCGAAAGTCGATATCTAGTTCATAATGCTGAATTCATCCATTCTTTAACTGGCAATAATGCACTGCGTAAACTACTGGGTCTAGAATGATGAAATTTTACACAATAAGTCCTTTTATAACGAACTAGCTTCTACCCGCGACTTCGTCCGCATCAAATTTTAGCTCCCCGTCCCGTCCCGTAGCATCGAATTGCCTGCCAGTTTTTGTCCACTTTTCTTAGCGTGATTTTATATACCCTATAGCCTTCCTCAATAAATAGGCTACCCAACATAAAAATAATTTTTCAATTTGGACCAGTAGTTCCTGAGATTACCGCGTTCAACTTAACAAACAAAATCTTCAGCTTTATAATATTAAGTATAAATGTAAGTACTACGAAAGAATTCGAAAGTTCATCCCAATTAAGGGTTCAAATGTGATATGACAGTTTGTATAGAAGCTCGTCATTATTCCCGATGTAAAAGTCCATCAGGTACTCAGTAATTAATTGTTAAGTTGTGGTATTAAAAGCGTTTTTTTGGGAATATATCAAGTTATCAATTATTTTAAGACTCTGGACACACCCAGCCTTTTCCCAAGGGATTCCAGGACCCTTTCCCTGAAGAAATTTTGTGAGCTTACGGATTCTTTCACCAGAAACAATCCGTACACTCACAAAATGATTTTAGTTCTGTCACGACAGCGTGTTAACTTGACTTCTATTGATCTTGTCAAAGTGGAGAGTCAAGTGTCAAAGGTTTCACCTTTCGCATTTCTTTGGGTCCCAAAATAATTAATCCACCTTTATCTGAAGTTGAGTTTACTTTTGTCACTTCCTTTTGCTATTGACAATAAAGAGTTAGAATAAAAATCAAATAAATAAATCTGAAATTATAGCGTCCAGAGAATAAATAAATAACGAGTAGAAAATCTCATACAAAATGTACTGGTGCGTAAAATTGTTGTCTCGACCTATGGACGACGGACGTCATAGCGGGCACTTATGAAAATACCAGAATTAATAACTAATAAGGATCCGTCTGTATCTGATATTCGTAACTTTGTTTTATTTTATTTGTGACGTTTCTGATAATACCTGAGGGCAATTCTTGTAATTTTAACACGTTAACTGCAATGTCGGACTATATGTCCGACACTTTTTGTTCCATTCAGGCCTTGTCGGACTATATGATCGACAACACATACAAAATCTGAACACGTCTTTGCTGCCTGGCGGCTATGGTTTTGGAATATTTTTTTTTGCATAGTCCCCTATCTCTAGGTACAATATTCTGTCATCCATCATTCTCCTGCGGTTATCCCAATTTATTTGGGGTCAGCGCAACATGTCTTTTTCTTCCACACTTCTATATTAGTCGTCATCTCAGTAGTCACCCCGTTTCTACCCATAACATAATTCACACAGTCCACACAGGTATAATATTCTGTCTAGCAATAACAAACTATTCAGTTTAGAAAAAAATGATTTTAGAAACATCAATACCATTTTTGAAGACCTATTCATAGATACACGTATGGGTTTGATGAAAAAAAAAAATTGAGTTTCAGTTCTAAGTATGGGGAACCCCAATTTTTTTTTTTTTTTTCTATTTAAGTGTAAAAATCTTGATGTGGTTCACAGAATACATCTACTTACCAAGTTTCAACAGCGTAGCTCTTATAGTTTCGGAGAAAAGTGGCTGTGACATACGGACGGACGGACAGACAGATAGACAGACAGACAGACATGACGAATCTATAAGGGTTCCGTTTTTGCCATTTGGCAATGGAACCCTAAAAATAGGCAGAAACGAGACGTCCTTGAGAATCAGTGATCACACATGTAGGTCAGTTATGATATTATTATAATTTATATGATTACCGGCGCCATATTTGACCTGGTCGTAACTATTGTGAGGCATGCAATACAACCGCAGAACGCCATGATGAAGGTGTGCGAATTATAGAACAATGTTCGTTTAGGCACGCGAGAATGCCTACATAAATAAGCTTTAGTCGAAAAATTACTACTTAAATTCAGCATTACCTTCTGATCCACAGATGACAGAAGCCCGTTTGTAGACCGTCAGGACCATTTCTTCGTCATATTATTATCTTCTGTGAATCAGACTTTGTAGTATAATCATTACATAGTTTGACATCACGCCTTGCTTACACGAAGGGTTGGGTAGAGGTGTACCTACAGTATACCCACATTTCGCCTGTTATGTTTAAGTACCATGTAATAGGGGACGAGTCTTATGCCATAAACCGGACACAAATCCAGAATCCAGACTGCTACTATATTCCAGAAAGTAAAACCCAATAACACTGTCCAACATGGGAGTCAACCCCCGGACCTCATGCTCAGCAGTAGCGCTTGCGAGCACTAGACCAACGACATAGTCATAATCATTAATAGTCTATAACGTTCCCACTACTGAGATGTCCCAGTGAGAGGGAGTAGGCCATAATCCAATACGTGCCTCCAGAGGGAATTGGACAAAGTGTTGGTTGTCAATCATTAGCTGTCACAGAACTACTTGGTACAGAAGAAGTAGGATGTACTGATTATCTTTTGGTCATGTCATTTTAAGAAGAAAAGAATAGGTCACTCTCCTTGTGGAATACATATGGCCCATTACAGTCAAGAATATGGGCAGGTGGCACCTCGCATCACTAACTCTTTTGTGGATCGTAGTCATATTGTTTTAATTAATCAAGGACAAAGTGCAACATTGTACAGCATTTTTATCTATCACTCACGTGATTTCCTCAAAACCACTCACTAATCTATTCTGGACCACGGACACAAAATAAGTAGGTTTGCGTCAGAAAGCATGATTCAGATAGGTATCAACTCTGAATTATGCGCTTGACCTGCACATTATCAGCGAAATAATGAGAATAGTCCCGGCTGGGAACAAGTGACATACAATGTAGTGTAGAGTTCTTTAGAATGCGCACATAAAACGGTAAGTAATTTCGATTAAATTAGTAAAAGTTTAGTGACACGTTATTATTTAGTTTGGATGGTGGCCAATGGAGCACACGACCCCTGGAGTGGAGACCGCGTATGCCGAAGCGTAGTGTGGGACGCCCCCCAGCTAGATGGACCGACGACCTCAAAAAGGTGGCTGGGACAGACTGGATGTGGAAGGCGGAGGACAGAGTGTTGTGGTCTGCGATAGGCTAAGTTGAAATTGTTTAGTTTCTTAATCTTTGTACATGTTTAAATACTCTTTCTAAAACACATTAAAAAACAAATGAGATGTAGTGATACCACACTATTTGAGCTAAACGATTAGTGACAAATGCTTGCACTGACTGGACTGGTCCACTCAATCTGTGTGGTTCTTTCTTCAAAAGACCATTTCATCTTCACATGGTGTGAACAAGATTATGCCTGGACTTTAAAAGAGACTGTGACCTCTGATTTTGTTTCGGCCTTTCTTCTCAGAGTAGTCAGTTAGGAAACGCCGAACTCATCTAGTTTAAAAAAATATCATTGTCATGTAAAAGTGTTTATACAAACCTACTTACAGAAATAAAATCATTTATCATTTATCATTATTATGAAACCTTGCATTTAAAGGGTCGTTTAAAATATTTACGTAAACGATTCTCTTTTTTTTTTTCAAAACCTCCCATCAACTCTGTAAAAAACGCATCGTGAAAACATAGCTGAACTGACTTTGTCATCAATATTGCCAAAGGGTCGCATGAGAACTCAGTTTTCACTTTTTTTTTTTTAATGCACCGACGGTTTATCCGAAAGACTGACACAGCTATTGTGATCGGCTAACCAAATGATTAAATTTCAATCTGGAATAGACATGTGATTAAACACAACAACAGGTTTCCACCATCAAACTATGAAAACCAAAGTTCAAAAATTTTAATATTACTTAAAAAAATATTATAAAGCTGAAGAGTTTGTTTGTTTGGTTGAACGTGCTAATCTCAGGAACTACTGGACCGAATTGAAAGAATATTTTTGTGTTGTGTAGGTTATTTATTGAAGAAGGCTATAGGCTATATAACATCACGCTACGATCAAAAGGCAGCAACGAAAAATGTTCGAAAACTAGCAGGCAATTCGATGCGCAGGGAAGGGCCAGAGGAGCAAAAATTTGACGCGGACGAAGTCGCGGGCAGAAGCTAGTGTTACATAATCATGTCCAAGAATTATACAGAACCATTGCACCTAGAACAGATCACTTCTTTACTTTAAACCGTGTGCATATCGGACAACCGGGCGTCAACCAGCTAATCTGAATCGTCTTTAAGTATCAACATTGCCCAAAACACTGTAATTAAATGCATTGATAAAGAAACTAACAGCAAATATTGACCTCGATAACTTGACAATTGAGATTAATTTACTGTTAAATACGGTGATAGCAAAATCTGCAGTTTTTTTACCGAATGACCGGTCAAAATTGTCCAAAAACAAGTGACATACACGTTACTGACCACAACATACGTCCTTATTTATTTATTTATATGCTTTATAAATAATTAAAAAAAAACATCATCAACCTATAATGTTCCCACTGCTAGGACACAGTCCTCTCGATGAGAGGGATGGAATAAATAATAATATATCATGTATTATTTTTATATAAGTCTTCTGTACGTGTGTATGTCACTGAACTCCTACTAAACGGCTGGACCGATTTGAATGTTTTTTTTTTGTATGCGTTTGGGTGGCACCCTGGATGGTTTAGACTCACTATTGGACCCGGTAGGTGGCGCTGCTATCGAGTTCTAGGTAACAGGACAACGTCTTTACGGTCAACTAGTATTAAATATATTAATAAATTTTGCTTTTTTTATTGTTTTATTTTTTGCTTTTTTTATTGTACACCAAAAAATACATAACAAAAAAAAAACATTTAACACTAAAAACATACAATGGGCGGCCTTATCGCTTTCTACGATCTCTTCCAGGCAACCTCCTGCCTCTCTCTATTATACCGTGATAAAACAATAAGGTATCTTGCCAGCAAAGTTGGTGGTTTGGATGGAATTAGGCTAGGCATATGTGCCGGTTATCAGAAGATCAATGGACTAAATTCACGACCCATTAGGCCCCTCTTAATGCCAAGCGACATCGCGGAAATCCTAGACAGAAATGGCTGATGGATGAGGTGGATTCCTTTAACAAAGATTGGTTTTTGGCAGCTCTGGACAGGAGGAGGTAGAGTACAGAGATGGAGGGTTTTGCCAAGCTGTGGGAAAATACGGGCCAGAAAATAAAGGGCTGCTGTAGAAAATATATAGATATTCGTGGGGAAAAGATGATGTAGAATATAATTTCGAAAGAATCCGTCAAAGTTTTTACATATTAAAACTCTTTAAAATATCATTTGATTAGCGCCATTTCGTTTACCTTGTACAACTCCTAGTATAAAGTAATTCCAAGAAAAAGGGAAGAAAATTTTATTAACAATGACTGAAAATACTGTTTCTGAAAAATTTGATAAGAGGTTTCCTTTCGACACATTTTTTTTTTGTTATTTTATCTCGGTTATATTCAATATCACTTACAAAAATATTAATAAAAGTTATAAATACGGATGAGTAGAACTGCCATTATTCGTGTTGACGTGTTCTATTTAACAAAACAATACAATTGTGTCAGCTTTTATTTGCTGAAACCTGTCTTCTATAAAATAAATACACGAGACAGATTTTCGTTTCGGCAAGAAGTTCTTTAACGCAGCTTGCGGTAGGAATAAAATACGATTACGATACGATTTTTTACAAATTTTGTTTTATAGATTTTTTTAGAAGAGAAAGAGATAAATAAATGATCTTCCAGGGTGCAGCCAATGTCATCAGCATTTTCCTGCCCTCATCCAAATTTATTTGGGATCGGCGTAGCATTTTTCTTAAAGCCATCAACATTCATACTCAATACTTTTCTCACGACATTTTGCTCATTCCTCCGTATCACGTGTCCATACCATGACAACCGATTCCCACACAACTTTTCAGTTATTGGTGCCACTTTCAGACTTCCTCTTATGTACTCATCTCTTATTCTATCCATTCGTGTAACATCACACATCCTTCTTAACATTCTCATCTCAGCTGCATGCAATTGTCTTTCATTCATCCCTTTTGTGGCCTTACATTCTGACCCATAGTAGACGGTATGGTGCAGCTAATAGTGCAAGATAGTGTGAGATTTCATAATGAAAGACCTAGATAGCGGCTGTGGAAATATATTTTTTTTATCATGACAGTCGATTATTTATATGACAGTACAAACTGTATCCATTGTGGACTTTAAAAGAACAACACGGTCACAGAAGTAGACACGAAACGCTACTTAAATTCATAATATGTATATGTATAGATTAAGAAACTTCTTAACAAAGACTTGCCCAACAAACTTCTACATTACTTTCAGCTAACCCGTCAGAACAATGACCTCGCAAACGACATTATGATTGCCAATCAGCCCCTACCGATGAGTAAGCAGATTTTATTTAAAATATTTACAATTACGACCAAAGTACAACGACATTCCATTTGTTATGAAAATGTGAGTTAGCAACAAGTAATTATGCTGTAGGCATTTATTTTTACAATATTCAGTAACGCAATATAAAGGTGCAGAAAAAGCAGATTTTAGATCAGTGAAACTCAAATTCAAAGCAAATATGTATTTCAATTAAACAAATTACGGGCCCTTTTCAATTGTCAAGGCAAGAAAGATGAAATAAGTTGCCCATCCAGGGTCGCGAGATTGTTCGAAAGAGACACCGTGACCCTGACTCATGGGCAACTGAAGGAACACGAGTGGGTTTTAGTCAGGAAAAGTCTAACACACCCTTCCGCTCCGCCCAAGAGCGGGAGACGTCATTTAATGATCTCCCACCCACAAAAAAAGCTAGTTGCCCATTCACAAACGTAATAATCATATGAAGAATAATAGACAAGAAACTTCATGGACATCATTCATCATTCTCCAGGCGTTATCTCAATTAATTTGTGGTCGGTGCAACATGCCATTTGCTTCCATACTTCTCTATTAGTCGTCATCTCGGTAGTCACTCCCTTTCTAACCATACCATCATTGACACAGTCCATTCATCGCTTCTTCGGTCTTCCCCTACCCTTACAGTCATCGACATTCATACTCAAAACTTACTTCACGGACACTCTTTTGAATCAAAATATTCGCTATTTTGAATAATCATAAAATGACAAACCTAATAATGACAGCGATACTTTGACAGGAAGAAAGATGGCGTCAATACTGGTATCAAAGTGGTGTGGTCGTCAAAGATAATATGAAGATGAGTTTGTTACGTTTTATGGCTAAACTACCAAAGTGATTTTGACCAAACTTGCTGTAGAGGTAGCTTAATAAGTTATTGCGTAAATCTATAAGGGTCTATTTCAATCTAGATGCGAACAAAGTCGTAAGACAGTGCACACGCACGCATTCATATTTGCATTGTCTTTACAACATCGAATAATGACTACACTCGGCATATGGCGTTATTCGCTGTCATAAAACTATAACAATGCAAAAACTATTAATTATACAAACTTTTACTATGTTTCTGCGTCGTATATTTTCATTAATATTGTGTTTTATCATCCCGCATATGTGGAATATGAGAATGGATACTAACAAGGACCTGGTGACGACATCATTCTAGCCTGTAAACTTTGAAGTCCAATAAATACACTACAGCGAAAAAGAAAAATGCTAGGATGTAATAAATACTAAGTGACGGTTTGAATAGGATCATTTTCAGCTTTCATGGCATCATTTAGTACTGCCATATAATAAACATCATCTGCCTACCCTTTTCCAAAATATGTTGGGGTCGTTTTCTAATCTAACCAGATGCAGCTCAGTACCAATATTTTTATTACATGGCGCGACTGATTATCTGGTCTCCAAAACCAATACGATATTCCTTGGTAAGACTGGTTGTCAGACTTTCGGGCGTATGACAAACCCTGACTGTCAAAAGATCCACGAATGGCAGCCGAAACCAACAGCTTAACGTGCTTTCCGAAGCACGGAGGGTAGTCTATGAATATGGTCACCCATCCGTCGGACTAACAGCAGCAAAAGTAGCCAACCTGAACAATCGACCCATGCGGCTGTTTATACTTAGCCAAAATAAATAACTCAGCCATAACCATGCTGGAATTTCAATATAAACATATCCTTAGCGCATTTATAACGTAGTTCGCCAAACCCCTTAGAGAAACGCAAAAATGCCTATACAAAAAAAATGTAGATCAAGAATTCCGAAAGTATTTGTTTACAAGCTAGAATTTGCCTACATTATTAAATTCAATGTCGTAATTGGCATTATTGACGATTTTGCCGACAAAGCGAACGTGCGCACATCATATTACGTGAAGTGTGGTAACTGGCACGTGTTCGTGCATTCTGCTGTGTTCGATTTTCGAAATCCGGTGTACCTGGAAACAAAGAAAACTGGAATTAGTTGTTTGTTCGTTTTTTAAATGTTGTTTTGGATGGAATATGGCTGTTTTGATCAGCTGTTTCATAGGCGCCATGACAACGATAGAGCTTGACAGCTATAGATAGAAACTAGCATAGATTTCATCTCGATCGCGATTTAAATCAATATCGATTTAGTTCATCTGCCTAGCCTTTTCCCAACTATGTTGGGGTCGGCTTCCAGTCTAACCGGATGCAGCTGAGTACCAGTATTGAACATGGAGCGACTGCCTATCTGACCTCCACAACCAGTTACTGGGTACTATACCCCTTGGTAAGACTGGTTGTCAGACTTTCGGGTTTCTGACGACTCGTAACGACTGTCTAATATCTACGAAAGATAGCAGGGACCAACGGCTTAACGTGCTTTCCGAGACACGGAAGGGTCTTGGTATATAAAGATATTCACCCATCCACGGACCAACCGCGGCAAGCGTAGCTTAACCGACCCGTGTGGCTGTTGTAACTTAACCATAAGCCCTTTAGTTGAGACTACGAAAATTAGGAATTTTTCGCAAACATTTTTTAGGTTCAATCTCGCAAAATTGCAAGATTTACAGGTCAGTCAGGCTTTAAAAGGATCATTATTTAATTATATTAAACAACTAGTGTGAAATATGTTCTATGTTCAAGTAGGTACTTGCTATGTCTAGATTTTTTTAGAAGATTTGTGAACTCTGTTTTATTAGCAAACAGGTCCGTTGTCTGCTACGACGGGTATGTAAATATTTTGATAATAAATATTTCTTCTAGTTCCGTCTAGCGCCGATCTAAACATTCTATTAGAAACAAACTTATTCAAAAGAACTCCGTGTGAACACTCCAACACTCCTTGTTAGCATAAAGTCCCCACAGACAGGCGTAGCGCAAGTTTACTGAACAATTTCTATGAATACTACATGGAGATTGTTCACCAGCGTCGCGTTTCACCGTTGTCTGCGGGAACCTTAAAGTTTAGCATAACATGAACTTGTCATAGTTCGTCATTTACCTACTGCACAATAAATACACCGGTCACCTCTATTCCGCTGAAACAAATGCGAATAGTTTCTTACATAAGAATATCGAAATACCGCTTCCGAAATTGGATATCGGCACAAACTATGTGAAAATTGGTCAACATTATAAAAGTCTTCCAAATCGTATTTGGAGCTTGGCGACAAATCTCATCAGAGACTAGCCTTCGGCGCAGGGTAGACATTGAACAAATGCGTGCGCGGATACAAGAGCAATATCTTTTCCCTAACGCTGATAGTCTGAAGAGACGGCACTCCGACACGAGTGAAGAGACATAAGTCGCACGTACAAGACTAACAGCGAACCTGATGCAGCTGTCATTACAGCCGTAAGACGTCCACTACTGGACATAGGCCACCCCCAATTTGAGAGGCTTTGCCATAATCGCCACGTTTGGCAGGCGGGTTGGCGATCGCAGTATGGTGGTAAAATGCATAGAGAATGCTGCTGCCCATTCTCTAGTAAGTCCCTAAGTCACCTTTTACGACACCCACAGGAAGAAATGGGGTGATACTATTCTTTACGTCCGGCAAAACACGGGACAAAAAAAGAAAAATCTTTTAGCAAAAAAATACAACCGACTTCCTTAAAAAAAACACTACAAAGTCAAAAATAACTTTAATTTCGAAAGTCGGTGTTTGAGGATCTGTATTTAAGGTATTTTGCCACCGACTTCCGAAATTAAAGTTATTTTTGACTTTGTAGTGTTTTTTTAAGGAAGTCTGTTTTTTTTTTTGCTAAAAGTTTTTATTTTTAGCTTTTTAGTTATGGTAGATACCCCGCACTAATCTAATCGCGTTATTCGTTCATTTGTCGCGCAAATACTTAATGCAAATTTAAGACTTATATGGTTTTCACCTGGACCCCATTGTCCGAATGGAACCAAATTAAAATGGGACCATTCGGGAAGCACCAGCTATCAAATAAAAAAAGAATCATCAAAATCAGTCCACCCAGTCAAAAGTTATGAGGTAACAAACGTAAAAAAAATACAGACGAATTGATAACGTCCTCCTTTTTTTGAAGTTGGTTAAAAAGAGGGAGAAATGGGGTGATGCAGCTGAAAACAGTATTTTATGAACAGCGACAGCCTTGCCTACTGCCACGTCGCAGGCAGAAGCCAGTAATTAAAATAAGTCTGAAATCGCCAACTTGTGGTCTTCTGTGTATAAGAAGAGGCCTCACAGTGGAACGAATGTATGGGAGCGGTTGGACGTAGACATGTCCGAAAAAAAAGAGTAAAATTATGCCAAACTAATGATGCCATCTTATTCGATTACTTAATGCCTTCATAACTTGTGGTGATGAATTTCTTCATAACTCCCATATTTCGGGAGTAATTTGAGAAAATGTGAAATTTTACTATGAAAATGAGTGTATCGAGCTCTCTCCCTCCTGATTCCGGGCTTGTTTCAAGTAGCGGTCTCTAATATCATAATGCTAATACTAAGAGCTATATTTAATACTAAGACACATAGTGCGCCAAATGTGCACTTTCTGGGATAAAGAGTGATGTTTATTTTATAACACATTTTTTTTATTTTTTGTTTATTTTGTTGATTAAAACCGTTTTTCTAAAGGTTTACCTTATTACAATAACATTTCTGAGCAGCCAATTAGAGAAGATATAAGCTAATTAGGATATATAATTAGGGACTTAAGGTTTACATATAAAACTGATGCACTAATGATTACTGATAAGAACATTGCTATTATTTAATTACTAAATGGCTCTTAATACACTAATTTAGCATGCATCATTTACTAATTATCACAATAACGAATTACCTTGCAATATTTAACAAAGGATACCTGGGATACCTGGATTTTATATAAATAGGTCACTATTAGTAACTTTAAAATCAGTGTTGATTTACACCTCGTTGTATCCAAGCTAATCTCGCAATGTATTTTCCAAATTTTAATACAAATCTTGATATTCACGTTGCTTTATGCGCACGCGCACATAAAGATTTACGCGACTTTAACTATTTGTTCAGTGTTTTAAAAGATAACAGTTGTGTTCAGTTATGTGAAAGTGCTGAAACAAGTTTAAAAGACTGGTGTCGTCGATTTTGCTACCGCATTTATGCAAAATGGACACAGTCTGGAAGAAGCACAGATAAGTTTCGGAAGAAACATGAGATTTGGCTACAGGCTGCAATTCAATGGCCGGAATTACAGAATGAAAATATGGAACCTTCTACAGAAAATATAAGTGACGTCATCGAGCCCATAATTTCTCCTGCTAAATCTGATGCTTCAACTTGTACACATCCTAGTCCTCGTAAATCTTTTGAGGACCTTAGTAACCGGCAAAAAAGAAGACGCACTGAAGATAGTCTTTCATGCAGCAGTAGCAGCGCTGAAATTATGTTTTCGGCCGAAAGGGCGCTTCAAAAGGCAGGACAAAGCGATACAGCTTATGTTATGAAATACTTGACGGAGAATCCAGAAGAGGCCTCAAAAATCAAAGCCTTCATTGAAGGTAAATCAATTCAGGTACGGGAAATATCCCCTTTGAAGGCATTGGCTCTTTATGTATCGATGAACTTATCGAAATGGCGCTATAACACTCTTCGGGATTTCAACACTCAAGAAGGAGCTCTTCAATACCCGAGTTACTACATGTTGGTTAAAGAAAAAATTAAGTGCTATCCGGCCAAAGAAGATCTCACAGTTACAGAGAGCTCTGCAAAAATCAAATTACAAGCCTTGATGGATTTAACCTCAAGAAGACTTATTAGGTCGTTAGAAACCCCTGTTGATCCCAATCAACAGCTCGTATTGACCAGCAAATGGGGTTTTGACGGATCATCTAGCCAAAGCATTTATCATCAAAGGACGAGTGAAGATGAGCAAATCGATCTTGCTAGTAATTTTATGATTAGTCTTGTACCACTGCGGCTCGTCTCAAAAGGTGTAACAATTTGGGAAAACGAGCGACCATCTTCCACTTCATTTTGCCGGCCAATATTGTTTAAGTTTATAAAGGAAACCAAAGAAAATGTGCAGAGAGAGATGGCTGAAATCGAAGCAGAGATTGAAGCCTTAACTCCATCCACCATCACTGATGGAATTAGTGTCAAACACCAACTGCTGTTGACAATGATTGATGGTAAAATTCATTCCATTATATCGAATACAGCAGCTTCAGTGTGTGACATATGCAAGGCTTGTCCTAAAGAAATGAATAATTTAGAGTTAATCAAAGATAAACACGCAAACGAGGACATGTATAAATATAGCTTAAGCACCCTTCACGCTTGGATTCGCTCAATGGAATGCTTATTACACATTTCCTACAAATTAGACATAAAATCATGGCAAGTAAGGGGTGATATAGCAAAAAGGCAAGTTGATGACAGGAAGAAAAGAGTTCAAGAGGCTGTAAGAAGAGAAACGGGCTTACTTCTCGATGTTGTGAAACAAGGCAGTGGATCCACCAACAATGGCAACTCGGCAAGGAGATTTTTTGAAAACTACACTAAATCTGCTGAACTGACCGGAATAGATGCTATGCTTTTAAGAAAAATCTGTGTGATCTTGCAGTGTATTTCATCAGGAGAGAAGATCAACGTAACTAAATTCCGAGAGTTCTGCTTTGATACTGCTAAGCTTTACGTGGAGTTATACCCATGGTATTA
The DNA here is from genome assembly GCA_932294355.1 of Aporophyla lueneburgensis. Classification (NCBI taxonomy): domain Eukaryota; kingdom Metazoa; phylum Arthropoda; class Insecta; order Lepidoptera; family Noctuidae; genus Aporophyla; species Aporophyla lueneburgensis. The sequence continues at coordinate 25,967,920 of OW028753.1, forward strand.
TATGCCTTCTTCACTTCATAAAATTTTAATGCATGGGCCAGACATAGTTCAGAACATGTCAATTGTGCCCATTGGTTTTCTATCCGAAGAGGCATCTGAGGCTAGAAATAAAGATTTTAGAAAATATAGAGAGGGGCATTCTCGAAAGCATAGCAGTATCTCATGCAATGAAGATATTATGCACAATCTTTTACTGTCTTCTGATCCACTTGTTACAAGTATCCGTCCAAAAGGAAATAAGTTTGTAAAAAAATCTTCTTTTAAGGAATTTTATGAGCTTACGGATTCTGAGAAAAGTGATATCGAATTTGTTAACATAAATGATTTAGCGGACATCGATTCTGAATTTGAATTAATTGATGATGATGATGATGACGAAGATAATTAAATGATGTTATTGTTTTAAAATGTGTAACTTAGTAAATTAGAGCTTACATCTTAATTATTTATTGTACTTTTAATGAAACTAGGTAATTTATTATCAACTTACTTAAAAGTCATACTCTCATCAGTTCTTGTGAATATTTTTGTTAATATATATTTCTGTATATATATAATATATTTATAGACCTCTTAATAAGTCTGTCTGCGGTTTAAAGTAAATACAAATGGGGAAAAAACGTTTTTTTTTTTAAATTTTCATTTCCTTTTATCCCAGAAAGTGCACATTTGGCGCACTATGTGTCTTAGTATTAAATATAGCTCTTAGTAATAGCATTACGATATTAGAGACCGCTACTTGAAACAAGCCCGGAATCAGGAGGGAGAGAGCTCGATACACTCATTTTCATAGTAAAATTTCACATTTTCTCAAATTACTCCCGAAATATGGGAGTTATGAAGAAATTCATCACCACAATTTATGAAGGCATTAAGTAATCGAATAAGATGGCATCATTAGTTTGTCATAATTTTACTCTTATTTTTCGGACATGTCTACGTCCAACCGCTCCCATACATTCGTTCCACTATGCCGGCCTTAGCTTTGCAATAGGATAATAAAAGGCTAGTATAGTTATTTTTATCTACTGTTTAACATAGTATTACAAGATATTTAACCCAATTGAACAACTATTGACCTGACATAATAATGTCAAAGTGACTCCATTATGAAAAGAAGCGTGAAGCCATAAAAAGAACAGAAAGACAAGTATGCAAATAGAACGGGCGACAATTACCATAAATTATTAAATCTATAATGTTAATTGCTCAAGGACAGTCAGAATGATTGATAAAGATCGGCGAGCGTCCGGGAGAAACGTGTTCGACAGGCTTTACAAATTTTACTACGAAAACCTTCCAAAATGACAGCTAGCTATTATTATTTTTACCTATACCTACTTATTAAGTAGGTACCTATTTCTTCCGTCAAGGTGCTTTGACATTCTGCTTTTGGTAAAGGCTCCCCGCTGATCGACCTGAAGCAACTCTAGTAGACCAATTTCCATGAAGTTTTCATAGAAATTTTCTATTTACGTCTTATCACGCCATTCTGTGGGAGCCTTGACTTCCCGATCCCTTAATAAAGACAACTTGATGTACTGTACAAAACTGATTTTTCTGATGATTTTTATACACTAAAGAGTCTGTTAAACTGTATAGAAGTATAGAAAAAGTAGCCATAAATAATAATCTGTAATGTTAATACCGAATTTGAGAATCAGAAAAAAAAAACATTGAAAAATCAAAGAAAAATACTGCTAGCATCAGCCGATTCAGCGTCAACAACCCTAGCATGACGGTTCAGCTTCGTCCAGAAAGAGTCAAAAGTGCGCCCAAAGCAGTTTATACTTCAAAACAGTTAAAAATATTATAAGATATTGCATAAATAGACTGAATTATAAAATCTAGACTGAAAGAGTCTACACCTAGTCTGCCAGCGTCGTGAGATTTGTTCCAAACAGATACTGTGGCCCTGGCACATGGGCAACTGAAGGAACACGGGTGGGTTTTAGTCAGTAAAAGTCTGACACGCCCTTCCGCTCCACCCAGAGCGGGAGACGTCATTTTTTTTTTCAGTATGGGAAATCATCATATGACTTCTCCCGCTCTAGGCGGAGCGGGAGGGCGTGTCAGACTTTTACTGACTAAAACCCACCCGTGTAATTAAACACCCGCCTAAACCCGCCTAAACCTAAGGCAGTGTTGGTAGTGGTGTTTTGTATTGCTAATTAGCTATGTCTAGCCACTACTGCTCGTTCCTTGTGTACATCAGATGAGAACTCAGCAACCTATAAAAACCTGGAAACAGAAGAAACTTTGACTATTCATTCATCGGGCAGTAGCCCACCACACGACAACCGTCTGGTTTGAGGGTCCATCCATTTCTAAGGAGGATGAGAGAGACTTTACATCATATCTCAACACTATATAAAAAAAAACGTCTACATTCACCCGATCTACGAAATTCACGGCAAACTCAGCTTAAGATGACAGATTAACCGATTCGTGCTTTTACATATAGCCAGGAGCCAATATATGTTTCACCATTCATACTTTTAACATTAAAAAACCGTAAACCTTGACCCCTGAGAGATTACAAAGCAGTTTGCTATAAAAAGCAAACAGTTCAACGACCTCACGAAATTCCCAAAGAAAAAAAAAACGTACTTAGATAATTTACACATAATAATAATAAATGAGTGTTTAATGGTATTATGATAATTCCTAATGCCTTATTGAAGTAATTACTATAATGTATGCAAAGTGCGTGAATGAGAACTTCAAGGTTGACGAGTGTCTTAAAATGTCATGTTGTTACGCACTTATCTCCCTAGCTTTTTCCATGAAGGGAAAATGATGCATCTGAATATCACTATTTTACAGGGTGTGACTGCCTATCTGCTATCAACGATCCAGTTTTAGAATATACGAACATATTCTGTTTTGTCTTTGGTCACGTCAATATTGCTAAACTGTTAATTTTTAATTGACTTAAATACAGGGCTTTTGGCTACGTTGCATTTCATGAATCTTTTTTAATTTTTATTTTGTAATGTGCGTTTTGTTTGTGCAGAATAAACAATTTTTCTTTCTTTTCTTTTTCTTTTCACTTGGTAAGACTGGTTGTCAGTCTTTCGGGCTTCTGAGGACTAGTAACGACTATCAAAGATCCAGGAATATCAGCTGGGACCAACGATGTAACGTGCTTTCCGAGGGAGGAGTCTTGATTTGCACTATTAGGAAGTATTTATGAAATGTAGGTACATTTTTTTTTTAAATTTAATATAACACTTAGCCTAAGTAACATCAGTATTGTCTCAGTTATTTATAGATAGGTATGGCTATTACTTATGAGTAAGAACTGCCCTTCAAACTAGGAGAGTCCTGTATCTTGAAGGACAATGTTCTTTAGTTGGATTGACACATTTTTACAATATACATATAATATAACTAGCTTTTGCCAGCGGCTTCGCCCGCGTGGAGGTCGGAAAATATCCCGCGGGAACGTACTACCGGGATAAAAAAGTAGCCTATGTGTTAATCCAGGTTTATTTATTTATTTATTTATTTAAACTTCTCGCACACAAAAAAGGTACAAAGGCGGACTTAATGCCTTAGGCATTCTCTACCAGTCAACCAAGGGTGGTGAAGAGATTACATGGCAGGTGCTTTGATTGAGAGGAAAAGTTATTGAAAAATACTATTAAAATACATCCTATATCAAATTATAAATAAGATGGGAAATATAAATAGACTATAAACTTATAATACACACATACATATTTACTATAATATATACTTACATACATATATATTTATATACATATACACAGATTAAACTGAGAGAGATGTTGAGATGACTCTACGCTATTTGGTTTGAAAATAACTCCGCAATTTCCGCTTAAACGCATACCGAGTGGTGGCCGTCCTGATATCGAGAGGGAGCGCATTCCAAAGAAGAATGGACTGAATATTAAAGGACGAATGAACAAAGTCAGAGGTATGAGAAGGACAGAGTAGGAGAAGATTGTTAGAAGAACGCAGGTTTTTGACGTGAGAAGAACATAGATATTGAAAGTGAGACACGAGATAAGAAGGAGGAGTGGGAGATTTGAGAAGGGAGAAAAGCGTGGTCAAAGTGCGCAAACTTCTTCTTTGGCGAATGGGCATCCATTTGAGCTCAGACCTATAGCTAGACACATGGTCATATTTTCTAAGGTTGTAGATGAACCGTATACAGTTGTTGAGCAGTCTGTCGAGCTTATCCAGAAAAACCGCATTCAAGTCAAAATAGCACACGTCACCATAGTCGATCATAGGGAAAATCAGAGTCTGCACAAGCATGGCTTTTGTCTTAGCGGGTAAAAAGCTTCTCAAACGATACAGGGAGCGCAAAGTACCGTTGACCCTTTGGCTAACACTAGAGACCTGGCGTTGCCAGCTAAGAGTCGTGTCTAGATGCAATCCGAGATCCTTCACAGTAGGGGTAATGGGTATGATGGTACCATTAAAAATGAGAGGAGGAAGAGAACCAAGCGTCACCCTACCCATCATGCGCGAGCTTCCAATTACAATTGCCTGACACTTAGAGGGGTTGACTGACACCCCAAAATTATCAGAGGTCAGAGGTTATCAGGTTATAAGCTGTGTTCCAAACATCCAAATCCGTTCAGTAGTTTTTGCGTGAAAGAGTAAGAAACATCCACACATCCATACATACAAACTTTCGCATTTATAATATTAGTAGGATTGCGTAACAATTCTGATAAACATATTTCGATGGGTCCTACGTATAAGGGCCAATGCAACAATTTGAGTATTTTCGGTTTTTTGCGTAAAATGCTTCCTTTTACTTAGGTTAACAACGTGCATTAAAAAAAAAATACACATTTATAGGTGGAAATACAATTTTTCACTGCAATAAAAAGGCCTATGTGGCACAATTTTAAACGTATAAAGGCCAAACGGTTATTCGAGACTTGTACGCGGGGACATCCCGCGTCTTTGTTTACGTCAACGGCCAATCAGTTAGTTGAGCACTTTTACGACAAACGGAACGATGTCGCTCTATGTTATTAACCTATTTTTTTATAATATTATAATTAGTTATTATAGATCTAACTAACAAGGAGAGGTCACACTGGGTGGATCACCGATTTGGCTGATCCTCCGCCTATGTAAAGAGGTTCACTAGTGTAGTAAATTCCTAAAGCCTTGACATTGTGATTCACCAACGCTGCTTGCTCAAATTCTGCAATCATATTTTGTAGCAGATGCCAGTTAAAATTTATGCTTTATAGGTATGTTTTTATGATAATTATCATCCAAAAAACTCTACACCTGAATAAAATAATTAATAAAAATAACTGTCCTATCTCCAAATGTCTTTTGCATTTTTACTATTAAAAAAGCGTAGGTCTGTAAGAATATTATTTTATAACCCGAATACTGGTAGCGAATGAATATTTTTTATGAAAAGAGACAGCAAAAATAAATATGCTGCTTACTTCGCCAAGATAACTTTGATAAGTTTGAGTTTTTGGGACTCATAATGGTCAGCCCATTAGTATAAGTCCCAAAAACTCAAACTTTGGGAAATAATTGAAGACATGAGTGGATGAAGGGGATATGTCGCAAAATTCATCATCATTTCAGCCGAAAGACGTCCACTGCTGGACATAGGCCTCCCCCAAGCACCGCCACTTCGACCTGTTCTGTGCTTCTCGCATCCAACGCATTCCTGCGGCCTTCACCAGGTCATCGGTCCATCTTGTGGCAGGCCTTCCAACGCTCCATCTTCCAGTACGCGGTCGCCACTCCAGAACCTTCCGGCCCCAACGGCCATCCGTTCTGCGAGCAATGTGCCCTGCCCACTGCCACTTAAGTTTGGCAATTCTTCGGGCTATGTCGGTAACCTTGGTTCTCCTACGGATCTCTTCATTTCTGATTCGATCGCGTAGGGAAACTCCAAGCATAGCCCTCTCCATTGCTCTTTGGGTGACTTTGAGCCTTCTTATGAGGCCCATTGTGAGCGACCACGTCTCAGTGCCATATGTCATCACTGGCAACACACACTGGTCAAAGACTTTTGTCTTGAGACACTGCGGTAAGTGGGACGAGAAGATATTGCGTAGCTTCCCGAACGCTGCCCAGCCGAGTCGGATTCGACGATTGACCTCTTTCTCGAAGTTGGACCTACCTAACTGGACAGTCTGTCCTAGGTACACATATTCGTCCACAACTTCGAGTGTAGCGCCTCCGATATTCATTGGCGTGGGTATCACACGAGCATTGGACATGACCTTTGTCTTGTCCATGTTCATTCTAAGACCCACTCTTTCGGAAGCTCTACTGAGGTCATCGAGCACTGTACTGAGTTCCTCCATAGTCTCAGCCATGACTACTATATCGTCGGCAAATCGAAGGTGAGTGATGTACTCGCCATTGATGTTGATACCAGCCCCTTTCCAGTCCAAAACCTTGAAGACATCCTCCAGTGCAGCGGTGAACAGTTTCGGAGAGATCACGTCTCCCTGTCTCACCCCTCGCTGCAGAAGGATAGGTTTCGAGGTTTTGTCCTGGAGCCGGACTGACATAGTGGCGTTTTCATACAAACACTTCAGCACCTCGATGTACCGATAGTCAATCTGGCACCGTTGAAGAGACTGCAATACAGCCCAGCTAAACATAAAGAGTCTTAGAGCATGAGAAATGAAAAAAAGAAAAAAGTAGTAGTAGTTGTATTGATTATTTGATTCCTTTTCCATTACAAAAAGTCTGATAGTTCATTAGAAAAACAAAAAGAAGTTAAATTGTTTTATTTCTTTTTATTTTTGTGACCTAACTGAAGGTTAAAAGTATATTAACGTCACCAAGTAAGATAACGTATAAGTGTCAATGTGAATTATGACATAAAATAATTATATTTTTTATTGTTTGTTTAAATAATTCATTTATTTTAAATATTTTTTATAAATATGGATTACTCAAAACTCTAAAATACACGTATTTTTCAAAGTTAACATATGCCAAGTAAATGGTCCAAAGTGACACTACGACCTTTTTACTAGTTTTTTTCAGTATTATTAAAATTAAAAATATCACGTATATAGGCACATCTACACTAATTAAAAAACTAACAAATATTCAAATAAATCTATGTAGCTAGAATAACGAACATATGTGTCATAGTAACTATGCAAAGTTTTACAAACATCAGTAGACGCATGTAAAAAATATATCAAAGCGAAACTTTGAGAGCCTCTATTGAAAACTTGTCAATTTACACATTGGCCCTTATACATAGGACCCATCGATTTATTGAATAGGCTTATGAGATAAAAGTGAGGAGTGTGTGTGTGTGAGTGTGTGGTACACTTGAAAAAGTATCTGTCAAAGAAATGAAAATTAATCTATATATTAATACGTGAAGCGAAAACTTTGGAAACCTTTTTACGAAAATTGGGCGGACGGAGGAGTATGAAATTTCGCACACTTATAGTATATACAGAGAAGAAGTGACGAATGCTAATATTTTTTTGAATTATGCGTAAAAATACATTATTTTCAATAAATAACACGTTACACACACTACTATTCATTACCGTGTATTCAATACACACATACATAGAGAATATCTGTCTTTAATATTTTGTGTCTATAGTCTTACTGAATGTCAAATATAACCATAGGTAATAAATTAATTTTATAGATATATAACCTATTTCATTTTTAAAATCTATGATTTTTTATTATATCGAGAATATTTGTCTTTAATATTATTTGTATTGGCGACGATAGGAATTTAGTTTAGATTTATAAGAAATATTTTTGTGGTTTTATGGGGAGTGTTAAGTATGGCATTAGTAAGTTTCCCATACAAAACTTAGTGTCGTGTGCAAACTGTAGAGGTTGTATGCCTCACGATCGTACAGGCTGGTTATAATTATGACATTTTAAACTGTCATAATTAATTAAAAATAATAGGGAAAATTCTATAAAAACAGAGCAAACTGTGATAATTCATTCCATATCCAGCAGTTAAGAAGTATTAAGAAAATAAAGAAGAGAGTCCTGAAGAAGTATTCTTTACTCATAACACCTACATCCTGTTCCTGGCCATCACCATCCCGCCAGCGAACCCTCTCCACAGTAGTACGCGTCAACAATTTGTCTATAGTGTTACTGAATGTCAAATATAACTATATTATTTTTTTATATTTATTATTATATATTTTTTTTCATATAATAATGTATTTCTATTAAAATGAAGTACGGTCGAATTTCGACCAATGGGCGATCACTAGTCATAATAATAACATAACATACGTATGTATATTGGGGCCTGTTTCTCTTCAGTCGTGTCGGATTGCCGTACCATCAAACTATGAGAGTGAGAGAAGAAAGAGTGCACCTGTACCTGCGCATACTGTGCAATATACTATCTCCCGTGTCGAAGGTTCCTCTCTATCTTCTTTTTTATATCTATGCTCGGCTAAGATTTCTCGCCATGACTAAAATTCATTACTAGGACGGAGGACTATTATTTATCACTAGCTTTTGCCAGCGGCTTCGCCCGCGTGGAGGTCGGAAATTATCCCGCGGGAACATACTACCGGGATAAAAAGTAGCCTATGTCCTTTCTCAGGCTCTAAACTATCTGTGTACCAAATTTCATTTAAATCGGTTCAGTAGTTTTAGCAGGAAAGCAAGACAGACAGACAGACAGACCGACAGACAGACAGAGTTACTTTTGCATTTATAATATTAGTATGGTTACAGCTCGGTTAGTCTATTTTAGTTATTTTCACAGCATTATGTCTTACGGTATTCTACTGTGGGGCAAAGCCGCTGATATTCAAAATATTTTTGTCCTTCAGAAACGAGCTGTTCGAGCAATTTACCAGCTAGGTGCCAGAGTTTCTCTAAGGGACTTTTTTAAAGATATTGGTATTCTTACGGTAGCATCACAATTCATCTTCGCCAACATCTTATATATTAGGCAAAATTTACACTTACACGCTAAAAACAGTGATTTTCACACTGTTAACACTAGAAATAAGGACAAACTACGTGTTCCCTTTCACCGGCTTCATAAGGTGCATAACTCATTTGTTGGGCTTGGTATAACATTTTACAACAAGCTACCACCTTATTTACTAGAATTACCTTTTAATGCGTTTAAAGCTCATGTAAAATCCAACCTTTGTCTAAAGGCATATTATTCCATCAGCGACTATTTAAATGACAAAACTAGTTGGTCGCTGTGATTAACTCAAGACAATGTTTGTGTTCTTTCTCCAGTACTAGCGTACCTAGTGATAGGTTATATAGCTGTAATATAATTTTTATTATATATTTTTTTTTACTGTGTTAGTCATTTTTTTTTTGTGTATTTATTGGTTTTGACATGTTCTATGCTTTGACATATTATAATGATTAGTATTGCATAAAATGATTAGCTAGCGACCTCGACAAGTTGTCATTCAATTCTTGCCTGAGCAACCGGCAGCAAGTTCGTCATGCTCCCTTAGATGTCAATGCTTGCGGTAGCGTCAGGGGTCGGGTTACCCCCTTCCCTCAAATAAGGCGAGGGGGGTAATGGCTGATCTTTGCGTTATGCTCGTGAACGGGTGCTGCTTGTGGTGACTGGTCGTCTTGCTGACCTTGATGTTGGTATTGTTGTTAATTACCTACCTGTTTATTTGTTTTTACGCCGATGGTCCTAGTTTATCATTTTGAGGCCTCGAGTTGTAACTCGGGTCGTAACAGCTATGTGAACGTGATTCAGCATTGCATATGTAAGCTGTCACGCCCTTATGCCAGGAGGCTTTTATTTTGGTACCTTTATTTACATGATAAAAATATTTTTTGCTTTTGCTTGAGTATAGATTTCATTTTATTTCCTGGATTATTGGGTTGGCTAGCTGACAGATGGCAAATCATTTAATTTAATGTTTTGTGTCTCATAATGTTACCTCCTTACAATTGTATAGAATCAAGTTCTTCTAACTTAACAGACAGCTGTGCTGCTGGGGAGTTTGTTCCGCCACTTCTTCTTCCCAGCTAAAGCACTAGGAAGTGTCGAAGGGCGGGCGTTTTGGGGGGACTGTCTTTTGTAACTTTGACGTTCAAAAAGTGCTGACTCTCAGCCTAGTTTGAATAAATGACTTTTGATTTTGATTGATTTTGAGTATGGATTACATTGGGGCCTATGATATGTACAGACTAAGCGCAACTTCATAGTAATTGATATTGCTGTAGGGTTTGTTGGGTTACTTCCTTCCAGCTCTAAAGTAGGAAGCGATGAAACGAATCCTGAAATATGGTTTCACCACAGTTGGTAAACGAATTGGTGATCATAATTGGTCTTATTATTAATCCACCGAACTGACAGACAGTTTTTGAAATAAGAACAACTAAACTTACAAAAATCGAAATACAGTTCTTTTTACAAAATTGACAACTTAGTCCCGTGCTAAGCTGTATTTTTTTATAAAGAACTTTACCCAAATCGAAATAAATTTAAAAATGCAAAAGCTAGCTTAGAGCTGACGGCTACAACTAAAGTTAGATCACGTTCTGTAATAAGACGGTCTGTGTTTACTATAATACATTAGGGCAGCAACACAGCCGGTCTTAATCTGCCTATCCTTTTCCCAACTATGTTGGGATCGGCTTCCAGTCTAACTGAATGTAGCTGAATACCAGTATTTACCAGTAACACAGTCAGACTATTCTGTAAAATTCAGTACGGTGAAGTGAACTGTCATTTCACCTAACGCTACGGATCGCTAGGTACAGTTCACTTCACCTACGTTTTCGCGGAGAGATTTTTACAAAAATGACCTGTAAGTAGTGAAGGAAACGAACTAAAACCAAACAATATTGGCAAAAAACCTGTCTGGGAAACAGATGACTTGTCTGTAACTAAAATCCTAGCAGGCAAAGGTTACTAGCCTGAGTTCACCTCGTTCTTAACCCTGCTGTCACTTAACGAAAACCCCATCCATCATTTCAATTTCCCATTAAATGCCCTAAAAACATGCGTGTGATTATAATCCACTGATCCATTGTACTTAAGTTAGAACGTACAACAGCCATTGCTCGCCTAGCATTAACATACATGAACATTTTACGAACAATTACAGCAATGTACGTAATTTTCTATCCATTAGCCGACAAGGCGTCGCTTAACACACAAAAAAACAATAACACCTTTGAAATCAATCAAAAACAAATAAAGTAAGTATCCCACGGCAATAAACTGACAGATATAATAACATATTCCTTATGTAATTGTTCAATTTCATCCGGCTACGTACTGAGACCGACCAGCGTAGCTTGATTCACTGTGGTGGCGCTGCTTGTCAAGGGAGCTGTCAAAACAAATGTTCGATTTGGTACATTTTAAATTTTAGTTCAATTTTTCGCCGCGTGTCAAAGTATAGTGGGGAGTGCACACGTTCGGTTTTCGATCTGTATTTCGTAGTCAATGCCAAGGTTAGAGTCGATGACCGCGGCAGTAGCGACGGTCGCCAGGCGAGTGTAGGAGCGCGGATAAGTCTGTGTTTATGTTTTGAAGGTGAAGTGTTGTTGTCTTCACTTTTAGTACGGTTTTATTGTGCAATTGTACCCCAAAAGAAAATAGAATGATGATTAAACGTCAGATTGGTGTACCGGATCAGTTATTTACTTATACTAGTGGTCGCCTAGTAGTCGAAATTCGACTATAATTCATTTTAATTTTAAGTTTGAATGATATGAATGACCTATAATATTATCTTAATTATTTGACACATTGTTTGATATTCAGTAAGACTATAGACAATGAAGAGAAATAATATTAGTCTCTTCTCATTTTGACCACAGACTTCAACCATAAATAAAAGAGAATTTATGTGTGTGTGTTTGTCAAACGCATGGTAGTGTGTGTAACGTGTTATTTATTAAAAATAATGTATACTTACGCATCATTTAAAAAAATATTAGCATTCGTCACTTCTTCTCTGTATAGGTAAACTATAAGTGTGCGAAATTTCATATTCCTCCGTCCGTCCAATTTTCGTAAAAAGGGATCCAAAGTTTTCGCTTCACGTATTAATATATAGATAATGGATTATATGTAATTAGAGGAAAATTGTATTCAAAATATGAAAGTTTTCGTACAAAATATAAGTTATAGGTACTTTTGCTTAACCAGTCAATTACCGTAATTACAGACACAATTAAAAAACCATTATGTTTGTACCAAATGTGGTATCTCAGGGACTTAGAGGTTAAATATTATGTAGAACCACAGTATTGCTCGCCTAACAATAACGTAGATGAACATTTTACGAACTAATACAGCAATGTACGTAATTTCCTAGCCATTGGCCGACAAGGCGTTATAACATCAGCCACTTAGCACACAAAAAAACTAACACTGATAGTGTCTCTTTACTTGTGACTTAATTAATCATTTAAGAATTAAGATGTAGTCTATTGCATTATAAATTTATAACACTCTAGAATGACAGAATTTAAAAAAGAATGGTATTATTAAGTACATAATCCAATATCTTCGCAGCCCCAATCAAAGCAGAAACAAATGAAAAAGCACTCAACAAAAACAAAGACAAGTCCGAGCACCGAACCAAACATGGCCACTCAAACGCTAATCCGTCTTAATCAGTCACATCGGCGCGTTTACTCTCAGACGTACTCAAACAAGTGTGTCCTCATATAAGCACATACTCAAACGAGTACGTCCTCATACAAGCACATACTCATACGAGTCCGTCCTCATACGAGAACATACTCATTATGCAATTATGTGCGACCACAGGCCTCAAGCGATGGAATTCAATGGTAACTGCGATTTGTATGGAAAGGGCTTCCAACTGAGGAATTTTTAGGGTAACTGTTCTTCTGTTTGTGAGTAATGAATATTAGAGGCTTATTGCGAGACTTATTTAAAGAGGTGAGTCAAATCAATCAAAACTTTTATGTTATTATTTTGGGCTCTCAATCTGAACACATAGTATTGATAACAAAAATGTAATGATCAGGAATAAATGATTTCTTTTTTCGGTTTTCGGTAACTCTTACTGTAATTAAGTGTAATGTGGTAAGAAGGCTAAATGTCAGTCAAAGGACAATGGGCTATCTTGGATTTTCTCTACGTGATCGAATCCGAAACGAAGATATCCGTAGAAGAACCAAGGTAATCGAGATAGCTCGAAGAATTGCCAAACTTAAGCGACAGTGAGCAGGGTACATTGCTCGCAGAACAGATGGCCTATGGGGCCGATGTAGAGTTGGAAACCACCCAGAAATTAGACTGATGACCTTGTGAAGGGCGCAGGAATCCACTGTATGCGGGAAGCACAGAACAGGTAAAAGTGACGGAGCTTATAGGAGGGCACGTCCAGAAATGAACTTCTTTCAGCTGAAACGATGAGGTGAATCTGGATCAAGTTAATAGGGGCGCTGACGCTTCATTTTGTATTCGAGTTAAATGCGCAGTGCCCGGCGACGGACAGTTCGCCTGCAGACACCATCACCTATAGACGCGCTTACTATCTTACCAAATTCCTAATGTAATTCGTTCCGTGAAGTAAAGTATATATAACGTGTATCTATTCATAGACGAAATATTTTAAGAGGTACACATGTAGGTGGTAAAGAAGCTATAGAAGCAAAAAGAATTTTTTTTTCTAAGCGTTTTTGAATTTTCGTAATTATTATAATTTTGTAACTGCTTGAGACGTTTTGCATAAAACCTTTACTTCAAATTTTATGAATGGCCCGTCTGACGCTGCGAGGGCGGCGACCGGACGGCACGAGCATGGCCGCGGTGTCGTAAAAAATAAGAAGGAGCCAGTATTTCTTATGTGCGTCAAATTATTTATAACTATTAAATTTTGAAAAAACAAAATACATTTAAACAATTTTTTTTCGTTGCTGTAGCTTCTTTACCACCTACAGGTGTAGGTACCTCTTAAAATATTTCGTGTATGAATAGATACGCCTTATATTCAAATCTAGTCAGCATTTGATTTCTCTCCGTACACACACACACACACACCGTAAGAACAATATACACGCACCCACAAAAAGTTATTTAATATTTTACTGGAAGAATTTATTGCGATGATTAATTCGTCTACCTAGTGTGACTAATCATAATACAGGAAAAATCATCTTAATGAAAACCTATTTATAAACTGCTCTAATTATTAGGTACATACATAAATAACTCATACAATTCTAATCAGCTAATTATAATTTGTTAAGTCAGTATGACACTATAAACAAGGAAACTCCATGTGAACCATAACATAACAGAGGCAATAATGATTATAAATAAACAGTAACATCAATTAAACTAATAGTTTTGCACTCAATATAATGTTATTACATTTTCCTTTACAAAGTACTTCATTGATATCATTTTGCCGCCAATGCAAGCGTATGTACAGACGCCAACACATCAAGCTACTACAATCTGTCAGATTTCTTTGATAGATTTTCGACTTTATTTCTAGAGCATTAGGTTCAAGGTTCATTGGGAAAAATTGACAGTTTCGGGTAGCTTGACCTGGTGGCGTCTGTACATTCCATTGGTGCATTATAAAACTGGCGCCAAGTGAATTGCATAACTTAAAAACTAGACTTGGTTTTGTATATTTTTTTAACTGAAATATTTTTAGGCGCTCTTTTGTGGTCTTTCTGAATCTGAACAGTGAACGAAACTGAAGTGTCACGCTCGTGTTGGTGACGTTGAATCGGGTATACTCTACACAAACTGAAACTTTTTTATCTAGGACCATCATGGTCCTAGATAAAAAAAAAACATCTGTTTCTTCATAGAAAATTGCAATCAAATCGCGGTCAAAATGTATGGAACAGATTATTTTTGTTAGTAACCGACGAAGTCGCAATGCAATGGGATTCAGAATCATGTACTTACTGAATCCATAGGAACAGATTGCGCGTCGTTGTCCCTGCACCTTTTGTATTCCATATATGTAAATATACAACGTGTAACATATAATTAACACAAGACCTTATACACCCAAATTGGAGTATTGAGTTAAAAGCCTAATACTATGACAAAACTTATATCTTTTAAAGCTAACTGTTATTATTATAAAAATCATGTTGAGCCTAGCATTACTTTAATTATTTAACATTGTGTCTTATATACATATAGTAAGATTGAATTTTCTTTAGCTCAATTGGCGGTAGGTATGGTAAAATACATAATGTTGTAAAAAAAAGGATGTCTTCATGATCAAACTTCTTTCAGGACTTCTGTCCATTCTGTTACACCTTGTATAAAAAAAACCGGCCAAGTGCGAGTCGGACTCGCGCACCGAGGGTTCCGTACAAACCTGTAGGTATTCACGGTTTATGCATAAGGCTTGTGTTTATGAAATTAAATCCTATTTTTTTAATTTTTATATTTGTGTTGATTGAATGAAAGGTAAATTGCGGTTTACGATTTATGACGTATAAAAAAAAAACTACTTACTAGATCTTGTTCAAACCAATTTTCGTTGGAAGTTTATATAGCAATGTACATCATACATTTTTTTTAGTTTTATCATTCTCTTATTTTAGAAGTTACAGGGGGGGGGACACACATTTTACCACTTTGGGAGTGTCTCTCGCGCAAACTATACAGTTTAGAAAAAAATGATATCGGAAACCTCAATATCATTTTTAAAGACCTATCCATAGATACCCCACACGTATGGGTACGATGAAAAAAATTTTTTTGAGTTTCAGTTCTATGTATGGGGAACCCCAAAATTTTTTGTTTTTTTTTCTATTTTTGTGTGAAAATCTTAATGCGGTTTACAGAATACATCTACTTACCAAGTTTCAACAACATAGCTCTTATAGTTTCGGAAAAAAATGGCTGTGACATACACGGACAGACAGACAGACAGACAGACATGACGAATCTATAAGGGTTCCGTTTTTTGCCATTTGGCAACGGAACCCTAAAAAGAAGTACTAAAAATACTATCTTGGATTTATACAAGCATAGTACCTATACAATAAAGGCATATTTCATCAACCTATGTATATACTTTTCTCTATAAGCTCTTGCACCGATCGACATACAATAAGTAGGTATACATAGACTATACATGAAGAGGTCTCGCAGGTCCGGGTTCGAAGTAACGGCAATTTTTTTGTCTATGACCACTAACAGCTATAACATCGCTTCTCATAATTTGAAAGTTGAAACTGATTAAAAGATAAACTGTAGGAATTAGATTGGTAGCTGGAAAAAAACTTGACAAGTGCAAATCTTTATTTTGCTTTGGAGGTTCCGTTTCAGCGATTCTAGACTATATAATTCAATTGTCTACCAGAAAGCTTTTTTTTTTCTTATATACAAATAGATTTTGCCCGCGGCTTCGCCCGCGTGAATGTCGGAAATGAACGCAGGTATTTTTCTAAAATAAAATATTTTTTCTAAAATAAAAGTAGCCTATGTTACTTACTCCTTATTACATCAGCTACCTGCCTATAAAGATCCCGTCAAAATCAGTCGAGCCATTTCAGAGATTAGCCGGAACAAACAGACAGACAGACAAAAATCGTAAAAAATTTTGTTTTGGTATATGTACCGTGTATACATCCATATACACTTAGTAAAAAGCGGCTATTTTAATATTAAAAACAGACACTCCAATTTTATTTATTTGTTTTAGATTTTTTTTCTAAAATAAAAGTAGCCTAAGTTACTCCTTACTACATCAGCTACCTGCCAATAAAGATCCCGTCAAAATCAGTCCACCCATTTCAGAGATTAGCCGGAACAAACAGACAGACAGATAGACAAAAATTGTAAATAATGTTGTTTTGGTATATGTACCGTGTATACATCCATATACACTTAGTAAAACGCGGTTATCTTAATATTAAAAACAGACACTCCAATTTTATTTATTTGTATAGATGTATAGATAATGCATATGAAAGTACCAAAACAAAAAAAAACCATTTCTGAAATTTTTGTCTGTCTGTCTGTTTGTTTGTTGCAGCTAATCTCGGAAAATGCTGGACCGATTTTGGCTGCACTTTCACTGGCAGATAGCTGATGTTATAAGGAGTAAAGTAAGCCATAGTTGCCGCTGTATAATCTGGGTAAAAGCAAAGACGAATGGAAAAGCTCAGACTGTAGATATTACAAAAGGTTTGCCTACAGAACCCTAAAATTAAGCCTAATATTAATAATATAGGTTCTTAATAATTAGGCACAAGATATCATCACACGTGCGTCAGTGCGTGATAGGTTTAATTGCAAGTGATATCAATACAATAAGTAGTTTGAAAAAAATGGCGCGAATGTCTGAGCGATGTAGGCGGGAACGAATCTATGAAATCAATGCTAGCTTTTTTTGTACATCCAAGAAGGTAAGAAACAGCCTAGACTTCCTTTTTGGACACGATGCTAATCATCATCATCATTTCAGCCGAAAGACGTCAACTGCTGGGCATAGCCCCCCCCCCCCCCCCCCCAATCTGGGGGCCATATAAACGCCACGGTTGGGGTCGGGTTGACGATCGCAAATGGGCAGCAGCGTTTTCTACACATTTTATTACCTAAAATGCGTAAATAACGCTGCTGCCCAATCTCTAGTAAGTCCCTTAGTCGCCTCTTAAGACCCCCACGAGAAGAAATGGGTTGGTACTATTCTTTACGTTTGGCAACACACGGAACAAAACAGAGAAGGTAATCACAGATACTTAATTCAAACAACATATGAAGCTAGTGAAGAAGTGGTCAACAGAATTTTCATGATCGGCAGAGTGAACGCCTTTATCTTATCTTATCTTATATCTTATACCTTTAAACGAGCAATTCTTGTATATATATATAATCTGAATCTCGGAAACGGCTTCAACGATTTTCATGAAATTTAGTATACAGGGGGTTTCGGGGGCTTTAAATCGATCTAGCTAGGATTCATTTTTATAATATGTCGTTTTATTCGTGTTTTCAATGACCAACTTTATCGATAATCAACTTGAGCATAAACTTATTATTTTAAACACAATTTACCAAAAATACTGAGCAAAGCTCGGTCATCCAGATATTGAGTTTTAATATGACACATTCCTTTTATTGTTTATTTTAAGAGTCTTCGCGATTTATGCCCACCCATTCACATTATTCACCATCATCAAGCCATCATCTACCTAGCCTTTCCACAACTATGTTGGAGTCGGCTGATTTGACCTTGTGTTGCAAAGGACTCGAATCCTCGAGTAGTAATTTTAAAGACTCGACTCAATTTTGCAAGACTTAGTGTGGTCAAAAGGCTCGGACTCTAGAGTCAAGCCAAGCCCGAGTCATTCTCGAGTCTAAAAGAGGGACTCGAGTTTTAAAAAGGACTCGAGTCTTAATAACGACTCGAGTCTTAAAATGAACTCGAGTCTTGTAGCTCATCATTCGAAAAAACTCGAATAACTCGTCAGATTTTTTTGTACGCAAAGTTACATCATAGCCACTAATTAGAATTTATAGCCTTCTTTCGAGTCTTTTCGAATGATGAGGTACAAGTTTCATCTTCATGCTCCGAGTTTTTCTTTAAGACTCAGGTTCATTTTAAGACTCTAGTCCTTTTTAAGACTTGAGTCCTTTTTCACACTGAGCCTTGCATAATTGAGTAGAGTCTTTAAAATTAGGACTCGACGACTCGAGTCCTTTGCAACTCTAATTTGACCTGCCCAAACCAATAACTGGGTAATACGATACCTCTTGGTAATACAATTTGTCAGACTTTCGGTCTTCTGGGACATTTACTGTTAAAGAACCACCATAGACAGCTGGGACCCACTGTTTTCAAAACGGTAGAAGAAGTCATCGTAAGGAAACCGGCATCCTAGAGCCAAAAAATCGAAGACATGTGACATCTACCAACCCGCACTGAGAACCCACCACATCAGAACACACACTATCAACACTCTCCCTCTCATCGAGAGGAGGCCTATGTCCCAGCAGTGGTAATATTATAGGCTTTTTTTTTTGGGAAATCATCAAATGACTTCTTCCGCTCTGGGCGGAGCGGGAGGGCGTATCAGACTTTTACTGACTAAAACCCACCCGTGTTCCTTCAGTTGCCCATATGCCAGGGCCACGGTAACTCTTTCGAACGAATCTCGCGACCCTGGCAGGGACATTATAGAATGAATATACTATAGGCTTTTAAAAGAAAATAAACGTAAATCTCAGTAACCTTGGCACCCACAATCTATGATTGGCTGTCACGTTATGCAACAACGTGTTAATGATTGCAATTTCCACGGCGATTAGAGAAAGAAAGAAACACTGGTGCAGTGAAACAAATGCTTATCATGCGACGCGAATCGGGATAAACTAAGTTGCTATGGTGATAAGGTTTCATAGGCTTTATTTTTGCAGGAATTAAAATACATACTCTCTGTTTCTGTATTCCCTAAAGTCTAAGGTCTAGGTCCACATTTCGCCTGTTATGTTTAAGTCCCATGTAAGACGATAGTCTTTACACTTTGCGCAAGCGTACGAAGGATTGGTCTGTACACTTGTGCTGGTCGGAACACGGGGATGAAGAATTAAACCGCCCGTGTTGAGTGTGGTAAAATCACGGATTTATTTCACTTAGCCAGTTCGGTAAAGTGATGCAAGCGCTGATGTAGCATAACCTACTTAATATTACGAAATGTGCGGGTTCACTATACAAACTGCCAACTCTAAAGGAAAGGACGAGGGAATATATTGAACCCTGGTGGAACCTCTACTTGGGTCTACCTGGGTTCAACAAATTCCCTCGTCCTTTCCTTTAAAGTGCGGGTTCACCGTACATCCCATGTGATAAGGGGCATCAACCGGACACAAATTTAGACTCTGGGCTGCTACGGAGAAATTCCACATGGACAAACCCAATAACATTGTGCCCGGCTCAGTATACGAACCAAGGACCTCTGAAGGGGTCCGCTCGGACCGTTGCCTGCCCGTCGCGAGATTTGTTCGAAAGAGTTACTGTGGCCTTGCATAGGCAACTGAAGGAACACTGGTGGGTTTTAGTCAGTAAAAGTATGACATGCCCTTTCACTCCACAAAAAAAAGGACCTCTAAGTGAGAGAATGAGGAGAGAGGCAGTCACAAAATGGCCCGATGACCAGCGGGATAAATGCAAAACAAACGAATA
This sequence comes from Aporophyla lueneburgensis, assembly GCA_932294355.1. Taxonomy (NCBI): domain Eukaryota; kingdom Metazoa; phylum Arthropoda; class Insecta; order Lepidoptera; family Noctuidae; genus Aporophyla; species Aporophyla lueneburgensis. The sequence continues at coordinate 25,988,061 of OW028753.1, forward strand.
GTAGGAATTATTTTCATTTTGGCTTTTCTACAATATTCATTGCGTTATTCACGTTGCTGAGCAGACAAATATTTCTTACAAATAAAGCAATGTATTGCAATTAGGGAGGATACACGTACGCCGGTAGCGCGCAGTCACAAATCTATCGCATCATAGTCCACAATAAAAAGCATTTATTTTTCCTTGAATTGAATTCAAACCGCCGAAAACCAATGACGCATTCAAAACACATTAGAAACACAACAAGCAAAATTTCTGCAACCAAAATGGCAGTTGCAAAAAAAAATCGAAAGGAAAATATCGAATAAAAATTCACATCAGACGTTGTATGTACAAACTAGGACCGGATGTTACGCAACCGGTAGTGGGTAATACATTTACTATAGATTATACATGTGTTCATTGTGTACGTCGATCCCTTATGTATTCCGTGGACGATTTCGTCGCCCTTACCTTACGGGGACTGTGCCCTGGTACAGTGAGCAAAAAAAGCTTAGATAAGAAATGTTTAAAATGTCAACACTTTTAAATCTTGTTACACTATTTATTTACTTAATATTATTTTTGTGGTTATTTGAAATTTCTCCTGTTAGCATAATCAGGATAGTTTGGTACCACTGCTGGGACACAAACCACCTCTCGGTGAGAAGGAGTGGCTGTAATACACCGCACGTTCTCACTGCGTGTTGGTAGATGTCACAAGTCATCGATTTTTAGGTTCTAGGACATACCGGTTTCGTGAGGACGTTTTCCTTCACCGTTTTGTCCGGCTGTCTACAACTCGTAAGTCACGGCTGTTAATACCGGGCTACCACTGCTCCTCGTAAATAATCTTTAAATACTTCCAATAAAAAGTCATTTTAATTTCATCACCTCCGTTTGACATTTTAAATTATGACACTAGAAAAATGTATGACGCTATTTGCAATCTTTTTGCAATTCTAACAACGTGCAGTCACCTATGCAAATGAAAAATGTTCAATAACTGGTTCAATGATAAATTAATCAAATCTAACATAATTCAGGATTTTGTTTTTAAAAATAACACAATTTGCTACAAAAATATGATTAAAATTAAATTAAGCAAATCTTTGTGCAACACCGTTTACTTCTGCTGCTAACCTTACCCTAATTAGGGTAGTTAAACCTCAGGGTTTATTGATAAACTTGGTGTGTAAAACGCTTACTATATTGTTGTTTTTAGATGAGCTGTTAACTATATCGACAGTTGGGTTAAGGAAGGAAAACATACTCAGTCGAAAAGGGGTCAAAGTGGGTGCAAATCATACGAATGGTCAATATCGTAAGTACCGGTAGAATCCTGTTGATTCCATTTTTAACCTGATTAAATCAATACCACTACGCAGGCTTGCTTTCATAGATTTTGTATAGTACTCACTTTGTACCTTTTCCCGCCATTGCTGGTGACAAACAGAGGACATTAGTGACAGCAGTGACCTCCTTGTGCCCTTGAGATGGTAATAACATATCATGAACATTTTGCGGGACTCTAAACGCCCCTCGACGTATTATTAATAAAACTTCTCTAGTATTGTATCGCGTTCATTGTCCTTCAATGGGTTAAGCAATATTTTCTGTACAATATTTTGTGCATAATTGAATGGACTACTACTAGACTACTACTACGAGACATCAGTCCTACTAACCATACATACTGACCAATCATTTAAAATGATGTCAATAAAATATTATCCCAAATTAATCTACCCCTGAACATGTGAACGTGGTCTTTTAAACTAAATAAAAGGTCAAAATAAAAACTGCCATATTGGCATTTTAAGAACAGCACGATTCTACCACCATTAATCATGAAGTATTAAATTGGCTTTCTTTTGCACCACAGGATAAATTAAGCAAAATTCACTGGAAACCACACTTACTTCAATAACTCACATCTTCCTTCCTAGCTATAAATAATTACATCAGATAGACATCTCACAAGGGTCAACATACGATTACAATCGCGGCCATAATTGAGCGAATTACAAGTCATTGTTCATGTGATGTCCATGCTAAATAGATCCATGTGTCGAGCTCGCACCTTAAGTAGTGCTGTGTGACAGTTTGCACGTGTTTAAGGTTGAGTTTCTTCAGTGCGACTAGAATTATTTGTCGCAGTTAGTGATTTAACTTTTAATGAGTCTAAAGATGGTCGCAAATCGGTCGTGAAATCAGGTTCATACTGAAAGTGGGGGGAGGAATAGAAATATCAGTCGGCAACGTTGTTGCAAGCCTGCCCACAGTGATTTGGACGATCTTAGGATATTGAGGTAATATAATGTGAAAAGGGGTTCAGTTCAGTTACGTAAAAGGAAAAAAAACGTGTGTCAACTTTTCCAAAATATAAAATAAACCATATAAAGGCAAGAAGATCAACAACACATCTAAAAGTAATAAAGTTACGTATGTATTTAATACACTTCAAATCGTAATTGGTATAAACAAAAATCTTACTCCAACAACTTAGATTAACACGATAAACTTAAACCTCACAAAATGTTGATTTTAATCGTATTTGACAACGGCGATAAGCCTAGAAATTTCCAATCCCTATCTTTTATGAGAGAATTTCCCACCAAAGACGGGCAAAGATAACCAATTTTTTACTAGTGATTATTGACCTATAGAAAACCTATAAAACTTTGAACCTTCGGTAACACACACGATGACAACCTTAGACTATAAAATTAATCTCAATAGGTTGTAATATATTTTTATGGGCTGTATTATACGCAATCATTAGGGTCTTAAATTAATCAGAACCAGTTAATTATGTCCGTTGAATCATGTCGTCATCGATATTATTAACATTTTCTTTAGTATTTCGTCTAAACAATGTTCTCGAAGAGACGAAAAGTCTATATTAAACAGTCTATTCTAACCGGTTCGTAGGAAAAAAAATCGCTTTTAATTCTACTTAATCTAGCGTCAATAAATTACTTTAAAACGAATACAGAAAATATTATAAAAGCTTTAATCTTAAATACCTACTAAAGTAAAAAAAAAAACTAAAAACTTTCCAACTCAATCCAACCTTAGCTCCACAAATCCGAAAAAAATATTACTTCACATAATTCTTAACATTTTGTCTAAAAATCCACATTACCAGCTACATCAGCAGGTTATGCGACATCTGTCCAAACACAATTTGTCTATTTCATATTTACCTTGCCAAACCGGCTTCATAAAACGTCTCAAATTAAATGCCAGGTCTGAAAACAACTTTTCATTTCAGTTGTCCCCGTTTTGTGGCACACATTATGCTAATACGTACCGCTTCCGGTTGGGGAATCCTATTTGGGTTCCGTACAATGTTTTGTTTGTATAACATCTCGGTGTTGCCAGACCAGATCATTGTTAAATCGGCTTGTCAGCGGCACAGGTAGGGTTACCCCTTGAGGAATTTGTCCCTAAATTGTTTTGGCAAACTTGATTTGATGTTTATAGTTTTGATTGATGTGGCTGTTTGAAATACTTCATGTTTGGAGTGAGGCCGTTTTGTGGAGTCCTTGAAGTTACATTCACAACGATTACTATCTATTATTATTTACATAGAAGACTGATCGAAAACGCATGAACATTTTTCGACCTTCAGAAATGAGACGATTTATGGCTCTTCTCAAAACGACCCATAGTGTTTTGACAACCCTGTCCAGAGGTAAAGTTAAATATTGTGGGGTTACTCTAATATCCCACGTCCCTAATCTTGCTAAACAATTACTAATTTGATGTCATATGCCAATGAACCAACTTTAACAGTATCCAAAAAGGCAGCGAAAATTTTTGGCCATGTTAATAAATTATGATGGAGTTATGAGAACAGAAAAGGTGATAATTTTAAAGAAATGGTGATAAATTGATGACAGTTGATTTTCTAATGAAATTATTTCTTCTAATAGGACTGTTTAACAAAAAAATCGAAGAAATGTGACATCTACCAACTCGCACTAGGCCCGCGTGGATTAAAGCCCATCCCCTTTCACAGAGAGGAAGCCTGAGTTCTAGCAGTGGGAACTATGGCTAATAATGATTATGCCAGGCCACTCTTAAAGAACCGTTCCTTAAAAGAAAATAGGATATAAGGCAAAGATTGCGAAGACCTCCCAAAACGCGAATTACATGAAATCCATTACGAATCAAACGCTAATTATGCTGAATTAGATCCGCTTGGAAACGCCTTAGAAATCAATCAATCCTACACAAATCGTAGGAAAACTTAGCATATTAAGCCGATTACAAGCCTTCATAAAAGATAACGAGTAAATTAATACTGTCAACTAATCCATGGCGGAAAACTATTAAGATGGTCAAGTTTATTTATAAATTCTATACAAGTCTATGACGTGCTTTATACAGGTTGAGCCGTATTTTAACATTTTAAATAAATTTAATATATCAATCAATATACGAGTATAGACGTAGCGTTGGAAGGCCTCCCACAAGATGGACCGATGACCTCGTGAAGGCCGCAGGAATGCGTTGGATGCGAGAAGCACAGAACAGGTCGAAGTGGCGGTGCTTGGGGGAGGCCTATGTCCAGCAGTGGACGTCTTTCGGCTGACATGATGATGATGATATCAATCAATCTGCGTAGCCTCTTTCCTAACTATATGGGGGGTCGGCTTCCAGCCTTACCAGCATCTGTAGCTGAATACCAATACTCGTTGGTTAGACTGGTTGTCACTTGTACAGACTAAAAGATCTACGGATGATAGCCGGGACCAACAGCTTAGGGTGCTTTTCGAGGCACGGAGAGCTCTCGATATCTAATCAATGGTCACCCATCCACGAATTGACGACGACGACGTCCACGTCACGAAGTGTGTACGACGAACCTATTGTTGGACCTAGAATAGCGATATTCCTCAATACATTTTCATATCACTTTTCTATGAAACAGAAGTTATTTTTTTTCACTGACGAACAATTTTAATGCTTGTGGGTCAATTAGGTGCTGAATTCATTTTCGCCAGTATGTGCGTCGATCACCCGGCCACCCTGTATCATGGTGAAAATAAGTTTTGCAAGTCATTAGAACTCAGAAAAGAATAAAAAGTCTCGTTCGTTGTCACGGAATAAGGTAAAGCGGATAATAATAGCCAGTACAGTCCAGTAGGTGTGTTAAAAGAAAATTGACGGTACAATTTACGGGAAAGTCCGACAACTCATAACAGTATTTAATTGTAATGTCTTTAACAGAATTTATAGAGATTAATTGCAATAAAAGACGGTAAAACGTTAACCGCAGACAAATAGTTGTAATGAAACTATTGCAAGCACAGCTATACATGTAATTAATTGATTTTAATGTGATTTTAGCGACCATATCGGATACAGACAGATTAGCGTGATGCGATTTTGTTGTCTGTGGCTAGGGTTGCCATTTTTCTTTTAGGACGAATTAAGTATTATTAGGTCTTTACCTATGAAATTGCCGTTCTGCAGTACTGGCCATTTCAAATAAAAATAATTTTTGTTTGTCTAAGAATTTTAATTTCAAATTAATTTTATTTTAAAAACATGGAATTCTTTTTCCAAAAGTAGTCATTTGTTTATTGATTAGTTTTACATTTTCATCGCATTTCAATCTTTTTCGTCATCATGGATACGTTAAAAATTCGAGTAATTATGGAATATGAGTACCGTCATGGCAGCAACGCGGCACAAGCGGCACGCAACATCAACGACGTTTACGGAGCTAACACTACAAACCAACGCACCACCTGTTATTGGTTTGCTCGCTTCCGTTCTGGAAATTTCGACCTGAAAAATGAACTTCGCGGTCGTCCGAAGACTTTGGTCGACGACAATGACGAATTAAAGGCGATTGTGGAAGCTGATGATACACAAGCTACGGCTGAATTAGCAGCAGCTTTCGACGTTAGCGTCAAAACAATATTGGTCCATTTGCGTCAAATTGGCAAGGTAAAAAAGCTTGACAAATGGGTGCCCCACGAACACAATGATCGCCAGCGCGAAGTACGCGTCGAGACGTGCCTTGCACTGCTCAACAGACATACAAATGAAGGAATTTTGAACCTCATTGTTACCTGCGATGAAAAATGGATTCTGTTTGATAACCGCAAGCGCTCATCAAGTTCGTTGGATCCTGGTTCAGCATCTAAACAATGCCCTAAACGAAAACATACCCCTAGAAAAGTGATGGTCACTGTTTGGTGGTCTAGCGCCGGTGTGATTCATCACAGCTTCTTACCAAACGGGGTGAGCATTACTGCAGATGTGTACTGTGAAGAACTGAACTCAATGATGGAGAAGCTGGCACATCTCCAACCAGCATTGGTCAATCGCTCGTCTCCGCTGCTCCTGCACGACAACGCGCGACCACATACTGCACAGCAGACGGTCTCCAAGTTGCAAGAACTGGGGTTGGAAGCTCTCCGTCATCCGCCCTACTCACCAGACCTTGCGCCTACAGACTACTACTTTTTCCAGAATTTGGATAACTTCTTGGCGGGAAAAAATTCAATACCCGAGAGGCAGTACAAAATGCCTTTGAAGAATTTGTTGCCTCCCGTCCAACTGATTTTTTTAAGAAGGGCATCAATAAACTGCCACTGCGTTGGCAAAGATGCATTGATTACATGGGTGATTATTTCGATAAATACAAATAAAAAATACATGAAAAAAATTCGTTTATTTTTTTTCATACAAAACGGCATTTTCATAGGTAAAGACCTATTATTTCATATTATAAAAAAGTGCACAGAATAAAAAGAATAAGTACTAATTTTTCGAAGCCTCTCTGCAATCAAATTTTAAATTGGAATATTTAACCAGATCTTATTTTATTAAGTTTAGGGAAACTTTGTTCTTTTCGTCTCTCCACTATACATTTATAAGGGAGGAACAGGCAGTGTTACGAAAATATTTTATAGGTTTATATTACTATCCTACTAATATTATAAATGGAAAGTTTATATGTTTGGAGGTTCGTTACTCAATTACGCTAAAACGGCCGAACGGACTTGGATCAAATTTGGCACACAGATATTTTATACAGATATTTTGTTACCTGGATTAACACACAGGATATTTTTTTATCCTGGTATTACGTTCCTGTGGGATACTTTCCGAACTCCACGCAGACGAAAGCTCTGGCAAAAGCTAGTAGATTGTAAAGAAAACCTTCACGATAAAGAGGACAATAGTCTATGTTAGAGTACGGGTGTCAACCCTTTTTTTGTGTGTGGGATATCAGCGGATGACGTCTCCCGCTCTGGGCGTAGCGAGAGGGCATGTCAGACTTTTACTGAATAAAACCCACCGTGTTTCTTCAGTTGCCTATGCAAGGCCACAGTAACTCTTACGAACAATTCCGCGACCCTGGCTGGGCGGGTGTCAACCCTACCGGTGGCATACCATGAGTTAGAGCAACAATAAAACTTGCATCGTCTAAACAGTATTAAGTCTATGCAAGTCATTTGTTGTTCACTTATATTGTATGGCACAGACAAGAAACTTGTGTAAATCTGCCTTAACGGTTAAAAGTCGACCATTTAAGTCCAATTTTATGCTAGCTTCAATTATTTCTGTTTATGTTTTACTGGAATTCGTATTGATGCGAATAGCTATAACTTTTGATACAATTTTAAAGATATGTCGATCGAATATTTTTATTGTGCACTATTACAAAGTGGAATAAGATGCTTTTACGCAGCAGCGAGTACAGTGAAGTTGGTAATTTGTTTTAAATTTTATGTTAGGTAGTAAATTAACTGTTTCTTGTATTTATATGTACAGTCAGCGGCAATCATATCGGAACATACTGACTACTCAAAATGATCTAAACAACTATGAAAATTAAATATTAACTTAATGACACAAGGAATCTTTCAGAATGAAGACTAGGCACGATAGCTGTCATTCTTACCAGAACTTTATCCAATTGATCCGAGATCATTTGGAAATCTTTTCGTCTCGTCGTTTTGAACGATATTTGTAATTCATTGATTCATAGGTTAGGGTGAATTAATCTGTTCAACAGCGTAAATAGCGCAATGAACGTGGCTCAACGTTAAAACGAAAGAAATTCCGCTTCATTACCCCGCAGGGCTTTTGGAACCAGAAGGTTTGAAAAAAAACGAATTAAAAATATAAAAGGCCAGTTCTATGCGGAATCCAGAACCAATCAGAAGCTTTAACAGTTAATGTTCAGCAATTAAATATAAACCATTAATAGCTTTATTAACAACCAGTGAGCGACAGTCGTTCCCTGAGAACCGAACCTTAACCGCCTTGAAAGGAGATCGCCAAAAAAGCGCGTGTTAATCGCACGCACGACTTTTTCATCGCAATTAGATTTAATTCATCGACAATCGTGATCTGAACTTGATCGTAAGCTATCACACGTGCAAATATGAACTGTATTGTTTTTGTAGCTTTGTTGAATTAATTACTACAATAATTATTATTAGTTTATGGGTAGTGTCGGTAACTAGAATTTAGTCTTTCACACGTTCTGTTTTCAATTTTAGTGCGCTTTTTACACCTTTTGTCATTTTCCGTCTTATACAATACGCGATCTTACTTTAGTTATAACTCTGAGGCAGTTTTTGTATTTCCAACTTTAAAAAATATTCTTAATTTAAAAATGAAAACACCGGACTAAGTTGTCAGTTTTGTAAAAAGAACTGTTTATGGTTTCTGTTAGGTTCTTATTTCAAAAACAGACTAACCTAAAAAAACTTTTGTTTTGTAATAAGACCGTTTAGATTTGTTTTACTGCAAGAGCACCAATATTGTTATTCATTCATGTAAAACTATCCATTACTAGTTTTGTACCCCGACTCATCTGTGATCCAGGACGCAAAGTAGCGTATCTTATCCAAATAAGGTAAGCAAAAACAACTTTGGCTTTTGCCAAATGGTGTGAAAAAATATGTCACTTGCTGTTTTGAATCTATTTCTAATAAAAATTAGCATCTCAGTCATAACATTTAAATATCTAGAAAAATACAGATAACATCGTTCAATCAGATCTAGATTAAAATGTTAAAACATTAAGATAAGCTTTACATCTAAACTACCTTTATATGTCTATTATGAACGAAATAAAAAAGATACAGACTAGGCAATTAACTAAAGACGTTCATCATGAAATCAGAATAGATTTATGTGTAATGAGAAAGAGTTAACAACTCCTTTTACTGCAAATGTTGCTCTCTTTCTTATTAAAAGGTACACTGATTGTTATATTTATTTATAACTATCACCCTAGAATATTAAAGCCATAAATAGTTGAATATACGTAGATCTATGAGCGAGATTTGTAAACACTCACATTGGATTTTATTGTTCCAAAAATAAAAACCAATCGCGTACCTTAATTCGAACTCCTATCATTCAAATTTCGAATAGGTACCTACCTTCCAAAAAAACAAAACTAAAATTTCATCATGGCCACCTGTTACGACAATAAAAAGGCGGGAAAACATTGATATACAAACGTCAATCGTGCAATACGATTGAAATTCAGAGGGTAGTTCCACCCTATTTCGTATTCAGTTCTATCCGTAATATGCGGATTCTTGAGGGGCGAGGAAATTCCTCGTTTTGGGATGTCCGCCATCGCAATACCGTTTTCCGAAAAGCGAATGAGCCGAAAAATGGCGTTGACTAATTTCGGGGCTTTATTTTATTTTATTGCGTACTGATGTAGGTGTTAGTAATGATTGATTTACAGCTTTTATACAGCTAGGTACCTACCTCAATTTATAAATAGACTAACTTTTGCCCGTGGCAAGTCGGAAATTAACGCAGGTATTTTCTAAAGTAAAAGATTTTTCTAAAATAAAAGTAGCCTAAGTTACTCCTTATTACATCAGCTACCTGCCAATAAAAGTCCCATCAAAATCGGTCCAGCCATTTCAGAGATTAGCCGGAACAAGCAGACAAAAGTTAAAAAAATGATTTTTTGGTGTAAGTACCGTATTTACTTTCATATGCATTCAGTGAAAAACTGTTAATTTGAAATTACAAACAGACACTTCAGTTTTATTTATTTGTATAGATTAAATTACAAGCAAGAGAGGAAGGCAATTTTAGACGTGTTAATAATGAATTCAGAAGTTTATACCATTACATTTTAATTTCAGGGAGATTGCGTGTAGACGAAAATATTGGTTTGTAATATGTCATCACATAAATAAATATTTTAATGCTAACCGTTCTCACAAAACCGCAAACATCACGTGAACACATCGAGTAGGATATTTGACAATTACATCCTAAGCATCGGATTGTCTGTCTGTCTGTCTGTCCGTCTGTGACGTCGGAACGATGACTTCCCTGGTCCGTATCATTGGTGGGATAAGACCATACAGTCAACCTCTGTCTAAGACACAGAGGAATTGACTGAATGTTTTGTTCCGAGAACCGACGGCAGAAAAATGGTTTATTAGTCGCAATAGCAGTGGCGTGCGGTCCATATAGGCAAAAAGACACTGCAGACCCTAGACTTAGATCTAGACTAGTTACTAATATTTCAATAATAAAGAAAATATGCTAAGTAATAAAATTATTCAAAAAGTTTAAACGCCTAATATAAATGAGAAGCAACGTTCATACGGTTCTATTATTGTACTCGCGACGCAAGCAGGCAGCGATCGAAAGTGTCTTCTTTTCATTCATAAATGTACGCATGTAGTGGTAATTTCTTCTACATTTTCGTGTCTGCACATTTCACACAGAAGCGAGCTAATAAAGCGAACTCCTGCGGCAGGCTATCCAATCGCGGGCTTCCCTGCGCCAGGGTAACCAATCACGGGCGGGACGCCCATGGGTGGTTATTGGCGCGCTGTGAGTATTATGCGATCAAGTTGAATATTACGTAGCCTCAAGCAAATTCCTATTCGCAATGATACAATTTTATTTGTCCACGTTTTAGTTGTCAAAATTTAGAAATCGTTTGTTTACGAAAGGATCCATATTGATTTCTTAGTGGAGCGCGCAGTTTTATGTTTTTATTTTGACTGAGTTTTGTTGTGATTAATTCATTTACAAACGTTAATATTTAGGTCGATTTGTTGCTTATTTCAACTAGTTTTTTTTGAACTGTGTTAGTTTTTCGATTTACTTAAGTACTACGCTTCTTGTTAGTTTTTTTTTTCAAAATGGTGTGTGTTGAAAATGTGTGTTTGTTAAAAAGTGTATCTAAAGGGAAGTGTACGAGAATTAACCCAGCAAAGAGGTAATGCAACTCGTAAGTTTCATAGTAATAATTAAGAAACATAAAACCAGCTGTGTTTTTGTTTACACACATTTAAATTATTTTGTTTTCCTTGCTAGTTTAGTAGTTCGAATACAGTGTGGAATTGTTCGGGATTTGCAGATTTATATGATTTCTATCCCGCGGCTTGCTCAAACATAAATACATTTGGTAATATTCGTATTGAGAGAAGTGTTACGAAGAAGTTTGACGTTTAGCGAAGTTTATTGTTACTATCCAAGCAAGCAGCGCATCGACAGAACGTTCATTTTCATTAAAACGTATTCTCACGTACCTATTTAAGAAACACACAAAGTCAACAACGAGTACAACATCTTTCTGTGCTTTCGACGGAAAAAGAATTATCATCATCAGGAAATCGCCATTTCAACCTTTTAAACCACCTAGTGAATTTTTCTTCACTAACTTGAGCAATTACGAGACACGTTTTTTTTTTTGAATTGCCTACCCGGTCATAAAACCCTGTGCACGCCACTGCGCAATAGTATAGTTCCCAATATGGAATTAAGTTATGAGAATAGGCCACTGCAAGTCGAAGGCAATAAGAGAAATGAAATGAAGTTCAAAACGTGCCATTTAACTAATACATATTTCTAGAGTTGTCAATTCTCCCACAAATAAATCATCATCGTGCGAGTCGTCTTTAAAAAATAATATTTTACTAGCTTTTGCCAGCGGCTTCGCCCGCGTGGACGTCGGATATTATCCCGCGGGAACATACTACCGGGATAAAAAGTAGCCTATGTCCTTTCTCAGGCTCTAAACTATCTATGTACCAAATTTCATTTAAATCGGTTCAGTAGTTTTAGCAGGAAAGCGAGACAGACAGACAGACAGACCGACAGACAGAGTTACTTTCGCATTTATAATATTAGTATGGAGTATGGATAGTGTGGATTTAAAAGTTTCGGTTTTTCGACTAATAATAACCCAAAGATTACTTATTAGTTGATAATTCCGTTTGATGCCGTACGTAAATAATAGTACTATCCCATTTCTTCACATGGGTGTCGTAAAAGGCGACTAAGTGACTTACTAGAGAATAGGCAGCAGCGTTCTCCATGCATTTTAGTCTATTACTCTAGCGTCGACCCACCTGCCAAACGTGGCGATAATGGCAAACAGCCCCTAATCCGGAGAAGCCTATGACCAGTAGTGTACGTACGGCTGCAATTATGAGTTGATTAAAAGCCAGAAGCATCATTCAGTGTTCTGTCTTTTCTTTACAAAATACATAACAAATGTCAATACATCTATATATATAAAAATGAATCCCTATTTCCCTTGGTCACGCCATCACGCGTGAACGGCTGGACCGATTTCACTTTTTTTGGTTTTGTTGTGTTTGTTATTGTCAGGAGAAGGTTCTTATGAAAGAAAAAATTCAAAAAAATGCGCGGAAAATTAAAAAAAATAAGAACACTTATTTAAGAATACAAAGTCACCTACCATGGGTGTTTGATAGCTAGAAAACGCTTTATGTCGTCAGGTTGGCATATTTTGGTAGGAGCTCACCTAACATGGGTGTGTGGTAGCTAGAAAACGCTTTATGTCTTGGAAGTACTAGGTTAGCATAATTTGGTAGGAGCTCACCTAACATGGGTGTGTGGTAGCTAGAAAACGCTTTATGCCTTCAAAGTACCAGTTTGTCATAACTTGGTCTAACATGGGTTTATGGTACTTGGTGCTCTTTGCTTTGTGTTGGTGGGATCTGATAAGTTAACATAACATTTATTGATTCTGAGGCGGTACGAAGTTCGCTGGGTCAGCTAGTTATATTATAAAACGCTTTACCTAAAAAGGCCCCAAACACGGGCTGTATAAAAATTCTAATAGCCGAACTACATACACGTACATTTTTTATGTCTCGGATCGTTGGCCGAACAAACACACGTAGAAGCAATAAGCAAGTACTAATAATATTATCAAAAAAAAAACTGACCAAACGATTGTCGGCCTTCAATTCGGACAGATCATTCACCTGTGCTGATTATAACTGCGGAAGATTTGTACAGAAATACCACTTTACACGATGTTGTTATGTAACAGCAATTGAAGAAAAACAACAAAGAATTATCGTATTTAAGTTTCTTTATCTAGAGGACGAGCCTATAGCCATTAACCGGGCGAAAATACAGATTCCGGGCTGAGAAATTCCTGACGAAAAAAAACAAAATTTTGCCCGACCCTAGGACTCAACTCCTTTTTTTTTGTTGCAGGATGGAAAATCTTTATGGATGTCCTCAGCCTCGAGGCAAGCGGAGTGGTCTGTCAGACTATTACTGACTAAAACCACCCCAGTGTTCCCTTCTTACACTTGGGCCGGGGATCATGGGAAATTGTACCCCTTCCACAATCCTAGCACTCTGCTCCTAGAACCAGGAAGGTTTTGCCTGGACCTTCTTAACAAGTGTCTCATTGAGACAACAGGCAAAGCTAAATATTACTACAGTCTCCAGCCAACCAAACTTGGGAAAGAGATTAGTGATCGTAGTTAGTTCCGTATAGTGTCGGACGTTGTAAGAGGCGACTAAGGGACTTACTAGAGAATGGGCAGCAGTGTTTTCTATGAATATGGCAACCCCCCCTGGAGTGGGGGAGGCCATGTCCAGCAGTGGACGTACTTCAGCTGAAATGACGAATTCGTTTTTACCACATTATTGAACGCTGTCTAACGGCGCGCGGCGCCGCTGTCCCCTTGCTTTAATCCCCGGTATACTTTTCCCGATTTTCTGAAGCCCAGGCTACAAACATAATTGAACATGAAGAAAACAAACAGAAAGGGCGTGCAATCACTTTCGTCTGAGATAACGTTTGAACGGTGGCTGTGTGTAAACTTGAAAAAGCCTTTCGCTTATTTTGACGGGCAAAGTGAATCTGTCTATTGTGGCGGTCACATTTTCAAGGTTAAGTTGTCTAATCGATTTTCATGTTTTTTAGGATAAAGTTGAGAAAGACATACGGACGAAATGTGACCGCACTAATTGTATTGAATTGATGACAGGATAAACACTGTTTGAGATCGTTTGAGAATTCAGAGTAAAGTGTATCTTGGGTTTTGGTTAATTCTTTTTGCGAACGGCCACACGTCAGTGGTAAGAAAACCAGTAAATCTTCGTGTTTCGCAAGCTTAATTACTTACTATTGTATAGAATCAAGTTCTTCTAACTAACCAGACAGCTGTGCTACAGGAGATTTCGTTGCGCCATTCTTCCCAGCTAAAGCTCTAGGAAGCCTGGTGAAGGGCTATTCTGAAGGACTGTCTTTAGTCTTATGTAATTTTGACGCTGATTCTCAGCCGAAAAATGATTTTAGATTTAGTGTAAGTTGGACTTTTATTTCTGTTGAAACTCCGACCAGGCCAGACCAAGGTTAAAGTGTTATATCGCTGATGTGCGGCCTACAGTACAAGGATAGTACCTCAAGTGCAACAGGTCTTGCATCAATCAGCCTATAATGTTCCCACTGCTGGAAAACAGGCCTTCTCTCTGTAAGGAGTGGCCTGTAATCCACCGCGCGGGTCCAATGCGGGTTGGTAGATGTGTCACATGTTTTAAAATTTTTAATTCTAGGACATGCCGGTTTCATCACGGTGTTTTCCTTTACCGTTGTGAGAGCAGTGGTGATGAAATTATTTACACCGAGTAAACCGCCTGATTGGGTTCGAACGCTTGTAATTCTTGGCTGCTATTCTAGGCCAGGACTGCTCTTTCATAACTGCATACAATAAAGTGAGCCTTCTGCAAGTTTGCAGTTCTAACCGATGGTTCAACGCGTGACGATTGGCAAACGAAGCCGCCATCTGAGAACGATCCTAGTTGGATGATCAGGCGTTTTTGCACAGACCTCACTTTATTAGTCACCTCCTAGGTTTTGTTTACAAATAAATCAAAAACCTGCGATGTCTCGCCGCGGGGAATGATCTGATCGTCTTTATAAGAATGTAGAATACAGTTGCATTTCCTACATCTCGGCCACTCTTTGTTTATAGGATAATCTTGATCTTTAACACATCTGATCACGTTAGTACGTGTAACGTGTTAACGTATAACTTTTTAAGCTGTAAAAAAGTAGCTTAGGCCCGCGGTTTCGAACGTCTACAGGATAATAAGTATCCATGCTATAACCTGGATCGATCAGGTGATCTATCTTTGTGCTAAATTTCTTTCAAATTCGTTCAGCCGTTTTCACGTCAACAAACATCCAAACTTACAGTTTTGTAAGTTTGTGAGAAAATATCCTACGGGAACGTACCACCAAGATAAAAAAAGTATCCTCTGTGTTAATCCAGGTTATAAACTATCTTCGTGCTAAATTTCATCCAAATCTGTTCAGCCGTTTTTACGTGATTTAATACACAAACATACGAACTTTCACAATTATAATATGAGTAGGAAATAGGATTGTCGTACTCAGAGTAGTTCATGATAACGTATCAAAACAAAAGAATTCTTTGTAAACGCGACACAACTGTATAATCTCCTCTATCCACCATAACATATTCTAAAATCTCCATGGAACGAGGATAAACAACAATACAACCATTCAAACATCGACATAGGAAATAGGAAAATAGATATCCCCATACGTAGAACTCCGGTATTTTCATACAAGGGCTCGCCTCCTTTGACATAAAAACCTCTGAAATGTGTCTCCCCTGGCATTCGAAGCCAGGGATGGGGGGCAGGGGAGTTCCATAATTAAACATTACGCGCCGACAATACACAAATAATTGAAATATTAACGTGCAAGATGGAGGTTCATGTTTCATGTAACTGATAGAAGGGAAACGGAAATTAAAAAATGTCTAATAAAAAGTAATGTTTTTTATTTATAACTTTAGTTGACTGCCTCGGTGATCGCAAACGCTACTGCTGAGCGTGTGCTTAGTTGGTTTTCATATTCGGACCCTATTTTTTTCTGGGTCGGAAATCATCAAATGCCTTCTCCCGCTCTGGGCGGAGCGGGAGGATGTATCAGACTTTTACTGACTAAAACCCAACCGTGTTCCTTCAGGTGCCTATGCCAGTGCCACGGTAACTCTTACGAATAAATCCGCGACCCTGGCAGGCGTGGGCTAACGGACCCCTTCATTTTTTAACTAACTAATAACTAAGTTAAATTTTATTATCTTTTGTTTTCGCGGCCGCTACACACTTTGTGACAATTTAAAGTGGATAGACACTTTACAGTTATAACATTTCAAAATATACAGCCCTGTGCTAGACGAACACCAAAGCCTTAGCAGTAGGGTCCCGTTGGCACCGTAAAAGTAAACTCTCCTAATATATGACATAATATTGCCGACCTTGCTGTACCTAACTCTTTTAATATCACAGCTATCCAGTAAAACATTCTATTAAACATCCAAACCGCCTAACACTTCCCTGGATATAGCCTCTCCAACATGAAACTGATGCCTACCTCCACCTCAGTGATCAAAAAGGTTGCTGACCCAGGTTAGAACCAGTTCTAAGTGGTTCAAAACATAGTGTGATGAGTTCAACATGCTTTTAGTTACGCAAAAAGTTCCTTAACAAAAAGTCCGGCTTAAAACTGCTTAGCACAAAACTTTTTTGTTTTCAGAATGTGTTAGCTGATTTTTTTTTTCTACCAGGCCATTGTGACGCTCTTTGATTTTCTTAAGAGCAGCTGTTTTCAAAACCTTTAAAACGCACATTCTATTTTATTATTCGAAATTCGAAATTCGAAGAGTGGGTTCTCAATTCAAACCACATGTTTCTTGTTTCTTTTACTGTATCAAATAATGTAAACAAGATAGTATTCAGTATTTATAAAACATCTTTTATGCAGCGAATAATCAGTAAACTTATCACAATCATGCTCTAAATAAAAAGTAAGAAAGAATTGAAAAATGTTCGCGTATTAAATATTTATATAATGCAAGTTCTACTTTACATAAGAACAATCCGATAACTAATACTTTAAGCTTCAATAATCTTGCAAAAACAAATCCTTTTTAGGATTACAAGAACTTCACATACCTACATAATTTCAAACCATTAATAATTTTCACCTGCCTCCATTATTTTCTTTTTAATGTAACCAAAACGTAATAAAACTCTTGGAATGTAATGATTAACGTTTTACTTAATAAATAAAAAAAAGTATGCAAATGGCAAGGTATTGTATTCAAATCTGCAAATAAAGTATGCTTCATCATCTGCCTTGCCTTTTCCCAAGTATATTGGGGTTGGCTTGCAGTCTAACTGGCTACTCCTGAATGCCAGTATTTTACATGGAGCGACTACCTACCTTATCTTCATAATCCACAACCCAGTTACTGGGCAACATGGTAAGACTGGTTGTCAGACTTTTGGGTTTCTTACAGCGCGTAACGACTGGCTAAATCTTCGAATGATAGCCAGACTTAACGTGTGTATATATTTTTCTTATTATAATGAAAACCAATGGGTATTGTAAAAGTAAGATTTCTATTTCTAAGGAATTACTTTGTTATGAGAATTTCTCGTGTGTATTAATGTATTAAAAAAAGATTGATTCAAATGTAATGTTTATTGACGACACCAAAAATACATGCCATTTTGAAAATATTGTACTTATATTGTTTACATTTCTGACAACATGAAAAAAAAAACGCAGTGTAATATCAGTACATTTTTGCAGCTTGCAACTCTGCTTACACCTTTTTATTATGAAACTACATAATTCCATAACGTCAGGTGCGAAATAATCAAATTATAAACGTTAAATATTAATAGTATGCGAGTTCACCATGATTTTTTATCAAAAGAAAATCAATTATACAGTGTGCGCTTCATGTCGTTGCACGTGATAAAAGTACGTACTGTATATGGAAAAATAAAATCACTTCTATTTCTAACTTCGTAAAGCCTTATTTCCAATGCGAAGAAAGTCTTAACGATGCAACAATGAAAATGCTACTTTATTTTTTAAGAGTTAGAGTTTGTTTTTGGTTGAGAAGTGGTTGAGTTGAGACTATACGTTCAAGTAAAATGTTCGGTATTTTAATAATGTGTAAACTAAAGGGGGAAATGTATAAAACATGGTGTAGTGTAAGTATTCGATTCTGTCTAATGGTGTATTGCTTTTTGCGAGAAATCGGCCATGTTTATTATTGGTATCTGCGCGGTCCGTTACTTCGATTTGTCAGTTACTTTAAGTATGTGGTTGGATGCCGCAGGGTTCTTATATTGAACTAGCACTTCGCCTGTGTCTTCGTTTGTGTAGATATCTATTTTCCCACACAAACTTTTACATCGCTTTATACACCACTACTACCTACTTACTCAAAATATTACCGTATAACGGGGGATTTCTTTACAGGGTAATATAAAAAAAAACTAAATGAATATGATTTTTCATACAAATCTAAAATTTAATCCCCCGTTTTCATCCCCTTAAAGGTCGAATTTCCAAAAAATCTCCCAACCCCTTCCCCTTCTTAGTGCTCACCTACATTATAAAAGGAAGCCGGGTGAAAATTTCACGTTCCTGGTCCCAGTACTTTCGGCTGTGCCTTGATATGTCAGCCAGTCAGTCAGTCATCATCATTTCAGCCGAAAGATGTCCACTGCTGGACATAAACCTCCCCGAAAAATAGGGAAATTTGCCATCATCGCTACTCTTGCCAGGCGGGTTGGCGATCGCAGTATGGTGGTAAAATATACATGGAGAACGCTGCTGCCCATTCTCTAGTAAGTCTCTTAGTCGTCTTTTACGACACCCACGGGAAGAAATGGGTTAGTGCTATTTTTTACATCCAGCATCACACGGAACAGTCATTCAGTCAGTCAGTATTTCCTTTATAGATAATAAGTTAAGGCTCTAGACAATCGGACCGCATTTCAACTGCAATCCAACCTGCATCCGAACTGCAATTTGCGGTTGGATTGCAGTTGAAATGCGGTCCGTCTGTCTAGAGTCTAAGAACTAATCGGTTTGCTCACGAGTGTGTTATTTTAGTTATGGTGGTGCCAAATTTTTCCTATAGAAAGTTGAAGGTACTTATAAGAAATTCTGAAAATTTCTTAGGAGGCTCCCGCTATATTGTTCGCAAATACTTAATACATACATAAATAATTATATTCTTCATTGAATGTCAGTAGTAGTAAAATATAGAAATTCAGCGTTAACCGACTGCTTACAAAAAGGCCAGGTAATGCCTTCTGTGTGTGTATGTGTTGTTATAACACCGTAATTGCTGACAACGGCAAAACAGTATGTCGACCACTTTCTTTGTAACATTACCTAGGTGTCAAAGGTTTCTAGAACGTCAAAACCAGGCCGATAATATATTTTTAATTGATGAATTTATATATGTAGTGACAAAAATTGAAAAAACTATACTTAGATGGTTTGTTCATGTTGAGAGGATAAATGAAGGACAGCTTACAAAAGGTATTTAAAGGCAAACACCGGGAGTGTAAACACCAGGAGGGGACGCCCAAGGAGGACATATAGTAACCTTATTGGTGATGTTCTTCAGAAAGGTCAGGTGCGTAGTACTCGCAACCGGCGTGTGTGTATGAACTTAAACGAGGCAAAAGGAGTGTGTAGAGATCGTAGCAGGTGGCGTTCCGTGGTTTCTGCCTACCATGGAAAAAAAGCGTGAGTTTGTGTATGTATGTATTTATTTTTATTTAGCAGACATAAGGATGCTGCTTCCCATCTTAAGGATATTATAGGTATTATTAACAAGGCCCTAGGAGAACATAGGTCCTAGGTCTCGTGTGGTGTCCGGACGTAAAGAATAGCATCACCCCATTTCCTCCCGTGGGTGTCGTAAGAGGCGACTAAGGGATATACTAGAGAATGGGCAGCAGCTTTCTCTATGCATTTTATCAAAACCATACTGCGATCGCCAACCCGCCTGCCAAGCGTGGCGATTATGGCAACCCCCCCCTCCCAATTAATGACAAGCACAACTAAAAAACGGCCCCTAGTGCCCGGCGGCCCACCTACCCTTGACTATGGTGGCGGTCAAGGCCACGGTGAGGCAAGGGGTGCTAACAATCCCCGGAAGAGATCCGGCTACCACAATCACCGAAAACTGCACCTGGCAACCTACAACACGCGCACACTCCGGACCGACGAGAAGATCGCTGAACTTGAGGAAGAATTGAGCAGGTTACGATGGGGCATAGTAGGGTTATCTGAAGTCCGAAGACAGGGGGAGGACTCGATAATCCTAAATTCTGGAAACCTGCTCTATTTCCGGGAGGGCGACCAGCAGTCCCAAGGTGGTGTCGGGTTTATCGTCCATAAGTCCCTTGTGAGCAACGTTGTGAAGATCGAGAGTGTGTCGACCAGGGTGGCGTTCCTTATACTCAGAATATCCGCAAGGTATTCGCTGAAGGTCATACAGGTGTACGCCCCGACCTCGACACACCCCGACGATGAGGTGGAGACCATGTATGAAGATATTTCCAGAGCCATGCATGGTACCAAATCTCACTTCACCGTTGTCATGGGGGACTTCAACGCGAAACTGGGCAAGCGAAGCGATGATGAGCTGCGAGTGGGGCAATTTGGAGTTGGACGTCGGAATCACCGGGGTCACCTACTGGCTAGTTTTATGGAGAAGGAAGGCCTCTTTATGATGAATTCCTTCTTCAGAAAACGCGAGCACGGGAAGTGGACCTGGCAGAGTCCAGACGGTGCAACTAAAAATGAGATTGACTTCATTATGTCGACGAAGAAGCACATATTCAATGATGTCTCTGTGATCAACGCGGTGAAAACCGGGAGTGATCACCGCATGGTAAGAGGCACATTGAATATCAATATCAAGCTGGAAAGATCTCGGCTGATGAAGTCAACGCTCCGTCCAGCACCGATCCAACTTCAGAACCCCGAGAGCTTTCAGCTCGAACTCCAGAATCGTTTTGAGTGCCTAGGGAGCTCCGTGGACGATTATAACGATGGGTTTGTGGAAACTGTCCATACGATCGGGTCTCAGTTCTTCAAGACCCGCCGTACTAATAGCAAAAATAAACTCTCAGATCCAACATTACAGCTCATGGAACAGAGGCGCGAAATGATCCTGCAGTCTTCAGAAGCTGCACTCGAGTACCGGCAGCTAAATAGACGGATCTCTAAGTCCTTGAAACGCGACCTTCGCCTCTTTAATATGGAACGTATTAGAGACGCAATAGAGCGGAACAAGGGCTCAAAAGTATTTGCAAGAGATCTGTCTATTGGGCAGAGTCAGCTTGCCAAACTGAAGACCGACGACGGCAGAGTCGTGTCCGCCAAACCTGAGCTGTTAAGAGAGATCGAAAAGTTTTATGGACAGTTATACACGTCCACCAGAAACCCTGTTATGAATCTGGCTAAAGACCCGAGAGCTAGATTGACTCGACACTACACTGAAGATATCCCGGACGTCAGCTTGTACGAGATTAGGATGGCTCTGAAGCAGCTTAAAAATAACAAGGCGCCGGGTGATGACGGAATTACGGCCGAGCTCCTGAAGGCCGGCGGAAAACCCGTTCTAAAGGCCCTTCAGAAGCTATTTGATTCCGTCATACTCGAGGGCAAAACGCCACAGGCATGGAACAGAGGTGTGGTAGTACTTTTCTTTAAGAAGGGTGACAATACCCTACTTAAGAATTATAGGCCCATCTCACTTCTGAGCCATGTCTACAAGCTGTTTTCAAGGGTCATCACGAACCGTCTCGCGCGCAGGTTTGACGACTTCCAGCCTCCCGAACAAGCCGGATTCCGTAAAGGCTTTAGCACCGTGGACCACATACATACGCTGCGGCAGGTTATACAGAAGACCGAAGAGTATAACATGCCTCTCTGCTTAGCGTTTGTGGACTACGAAAAAGCCTTCGATTCGATCGAAACCTGGGCTGTACTGCAGTCTCTCCAACGGTGCCAGATTGACTATCGGTACATCGAGGTGCTGAAGTGTTTGTATGAAAACACCACTATGTCAGTCCGGCTCCAGGACAGAGCCTCGAAACCTATCCTCCTGCAGCGAGGGGTGAGACAGGGAGACGTCATCTCTCCGAAACTGTTCACCGCTGCACTGGAGGATGTCTTCAAGGTTCTGGACTGGAAAGGGGCTGGCATCAACATCAATGGCGAGTACATCACTCACCTTCGATTTGCCGACGATATAGTAGTCATGGCTGAGACTATGGAGGACCTCAGTACAATGCTCGATGACCTCAGTAGAGCTTCCGAAAGAGTGGGTCTTAGGATGAACATGGACAAGACAAAGGTCATGTCCAATGCTCATGTGATACCCACTCCAATGAAGATCGGAAGCGCTACACTCGAAGTTGTGGACGAATATGTGTACCTAGGACAGACGGTCCAGTTAGGTAGGTCCAACTTCGAGAAAGAGGTCAATCGTCGAAGCCGACTCGGCTGGGCAGCGTTCGGGAAGCTACGCGGTATATTTTCGTCCCAATTACCGCAGTGTCTCAAGAAAAAAGTCTTTGACCAGTGTGTGTTGCCAGTGATGACATATGGTACTGAGACGTGGTCGCTCACAATGGGCCTCATAAGAAGGCTCAAAGTCACCCAAAGAGCAATGGAGAGGGCTATGCTTGGAGTTTCCCTACGCGATCGAATCAGAAATGATGAGATCCGTAGGAGAACCAAGGTTACCGACATAGCCCGAAGAATTGCCAAACTTAAGTGGCAGTGGGCAGGGCACATTGCTCGCAGAACAGATGGCCGATGGGGTCGGAAGGTTCTGGAGTGGCGACCGCGTACTGGAAGACGTAGCGTTGGAAGGCCTCCCTCAAGATGGACCGATGACCTGGTGAAGGCCGCAGGAATGCGTTGGATGCGAGAGGCACAGAACAGGTCGAGGTGGCGGTGCTTGGGGGAGGCCTATGTCCAGCAGTGGACGTCTTTCGGCTGAAATGATGATGATGATGAGGAGAACATATAGCGACCTTATTGGTGATGTACTTCATAAAAGTCAGGTGCGTAATACTCGCAAGCTGCGTGGGTGTACAACCAGATGTATGGAAATAAACGAGGCAATAGCAGTATGTAAGGATCGGTGGCGTTTTGTAACTTCTGCCTACCCCCAGGGGAAGGAGGCGTGAGTTTATGTAATTATGTAAACTAGTGATCGCCCATTGGTCGAAATTCGACCATTTGAATAGAAATACATTATTAAATGAAAAAACCATATATCATAATAAATATTTTAAAAAAATATGTTTATATTTGACATTCAGTAACAGTATAGACAAATAATATTAAAAACAAATATTCTCGATATGATCATAGATTTTAAAAATGAAATAGGTTATATAATCTATCTATAAAATTAATTTATTACCTATGGTTATACTTGACATTCAGTAATAGTTAGGGAGCTGGCGAGCAAAATTTCGGTATGAACAGCACACAAGGCAGACGTTATTAATAGTGATAATTATACCCTAAGAAACATCAAGGACCTCGTCTGCCGCCATGGTGGCGCTGCGTTGTAAATTTACAGCGTTTCAACAATGTTTGAAAAAAAGGTGTGCTATATTATGCGCACACGTCTGCCTCTGGGGCTGATGATCACAGACATCCTGGAAACAGAAAGAATCGAAAAGGCAGACATCCAGGGCTCTGACTTCTGTAGTATTCATTTTTTTTACATTTATTTTTATGATTAAAAAAACTCTATATGAAGTGCACACTTGGCAGATTTGAATTGTTCGATTAAAACCAATGAGAAGAACCACGGAAAAATAGTCTGCCAACATGTTGCCTCTGCGTTGTCTATTGACAGTGCTCCAAAAATGTAAAAAAAGGTGTGCTATATTATGCGCACACGTCTACTTTTTGGACTGATGTTTGAATTCCTTATGAAAATCAAGAAAATCGATGAGGCAGACGTTCAGGCCTCTGATATTCCAAAGGATTGAGGATTGAGGATTTGATTTTTTTTTTTCAACCCGACGCTCGCGCCAAACCGAGCAGGTATAAAATATCTTCATAGTTCCTTTCGTGGTGTCTCTCTTTTATTTGGGAATATGAGTGAGAGCGGTATAACTCAGTTCCGACCTTTTCCGTATTGTGAAACTAAATGTATAGAGCGTATATCTATATACAGCATCCCCTTTTATTTTGCAAGCTTTTCCTCTCTCTCTCGCTCTCAGGCACTTTCACACGTCTCAGTTCAAAATCTACGTATTTTACACAAATAAAACGTGATTAAAAAAAGTTAAAGACTGTTCCTATCCAGATCCTAATCCTATTCAGATTACAATCAAGCATGCAATTAAAAAAAATACTTTCTAATTAAAGTTCTAAGCGCATTTCGTTTCTGGTTGGCATTGAGAAAAAATTTGATTGCATAGATTTCAGCTCCAGAAGTTTAATCAAGATTAAGAAGTTTAATAATAATTTAGTGTGTAGTTTTGTTAATGATGGACACGAAATAGTGAACGTATAATAAACAAAATGGATAAAAACCCCTCTACTCCAAGGGGCCCAGTGCAACCTTCCACCTCGCCGTCGAAGACGATGACGCAAAACCCAGCCCTTGAGTCGATCACCGCCGATATTGTTTCAACACCCGAAATTCAAAAATGGATATCAACCATCGAACAGCACTTAAATGAAGTCTGCTCTATTGCCTCGGAGGGCAAACTCAACTCGGAGCAGAAGATGAAAATTTCTACCCTATGCCGTAAAGTAGGATCTGGCACCTCACAAATGGCAGTCCTTTATCAGTCGCTGAAGCAGAAGGCTATTAAAGCATACAACGCGGTTGATGTCCTTCAAGAAAAACGAGACCTAACGGAACATATTTCGGAGCTTAAGCAGTCAATAAAGGACTCTGGTTGTGCAGGAAATACTTCTTTTGCCGATATGGTAAAAAAGGGATCAAATGACTTTGTTCGACCCAATAACTTGAGCTCTGTTGCCATTTATCCCAATGATAAATTTAAATCAAGTGACGAGACGAAAGAACTTGTACAAAAAATCATACAGCCCGAGCAAATAAAGCTGCACGTTCGTGGTGTCCGGAGAACAAAAAATGGAGGAGTAATCGTTAGTACCGAGACGAAACTTGACGCTGATAAACTGAAGCATGCAGTCCAGCTCTCTACATCTGGACTGACCGCAGACGAACCCAGCAAGCGCAAACCTCGGATCGTGGTTGTAGGAGTGCCGACTTCCATGACTGAAAATGAGGTGTTCAAGTGCATTTTCGAACAAAACGTGTCCGACAAGTTACCAGCGATGTCCTTGGAATCCTTCTTGACCTGCATAAAATTGAGCCACAAATCGGGGAAGCGAGATGCTATGACCTGTAACTACGTTGTTGAAGTTTCAGCCAGTATACGTAAAGCCATAATCCCTCAGTCAAGACTTTTTATAAATTGGACGTCCTGTCCTGTCAGGGACTTCACATTGGTGACAAGGTGTTATAAATGCCAACAATATGGCCATGCAGCAAAAACTTGTCGAGAGATCGTCGCTACGTGTGGTCACTGTGGTGACGCTGGCCATTCGATGACTGAATGTACGAAGAAAGCAGACATCCCGAAATGCGCAACTTGCTCTCGCTTTAAAAAGCCCAGTGATCACAAAACGGGGGACGCTGATTGCCCTGCTAGGAAAATAGCAGAATATAGATACATTAACTCCATCGATTATGAGGGCACCTAGTCAGTCATACTCAAGGCCCACTTCCGTATCGCTTGTTGCTGACTCAACGAAATACCTGACCACTGCACTGTCCTACTTAAATCGATTTGCCGCTGTCTAAGCACTATTAGCCGCCCGCTTCATAAATCGAATCTAGCAACTTTGTTTTCAACCTCGTTAATAATACTGTAAATTTAATCATATTTGTGATCTAAGTACTAATAACTACATATTTTCCGTACCTAAATATTATATAAATTATCTAGATATTAAAACCTTAGTTATAATTGTAACATAATAAATTAACAAACTATATCACTTTTCATAAAACTTAAGTTAAATATTGTTAAGACATCAGTTGACCTAATATAAATTGTAAGAACTCATGCCGCCTGTGATACAGGTTTATCCTAGTACAGGCATCATACTTTGTACTACCTTTACTATATTCTAAGATTTATACTGTTATTTACCAACTTTTACTTTTGAATAAAAAATTTATTATTATTATTATTATTATAATCGTTACCGTGAGTTTAGAGGATAATATTAAACAAAATTATAAGAATAAAACTATAAATAATAACAATAATCCCACGTAATAACCGCTGTCCCTTGATTCCGTGAATTTCAAAAAGTAATACAGCTGAAAATCAGTGAGCAAAGAGTCTGCCACATGATTTTTCGAATCCACAGAGTCATAGTGAATCGAATGGGCGCAATGAGAACCGCGTGCAAATGACTGAGTAGAGCTTTTTTTTTTAACATTTTTACAACTCCGTCCCATGATAATGCAGAGTCCTGAATGTCTGCCTCTTCGATTTTCTTCGTTTCTAAGATGATTGTGACCATGAACTCTAGAGGCATACATGCGCAAATGATTTAATACCCCGATTTTTTTAAGAAACTTCAATCCGCTGTAACGCGAAAACGCAGCAACATAGGACCTTAATTGATTGGACCAAATCGATTCGTAATAATTTAAACTGCAATCCACCTCGACGTGAAACGTGTGCAAATCATACACCGAAATGCTCGCCAGCTCCCTAACTATAAGATTATAGACACAAAATAAAGACAGATATTGTCGATAGGACCATAAACAAAAGAATATCTATGCATGTGTGTAATAGATACACGGTAATGAATAGTAGTGTGTGTAACGTATTATTTCTGAAAATTATATATTTTTACGCATAATTTTAAAAAAATATTAGCATTCGTCACTTCTTCTCTGTATAAACTATAAGTGTGCGAAATTTCATACTCCTCCGTGCGCCCAATTTTCGTAAAAAGGGATCGGAGTTTTCGCTTCACGTATTAATATATAGATATAAACAATTTTATAATATCATAATACCTAAACTTTTCTCTTTTTTAATTATGTCTCAACATTTGTAGCTTTACACATGGGAATTTGCAAGGTAACCCCATCACAAGTATCCTTATAATTTATAGGGGCTGTCTCACTTCTAAGTTGTATAACAATTCTATGAGAAAGAACAAAACTTCTTTATTTTTTTAAAGATGAAATAATTAAACTAGTTACTTACAAATGTGTACATAGTAAATGTTCACTACCATTGCGTAAATCTCTTCGTTTATAAACAGACTGCCAACCTTGCCAACCATCCGTCCCTTCCCACACACTATAATTTAATCCAATTTAAATCACTGTTGCACCAAAAAATTCCCATTACAGGGTTTAGCATCCATTGACGTCTCACCTCCAAGTTCGAAGTTCATCTTCTGCCAAAAAGGTGCAATGAGTGAGACTTTAGTACCCTACGTGACAGGTACTACAATTACACAAATAAATTGACATATTGTCAAGGTGACAGTTCATTGACGAATTTGATGATACCTCTAATGTATTGTGAAATAATAACAATGGCCGAAGGGTTTACGGTAATGACCCTAAAACAAAAGTAATGATTAACATTATTTTGTGTGATTGTGTAGATATCTATTTCTGGTTATTGCTTAAGTATTACATTTGTCTTTTTTGTGGACCGTGTGACAAAGATTTTGTCCTGGAAAAGTATAGACAAGGCTTTCAATAACTCTAGGGTATTAATGAGACCATGTCAGAGAACCAACAGGCATATGACTTTTTTTCCGTTTTAAATTTTCATACAAAATAATTCGACGTCAGGATTACATATGTAAAACACGCTTATGTATAGCAAAACAGCCAGATTGAGAGCGGTTGAAATAAACACGGAGGAGGAACTTTCCCAAATTAGCTTTTTCAAAAGTAGCTCGGCCATCTAACACCGAAACAGAAATAAGACTTCGCAGAAAAGTTACGTAGTTAAATAATGTGTGAGAAACGTCCAAATCTTCCCACTCTCAAAATGATGGATGAGAAAATTTGAATGAAATTCGGAACAAAAACGAAAACATTCCACCTACGCCTTTGAAACCTTCCAAATTCAAAACCGAACCAGTATCAAAATCCATTCGTTCATTCGTTCGCCGGAGCCAAGATTAAGGCACAAACACCTTTGATGCTCAGAGTACACGAATCTTCACAAAGACGAGTCACATCGAGCAATCGCGTTTATTTTGTCGGTGTAATTGTGTTACGTTCACCCCATTTGATACTAATTCGATTCGGCGCCCTACAGGACTGAATGAGTGGGTCGTAACTAGAATTCGTCTCGAGTTTTCTGTTGTACTTAGTTCATATATGTCAGAAGTAGGGTTGCCGCACATGATATATATACTTTGTGGACATGAGGGTGACATTTTTGACTTTAACTTTGTAAAAATTCAGTGTCAGTTAAGACTTGCTAAATGGCAGTGGGCAGGGCACATAGGTCGCAGAACAGATGGCCGATGGGGCTGAAAGGTTCTGGAGTGGCAACCGCGTACTGGAAGACGTAGCGTTGGAAGGCCTCCCACAAGATGAACCGATGACCTAGTGAAGGCCGCAGGAATCCGCTGGATACGAGAAACAGAATTGGGCAAAATGGCGGTGCTTGGGGGAGGCTTATGTCCAGCAGTGGATGTTTTTCGGCTGAAATGATAATGATAATGCTGATAGGTAATGAAGATTCGCAAAAACGGATGATGCTACACCACCCTCTTGATCGAACGCTCAACTCGAAACCAAAAAACTGATGGTTAGTCTTCATGTTTTATTTTAAAATATGATGCGTGTTGTTATGATGGGCACAAATTAGTTGATTGTATTCTTGTTAGTAACGTATAAAGATATCTGTCAGCACTGAGTGATTTGGAAAACTCTTGAATATCTTTTTTTAGACTGTCCGCCTTGTGTGGTCAAGTTTTTGCAACATTCTTGTTTATTTAAAAAAGTATTTTTAGTTAAGGCTCTCTGCGGTATAAAATCAAGCATAAATCACGACTTGACCCTTTGGTCTTATTGCGATAGTTGTCACGGTTGGCGCTTAGAAGAACACCATTGTAGATTTTTTTGCCAAAATCCATTACAGCCATGACTTCAAGTAGTCCATTCTCTGCGGAAAACACTACAAAATATTTACAAATATTTAATACATTTACTCTACAAAATCTGATCATAATTCCCTGTTTCCGGTTGTCATATAAATATCGCCCCATTGACCATTATGCGACCACAGAGTTCGCACGCACGTGCGACTCGCGACCAAAGTGACACAATATTGTATGTAACCCTTAAATGCGGGTAGAATGTTCAATTTTTGCGTGGGACATCCTCGGCCCGTTTTATCAGCGGACGAGTGAAAAGCGTTTCCTGCGAACTTCTGCCTCGTAGGCACAAGTTGCGACTAGAATTGTTGGATATTGTTGGCTGTTGAAGGTATTTTTTTTATTAAATATTATCTGGTAGGTGTTTTGCATAGATATCCAGAGATATGCCTTCATTGCGAAATAGTAAGGAGTTCTAGTGTCGCCACTTATCTCCCACCCAAAAAATTACAACATTAACAAATAGTGTACTGACGACACACACTTAAAATTTGAACACGCACACAAAGAAGAAAGCAGCTACACTAAATCAATTTCTAATAGCACACATACATAGAATGGGCGGGGCATTCACTTGTAAATACTTGCTATTTGCGAACATCCAATGCACACGCATGCAATTAGGGAGTCGAAAGCGATGGTCGATTATTTTTATCGATATTTAATTTTAGCACATTCTTGTGTTATAATAACACCGGTGTCCCATTTACGTCAAAGGGTTAACGGTGCAGGCTGCAAATGATTTATATAAAAATAAATATTATTAAATTTTAAGTTAACAAGAAAATTAATGAATGGGAAGTTACGGTTTAAACTTACGGTTTCAAATATGTATTTTAATTTCAGTGTAGGTGTAGCCCATTCGAAAAGCCTGCGTCTCGTCCCTGATTGATTAAAACAATCTTCTCCAAAGTGTAAAGAACAAATAACACTCTGATTAGTAGAAAATCAATCATTGTCTCTACCTGTTGCTTCTATCCATTTAAGCTTCAGATCTTTCGGAAAACTGAAAATTATTTTGCTACTATACGGTGGATATTACTATAATTATAAATTATTATTACTAAGAATATTTTAATATAGTACGTTATATTATATGTGGGCTAAGTTCGTTACTATGTCTGAGGCCAGATTGGAGCTGAGAGCGTAATAATACAATGTTCACGCAAGTTATACATTTTTAACACATTTGTATACAAATAAAATAAAATGTGAAATACTCAGTATTATAGACAAAGATTTGACTAAATAGCGACGGACCGCGAATTCTCTAATTTAAACTTCGAATCTTGGCTGCTCGGCTTTATGATTGACTAAGATGGGCTTGCGATTTAGTGATGAATAAAATAATATTACGCAAAATATATTTTTATTTTCAACAATATTTAACCATCGCAATCTTCAATACTAATCTTACTCGCTCAATAATATTGCGTAGTATTATTAATCGTCTATGGCCCACCTTACGAAACCGCCAAATAGACAGATGAAAAAAAAAGAATATTTTTGCATATCGAAAACAAATTATTGTATTTTTTTTACCAAATATAAGTAGTTAGATGAAATATAATATTTATTTATCATATTACTTATCATATTGTACTTAAAAACTGTTAATTTGTGAAAATCTTTAGGTATAATATTACTTTAGTTTTTACACTTCACGAGTAACTATATTGGAATTATAATGTCTTAATTTGGTTTAAACAACATTTAATTAATAAGTAATTTAACTCTTTTACTATACAAGTAATACGAGGATATCCATTGAGTTCTGTAAAAAAATATTCAACAGCAATAATACGCATATCGATAAAATCAGCCGCACGCAAACGATTGCACCACTCTACATATAAAACGTTCGTTTCGTTCGGGAAGATTCGGGCTAGTTCGGGTTAGTTCGAGTCGCTCTGGACGTAAGTTAGTAAATCATTTAAAAATTGATTTAAAATATAAAACAGTGACTTAATTGTTTACTAACCGGTGGTAGGACACGCCATTTGTCTTCAGGTTGATAGTATTTGACCTATTTTTACAAATAATTACTGCACAACTCGGCAATTTGGTTTTTTACGCACCAATAGTGCACTGTACGCAATCGCAAAGCGACTGAATGATGCGTACAGCCGGCACTCGAACATAAGACCAACTTTATAGTATCGAGGCGGCACGTGCCACGCCCCCAAGGCATATCCCTCGATATCCGTGGTGTTTTGTTAGTTTAAAACATGTGGTCGTGTATTTAGGATAATGATTTTGTGAGAATTCATGAGATTAGAAGCGAAATTTACGCCCTTTTTTCGCTAATTCTCTCTTTCATTGCATTTCTTTTCAAAAATGAAAATAAGTTACAGTCAAAACTTGTGGCAATTATTGTTATTAGGTGCTTTAACATAAAGTGGCAATTTTTGTTTTACTATTTGAATTTGAAAAAAGTGCTACGACACCAGCCATTTTGTTTTTTTTTTAAGTTGCCGTTTAATCCTCGGTTGATAACGAGAGTCGCACGATCAGTTGCTATCGCAACATCCGAACAAGCGAACACATCGTCGCGTTTATTGACAACATTCGCGTATATTTTTATTAAACGCACACAAACAAAAATAGCCCTTTAAATATTTGCCAAAGCCCCATTTACAAAAAGCCCTTATCCTTTGGTGTAACAGATTCTAATTTGGCCTCTCACCAATTAAAATTCGACTTTATTTTTTGGGGTTAACGTTTGAATTTTGAATGGATAGGTGGGTTGCTAAAACGCATTACTTTTTATACCAGGAAAAAATAATCATGCTGGAGTTTAGAATATTATCGTAACTGGTTCCCTTTTTGTCGGCGGGGGTCGAATGCGCCTTATTTCCTGGGTGTTAGGGGTGGTACGTAAAATCGTAAACATGCAAACTTTTTCGACCGCCAGGGTCAATAATGCGGTCGGCAAACGGAAGGGTTAAGTGGTTCAGTAGCACGAAAAAAACGTTTAAAAAAATAGAATTTTAGTTTTAACCCTCCTTGCTCTATATTCCAGGCCCCTTGAGTTTCTATGTTGTCTGTCTCCAGGGGATGAAACAGGATTTCGATTAGTAGCCATACATTTTGTTCTTTTGACGACAGTAACTAGTACAAAAGTTCCGTCCATAGTATATACTGAGTTTACCACTACTATAATTATTAACTACTAACTGATAATAATACAGTTTGAACATGACCAATCTTTATCATTTACGACTTGGTAATAAAGAAATTAACTATCATACAATGCATGATAGCCAGGTACAGACGCCAGCACATCAAGCTACCCGAAACTGTCAAATTTGCCCAATCCATTTTGAACCTAATGCTGTAGCGATAAAGTTGAAAACCTATTGAAGAAATTTGATAGATTGTAGTAGCTTTATGTGCATTATTTTAGTAGCTACAGCAATTTTGATAGTATCAAACATAAGACTGCCTACTTATATTCTGTTTAAGCATTGGTAAGTATGTAAGCAGCAGTGGCAACGGCCGTGACTTACGGGGCATGGATTCGAACCCCAACAGGCACTTTTTTGTTAGACTATACTGTATCCCACTGCAGGGCAAAGACCTCCCCCTTTTCCTTCCAAACCTCCCTGTCTTGTACGTTCTTTGGCCATGTGTGCAGGCACTTTACTTTGTGCCATTTAATTTATCACCACTTCTCTTAAAACGGTGAAGGAAAACATCGTGAGGAAACCGGCAAGTCCTTGAACCAAAACGAAACGAAAACATATGACGTCCGCCAATTCGGCGCAGGAGTCGCATGGCAGATTATGCACCACTCCTTCTCACAGACAGAAGGCCTGTGTCCCAGCGTATGGAACACTATAGGCAGATTATTAATTTATTTAATACTTTAAGCACACAAATGTACAGAAGCGGACTTAATGCCATTGGTATTTTCTACCAGTCAACCTTTGGGTGATGTGGAGGCAAACAGTGGTCGGTGCAATGCCTTTGAGGAAATTTTGAATATAAATACATAACCTATTTAAACCAAAAATATAATATATACCTAACTATATATAAATATAAGCACACATAAATATACATAAACAAACGAATGTATCTGAGCATCAAACACTTTGATGGCGGAAAATGCAGTCGGGAAAATCCTTAATGCTCCTACGTGCACGTGTAATGTATATGAAGGGTTAATTATGTCGTTTTCTGTCACTTTGCATTATAAAATTGGTCTTTATTGATGCCGCAAGTAACAACCATAATATTTATAAGCCTGCCAAACGGCCTCTGTGGAGCTTTCCAAGTCTTTCCAATAGATAATAAACAAATGGACAATATTGCACAACCTTTTTAAAGTTGAATACGGCTTTTGGCTACTTTATACGTGTGTATTTTTTTTATGACTTTTTTTTTGTTACTATTTTATACTGTGCATTTTGTTTGTGCAGAATAAATAATTTTTCTTTCTTTTTTCTTTTCTTTTGGACAAATGATGGTCTAGGCCCCTCATCATCATTATCACCGGTCTTGCCTTTTCCCAAATATGTAGGGGTCGGTAAACGGATGCAGCTCAGTATCAGTAT
Organism: Aporophyla lueneburgensis; assembly: GCA_932294355.1. Lineage (NCBI taxonomy): Eukaryota > Metazoa > Arthropoda > Insecta > Lepidoptera > Noctuidae > Aporophyla > Aporophyla lueneburgensis. The sequence continues at coordinate 26,021,994 of OW028753.1, forward strand.
TTTACATGGAGCGACTGCCTACCTGACCTCCACAACCCAGTTACTGGGTAATACGATAGCTCCTGGTAAGACTGGTTGTTAGAAAATTCTGACAAGAAAATGCAATGAAATGTGCGTTTTTTTAGGATGGGAAATCATCAATTGACTTCTCGGGCGTGTCAGACTTTTACTAAAACCCACCCGTGTTCCTTCAGTAACCCATATGCCAGGGCCACGGTATCTCATTTGAACAATCTCGCGACCCTGGCAGGGGGGTATGATGAGTGCATTTACGGACGGAATGAAACAGTTCAAGCCTAACCAATTAAAAAAAATACGAGAGTCTACTCCAACAAAGGATAAACGATGTAAGGGTCGGTTCACATCTGTCGGAAGATGCGTCGAGCGTATCATCGGTCGCGTCTATTCGGTCAAATTGTGTGTTTTCAAATCTGACGGAAGATGCGTCGGGCGTAATTTTGCATTTTCCTGATAAATCGTTCTGTATCAAACATTTTCAATGCAAGAAAACTTCGAACGGTCAGTACACAAACGATCTCCGCTGATTTTACGCCTAGTCTGAATGCATCTGTCAATATACGCGTGGCGCGACGGTGCCACTCTTTACGTCGGCCGACAATGCGTTGGCGGCACGACGCACTAACGCATCATCGGTTAAGTGTGAGAGGTTGAATGTTTTCTCATATAATTGTCTGTTCTGGCGTTACGCGACCGATGATACGCGACGCATCTTCCGTCAGATGTGAACCGACCCTAAAAGCAAACAAAACCCCGGATAGGTAGCTAAATAATAAATGAACATTACAATAGCTTATACCAGATACTTTTCCTTATGAGACTCATGTACAGAATAATAAATAAATAAATAAATAAAAATAAATAAATATCTCAGGACAACCAACACATCGTTGTCTGATCCCAAACTAGGCAGAGCCTGTACTATGGTAACCAGACAACTGATAAACATACTTATATATTTCTAAATACATACATATTATAGATAAATAACACCCAGACACAGAACAAATGATCGTGCTCATCACACAAAGATTTGTCCTGGGTGGGAATCGAACCCACGACCTCAGTCTTAGGAGTCAGGGTCACTAACCACTAGACTAACAGGCCAGTCAATGATAATCATCAGAATGATAATCATCTAACTAATACAATTACGAAAGAAACTGTCCTTTTAACTCGTAAATTAGAACCAAAGACAATGAAATAATGTAACTAATAAAAACGGTAATGCAATAATCATCTGCCTAGCCTTTTCCAAAGTATATTAGGGTCGGCTTCCAGTCTGACCCGAGGCAGCTAAATACCAGTATTTTTAATGGAGCGACTGTCTCTTAAAATCAAAACTCATTCAGTCACACTAGGATAACAATCAGCACATTTTGAACATCAAACTTACATAAGATAGTCCGCTTAGTAAAACGCTTCGTAGTGCTTTAGCTGGGACGAGAAGTGGCACAGCAAACTCCCCATCTAACCACCATATCCCAGTTAGTGGGTAACGCGATAGCCTTTGGTAAGACTGGTTGTCTGACGATAATCCAATCATCGTTCAATAATCACGTTTATCAGTAGATACTCCTTTGTGTAATATCGGATAAACTTCATTAAATTCAATGAATTCTAAACATTTATTGTTAGTTATAAAACTAATATAAAATAATGACTCTACTGCAATTATTGCACGCCTATTGCCACTTTCAATTAATCCTCGCTCATTTGCTTCCAACGAGGTTGTATTCTTTATTGAATTAAAAAGATAAAAGATATAATCTAGTGCTTAAAGAAAGCAATTTACATGGTAAGTTGCGATCGGTGGTTGGTTTTTTTTCTCTCTACATATTGGTGTGCATTGAAAATGTCGTGAAGAAAGTATTGAGTATGAATGTCGATGGCTATAAGAGTAGAGAGAGACCAAAGAAACGATGGATGGACTGTGTGAATTATGATTAAAGGGGGTGACTACAGAGATGACGACTAATAGAAAACTGTGGAAGACATGTTGCGCCGACCCCAAATAAATTTTGTAAGGGGCAGGTGAATGAAGATGTTGGTGTGCATGGTTCTTACACCTATTCATGCCTCGGAAAGTACGTTAAACCGTTGGTACCGGCTGTCATTTATTGTTCTTTTGACAGTCGTTATGGCTCGTCAGTAGCCAACAAATCTGACAACCCGTCTTACTAAGGAGTATCGTGCCTGGTACACCCAGTAACTGGGTTGTAGGTCACTCCATGTAAAAACCTGGTATCCAGCTGCATTCGGTTAAACTGAAAGCCGGCCCCAACATAGTTGGAAAAAGACTACAAAGATTGATTAGTCATGGCTATTATTAAAAGTCATAATATCATTTCTTAAAAGGGCTCCTAACGTCAACTGTTTAACGGTCACATGGAAAAATCAAATTGACCCTAAGATCACGGACGTTAAATATCGTGGTAAAATTTTATCGTCTAGCCCGGGGACTGTATTTGTGCCTGGTTGATGGCAATAGGCTCACTCTCATACATGGGACTTAAACATAACTGGCGAAATGTGTGGTGTACTATAGGTACACCTCTGCCTAATCCTTGGGGGAACGAGGCGTGATGATATATAAGTCATTAGCTTTTGCCAGCGGCTTCGCCCGCGTGGAGGTCGGAAAATATCCCGCGGGAACGTACTACCGGGATAAACAGTAGTCTATGTGTTAATCCAGGTTATAAACTAACTGTGTTCCAAATTTCATCCAAATCCGTTCAGTAGTTTTTGCGTGAAAGAGTAACAAACATCCACACATCCATACATACAAACTTTCGCATTTATAATATTAGTAGGATATAGTAGGATATATATATACAGGGTTATTTGTAAAACACCGGCAACCTTTCAGGACTATGTTAGTCAACAACTTTTGTTCTATGACTTTTAAAAATTCATCATATTTCAGTTTATCAGATTTTCAAACAAAAGTCGGCCGCCTCTAAATAGGTCAAGTGCAAGCGCCCCCACCGCCGTAACCCCGCTCCCCTCGCTAAAGTAGTATCCTTTTCTTTTGCTTTCCATAGACTTCGTAACATTTAGAGCGTTCAATTTAAATATTTTTATTTTTGTATGAAAATCTGATGATATAAAATATGATGAAATTTTAAAAGTCATAGAACAAAAGTTGTTACTTATGATGTTAGTAACATAGTCTTGAGAGGTTACCGGTGTTTTACAAATAACCCTGTATATAGTAGGATTGTTAATAAGACGATAACTGTAATGAATGACCAATAACAACTCTTCTATCAAGGACCGATGACAATGTATGCCAAACTAGCGTCTGGCCGCGAAATTTATTGCTCCCCCGGCCCACCCCTCACATTGAATCGCCTGCCTGTGCCAGGTCTTCATATTCGTGACGATTTTTATTTTTTCTCGGCCCTTAAGAGTCTTAGTGTAACGTTATATAGTCTATAGCCTTCCTTGATAAATGGGCTATCCAACACTCAACGTAGTTTCTGAGATCAGTACGTTCAACCAAACAAACTAACTCTTCAGCTTTTTAATATTAGTATAGATGGATGGCAAGCACGTAATCCAATGGTAGTCAAATCTACATATAGACAGAGTATTATGAAGTAAGTGCTATAGATCAGTGGCTAAATATAAATAGGCAGTTGTTTTACGAGCTGCATAATGAGGCTATCAACCGAATCTCAAAGTAATGGATCGCATATACTTGACGATACGCGCGCAGGACTTATTCGTCCATTCGCACGGTAATACTTGCACGAAATGGGTGAACCAACACTTTTAAATAATATGTTTTCTATATGTGAATCGATTATTCTATTCAGAGAATAATTTCGTGCGAACTGGCTACAAAAGAAAAAAAATTAGTCGGTCCGCCCTTTTCAGGCGTGAGAATACGTGCGAAACGACTATAAAATCGCACGCAGCGATTGTACGTTTCTGAAATGGGCGCTGTATTCCAGGCCACATCTCTGCATACTCGACATTACACCAGTTATTGTAATAGGGCGCGAGACATGCGTCATGTCATCAACAGCATATAGCATTTTATAGCCAGACGATATCAAACGCACTGCTGCCCGAAACCCTTAAAGGCCATTGCGGTCTCGTAGAAAAATTAAAACTTTTGCAAAGGAAAGACACTGATTACAAAGCAAAAGCAGCCCTGTGTAAAATGACTATTTTGCACCTCCCAATTTACAGCGTTTAAATCACATTTGAGGAACGCCGATTCTTGAACGACTTCCCAGTGAATGTACATGGCCCACAACAATGAAGAGAACAAAATTATACAAATAGAAAAAGAAACCAAAAAAATAACGATCTAGATTTATTACTTAACAGACAAACCAGCTCTGACTTCTAATAAGAATATTTTAGTCGTAAAAATAGTTTTATCATAGTATTAGAAAAACTGGCTAAACGCGAGCCAGATAGCGTAATAGGTGCCTACAATTTACACTACCTACCTACACGTGTAACAACAAGCAAATGAAATAATTTTATCAAAAGCAGAAAAGTTGTTAATTCCTTGTCTTAAGGTTTCGGTTGGATAGATAACGCGTGGACCAGGGTCGACCGCATTTGAATTGAAGAAGATGGTAGCCAAATGTGAAAGGCAGCTTGAAAAGTTTCCACTGCTGCGATATAGGCCTCCTCTCTGTAGGCCGTTATCCACTACACGGACCTAGTGAAAATTGGTGGATGTCACCATGTCTTCAAACGCGACCCTATTACTCAAATACATCGTTGGTCTAGCCCTTTTCCATCTATGTTGGGGCCAACTTCCAGTCAGACTAGAAGTAGCTGAATTCCAAAATTTTCATTTTAGCGACTGCCAATATGACCATCCAAGCCAGTTTCTGGGTAACACGATACTCCCTGGCGAGCCTATCAATGCAATAAGTATCTTGTGTTGTTAGTATTAAAACGGTTTTTACTTTCTTAATATACAAGTTGTATTTGTGAAACCATGTCTTAGTAAAACCTACCACCTTAGTTCCTATTGTGGTATGTAAATAAATATTGAAAAGTCGCTTATGACAGCTGCTTCGCCCTCAACGATGTCGGAAGTTATCCCACGGGAACCTAATACCGGGATAAAAAGTATCCCGTATGTTAATCCAGGTTATAAACTTTCTATGTGCCAAATCCGTTCTGTCGGTTTTATGTGATTGAGTAAGAAACTTCCAAACTGTCACAATATCTTCACATATGTAGTTTAAAACAAAGTTGCTTCCCGCGTCTGCATGCGTAGCATGACCACCGTAAAAATGGGTCTTGGCGACGGAAGAAGAGACAAAATTACAGATTGTAGAAATATTAAAGACAGAATTAAAGATTGTAGAAAGATTTGTACCATTTTATGCTGGCGTAGCATGACAATTCTATCTCTATTCTACCAAGAATAGACAAAGTTTTTTCTATGGTGGTCATGCTACGCGTGCTGTAGGCTTAGATCTCTTTAATAGATAAAGGATTTTAATGCGGTTTTATCAACAGACAGCGTGTTTCAAAAGGAAGGTATTAATGTATAGTACGCGAGTGAAGACGCTGGCAAAAGCTAGTATAAAATATATAATACTAGCTTCTGCCCGCGACTTCGTCCGCGTTAAATTTCTTGTTCCCGCGACCCTTGCTGTCGCGTCGAATCGCCAACCCGTGCGATTTTCCCCGTTTTTGCAACATTTTCATTACTGCTTCGCTCCTCTTGATTGTAGCGTGATGTTATATAGCCAATAGCTTTCCTCGATAAATAGACAACCTAACACAAAAAGAAATTTTTCTATTCGGACCAGTAGTTCCTGAGATTACCGCGTTCAAACAAACAAACTCTTCAGCTTTATAATATTAGTATAGAAGTATAGATTATTTATAATATTATACAAGGTTATTTGTAAAACACCGGCAACCTCTCAGGACTATGTTACTAACATCATAATCAACAATTTTTGTTCTACGACTTTTAAAAATTCATAATATTTTATTTCATCAGATTTTCATACGACAGTATAAGTATAGCAGGATTGAGTGAACAATTAAAGTAACCAAATAGTCTTTTAAATGATAAATATCAAATAAGGTGTTACCAACCTGCCAACAAGCAAAGCTAAGTGGTTCACTGAATGCATTTAAAGGTACATTTCAGCGATAAGCGATTCTGAAAATTCCTTACATTATTATTTAGTTGACAGATAACTTGTAGACGTGTATAGTTATTTGCTGCAAACAAGAAATAATTTCAGGTAACTAACAGGAATCCGCTGGATGCGGGAAGCACAGAACCGGTTGAAATGGCGGAGGTTGGGGAGGCCTATGTCCAGCAGTGGACGTGTTTCGGCTATATGTTGATGATAAAGATATAATTAAACTAGCTGACCCGGCAAACGTTGTTTTGCCATATAAATAATTTCCTAGGCGGGGATAACTAATTAAATGACGATTGATCAGTTTTCGACCGGAGAGGAAAAATGATTAAATTACTAAAATGGCTATTAAAAAATAAGGGTTGATCGTAGAAGGGTGAAAATTGAGGATTGTATGTATTTTTGTATGTTGTATCATAAACAAAATAGAAATTAAAAATGTTGTCTAAAAAATAAAATAAAAAATTTAGGGGTGGACTACCCCTAACATTTAGGGGGATGAAAAATAGATGTTGGCCGATTCTCATAGATACCGGATAAGCACAAAAAAAAATTCATCAAAATCGGTCAAGCCGTTTCGGAGGAGTATGGCAACGAAAACTGTGACACGAGAATTTTATATATTAGATAATAACATTCAAAAAAAGAACGAGTGTGATTGTCTTTTTTTATATTTAACATTTCATTTTCTTTTTCTTCTATTCGTTTTCTATACAGTCAACTCCTACCGCAAAAGCCATTTTTTTTTTTAAACCTGGAGCATGTCTAAGCAGGCTTTCACAAATTCATGTTTGCGTCAAAGCAACCCAAACAAAGGCTTAAAAAAAACTTGAGCCTACTCAAGATTTCTTTTTTTCAATAAAAATTTTAAAACCTCTTCCTTCTTCAAAACCGGTCGCTGTTAACATATTCTTCTTTGTCTGTCTAGCCCATTCAACTTAGCAACCGTCGGTTTTTCAACAGACTTCCGGGGAGGCAACCTTCAGATCAAACTCAAATGAACCAGACAGACATATTGAGGTTGCGAAACCTAAATACGGAAACGATTCGCCATAACTTTTACGGTTTAGGAATAGAACAAGGTAAGATTACACCATAAAGATAAAAAGTTGCCTTCTATTAGTACCTACCTAAAATTCGGCTTTACCGAATTTTGCTAAAAAAAAAGGAACAAAGCAAAAAGGTGCGTACTAACATTACATATCGACGGTTGTATTTGATCTAAGCGACATTTGCTTAAAATTGCAGGAGAATGATTCAAAGCTTTATTTTTCGAATAAAAAAATCATTATGAAAGAACTAGTGAGTGGATTTTGGTAAACCACTCACTAGTTCTTTTATAATGATTTTTTTCTCTTCACTCTCCTGCAACTTTCAGCAAATGTCGCTTAGATCAAATAGCCTTTCAACCGTCGATTTATATTTCCAAAGGGGTTAGATCACATTCCACCAATTATGTTTAAGTCCCATGTAATAGGGGGCGGACCTATTGCCATTAACTGGATACGGATCCGAGCTACGGACTGTCGATGAGGAAATCCAGAAAAACCCAATAATACTTCGCCCAACCCGGGAATCAAACCCAGTAAGTACCTCATGCTCAGCAGTAGCGCTCGCGAAATCGCGACCACTAAAACAACGAATATTACCTTATAGTACACTAGCTTCTGCCCGCGACTTCGTCCGCGTCAATTTTTTGCTCCCCTGACCCTTCCCGTCGCATCGAATTGCCTGCCAGTTTTTGTCAATTTTTCGTTGCTGCTCCGCTCCTTTTGATTGTAGTGTGATGTTATATGGCATATAGTCTTCCTCAATAAATAGGCTACCTAACACAAAAAGATTTTTTCAATTCGGACCAGTAGTTCCTGAGATTATCGCGTTCAACCAAACAAACTCAAAGCTTTATAATATTAATATAGATTAGAGTGCTGATATTACTCAGGCTAAGTAGCATGAGTCATATCAGAACCCTAATCATTATTACATTACTTCCAGAATGATATTATAGTACGCAGGGCGACAAATCAAGCTATATGTACATTTCCAGTATAAGCTGACTTCCCATTGTACGGAATGCCAATACAATGCGAGGTCTGTTAAAACTGGAAATGTATAGCTTGATAAGTAGCCGCTTGTACGTTTACTCAAAGAAAGATGCTGCTCTCATCCTCTTGAAATAATTCATTAGTCGACTGATATGGAACCGACGATAAAAAGCTACCTACATACCTACCCACAATTAGGAGCCCACAAGGATTAACCTAATTAATCACCACTTTTGCTTATGGTAGTAACCTAGTAGGTAGTAAACCAAGACAAAAGTTTAACAATCACCTTTTAAAACTCCCACAAAAATAATAACACACCTTTCATATGTAAAATCAAAGTCAAATCATTTAATTCAAAAATACTTTTTCTTTTACTGATTCTAGCTGACCTGTCTCTTCCAGAAGGTGTGGAGAAGAAAGGGAAAAAAACACCACACTTACTTTTAAAAGTATTAACAATATTTTGAGTACATTAATTAAAAAATTTGATATGCGAAGACGATGTACCAAGACTAAAATTGTACCACAATAGATAAAAATGAATCAAAGAACGATAAATCAGGACATCAACTAGGAACCCTACTGGTAGACATTGTTATAACTGGCAAACTTCTTAAATATTCAGCAAAAAACCGGTTTCAATTCTATCTAAAGATATTTAGTGATATCTCGTGAGCAAATTACCTTTCACCACACATGGTGAATTTAAATAAATGTTTGAAGAGAATATAATAGACGAAGATATGCAGCCTTATATGGGAAGATCATAAAACAAGGAATGTGGCTGCACTGGCTATCCCCGAAGGCGATATAGGTATGTTAGTAGATAGGGACCTATGTGTAGAGATCAATGAGGTATTAGGTCTCAAGTCAGAAACTAACATTAATTTCAGTTGTGACTTGAACGAGACGAATATCTATAGGAATACAATGGATAAGCACAAAGTGACACTTGAAATTGAAATAATAGTTGGTACGTTGAAAGTTGGAAACAATCTATCAAGGGATTTATATCCTGTTCAAGTTTTAAATAATAAATCCAAAAACAAGTTGCCACAGCCAGACCAAGAAAACAAGGCAAGCCATTTTTCCGAAAATTCACAACCCCTATTCCGCCCTGGCTTTTAAACCAAATCAGAATCAGTAACACAATCAAAAAATACTGAATGAAATCTATGAAATTCTCCATTCAGTCAAAACACACAATAACCACTCCAGTTTTAGTACAAAGCATCGCAGTTTCGGGAAGCATCGTTCTACATCGTAACGGTCAGCCTTGAAATTTTCGAGCGTGCCCAGCCCAGTTGCTTAGCGTGTAATCGGTTGACGTCAAGACCTAGGTTGTGCCAATGACCCGACAAGGCCAAACCGTCCGTTTACGACGCCATAGAAGTTCTATCGAAGCCGTTGTGACGCGATGCCGGTTTTTTTCAAATTTCAAGGTCGGTTCAGGTGTTTGGGAGCCCTTCATGGTGGTTGAAACTATGTTCCTGTTCTATCAGGAACGTTCTATGACGAAATAAATGAATTACTTTCGCAATGATTCAAGTTCATGATTTTATTCAAGTTCAAGACTTTGAAGACTCTTTTTGAAATATATAGCCGTATCAAATATACAACACTGTTTTCGAAAATGTTATAAAGAGGAATATTATACATCCCGTATAATACTCTTATTGTACCAATGTATCACTACTTTCTGCTTATCCCCCAGAATCTAAAACAAAGGATATACCTTATTAGCTTGTCGTTGATGGACTAGCAACCTGTCAATTATTAATAATTAAATCTTTGTCTATCTTTACATGTTGCAGTTAGTTCCGCTTGGTCTTCTCTGCTGACACTGTGGCAGAGAGAGCGTAAAGATTAGCTTTATGTTCTATATCAGCTGTGTTACTTACTTTCCTAGTTAAATGTCAAATGGGGCCTTCTTGTTGGAAACTTGGGAACCTTGGCACCTAAGGATGAATTCGTCATTGATTTGATTCACTTTTGAATGCTACAGATCGCACAGATATATGTACAGTCACTTAAGCAGCCATTACGAACTGAATTTTTTACAATATTTTCAACGAATTGCGTAATTCCAAAAGATGCATGTACATTCCAAAGTCCTCTGTGTACTCTGTGTAACTCTGATGTCCATCCCATAGGGATTGTATGTACCTCGCCACATAACATGGGGCGCCTCCTATTGTCCCCATTAATTTGTTCTTCCAACTCGAACCAAGGGACGCATGTCCGACTGCCCTGCCCGTATAATACAGGGCCAGTGATTAAATATAATTGGTTATGATCATTGAATAATTTATATTTGAAATTGTTAATAATTTCCGTAGTTGAGTTTGTGCAAGGAATTCGAGTTATGGGAATAATGAGGTGTGAGATACAAGTTTTCAAAGTATATATTATTATCTACTTTTGTAACTATGGATCACAAGAAGGTAATTTACGTAAAGAAATATTTAGCTAGTGGAGTATCTATAAAAGTGGCAAATAAACCACATAGCAATGAAAATGTTCTAATCCTCAAGGTTTAAGTAAGTGATTATCTATCACGTAAAGTTACTAAAATAGTAAAAATCAAAGCACAGAGCTTTATTCATCATTATCCCTTCGAAATCCAAAAAGGGATACCCTTTATGGATTCCGAGATATACTAATGAAACATTTCTACAAAATTCCCTAAATCAATCGTGATTTGATTCCAAGGCAACTCACTGACGTAACACATCACACACGATTAAGTGTATTGTAATTTTATAGCTATGCAAATCAATAAACTGGTATGTTTAAATATACTTCAAGTGGATTCGACGGTGATGAAATAAAATATAGTGATGCTTATCGACGTACTTAAGTCAAAAGAGAGAATAGATAAAAGCTATTAATGTTTCAACCAACACACGGTTGCTTTTTGATGATTTACATCTTGAATTCAAAACTTCTAGTACAAAAGAAGCCAGAGTTACATTAAAACTTATAACTTCTACCATAGACGCTAACAGCCAAAAAAGGGTGCCTTCTTTCACGATGAACCCCTTAATTTCCTCTAAAATAAGCTGCCGTGAAAACCAACGAATAAACCTAATCATTTAACAAATTGCTTCACCTTTCAAGGGAATTCGAACACGAACGAAACGATAAGGCGATTGAATTTTAAATGTTAAAGCTATGTAAATCAATAAAACAGGTCTGATTAACAAAACGAAATGTTACAACGCAGTAGAACAAGAAGGTTTGTTTCCTTATTGTCAAATTGATTAGCACTACGACATATTAATTTTATTGTCACAATATATGAGAATATTTAAATACGTCGATATGAGACAACACTGAATGATGAAATAGTCACGTTGCTTTCGTTTGTTAGCAAAAAATAGACGGGATAAAGATAGCATACATGATGAAATATGAATATATACTTCTTTACGAATCTACAATAATAGAATTGGAGACAAGCTGCGCTAAAAATTAATTGAAATTAGAAGGGGGACCGGTGACTCAAACGTAGCTGATGAGTCAACAATCCTAACCAACCCACGAATACATAAGTAAAACACTGTTAAACCAGCCAATACCAACAACAGCCATACAAGCTGTCCAGCCAACCACTATGTCCTAAAAACCAACGAAACAATGGTCCAAATACGATACACCCACACAAACACCATAATTTTGTTTACAATCCCCATGTGAGAAACGATGACCTATCAAGGCCGCTGTGTCACGGCCCAGCCATCACAATAGCAGGTCGGGGAAGTCGAACATTTTCACTTTCATACAAATACCTACATAGTTGTAACTGAGCGTAGAATTCCAGTTTAAAGTGTATAAGCGGACCAGCCCATTATGGCGTTCGAGAACGATTTTAGAATTTAGAACGGATTTTGTTGTAACCGTCGGTTTGGTGGTGACGGATTTAGAAGCTTTCGACTTTGTAGGAAAAACTTTCCATGGTATCTTTGAAGATTTAGTTGATGGTCAACTAAATCTTCGTTAGGTTTAATACCCCACTAATGATTGAAGACGAAATAACAACGTAAGATAACTAGACTAACTTAAGAAGCCATAAGTAATTTTTAACCTAATTCCATTCTCACATTGAGTCCCTAAATGACTTTTACGTACTGTCATTCAAAATGTTAACAATGACTTAATCGGAAAAAAATATAAGGAGTACGTAAAACTTAACCTAAAAGTCCTTAACATATAAATTCTTTGACGGTACATATACGGTCACGAAAAGTGAATATCATATTTCTAAATATATTATGTCACATATGCCCCGGATCTGGGTCTCGCTTAAATTCTGAAACAGGACGCGAGTCATTAGTCTCAAGAAGAAAATTAATGAATGGAAAGGATTGAAATTCCTAGCGTGATTTAATATATGGGTTACGTTATATGGAGGGTACGAAGAGAATTTGTAATTGGATATAAATATTATTAAGGTTACTAATACAGAACTTAAAGAGAAAATAGTTGCTTAACCAGTTACACAAGCAGAAAAAATATGAACTATATGAATATCATAGAGGAAACAAAAAAGGTTTAACCTATACAGCCAATATTTAACCACTAATATACATGTACAAAAGCCATAAATAGACACGCAAATAAAAACAAGACATAAAAAAAATGGAATATTCCCACATAAACCACATACAGCAAATATAAATCAGATATTACTAGACTTCCCACACTATTTTAGGAACTTTATGCCTGTCATCTTAAACACGCTTGGAAAACTACTCGTACAGACTCATACACATTCCGAGGGCCACAGATAAAAACCAATACTACCCGAAAAAGAGGCTATAAGGAAAAATGGCCCAAGATTTGGGACAATTTGCTGGGACATCAAGTTACAATGTTTTTTAGGAAAAATGGCCCAAGATTTGGGACAATTTGCTGGGACATCAAGTTACAATGTTTTTTATTGGCGAACGTGCGTTTTACATATTTATAAGTTACCGAAAATATTATCTTGTTCCGCGAAAGTTTTAATATTAAAGATTAGAGTGGTCCTGTAATTTCGTTAGGAGGCGTACGTATATACCTACTGTGTTAAATGTATGGATATGTTTTATTCAAAGGGGAACATTCCATAATGTTATACAAAAAAATTTGCTTGAAACTATTTTGCTGAAAAAATGAGAAAACCGTGAATCATAATCAACCTTGCTTTCATTTTGGTCCTTTGCCTGCTTAGTAGATAACAAAACTATCTAGTATCAGCAGTTTTCTGTGCAAGGTTTTCTTTTTTCATCAATTTGGAATTCTCCTTGATATAAACGTAGAATGATTTAGAACCATACATTTCGATAAGGTCCACTGTCATTCTCATTAAATACTTTAGATACTGCATCCATGAGATTTTTCCCAAGCTAGTTAATGTCTATTTAAGTTCACATGTGCAAGTGAAAAACCAAATGTTACGCTAAAGATGGATACGAGTAATTAAAATTATTTATAATCTGAATATTTACTCAAGCTATTGTTCTTACATATAGACATCGTTAGGTAATTTAAAGCAAAGTTACGAAATTCTGAAATAAAATAAATACGAAATTACTTCAGAAGGTTGGTACTTGTTATCAAGTGAAAAATAATACTTTTCTTATTTAAATACAACTAATAACATAATGACTTTGATGGCCGTGGACAGGGGAAATAGCAGATGAGACCCCACAATCAACGCATAAATTACACAGTATTATTTCTGAACTTGAAGATCCAGATACTTAATTAAAAGATAACTTCTGAGGCCAAGAAAATTATGAAACGAGTTTATCCAAAGCACAAAGGGATAAAGGACCAATCGGCCTTCCGGGTTTATCCAGTCGAAATAGCAAAATAAAACTAAACAGACACTTGGAACACCTTTTTTTACACGTGTCAAAACATACGGTTGAGCAAACTTATGACCTCAGAATGTCGTCGTCCTATCGTTGGCAAAAAAACTGTTTACATAAATAAAATAGTACGTTTAGAAACAAGGAAAAACTTCCTGAACAGTCTAACTGTGAAACTGAAGATAAGAAATAAAGTAATAAAGATTTGGACTAGAATTTCAGTGTTGGGAAAAAACTCTAGTCCAGGTGCATCGAAGTCAATTTCAAAGATGTTAGCGATTTAATGTATTCATTGTTGACTGAGAGAGTTGTTGGAATCGATGTTGGGCCGTTATTACATTAGCAATCAATTGGTTTTTTCGGTCTGAAACGTCCGCGGTCTGGTCTAAACGGTGTTAACTACCGTCTTTTTGTTTAACATACTATTTCGCAAGCCGAATTTGTCAAACAGCTTTTCAAGTACTTTTTACGCATGGTGGCATGTTAAGTGTGAGCCGTTCTAAGATCTATAAAATAGGCTCTAATCTATTGTAAACTTGGACCCTCACACGATGTTGTGTTTATCATAAAAAACCCCTTCAAATAAAGATGAAACACAAATATTTGACAAAATAGAGGCGCAAAAGGACAAAAAAGTTCTCCGTATTCGCAATACTATGTTAACAGTCGTCCTAAAGTATTTCCAACATACAGACGTTGTGTACTATTTAAATATTTATAGGAGTAAAAACATACAGACACAGTGAAGGAAAAACGTGATCATATGCATGAATTACTTTATGTACGTAAATTCATTCAATTTTTTCAAACTTTGCCGAAGCAAAATCAATAATGACAACAAGTTTGTAATATTATGCGATAATATATGCACATGTATCATTACTTCATTACTATGCAGACATGTTATTCATCGTGACTTCTCTAGTATTTTTATCTACGAAATCAGAATCTTATTAAATAAATCCTTCATTAATATAGTTGAAAGTAGAGAGTAATTAATGATCCATTCGAATAACAATAGAAATCGCATGAACATCATCTGAACCAAGTACCGTAACATAAATTGAAACAACACGATATATTGCTAGTTGTCATTACGGCCCAAACATGGTCCCCTGAGGAACCTATCAAGATATCATAATTAACGTCTACTTGTTACGTCTAAACGGCTTTATACCGATGGATAACGATGTAGGAAAAGTAATCATAGAAGAAGTGATAAAATTATTTACGTTTCTCAGTAATTTTAAGTATAATTAGCCGAATCAACGTCTCGTGGGATTAAGTCATGTTTATGATAACTCATTCATCGAATCTTTACGTTCAGTCAACGTGGGAATGGAGACACAAACACTAATAAACAACAACGCCACGCAATTTATTGATTTTTCTGATATAGACGGAGTTTATGTATTTCTGAAATTTATTTAATAAGGAGTGCGGAACACAACTAACTTTGACGCGTACGTATAAATGTGCTTTGAAAAAAGTTCTCTCAAAAATACGTGTGTGTATTGAAACAATAAAATAAAAGCTAATGGCATATATCGGAACCTGAATTGTTTTAAAAATTCACCGACAACTTCCTCGAAACACAACTGGTAAAAAGTTTCTCAAAACTCAATATCAATTCATCCATTATTGTATCAATATACCCATAGTTAATAATGATACTACAAGCTTTCAAAACAAAACAACATCTACAGCTGAATATAATCACTCGTATATTGGTAAGTCAAAACTATCCGGATCATCGATTACATATTTCCCAGGCATTCCATCACAAGATACATCGCGGTGAGACAGACTACCTATTAGTTTATTTCCAAAAAACAAAAACGTGATCGCCGAATTGAAATGCAAGAGCACTAAGAGTGGAGAACATGGCAAGATCAATGGCAGCGAGTGCGACGCGGCGTCGTTGAATAGTGTAATCTAATAGAACCAGTGGCCTCGGTGGGTCAGTGGCACATGATGTCATATCGCGAAACATTCCGCCTAGAGACTACTTCGGGGGGCCTTCGGACTCACCTGTACGTGGTGTGTTTTACTTCGCCCGCGTACCACGTTTTTGCGCTGTCTTTGTCTAGTGTTTGATGTTAAACAGTCTGCTGTGAGCGTTGAAGGTCGCGCTCAACAGGACGATACAAAGAATTTGATCGAATCTCATATTACCAGTTTTGGGCGTGTGAGACTGAGTTTACTCCAAAATTAGACATGCAAATCGTGGTATTAATTTTTTCGATATGGCTCTGAATTGAGGCGCTCCATTGGATCGTGTCAGCTGTTTTTCGGCGTGCTATATTACAGTTAATTGATGTAAAGGCTATCAGTGTTGCTAGACTACGGATCACTTGAGTCAATAGTGTCAGACTTTTTGCATATATTAGTCTTTATTATGACAAAATGTATTTTGGATATTTATAGTTTTTGACGCCACCGCAACAAAAGAGTTTGCTTATTATATTTTATCAACTGCGGGCACTGGGTAAATTTGGATAGTTCCAATTTATGTGCATAGCAACCGAATGGTCTGATGGTTCCGAACCGAAAGAACCTCTTAATCTAAAAAACTGCATTATGCATGGAAGTTATTATTCGCAAAGACAATCGTTGTAGATTCAATGAAAGGCGATATAGTCAGACCATTTCTTCCATCGCAAACCTTTATATTCTTTAACTATTTCAAATACCCTCAAGTCCTATTAGAGAGTGCCGATTCTGAGAGTGACCCAAAACATCTTTAAATGCTAATTGGAAACCCATTTCTGTCATCAAATTCTCTTCACAACCTACAATCTTATTCAGTACCTTATCCTCGTATGAATGTTGTACTTACCTTAAAACACAGACGAATCCGCGCCAAATCAGAGAGCCCATACCTTAAAGAAAAGATTGTCGATCTTAATTACATGTTCCAAACAGCCATCGATTAGAACTAGGCGCCATTAGCTAAATATAAAGACTATTAATCAAATTGTGTCGGCGAATATGGCCACCTAATTATGATAATCCAGCAGTTACTGGGCGACTGACCTTATATTGTACAACATAATTAAAGTTTCTATTGTGTTAAGAGATGCTACCACTTGTAAATCAACGTTATTGCGTACATTGCTTGCATGACAATACAATCTGTCATTTAATGAAATAAATTAAAATGTAATTAACATTGTAGGTACGGTTTTCCGTGTAATGTATGCCAGGAATTGGGTTTTTTCCTCCAGTCTTTGTTCCCTTATTGTTTTATTAAATTTAAACTAATAATTGTACAGCGGTTTTAGAAAATGGTTTATTTAACTATCATAAGGTGAAGGAACTACTTAGCGGATATTTAAACAGACAAATATTGTTTTATTATTAAATCATAAAGCAAGAAAAGAGATTGGAAAGAATATTTTCTTTCCAATCTTTATTGTTTAATCGGATTGTATAAAACTCGTCTTTGGAGATCGAATAAATTCGATTAATAATATGCACGTCTGAGAATCCGGATATAATTTTGAGGGCGCAAATGATTTGGGCAACTAGGTAGTAGGACATTGTATCAACAAAAATAAAGATGCCATTACAGACATGGATAGTAAATACTTATAAGATGAAACATTTATACATAGTCCTTCAGAGCGTATTTCGGCCATGGGGGCCAATCTCAACAGAGACTAGCCATCGGCGCGGGAGATATTATAGTAGCAAAAGTATGTGCGCAGACACAGAAGCACTCACTCTATATGAAGAAATAACTTGAACTAAACGGTCAGAACTAAGTTTCGTTTACAGGTTATGATTTACCTCAAAACGGGAAACAGAAACATCGTGAGGAAACAGGGCATGAACTAAAACTAAAAATTCGAAAACATGGCCTTCCAGCAACACTGGGCCTGCGTGGTGGATCAGCTCAATCATCTCACAGAGACGAGGCCTGTTTCCCAGCAGTGGGAACATAACAGGCTGATTATGATGATTACGAAACTGCGTGATTTACCTCGTTCAAAATCGCGTGATATAATGAAGTAGAATCGAAAATATTGACATTATATCATTAACACGAGTAACCAATTGTTCCACAGTATCAACAAATAAGTTTGGAGGTCCAAAGTTTCAAGGCGTTCCTAATATGGCGTAACTAAACAACATTATTACCCCTTCGGATCCATTGTTTTACATTATAAACACGTGACAGATTAACAAAAGACTTAGGTAATTAATCAGAAAACTTAACAAACTGTAACAATGGACGTAAACATACTTGAAAATGTTATGAGCTTGAATAAACAATGTGACAAAAAAATAACCGAAGACTTTGGAACTTTTTTTGCAAACAATGATCCTTTAATTACTTTTGAATACATATTATATAAATGCAATCTTATAAAGACTATTACTAGCACACAATAGTAATATAGACGAACAAAACAACGTAGGTAAGCAGAATAACGGTACAAATGCTACGGGTCAGCAGAAATTTGCGTGATGCCGAAAGTGCAAATTTCTATATTGTGACAAACCGTTTTGAACGGTAAATAAAAATTGGTCCTTTATTTCAACTACACAATATGAAATTAGAAATCAAAGCAGAATCATTTTTATTCCTATTGGACTATAAAAGAAAATACTAATAGTAATTCGTATGGAGCACGTATCAAAGGACCAATGATCTTTATCCACTTCAGCTTCGATTATTGGATTTCTCGGATTCTTTGAAAGAGCTATATGCGACTGGATCAATATACTGTCAAGAGTACTTAAAGGTGATTAGCAAGTAACCACTAAACACACTATGTGGTCTATGACGGCTGACGAGGAAAACTTGTAATAAAAAAAATATTGACATCCTTGATCACCAGTGCATACGGTATTTTGTTGCACAAGCTTTAAGAAAACACCAATCAGTTTTTGTATATATCAAATGGTTAAAAGATCAAAGACATGCTAATTGTATTAAAGGAGTTTGTTGCTTTCCACTTTTCGCCTTATCACAATACTCACGTAACTGGGAAACCCGCATAACTGATAAGATTCCTTAAGTAAGAGTAATTTATGCCAGTTATCTTATCCAATACCTTAACTTACCGATCACTTCTCTTGAATATGAAATGTATGAAAAACCTAATTTAGCATGGGGGATCCTACTGTCCATTATTGTTACCAATATCTTAGGGAATTACACAGTACATATGAGAAACCCATCAATTTTTAAACCACTATCGTCTTAAATCAGTGTCATTATCAAGTCATCGTTTTTTTTTTTCTGGATGGGTAATCATCAAATTACTTCACCCGCTCTGGGCGGAGCGGGAGGGTGTGTCAGACTTCTACTGACTAAAACCCACCCGTGTTCCTTCAGTTACCCATATGCCAGGGTCACGGTATCTCGCTTGAACAATCTCGCGACCCTGGCAGAAGTCATGGTTATGACGATATCTACCAATTACTTCTTTTATATACCAAACGGAAAGAAAGTCCAATTAATGCATGGAGGGTCCTACTGTCCATTTTTGTGACTTCAACAACTAACCTCGACATCACTTACTATAATATCTTTCAATCAATAAATCTTTCTAGCCTTTTCCCAACTATGTTGAGGACGGGTTCCAGTCTAACCGGATGTAGCTGAACACCAGTATTTTACATGGAACTACTGCCTATCTGACCTCCACAACCTAGCTAATGGATAATACGATACCCCTTTTGAGTATAAGAAAGAAAAGAAAGAAAAAATATTTATTCTGCACAAACAAAACGCACAATATAAATTAAGGTTGGACTTTTAATCCTATTCACTAACTTGACAATTGGAGGGATACCAGGTTTTGACAAAAAAAAGATAGTGAGGTGGTGCAAGAATGAATGAAATTGAATGAACTTGAAATAATGTACTTACATGCAAACTTTGTAATTTAAATTTAATAACTTGTCTTAAAACAAGATGTACTGTATCGATATATATGTAGTCTATGGCTGTCAGATGAAATAAAATGAGTATAGTAAAAAAATAAGCAAAATGACCCGCGTGATGCCTCGATGGTCTAGTGGTAGCAAGCGCTACTGCTGAGCATGAGGTCCTGGGTTCGATTCCCAGGTCGGGCAAAGTGTTATTGGGTTTTTCCATCTGGAATTTCTCAGTAGCAGCCCGGAGTCTGGATTTGTGCCCGGTTGATGGCAATAGGCTCGCCCCCTATTACATGGGACTTAAACATAACAGGCGAAATGTGGGTGTACAATAGGTACACCTCTGTCCAACCCTACTGGGAAACAAGGCAAAATGACATGATTTATATTAAGTTTTGTTTCTATCAGAAGAAAATAAAAAAGGAAATAACTTTTATTAAAAATTATTAATTATTCTTATAATCCACACCTAAAAACTATTTTTTAAACTTTTATTTAATTTAAACCATTTTTATCATTCATTCTTTATGCGAAATCGTTCACTACCCCGACACTATTAGTTTTAGAATGGTATCATTATTTTGCATTGAACTGTCAAGTTAGTGAATAGGATTAAAAGTTCAACCTTAGTAACAAAAAATAAAAATACACACGCACAAAGTAGCCAAAAGCCCCGTATTCATGATTCGAAAAGTTGTACAAGATTAGGTAGTTAGGTTATTAGGTTTTGGT
Source organism: Aporophyla lueneburgensis (assembly GCA_932294355.1). Taxonomy (NCBI): domain Eukaryota; kingdom Metazoa; phylum Arthropoda; class Insecta; order Lepidoptera; family Noctuidae; genus Aporophyla; species Aporophyla lueneburgensis. The sequence continues at coordinate 26,042,685 of OW028753.1, forward strand.
AGTATGACTGGTTATCAGACATTCGGGCTTCTGACGACCCGTTAGGACTTGCAAAAATCCACGGATGACATTCGGGACCAAGGGCTTAACGTGCTTTCCAAGGCACGCAGGCTCGGTATGTAAAGATATTCACCCATCCACAGACCAACGACCAAGTAGTTTATACTTAGCTACTAGCCCCCACTAGATCTTATATCACTGGGAATTACACAGTACCCCATTCCTTAGATCAAATTCGTCTTAGATCGAGAGTGTAATTTATCAAATTTAGCCATGACTAAGACCTTAAATCAAGGCATGATAAACAGAGTCCTCCATATTTACGTCATGTATGCATTGTCACAATCTCATATCTCTATTAAGGATGACAGCATGGCAATTCTTTGAACAGAACACTTGTCGTACGCATACATTTGACTTGTTATTTATAGAAGTTATGCCATACTGTGATACAGCTAGCTATGCTTATATGCAACTTGTTGTACTACGTCTATACTGTTATATGCGATTATCACAGGAATCACAAATGCAGAGATTGAGTAGGGAAAGATAAAAAGCTCCTGCAGACAGGCGCTATACGACAGCGCGACGCAATTGTTGTAGAACTTTTTACATAAAGTTATCATATAATTTGTTCTGCTAGAGTCGCGTCGCGCCTGCTTGAGGGAAGCCTTTATTCTATACTAGCTTTTGCCAGCGGCTTCGCCCGCGTATTATACGTAAAAACCTTTCTCTTGAATCCCTCTGTCTATTAAAAAAACCGCATTAAAATCCGTTGCAAAGTTTTAAAAATATAAGCATACATAGGGATAGACAGAGGGAAACGACTTTGTTTTATACTATGTAGTGATTTGAAGAACAGTGTGATTTAGATACCATTATTGAGTCTATTGAAATGATCATGATGGGTCATCATCTGCTTAGCCTTTTCTCAACTATTTTATGGTAGGCTTCCAGTCTAGCTGAGTCATCATCATCATTATCATCATCATTTCAGCCGTAAGACGTCCACTGCTGGACTTAGGCCTCCCCCAATTTGGAGGGCTTCGCCATAATCGCCACGCTTGGCAGGCGGGTTGGCGATCGCAGTATGGTGGTAAAATGCATAGAGAACGCTGCTGCCCATTCTCCAGTAAGTCCCTTTTACGACACCCACGGGAAGAAATGGGGTGGTGTTATTCTTTACGTCCGGCACCACACGGTCTAGCTGAGTACCAGGATCTTATAGATAGCAGTATTCCAATAGATCACAATACAAGAATAAAACTGATTGGGACAGTAACTCGTTTGTATTCCAATTGATGTCTCACGTTTCAGTGATCAGTGTAGAAATGATGCGGTTTATCAGTTCTGAACAAACAGGCAGAGAAAATCTTTAGATGAGCTTTTAGAGCCCATCTTTTCCTTTGCTTGAGTCTTTACCGTTAAGGTACCTATTAACTCATCGAATGCCGTAATTAGAGACACAATGGATAGACAATTGCTTATGTCGAACTGTGCAACTTAAGACATTCAAAAGGTTAATTCAGATGTCTTCAAAGCAATCTCGACTAAACTAAGTAGTTTTGTTTTTATCATTTACTAGCTGACCCAGCGAACTTCGTACCGCTTCAGAATCAGTAAATATTGTGTTTACTTATCAGATCCCACCAACACAAAGCAAAGAGCAACAAGTACCATATACCCATGTTAGGTGAGCTTCTACCAAGCTATGCCAACCTGGTAATTCGAAGACATAAAGCGTTTTCTAGCTACCACACAGCCATGTTAGGTGAACTCCTACCAAGTTATGCCAACCTGGTACTTCGAAGACATAAAGCGTTTTCTTTTTTTCCGCGCAATTTTTTAAATTTTTCTTTCATAAGAACCTTCTCCTGACAATAACAAACACTACAAAAAATAAAAGTCAAATCGTTCCACCCAGCCGTTCACGCGTGATAGCGCGACCAAGAGAAATAGGGATTAATTTTTATATATATAGACTAGCTTCTGCCTGCGACTTCGTCCGCGTTAAATTTCGTGTTCCCCCGATCCTTCCCGTCGCGTCGAATCACCTACCCGTGCGATTTTCCCCGTTTTTGCAACATTTTTCATTACTGCTCAGCTCCTCTTAATTGTAGCGTGATGTTATATAGCCTATAGCCTTCCTCAATAAATAGGCTACCCAACACAAAAATAATTTTTCAATTCGGACCAGTAGTTCCTGAGATTAGCGCGTTCAATCAAACAAACAAACTAACAAACTTTTCAGCTTTATACAGTAGAACCCGTTTAAGACGATCACGCTTAATACGATTTCTCGCATAATACGCCACTTTACGCCAGTCCCTGCAACTTGAGACATATTTTCATACATTTCTTAATGCTTAATACGATTCGTCATCCCGTTTAATACGCCCTAGCCCGAGCCGAGAGGTCTAACCGAGCGCTCTAACGCGGCCCCCCGCCCGCGCGCTCGAAAGGCATTGTCACTTCAAAAATTGAGATATTGAAAGTTTTCGATAAAAAATCACAAACAACAAATCAAACTCAGTTTCCAGTACCAGTTTCTACGTTACGTACCATTTTAAAGAATAGAGAAGAAATTAAAGAAATATACAGTTTTGGAGGTGTGCAGAGAAAAAAGCAAAAGATAGGAAAGTTTGATAAATTGGAAAAAGTTTTAGTGGAATGGCTTCATCAAGCACGAGCTTTAAAACTGCCCATAAGCGGCCCCATAATATGCGAGACAGTGCGTAAAATTGCTGAAGGCTTACAAATCACATATAAATGTATGATTTAATACCGATATATATGTATACCAAAATTAGAACATAATACATAATAATATGTAGTACGTTTTATTTCCCTATCCCGCATAATACGCTTTCTCGTTTAAGACGCGTTTTTGGTACGGTACCTGAGAAATCGTCTTAAGCGGGTTTTACTGTATATTAAAAAAAAAGTATCTTATGTCCGTCTCCTTGTTCTAAGCTAGCTCTCCACCAATTTTCAGCCAAATCGGTTCAGCCGTTCTTGAGTTATAAATAGTGTAACTAACACAACTTTCTTTTATGTATATAATATAAGATTACTCCTAGGACCAATCTGAAAGTTTATGGCTAAATAATAATAGCTGCAAGGATCGATCGATCAACTTTAGCTTAGCTTGCAGCGTTGGTACGTTGATGGGGGACCATCAATACATACAGAGACCTTCTGTGTGTCGGAAAGCACGTTAAGCCGCTGGTTCCGGCTGTCATTCTTGGATCTTTGCCAGACAGAAACCCGAAAATCGGAGTTCCAATCCTACCAAGACGTATTACCCAATGATTGAGTTTTGGAAGTCAGATAAATAAATAAATATCTTTGGACAACCAACACACTGTTATCTGATCCCAAACTAGGCAGAGCCTGTACTATGGCAACTAGACAACTGATAAATGTACTTATATATTTCTAAATACATACATATTATAGATAAACTATACCCAGACACAGAACAAATGATTGTGCTCATCACACAACGATTTGTCCTGGGTGGGAATCGAACCCACGACCTCAGTCTTAGCAGTCAGGGTCACTAACCACTTGACTAACAGGCCAGTCAAAGATAGGCAGTCGCATCATGTAAGATCTCAGACCTCAGTAGATCTCTTCAGCTGCATCCATTTAGACTAGAAGCCGAGTCCAACATAGTTGGGAAAGGGCTAGGTAGATGACGAGGGCCAATTTGAGAATTCCTTCATGATTCCTACACATACCGTTAACAAGTTCAATGGACAATTTAGAAGAATACGCGTTTTTTTGCAACATGTAAAAAAGTCAAAACAGCTGAAGTCTTCCATTCTCATGTCTACGCAAAATGAATCAGCGCGTCACAGTTCTTTGACACTTTTATATGTTGACTGACACCGACACAATACCCTCAGTACGTGCGTACGACAAACGTATTCTTTTTATCTACGCTTGAGATCAGTACAACTGACAATTAAGTAGTTAAAGTTATTAACAAGATACATGCGACTATTGTCCTATATGAATGAGTAGACGACAATCTATATGTATTTAGGATTTAGAAGATTTTGAAGATGCAGCTGAGAATTTAACTAATAAAATAAAAATACGGAGAGAATCAATTAGAATCAAACGAAATGTATTACTGAATTTAAATATAAAAGTAGAATCTAGGTAGAATAAACAACAAAGAACAACATCAGACAAGATAACTTTGCAAAATATAAACTCGAAGTTATCAACGAATCGTAAAACTTAGATATTTGCGAATTCAATATTCAATTTAAAGGTGTACAAAATTGTTTGGCATCAAACCATTCAACAGCCCATTGCCAACTTCAGAACATTTAGCAGAATCGCGTTAACAATTCGTAATGGTCAATATTTAGTACTAAAAAAGTCGTGTCCCGGTCATTGATGTAAAAATGTCTATAGACGCTCTCAATAGCCATTTTTTTTAAAAGCCCGTACACACGAACTACGAACGTGAACGACAAAATATGGTCAAGGAGTGGTTACTTGTGAATAGTTTCGGTACAAATTTTTGCAGTTGCGTTGTCGCTAGTAGTTGCAATGTGGTTACGTTTTGGCTAGCGTTTGTGAACAGACAGATCTTTGTGGTAGCGTTGTGGCTGCGACATCTACTTGGTGTTTCGTGGATCGTGGACACGGTCCAAATTTTCATACAATATGCGCCCTTCAACTTGATGTGGTCGGCCCTAAGAGGTTCGTAAAACAACTAAAATAGAACATTCCACAGAGACCACAGACTCTATGGTGTTAATAATATATGTCTGTCTACTACATCACGTGTTTCCTTATAATTAGCAAGTCGAGTCGTGTCAACTTGCCTCCATCGAATGCCAACATTTTTTCCTAGATCTTCCAAGATGGCATGATTTTAAATTTAGATTGAGATACAACAGACTAGCCGAGTAAACAGCACCTGGGTTTTTATATGAGAGCTGGAATTTTTATATCTAAGAACACGTAAATGTTGATAAAAAAAATATTTTTTCAAGGTAATGTGGTTTTGGAGACTTTGCATCTGAAAAAGCTCTGAGTTCTGAGATCCCCTAATGCGAATTTCATTTTTATTAAAGTTCTGACCTTAAAAGATAAAATAGAATCCTTTTTTGTCCGAGTTCTATGCAATCTAGAAATGAAATTGTATAATGAGATAGCTTCACTTGAATAGATCTCCGAAAAGGGCACTTCAATTTAGCTTACCCAAAATATTCTCTGGTAAATCTAGAATGTTTATAAACTCCTTTCTAACAATAGAAATGTAAAATGACTAACAAAACATACGAGTATTCCCTCGTTTTCGGACAAAGGCGCGTTTGGCACAGATCAACATAGCCCACTCTTGGCCAAAACACAATAATAGCCAGACAGCACAAACATTGAAAGTTTGTTTAAGATTTAACTAGATATATATAGATAAGGATAAGCTCCCTGATGGCTGTTCAGGTTAATTTTGAAGTGGTGAAATAGATCAAAGTCGACTAGAATGTAGGTGGGGCTACTAGACTTATACCCAAAAGATCTATATGTCAGGCCAAAAGTTTAAAACACGGAACAAGAGAGATCTAAAATCCAAAACCATTTTTATTGCTAAATGAGCCATCTCTAGACCTCGATCTGGCCTTGTGGAAAGCGATTAAAGAGGTCTGTGATGGAACAAGCAAGCCCAGAAGGTGCCTAATCACTCTTGTGGTGAATACAATTATTTAAAAAATCTGGATGGAAAATCAAGCAGAACATTTTTAGAATGTAGTACATGGTACGCACTCTAATTAAATCCTCGAAATAAAAATAGAATCGTGCAGCATCGTCTCCGAGTCCAATTCCTCAAGTTCAAACGACCTCAAAAATAAATCATAACCTCAAACAAGGCTAATCAAAAAATTATACCCAATCGACGCCATTATAATTTCACAAATGAAAACGCGACATCTGAATCCCATTTGTCCTGAAACAAATGTCTATTTTTCTCTATTGCAGTCACGGCCGGCATTAATCATGTCCAATCATTATAATTCACACTACAGCTGTTACTTTTCATAAATATAATTGCCGAGTGCAGTACATTGAATACACAGATGAGATGAATCACGAGATCAGTCAAGTATGGGCGTGCGCATGATGTCACGACAAGATACAGTACATATCCACGGAGTATACGGAACGGCTTCCCAAAAATTCGACGCAGATTGACTGGTCATTTGCATACTTAAGGTTAAAGATTCATGTTGTGACGCCAACAAGTTAAAATTACATAACGTAGGCTCGCAAAAAATGTCCGCAATGGCGCTTGAATAGGTTCATAAGAATAGATTTTATTGTTGGAACAGCTGTTTTCGTAGAGTTATCTTTCATCCTGAAGTTTTCTTCGGTATAAGATGGAGTTTTGGGAATGACCTTTTCTTTTGTGTCGTAGACTTTCTCTGGCTTTCTCGTGGTCCAAAGTACCAAATAGATTATTGAAATATGTAGGTATCCAAAAATAGAACAGCGTAATTTGAGAGTGGCTTATATGGAATACAGAACAGACTGGCAAGGATTTGGATGAACAAAAAATATAGTACTTACCTAACGAAGATTCGAAGGATACGATACTACGAATAGTATATTCATTTTCATGAAAGTGTATGGTGTGTAAATAACTAGAGCTATGTAGGAACTTCAATTTTAAGCACCTTGTGGAAAATTTACTTTTTCCTTAGTTAGCTTTCGTGATGAAAACGGTTATTTAACCGAAGCGGAAATCACGTGCGAGCAAAAAGAGCAATTAAAATGACACGCTTAATAAATAGAATTTTATTACAGAACATCGAGAAAAACGTCCGTATCGAGACACGGTCATTCATAAAAAGCCCGAGTAGCTACGAAGGCTAACACCTTCCAAGGTACCCATCATACCTTCGAAGGCCACTCGGAGACACGTCGGCAAACTACATATGTCCACAAACACGTGTGTTTACACGCCTGTCATAGCCTCAATTCTCATCAACGGAAATACTTCGCCAAAGATCCTCCCAGAAAATCTATTTGCAACCCGATACGAATACTATCTGTACTGCACACTCGAAAACGGGTCAAAATACAACATCAGAAATAGAATACCTTGGGATCGTACAGTACAACGCAGGTTATTTAATGCGAGCGAACAACGCAACATAAACTATGTTGAGATACACATCGTACATATTACGTCTGTACGAACACTGAAGAGATTAAGGGTGGCTCCGATTTCAGGAATGTTTCAGCGTTTTATTGGAACCGCCCCAAAACAGAGCTTTCGCTACGGCAACATTTTAGATTGTAGCTTTAGGAAAAGGAATTTTAAGACGTAGCTTAATTAACATAGACGTCACTTTATAGGATTTAGGACTGGTTGCTAATAAAATTCATAAATAGAATAGAAATCATTTTGACATTTGCAGAATTTCGGCGCAATTTTTCGCAAGCCACACCTCTTTTTTTAGCGTTTCAGTTCGATTTTTTACTGGAATATCTCTATTCGCCCAAAAGATCCTAAAAGTGTCGCAGGATTCGCCCAACTGGTCAGTTCTTAACTTGGTAGGTCTATGGAGGCACCGCAGGGTGGCGGAAAATACCGCGGCGGTGGCCTTGGACGAGACGTCGAACTCGCTGCGGAATGCAAACACGAACAAGCGGACATCTTGCCGAAAATTGTGTGTATGTGGCGAATTCGCAGATGTTACTTGTCTCTATGTAAGCGAAGGTGTCAACGGTTCGCCAAAATCTTTGACTGTTTTGTTTGAATTCGGAATTGGGTTAAAGCCGGATGTTATGTCTGTTATGTCATTTCAGTTTGTGTTTGCAGTTAAAAGTAAAAACTGGTGATGGAGTTTTGGGAGGATAAAAAGACGTCTATTAAATTGTTTCGTCGTTACATGATTAGATTCGCCATAAAACTCTTGTCCTTGAGTCTAATATTAAAACTCGTTGGATATACACGTGGAGACTCTGATTCACTCTATTAATCACCCCGAAAATATATTACACGGAAACATAGAAGAATTTTCACTTTCTGTAGACCTAGTTCAAACTAGTTCGTTAATTGTTGAAATGGGTGTGGCGGCCATTAAATAAATTAGCACGACCCTTTTGTTAGAACTCTTGTGGCTGTCAAATTATGAGAATTGCGATCGATATGACCTAAAAACACCACGGACAAATCAGTGAGATCACTCAGAAATTGCTAGAAATAAGTCCTCGGTCAGCCACACTTTTAATCTGGACCAATTAAGGATAGCTCGGCAGATATAAGATAACCTTTAATTAACACAACTGCGTCATTCAGATCCATCCCGTCCCTTGCTGCCCTCTACCAGCGATGCCCTAAGCCGAGATCCGTACTCAACAGCCGGTGCCCTTAACGAATAGTCCGCTCTAGTTTTGAGTTTTTAAGCCCTGGCCGTAGTCCTTAATTTATTAAGGTAGCCACAAACAAATCCAGTTAAGCAGCCGACAACCTCATAGGTTGACCTGCGAGATGATATTCTAAAAAAAACACTACTGCGATTCCAATAAGACTATATTGGACTATATTGGAGCAATACGGTCTTCATTAACCATGACAAAGAATATTAAAGCGAAGGGAATGTAATAAGTTCCATAAATATTTCCGAATACTAAAACCAGGTTTTTAATTCTAAGTGTCATGGGGGAGAGCAGAATTCGTGCAACTGATGATAATCCCCGGATTACGGCGTACCCTAATTAAAAATAATCACTTTTGTTGCAAAAAAAACTGCAAATATTTTCACTTTAAATTATGTGGGTTTGAAATTGGAGAGAGATAATTGAAATAATAAGACTACTGGAGTCGAATGAGTTAGTGAACTCAGATTAGAATCAAATAAGTATCTAATACAATGTAGTAAGCAGCAGATTGGTTTGTTGGTCTAGTGGTCGAAAAAGCTACTGCTGAGCATGAGGTGTAGTGTAGGGTTCAATTCTCTGTTCGGGCAAAATGTTTTTGGCTTTCTCTGACACCAATTTCTCAGTAGCAGCCCAGAGTCTGGATTTGTATCCGATTGATGGCAATAGGCTCGCCTCCTTTAGATGAGACTTAATCATAACTGGCGAAAAGAGGGTGTACTATACGTACACCTCTGCCCAAACCTTGGGAGAAAAACAGGGCGTCATGTGATGTTACGCTCAACATAGTTTTAAAGCTGAATATGAAATTAACAGGGCAACAAAAAGCGCACACACCATATACAATTGCCACTACTGTAGTTTCAGAAAAGTGGCAAGCCAACGCTAATGTGACAATTTTGTGCCTAGACGTAAATTGGGAAGTAATCCACGGTTGTTTAAACATTGTCTCACGAAGTTATTGTTCCTAAACGTAGCCAAATATGAGGAACCTGTTAGCACTGCAGCACGAATTAAGAATTGATGGAACTTCTGTTTGGGTTTTCTCCGTTTTAGAATGGTTTTAAATGCCGTTAGTTTCATTATCTAAAAGCGCATATGCATATCACCACGGCTGGGAAACAGGCCTAATCTCTTTGAAAGGGAGGGAGTTTCCAATTTTTGGTAAAAATTAACTAATTTTTCTATTGCACAATTGAGGGGCTTTTGGCTAAGTAATCACAGTGCAGCTATGCGAGAAAGTTAAGCTACGTTTGCCGAGGTTGGGTTGTGGATGGGTGACTATCTTTACATACCAAGACTCGTCGGTCCCTAAGGAAAACGCGCTAAGTCGTTGGTCCCGGATGTCATTCGAGGATCTTTTTTTGACAGTGGTTACGGGTCGTCAGAAGCCCAAAGCCGTCTGACAATCGGTCCTACCAAGGCATTACCTAGTAACTGAGTTGTGAAGGAAAGATTAACCGTCGCTCCATATAAAATTCTGGTATTCAGGAGCAACCGGATAACCTGGAAGCCGATTCCAACATAGTTGAGAAAAGGCTAGTCAAATGATGATTGTACAAATCAATATCAATACAACAAAACAGATCATCAATTATTTTCTAATAGATTATAACCATCATCTTAGAAATCGGAATTTCGCCATCAATAAAAAGCAGCAGATCCGTGACCCGAACCGAAATAAAAAACAACGTAATATGATTTCTTTATTAAAAGTAATAACTTATTACGAATATTCCTAGATCCGCATATCGGTACGGGAAAATCTCTCTCTGCAGTAAATACTATGGCCATAACTTAAGAACATAGCTTAGTAAAAATATGCAACAACGGTTAGACTTCAAAATGTTAGTACTACTGTGGTACAACATAAGTTTAATTGAGGAAAAACATTAAATACTTATTCTGTTAGCTACCTATTTCATAATACCTAAATATTTTTAATCAGTTACTTATTTTTATTTATGCTATAAAATAATACTTACGAAAATTTATCAAATACCCTTCATGATTTTTTTTCCATAAGGTCCATTATAGATATTTTTCCTTATTTTCTTTCTTTCTTGTCGTCAAAACTATTAAAATGTTACTGCTACTAGTAACAAGCAAACAACATTACTTGAATAGCAACCGTGAAACACCAAAAAAATTAAGTGCATATTTAAAGTGATCTGAAATCTTTACATATACTATAATGACATCGACCTGTGCGAAGGTTATTCGACGCAATCAAGTTACAACTCAATGAAGATAAATTCGTATGCAAAGTGGGCCTGCTATATTCACTTACTTAACAAAAATCTTTACATATACTACGGCGACAGCGACCTGGCCGAAGGCTGCACGACCCAGTCAGGTTATATAATTCAGTGCACAAACTTGATTGGTAGTGTTATTTATATATATCCTTACTCACTGTTAATTAAAAGTAAATTTCAAAATGTAAATGTTTGCTTTACTTGGGAAGAGACTACACCTCACGGCACAGGGAATCCTATTGTTGGGTCCAGGGCATGTGAAATATTCTAGCACCTAAGGCTCCTTTAGTCTGATTAGTAATATTTTACTAGTTTTTTATTTTTTTTTATTTTACCATATTTTTTTTTAAATATCACGACATATATTCATTTGAGATTTTGTCATACTGACAAATCTTGGGCGAAAACTGTGAACGGCAGTCGTGAGAGAATATGGTCCTACGAGTGTATAAGTGTTTATACACAACTTGAAATAAGAGTCGTTTGACGATTCTAAAGCCTGTTTTTGAAGTGAAAACTTCTTTAGCGGCGTTGTGCACTTTTTTTGTAATGGGTAAAAAATGTTAATCTCGCGTCAGGACACGTGACCTGATTGAAAATTCGTAAGACGGACGGAGAGTGATTTTTCTGAGAGATAAACTTTTTAATGTAATATAAATTGTTATGTTTGTGTACGATATTTCAATAAATAAATATTGTATTCTACCACATAAATGATAGTACTTTTATAGTGATAATTAAAGCAATTCGTGCAAAATGATTCCCTAACCATTCCAAAATATCAAAAATGCACAACGTTAATATGCAAGTTTTCACTTCTGCCGGCACTCCCGGAGTGCAACCCGTCGTTTTTTTTTTTCGTTTATTTACTCTATATTTTCTTCAGTAAAAGTTATTAGGTTAAGTTAGTCGGTATATCGTCAGACCCAGGTCTAAACCATAGAGTCTTATTTGAATTTCGAACTTTTTAAAGTTCTTATTACAGAACTGACATGTTAGCACTAGACTAAGTTGTCAGGTTTGTAAAAAGACCTCCATTTCAATCACTGTTACGTTCGAATTTCAAAGACTAGATCGATGGCTTAAACGATGTCTAAAAAACCTTATTTTGTAAAAAGGCCGTAACAATCTTGAAATGCTATGAGTTGTGTTTTTACACCAAATCCTTTGAATTTCGTTTGTCTATGCAAACGAAACGTGTTTAAGCACCTTGTACAGACGTACTATCAGCGTGACTTGCCGATTATGATGTTGTACAATTATTATCTAATCGATTATTATTTGTGTCTGGGGTCACCAACCCTGTGTCTAGCGTGGTGCTTAATGGGGAAGACTATGGACAGTATCATACCTGCCTCCATTTTGGGAGAAAACAAGTATGCGTTAAGCTTGTAAGGCAAGGTAGAGTAGTTAGTAGAGCACGTAAAGTGCAGCAAATGCAGTTCTAAAAGAACAATTTCTATGAAAACTTCATGGAAATTGATCTAGTAGAGTCGGGTCACGCCTGTCTTCGGGAGCCTTTACAGTTTTTCTACACCAAATATATCCACATTCCATATCTTAAAAAAGGTGGGTATTTTATTTATTATCAGTAAAATAAAAACTTTCAAGAACAATCCAGACATTCCTTTACTACGTTTTCTCAAGCAAAACCAGAGGTAAAATGAATTCGAATTATATTTGATCGTTATTAAACGAAGGAATTAAATGACTGGTATGAAGTATGAATGCAAGCCCAACAATGGCCCAAAAGGAGGGTGCAGATTGTTCCCCGTGAGGTCGATTCCGATTCAAGCCCATTGACCCATTGTGATCCAACCTACTGTTCCTCAGAGAGAGAGGGCTCATTTATCTTAATTTACGTATTTAATGGGAATATGCAAGCGGTCTTTGTGACGTCTATGAACATTTATATTGTTAACGTAGGGAAAGACCCTATTGGTAGCTGGCGTTGGACATTTTTCGAATTTCAACGAACCTAGGTCTTGATCTCAAAGTTTGTTTCGTGTTATTTGTCAGTAAAAACACTAGGTCTATACAGAAAAAATGTTAGGAAGATGCAACGAAACTACGACTCAAGATCATTGATTTATTTTTAACTAGTGGTCGCCCAGTGGTCGAAATTTTATCATACTTAAAAACTATTCCTTATTACCTTTGTGCACTCCTTTCACTGCCAAGTTTCGTATTTTTTGCAAAAAGGGATACAAAGTTATTGCTTCACGTATATATAGATACGTAAACAAATTGTGAACAAAAAGGTTAGCGCTCCTAAAAACTGCAACACCATACAACATCAAAAAAAATATTATCAAACTTACTTATTAAATCTTGTATGATTTGATTTCGTGTTTAATTAAACCCAATGGTCTATAACAATTAGCGATTAAACAAAAAGACATTAAGAAATTCTTTGAAATACCGAAATTGTCGGCTACAGAGAAGCCTCAGCAATAATTTAACAAGTTTATGAGTTAATGAAGCCTGAAATTAAAATGGGGGAGTAAAAATAGATGTAACGGCATATCTTCTGGTTCATGGTTTCTCTTGGAACGTATAAAACAAGGGTTTGCAGATTTTTTATGTTCTATCCATTTGTACTATTGGAAATGAGATGAGTATAAGTTCTGGTGGTGAGGTGATGATGCGGTTTGCAGTGATAAGTAATAACATTGACAAAGGTTTTACCTGGGACATTTAAAATGGATTATCTCAGTAAGGGCTAGCGCGCACTTTGGTGCGGTGGAATCCGGTGCGTTTTTTTTTTCTGGAATGACATTTCGCATGCAACCTATGCAGTTGTCGGCGTCTTAACCGGACTTGCCTGTGGCTACCTTAATGAATTATTGCCTCCAGCAATGGCTTAAAAACTTAAAACTAGAGGGACTACTCGCTAAGGGCAACCCTTGTTGGGTACGGACCTTGGCTTAGAGCATCTCTGGTAGAGGGCAGCAAGGGACGGGCTGGATCGTGTCCAAGAGGTGCGTTATTTCTGCCATACGGTATACAAACAAACGGAATCAGAGAGTCCACGCACTGCGGCGCAAAAAACGGACGTTTAAAAACATTAAACAGAGTTTACCGAACAGTTTATGGAGCATCCCTACAAGGGCTTAATGCCTATTAAGGTTTACTTTTCGTAAGATATAAATATTTTCTGGCGTATCTAGAAAACAAATTCGGATACTACTGCTTGGTCGGTTTCTCAACAGATTTTTTTCACTGCAGTGCGCGGTACTTCATATATCTATGTGATACAAAATACATGCCGTGACTCACCGCAAATTTTTAGCGGGAGGTCCACTGTGAATGAACCGCATGCGTTTTTTCTACGCAGTGCGCGCACTTCTATGACATTTCATACTTCACGGATTATGCAGTAAAAAAACGCACGACAGTGCGCGCTAGGCCTAACCGCTAAGGCTGCATGACCTATCTTCACCAGTAAAGAAACACTAATAATAATTTCTTTCTTTAGTTTCGAGCCCTCAGCTCTCAGAAACCTGTACTTTCAATCAACTCAGCCTATCGCAGTCCACTGCTGGACACAGGCCAGAGATGCTGCGCCACAACACCCTATCCTCCGCCTTCCGCATCCAGTCTGTCCCAGCCACATTTTTGAGGTCGTCGGTCCATCTAGCTGGGGTGCGTCCCACACTACGCTTGCCGATTGCCGCTTGCCGACCTGTACTTTACTAGCATCGTATCTCATTAATGAAATTAATACGCTATTTCGGCCTGTCATAAAATAGCCCATAAGTAGATGATGATGATGACAGCAAATGGCAACAGGCATAGAACAGAACTTTCTAGAATTAAACTCTTACTAAAGTGTATCTTCAATATTTTAATGAACTTCCTCCAATAACGGTATTATTAAATTGTAACTGAATGTTGGTACTGAAATTCCAATATACGTATATATATATACGTTAGGTCGTTTTCACTGGCTCGTAGTATCTATAATTTGGAGAGTTTCGTACACTTTTGGACCAAGTTGTGGATTGTATTCTTTTCGCTTACCTACGTCCGGTTATACTGCCTACATCGACTACAACAATCCGTGAGTATAAATGTAATGCGCATTTTCATTATATGGTAATACCACCCTTATTGACCCATGGACTCCACGAAACAGGCAGGCTCGACCTATTTGTGGAGTTTATAAGCAAAATATTTCCTTACGTCACATTTTTAAAACCTAAAACCTAGCTACTAATATAGACTTTGAAGGAAATATAAAGCATTCATAATACTCAACACTTTATTGCATTCCACAATGTATATGCTTAGGTGGTAAAACATTAACCCCTTTATTCATAAACGTTGTTTAAAGTTAAGTAATGATTAGCTGCTGTTTAACCATACATTTTTGACGTTTAAATGTCTCTTACCTTTAAACAAAGTTTATGAATAAAGGGGTAATTTAGACACAATCGTGGACCCTGTCGGGCACAACAAAGGAAATACAGTAGGTGAGAGAGATCTTATAATGTAACTTATTCTAAATAAACATTAAAATAAATAAAATACACGCTTTGGGCTTTTCTAAACTAGTTTCAGAGATTTATCATTTAAATATTCATTGACACTGTAATAACATTTACTTAATAACAGCTTTTTTAATTTATTAGTCAAACGCGTCGTGTCACGCGTCGTTCGTTTGTTAATCAGCCTTGTTACCAGTGCTGAGAGGCCTCCTCTCGGTGAGAGGGAACTAGGCCGTAATATACCACGGGGGCCCAGTGCGGATTGGTAAATGTCACATGTCTTCGAATTTTTGACTCTAGGACATGCCGGTTTCCTCACGATGTTTTCCTTCACCGGTTTGAGAGCAGTGGTGATTAAATTATTTACACAAAGTAAAACGCCTGCTTGGGTCCGAACCCACGATCTACAACTCGTAAGTCAGGGCCGATACCACTGGGTCACCACTGCTCAAGCATCGTTTTTGGCAAATAAAACACTGGTACCGATTCCCAAACTAATCTAAATTTAAGTTTTCAGTGCATCTTTTTCTTTGTATTTCATTAAGAAGAGGACAAAAGAAAAATTTAGTTTAGTCCTGTCAAATTAATCAGCGCCTGTCTCTCCATACAAGTTTAGACGTGATTAAAAACTTGCCTACTAAAATTACGTCAATTTACGTCAAGCGCTGATTAATTTGACAGGACTAAACTAAAATTTATCTTCTGTCCTTTCCTTAATGAAAAAGAAAGAAAAAGATGCACTGAACTTAAATTTAGTTTAGTTTGTGAATAAGGGAATCGGCACCACTATCTATCTAATCGAAGTCCTTCGAAAGACTAGCCGACATAAAGAATGCCCGAACAAAAAACTACTTCAACAGCGAAAGATAAAATCTGCAGTGTTGCCAACCGCTAAATAACTTTTAACCATCCGGCTGCCATCAATCAGCTATTTGCAAATTAATACAGCCTCAGGCTAACCATTCCACATCTGTCCACAAATCAAAATCTTTTTTTATCAATAGCAACACTATAATAGGAGGATAGTGACCGCTGAATGATTCACAGACTACGCCCCATTGTTAGACTGACTTTTTTACTCTGCCATTTGTTCCAAGCTAGGCTGAGTGAACCGAAATAATTACATGCAATTTTGAATCTAACTCTGAAGTCACACGAAATACATTTTGTATTGTTTTCTTTTTGTACCCAGTGTAAATGTAAGGAGTTCAGGCGTAATTATTAGGTACATATGAGGTTACCGGGTCAGTTATGGGGTTGTTCCGAGTAGGTAACGGTAGCTATGTACTGTATTATTCAGTGGGCCTAGATATTGGAGTACGCACCATATCAAAAGAGGTATAGAAGCAAAAGATTGGATTGAAAAATGTGGCTTATAAGTCTCACTTTTAGATACAGTCAATGTTTCTCCAAACCTTATAATTATTAATATTGATTTTCAAATTATATGCCAACATGAATTACTAACTGCCTCGTTGATCTAGTGGCCGCAATCACTACTGCTGACCCTGATCATGAGGTCCTGTGTCTGATTTTCCGAGGTTGGCCAAGGCATTATGAGTTTTTCTATCTAGGAATTTCTCAGTCTGGATTTGGGTCTGGTTCATGGCAATAGGCTCGCCTAATATATTCACTCATACTCTGGTAATCTTCAATAATAACTTTTAATTTTGTATCTTTTTCGTCCTTGATAATAATCAAGGACAAGATACAAAATTAATAGTTAATTAATAGTTTAATGGTATAAGTACTCCAACCGAAGATAAAAATAATTTGTTAATTTAAGTTTTAAGATTTAAAACATAAACACTGTTTTTTGGGGAACCTGGTAATCTGTGTGGCAGGTTTTCCTAGTGCAGATCAGTCTCTTGGATTTATTCAGATGTGTAAGCGCCTATGTGGAAGAGAATAATTTATTTATTTATAATTGTTATAATTACAACAACAAAAACAAAAAGAATTACAAATTTTTCAAAACATTGTTTTTGAAAACCTGATCCTATGAAGATCCCATCAAGTACAGTAGAGCGTAGATTATCCGAACTAATTGGGGTACAGGATTGTTCGGAAAATCGGTTTTTTCGGATAATCGAACTGTATTGATTCAGCCCTACATATTTATGTACAGGTGAATGAAAACCTTATGTTTAGACAAATCATTAATTACAAATAGTTACTTTACTTTTCATCAACTAACGGCTACCACAGAGTGACATACGAGTACATACAACTAATATTTCGAGACAATTTCGCGTGTATTGTAGCGCGGGAGGCTAGTTGTTGCCCGCTTCTTCATCTGCGATCCAGGATAAAAAAGTGCCCTTTGTCCTAATCCTTAAACAGGTCATAGTCCATCTGTGTGCCACATTTCGTCCAAATCCATTCAGCCGTTTTAGTGTGGAAGCGTAAGAAACAAAGTCACTTTCACATTTATAATATTGTTAGTTTTCTCCTACAATTATTATTGGTATCTACCACTTGTTTCCATCTGTATCTGTGTCTAATATTACTCTACCATTTAGACATTGTCTTTATACATAAATTGCAATAAATAGGCTCACCTCCTAGTAAATGGGACTTACAACATATATTATTTTTACATACCCCATTTAGATGTTGTCCTAATACAATTGGAATTCATTAAATTGGAATCAACAGATTTTTTTTTTTCTGGATGGGAAATCATCAAATGACTTTTCCCGCTCTGGGCGGAGCGGGAGGGCGTGTCAGACTTTTACTGACTAAAACCCACCCGTGTTCCATCAGTTGCCCATGTGCCAGGGTCACGGTATCTCTTTCGAACAATCACGCGACGCCGGTAGGCATCGGTCCTAGTAGACTCCTACACTGCTGCTGAAATCTCCTTGAGGCGCGCGTGGAACACTACGCGCCGTCGACCCGAGCTTGGTCCTTACCGGGCGGCGAGCTACCCATTGCTCGCCGCCCGCAAGCTCGCGCCTACGGTGGCCGGGAGTCAGCAATCGACTCCCGACGCCCGGGGCGTCTCCTCCTGCGGCGGTTAGGGACGTGAGGCGCGGGACAAATACAAGAGGCGTCGGGCGGAGGTGCGGCGCGGGCGCGGCGCGGGCGTGGCGCCACTTCTTTGATATTTCATACAAAATGTATAGAAGAGGTGGGGCGCGAGACATACTGAGACGGCGGGGTGCGGGCGCGGCGCGGGCGTGGCGCGGGCGCGGCGCGGGCGCCGCTTCCTCGCCTTCGGCGCACCCGTAAAATGCGTGACGATATAGAATTTAACGAGAAACACCGCGCCTCGCCTTTCCGACACCGTTAGCACGCCTGTTCTGCGCTGCACCGGCGCCGCGCCCGCACCACGCCCGCGCCGCGCCCGCGCCTCGCCTCCGCCCGACGCCTCTTGTATTTGTCCCGCGCCTGAGGGCGCAGAGACTGCCACTCCCGCACGCGCCCCGCCTCCTCCTTCGCGAGCATTACTGCTTCGCAGAAGGAGGTGACGGCTTCCCATTCCCTCTCGCTCCGTACCATGGCTCGCACCAGGGCCGGACGCGAGAGGTCGCCGCCGCCGATCGCCTCCACGAGGACACGGCGGTGCTCCACCCAGGCAGGGCACACCTCCACCGTATGCTCCACCGTGTCCTCCAGACCCAACAGGCTCACCTACCTCCTATTATATTTAGTGACTTACAACAAAACTGCCTAAATGTGGGCGTACTACAGGTACACCTCTGCCTAACCCTTCGTGGAACACACGTGATGTTATGCATGTGAATTCATAAGAATAAGTAAGTAATTTATTTAATTGTACAAGACCGTCCGAAGTGTAGGGGTAAAGGCAGGAAAGCTAACCCCGCTCCGAAAGGATGCAACCAATATAGATAATGAATAACGCGAAGATGTTGGTGATGATGAAGTAAGTAACTAATACTAGTAACTTAACCAAGATTAGAAAACAATCCAACCAATTTTAAGAGACTGAAGAGACGTGTTATTAAAAGGATGATACTATAGCAGTGCTTTTAGGCCATATATTTATGTACGTTCACCAAAATCACCAAATCGTTTTCTTACTATATTTCAACTATTTATTTTTGATGACACTGGTTACTTCTCTATTTAGGTGACTGTACACAGAAGAAAAGCACTTTAAAGTCGAAATGCTCTTTCGCAAAAATATGTTAACAAATTGATTAAAGATGATCTTTCCTTAATACTACAGATTACTCACTAAGTCATCTGGGTAAATAAAATAAATCATATTACCATGATCCATCACCTAACAACAACGGCTTGTAAGAGTGCTTTAGTTGAACAGCTGGATAATAGTCCGTCCCGATAATATCCCTACACATAGTAGATCAGCCTTCTTTCCACTAATCTCTTTGTTTTATTGTGTAAATCTGAAGAGAGAAGACAAGATGTAGAGAAGGCCCTACCCACTAAAACCCGTCGTCCTTACTTCTTCACATTAACTAATTAACTGACTATGTTTGCATACCATGTGGTGTATATATATATATATACAACCACCAGTCTCTCACATAGTTTTTATGCTTTCTAAATCAATATCATACCATTGTTTGTGAAGAGAAAACGAATTATTTGAATTGGATCTAGCTAAAATAACAGCCCTACACCCAAGAATTCATGTGTACACCACTTAATTAATAACGCATACTTTGTAAGTTGCTCTTCAAACAAACACTTTGTGTGCCTAAATAAATCATATAATAATTGAGCAGTTGTCCCCCGTAGTAACATCCACAACTTAAAAGTCGTAGCACAACAATGTCTATATTACCACTGTTCCCAAAGTGAAGGAAAACATCATGAGAAAACTGACAAGGCCGAGAACCAAAAATCTATGAACCTGATCTGTGCCGGCATGGTATATTATGGTCCACTCCGTCTCAGAGAGAGGAGGCCTATGTCCGAGCAGTGGAAAAATTATAGGCTGATTGTGCAAAATTATTACAAACTAACTCAGATATATTCCGGCAGGTACAAATGTGTGTGCTGTTAATATTTAATCCATCATGCTTGGACCAAGTGCTTGGAACACAGGTACAATCACAACATGTTACCATCAAATCAAATCAAAATATTTTTATTTCACATAAATCTACATGGGCACTTATGAAACAGAAGCTAGGCGCACGGTTCCAAATTGTTGATTCCTATGGAGAAGAGTCGGCAAGAAACTCCACGGTTACTCTTTTTTTTTTCGCTGTATAATATCATCTTGATACAGATCGGGAGGTTATTATTGATCAAACCAACATTGTGTTTTGCAGTGCCCCGACGAAGCTCACATACAAAAGTCGACAATTCATTTATGTTAATGTATGTTGTCATCATGATCAGCTTATAACATTCCCACTACTGGGACATAGGCCTCCTGTATGAGGGAGTGGGCCATAGGTAATAGGAAGAACAGGCTGGTGTCCACAACTCCACATCTGAGCGCATATTTTGCATACGAAGAGGGCCATAATCCACCACGCAAACCCAGTGTGGTGCTGTGCAATGTGTGATGTGCATTAGAGAAAATAAATAAGAAATTATTGTGTTCCTCAAATAGTATGAATCACCTAGGTAATGTAAGCAACTGCAAGTTTCTATCATAATTATAGACAAAAGAGATTCCTAAGAAGTGACAGTTCAAGTCATAGTGTGACTTGCAAAGGACAGGCAGGTATTTCATTCTAGAATAGGTAGAAAAGATGAGATTATTGTCACAATAGAGTATAAAAATGAAGAGATAAAGCGTGTACGCCATTAATATGCTCAGAAAATAAAGGAATCTAGATGCCAACTAGATTCTAAATTGAATTCTACTATTCTAATAAGATAATTATGGTATTGATGTTTCACTAAAGACACAACATAGTAAAGTTATAATGTAGTAAGAGTAACCCAAGAACTGATCATGAGCACAAAGAAAGGCTTCCATAGAATATGTATGAAGAGATATAGCACTTGACCTATTTACATGTTCAGATACCCAATAAAACTAGTAATAGGTGTGTTTTAACCAACTAGAACAGAAAATCTATCATAAAACACTCCAGAATACCTTAAAAATGAGATCTGAGCCTTAAACTTATCATTATACATTGGATTGTTCATGTTTTACTTTAAAATGGAACGAATCAGAGACAAACAGAGAAGTGTAAATTGGAATATCGATTTTTAGGTTATGACATATTTTATAGCAAAACACGGGGTATAGTACCCAAAATGAAGAAAATTGTTTATCCTAAAGGTTTTTTATGATGGCCTCTCAGATTAAATTGCTATTTTACACCTTTTCTATGTGCCTGCTTTAACAAATAGAGCTGATACTTTTGAGGTTAAAATCTGTCAGTTTTCGCTAACAAACCTGCATAGAATCTGCACTGATGATCTCCGTCGCGAACTTTTGTGCTAACTCCACTCCTAACTTAGTCTTCCCCGTACCCGTAGCACCTAAAATTATCACCATAGGAATTTTTGAAGACATCACTGCACGAAGAGCCATCTTTCCAGCGGCTCGCGCGAACTTCACTATTGTTTTGACATCTGTCATCTCGCTCCGCCTCGTTTGAGGCAAAGGAATAATATTTACAGCCAATATGAGAATTATTTATAGAAATATCTATTTACATTTGGAAACAACAAGTAATATTGTTTATTTACCATTTCATTTATACATTGGTTAATTTACATGACACAAGCTCTTTCTTCTCGTGAATGACAGTTGAGAACAAACCAACATGGGTACTTAGTTTTGAAAACATATTATTGCATTATTGTATTAGATTTATTGCACAATCTGTACTTCTTATTTATACTGTGTTTATATTATACATTCACTTTGGTGATAGGTAACGTACAGTTCAACAATGTCGGAGTATGGGCTTTGACGTCAATCGCCAGTGACGGTATTTAGCAGAATAATTATCGTCATTTATCGGGCGCAGTTCTAGTTCCGTTTTAACAGGGATTTATTAACCGTAATTCTTTGGGTTGCCTGAGCATCGAACCCGAGGGATTGAGATACTCTCCCTAGCTACAAAGGTCAAACTAAATAGGTAAGTAGGTAGGTAGGTACCTATTCAACAGAAAATGTAGTATGGTAGGTAGGTGCCTGCTTACTTAGGCAATTAAGTAGGTAATTACAAAATTTTTGTGAAATTATACGCAGATCACATTAAATCTGGATTCTTCGTCGTAATTAATATCCAACTATTTACGTTTGACGCCTACTTCCTGTGGCGATTTTGTTTATTTTATTTAGAACTTCGTTTTTCCAACTGTCAACTCGTTGCCCCCAGTTGGACGAGATTTTTTTTTAATTCTGCTGATATGCTGCCAGTAAGATTTGGAGTAACTTGCGCGGTTATTGCGTACCTACCTAACACTATTTGTAGGACTGGCTTTGATTTTGAATATTCAACAACATTCATTGCGTTTACGATGTTGAGCAGATAAATTTTTCAAACTTATAAAGCAATGGATTTTGGCAATGAATATTGGCAATATCGGCAATGATAAATTAATTCAAAATTATTCAGATCGTGATTGATAGTTAGTTTAGTACGCAATTAGGGTGCTGAATATGCATTTAAAACAAGTTTTAGTACGATGAATTGATGATAGAAAGGTGAATGAGTCGAGTGCAACCTTTCCATTTTCTCCATACCTGCATGGGGAATGGGACCTAAGAGATTTTACTACCTAGTTTATTTCTGCACGTTTGTATCCTTTTTACACGCTTTTTCACACCATCTTTTGTGTTGAGCCATGTTCATCTTTTCCGAACCCATGGGTGGATTTCCTCTGACCAAGGTCTTTGATATGTGAGACTCTCTTCAACTGTAACGCCCGTCTCCCAGCTGTCCAATTGTATAGGTAGGTATTATTTTTAATAAGAGTCCAGCAAATGGTAACACACTATTTATTGTCGTTACAGTTCAGATACATACCTACAATGTAGATGCAATATTTTGCCATAATATTTTTTTTTGACAGTTCTTTTCAACGTTTCTTGTGTGTGTGTGTGTGTGTGTGTGTATTGAATATTACTTTGGAATATTCTTTTCAATGTGTGTTTTTAATTAATCACTTGATTAGTCAGCTGCTTGTTTATTTTAGGTTTTTGCATCAATTCAATGTATTAGGTAAGTGATTCAGAAAATGTTCAATTAATCAAAAAGGGGTTGAGTACAGAAACCTAAATAAACAGATAGTTACTCTATTTATTTAAATTACCGTGGTTTAGGAATTGTGTGGATTAAAAAATCAAAACTCAATTAAGTATTTTTTTTTTAGTCAGACCAGATAGGGCTGTGGAAACCCAAACGTACCCCACAGGTACATAATCACAGAATCTATACTATACAATACAATGATTTTATTTATCCCAAATTACAGCGAATAAGTATAAAAATCACATTAATTAGCCGACTGTTCCCAAGCTCTCTCCGGGTCCGACATAAGCGTTTAATATGTATAGTCAATGCAATACAATGTATCAGTGTATCCATACACATAGAGGAACAAAACCAAAAAAAAAAACTATCTCTGTGTTACAATAGTATCCCAAAAAATTAGCCACATAAGTACAAAGGTCCTTAGACATAAGAGCGCCGCTTCACAGATTGCAGAGGGCAATATTAATATTAGGCGGAATCTATGTTGCCCCGTGCACTCCCTGTAGCGGCGCCACGCACCGCCGCCGGCGCAAGTCACAACATGCCGGTCGGCCCGACGCCGGCCACGGCTAGATGTTACAAACGTACGGATACTATACAAAGAATAAAAGGAAATCTTTTATATATAACAGGACTTATATTTTTATAACCCGACCTTAACTATATACAGTTTCAACCTAAACTTATTATCAATAATTCCTTTTCCATTTTGGCAGTGGTGGAAATGTGCCTTGTCACAATAGTTTCGTTTTATAATAATGTGCTTCGTACTACACTTTTCAACGTTCACTGTCTTCCGATTTTCATAAAGCTGTCATTTCTTACCATTATACATTTAACTACTGACTTTTTCTTATGTGTCTAATTACACTGGTCATTATCACCAAAGCAACCGATTACATTTTGGATAACTAAAACCATTATTATCTTTATTTATTTATGTCAAGTAAGAATAACAAAAAAAATAAATGCAGGTACAACATTCGAGGATCTGTAACTCTCCAGTAAAGAAAACTAAACAATTACTAGGAAAAAAAAACTCGTTAGTAAAAAAAAGATTGATCAAAGTAATAATATTCTTAGTATTACCATTACATCTGTATGTACAATTAAACACCTAGTGGAAGATAAGATAAACATCTTTAATATCAATAACTTTTTCTTGTCTGTGTATGTACACTACTTAGAACAGCGCTATCCTAATCGTAGACATCGTTCACAAAAAAATATGTCTTGCAACTAATTCGAGTATAAACCTAATATATATAATAATGTACATGAATTTAGCAAGGCACATTCCTCACACAATTAAAGCCTTCACTCTCACGAAATGCCGACCATGTCCTTGATATAACATCAACCTTCTGCAAACATGAGCAGTAGAATGAAGAACCACGGCTCCAGCTCTCATTCTCTATGCTTAATTTTGAACTCCTTTATTATTCTGATCAAGTTCAAATATTCAATCAACACGAACTATTGCGAGTACTTTACTAACTTACCTGCATTAATAAAAAAAATATTATAAAGAAAAAAAAAATGCAAAATTTACTATTAGTAGGTACTATGAGGAACTATGTCTTGGTTATTTTTTTTATATCGGTCCAATTTTCGGACCATCATAATATGGTATATTATAAGTTTATAAGATTTGATGTTATTATCAAAATACACAGTCTATTATTTTCTTACGAATCAATGACCGTCACTGAGATTATACA
Organism: Aporophyla lueneburgensis; assembly: GCA_932294355.1. Classification (NCBI taxonomy): domain Eukaryota; kingdom Metazoa; phylum Arthropoda; class Insecta; order Lepidoptera; family Noctuidae; genus Aporophyla; species Aporophyla lueneburgensis. The sequence goes on from OW028753.1 coordinate 26,067,734, forward strand.
ATTTACATCAAAACTTGATTTACATTAATGTCATAAATCAAATGAAAATGGTATGTTTTCATTGTAATCCCAACATGTGAATGAATTAAATATTGATTTCAATATTCTAGACGACTTAACGTGAATAATAATGTTTATATTTATTGTATAAATAAGGTACGATGATCGTAAATGAAGGGAACGTGCACCTTCGGATAACATGCGCTTGCGACTCAAGTTCTGTTCACACGTACAAATGATTTGTCCACAAGAATTTTAACAAATTAACGTAAAATATTTAAAATAAATGTTTGTTTAGTTATTGAACAAACGTTAAAGTGTACCGTTGTTTAAAAGCTTGTGAACAAATATTCGTAAGAGTATTATCGCGTTTGTTGAACAGGAAAACGGTTTCGATCTAATTCTAGCATTAAGTATGTGTAAAAGAACCTACGGGGACTTATAGTTACTAAGTAAAAATTGTTATAAAAAAACTGGGATCTGTATTTCTTTTTAAGAAAAGACACAATAGAAAGCCGATATCATCACAATCGCATGCTAATCGTACGGTGGAGTTTCACATGATAAATTGCATACACATTAATCATAAAATCGTTATGAATCATCACCATCTCATATGGAAGCTGTATGTGAATCATTTTAATTTATTATTGTATAAAACTAGATCGATTCAAACTGTCCCAAAATCTTTTCAACGATTCCAAATTATCGAGAATTGGTACCGAATTAATTGGGCTTCTCTAATGTAAAAAACAATAAAAGTGTTAAAAATTTACAAAATAACAAAAAAAAAACTAATGAAACAAGCGCGCTATCCTAAAATGCAATTTACTTAAAGCAGTTAAAATAATAGTTTACTTAAAGCAATTAAAAGTAATAGTAATTGATGTATCACTTCACTAACCCCCACTCTCGCGAGTCGAAGGTTACAATTGAAAAATCCTGCAAATCGGGCCGAAAACATATATAGTGGCCATACATCTCAAATCTGCTCACAAGCGCTAGACCACCTTGACGAAGCTTTCAACTACCTGCTCTCTCTCATTTTATTTACAGCACTGACATATTCTTGCTCCTTTAAAAATGCGACGTCGCAATTCGCATTACTTAACTATTTAATGGAAGGTCCAGTAAAAAATCTTCATATCAACTTTTCGAAACAATATTTTAACAAATGTCATATCATTTTCGATCTGTCAACACGGAGTAAATCTGTATGTGCTATTTCAACTATGTATACTTTAATGATAAATTCAAAAAACATTTTAGAGGTATAACCAGTCTACTAGTTCACGAAGCAGTCTGTAACTATTAAGATATTTTACTGAAGACCTAGGATTTGTCGTTAACAACAGTTTCATGGCTTACTTTGGCACTGCAAAACATCGTTTTTGAGCAAAACAAACCTGCAGTTATTGTTTCATAACTATATTACTCTCGAGCCATTGCCAGAAGCAGAGTAAGCCGTAAAAGATGAATTTTCATTGAAATATAACAAACTCCCGACTGCCGACTCGACTGAAGACATCGCTTAAAATTTGCAATCAAAACGGCGAGGGAGGTACAATTGGACGGGGGCTTCAATGCGCCACCGCGTCTTGAATAAACGGTTCTAACGTTCACTAGAGCGTTCAGAAGCGACTTACATAAAAAGTTACCAGTCCATAAGTGTCCAGTCGAGTAGACTCCATAGTTCCTCGGTCGGAACAAATCGATTACCAGTCAGGTAGTGCGGTGCGCTCAGTACGAGCGGTAGCGCGCCGACAGCATCGTGCGGAGCTTTTTCAACTTCGTCACAAGTTGGTGTTGTTTCTTCTTCAGTTTTTCCCTCTCGAGGTCTTCTTGGCTAAGCTTTCTGCACAGCGCGGCCGCTTCTCTCAGTATGACCACTTTCGGCGCGCGCTCCTTGTCTCTCGTGGCGGGGATTTGCTTTTTGAGCTCATCAAAGAGGTTTTTGAGACCTATGCGCCGGAGTCTCTCCATGTCGTTGTGTATGGAGCGGCGTTCTATCTCGGGCGACTCGGCCTCCGAGTCTGTGTCGGTGTTGGACCGGCGGCCGCGGCGGCCGGGCCCGCGAGCCCGCCGGCGCGACGCGGCCGCTATACTGGGCGGCGGCACCAGGCGCTTCCTGGCGGCTGGCCGCGGGGACCGGGGAGTGATGGCAGTCTCCACCGTCCGCTGTATGTGCTGGCGCTCCTGGGCCGACGGCACGCGGGGTAGCGAGTCCGTGCGAACGTGCGTCTGCGTCGTAGGCATGGGCAGCTGCGTGCCCACTGAGACCACATCAATTTCCTCCTCTGTAACAACGGAGAATTCGGTTTAATAATATGTCACATAATTCAAAAAAAGTCTTTCAAGGATCGTTTGTCAGAGTCCCGCCCGCATTAACCGTTTCATTGCTAGCATACTTTCATTCATACCGTTCATTACGCTCACATCACCATAAAAGGCGGGCGTCGATTGTCGTAGCCACATCTGTATACGATCGCAGGGGGCTAGATCTAGTCGGGGAGATGCGACTGCAGTGGTCAGGTGCGCAGGAGGGGGTGAGGGCGGCGTACGCGGGGGGGAGGGCGTCGACCCCGGCGTACTACCGCAGCGTCTGCCGCCATCGATCCAGACGCCTGACGTCACGGCGCGCCATTCGCGCCAAAACGAGAGCGCGTGCGCGGCGCGCTGCCGCAACGTCCGCACTCAATGGAGTCCGGATTACCGAGCGGTGGAGACGCTTTCCGGCCTCCGTCGCTACCATTTAACAAAGCATCGATCGAAATTAACTGTCACGTGAGAGTTGCACGATAACGACGGCCGGCCGGCTTACGCGTTCCTAACTGACATACCAGCCGGACGGGTTCAGTCGCGAGCTAAAAAGCCGTACTATCGATCACTGCATGCATTTGGTATTTCTAATGTAAATGTAAGAGACGTACGGGGTTGCAAGCGTCTATTAAGAACGCTTCAATACGGATCGTCTCTGATTTAATGTACCTGTCTTTTCTAGAACCGCAACCATAGGGCAATACGGCTCCCAAATGAACAGGATAACCCTAACTTAAAACTATGGCTAACTTAGTTAGACGTATACTATGTTCTGCTGAAGCACGATTAATGCCGTTGCGGAAACGGCCTAAATTCCGTCCGTTGCAGCAATGCAGCGATACTCGTGCTGAGAGTGCATTGTCGACTTCTATGAATGAGCTATGTAGGTGCGCGGCGTCCATTTCACGATCGCATTGCATCTAAGTGCGGATGTGGATGTTACTCCGTGTCGTGTTTACGCCGTAGTGCATGTTTCGCGGAATCCGATCGCCCGCACTATCCGGTTACACCAACAAATAATTATGTCAGCGGTTCATTGTGATTAAAGGTTACCGGCTCCGCGCTAAACGTGTTGCTTGCATTGCTATTTACGTACCCAACAAGGACGAGAGTTTCCGTTTAAATCTCCAGTGCTTAAACACTAGAAATAGAAACAAGTTACGTGGGCAGCTGGCCGATTCGATTACGAAACGGCGAGTCAGGGACGCGGCTAAATAGGTTCATTAAATTGCGCAGTTTCGCGCGAAAAAAAATACGCATCAGACACATTTATCGAACAGCGCGACGATAAATTTATACATGAACGCGATTTTTACTACGTTTCCGCATAGTTACGCGGCTTACGCGGCCGCTTATCGCTTACGCGTGAATCTAATTCGAGGATCGGCGCCTGTCGTCAAACACGCCTCGCTTACGTCTAAATCTAGGCGTGGGTAAGACTGCTGGCGCTATATCGAGCCACAAACACACCCTACCTATTAGGATATAATATACTAGTACCACGGCTTCTATCTCCATATTTGGGGTCAGTTTCCGTGCGCTATTTCCTAAAGGCGTTAATCGCATTTAACGGACGATAAATTTCGAGTGATACCTATTAAATATCGAAGACCCTAAGTGACAAAATTAGTGAGCGGAATAAAATACAGATTAGAGTGTGTAATCGAGAGGCGATACCGCAGGGTAAGAGGCGTAAAGAAAATGGCGTTGACAGTTGGCGTAGGCGCCTTTTGTGCGGGCGTCAATTTTCACGTGACGATTTTCTCCGTGGCGCCAACGCGATTAACGGTCGCCGAGAGAGTATTTGTTTCAGGTCTGCGTGTAAGGCGATACGGCCGGTATTGTCGCGGTGCGCCGCCCGCCGGATCCGGTCTAGTGCATATCTATTATATCTCCATCACTCGAGACGCGATTCTCAGATCCGCCGCCGTTCCAATTTTATACCAGAGATAATCCGCTTTTTATTGTTCGCCCGACCGACCGGTGTCCGAGTGGTGGGGTAAAAAATCGCCAGCTCTCTCTTGGGCAAGTAACATCGCAACATAATATTTCGAGGTATTACAATTATGTTTAAAAATATATAGCACGTTATTCGATGTCTAGACTGCGAACTTCAATGAGAAACTGCTGAATTTTCAATGATAAACAATGAATGAGCTATCTTGCAGAGAGCCTGATTAGTCACAAATTCTAGGTAGGCTAAGCCTAAGCGTGAGAAAACAATGAGTCATAGACTTAACAGACCAGACTAACTTATTAATCGTCGGCGATCTTTGTAGACAGTTATGTTAAACCGGTATAACGTTTCCCGGACCATAAAACGTTGGAAACATTTTCTCGGTAACTTTGTCAGCTTCACGTTTCTTGTCGGTATTAACGTCATTTCTCAATTAATTGCCAAGTTTGGATTTAAGTGATAAATCGAGGAGGGGAAAACAGAAAACATCTGTCTATTATGTTGTAGTGGGAAAATTGTGGAGATTTAATAACGCGCCTTTTACGTGGAGATGTTAGCAGGATGCTATCATTATACACAGCGATTCCATTAATTTCGGGACGCAAGAAAAATTGAAATTGGAGAAAGTGTCAAGGATTTGTGTTTGTTAATTGTCAAAATAAACAAGGGTCTGTCTAGTCTACGTTAGAAAACGGAATGCAATCCACAATGGTGTCGTCAAGTATGACCTGGTGAGTGGCGAGGCGGGGGCACGCTCCGCTGGCCACGACTTGAGGCCAAGTTCACTGGCATTTGAGCACGATAATTAAAAATTATCGTGACGCGCACGGCGCACGCCATCTTATATACAGCCTGCTCGTAATGGCGGCCTAATTAAAAAATAAATAAAACCTTTTTCATTTAATGGTATGGAAGCTATGGACTTTAACGTTTATTTTCTTAGTCGCGGTATCGTAGTCGCGAATTTTGATAGTCAACGTGTTATCATAAATTTTCCTATTTACTTAATCTGAAGCGATTTCGTCGCCGCGATAAAATGATAATCTTCACAGAGTGTAACGACCTTGGGAGCTTCAATGTTTAAAGTAATATTTTAAAGGTATTTTAGAATCAGCCTGTATGTTATCTCTGTTTGACTGGATGCTAATTAGAAGTACATAAGTCATACCATATTTTCAGTGGCAATAAGCACGAATAGTGCAACGCCATCAACAAAAAAAAAAAAAAAAGTCATACCAGTTTAGTAACAAGTCGATTTTTTATATTTATCGTTGCTTTTATATTCCTACTGAACTTCAAATTTAATTAAATAACGACACGCTAATCAAACGTAAAAAAACACTACTACTATCACCAAGAATAAACAAGAAAAGCGGGAAAAATGACAAACAAAAATAAACTCATTAACGAGGACTACCTACACAAAGCGTACGTACAAAAATCGTACGCTTACTATCATTGATAAGCATCCGATACGGCCGTAGGTACCAATAATTGCGTAGGCATCGATATCCAGACAGATAGCCATTATTTCTGTAGTGTTACACAACTAAGAAAACTCGGTCATCTGGTTTACTGGTAACCTCCCGTAGTCGCCTAAAATAGACGGTTCGTAATTTATCGTATGGCGCTGGCGCATCGATCCACCATCAACGGCGACCTTGAACACTGTTCGCACCTCCGGAAGTTCATGGACGGTACATGTGCGTACAAAAATGTGACGCAACCATTTTTTTATTACCCAATTAATGAGACATATGTGTGTGGACTATGGAGGCTCATTAACATTGAACATGCGAATTCCTAAGCGAATTAAAGTGTATGACTGAATCATGGGCGTGAATCTGTGATTAAATACTTTCTAGATGATGAAAAGTTTTTTTAGTAGGTGTGGTAGGGCTGGTGTGGTGGGGTGGTCTATGCAACTAAATTGCACATAATACGCAACATACTAATAGGGGCACATATCAACAAAGTTACTGTCATTTTACATGCCCAATCTATACTACACGTAATACAACATAATTAAATACAAGGAATTATAATTTAATCATACGACTGAAACACCCATAAGGAGGCTATAAAACCACTAGCTGACAACCTTTGACTTGTCACTAAGGATACAATACAAACCATGTTTAACAATCTAAATACGTATAAAAGATGTCATAACACATCCTAACTACATACAATATCTCATACAAAAGCGATATAGATGACACTTCCTCAGTGTTAAACATTCAAATGAGCAGTTTATTACGTCATTGTAAGTAGTTCGTGTTGCCGGGCAGCCGCCACGCCCATCTGAGCGACCGAATAAGAAACTGGATCGTAATTATTACTAGATGTCTGACTGAGCTCACACGGACGCTGATCTTTCTGTGGTGTCCTCTGGTCGCCATCACCACTCGTTACCACAATGTGGTCATTTTAAGAGTGTCTTAACACCCTTAAAATGCAAGCAAGCAAGAGCTAGTTATAATGAGTGTGTTTTCAATTTTGAGATCGCAGGACTTTGTAATCGTGACGAATTTGGCAAAGCGCGCCAAATTAAGTAGGTACTCAATCATACCTACGATTATACTGCGTTACAAAATTTTAATGAAACTCAAGTTTTTTTTCATAATTGATACTGTACATTATCACGTGTGTCGCGGATACTGTCTCGTGTGTTATCAGCTGTATTTTAGGGGTCATTTTCGCGTATCGATAAACGCTCGAGATTTTGTGGTCGTGGCGCAGCGGCCCGTTTGAGTTGGAAACCGGACTTCGTACGCGCTCGACTAAGCAAATACAACTACAACATTCCTCATTTAAATATTTCGCGATGTTACGAGATCAAACAGTTATAAAAAAGTTATCTTGTTGCGATGTCGTTTTATCAGTCGTCAGCGTGGCTTTAGTTTTTTTTCGTGATAAGACAATACAAATTTATGTTAGGGTGTCACGTTGTAATAAGTACTATTGTTAACGGCATTGATAATGCGACGGTCGCGCGGAGGCCAAGATGGCGGGCGCGATCGCGATGTGAGCGTATCAACACATTCATACCGATTGTTTAAATATCTAAGTGCATATTCTGTGGCGATAAGACTCAAGGTCCTTTCCACTACGTATGTACATGGATGCCGATCGACCAGTGAAATTACTTTATCGCTGCCTGATAAAGTGCTATTTAATATTTTTTTCGTTATACTGCCCTACTAGCCTAGTGATGCGATTCGCACCAAAATATTTACAAACAAAAAAAAACTTTCTCTATCTTTCGTGACCGCTGAAGCGTGTAAAAGCCACTTGATTTGTTTGTTTACGTTATACATATAGCTGTTAATGTACTTTTAATTTACTTAAATTACCTACTTAGGTAGCTTGAACTTAAGTTTTAAAATCTGTTATCACGATGTTATATGTGTACATATACATGTTGATGTTATTTCGCGCAGATAGTCAACTATGTTGCTTTCGATTGCGTATTTATTGGCCATCTTAATGTGACATTACAAACTTAGTACAATTAAAATTAATAATAACATTCTTGTAGTTAAGCTCATGCAGACTGTCACTGCAGTTGATTTAACATCAGTACAGAATATAAATCATACAAGCAAGTACTTAAGCTAAGTTATTGAGATCAAATGTGGGCCAGGCCCGGTGACTAGGCGGCGCATGGCTAGGTTAGACTAAATATCTGCTAAACTACCGGCCTAACTATTTAGGACAGTGTAGTGTCAACTAACTCAACTATCACTTGCTAGTCTGTGGACATGCCGACAGAACTAAAACATTCATTTAAAAGTATTTATAGGCATTTTAGGCAATTTTCCGTTAGTTTGACTGAGGAGAATGCAAATTCGCGCGGAAATTCTAATTTCAAATTAATCAATGATAGGATAGTTGGGTTGTCCCGGAATGCAAGGGAAGCTAACGGGGCGCTTTAGGTGCCTCAGCATTTATTAAGAAAGCTAATTGTCAACCTAGGTACAGTTGCGGATGCCAACCAATTACAACAGCATGAAGAACGTGAAGCTAGCTACATAACTGTGTCTTAAACATATATGTATATAGTATTAACCGCGCAAATTGCTTTACTACGCGTTCACGCGACACGATTAATGTTTCATAAAAGACTAGGAAATGATGGTAATACAATATTATATGCGAACGAATTTCTGGTAAGAATGAATGGTTTAAAATGAGAATGGCGCGAAATTCTGACAGATTCTTGCCACAGAATAGAATTTTTTTATTTCAGACCGGGGTTAGGGTTAGTAACAATTTTTCTTAACGTCAATTGTTAGTAGGTTACAGACAGAAACAAATATACAACAAGATAGCGGCCAAGATCTAGAAAATGATTCCAAACTAATTGGAATTACGATTGTCGTTTTGATCGCCAAAATACTTATTTAATTGGAGTTACCTATTTTATTATTAATATTTTCGTATTTTATCAACTTTTAATAACGGAGTACCTACCTCTCTACCCTCTATCTCTATCTCAACGGCTTCATATCAAAATCTAAAGTCCTTATAAAAATATATTTATGTGCATACCTACACAGCCTCTTACAAACTAGTACGTAGCCTTGGCTCACTGATTGATACTAAAATGTTTAGGGCGCCGACCAAACCGGATCTTTGTGCCCTAAATTGCCCCTTAAAGGAACTTACAATTCATAGCTAAACTAGTGGCCTACATTTGAGTAAAGACTATTAATCAAGAGTGTGCAATCTGTCAAGATAGTAGCATCAGGTCAAAAACACAGCGCTGTTTAAACTTTGCTATCTCGACAAGATAGGTACCTACCTATATAGTTATGAGTGTGAGTCCATATACTTTACTATTTTCAGGACTAAAAACGATATGAAAATATTTATAACAGAAGAATAACCCATTTAAGTACATATTTCATGTGTAGAAAAATGGAATGTAGTTTAAATGTAGGTATTTTATTTATAGCTTTATCAACGATGTTACGAACTAAATTGGCGCGAAAATGTGACAACTACGGGCGTACGGTTAGCTGCGTGGCGTACGGAGCGATAAAACCGCGCATGCGTCGTAAATTCTTCGCGCGTACCGCGCTCACTAGTGATGTGACATAGTAATATTTGTTTTGTCGATTTTAAGACCCGATTGCGGTAAAATTACTATTAAAGTTTACTTTGTATGTTTTAGGCCAGTAATTACAATTGTAGCTACTCAAATAATTTATTCAACTGATAGAGGTGCTTGCCACCTGATTTTCGTTAACGATTATTGAGACGCTGTCTATCAAATTGTCATCCGGCCAAGCTGGACATGGGAGTACCTCGTTTCAAACCGGTCCAGCGAGCCGAGCAAGCTCCACTTCAATGAGATTCCATTTCATTCCACTGCATTCTTACACAAGTAACGGACTAGACACGAGAGTACCGAGTGCGAGGCAGCCGCGTACCTAGCTCTATTCATTTTGTACTTAACTAGGTTTTAATTAAATTACGATTTCCGACTGCATATTTATTTTTAACTAAAAGCTACGCAACAAGTTAAACTGTCAACAAACGTTCGCGGCCGCTGGAATCAAACACATGCCCATCGCGACCTTACCCACTGCTATCGACGATAACTAAATTGCTACTATAATAAACAATGTAGTAGCACATAATCGGTGGTGTCTATTTGAGGTCGCACGCCATGTCACAAGTACAAGAGGTATGACAAGTCAATAGTATTCACAACAAAAATAAATAATAAAGAAATAAATATAATATCGAAAGAAATATCTAACAGACTAATTCGTAGCGAATCTAAATCTTATAAGTAAAGTACCGTTTCAAATAGATATTCTTATTGGTTTTAAGATACAGTTCGATATGGTATCTCGACTTTATAGGAACAATAACGTATCAGCAGATGAATAACTCCAACTTGGATGATTTTCGTAGACCGAATTAATAATTTTAATGAATACGAGAGGATGATAACCCTGCCGCCGCCGGCGGGAAGCACCGGTTGCAATCGGAGGATGCATTAAGGTCGGGACGTCTCGGTCGATGTACTGATGACCTCAGTTCCGTCTTAGCCCGTGACACGCTGCGAGACCTTTTACTTAGTTTGCATACAATTTTAATTTGCATTCTAATTAACCATGTCAGTCTCGGGAGATGAGAAGCCTGGTACCACCGTTGCGCAATCTGACATTAAGGAAGGTTGAGGCGTTCAAGGTCGCAATAGACGAAGGTTCCGGAAGAGCGGAAAAGCGGGTGCGTCTAGACGCGGCGGGGGACGCGGGATGGCGGTCGATATGCGCAGTTTCCCCTGTTTCCCGCGCTTGGAGTCAGCGCCTGCGTCCTCACGACATTCCCGGTCAACCCAACTTGTCGAATACTTAAAGAAACATCTTATGGCTTAGCAAGATATCCGGTTTTTTGAGACCTAAATCTGAATGCCTAATAACATTAAGTACTCCGTATTTATTATTGTTCGCAAAGTACGAGTATATTGAACCTTTGATGAAATTTAATGAACAACTAAAAGATTTAAGGTACTTATTGGTACTCATTTAAATTCGCATTGAAAACAGAAATAATACAAATTATTCGTATAGTAAAGGTGAAAAAAAAAATGAACCACATTGACTTCGTTATTAAGGTCACCGATCGTCACCGGTATCAGCGGCTTCCCAATAAGCCAAAGAGGCCCTAATATCATCCATTTGAATTTCAAATCAAAGCGACAACACTTTACGAAGATATTTAAACGATCGTTTTAAAACGTTACTCCAACAGTGACGATTCATATTTGCTTGGTTTCCCCGAAAATTTCGGCTGCATGAATTTTACGTGAGAAGTGACGAAAATAACGAAGGAAAGGACCAAACCCATACAGATAATAAAGATTACTGACCTGATTCACATGAGTCAGAGGGTGTTTGCACGCCAAGGTAGTCTAGGTGCCGCCTGGCCAGTGTGTACGAATGGTCGGCTGCTACCACGGCAGAGTCTCTTAAGAGGCGAAGAGCTGTGCCAGCGACATCGACTGAATGACGGAACTGAGGTGGCTCATCGCCATCTATTGATGGTGGAGTTTCTGGTCTAGATGGAGACATATCTCGTCGAAGTAGACTCTGTCCGGGTGTAGTCGGTGTTGTTATTGGATCGGTTGGGACAAATGTGTTGCCTGGATGTACAGAATCGACACAAGAGCCAGCCCACATACAATCATGGTGTACGATGTTATCTTTATGTGGCTCCTCTGGTGCGTCCATTATCCTCCAGTCTTCATCACTGTCCTGCAGGGGGTCCGAATAGTTGGCCGGAGGGACTAGATCCAATCTATCTGCTTCATATTGAACTTGAGTCCAAAATTCGGACGTTTGCGTCAACCTCAGGGAGTCTTCGTCCAAGGCTTCCCACATGTCGAACTGAACGAATGAATCGAACGGTGGCGACATTTTTAAATCTATTTTCCTAAAGACTAACTAAAGTTTTAAAGCTAAGTCGAACTCGTCGATATCACAGGACCCTCTTATCACAGGGAAGATGCGCGCGATGGGTACAACGCACGCAGTCTGTAACAATGAAAAATAAACTAGTATCAATATTAAGAATAACTAATACTATAATACTAAATAGACTTTGCTAAAGATTTGAGCGACATCAAATTAAATTAAGAAGTTACGTAACCAAGTCTTGAAAATTTTGCAAGTTTGCGAAAAAATCTCAAGTCAATAAACACCTTAAATATTAACGCTACATAAAATAATTATTTAATTGTAGTAATTATGTAAGATATACCACAGTGAAATAACTAAGAAAGTAAGTACCTCTTTTAACAATATTCGATGTAGTAGCTAGTATTGTATTCCAATAAATTGCACAAGTACACAAATCACTCAAGTACTGCACTGTATATTTCGAGAAATTCGATAATTATTATTTTTTTAAATAAAAATAATTAAATAAATTGAATACTGAAGGGTAATAACCCCTTTTTATTTACAAACAATTGCGAATTGAAACGGCACAGTGACTCAAGCTAACTGTTGGTGAGTAGGAAGTGTCCACCGCGGTGCCAGAAACCAGACTGAAGTCTGGATACAAGACCGGACAATTTTAAAGAGTACATTGGCCTTGGGCCCTATCCCACTTTAAAGAAATACAATTAGTCATTGTCCTGACTGCCTCCCCCGCGAATTTTTTCTCCCGGGTTGTCTTTACCTGAAATGGAGCGGGTGCATCACTAATACCGCCATGTTGTTGCGCCCATCGTACCTACCAGGTAAAGATTTCCGTAAAACTGTTTTTGTTTACAAGCGCAGAATGGCGCGAAATGAGTGTTTACTAATAATAATGCAAATGAACGAGTCGTTTTCCCGCTAATTTACGCCTTCAGTGCAATGCGCGACATACCTCTACGTAACTATTTACGATTACTTTTCAACAATTTTAGTTTTTAAGTCAGTGTTCTGGATATGGAATGGGCATGGTGTTTCATATAAAAATATGGCGAAGGTAAGTTGAAAATTAAAATAGCGTATCATTAACCATGTAAACGTAGTTAGACATCTAAAATAATTTGTAAATTATTTTGTGAGAGGGTAGGTAATGTAATTTTATAATATAATATTTGAGCTGTTTTATTTTGTAGTGAAAAACTTTTTTAACTTGAAAAATCATCGAGAAATAAGCAAGTAGGTAGGTAGGCAATAATTCGTTCCCGAGTGATATTTTAAGATATTTTCCTTATTTTTAAGTTTGACAATTCCGCTTTCTCTATAACTTACTAAATTAGTTACCTATCTATAACTTACGTAATTACCACAAACAAAATCAAAAACTAATTTCTTGCTTGGTAATGCAGTTGTGAAATACTTAGAAATGTTTGTAAATACATTTCATAAATATTGCACAATGAAAGCAATCTGTCAAAAAACATTATCAATACCCATAGTTTGATAACTAAGTACACATAAGTATTATGTATATAGAAGTAAGGTACACTGTAATTAACACTTTTATCTTCATTCAAAAGTTATAAAAGTTAATGGTATTCAAAGCCAAATTAAAAATTTACTTTTTTTAATTTTTTTTTTTTTTTTGATAAATGTCACTCAAAAACACTGGCCAAAAGAAATCTGAAATGATCTATTACTAGTTTTAATTAAATTAATAAAACCTATTTCATTTCACACTGAGTACCTACTTATCTACCTTCAAAGATGTACCTATTTACTTCACAAAAAAAGATTCTTAGAAAACTTACAATTCACTACTACCCGCCTAAAACGTTCTTATTGTAAGTTTGCCTCAACAATAAGGTAAAGAATTTGGGCGCTGCCAATTCGCAGAAAAACTCATTAAACCTATAGTATAGGTTGGAGTTAGCCGGCAACGCCCCAAGCGTACAAGTTTTAGTACCCACATTTTTATTGGAAAATTAATGCAACACTGCTCACTGACTGTACTATCATAATTATTATAATCATTCAAATACTCACCAAAAAGTTTTGTGCAAAACGCAATCCGGCAGCGGCCGGTGTATTACACAATTTTACACAAGATTCTTCAGAATCTTCGACAAAGTTTTTTCCGTACACACTGCGTAACACTCACTGAGAATATGCGATCGGTTGTACAGTGTAAATTATTAAATACGATACTTCTTCCGAGACCTCCGATTGAGTTTGTCAAACACTGAAACATTATTCGGGAGCCGGCCGGTTCTAAGGAGAGCCGCGCGTGCGATTCGATGGGCGCCGTGGACACGACTACAAGCTAGATGAACGTATTGTACGAACCGCGATGCGAGTAGCGACTAGCGGTCGTCGCCGGTCGCCGGCGTTCGCAAGCGGCGCGGTGACGCGGCGCCCCCCGCACCGCGCCGCGTCCCGGCTAATTTGATGTCATTCACGAAATTCTCTGAAAATACGCACATATCCTAACTGGATATTATCTAAACGCAGGCTAAACCTATCGAAGAATATAGATACCAACGATTTCTGCACAAATGCGTTGAATTTGAAGTCGAATTTTGCAGAAGAATTTCGGTAACCGCGATTGTCTCGAGGGGCGGAGGGTGGAGGGGTCGCTCGAAGAAGGAAATCAGCGCAGCGGCATTCAAAGAACACGAAAGTAGGGATGTGTGTGTGGTAGTGTTTTGCGAATGTGTGCTTGGCGCGTCGAGTTGAATATCGAGGAGGCAAAACACCGGCTAGAATACGCTTATACTTCGCCTCACTCCGCACTCGGCTGCCGGCCTTGCTGCGAGGAGATTGTGTCGCTTTGTTTTTTAGCAGCTGCAGATATCGAAGCCAGACGGTCAACATTCCAGAGGCGGCGGATTATGGCGCGAAGCAGAAATACCTGAGCGATTCTGATGAATTGCCGCGTATTATTTACTGGACGTCTACACAGCAAACAATTAGCGTTTGTGGGGTCCCGCAGCTGTAACTACAGGTGTACGTACCTTAACCGAGATGAAGGTCTTAACCCCAGATCGCTGTATTAACTAGCCTTTTTATAGGTTTCGTTTGTAGATTTCTGAGAAAGTATAAATATTATGATCCCGTAAGTATGCAGACGCTGCAATAAAATCTGGAATTAGTTTTGCGCGAACATCGAATTAGTACCTAGTAGGTACCCTACCGTCTAACATTTTTTCAAAACAAATACAGAATTAGAGTACCTAAGTACACTACTAGGTATTTTATTTACGTAAGCATACTAAATAAATATTTTGATAAGTTTCAATTTTACAATTGCAACAAAGTAATTTCACTCCTAACAGTAATTAATTGAATAATATCTGTACTAACCTACATGAGGACTTAATATACGAATAAGTTAAGGTAATTATGAAAAATATAGGTACATATATGTATAGGTAACCGACTGCACCAGGAAAAACGTTCAAGTTACATAAAATTGACAATTGTGTAATTGGCACAGAGCTGCCAATTTAATTCATACTTACCACCTGAACATACGGATGTACTTATGGGTAAGTAAATTATAATTAAAATATTGGCAATGAGCATTTTTCGACATAGCAACAAAATAGGTACCTACCTACTTATTGTCATACTTATGGGGATGACGCTTGTCAAAATGACCAACGTTCGAAAAAATCGAGAATTTTGAAATCAAACTAGGGTTCCGCTCCAGTAACAAGGGTTGTGAATACGTTTTGTGTTCGCATTGTTATCATACGTAAGGTTGGGAACAAATAGGTAATCCCGCAGAACCAACCCCATATTCCCGCAACGGAGTTCAACGACCCCGCATTCCTGGCGTTGCTTTCCCGTACAAATAAAATTCCGCATAGACTTTGCAATCCTTACGACTAATAAAAGTCATTATTTTTCTTTCGTTTATGAATAACGCTATAAAATGCTGTGGGATTTTAATTTCGTTCGATTTTATAGCTAATTATTTATTTCTCGATCGGCCGGCTCATCCATCAATGAGAAATTGCAGCCTTCAATAACTTATAAGTACGCACATTAAGTAATAAATATTATACTGAAGTGAGCGGGCGTGTAATTAATAAATTAATTGTTAATTAATGTTAAGAGCTTCATAAGTGAAATACTTATTGAAAGCAGCTTTTAGTAATTATAGGTTTTATAAATCTGAATCTCTTTTATCGTCATATCTTAATCTTCAACGCGTACCTACTGCATACAGATTTGGCCACCGTGCACCGTTACGAAATCTTACTTTGATTTCAATGACTCCTTAAATAACTTTTATAAAAAAATAGATCAAGCTCGCCCCAATAACTGTAACC
This sequence comes from Aporophyla lueneburgensis, assembly GCA_932294355.1. Taxonomy (NCBI): domain Eukaryota; kingdom Metazoa; phylum Arthropoda; class Insecta; order Lepidoptera; family Noctuidae; genus Aporophyla; species Aporophyla lueneburgensis. The sequence goes on from OW028753.1 coordinate 26,083,783, forward strand.
CTTTACACGTACATCCCTTCAATTAATTTCACATTCATTCATCCCTTTTCGTGTAAAAAATAGATAAGCAGGAAGTATAGACCGTGTACTTCCGAACGTAAGCTAGCTAGGGTTGTCAAACAATGCCACTTAACCCACAATTTTACAATTTCCCTCGCATAAATGAAAAAAATATTCAAATCTGTGCCCTATGGTCTTTGGAATAGATTTTAACCCTTTGAATGCGGAATTTGAAAGGGGTAACATCAAAACCCGATATAATCCGGGCCTCAGTCAAACTCATTTGTCTACGGTCGGAAAAGCGCGGGAACCTTGAAATAATAGGCGGTCTTTTTTTTGCTTCTTGTAATTTTACTTTAATTTTAATTTAGTTTGTACATATTTTCCTTTTTTTTATTCTACTAACTTAGTTTATAAAGCGGGATTTAAGATGCCTAAGAAAAGAAAAAAACCCAAACAAGATCCTGGTGAAGGGATTGGTACTGGTCCTCCGGATTCATCTTCGGAGACAAGTGAGTCTGACTACGTCGACTCCTGCACTGCGGAAGAAAAGCCTACAGAGAAGTATGCCCCGTATAGGGTTACAGACTACAGTCGCAGGTACCCTGAGGATGCCGTAGCTGGGTATGACTTTATTGTATTTATCGAGAGCACAAATGAAGAACAACCAATAGGCCAAAGAGATATGATGTACCTGAGTGGATGCTTCACTAGATTTGTTAAAGGAATTAAGTACTTGAAAAAAATTAACAGATACAAAATCGGCGTAGTTTTCGATCGCCCGAATTTAGCCAATTCATTCTTGGACAATGTTACTTTTCTGAAAGAACAGTCGATCAAAGCGTCGATTCCGGCTGGAACGACAGAATTGTCTGGAGTTATCACGTCAGTACCTACGGATATGTCAAACAAAAAAATTTTTAAGGCAATCTCAAGTTCAAAAAAAATTATAAGCGTTAGAAGAATAATGAAAAAAGTTAGAGTAGGTAGCTCATCTGAACTACAGCCTACCCAAACTGTAGTTATTACTTTTGCTTCATCTACATCTTTACCAGATTACGTTCATATTAAGATGTGGCGGCTTTCAGTACTGCCCTATATTCCACCAGTCAAGCAGTGTTTCCGTTGCTTACGTTTTGGGCATTTAGCCAAATTTTGTAAAAATTCGCAAAGATGCTCAGTATGTACTGAGGGTCATTCCTTCAAGGAGTGCTCTGTACCTGCTGAAAAAGCTGTATGTGTTCATTGCAAAGGTAATCATTTATCCATATCTGGCCAATGTCCCATTAAGAAAAGAAAGATTGCTGAAAGCAGAAATACATCGAAAACCCCTTTTTCGGACTTATTTAATAAAGCTAATTTCCCATCACTGAACAAATCGGAACATTCGACAGATATTATAAACTTGATGTTGTCTAATAGCACAGCATTAAGTTTGTTGACAGAATCTATTGTTAACTTGATTAAGTTAAATAAAACACAAAATGAAAGTATTTGTACACAAACTATAACATCTGCTATTAGAGAGACTATTAAAGGTAAAAATATTATAATATAAAATTCACTAACAAAATTTTAAATATTGCTCAGTGGAATGCACAAAGTTTGCTAAGTAATAAACTACAGTTTCAACAGTTTCTCTATAATAATGACATACATTTAGCTTTAGTTTCAGAAACATGGTTAAAACCACACATACAATACAACATTCGTGGCTATACCACAGTTAGGAATGATTGTGGTAATGATCACAATGGTGTTGCTATATTTATACGTAATGGCATTGAATTTAGATTATTAGACACATATTTTGACGATTCTATTCAAAATATTGCAATTAAAATTAAAATTAATAACAAATACATTTCAGTAGTTAGTTTTTACAGTCCTGGAAATTGCAGTCCTACTTTTGAAAAGAACAAATTTGATTCACTAATAAATAGTATACCTAAACCATTGATAATTGCTGGGGACTTTAATGCCCATCACACTTTTTGGGGTTGTTGTAGTGACGACTCTCGTGGCAGAGCTATAATGAATTCCATGGATGAAAATGACTTGATACTCTTAAATGATGGTCAGCCAACTACTGTAGGGTCTCATCTATGGAGACCAAATGGTCTTGATTTAACTATGGTTTCTTCTTCCTTGGCTTTGTCTTGTGAATGGCAGGTTTATCAGGATTCTATAGGCAGCTATCATTTGCCTACCATTACAAAATATGTTATAGATACTGCTAATGATGTGGATCCTTCTAATGTTTCAAATATTCCTCTTCATTGTAATCTGAAATTAGTTGATTGGTCTATTTATAAAAAGATTGTAAATGACATGATGGAAAGTTTTCAGTATAATAACTCGAGTCATATTGATACATATAATAATTTTTGTTCAATAATTCTACAAGCAGTTCAGATGTCAGTAATCAGTTTTAATAAAAACAATACCACTTGCGACTCTCGCAGATCTAGGAGGAAGCTTCGACTCCCTTGGTGGAACGAGAAGTGCACTAGAGCTGTACAAGATTGTAAGCAAGCATACATCTTATTTAAATCAAATCCTTGTCTAGACAATTTTATAAGTTTCAAACATATGCAAGCCCGAAAAAAACGTATCCTACGACAGGAGCGTCGTGCATGTTGGTTAGAGTTTTGTCATTCTATTAATAGACTCACTCCAATGAGTCAAGTTTGGGCAAAAATGAGGAAGTTAAAAAATGTTTCTACAAATAGCAGTTTGTTTTCTAGTTATGAATGGATCTCTCAATTTCTGCATAAGTATACTCCTGATTCAGTTCAAAATTTTTACACAGTCAGTCACAATAACTTACAAAATTGCACAAATAATTTCATGGTGGAAACTTTTTCTATTGAAGAGCTAAAATCTGCTTTAAGATCAAGAAGAGATTCGGCATGTGGCTTAGATTGGCTCTCATACAAAATGTTAAAATTATTAAATTCACACAGTTTGTCTATATTTTTAAATATTTTGAATTCACTTTGGCATTGTTCTATTATTCCTGAGGAATGGAAAACAGATTGTTTAATACCTATCCTGAAACAGGGTAAAGACCCTAACAGCGCTGACTCATATCGTCCTATTACTCTAAGTTCGTGTGTTGGTAAAATATTTGAACAGCTTCTAAAACAACGTTTGATATTTTACATTGAAAGTAATAGTCTACTACCTTACAATCAATTTGGCTTTCGATGTGGTCGTTCTGCTCGGGAAAGTCTTAGTCATTTATCTCTGGATATACACAGTGCTCTTGTCGAGCATAAAATGTTGGGATCTGTTTTCTTCGATATTGTTGGTGCTTTTAATAATGTAAATTTAAGTACATTGTCATCCATTCTCCTTTCACTAAATGTTCCTGAAAAAATAGTAAGTTGGATTTTTGAGTTTTTAAATGAACGTAAACTGTATGTAAAAGTCAATAATCAATTAATAGGACCTAGGTATTCTTATAGAGGAGTTTCTCAAGGAGGAATATTAAGTCCTCTATTATTTATTTTATATATTGCTAGATTAAATAATGTGCTGGGTAGTGATGTCTGTAATTTACAATTTGCTGATGATTTGGTTGTGTATTGTTCAGGAGAAAACCTTAACAGCATTGAAACAAAACTCAATGCTAGCTTGGAAAAATTGGGACATTATTTTGAAAGTCTCAGTTTGGAGGTCAGCTATGAGAAAAGTAAGGTTGTTGTCTTTTCCAAAAATGTTGTTGGTCCTCCTAGTATTAAAATTTATTACAATAATAGCCTTATGTTAGTGGATAGTTCCATAAAATTTTTAGGTGTTACTTTTCTCAGTAATTTTAAATGGAATGTGTATGTTGATTACTTAGCAAACAGAGCATTAAAAGCTTGCAATATTTTGAAATCTCTCGCTGGCACTTATTGGGGTGCTGATCCAGGGACATTACTGATTTTATATAAGTCCTTAGTAAGAAGTCACTTCGAATATGCATTTTTTTGCTATGGTGGTGTACAAAAACTAGTAGAAAAACTAGAAAAAGTGCAAAATAGATGCTTACGTATTATTTTGGGAGCTATGTGTTCAACACCTATAGTGTCAATGCAAGTCGAATGTAGTTTGCCTCCATTGATAATTAGATTCAATTATCTCAGAACAAAATTCTTCATTAAGATTTCTTCTATCAGTGATCATCCTCTTCTATTGCAGTTAAAGAAGGCTATTAATGGGATCAATCCCCCTTTTCTAGTACAAGGTTTATCTGAAATTTTAAAAGATTGTTCTAATCAAAATTATTTTTCTAGCTCCATTTGGCCTTGTTATTTATATTCCTATGAATCAAAGTATTGTCCATTTAAAATAGTAATTAATGAATCTTTGAAGTTTAAAGAGGATGTTTACAGAATGCTTGAGGAATGGAATGGTTACAATCAATTGTACACAGATGGCTCAAAAAATGATAATGCTGTATCTATGGCTATTTATGACGTTCAGGCTCGAAGTGGGTTTGGAAATAGGTTGTCTTCAGTAGCAACTGTGTATACAGCAGAGGCTATGGCAATACTCAGTGCTTTAGAGTATATTGAGACTAGGCAAGAAAATAAATGGATCATTATCACTGATAGTATGAGTGTATTGAGAGCACTAGAAAATCCCAGTTGTAATGCAAAAACAAGTTACATAATCTATAATATCAGAGAAAAATACAATAATTTACATAAGTTCAAAGATATCGTCCTTTTCTGGACTCCTTCACATATCGGGGTAGTTGGAAATGAACAAGTTGATTACCTGGCTAAATTCATTGTTAATCATCATCAGGAATGTCCAATTTTGCATAAGCCCATTCCAAATTCAGATGCGTTGACTTATTTCAAATCAAAACTGGCACGTGAATTTCACAATTTCTGGCAGCATGTAGTTGAAACCAAAGGAAAGTGGCTAGCTGAAATTAAAACAAAGATTTCTCCTCCTTGGTTTACAGGAGGAAATATCTATCGGAACAGAAAGTTTTATACAACGATTTGTCGTCTACGGCTAGGTCACTGTCGATTTAATGCACATCTGTTTAGAATTGGCATTCTGTCTTCCCCAAATTGTGATTATTGTAATTCTGCTATACAAACATTGGATCACATTGTATTTGATTGTCCTAATTTTGCTCTTCAAAGGATCATTTTAGTTGATCGCCTGCTAGGTATTTATGAAAATGCTGAAGATATCCCGCGCTCGCTTCAGCAACTTTTGACGAAAAAAGATTGTTTTTTACCAATTTACGATTTTATTGTATCAACTGTTGATGAAATTTGAATTTGACAACTACTACACTTTTGACATAAAATTATATGATATTGAGATAATATTAAATAAAACATGAAAGAAGACTCGGCTCCGGTCTAACAAAAGGTACTGAACTTGAATATATTAAAAGAAGACTTGGCTTACGCCTAACTATTGGTTATTGAAGACATTGATAAAAATAAGACTTGGTTTCGGCCTGACTATTGGATATCGAAGACATTGAATAAAGAAGACATGGTTTCGGCCTTGATTATATTATAGAAAGACAAGAAAGAAAAAAAAGAAGAATTGGAAGAAAAAGAAAACTAAATCAGACTTGGCTGTATGGGCTCAGCTCCCTTTGCCTGTCCCAAAGAGGGACGAAAAGAACCAAAAAAAAAATGTCTACGGTCGGTAACTGTCACGTTTTTACGACATGTCACTTCATTATTTTGACAAGTGAAACTGTCCCAGTGATCAAAGTGTACGGCAGGTTAGATTTAAACGTTTTATTAACTTGCAGCAAGCTTTTTCTGAATATGTGAGGGTTAAATTTAATTACGCGTATCATGTTGTTTTAGTGAAATGTATGAATGACGAGCTATAAATATTAATTGCATTTCAATACTCATAGTGAATACTTCTAAACACTGTTAACTTGATTTTTGCTTTCAATTAAAGTAAGTTATTAAGTAGTAGCTTATGAATGTGTAGTCAATAAAAATAAATATTAGTTTAAATTAATTAGGTATACATAAGTCAATTTAACTACAAATTTAATGCCTAATAGAGATAACTGCATAATTATCAACTACAATGTATAAGTGCATTATCGGTATGTACTGTATAATTAAGTTAATTATAATGATTGCATGGCAATACACATTAGCTATAAATTTTACATGTCAAATCAGTGCACTAATAATAATTAACACCATGTTGTTAACTACTGGCCATAAAAATACGATGGCTATAATAATCATCGAATGCAATAACAGTACCTAAACGAATTCCTGTTGAACGTTCTCCACAAAAAAACATGGGGTGTGAAAAAAATTCAAACAAAATTATTCCTTCTTGTCACATGTCATTAAAATACAAAATCTTTAATACAATAGATATGTCATCCCTAATAAACGGTTTCATGCGTTGTGCGTACGCGCAGGGTGGTAACGGGCTATTTGTCACAACAGGAAGAGAGATTATCCTCATTATGTTAGAAAGTGTCGTTAATCCCCTTTTTATTTGGTTAAACATTATCCCTAATACATATTCGTGATGTGCAGCCATCGCTCAACCGTAAGTGAGAAATGCTATTTTAGTTACGATTGACCGATAATACGACCGTAATAATTATGTATGTTTACATTATAATAAAATGTAAACATACATAATTATTACGTCGTTTGAGTGGCGGACTTAAGTGAAGAGTGTGATTGTGATGTGATAAAGATTAATGTCAATTGGTAGCGTTTGTAGTTCTTTTGTGAAAACAAATGGTTTGATGATATGTTCTCTGTCATCGAAATGTTTTTTGAGCATAGGCATTACATATAATAAAAAACAAAGACAAAAACCAACAAGAAAAGAAAAAAAGGAAAGCCTGTTCGTCGAAATATAGTAAATTGTACTTAAAAAAAAAAATATTTTAGTTGGTATTTTAATACACTATAATACACCTATTTCAGGAAATATACCAGGTCGTAGATGCCCAAAAATCGCACTAGTAATTCTGTAATTCATACCACTTTTTTTCTACCTAACTGCGACAGGTAGATAAACCTCATTTACGAACTTGTTATTTGTAAGAATATTAAATCAATATTTCCGTTTTAAGCCCTTCAAGTTTCGGGTCGTACAAAAATACACCTTGCGCATATTCCCACGATAGCACTATGTGACAGGATAGATATCTTAAATTACAAATATCGGTGCCTTTATAAACGACTCGGGTGTTCGCAGCTGCAATTTCTGTACAATCAGGTAAACCGTATCGAAAAAAACACTGTTTATGTAATAAAAGAGTATTTATTCATAATTTAAACTAAGCTGTTCAAAAGTACATTAGCTAATAAAATAATATTTTATTCGCAATTTCGAAAAAGTTGTTGAAATATGCGACAATTTTATACGACGAACGGAGTTAAGATTTGTTTTCGCTTTCTCTCTGAAATTATTGGGGTATTGTTGTAAATGTAATAATAAGGGTACCTGGACTATTCCCGGAACGTTACCAAATGAGCAAAGAACTGTTAAAAAGGTGTTAAGCATATTGTGCTTAACAAAAAAGAAAAGAGATAACAAAAAGAGATAACATCACAATGACGTGTAAAATTATGGAAGTATAATTTTTGGAATACTTGTTAATTTGGTACCTAAAATTTCCTCGTATACAACCGATAAATTTCATTATCGGTTTTAGGCCCGTTTCAGGGCGAGGCGAGGTTTAGAAAATTACTATCTGCGCGCGACAAGGTACTAACACTACCCACTTATCGGATGATTATTTAATTGAATTTACTTATCACTATCAGACAATGATATTAGGTACTTATTAGCGATATGTGGCATGAAAAGGAAGTGACATTTTTAATTTACACAACAATGGAAGTTTTATTTAAACAAAAAAAAAAAAGAATCATAAAATTTATTTTTCGCCTCGCAAACATGATCTTCATTAACATCTGCAATGTTCAGGTAGAATTGTAAATGAACATTCCCAAAAACTATCTAAGATTTACCCGAACGCGGTAAAATGAAACTAACTCCACGGATTAACTCGCTTTTGTACTATTTTTTTTACATTTTCCTGTCTGTTCTAGTAACAATACCATCAAGTATTATAAACTCAAACTTTGGAGAAGTAACAAAAATAAGAAACTGTTTCAAAAAAACTTTCTTTTGTTTTTATTGCTTACATTTCTACGGCTTAGCTTAACACCTTACTGCTGCAGAGAACAGTGTTAAGTATTTATTTTTTTCCCTATGGATATAAGTATATTAATCGGCCCAGCTTTTTCTCAGTTATGTTTGGGTCGGTTTCTAGTCTGATTGGAAGCAACTGACAGTATATTACATGCAGCAACTGCCTATCTTACTTCCACAAACCAGTTACTGTGTAATGCGATATTCCTTGGTAAGACATAGTCAGACTTAGGTATTGGGTTTCTGACAACCTGTAATGACTGCCAAAGATCTTCGAATGACAGCCGGAACCAAAAGCCTAACGTGCTTTTCGAGGCACAGAGGGGTCTCGATACCTAATGGATGGCTAGTCATCCACGACCCGACCGTGGCATGCGTACCTTCGATTTAGCTACGACCCAAACAAATTAGGTGTTAATTAAGGTTTTAACACTTCAAAAAACAATGGACTGATAAAAAATACCCATTGGAAACGAAATATTACATATTATTATCGTTAAGGAAAACTTATTTCAGCGTACTAACGAAGATTCCGTTGTGGGTAATTAAAACGTTGTGAATGTAGGTAGATATGCCTGTGTTTTAGTGCCCTTATATAATAATGCGTGAACAGGAAACTATTGGCTGATAATAGTTTTTCCAGGTTTAATTAACTGACTTGATGAAATTAATGAGAGGAATAAGGAAAAAAAACATATAAAAAAAAACTCTTTTACAAAAAAAGAAAAAACCGACTTCCTCAAAAACACTAGAAAGTGAAAAATAACTTTAAATTTTGGAAGTCGGTGTCTTAAGGCTCCTACACGCAGTGCCGGCGGCAGGGCCGCCGGGCAAGCCGCCGCGCCGTGCACCCGGCGGCATTCAAAGTTGCCGGGGCGGCTTTTATTGCCCGGTGGCATAGCCGCTCGGCGTAAACACGGCGGCATTGCCGCCGGCACTGTGTGTAGTAGCCTTTAGGATCTATATTTGAGTTTTTTGCCACCGACTGTCGGTTTTTTTTTTTGTAAAAGAGTTTTTACTTTTTAGTTATGGTATCTACCCCGCACTAATTCATATACCACTATTCGCCAGGTGAAATTTAATACTTTACTACTGCTGTAAATCGTTGAGGAATTCCCTCGACTATCTGTCTATGGTCTCCATCATCAGACCTGTAATGGTACTTATAAGCCTTATGAGGGCTTCCTCATCAATAGAAATGAATTAAGTTCAAACACCAGGTAATTGCTGTAAATCTTTGAGGAATTCCCTCGACTGTTTTTCGGCTTCATCATCAGATCAACTTCAGACCTTAATTAAATAGTAGTGCTTTAAGATAATTAATGAAAAAAATAAAAAACGCACTAGTCGCCACTACGATTTTCGAAGGTTCCCATCGACTTCTCTGGGATGCCATCTTCAGATCCTGGTTTCCTCATCAAGGATATTCCTTGGGAAATCTCCTTTCAAAAAAAAAAAAAAAGAATCATCAAAATCGGTTCATAAACGACGAAGTTATCCGCGAACACACATAAAAAAAATATACCTACAGTCGAATTGAGAAACCTCCGCCTTTTTTGAAGTCGGTTAAAAAGGGGGAAAATTTTGAAATATCGCTATACATATTAGGAAATTGGTAAGTTGTTCATTGAATTTTTCAATGTTAGGGAATCAATAAAGAAAAATAAGTTCAGGAAATGTTTTATTATTGTTAACTATGGCTTTCCGTACTTAAAAAGAAAAATACCTAGTTTAAGAAACTTTTTGAGGTATTTTTAATTAATGATAAATGATAAATGATAAATGATTTTATTTCTGTAAGTAGGTTTGTACAAACACTTTTACATGTCAATTATATTTTTTTTTTAACTAGATGAGTTCGGCGTTTCCTAACTGACTACTCTGAGAAGAAAGGCCGAAACAAACTCAGAGGTCACAGTCTCTTTTAAAGTCCAGACATAATCTTGTTCACATCATGTGAAGATCATGTAGATTGGTGACTGAAATGGTCTTTTGAAGAAAGAACCACACAGATTGAGTGGACCTGTCCAGTCAGTGCAAGCATTTGTCACTAATCGTTTAGCTCAACTCGGAAGATAAGGAGCCCAACGCTTTGACGAACAGTACCAAAGAAAGGACATTTGGGTAGGCCACATAAATTACTCAAACTGCCAGATCGTGATTACTGAGAACGAAAGAAAAAAAAAAATTATTAAAAAAGACCCACATAGTCTTCACATTCACAATAATTAAAACAATACGATACTTTACAAAGTAAATAATCATGTCATTGTATATATAAAAATTATCAATGTCAATGTGTATATAAAAAAAAGAAACGGATATAATTTTGTTGGTCAGATCATTTGATGACCATGTAGATCGGTGTCTGAAATGGTCTTTTGAAGAAAGAACCACACAGATTGAGTGGACCTGTCCAGTCAGTGCAAGCATTTGTCACTAATCGTTTAGCTCAACTGGGAAAATAAGGAGCCCAACGCTTTGACGAACAGTACCAAAGAAAGGACATTTGGGTAGGCCACATAAATTACTCAAACTGCCAGATCGTGATTACTGAGAACGAAAGAATGGTTGTGGAATTGATGTGGAATTGATATGGAACACCCCACGATTTTGCCATTATTTCCTATGAAAGCGTTTTTTAGTTTTTTTAAATATTTTCTATTTTTTAGTTCGGCTAGCCACAAAAGCGGTATTTTCTTGCTATCCTGGTGATCCTGGCCAAAATAATGGCAAAGTTATGAAAGTATTGTATTGACATCGGTCCTTGACAAGTGTTCAAAGTATCAAAGTACTCCGACGTTGTAAAGGGGGTGAAAATCACGTTCAAAGATTCCTATAAATAGATACATACTAAGCTAATTTATGCATGTTAAATACCCCTAAGTTTTTTTTAAGTATTATAAGCCGTAACAATAATATTTCCTCTACAGTTCAAACAGTTTCAAAGTTATAAACGAAAAACAAGCTTTGACAAATATTACTGCCCATTTCGATACTTCAGTGTGTTTTTCAACTGGTAATAAAGATAATATAGGTACCTAGAAAAAAACCTATAACTTTCTTACATATCATTGTTTCCAAAGATAAGCAAAACAGTTCTCTGAGTATTTCGTATCCTGAGCCCCAAGATACAGACTAACTGTCTAGTTTGGGGTTCACTGGAAAATAATGTACTTTAATTAGCTGTAGGTAATATTTAAGCTACTCATGTCGTCTAAACTTAATGTTAACCTATGTTTGCTTACTGTATTACCTGGACAATAAAATATGTTCTATTTTGTCTATAGTTTAGTTTATTATCAGAAAATTCGTGGAATATGCAATAGAATAAACAATCATTAAATTATTCGGACGACCATTACATTTTGTTTCTTTAATTGCTAGCCATTAAACTTGAATGAAGCCATAAATTACATACAAAAGATAAAATAGAGCAAAAAAAACAAAACGCATTCGGAAAAAAAATTGTCGCAGCAAAAGTGTTTCTGGTAGTAAAAAAGACAAGTGCACGAAAAATTACAGACTGTTTGGCGGCAAAACTGTAGTACGGCAATACATTCGATAAGCTGTTTTTCTTAAATTAGTAAAGTCCAGTTAGACAGCTTTTGTGGTTAATTAGGGGGAAAATAAATACCTAAACATAAATACACTTTTATAATATATGTATAAAGAATCGAAATAGGTACGCATGATAAAAACTATAACAAGCAGGAAAATAACTACTTAACTTGGGGTTGATTATTATTTTCTAAGAAATGTGTAATGAACTAATGAGTGACATTAGTGTCAAGCGGGAATTAGGGGGCAAACGGGAGAGGATGATCAACGTAAAAAGGTAGGATGTAAAATTGAAACCTCGTCTAAAATAAATGGATACAAGTTATAAAATACTTTAGGCACCTATTAAGTAGGTAGTGGTCTACCTAGTTAAGTAAAGTAAGACGCTGACTTAATTAATTTAAAAAATAGTCCATAATATTATTATTATTAACCCATAATAGTCCATAGTATTTAGTTCTACGCTTATTAAATAAGCAATGATTAATTATCATTTATGTGTGAGGATTTTTGATTACTGATACAACTCATTATATTTGCAGCACTCATTAGGAAACGCCTAGTTTGATCAAATATGATTGACGTGTATTTTACAAATCTACTTTAAATCATTTATCATTATAATATTCCATATTCAAACAGAGGTCATGTATTTATGTAACCAGGAAAATATTGTTTGCAAGGCCTTGATCTTACTGACGGACGGGATACGGCCCTACGAGTACGACCTTGTGCGTTTCCGCCCTTATCGCTCACTACACTACGCGCATTTCTGTATTATACGCGTAAACGTCATCAGTGCTGACAGTGATATCTTGTCTTATGAATGAAATTGCCATTCGTAGTTTCACTATCGTTCGGTTACATAATAGTCAACATTCTGTTCATAATTTTCTTCTCATAAATTTTTGGATTCCTACATTTTTAGGGTTCCGTTGCCAAATGGCAAAAAACGGAACCCTTATAGATTCGTCATGTCTGTCTGTCTGTCCGTCCGTCCGTATGTCACAGCCATTTTATTCCGAAACTATAAGAGCTATGCTGTTAAAATTTGGTAAGTACATATATGTATTCTGTGAACCGCATTAAGATTTTCACACAAAAATAGAAAAAAAAAATTTGGGGTTCCCCATACTAAGAACTGAAATTCAAAAAATTTTTTTTCATCAAACCCACACGTGTGGGGTATCTATGGATAGGTCTTCAAAAATGGTATTGAGGTTTCTAATATAATTTTTTTCTAAACTGAATAGTTTGCGCGAGAGACACTTCCAAAGTGGTAAAATATGTCCCCCCCCCCCGTAACTTCTAAAATAAGAGAATGATAAAACTAAAAAAATATATGATGTATATTACTATGTAAACTTCCACCGAAAATTGGTATGAACGAGATCTAATAAGTCGTTTTTTTTAATACGTCATAAATCGTAAACCGCAATTTACTTTTCATTCAATCAACTCAATATAAAAAAAAAAAAACATTTTATTTCATAAACATAAACCTTATGCATAAACCGTGAATATCTACAGGTTTGTACGGAACCCTCGGTGCGCGAGTCCGACTCGCACTTGGCCGGTTTTTCGTTACGGGTAGTTAGAAGCCCAAAAGTCCAACAACCATGCAGTTTTAACAAGTATCGTGTTACTCAGTAACTGGGTTTTGATGGTCGCTCTAAGTAAATACTGATATTCAGCTGCAAGCGGTTAGACTGGTATCCGACCCAACGTAATTGGCAACAGGCTAGACATATTAATTGTTTTCCCACAAATAGTTAAATAATAACTTATGTAATTAGTCAAAATATTTACCCTAACATTTTTGCAACGACAAAAAGTTTATCGCCATTTATCGCAGATAATATATGTTATATACTTTGTCTTAAACCCTTAATAATTATACCTAAAGGATTAATACATAATAAACCGATTATGTATTCAGGTTAATCGATTTATGTGAAAAAACCCGCCTTATTTGCAGACCGTGGCAACAGGAATATTTTGTTGATAAAACAACAATAACTGTTAGTATATTTTAAACTTAATTTATATAAGCAAATTAAAATAGTATACGTGTGATGGGAACAGCGATAGCTAGATAATTCTATGATACGGTTTAAATTTATTTATTGATATATTTTCCCTTAAACGTGTCATTTTGTATTTCTCTTCTTTTTCTGCGTCAAGTTTTCACGATTTTTATTTTCTTTCTTACTTTATTATTACGTAGGTAACGTTGTATTGTCATTGATAACGTGTGATATCTATAAAACATGATTCAATTATAATGCGATTGTGTTCATCTCAATATCGTAATGATTATCTTTATTTAGTCATATTTATAGTTAATTATGTTCTCAATTCTCAATTCTCAATTCTCAATTCTCAATTCTTTATTGAGAATTGAGAATTGAGAATTATGTTATCACCGTACCGTACCGTGTGGTGCCGGACGTAAAGAATAGCGTCACCCCATTTCTTCCCTTGGGTGTCGTAAAAGGCGACTACGGGACTTACTAGAGACTGGGCAGCAGCGTTCTCTATGCATTTTACCACCATACTGCGATCGCCAATCCGCCTGCCAAGCGTGGCGATTATGGCAAAGCCCCCCAAATTGGGGGAGGTCCTGTCCAGCAGTGGACGTATTACGGCTGAAATGATGATGATGAAGTTATCAAAAATGCATTCATCATTTATTGTTAAATTTTAACTACAAGAAGTGCGTAGTCTGCCTCCTACTCGAATCTAATTTTATTCAAGACAAACATCTATAGTCAATATTTAAATGGTAAATAAAAAGTAGAAGCGTTACTGACAAAAGAAAAATTGTAGGATTTATGAATATTGGTTTTGACATTAAAAGCATCTTTCTCTTTCTTCTTGTTTGTTTTTGCGTCTTATTTACCGCAAATAAACGTATTTTCTTTCTTCTTTCTTCTTTCTTACCTACAGATGTACAGACGCCACCAGGTCAAGCTACCCGAAACTGTCAATTTTTCCCAATGAACCTTGAACCTAATGCTCTAGAAATAAAGTCGAAAATCTATCAAAGAAATCTGACAGATTGTAGTAGCTTGATGTGTTGGCGTCTGTACCTAATTGCAGCTTTTTTTGGCGATTTACCCGTTGATCAGACATCATTAATTATTTTGAAAACGAATATTGACAAATGCTTGCACTGATTGGACAGGCTCACTCAAATCTGAGTGATTCTTTTCTCAAAAGACTGTTTCAGACACCAATCTACTTGGTCCTCACTTGATCTGACCAAAATTATGTTTGGATCTTTTATAATTATTTAAGTCAAGCATGTGCGTTTACCTACCCATTTTTTCTCTCCTTAGTGTTTTAGGCTAATGCAAAAATATTTATTATTATAATAAAAAAAAAACAAAACGATTATCCTCATGAATACCTATTTAAAAACTAGCGATATAACTTGTGTAACTACTAACTATTAGTTTAAACTATCTACTGCTTCACTAACATATTGATAAGGGACTACAATATTTGTTTGAGCCGGAAATCGAAGGCGCACCCAAACTGCTCGGAGGCTCTACTTACTGAACAGATAAGTAAGTTTTATTGATGGTAGGTATTAAGAAGACAGATAAGTTTTTGCCGATGAATTATTAACTTAACTATTGGATTGAAACTTTTAGAGTTACCTTTCTAATTAAATGCTATTTGCACTTACTTTCTTCTGCGTCAAAACATACATTAACTATTTCAATCAATTTGTTGGACTCAATCAACAAATCAACTCATCCTATTGCAGTCTTCTAAGATAGCCCTCTCCAAGCCTGCGCCACAATACCCTGTCTTCTGCCAAGCATCCAGTCTATCCCAGTCCCTTTTTTAAGATCACCGGATCATCTAATTACGACGTGTCCTACACTACGCATGCCGATACGCAGTCTTCACTCGGTTGGATGAATTAACAATAGTAAATTTTTCGAAATATTTAATTCTCGGGTCCATTTCCAAATTCAAAAGCAAAAAATAAAAAAAATAATACAAAATGGAACCCAAATAATTCGAAAATTCGTACGTTTGCGGATTTGCGAATTCGGAAAAGTCCATAGATAAAGAGTGCGCTATCACAGATTAAACACACTCAACCTATATGTATACTTACGTAATGCGACACGTCATACATTGGCCGTTATATTACGTCAATTCTTTTTAAATTCCTACCTCTGTTTATTAACGATGGTTGCCGGTAAACACTGAAAAATATTTTACTTCTTTTCCTGGTATATTTTGATTCCATACCATAGAGTTTGGACGCTTCGTGCTGTTGTGCGAAATTGAAAAGAGTCTTTTCACTGTTTGTGCTGGCCCTAGGTAAGTATGTTTTTGCAGACTTGAAATACCAAACAAAACACTAGGTCTGGCCACTGGGCCAGACCTAGTGTTTTGAGTGTGTTTAGAGTCAAAACACCAAATAAAACACTAGTTTTATTTAGTGTTTTGACTCTGCAAATACATAGTTGGTAAAGTCAGGGAACTTTAATCTATATATTAATACGTGAAGCGAAAACTTTGGATCCCTTTTTACGAAAATTGGGCGGACGGAGGAGTATGAAATTTCGCACACTTATAGTTTATACAGAGAAGAAGTGACGAATGCTAATATTTTTTTAAATTATGCGTAAATATATATTATTTTCAATAAATAACACGTTACGCACACTACTATTCATTACCGTGTATTTAATACACACATGCATAGATATTCTTTTGTTTATGGTCCAATCGATCGTTTATTTTGTGTCTATAGTCTTATAGTTAGGGAGCTGGCGAGCATTTCGATATATGATTTGCACACGTTTCACGTCGAGGTGGATTGCAGTTTAAATAATTACGAATCGATTTGGTTTGACGTTTTCGCGTTACAGCGGATTGAAGTTGCTTAAAAAATCGTCGATCGGTATTAAATCATTTGCACATGTATGCCTCTAGAGTTCATGGTCACAATGATCTTGGAAACGAAGAAAATCGAAGAGGCAGACATTCAGGACTCTGCATTATCATGGGACGGAGTTGTAAAAATGTTAAAAAAAAGCTCTACTAAGTCATTTGCACGCGGTTCTCATTGCGCCCATTCGTTTCACTATGACTCTGTGGATTCGAAAAAACATGTGGCAGACTCTTTGCTCACTGATTTTCAGCTGTATAACTTTTTGAAATTCACGGAATCAAGGGACAGCGGGTATTGCATGGGATTATTGTTATTATTTATAGTTTTATTCTTATAATTTTGTTTAATATTATCCTCTGAACTCACGGTAACGATTAAACTTCTGGAGCTGAAATCTATGTAATCATTTTTTTTCTCAATGCCAACCAGAAACGAAATGCGCTTCGAACTTTAATTAGAAAGTATTTTTTTTAAATTGCATGCTAGATTGTAATCTGAATAGGATTAGGATCTGGATAGGAACAGTCTTTAACTTTTTTAAACACGTATTATTTGTGTAAAATACGTAGATTTTGAGAGGAAAAGCGTGCAAAATAAAAGGGGAGGCTGTATATAGATATTATACGCTCTATACATTTAGTTTCATAATACGGAAAAGGTCGGAACTGAGTTATACCGTTCTCACTCATATTCCCAAATAAAAGAGAGACACCACGAAAAAATCTATGGGGATATTTTATACCTGCTTGGTTTGGCGCGAGCGTCGGGTTGAAAAAAAAATCTAATGGTCTGCCTTTGGAATATCAGAGGCCTGAACGTCTGCCTCATCGATTTCCATGGTTTTCATAAGGAATTCAAACATCAGTCCAAGAGGTAGACGTGTGCGCATAATATAGCACCCCTTTTTTTACATTTTTGGAGCACTGTCAATAGACAATGCAGAGGCAACATGTTGGCAGACTATTTTTCCGTGGTTTTCTTATTGTTTTTAATCGAACAATTCAAATCTGCCAAGTGTGCAATTCATATAGAGTTTTTTTAATCATAAAAATAAATGAAAAAATTAATACTACAAAAATCAGAGCCCTGGATGTCTGCCTTTTCGATTCTTTGTGTTTCCAGGATGACTGATCATCAACCCCAGAGGCAGACGTGTGTGCATAATATAGCACACCTTTTTTTTTAAACATTGTTGAAACGCTGTAAATTTACAACGCAGCGCCACCATGGTGGCAGACGAGGTCCGAGGTCCTTGATGTTTCTTAGGGTATAATTATCACTATTAATAACGTCTGCTTTGTGTGTTGATCATATCGAAATTTTGCTCGCCAGCTCCCTAACTATTACTGAATGTCAAGTATAAACCATAGGTAATAAATTAATTTTATGGATATATATAACCTACTTCATTTTTAAAATCTATGATCATATCGAGAATATTTGTTTTTAATATTATTTGTCCAAAGTGTTACTGAATGTCAAATATCACCATTTTTTTTTTAAATATTTTTTATTATATATGTTTTTTTTTCATTTAATAATGTATTTCTGTTCAAATGAAGTACGGTCGAATTTCGATCAATGGGCGATCACTAGTGTTAAGTAAATT
This sequence comes from Aporophyla lueneburgensis, assembly GCA_932294355.1. Lineage (NCBI taxonomy): Eukaryota > Metazoa > Arthropoda > Insecta > Lepidoptera > Noctuidae > Aporophyla > Aporophyla lueneburgensis. The sequence continues at coordinate 26,102,058 of OW028753.1, forward strand.
GACAAGTAACTTACATTGCCTGCGGATTCAAATCACAGCTGTCATTCATTGGCAGTTGTGTTAGTGTAAATTTGTTTTACAATTAATATCTCAGACTGTAGGACATACATGAGTGAACCAAAGTCCAGCCAAGGAAAGTAGGTAGTCTGGAGTCTTGATTAAAAAGTATAAATCATGTAAAAAGATAAGTGTGCTACACCTACACGTATGTTTCTATAAATTATTTAAATGTACGCCAAAACGTGAAAACTAATACTAAAAAGGTAACCCTGTACACACTTAATAATTTGGCTTAGATCAATATCAAAAGCCTTTTCAGTCGGTCTCCCATCTAACCGGAGGCAGCTGAAAGCCACTAATTTACACTAGCTTCTGCCCGCGACTTCGTCCGCGTCAAATTTTTGCTCCCCTGACCCTTCCCGTCGCATCGAATTGCCTGCCAGTTTTCGCCCATTTTTCGTTGCTTCTCCGCTCCTTTTAATTCTAGCGTGATTTTATTATAGTCTATAGCCTTCCTTAATAAATATGCTACCCAACACAAAAAGATTTTTTCAATTCGGACCAGTAGTTCCTGAGATTACCGCGTTCAACCAAACAAACAAACAAACTCTACAGCTTTATAATATTAATTAGTATAATTAGTATAGATGTAGCGACTGCCCGTCTGATATCCCAATGTATGTACCGGGTAGTACGAATAACCCTACACCTTGGTAAGACTGGTTGTCAGACGTTTGGGCTTCTGACGACCCGTAGCGACTGTCAAAGATCTATACGTGACAGCCGTGACCAACGGCTTCACGTGCTTTCCACGGCACGGAGGGTTCATTAGATATAATAGATGTCATCAATGAATCGACGCGGCAAGCGTAGCGTGTGACTGTAAATATTAATTATGCTTAGAAATAAATAAATAAATAGGCTTAGATGTAATCGTAATTAAAGGTAGGCCCTCATATGCCAAAATAGTCGCATGATACATGAGTATAGGGATTAAACCGTTCCGTCATCCACTATCATCAGATATAGCAGTATTTCCTTGACGACTATCATCGTACACCAGTGTTCAATGTTTATCAACGAAACATTTTATATGTTACAATCATATGGCACACGATAAGTCGGCCCAATTCCAGAATCTTTCATATCGATAATTTATTATTGATAAAATAATACTCGTAATTTATAGGTAATTGGGTTAAGCAAGATAGCAGCAACTATTATACGATAAGGTGGATAGTTTTAAAGAAAAATATTTTTAAAAGGAATCTGGTATTTAGATTAGTTTCTGAAAGAGAGATGAAAGGAAATACGTTCATTTGCGTTAAAACATGACACAAAGAAAAAACACAAAAAAATTGCATGCTGGGATAAATATGCTTCATATCCACGCAAAACGGCCATCGTTCAGCGTAATGCTCTAACTCTATGCGGGAGAGAGCTACGGCGCTGGTTTTCAGCGACAGCCAGTTTTTTACCGTGCGAAATATCGCAGTTGCCTAAATTAAACACAAACATAAGACTGTTTATTAACCGACTTCAAAAAAAGGAGAAGGTTATCAATTCGACTGTATTTTTTTAAATGTTTGTTACCTCTTAACTTTTGTCTGGGTGAACCGATTTTGATGATTATTTTTTTTTCTCTGATATATTAAATTCGCAATCATCAGAACAGAGAGCTGTGGTGGCCCAATGATATCGGCCCCGACTAACGAGTTGTAGGTCGTGGGTTCGACCCCAGACAGGCGATTTACTTTGTGTAAATAATTTCATCACCACTGCATTCAAATCGGTTAAGGAAAACATCTTGAGGAAACCGGCATGTCCTAGAAACAAAAATTCGAAAACATGTGACATTTACCAACCCGCACTGGGTCCGCGTGGTAGATTACGGCCCAGTCCCACTCACCGTGAGAATGCCTGTGTCCCATCAGTGGGAACAATATATGATGAATCATCATAACGTAGCCTAAAAAATTTCATGAGGTATAATTGAATAATTGGCGAATTTTGGTTTTCCTAATCTTACTAAGTAAGGCACCGTTTCCGCGCCGCTTTATTTAAAGGCTGATTTATGATATCTTGTCTTTTCTTCGAATTAAAAAGATATCAGTTACTTATCAATCTGGCCCAATTAATAAGGGAAATAAGCTGCTATGATAGGTAATACAAGTCAGTACAATTCATATATTTTACAGTTTTTTTTGCATAAAATGATACTTAGATAGTACCTATATTACCGACTTCAATTTTCATAAATGTTCCAAAACATTTATCCCTCTTAATTTTTATAACCGATTTCAAAAATAGGAGGTGGTTATCAATTCGACTGTATTTTTTATTTTATTTTAAGTGTGACAGTTTGTATACTCTGATGTTTGTTACCTAATCACACAAAAAGGCTGATGTATTTTGATGAAATTTGGCACACCGATAGTATGTATTTCGGATTAACACATATAATTTTTATCCCGGTAGTAGGTACGTTCTAGTGGGTTAAACGAAGCCGCTGGCAAAATCTACTTAATACGCAAACAATAGCAAAAAAAACCGTTTCAAAAGACCGGTAAAAAACGACTAAAAGATGGTTTTGTTTTTTCTAACGTTTAAAAATGCAAAAAAGTTGTTCACCAGTAACTCATTCTAATTATAACTGAACACTAAGGAAAATGGGTCACTAACACTTCGTAACTACTTGCTATGTACTGAGCAGGACAAGTTTATATTCCCACTTACTTAAATTTACTGAAACTTTTCAGAAAATTTAAGTACATTTTGTGGGTTTCCTAATCCTACAGAGCCTTTAAAAGTTATTCTGGATAAAATAAACGCTCATTTTTGGTTGGACAATGAATTGTACCGATTTCTAGTAAATTTTGACGTTATTTTGGAAGTACTTTCTCTTCTTCCTAAGTGCAATGAACTTTCAGTTTCATTGCTCAAATGTAGGTACTCTAAATTCGAATGTATTTATAAGGTATGATGGAACTCATGGAACTGTCATACGCATTACGCAAAAAATACCTCAATAAATAATGAAAAAAAGAGGTGGTTAACAATGCAATCTTGATCTCTACCATCATATATTGGTCTGACAAGTTTTATTAACGAAGGCGTAAGACCAGTCATAAAAGCTTGATGACCAACCTCTATAACTTGCAAGACATTAGGGACTCAGACCACGTTTCAAACAGTTGTCTTATCAAAGCAAATCTTTACAAACTAAAACATCAAATAATTATCTCCTGTTCAAGACGAGTGTTCTTAAAACCTAAATAATACGCGAAGTGTCATGTCGTAACATTATTTTTGATAATACAATAAGTACATGAATACACTAGCATTGCCTAAATAAAAACTCTGTGTTGATTCTCTAGCGGCAGAGATAACAAACATTTGTGTTGTGTCCACTTGTGTACACTAAGGGTTATATGAGCCATAGATTAAGGAAATACGTAGACGAGTTGTCATAGATATTATGTTTTGTTTACTTTGATATGACGCGGGAGACTAAACATGTTGGTTGAGTAGGTTGATCTTTCGAACGGAGTATTGGTTTCAGGGAGTTTTACCTAAGTCGTCACTTCGGGTTTGTGATGAGTCATGTGCAAACTTTGAGAGCAAAGTCTGAGCAAACCCTATTTAACAACGAACTTGGCTTTGCAAGTTTGCAAATAAAACTGCATACGATTGTATAAAGCAAGGCAGATTATGAGCTGCATTTAACACTATGAGGCACAGTAAGCAAGCACCCATAGGCGTACCAACCTATAATAAAAAGAAAACTGCTATTGTTCAGTGATATGCCACCGATTAATTGTAAGCAGTATTTTCAACTCACGACATATTTTCTTTTACGCTAATTTTCTACTTTATCCTTTCTGCAACCACCTAAATATTCTTTCTCAGTAGATACGGCAAAGGTTTTGCCAGAATCAAGAAATCACGCATAGACAAGCATTCCTCTCTACCACCTACTCTATGTCCACAAAGTTCTACAAAGTCCATTTCTTAGTGGTGTTAAAGGCACGGACACACGTCTTTATTAAAGGTATGTTGTTGACGCAGTTGCCCCGACAACTGGGTTATGTTCATTCATTCACTCACTCCTTCACTGCTTCCGCATGCATCTGCTTTGTGAGCACTGGTTTGCAGTCAGGAATGCAGGATAATTTGCGACGTGTTTAGAATAGTGATTGTGCTGTAAAATTTTGTTTCAAGGTACATTTCAGGATGAAAGCTTTGGTCTAGTCAGCGTGGTTCATTTCGATAAAAGCTTATTTCAACATGCAGGTATTTCGCGGCAGTATACACGATGTTTCTATACCTGGTTTAACCGTTTATAAATTTTAGGACGAGAGCGTTGCAAACTTAATGTATTTTGAACGATTGAACTTTGGAGTTGGCAGATTAATTCTTGTCTATACCTAACTATTTGGGGTCGGCTTCTAGTCTAACCGAACGTAGCTCAAAAGCAGAACGAAACACTTTTATGAACCATAATTTCTTCCATACCGAAATTAAACTATGATGTTAGCTCTAAATCGAACTAGTTAAAGTGGTACCTAGGTATTACCCAAAGTACCAGAGAGTGACAAACCGGCACTAGACAGGTCAACAAGTGCATTAGTACCGACATCGATCGTTGGTTGAACAACGGGAATAAATGAGATAAATTATTGATGGTAGTCTGCAAACGAACGGTACGCGAATCTGAGCTTTAGTGTAAAGGAAAATCAGTAGGAGTGACTTTTGTGAATGTGGATTGTTTTTGGGAGCAATTATACTGGATGAAAGGGTTAGCAGAGGTATACAGTTTTGGCCAAAATAGACCACATGTGATGTTCCTTGCACCTTTTGGAATTGACAGCAGTAAAACCAACACCATAGTGCAATTAGTGTTACCACAAAAAAACGTAAGTATATTCTTTCTTTTTCTTGAAAGACTGCCACCAAAAATATCTGCCCACTTTATTTGGAAACAAGAAATCGGCTCTGAAAACTGACAAACGCTTCTCTAACTTTAGAAAAACTCAACCCAAAAAAATGGAATTAGCTTCACAGACTTTGTTTTTGAATCCATAGAATCTTGCTTTTGCTCCCCTCCTAAACCTCTTCAGGGGAAATATTAAAACGTTTCATTAAAATTACTAGGTACCCAGCATACCGGAGGTATTTCCCGCCTTAAAGAAAACTCGATAAGCAAATAAAATGTGGTGATAATGAGGAAAAGCCCTAGAATTTTAAATGTATTGTTTATCTTTTGGTTTCAATTAGGTGTAAATAATGATTATACCTACTTATTAATCTTAATGATGATTGATCAAGTCCGGCTACGTGTGGCGGAATGTGAGTCAAATATTTTTGGTGTGTTTATAAAATGTATGCAAGTTGATAAAGATTTTTCTCCAATTTAAATTGATTGAAAGAATACAAAAAAACTGAATAGGTAATAGTTATTTGTTATACAAGAGTGCAAAGTTGCTTTTTAACCGCGTGCTCAATTTTGATGACCGAGCAAGCGAAGGATTCTAAAATTGAATCACGAGTGCAGCGAGTGATTCAAAAATTAGAATCCTGAGCGTTAGCGAGGGAATCAAAAGAGCACGAGGTGAAAAATCTTTGCATTCGAGTGCAACACGTAACTTTTCATCCCACCTCAGCGAGGAAATTACTAAATATGCAAAAAAAAGCATTTCAATCACAAGATACTTTTATTTCAGTTTAGGTATTAACATTTATTATGTACTACATTATGATAGGTAAGTATTACAGAATAATCTTTAAATTATTTCAAATGATACTTAGGTATAATTAAGAAAAATTGAAAGTAACGTTGCTACAGTTACTTAAGTCGAGTGTAATATTTTTGTTAGGTACTGTAATGTTGGTGACGTGAAAAGTAAAATGGCGCGCGCAAAGCAAATTAAAAAAAAAGTATATCAAGAAGGTTCCGAGTCTAAGTTTTACAAATTAGAAAAAGGTTGAATGATAAATTCGGCACCATGGAGATAGAAGTAAATAGATTTAATGATGTTTTGAATTCACAAACTTAGTGCACACGATGTTCTAAATTCAATTTACTTTATCCTCTAGTAGATAAAAACGGCTTTTGCACTCAGGTATCGAAGGGCAAAAATACTCTTTCCGAGATGGGGGGATGAAATAGTTATTTGTTATACAAGAGTGCAAAGTTGCTTTTTAACCGCGTGTTCAATTTTGATGACCGAGCAAGCGAAGGATTCTAAAATTGAATCACGAGCGCAGCGAGTGATTCAAAATTAGAATCCTGAGCGTCAGCGAGGGAATCAAAAGAGCACGAGGTGAAAAATCTTTGCACTCGAGTGCAACACGTAACTTTTCATCCCACCTCAGCGAGGAAATGACTAAATATGCAAAAAAAAGCATTTCAATCACAAGATACTTTTATTTCAGTTTAGGTATTAACATTTATTATGTACTACATTATGATAGGTAAGTATTACAGAATAATCATTAAATTATTTCAAATGATACTTAGGTATAATTAAGAAAAATTGAAAGTAACGTTGCTACAGTTACCAAAAGTCGAGTGTAATATTTTTGTTAGGTACTGTAATGTTGGTGACGTGAAAAGTAAAATGGCGCGCGCAAAGCAAATTAAAAAAAAAGTATATCAAGAAGGTTCCGAGTCTAAGTTTTACAAATTAGAAAAAGGTTGAATGATAAATTCGGCACCATGGAGATAGAAGTAAATAGATTTAATGATGTTTTTAATTCACAAACTTAGTGCACACGATGTTCTAAATTCAATTTACTTTATCCTCTAGAGAATAAAAACGGCTTTTCCACTCAGATATTGAAGATTAAAAATACTCTTTCCGAGATGGTGGGATGAAAAAAATATTATCAACCAGTAGGAAATTATTGTTCTGCTGATCAGCAAAGGCGTCTTCTCACATGGCTGGCATAGGCATTGATGACCTCACTTGCTCACCAAATGTTGGCGACCTCAGAACCCAGTTTTGTTCAAAAAATCATAAATATAATCTCTAAAGGTCGATACTTAAGAAGTGGGTACGTAAACCTTCGGGCCGTCTGGACAAAATTAGAATAAAATGGTGTTGTTGTCTGAAAACTTTTTGGTCTACTTTAATTACCTAATTAATGACGAGGATTAACTTTTGACCCAATTTTCCAAATTCCAATCCGTGTTTTTATTGTTATTGTCACCTATTTTCTGAACGACTAGTCTGTTGTTTTGTATATCTTTATGTGTGTCTTTATTTACGATCTCTTTAATTTGCAATTATTATTGTGTAACAAGTATAATCCTAGTATTTTCTTCTTGCATTTTCGCGCATAAATTCAACTAGAAAAAATACTGTTATTTGCAATTCCGGCATAACATATAAACATTAACAGAGCTAGTATATTTCTGCTGGCGACAAATACGAAATTTCTGTGATTCCCTCGCAACGTTCGTGGGTGTGGACACGGTGCCAAGTAGGCCATAATGTCTTTAATACCGTCTACCACAACCCACAAATATTCGCTAAAGATGTCATCCATTGCGTAGACAAGAAGTCTGAAGAAATTTTAGAACAGTACAAAGTTGCCAATGGATGTTGAAACAAGAGATGAAACGGTGGAATTTTTTCGCCATCGCGATCTAATTTTAGAAGTTTCGATTGTTTTGTCTGTTCGGAATTGTGTAATAGTCGTTAAACGTTTCCTAGTTTATGAAAATAGGGCGGTCGGCCGAGCTGCCTAATTGTTTCGTAATAAAGGTATGGATACAAAGATCGTGTTTTGACAGATCGGAGATACAATTATGACGGGAGTATAAACTGATACATTTTAAATGCATTAGCGGGAGTTATGGAAGCAATATTTGTTTGGAACAGTTGTGTGTCTTCTAATGTTAGTTATTCGCTGTTAAGTTTACCTTTTTATGTTAATGCGTAAGTCATTAAGGTTTAGATGAGTGGGATCTGAAACAAATGTTTGTAAAATGAATTCGTCTATCATCAAATACGTTTTCCTTTGCAAATTAGGTCCTCTGGACTGGCTGGCTTCATCATCATCATCATCCACAGCCACTAGCCCGACTTCTCCCACTGCTAGTCAGCTGGGCATAGGCTTCTCTTTTCTGGTGTCAATCTCCACGCTCCGGTGCCAGCTCCATCATGTGGTCAAGCAATGATTCAATATTTCCAATTATGTCGTAAACTAAGAAGGTACTCTAGAAAATACTCTTTTTCTTCCTCTTCTATAGCTTATTTAACAAGATCGAATAGTTTATCGAATGTCTTTTCAGCTTCCAAATTTTGTCTTTCTCGACCTAGCTAACTTCGGTTCAGCTGATGATTCTAAGGTTTTTGTAAGGTGTTACAATCAGCTAAAATCCCCCTGTAGATTATAACTTCTCCAAATGATGTACCGCCATCTATAGTAATGATTAATGCAGGTGTTGTCAACTTAACGAGGCTCATTGGTACAGTCAACTGCCCTCCATAGTTACAATTTGTCATTCACAGCGCCAATATTTCCTAGCAGTTAGGCTGGAGTTTCTTCATTCGTAAATAAGAAATGATTATATTTCTGTAAGTTTGTACAAGCACTTTTACACGTCAATTATATTTTAAAACTAGATGAGGTCGGCGTTTCCTATCTGAAGTCACACTGAGAAGAAAGGCCGAAACTAACACAGAGGTCACAGCCCCTTTAAAAGTCCAGACATAATCTTGTTCACATTATGTGAAGACATTGTAGGTTGGTGTCTGAAATGGTCTTCTGAGGAAAGAACCACATAGATTGAGTGGACCTGTCCAATCAGGGCACGCATTTGTCACTAATCGTGCAGCTCAACTCAGAACTTAAGAAGCTCAACGATTCGACGTACAATACCAAAGAAAGGACATTTGGGTAACCACATAAATTATACTCAAACTGTCAGATCATGTAAATCGTAGATCTTTGACAGTTGTTACGGGTAGTCAGAAGCCGGAAAATCTTACCAAAGTGTATCTAGTTACCCAGTTACTGGGTTGTACAGGTCAGATAGGCAGTCGCTCCATTTAAAATACTAGTGTTCAGTTGCATACTATTAGATTAGAAGCCGACTCCAACATAGTTGGGTTGTAGTTCAACTGTTGTACGGTTGAGCGTACCTGTGTCTGAAGTATAAATATCTAGTAACGAGTGTTCCAAAGGGCTGCTCTTGATGTTTCAATATTGTCGGATCGCGTGCGCGCGCGCATTGCTCTCGGGTAAGGGTGGGTGTACATTGGTGGACGTCGACGAAAATACTTTGAAACTTTTTATTTGTAAATGGGCATTATTTCTTGGTTTCTTTACAGTTACCTACAACTTACACAGGATAAACAAAGGCAAACTGCAAAAAAAATTCTCACAATTATGTGTAGGTTTTCCTAGAATTGTTCGGTATATTCCCTTTGCCAACTTTCAAAATACTTTTCTTAGAAAACCATATATGTTATGTTAAGCAAACACATGTTTTGGTGCTAGCATTTAGTTTTAATTGATACTAGCTAATGCCCGGCTAATGCGATGCAATGCAGTTTTTTTTTGTTAAGAACTTTCTGCGGCGCGCACACAACCACTTAGCAAAGTTTCATCAAAATCGGTCGAGCTATTCGAGTTTTTGAGGGACTAACACACTCTAATTAATTAGTAAATATATTTTTTATTAGCCTTCACTTTTCCACACCTGGGCAAAGGCCTCTCTCCACTCCTTCGATTTTTCGCGAGCCCGTGCGTCCTCTTTACCGTTTTCACGGAATCTATCCAGCTCGTCCCGCCATCTCTTACGTCATCATAAATTCTTAAAAGATTATATTTTTTGTTGCAGTAAACGGTTCCCTATGTCCGGGGCCTTACGTCGCGACAGTGGCGCCAACTTCTAAAAACCAACGAGCCAACAAACAGCTCAGAAACGTGGAAGTTATCATTAATCGTATTATTACACCGTGACCGTGGCTTAATTAAGATTATAACTGAAGATACACAATGAAATTATGTACATGAACAATCTGGATACCTCGCAACTAACTTTTACCTTATTATACTTCTTTTATGCGCCGTAAATAAGGGTAGCTAGCTCCTTCCTGCTGTCGAAATGAAGACGTGATTAGTGTCATTTAAATGCAGAATAAACAAATTATTTGGACAGTGGTTAAACAGATAACTGTTAAAAATCCAAAATCGCATATAAGAGTTTTTTGTCACAATGCCGCCAACATGCCAGAAAATAATAATCACAGTATATGTAGTTAGCCTACGAGTATAATGTTCCCACTGCTAGAACACAAGCCTCCTCTGTAAGAGGGAGTAGGCCCTTATCCATCACGCGGGACACTTGTGCGACACACTGAATCTAGTCGTTTCTGGCACTCGTCGGCCGCTGCCGCGGGACCGCTGGCTTCGCTCGCTCGGCTCGTGCGTAGGAGGTCACAGTTTTAACCTAACCTAACCTAGTGTACTATGTGAGCTCGAGTGTGTCGCAGAAGCGTGCATTCGAACTATTGTGAGTCGCATTACAGTTTTTCGCAGTTTTATTCGCACATTCATTTGTCGAGCTCACGTAGTAGACCCCAGTGCAGGTTGGTGGATGTCACATGTCGTCGAATTTTTCGTTCTAGGACATGCCAGTTTGGTCGCGATGTTTTCCTTCACCGTTTTGAAAGCAGTGGTGATATATTAAATACAAATACAGTATGTTTAAACAAAATTACTTATTAATTAATTATTATATTAGGTATGTAATGAAATTGCCGTTCTGCAGTACTGGCCATTTCAAATCAAAGTCAATTCATTTTTATTCATTTATTTATTCTCTCTTCACAATATTGGTTTTCTTAAAAATTAACAATGTTTATGACAATATTATTTTCCAACATTGTAAGAGACTGGTGCCTGAAGTAGGTTTTTAAAAAAACCTGTGTTACAGGTCACCAGGGCCCCCCACAGCAAAACAATAATATAGTATAACGTTACAAGATGGACATGTGAGAAATTAATTAAACAAACCATGAGGATTGGACTAAAGTTAAAAATAATATAAAATATTAAAAAGACATTTAAAAAAGAAAACTAAGGGTTCACACGAAGAAAAAAAAATTGTTGAAATTTAAATAAAAAATATCATAGGAGACATAATTAAACATAAAAACGAATAAAAACTAAAAACGAATGGTTCACACGAACAAAGGTATTTGTAGTGTCCTGAGTGAAAGTAAGTTGGAGTGTATGAATGTATGTTGTAGGGTATGCATGTATGTTGGTGTGTGGGAGAGCGAAAATGAGATGTAGACAAGCCACGGGAGAAAGGAGGGAAGGAAATCTATTTCAGAATCGTCAAGAGGTTTTCAGTTTTTTGGTAGTCAAGGGTTTTAAGGAAAGTTTTAACTGTTTTGCGACAGTTAGAGATGGTTTTAGGATAAAGATTAAGTGTGATATTTAATTTGTTGTATTAAAATTGACCAAGGAAGCAAAAAAAAATCTGAGGGAGTGAAGATTTGAACTGCAATGAGGGGCACACTCTTTTTTTTTTTTTTTTTTTTCAGGTTGGGAAATCATCAAATGACTTCTCCCGCTCTGGGCGGAGCGGGAAGGCGTGTCAGACTTTTACTGACTAAAACCCACCCGTGTTCCATCAGTTGCCCATGTGCCAGGGTCACGGTATCTCTTTCAAACAATCACGTGACCCCGGCAGGCATCGGTCCTAGTAGACCCCTACACTGCTGCTGACATCTCTTTGAGGCGCGCGTGGAACACTGCGCGCCGTCGACCCGAGCTTGGTCCTTACCGGGTGGCGAGCTACCCATTGCTCGCCACCTGCAAGCTCGCGCCTACGGTGGCCGGGAGTCCGCTATTGACTCCCGACGCCCGGGGCGTCTCCTCCTGCGGCGGCTAGGGGCGTGAGAGCGCAGAGACTGCCACTCCCTCACGCGCCCCGCCTCCTCCTTCGCGAGCATTACTGCTTCGCAGAAGGAGGTGACGGCTTCCCATTCCCTCTCGCTCCGTACCATGGCTCGCACCAGGGCCGGACGCGAGAGGTCGCCGCCGCCGATCGCCTCCACGAGGACACGGCGGTGCTCCGCCCAGGCAGGGCACACCTCCACCGTATGCTCCACCGTGTCCTCCAGACGATCCTCGCAATGGAAACACCCGGACGTATCCTCCCGCTTTATCCTGAACAGGAACCCACCGAAGCACCCATGCCCGGTGAGAACCTGCGTCAGGCGGAAGGTGAGGACGCCGTGGCGCCTCTCTATCCACTCCTCAAAGAGGGGACTTACCGCCGCAATTGTGGCGTGCCCAGCACTGGGTTGCGACAATCGTACCCGCCATGTCGCCATGAGATCACACCGGAGCTCTGTCCGCCGTGCCGCGATTTGTCGCGGCAGCGGAGTTTCGCCCCGGCGTTTCGCCTCCTCGCGCCACTCCCACATGTGGGCGAGGACCTTTGCCTCCAGATCCCACGGCGGCACTCCGGCAAGGAGGCTCGCTGCCTCGCAGGAGACCGTGCGGTATCCCCGGATTAACCGGATGGCCATGACCCTCTGGGCCGCAAACAACCGGCGCGCTGGGCGCAGCCTCAGTGAGGGTGCCCACACTGGTGCCCCGTAGAGGGCCATGGACCGCACGATCCCCGTGTAGAGCCTCCGGCAGGAGGCGTTTGGACCCCCCAGATTGGGCAAGAGCCGCTTTAATGCAGCCCCAGCCCGCTCCAGTCTGGGAGCCAAACGTCGGAAATGCTCAACGAAGTTCCACCGGCTGTCGAGGACAAGTCCCAGGTACTTCATTGTCGACTCGACGCCGATGTGAACCCCTCCTACCGTGAGTTGGGAACCCGCAGGTGGCGCGTTCCGAGGACCATGAAAACCCATGGCCTCGGACTTGTGCAATGCCACCTCGAGTCCCAATTGCCGGATCCTATCGACGATTGTCGCAACCCCGCGTGTCATAATTTCGGCCGCCGCCTCGTACGACCTCCCCTGCGCAAGGACCAGCGTGTCGTCAGCGTAGCAAACTACGCTGACGCCGCTAGGGAGGTCGGCGCGCAGCACCCAGTCGTAACCGATGTCCCACAGATGCGGCCCCAGGACCGATCCCTGTGGGACACCGCACGACATCTCTCGCCGGTTCCATTCCCCTTCGTGACCGGGGTAGATGACGGCCCTATCCGTCAGATAGGCCTCGACCACGCGACAGAGGTAGGTCGGCATCCGGTGATACCGGAGTGCCTCCCTAATGCAACTCCAGGGCAGGGTGTTGAAGGCATTGGCGATGTCTAGAGACACCGCCAAGACGACCCCACCCCGGGCCACTGCATCCCCCGTCGTGAGGGCTCGCACGCGCATGATGGCGTCCACCGTAGAGCGCCCCTTGCGGAAGCCGTACTGGCCGTCCGACAAGTCCGGCCCCTCCCGCACCAGCCACCCGACGAGGCGGTCTGCAATCACTCTTTCAAAGAGCTTGCCCACCTCGTCGAGTAGCACGATGGGCCGGTAAGCGGACGGAGAGTCCGCTGGGCGCCCAGGCTTCTTAATGAGGACCAGTTTCCCCGTCTTCCAACGAAGTGGGAACTGGCCCCTCTCCAAGCATGCGCTAAGGAGCCCCCTGAGTCGAGGCCCGAGAGCCTCTGAGGCCAGGACCCATGCTTTGCCAGGCAAGCCGTCGGGTCCTGGGGCGGTATTCTTGGCATTAAGCCTTCGTACCGCCACCCTCATCTCTGCCTCGGTCACTTCTGGAACACCGTCGTCGTCGTCAGTGGTGTGGTCCGCATCGAGCACCGCAGTAGGCGGAGCCATGGGTGGGGGACTATGTTCCCCTCGCGAAGGGAACAGAGCGCTCACCACGCCCTCCACGAGTTGGGGCCGGAGACTCTGAGTCAGCGGAGGAGCCCATGGGCGGAGTTTCTCCCGGACGGCCTTGTAGGGCCGTCCCCATGGGTCCCTGTTCAGAGTCTCCAGCGACTCCTTGCGGGCCACTCCTCTGGCCCGCAGGATCTCCTCTTGGAGGGCGGTCTTCGCCGCTCTGTACCCCTCGTATAGCTCCGCCTGAATGGCTTCCGTATCCGGAGGTCGGATACGGAGCCTGCGGTGCCTGGTGTACCGGCGTCGTGCCGCAACGCACACTTCGCGCAACGCTGTCAGCTGCGGCGACCACCATTACACCTGGCGCCAAGCCCGTCCTGGCTGGACTCGGGGCATAGCCACGTCACAGATCTCGGACATGGCCTCCCGGAACCACTCGGCCTCGTCGTTGGTGTCAGCAGGCCTGTCCGGTGGTGACACCCAGGCCTGCACGATCGAGGCTTCCAGGAGAAGCTCCCGGTCCAGCTTCTTCAGCGCCCACCGCGGACCACTCGGGGTCTGCCGGATCGGCGCGCTCGAGGTCTGGGCGGAGACGTCAAATCGGATGTACCGATGGTCGGAATACGTCTCCACCCCCTCCATGACGCGCCAATCAATAACCTGCGGTGACAGAGCGGGGCTGGCGAACGAAATGTCCACCACTGAGTCGCCCCGCATCCGTACACACGTAGGTACAGAACCCCGATTTAGGACGACCAGGCCTGTCTCCAGGGCCCAGTCCTCCACCATCCTGCCCCGTGTGTCCGTATACCGGGAACCCCAAGCCAAATTCTTGGCGTTGAAGTCCCCGAGCACGAGCACGGGAAGGGGACGGAACCCGACGACGACGACTCTCAACTCCGCAAGGGAGTTGTGGAACTCGGCGAGAGTTCGGCTCGGGGAGAAGTATACTCCCACAACTACAATCTCCCCGAACCGTGCTGCTACGCAACCCCGTCCCCTCTTGACGGCCTCGAGGGTCGGGGTTCCGGCGGCGGCCGACGAAATGAGGGTCACTGAGCCGCTAAGGTCCTCCACCCAGTCATCCCTGGGCGGGACAAAGTACGGCTCAGCGACCACAGCGATGTTAATCGACCACTGCGCCATGCTCTGGAGTAACAGATCCTGAGCGGAGGCGCAGTGGTTGATGTTCGCTTGGAGGAGGCGCAATGGAGTACCTATTATTGGCACTCCATTTCAGCCCCCTCCTGAGCCCCCTGTGAGGGCCCTGCCGTGGTGGTGCCGGCAACGACGGTGGTCGAGGCAGCAGCGGCGACGGCGGTGACGGCGGTGGCGGAGGGCTTGCCCTTGCCCCTGGCCTTGGCGGATGAAGCGCAGGCCTTACTCCCAGCCCGGTGTTCGGCCGGCTTGCCAGCCGCCGCACATGCATAGCAGTGCGGCGTGGCATTGCAAGAGCCGGCCTTGTGACCGGGCTGACCGCAACGGAAGCAATGACCGCTGCGGTCCGCCTCTGAGGTGCATTTCACGTTAACGTGGTGCCCTGTCTGGCATCGGAAGCACCTCAGAGGTCTGGGCTCCAGCAGTTTTACCTGCGCCGACACCCAGCCCACCAGGAGCCTTCGGCCCTCCGCGGTTATTTTTTGAGCCGCCGACACGGGGCAGCTGACCGTTATGGTGCTCATCCCCGTGCTGTCAGGGCGGATGGTGCCTGCCCTCACTTGATCGGCAGAGCACCCCCCCGTCCTAACAATGGCGGCTACTACTTCCGCCTCCGTCACGCAGTCGTCCAGACCCAGGATGCGCATGTCAGCGCACTTGGTGGGCCTGGACACTCGGGCCTCGTCCGCGTCTAAGGACGCTCTCAGCCTATCGGCCAGAGCGTCAGCAGCCGGGCCACTGGCCGCACCGGGGACCTCCAGCATCCGGGCTCCAGTCAAGGTGACCTTCACCCGGAGACCGTTGGAGATGCCGATCTCCTGGAGGTCCACTGCCGCCTTGGCTTTGGAGAGCAGGTCGCGATAGGTCACGCCCTTCTTTTCCGCTTCCGGCTGTAGCGTGATGACTACAGCTGCGGACTTTGGGGCGCGGAGCCTAGCCGCGACGCTGCTCTTTTTGCGCCGCTGCTGCCTCTTTTTATTTCTGGCCGCCCTTGCAGCCTTGCTTGCCTTCTTCTTCTCCCCAACCACTTGCCATTCGGTGTTGGCGGGGGGAGATTTAGAAGGCGGGGGCGGCATTGGCGGCCCTCTCACCACCTGCGCTGGGGGGGCCCTAGCAGGCGCCTGCTTGGGCCGGCCTTTGGTCTGCCCCGGCCCTTTGGCTGGGGCAGACGCGGCGGTGGCGTACGCCACCGCCTTCGGCTGGCCCGAAGCTGCCTTCGGCTGGGCCGAGGCTGCCTTCGGCTGGCCCGAGGCCGCCTTCGGCTGACCCGAAGCCACCCCAGGCCGGCCCAAAACCGGCCGGCTTGCCGCCAGCGGGGGGCGCAGGACCACGGCCTCCAGAGCAGAGAACCTGCTCTGGAAGACAGCGAGCTCCTTCCGCACCAGGGTCAGTACCTGGTTCTCGGTAGGCAGGAGCCCGCCCTGCCCTTGCCGCGCTTCCCCCTGCGATGCCTCCTGGGGGGCGGCCCCTCGGAGACCGGCCAGGTCCGCTCGGAGCTCCTCGTTCTCCTTCCGGAGGAGCTCCATGGCGGCAGTCACGCGGGCGACCTCCGCCCGCAGCTCTGCCACCCCATCCACCACCGGAGGCCCAGAGCGAAAGGCCTTCGCTGCCGCCACGATGGTTTTCGTGGCAGCAGATATGGCCTTGTCCTTGGACCTCTGCAGCCTCTTTAAGGTCGCCGCCTTGATGGACGTGGCCACGACCTCCGCGAACCTGCCCATCTCCTCGGAGTAGGCGGCAGCGTCCGACTCGCCACCGGAGGACTCTGAGGGGGCCCTACTGCTGGTCCCTCCAGAGGGGTGCCCCTCCGTGGCGAGCCTCTTCCCTCCTTGGGTGAGCTCGGCTGGGCCTGCTCGGCTCGGCGCACTGGCCTCCTTGGTCGGGAGTCCTCGGCCGGTGCCCCTATCCTGGAGCCCACCACGCCTCGATATTTTCCGACGGGCCGAGCTCAGCCCGCCGTCGGAGGAGGACTCCTGTCCTGCCCCTGATTTAGGGCGCTTCTGGGAGACCTTACGGTTCCCACCAGCAGCGCCCGCCACTCCTCGCTCCGAGCTCGCAAGCGAGCCCTTCGCGCTCGATGCGGCGTCGGACTCCGACCCCGCATCGCTCCCTTCCACTTGGTTGGTTTTTGTTTTTAAATATTTTTCCATTTCAGTTCCCACGAGTAAAAACTTTCTAGACACAAAATTCTGTGGTCCGCACTAGTGACTAATTCAGCTACCCATTAGTCAAGCTGTCAACCTCCCTCACGGTGCGCCGCCGCTTGGAGGTTTGGGGTGATTTTTTATAGAGGTTTTCTACCTCGCGGCCCGGGCGATTAAGCCAAGACCCTCGACCCCCGTCAAAAGTCAGAGACATGACCGTGACGATCTTCGGGGCTACGAGACTAACGGTGGCAGAAGGGGTACATTCCTTCTTGCCTGCCCGGCGGCAGGTTAGTGCACACCGAGCCCGCTCTAACTCCACCGCTGTGCGCCTCTGCTAAGATCAGAGGGACACACGGTGGAGCGTTCCTCCGACAGGACATTCGCATACGGGCAAAACTCCCCTTAGGCACAAGTACCCAATGGGGAGTATTTGCCCGCACCCCAGGGTGCACCGTCCCGGACATTGGCCTTCCCCCCGGACGTATCCATAAGGGAACTCCAACCCCCGGGCACACGAGGAGGTTTCCTGTCCAAGCACCCCAGGGGCACACTCTTCCCTTTCGTCGTTGGTTATTGTTTAATTTGGAGTCAAACCGTAGCTGGGAGTGCTTTTTTGTTACAGTAAACAAGATAAAGGTTTGCCTAACTGTAAGTATGTCCCATTCTTTGCATAAATCAACAGTAGGAAAACGAAAAGGCATACCAGCTCCAACCTTAAGTATAGCGCGCTGCGCCCTCTCTACCTCGATAAGATGCGTTTTAGCGGCACCGCCCCAAGTTGTGATGCAGTACTCAATTAACGACTGGCATAGAGCAAAGTAAACCATTTTAATTATCTTTTGATCAGCAGTGTGTCTTAATGATTTGAAAATATAGATGAGTTTGCAGATCCTCGGAACAAGCGCATCAAAATGAGATTTAAAAGAAAGATGAGAGTCAATAATGATCCCCAAGTACTTTATATTATTAGTTCTTTCAAGGGGGGGACATGTACACTCGGAATTTGAAGTGCTACACGTATGCGCCAAAATAGAGAGGGTTGGTGGAGGAAGAAGGTTAGCTCTATGAGCAAAGGTTACATATTTAGTTTTCGAAACATTAAGTGTTAGTAAATTATTTTGCAACCATTCGCTGACTGTATTAACGCCCAGTTGAGCAGTATCAAAGACCTCATCCCAACTACGACCATTGAAGAATAGCGCAGTATCATCTGCAAAGGTGACTATTTTTCCTTTCAGTAGACGAAGCTGACACAGGTCATTGATATACACTAAGAAGAGTGTTGGTCCGATTATACTACCTTGTGGTACACCAAACTTCACAGTCTGCTCGTCACTTAACCTATCATTAATTTTAACTCTTTGCTTTCTTCCGGTAAGATAGTCCTCCAATAATTTAAGATGAGTTCCTCTTATGCCAAGCCGATCCAACTTTTTCAGAAGATGCGGAATTGAGACTGTGTCAAACGCCTTTGCAAGGTCGAGGAACACCGTTAAGCATTTTAACCCATCGTCCAGACTGCCAACAATAGAGTCAACTAGTTCATGGACAGCATCGTTAGTACTCTTACCGGTTCGGAAGCCAAATTGAGACGGAGAAAGTAGTTTGTTGGTCTCTAGAAACATGATTAGATGCTTATTAATTAGGCGCTCCAGGATCTTGGAAAGTGCTGGAAGAATGGAAATAGGTCGGTAGTTGTTCACAGAATCTTTTTCTCCAGCTTTGTAGATCGGCTTTATAAGCGCTATTTTAAATAGCTGTGGGAAAACCCCTGTAGAGATGGACAGGTTACAAATATGAGTCATGGGAGAAGTAAGGAGATTTGCGTATCTCTTGATTATTTTACCACTTATGCGATCGATACCCACTGCGCATTTATCCTTTAACCTATTGATAAGTGTGAGTGAATAATTTTTGTTTGTCTAAGAATTCTAATTTCAAATTAATTTTATTTTAAAAACATGGAATTCTTTTTCCGAAAGTAGTCATTTGTTTATTGATTAGTGTTACATTTTCATAGCATTTCAATCTTTTTCGTCATCATGGATACGTTAAAAATTCGAGTAATTATGGAATATGAGTACCGTCGTGGCAGCAACGCGGCATAAGCGGCACGCAACATCAACGACGTTTACAGAGCTAACACTACAAACCAACGCACCACCTGTTATTGGTTTGCTCGCTTCCGTTCTGGAAATTTCCACTTGAAAAATGAACCTCTCGGTCGTCCGAAGACTTTGGTCGACAATGACGAATTAAAGGCGATTGTGGAAGCTGATGATACACAATCTACGGCTGAATTAGCAGCAGCTTTCGACGTTAGCGTCAAAACAATATTGGTCCATTTGCGTCAAATTGGCAAGGTAAAAAAGCTTGACAAAGGGGTGCCCCACGAACACAATGATTGCCAGCGCGAAGTACGCGTCGAGACGTGCCTTGCACTGTTCAACAGACACACAAATGAAGGAATTTTTAACCGCATTGTCACCTGAGATGAAAAATGGATTCTGTTTGATAACCGCAAGCGCTCAGCAAGTTGGTTGGATCCTGGTTCAGCACCTAAACAATGCCCTAAACGAAAACTTACCCCTAGAAAAGTGATGGTCACTGTTTAGTGGTCTAGCGCCGGTGTGATTCATCACAGCTTCTTACCAAACGGGGTGAGCATTACTGCGGATGTGTACTGTGAAGAACTGAACTCAACGATGGAGAAGCTGGCACATCTCCAACCAGCATTGGTCAATCGCTCGTCTCCGCTGCTCCTGCACGACAACGCGCGACCTCATACTGCACAGCAGACGGTCTCCAAGTTGCAAGAACTGGGGTTGGAAGCTCTCCGTCATCCTCCCTACTCACCAGACCTTGCGCCTACAGACTACTACTTTTGCCAGAATTTGGATAACTTCTTGGCGGGGAAAAAAATCAATACCCGAGAGGCAGTACAAAATGCCTTTGAAGAATTTGTTGCCTCCCGTCCAGCAGATTTTTTTTAAGAAGGGCTTCAATAAACTGCCACTGCGTTGGCAAAGATGCATTGATTGCATGGGTGATTATTTCAATTAATACAAATAAAAAATACATGAAAAAAATTCGTTTAATTTTTTTTTCATACAAAACGGCATTTTCATAGGTAAAGACCTATTACATCCTAGAATGTTTGTTCCTTAAAAAAAGGGTTGTACGGATTTGAATGCCAATAAACCATGATCTGGAAGACCATGCCCTGGATAAGTTAAAAACGGATAGTGTGGACAATTTTCGAGAATTCTTACACAATTGTCGAGTTTCTGTGCGAAAACTGTTCTTTGCCATTAAGGCTCGTGCTGACTAGTGCGACGCGACGGTCGCACGCAATTCGGCGATTTTATCCGTATAACAATTTTTATGACCGTGTCGCCGCGACATGTCGCCCCTGCGTGAAGTGTCGCGAGCGTTTTCATAGAAATTGTCCTACGGATATAAATCGCCGAATCGCGCGCCACCGTCGCGACGCGCTAGTCTGCACGAGCCTTTACCCGAAGAAAGAATACATCTTGCAGTTAGCTTTACTTTAAAGTATCTACTTATCATAACTTGAATATTAGCTTATTTTTAAACAGGTGGTCTCTAAATTAATAACCTCTATTATTTCTATAAAAAAGCAATGTTTAAATGGAAATACAAAAATATTGTGCTAATGCAATTCATAGTTTAAGTGATTGACAAACGATGTTTTTTTTTTAAATATAGTGCTACTTTAAAATATTGTAACTCAGCTGTAAAAACGAAACAAAAATAATTTGCAAGTTTGACCTAAATTCTTCAGCAGTCATTCATCTTTTTGCCTGAATCTGTCAAAACGTAATATTAGCGATAACGTCTTCTTATGTACCGCATCATTTATCGATGCACTGATAACGTTAACAATACCTACTTCGAGATAACGATATCAAACATTGCAATTTGCAGTGAGTGAAAAGTTCAAAAAATGCGTAGATATGACATTATTTTGTTTGTAAATGCGTTTTTAAACGTTTTATCATATTCTGGTTAGGGGGAACCACCTTGCTCTTCCCCTTTAACCAAAATTTTAATTTATAACTTAAATAGTTTTTTTTTTGTTGTGAAATACAAACAAATTTTTCTACATTAAATACTGAGCATACCAAAATTTATTATGCATTTAGTGTAAACTGTAAAAAGTACTTATTTAAAAATTACAAACAGACACTTCAATTTTATATATTTGTATACTTAGATGCTATAATGATTTTATTACATGCTATAAATTTAAACATAACTTTAATTTCGGAAATCAGTGGCAAAAACAAGAAAATACAAAACCAACAACACCAACTTCCGAAATTAAACTTTTTTCACTTTCTAGTGTTTTTGTGTGGAAGTCTGTTGTTTTTTTAAATAAACTTTTTTACATTGGCTATGTCTGTTAGCCCGAATTTCGAAATGCAATCAAGCATTGCATACATAGTAATGATGTAATAAATTCTGTAACACCGTGGAAAAATACAGGCATATTGAAATGTAGGTTTAATAAAACAAAAGAATTAATGATTTACTCACTGTCAAAGTACTGTTTGAACAAGTGCAGCAGACGATATTGATCGCAGTACAAATATTTGACGAGTGTGTTATTGTAGATCGATGTTAAAATAATAATTTTAAATGTGGGTGACACGGTTTCTCGTTAGTCTTCGGCCAGTTAATGATGAGGTTTGCAATAATTTAACGGCGAAATTAACCGCGTTACAATTCTGCAGCTGGAATATTACTTTAGTCAAATTAGTTAGCAACGTATTAATTTTGCGTGCGAATATTGACAGGGACTTAAAATTCAAAATGTTATTTTTCCACTACGTGTCTACAGCGTTTCCGCAAGAAAAAGTTAGATATTTAACCGTCTAAAAGAAAGGGAGGTTTAAAAAAAAGTCGGGCATCAAGGCCCATAGCGTGTTAGTATTACATCATACTCTTCTTCTTCTTTCGTGTCGATGGTACACGTACACTTTTTACTATATTGTTTGAGCCTAGAAGAACAACATCATACGTTGAACATACTTAAAAAAAAGTGTTAAGCATGCAGTGAGTTTTACTTTTTGACAAGTACGCTAGAGTCTTTTCTAGTAGACTAGCCCGGTTCTATAAAACAAATATAGCACCTAATTAGGATGTGTATGTTGGTGTTTTAGAGTAAAATAATCATGAAGTGCCCAGTAGCATATCGGTCTTAATCTTGCAGGCAAAACTGAAAATGGTTTTGACTGATTCAGACAGAGATAGGCTGCTTTATTAATTAACTCATAACAGAACACCGCGTCTGTAATACCCGAAGGGTTAAGCAGAGGTGTATTCACTAGTACACCCACATTTCGCCAGTTAAGTTTAACGTGTTTAAAGTGTCCCATGTAATAAGGCAAGCCTAATGTCATCAACCGGGCACAAATCAGACTCTGGACTGCTACTGAGGATTTCCAGACAGAAGATCCCAATAACAGAATGCCCGACCCAGGAGTCGAAACCAGGATCTCATGTTCAGCAGTAGCGCTTGCAACCGCTAGACCAACGAGTCAGTTGATTAATTAATTTATTGAATATTTGCATTTAAGCTCAACATTTCCAAAGGAATGCACTTCTTAACTTTCACGGTTGTCTTACACACACATCATTTCTATTTTTAATTAAAAAATAGTTGAGTTACCAAGTATTATATATGTATACATTTATTAACAATTCGATCCATTTTTTATAGATCCAGTTCTTTTTAGGCTATCTTTATTTTAAGCCAATCTAAATTGAATAGTAAGATATTATGCTGTCCAATTTATGTTGTATGCGTGTGTATTTTTTATATTTAGATATTTTTATGATTGAATATTAAAGTGATATTTTATGGCTTAATTTTGCAGCTCTAACAGTCTCCACGAAATAGATTTTAATAATCAGATCTAGATTACGTTTATAAATTAACTTTCATCTTTAGTTTATTGCAATTTTATGGGAACAGTGCAAAAATATACATAGCTACATTGACAGCAAAAAGCTTTTAGTGAATACATTATCTCGTCAACGAATGACAAACACAACACCTATTTTATTGGATCCTATTGGCTTAAAGTCTACGTGAGAATTTTTGACAGATCAAATTAGCAAACATAATCTTTAAATAAGCACGAGCTACAAAGCTACGAACATTATGTTAATTTTTGACACCTTTAACCAATAGGTGTTAGACCACAAATATTATCTGAACACATTGATTGAAGTCACATTTGCTTGACAATATCTTCAATCCATCTCTGACGTCACTAAGGAACTAAATATCCAATCGAGATGAATCGCTAGTACCTATTATGACGTAATAAAAGGAACTGATAAAAAGGGTACATCCTATTCATATTTCATATACCGTGACAAGCGCAGGCGCACAATGCACCGTCGTTACACTTGATAAATAAGAAGTTACAGAAGACCAGGTTTATAAAGAAGTAATTCATTCAACAGACCTGTATGAAGATGAAATGGAACAGATTCTGACCAGCGCTGTTGCATATCGGATTCTTTTGTAAATATTGTCTTCAATGTAGCAACTATGTGTGCGTGGACTCTTTTATGGACCTTCTGTCTTTATTCCATGGTGCTAGCCGTGGTCGTTGCATTCCTGCGCCCGGAGCTGACTCGCCGAGTTTGTTGACATTGCGCGCGCCGGCGGAAAGGCTGGATGTGCACGGAATACGCGCTGCGCAGACGTCGCCCAGACGAACGTAAGCGCCATTTTCAAACGCCCTTTCCTGCCAGGGCTGGCGCGAAAATGGGTCAGTTTGTTGCACCATTTGAAAATAGGTTGGCGTGACCATTGATGACTGGGTTTCATGTTACGACGAAAGTTATCTCTGGAATAACATGCGTGCCTTGTGACATAACTCGTTAAACTCAGTTTATTCGCAATAAAAAGGGTTAATTGTATCATAATAGATGTCTGTGCACCTAAAATGAGGTTTTAGATGAGTCTGAAGATATAGGTCAGTGTAGTGTATGCGTCAACGACAGAATTAGGTTATTCGTATATTTGATAGCTACGGTAGCGACAACGAATATTATCGAATTGGTAGACTAGAGATAGTATATCGCTTTGTCTTAGATAAAAATGAACTGTTAGTTCACGTACGCACAGACGCCAAACTATCGCGTCGGTTTTTTTTTCGCGCACTATCTTCAACTCATTACTAAGCGTCGAGAGTTGAAAATCCAACAATTTGTTTGGTCGATGGGCGCGGGTGCAATCTGTTGGATTTTCAATGGTCGGGTCGACACCGCAAGTAAAAAATTCAGTGCACGATTAAAATCTCTTGATAAAAATTGTACGTACGTGTGAACGTAGTTTTAGCGAACTATCACCATGTGCATATCTCGGTGATGCGGACAATAAAATACTTTGTTCAAAAGAAGTTAACGTAGGCAAGTGGTACGGTGTGGATTTTTGATAAAAGAACAAGTAATAGACGTTATCAATGATTAATGACGATTACGTGATAATGAGGGCCCCCAATGGGTAATCGAAAACCCAAATCTAGAGATCTAGAAACCAATAGCAGTGAATAAGGATAAACCCAGAGGACTAATTGCGTAACGCACTAAGTAGGAATAGTTCCAATTTTGACAGCGCAACACCATTTATTGCGTTATTTACGTTATTGAGTAGACAAATATGTTCACATGATCAGCACGAAGTAGATGATATTATAGTAATGACTTACAAGCCCTGGTTCTCACAAAGTTTAAGAGACACAGAATTATGAATATCCTATGTTAATCCAGGTTAGACGAGTAAACTATCTGTGTGCCAAATGTCATCCAAACCTGCCGTATTTGCGTGATTTAGTTACAAACGTCAAACATCCACATTTATAATATTAGTAGGGCAAGACAGTAAAAGAAAGCGTTTTGCGGAAAAGGAACCGTTCATGTTATTTCTAGAGAGATTTCCTAAACTTCTAAAAACGAGGCAGCTTGCACCCAGAACAAAATTAATGACGCGCTAGTCATCTTGCCAGCCAATCTGCCAATTAGTAACAATTAAGTTATCTTACACTGGCTGATCTAGGAATCTAACGCAAACAGAGTGTATCAACCTTTTATCTTTTATCTTTCACGCCAGTGTTCATCAGCTGAGCGGAATTGGGTTAGTAAGGTATGAGTGGCGAAGTGGCGTTGTCACTTATCATCGAGATTATTTTAGCCTAACAAGAGTAGACGGCTACACGGTGTTGAATCTTTGAATTGTTACGTAACTTTATTGAAATTTTTGTTGAAATTCAATGGGGAAGGAATTCAATGGGGAAGATCCACTTAACAGTGGCATGGTCATCATCTGCCTAGCCCTTTCCCAACTAGCTTGGCGTCGTCTTCCTGGCGAACCATGTAACGACAGAGTATCTGACCTCCACACACGCTGGCACGCTATCCCTTGGTAAGACTGGTTGATAGACGGTCGGTCTTGTGACAACCAGTAACGACTGACGATCTACAAATGACAGCCGGGATCAACGGCTTAACGTGCTTTCCGAGGTACGGAGGGGTCTTGGTGTGCTAAGATTGTCACCCATCTACGGAAAAACCGCGGAAAGCGTAGCTTAACCTGATCGATCCACCGGTGCGCTTGTCATTACTGAGCCACAAGCAGGCACCGTATGGGTAGATAAAATAAGCAATTATCATAAAGAAATAAAAGTGTTGTTTGCTTTTGATTGTCAACCATATGACCTTGAATTTAACAGTGGGTTAATTAATTTGTAAGTGAGGTAGCAACTAAAGATGACAAGGAGAACAGTGAGCACAGCTGCAAATAAGACCTTGAAAAAAGCTGATGGTAATAATAAAAGAAAATATATTAATTGGTCAAAAAGAGGATGGTACCGAAAAAGTTGACGATTTACAAGATGCCTTTTTTTTGTCGGTGTGAAATCATCAAATGACGTGTCCCGCTCTGGCTCGAGCGAAAGGGCGTGTCAGACTTTTACTGACTAAAACCCACCCGTGTTCCTTCAGTTACCTATGCCAGGTCCACGGTAACCCTTTCGAATAAATTCGTGAACCTGGCTGACATTAGTCCTGGCGGACCCCTTGAATTATGCTGACATCTCTTTGAAGCGTGCCTGGAATACAACGCGCCGTCGACCCGGGCCTGGTCCTTTCCGGGCGGCAAGCTATCCATTGCTCGCCGCCCGCAAGTTTGCGCCTACGGTGGCTGGATATCTGCGATGGACTCCCGACACCCGGGGCATCTCCTCCTGCGGCGGATTAACAAGATGCCTAACTTGAAGAAAATAGAAACACAGAACCTCTGAAGATATACAACTGGATTTCTCATAAATACTAATCAAATAACATCAAGATGTCTTATCATCCGAAAAATACTGTTCAGAATCAGGCAGCCCTGAATCATCTCAAAGAAGTGTCGTTTCGCTATCAAATACAATTTGCCTTGAAACAATGGCACTGTGTACGCTTGTCAAATCTTACTGATAACGCAGAATGGTATCTGGCACTAAGTAAATAATGTTTTACTACTGAACGTTAGTTTGGGCAGAATTGCGGCATTTTTGGACAGAAGACATTAGAGGAAAATATTTCATTATGTTACAGAGATATGCACATATAGAAATTCGGAAACAGGATAACACACATAACGTGAGGGTAGAAATAGCATTTACGTCAGTTACATGATTTCATTAATTATTCATAAAGAAGGAAGCATTTGACATCTAGACAAATAAATAAAATTGGAGTGTCTGTTTGTAATATTAAAATAACCACTTTTTACTGAGTATATATGGATGTATACACGGTTCATATACCAATACAACATTTTTTACAATTTTTGTCTGTCTGTCTGTCAGTTTGTTCCGGCTAATCTCTGAAATGGGCGGGCCGATTTGACTTTCACTGGCAGATAGCTGATGTAACAAGGAGTATCTTAGGCTACTTATATTTTAGAAAAAAAAAAAGGAATCTCACGAAAAAAAAACGAACGCAACACTTTTTTGTTAAAAATACCACGCGGACGAAGTCGCGGGTAATTACCTATATAACCTGGATTAATGCATTCTTAATACATTAACCGCGGTAGTACGTCTTCTTGCGATAATTTCCAACATCCACGCGGGCGAAGCCGCGGGAAAAGCTAGTAAAATATAAAAACTAACACTATTAGAATTTAACAAAGATGGATGAAAATATGTATAAATAGTAGCCCTTTTGGCTACTTTTTATAACAGAACACAGGATATATTACAAACAATGAATTGCAAACCCTGAAACAAGACACTACATCCCCAAACCTTAGGTCACAACGGCCCGCTTCAAGTAACTTCACAATTCTGGTCATCATCTCAACATTTGAACAATGGGTTCGATTCTGCACACGTAAAGGAAGTTCTTTCGGCAATGTCTGCTTTTATATATCGAGTGAATGAACTTATTTGTCGGACAATTGTTTGAGTACATGCATTTTACGGGTCCCATGAATGGGCTGGCGACAAATGCGCTATAAAATTGTCTGGAATTATTTTTTTTGGGAAGGCAGTAGTAACAAACTGGGGCTTGTTGAATAATAATGAATTGATGACTGTTGTAGCTAAATGGATCGATGGTTTGAGGCGCCATATAATGATTGAATGCATAATCAGCCAATAATGTTCCCACTGCTGGGACATAGGCCTCCTCTCTGTGGAAGGAAATGGGTTCAAATCCACGACGCAGGCCCAGTGCTTGTTGGTAGATATAAATCTTCGAATGATTGGTTCTAGGCCCTAGAATCTAGGGCATTTGAGAGCAGCGGCGATGATATAATTTACGCAACGTACGGAACCGAAGTTACGACTTGTAACTCATATCCGTTACTAATGAGCCACTACTGCCTTATTGATTGGATATCAGAAGATTTTAATGTCATTTAGACAGAAATAGAAGAATTTGATCCATTTATAGCCAGTTACAATACCGTAACCACTCAATTATTAAAACTGACACAAAATGATAATAGTACTCACAAAACCACAAGAAAACTCACAATAAACTGTAATAAAGGTTGTAAAACGTTTTAAATATCGCGATGTTTCACGCACAAGATTGTGTAACGAGCAGACTGCTGTGCAAACAGACAGACACCGGCCTCTCGCACCTATCGCGATTATGTAAATGTAGCATTTGTTGCCACGAATATATTCATTTGTCTTTTTACGGTCCACGTATTTCAATTAAAACTGTTTTTGTTGTTTTAGCCATGTTTTCTTATGATTTGGGGACTCGTTTTTAGGTCGCGGTGCTTTTGTTTTATTTTGTATCTAATAATAAAAATAAATTAGACTTATTTCGGCCATGGTAGCCAACTTTTGCGGATAGAAGCCATCTACGCGGGATATATCCTTAATATACCTAGTGCAAAAGTGTGTTCGCAGACAGGTGCACCGACTCTTCCCTCAATCCCACAGTCCGATGGGACGACAATCCGACACGACCGGAGAGAGACCAGGCGCAGAACCAATGGTTTGACGTGCTTTCCGAGGCACGAGCGTATTACACCGCTAACTTTAAAACTCCGGGCTGTTACTGAGAAATTGCGAACGGAATAATCTAAACAACAAATTGCTCGACATGGGAATCGAACCCAGTACTCTACGCTCACCAGGGTTGATTACGAGGGCAACGGGCAGTTATTTGTATCTTCTACAGATTCGTTTAGTTTCGAATAGATGGATAAAATGCTCTTTATTATGTGAACCCACATAATAAAAAGTAAAATAATAGCATTTTTTTTATATTTAAAAGAAAAAACAGTTCACCCTCACGCGAAGTGGGTGAAATATTGATTGCGAAATTGCTGGACATTACAAGTAAAGGTAAATAAACGGTTCTAATTAATTAATTATGTAGAAATTTTACAAGGTGACAGAACAAGCGGTCTTATAGCGAAAGGCGATTTTTTTAAAGACAAACTTTGCATGGATTAAGGGAGAAAACAGAGACAATACTGTAAATGGTCTGTGGTGTGTATTTTTAACTGACTTTAATGTCCATGAGAGAGTCTAACAATAGTTTAAGACTATTGACCATTCCGGAACCTTACGCCTGTCGTAATAATCAGCGGAAAACCCTCAAAAAGATTTCCATATCAGCTGAAAGTCAGTCTAGTCAAGTACTAGGAAAGCCAACGAAACTATAGCAGAATAAATATAAGATTACTTTAGCAGTACTTCCTTTTCGGTAAGAACAAGGTAATCAGATAAGATTTGATCGTTGTAATGACAAAGCCTATCGGAACAGGTGCAGATAGCGCGAAAACGGCATAAAAATTAATACTACTG
The DNA here is from genome assembly GCA_932294355.1 of Aporophyla lueneburgensis. NCBI lineage: Eukaryota > Metazoa > Arthropoda > Insecta > Lepidoptera > Noctuidae > Aporophyla > Aporophyla lueneburgensis. The sequence continues at coordinate 26,131,545 of OW028753.1, forward strand.
TAATTCATCATCGAACTCGTCTTTTCCTAACTATATTGGAGTCAGCTTCCAGTCTAACCAGATGCAGCTCAACGCCAGTGTTTTACATATCGCCTGCCTATCTGACCTCTACAACCCAATTACTGAGTTAGGGGCATCCATAAATTACGTCACACGAACTTCATGATTTTTGACCCCCTCCCCCGTCCTTGTTACATTCGTAAGACCCCCCCCCCCTCCCTAGTGTGACGTCACAAATTTTATAATTTTACATCTAGAAATAATTATTGAATTAAAACAGCGATTCCGAAATTTAAATGTTTTTTTTATAAAATGAACATCAAATCAAACACTGTATAAATTAACAAAACAAAAAACGATTAATTATATTAATTAAGGATCAAAGCTAATCATCTTGAGTCCCTATAGGTAGGCATATGCATGGCATAGCAACCACATCGTTCTCGTTTGGGTTGTAAATGTCAGGAATATTCGTTGTGTCCACATCTTTCTCATCGAACCATACAGTATCATCGTCATCATCCAAACAAATAATTTCTCTGGCACGTCTAGCAGAAATTCTTTGAAGACGAATCTTCACGATGGGCAAAACTTGTTGTTTCTTATGTATTAGCTTGTGTTGATTACTGGCCTTTATGATGCAAAATATAGACCACAAGTGCCACATGATCGTTTAAACAAGTATGCCTCGATACTGGGGCAATAGCTATCATACGAATATGTGTTCTACTTAACACTTAGATTAAATTGATTTTGAAATGTGACGTCACGAAATTTAGGACCCCTCCCACCCCCTTGTCACACAATGTCACACCTCGTCGACCCCCTCCCTCCCCCTTAACGTGTGACGTAATTTATGGATGGCCCCTTACACGATGTAATACTGGTTGTCAGACTTTCAGGCTTCTGATGACCCGTAACAACTGCCAAATATCCATGAATAACAACCAGGACCAACAGCTTAACGTGCTTTCCGAGGCACAGAGGGGTAGTAGTTTTTACAACAATAGTTTCACATTAGATATTTGATGTTTTATGTGGCTGGTTGATTGCGTCATCTCCGGTGTCTGCTAATTGGCCTCATGGGTCTTGGCGCTGTTAATAAAATCAATAAAGATACTTGACCTACATAATGGTTCCTTTATGTTGCTCCCGTCCTTTTTTCCCGTATATCGACTGTCTCGAGTTAAAAGACACTCAAGTACCTACATCCATGGGCACGCCACAATTGCGGTGGTAAGTCCCCTCTTTGAGGAGTGGATAGCAGTGGCGAAGGCACCATATAACACGATTCCTACCGGCTTGCCTTCGGGGATTCGCATTGGTAACTCTATCACTATTAAAAATACAATAGTATGTAAATAGTGGCTACTATTGTCAATAAATATAGTTACACTACGGGTATTTAATTCACCATAACATTCAAACAACAAAAAAGGTTATTTATACCTTTGTATCACAACAAAAGAGAAATGTTCTAAATTAACCCGGCGCCAAAACGTCATAATCGGGAACTAAAAATTCATACAACAGCGATCCCGTAATGATGTCACTTTAGGTCACGTGGCACCGCTTGATATGTACGAGAGCAAGCCGCTGTACAACGGGTTATGACAGAGACAGGTATAGAAAAATGCGTCAGCGAGAACGAGATAGAGGAATATTGCATATTTTATTCGTTTTCATCTGTTCAATTTAATTGTATTTAATTCATTACATTCCTATATTAATTTTAGAATGATAGTGAGTATTCTTTATTGATGAGTCAGTAAGTTAAGGCCGACTTCGCTTCGGCTTCTCTTTTAGAAAAATTTACGCCTCGCCACTGGTGGATAGAGAGGCGCCACGGCGTCCTCACCTTCCGCCTGACGCAGGTTCTCACCGGGCATGGGTGCTTCGGTGAGTTCCTGTTCAGGATAAAGCGGGAGGATACGTTCGGGTGTTTCCATTGCGAGGATCGTCTGGAGGACACGGTGGAGCATACGGTGGAGGTGTGCCCTGCCTGGGCGGAGCACCGCCATGTCCTCGTGGAGGCGATCGGCGGCGGCGACCTCTCGCGTCCGGCCCTGGTGCGAGCCATGGTACGGAGCGAGAGGGAATGGGAAGCCGTCACCTCCTTCTGCGAAGCAGTAATGGTCGCGAAGGAGGAGGCGGGGCGCGTGAGAGAGTGGCAGCCTCTGCGCCCTCACGTCCCTAGCCGCCGCAGGAGGAGACGCCCCGGGCGTCGGGAGTCGATTGCGGACTCCCGGCCACCGTAGGCGCGAGCTTGCGGGTGGCGAGCAATGGGTAGCTCGCCGCCCGGTAAGGACCAAGCTCGGGTCGACGGCGCGCAGTGTTCCACGCGCGCCTCAAAGAGATGTCAGCAGAAGTGTAGGGGTCTACTAGGACCGATGCCTCCCGGGGTCGCGTGATTGTTCGAAAGAGATACCGTGACCCTGGCACATGGGCAACTGATGGAACACGGGTGGGTTTTAGTCAGTAAAAGTGTGACACGCCCTCCCGCTCCGCCCAGAGCGGGAGAAGTCATTTGATGATTTCCCATCGTGAAAAAAAAAAAAAAAAAAAAAGTACCTACATCCAAAAGCCTCATTGGCTTAGAGGCCACAAGCGCATCACCTGAGCATGAAGTTCTGGCGTCGATTCCCGGGTCGGGCAGTGTTAATGGGTTTATCCATGTGGAATTTCTCAAAAGCTGCCCGGAGCATGGATTTGTAGCCCAAACGCACGCCCCTGCCATACCCTGAGTATACTAAAGGCCTCTGCCTTCCCTTCGGGTATTACAGGCGTAATGTTAAAAAACCACGAAGAAAAATCGTCAAGGACTCTTCAAAGTTTTCCATTACAATGAAGACAACATAGCGGAAGAAACAACAAAATGAAATCACTACAGAACTTCCTATTGACACTACTGGAACGGCAGGTAATACATTAGTACAGGCTACTGAGATATTAACATTCAAGTTCATGTAAACAACCATAGAAGATCTGATGGCGTCTACTGTCATCGAGGTCACAGAGAAGGCTGTTCATACATTTGTTGACATTTTTTATTAGCATCTTAGAACCTTAGGGACGCAGCGCATTTAGCACGTCAGCAAATGTTGTCAGCAAATACATAGAAATTTGGTAACGCCCATGGATGGTGTTAAATTGGATAGTATTTCTTAGTTTAGTTTGTGGTAGGTCACGTATAGAAGATAACATGTTTTACAAGTTGATTGGGCAGCTGATGTGGAAGATTTTTGTGTACACTACGCATACGTGATGTTAAGGTCGTTTCTGTTAGCTGTAGATTTAGGTTGTTGCTATGGAGAATTACTTGAAAATTTTCTGACGGTGGTATTTTTTAACATTGATTTAAACCTTTTGCGACGTTTTTCATCGCATATATTAATAAATGATCTTGATGCAATTTCCAGAAGTGTCTTCTCTAGGATGATATCCGGGTACGGTTTGCAATCCTTCCTTATCCCAAAGGCACGTCTTCCCTACCATTAAAACGTGCTCCGCTCTACTCCTCGATATGAAATGATCTCTATACTACCATGAGACTTCATGAGCTAGTGCAAATCTTGGGGTTCATTCGATTAATCGAGTCTGATCAAACCACACTGGAGTCGGTGCAATTAATTCTGTATTTTCGAGCCACCTAGAAATAACGGAACATTGTTGTACGAAAGATCTAAATACAGAAATACCTCATTATTTCTTGAGTTGAACACGTTACAATGTATTTTTATAATTGCTTACCGACAGCCAAGGAAATATAGGTTATTCGCATCCGAGAACTGTCAGGCACAGCCAACTTTAGGATACAGCCAGTTTATTTAATTGGTGCAATTACTGTCAGCCCTGGCATGGCGACAATTATGTCACCTCGCGTGACGTCATCACAATTAAAGGGCGCCATTATTATAATTTGGACTTCCTTAACACCGGCATGAAATAGATAAACTTAAAAGGGATATTCTGTGAAGTGGACAAACGATTTTAAAAAATAACATTGTGTAATTTTAGAGCGCATTGATTTGTTCGAAATTATCTTGAACTATCTATATTTATGTTTTTGATGGTGACTAGAGAAGTGTAAGTGGTTTTCAACCGACGAAAAAAAACGGAGGAGGTTCTCAATTCGACGCGTATATATTTTTTTTTTTTTTTTTTCGTGTTATCTCGCATAACTTTTTACATAGTGGTCCGATTTTGACAATTCTTCTTCTATTGGAAAGGGTATACTCTCAAGGTGGTCCCATATAAATTTGGAAAACAAAATCGAACCCTAAGGGTTGGAAAACAGGGGATGATTGATTATTCACTCACTGACACTCACAACTTTTTACATAGTGGTCCGATTATGACAATTCTTCTTCTATTGGAAAGGGTATACTCCCAAGGTGGTCCCATATAAATTTGGAAAACAAAATCGAACCCTAAGGGTTGGAAAACAGGGGATGATTGATTGTTCACTCACTGATTGTAACCTATAAACACGCATAACTTTGTACAGAGTAGTCCGATTTTGATAATTCTTTTATTGTTGGATAGGGTATACCTTGCCAAGTATTATAAGTACATTAAAGCCACAAAAAATCATAAAATAAAAACTTTTTAACAAAAAATTAAACCGCCGAAAAACTGAAAAGCATAAAATAATAAACCTTAAAATTATATATTAAAGTTAAATTTTTTGTTAAAAAGTTTTTTGTCGTAAAAAAAAGTCAGTTTCTCCTTGTTTTTTGAGGACTAAATGCGAGAGTAATGGGGTATTCCGCCATAATATTTGGATCACAGACGTATGGCAATGTAATATAGACATAATATTCAGGTGTGGGGGCGTATTAACATTTTGTATATTTCTTATAACTAGGTACTATTGATAAAAGATGTTATCCTAAATATGATAGCATAATATCTCCTCCGTGGAAATTTGCACTCCCATACATAGGTTGCTGAAGATATAGTCTGCGATTCATAATAATTTGAATTGAAACTGAATCGGAACCATAGCTCCAACGTTCTCTGCACATCTAATTCCATTTCGTACGTTGCTATAAGTGAGCCTTCTGCTCTTTTCCTTGATATATCACAGTTCTGTACATTTACTTGTAAAATGCAGTGCCCATACAATATTGTGGACCACTGGCTGATGCAGCAGACGAGTCCTGAAATGGAGACCGTGTATCGCCAAGCGTGGCGTTGGACGTCCTCCAGCTGGATGGACCGATGACCTTAAGAAAGTGGCTGGGCCATACGATGCGGAAGGCAGAGGATAGAGTGTTGTGGTGCCTGGAGTGGCCTATGTCCAGCAGTGGACTGCAATAGGGTGATTTGATTGATGTAATGTCACTGACGCTAGCTGCTATGTGTGGGAATACCAGCAAGTACATTAATTTGATGATCTTAGATATTATAGGTAACCGTTTTTGTATTTCAATGGCGATGACTAAGATTGTGGTTTGTTATTGCATCGCTAGATTTTTTACAACTAACTTTGCGGTGCGCTTCGCGATCAAACACTTACCATTTGTATCTCTGTTCAAATATAAATGCATTGTCTTTAGGACAAATAAGGCTAAACTAATTGTCACATTGTTTAGTAGACATCGGCACCTACTTTTGAAGGATCCGCCCAATCATGCTGCCCCTATGTGTGCGTCGTATTCGCACACGCTATGCCTCACCAACTTCATAGGATCCATACCCTTCAAAACTGTTTTCTTAGAAAGGTTACGGGGGCCCCCTTCTGTGTCCACAATGAGAATCTTCATCTAGTTTCCAGATGGCCCATCAAACAGCGATTCATGAAACGCCTTTCCAAGCGTTATAGTTATTTATAAGCGCATATCGTTTCCTTAATTCTGTTATAAAGGATTCCATTCCTCTGATTGTGGTAGCCTCCCGCTTTATTGTCCCCCGGTTAAGCAGTCTACAACCTCGTTGACCTGCTAGATATATTACCAAAAAACTGCTTACCTACGGAGAGGAAGGTAGTAAATGGTAAGATGACGGCTCGACAAACAAAGGAGTATGGACAGGAAAAAACTTTGTATCAATTGTATCAACCTCAACAAGCATGGCACCAGGGTAGGCAAGAAGACTAGTAGGTACTTTAATGCAGTATTACTTAATTAAAGGCTGTTTGATAAGGAAGATATATGCAGATACCCATATCAGTTTCTCGCAGGTCCAGATAACTAGAGATGCAAATTCTTTCAAAAGTTTTTATAACTCTTTGCTTAAAAAACCTCACGAACAAACTAATCAATTCGAGTCCCAACTTGTGAGATCTTCGACAAAACCTAAACTTTTAAGCGGTTTTGACCCTAATTAGCCAATAGAGACAGTATGTCACTTGGATAGCCTTCGAGAGAGGCCGTGGGAGCAGGCGCCTGCGCATGGGAATCGCCTAAAACCATTGTTTTTGCTCCGAACTTGGATTTGGTTGAAGAAACACTAATATTATTGTTTGATTTGGACAGTAATGTTGTTTAAATATTTGGTTCAGTACTAAAATATTCTGTGCTATTATTGATGTTTGGTATTCAGTTATACAGTATAGTAATTAATGTCAGATACCTACGGTTAAAGATATTTATTTTCTCAAAAGAATATACATACATTCACTTATAGAGAAAACGTAAATATAAGTTTAAAATAATGTTATCCGCCAGCGAGCGTAGATAATAAATAAACATAAACACGAGAACTTAAAAAAAAAAAAAAGCAACCAACATTATACGAATACTTCGTCTAGGAAACTTAAAAACTATCATAACACTAATACAAAATAAACAAATCAAAACAAGGTAGGACTACACACAAGAAACGGCACAATAGTTGAACGATGAGGGTAGGGTGCAATATAATAGCTGTGGCGTGTTTACTAAGGCCTACACCACAGTGTAGAACTTAAGCGAGTCATTATTCCGGTTTTTGTAAGGATATTTATATGCCTATTTTTATTTATTTTGTTTATGTAGACTATCATGATTGATTTTTTGATTGTATTTGTTTGTAGGTTTTTTTTTTTGTTTGTAGGATATTTATATGCCTATTTTTATTTATTTTGTTTATGTAGACTATCATGATTGATTTTTTGATTGTATTTGTTTGTAGGTTTTTTCCCTTTAATGTTTCATTTTATATTTGTACATAAGTTTAGGATAAGTATTTATAAATGATTATTATAAATTTACAAATATATATATATATATGTATGAATTATATATGTATATATATGTAACTTTGTTAGTTTGTCACAAACTATCACATTTTTTTTTTAAATTAATCTAAAAGCAGGTTTACATCTCGTAATATATATGTTTTTAGAGCTTTCTTGTAAATATATGACGATTTGATTTCTTTTATGTCTTTTGGTAGTTTGTTATAAAAGTTGGCCCCTTCATACATAATATTCCTCTTTCCATATTTCGTCCTAGGCTGGGTTAAGCAGATGTCATTAGCTTGTCTTGTTAATATTTTATAAGTTTGTGCCCTTTTTGTAAATATTATATGTGAATGTACATCTTTATTTAGAATTTTTCTTACAAGTAAGCATGTGTTGTATTTATATATTTGATACCTATGTATCGATTCCTGCACGCGTAGAATGACCATCATAGAAACGAGTTTTGTCGACGGAAGAATAGACAAAATGGCACGGCGATGTTAAAACTGAAGAGAGGAAATATTTCTATTCTTCAGTCGACAAAATTCTACGAGCCTGGCGCTTGGCGTCTAATTTTTCTCTACTTTTGAGTTGGAGTTTCAGTTGGGGGTACACTTTTTTTCACACGATTATATTAATTATAATCATCAATACAATATTCTAAGATCGTTTAATCCCGCTGTATGAGTATTCAGTGAAAAAGTCCTTAGCGGATCCACCTTAATTACATTAGTTACCACTCTCTTGCTATGGAAATAATAACTATCTTTGTCTTCATAGAAACCCGAGTCTACGGGTCGCCCCGTGTTCGGGCCGAAGAGATGTCGAATTGAATAGAAAGAACTTTGTCTATTCTTGGTAGAATAGAGTTAGTATTGGTCATGCTACGCCTGCTGCTTGTTAGGGATAAGTATAGATATAAATAAAAAGACAACGAAATCAAAACTGTGCATTATATATTTAAAAAAATATAGTGGTGTGAGAACGATTCTGAAGCCGTTGGTCCGGATAGGCGGAAAAACTAATGAATAGATCTATTAAAATTTATTTTATTTTTATTTCTTCATCAAATAGGCTATATATTCTTACGCTATTTGCTAATGAGTGGCTCTCTTACGCCTTCCATGCGGATGAAGTCGCGGGCAAAAGCTAGTAAAGAAATAATTCAATCATTTGAACGTCAGTATATTTTAATGCAATATTTTCATTAAGTTTCCACAAGAAATTATCCCGCGGGACCGTGCTACCGGTACAAGTAGCCTATGTTACTCCTTATAACATCAGATATCTTCGAGTGAAAATCCCGTCAAAATCGGTTCAACCGTTTCGGAGATTAGCCGGAAGAAACTGACAGATAGACAAAAATTTCATCATTGGTTTTTTTTTGTTCATTAGTCATATACACTTAGTAGAAAGCCGTTATTTGACATGTCAAACAGACATTTCAAATTTATTTATTTGTATCACGTATATATGGATTAAAATTTTATTCATAAAAAGTTTAAAAAAATACTACAAAGGTGGACTTTTAATCTCGAGGTAAAATCGTAATAACAGGGGCACCTAATAAAAAATTAATAAAATCCTCCTGGGTATTCACGGTAAACAATTTGGTGACGATTCGATCAGTTAGGAACCCCTTTATTGTTACTACCAAATTCTTAATAAACATAAACGAATTGAAATTAGTTTTAATGTTTTACGTTATCTTAAATAGGTGTAAGACTTATAAAAAAACTTGGAATTCAAAATGTTGGATATGCCTTTAAGAACATAAGTGTTTACGCCAAAGATGTAACGGTGGATCGCTTTCAAAACTATTAGCTTATAAAATAAGGATAGGTACCGATGTATCCGTATTTTATAGACCAGCAAAATTCATGACAAAAGAAATATCGCCAAAAGATGTGATGAAAATCTCTCAATTTGAATAATTCCGAAGGATATTGGTCCATGTCTCATACGTTCGAAAATATTGTCTGCTCAGTAACATAAATAGCGCAATGAATGTTGTTTAAGTTTCAAAATGAAAGCTATTTCTACTGTTAGTGTGTTACACAATTACTACTTTTTTTGTCGGTGGGAATTCATGAAATGACGGGCGGAGCGGGAGGGCGTGGCAGACTTTTATTGACTAAAACTCACTCGTGTTCCTTCAGTTGCCTATATACCAGGGCCACGGTAACTCTTTCGTGGCTTGCAAGAGCATAAACCTACCTAATAATTGATTAAATCCTTTGCTTAGCAATAGCAGTCATTAATAATAACCGTTATCAGTATCGATAGGCTCGTTATCAGGTTTAGGTAGCGCCACTTTGACCATGAACTAACTGCGTAACGTTATAACTAAACGCCTATCACTCGGTAGATAACTGTCAATCGATAGCTATATTTACTTTGCAAGAAATACACCGAAATGCTTCTTCAGCAATTTATTTATTTCGCGATTATTAACTTTTGGCAGAAGGCAATCGCTATATGTATTTTTTACATTCTGTGGATGAAAATCAAATATTAGTAACTACATAAATTTCAGTAAGCAGTAGATTATATTCTAGATATCTAATCAACACTATTGGCTACTGTATACTAGCCACTATTACCATTTGCTACTAGTATATTTTTATTTTTATGGTAGGTAGCAACAAAAATTTCTCAACTATGTTCCGGTCGACTTCCAGTCTAACTGGATGCAGCTGAGTACCAGTATTCTACATGGAGCTACTACCTATCTGAATATTACAACCTAGTAACAGGATGACACCATAACCCTTGTCCGAACTAAAATATGGAACTGATTTGGCATCAATCAGTATAGTTTTACACACATTTCACGCTTCCACCATTTACAATTCTGAGTTCGAACGAAAATAAAAAACATACAATTTAAAGAATATCATTTCAAATTACGTTTGAAACGGGCTACACACTCGAAACGTGTCCACAGAACGATTATTGACATCCATTTTACGACCAGCGTGAAGTTTGCAGGTCGCCTAATTGTTTTACCAGCGGCTGACGAAGGGTGAATGTGCTACGTATAATGTTTGAGTGTCAAATTAGGATTTTGTTTATTATTATTAGTTTAGTTTTATATTGTACTGGTTTTATGTTAAATGCCAGGCAATGATCTTAGAATGGTGTTTTCGTTCCCAGCTAAGAATAGTCTACCCTCTGTTAAGGGCGAATCATTAAGGTCTCAAAGAAATTATTTTTTTGGAATGACATCTCGCAGTACAACCTATGAGGTTGTCGGCTGCTCAACTGGACTTGCACGTGGCTACCTTAATAAATTAAGGCCTCCAGCCAGGGCTTAAAAACATAAAACTAGAACGACTACTCGCTAAGGGTATCTCCTGTGGGGTACGGCCTCGGCTTATGACATTGCTGGCAGCAAGGGACGGGCTGGATCTGAATTATTATTATTTAGGGACAAATTTAAAGCTACAAATTCAGCGGCATGGGCTGGCTTGAGCAAGGGTCGGGGCGGACATGGATTGGGACGTCGCGTCAGGCCTCGGCAACGTTTCGCCTCCTCGCGCCACTCCCACGTGTGGGCGAGGACTTTTGCCTCCAGATCCCATGGCGGCATTCCGGCAAGGAGGCTTGCCACCTCGCAGGAGACCGTGCGGTATCCCCGGACTAGCCAACGTTGGAAATGTTCGACGAAGTTCCACCGGCTGTCGAGGACAAGCCGAAACGCCGGGGCGAAACTCCGCTGCCGCGACAAATCGCGGCACGGCGGACAGAGTTCCGGCAGGATCTCATGGCGACATGGCGGGTAAGATTGTCGCAACCCAGCGCTGGGCATGCCACAATTGCGGCGGTAAGTCTCCTCTTTGAGGAGTGGATAGTGAGGCGTCACGGCGTCCTCACCTTCCGCCTGACGCAGGTTCTCACCGGGCATAGGTGCTTCGGTGGGTTCCTGTCCAGGATAAAGCGGGAGGCAACGCCCGGGTGTTTCCATTGTGAGGATCGTCTAGAGGACACGGTGGACCATACGGTGGAAGTGTGCCCTGCCTGGGCGGTGCAACGCCGTGTCCTCGAGGAGGCGATTGGCGGCGGCGGCCTCTCGCGTCCAGCCCTGGTGCGAGCCATGGTACGGAGCGAGAGGGCATGGGAAGCCGTCATCTCCTTCTGCGAAGCAGTAATGCTCGCGAAGGAGGAGGCGAGGTGCGTGAGGGAGTGGCAGTCTCTGCGCCCTCACGTTCCTAGCCGCCGCAGGAGGAGACGCCCTGGGCGTCAGGAGTCGATAGCTGACTTCCGGCCACCTTAGGCGCGAGCTTGCCTCAAAGAGATGTCAGCAACACTGAAGGGGTCTACTAGGACCGATGCCTGCCAGGGTCGCGAGATTGTTCGAAAGAGACACCATGACCCTTGGCACATGAGCAACTGAAGGAACACGGGTGGGTTTTAGTCAGTAAAAGTCTGACATGCCCTCTCGCTCCGCCCAGAGCGGGAGAAGTCATTTGATGATTTCCCATCCAAAAAAAAAAGGATCGGCGGCGAGGACGGAAGGACTCTCTAAAACAAACCGTCCGTCTGATAAAAAACAAATGATGTAATAAAATAATATGAATGTTGACCAAATTAGCCACTAAACTGCAACTATCCAACGAACCTGGTTACTTAATCTCTTCGTGACTGTATATGATGAAGAATTTGAAACTCTTCGAATGTTTTGGAGGATAAATAGGGAGGAGAATTTTCTCTTTATGTAACAAACAATGTATAATTGTACATTGTACAACGATTGGCCTTGGCTAGAAATTGCAATGACTTGCAGAAAAGATAGGACTTGATTCCGTTGCCAAATGTGTATGTTTATGTGTAACTACGTAATACTGCTGACGGGCGTCTTATCAAGGACAATATATACTTATTGCTATATTAGAACACGTGAGTTTTGTCTTCCCTAGACAGAAGGTACAATATTATTGCAGCGGCCATGATTTTGCGGTCTCGAAATGGAACATAGGACGTCGAGCTCGGCTGCCTGTCGTACTAATAAAACTATGTAACATAATATCATCCGCTATTATCTGCTTGTAATCTCCTAAGGCTTAGGTAGAGGGTATACCTATAAAACATCTACATTACATCAGTTATGTTTAAGACCCACGTAATCGGGGGAGAACCATCAACTGGATGCAAATCCAGATTCCGGGCTGCTACTGAGCAATTCCTTATAGAAAAATCCAATAATATTTTGCCCGACCTAGGAGTCGAACGCATGCTCATCATTATTACTTGAGACCACCAGATCAACGAGGCTATCACCACAAGGCTAATGCCGCGGTCTCACGGCCCGTGAACATACAGGCCGCGCCAGGCGTTACTAGGCCTATCGAGACCTGTCGCGGGTAGTGCCGAGCATTCTCACCGCTGTGGCAGCCAGTCAACGTTTGATTAACAAAGCAAAATGAAACGCATCTACACTGGTCAAATAGGCTGCAATGGGCACGTCCACGTCGCGCTTTTGAACTTACTGTCTCTCGACGGATCGGACGGGTGACGACAGGCCACCGCAGGCCTCATCGGGTACCTGGACTGGCGCGGTGTGGCCTATGAGAAAGCAGGCTATGGGACCGCAGCATAATATGGCATTAAGGTTCAGGTATATTAAGTATGTCAGTCACTGTAATTCTCTTTCACATAATTATATCTCCGATCTAAGTTTGATCCTTACTTGGTACTTGAAAGGCGGTACCAATTGAAGTTGCAAATTGTCGGTAAGTAGGTACTTATGGGTAATAAAATGTTAAGTTTAAAGGTCAACGTAATTGTTACCTTATACCACTGAAATTATTGGTTCAAACAATGCAAGTGGATTTCTTAAACGTTTACTAGCTAATGACCGTTTTGTTACAAAATTCTGAGGCTTTCGATTCAGATGGAGTGGGAGGACGAAATACAGAATGTTTTTTGTTTATGAAGTTATAATGTCGTAGGTATCCTACTATATCCTATCTTACTAATATTATAAATGTTAAAGTTTGTGAGGATGGATGGATGATTTTTACTCTTTCACGTAAAAACTACTGAACGGACTTGCATGTAATTTGGTAAATAGTTCATGACCTGGATTAACACATAGGATACTACTCATCCCGGTAATACGTTCCCGTGGGATAATCTCAGACCTCCTCGCGGACGAAGACGCTGGAAAAATCTGGTAAGAATAGATCCGCTGTCTGTCCATGTCGTACTAAAACATTATACATGCAAACCAAGGGAAGCAAGACTGGGAGCCACGCCCTTATACGCAAGAGGTTAAAGTTTCCATTCTTATAAAAGTTGACCTCTGCCTGGCCCTTAAGGGATTACGGGCGTGATGTTATAGTCAAAGTTTGACGAAGTCTAACTTTTTTCTAAGAAAGTCACACTCAATCATTAACATGATGCAGGCGAAAGTAACGTCAGGATTCAGGGTATATTGAAAAGAGACTCACCAGAAATATTGTTGGTGGATTTGCTATAAGTTTATTGAAGTATGAGCAAACAAAAAAGGTTCCACGCAAACCAAAACTTTTGTAACTAAGTATGAAATAAGTGAATAACTTACAATACATTTCAAATGTCAATCTAATGATTCATAATATAAATAAATACATACGCAAATGGCAAACTAAATAAAAGCACAAAGACAAGGTCACAGCTGAAAGATGATCATGAAACATTTCAGCAAATGTTCCAACAAAGAGGTTTTAATTGTCTATAGAGAGCCGACTACAGATTTACGCACACCCTTTGTATGGGAAAACTAAGAAATAGGGATGGGCAGAATATCCGTTTTATTTTCGGTATATTTAGCAGGTTTATTGAACATTTGTATTCGGCCTAAAATGCCGATCATTCTATCGAATAATATTGTATTCAAAAACTAGTATATGCATACCTATATGAAGTAGCCCAGACATAAATATACTTGTTCATATTACTTGATCCGTGTGTTTGCTGACGCATGGGACTTCCCAATTCCACCAAGCTTACCTCCATAACGGGTTAGGTACATCAAAATGATCGTCAATTTAATCCAGCTTGGCGATTACTGGCTCCCTTCAAGGCGACTCACCCATAAATAGAAGTGGGTCCTTTTAACATAACCAATAATGTATTATTGGTACTACAAGAGCAAGATGCATTAAGAGTCCATTACGTCTGGGGTAGCTGAGTTACCGGATGGAAGGGACAAGGACAAGCTTGAATTCTTGAGATTCACGACAAAGTGAGAAAAATTCTGTCGAATATTCGGTTTGGTACAACCCGTATTCAGCCCAAAAATTTTAAGAAATATGAACAGTACAAATAATGCAACAAAATTCCAAATACTTATCCCGGAATTAACTTGACGACTAATCACCCCGATAAGAATATTATATTATAATACACAACTACACTGTATTTTATTACTGTGTAACACTGGCTTCTGCCCGCGACTTATACCGCGTCAAATTTATGCTACCAGGTGACCCTTCCCGTCGCATCGAATTGCCTGCCATTTTGCTTTGCTGCTCCGCTCCTTTTGATTATAGCGTGATGCTCAATGAATAGGCTACCCAACACAGTTTTTTTTTTCAATCGGACCAGTAGTTCCTGAGATTACCGCGTTCAACCAAACAAACAAAATCTTCAGCTCTAAAATATTAGTGTAGATTCTTTATTTATTAAATTGGTAGAACTGAATGTGGTCATATTACAAATCTACGCACGCACACATACGCACACGTGTAAGGTTCTAGCGTAGTAGATTAGGTACTTTGTTCATTTTGGTACGTACTATGTTTTGAGTATACAGCGGAAATGTGACTGTAATTTATAGTATCTAATAATTACCTATATTGACATCGACAGGATCGATTTCTGACTGTTTTAATGTCGAAAATTGATTCTGCCAACGATGCAAATAGCAAATAGTATCCGAAGAAGTCTAAAATATTGAAAATTGGTCGTAACTGTGGAAAGCTTTCGTTAATATGAAATAGTTGGAAATTCAAGAGGTAGTCGCTGTTATAAATGGTAAATGATTTTATTTCTGTAAAAAGGTTTGTACAAAAACTGTTACACGTCCGTCATCGTCAATCATCTTTTAAAACTACTTAGATGATGTCGGCATTACCTATACGTATACTCTAAGAAGAACGGCCGAAACAAACTAAGATGTCACAGTCTCTTTTAAAGTCCAGATATAATCTTGGTTCAGACCAAGATTATGTATGGACTTTAAAATATCACCGATGTCAGAAATGTCCAAGGTAAACTTAAACCCCGTACAAAATAAGTTTTTGTTTACATCATGTTTAAACCACCAAGCTAGTTTTAGAATTAAGAACCAAATATGTATAGAAATGCAGTTCTTTTTTTTTAAACTGACAACTTAGTCCGGTGCTAAAATGTAATTTTTATTAAGAACTTTACCCACATTGAAGTAAAACTGGAAATGCAAAAACTGACTATAAGAGGCTTCAGCTAGAATTAAGTTATATCACGTTATGCATTTCCGTAATAAGACGGAGAAAGTACATACAACTAAACAATAACCACACAAGCTAACTTAATGAACTATTCAAGAAAATTAAAACTCAAAGGAAAGCTAGTTCTTATTTATAGATCTGCTTTTCGAACACCAAAGATAAAAATAAATAACGACATGTAGTCACTGACACGGATGTACTCAAATTAGAATAGTAAACTAACTATACATTACTAGCAATATGTTCTGTATATACAACACGAAGAGAAAGGAAGCTGGTGCTTTCATTGTTCTCTCATATAGTTGTCATTTCAAATAGTTTAATTATAACTTCAGAACTTGCCACTAATAACCATCCTTAAACTTTTCCGTTCCATTGCTTTTTATCTACACCAACTTCACGAGGATAAACTAATTGTGTTGAAGAAAACGCACAATGAATGATGTTTATTGCGAATCGATCGTCATTTTAACTTTTGCGTGATCGTTTCATAGTACAAAACCGATTACAAGAATTATTTGTAGCAAATGAGAAGTTTAAAAGACAATACATCTGAAGCCTGAATAAAACTTTATGCTTGTAGCACACTGCACAGTTACAGGCATTTCGTTTTATTCATTGCGAAAGCGAGACAGAAGCGTATAGCGAAACTCTTCCAAGAATCTCTCCAGTAATTGGTCTGAAGTTTCATTTTGTGAAGCAATTAAAACTTGAATTTCATACTAATTCTCTCATTTTATCTAAGAAGACATACCTGCGGGCCGGTAAAAGTTATTGACTTGACTTTTAACGACACAGCTTTTGTAAATGGTTTCAGGCACACCTTATGGAGCTCTAAGTACCGTAAATTATCTTGTCCAAGCATTAGTTTCTCTTCCATCGTTTTCTCAGACGTCATAGCCAATATCCGGTAATAATGTGATGAAGCAATCATTTTTGATTAGTCAAAATAGCTCATTGTAGAAATCAATCAGAAGACGTGTATTGACTACTATATTTTCAGTATCTGCGTGGCTGCTATATTCATTAAAAACGTCATCATCATCATCATCATCATCATCATCATTTTGGCCGAAGACCGTCCACTGTTGGACACAGATTTCCCCAAGCAACCCCACTTCGACCGGTTCTGAGCTTCTTGCACCCAGCGGATTGCGGTTTTACCGATTCATTGTAAAATTAAGCATGTGTAATTTTAAAAAGTTTGCACGTCCAAAAACAACCGTTTTCAAGGATTCTTTCGTTTCCCATGATTACAATACCGGGTACAGCGGGTACTATGGTAATATTAAACAAAAACACGCTGGTGCCATAACGAGGAGTTTAAAATAATTTGTGCAAAATTCGCACCTCATGGCCAATGCGGTAGAACCACATGCCAAAGGAAATACAGAATTACCACTTCATCATCGCCATCGATGAGTATGACTAACAGGTCACTAAGGAACATTGCCACAGATAACTTCACAAACAACACAGTCTTGGCAAAACCATTGAGGCTTACAGAATGGACCATATGCCATCAATATTTTCTAATATTAGTAACGCTAACAAATTAATCACACAAATATGCAACTAATGGAAATCCATACGATAGAAAATTTTGTGCCAACCGCGTTCCGGTAGCCGTAGCGTTAGAAGGCCTCCCAAACCGTGGACCGACGATCTTGTGAAGGCCGTAGGAGTCTGATGGTTCCGGGAAGCACAGAACCGGTCGGAGTAGCGGTGCTTGGGAGAGGCCTTCGTCCGGCAATAGGCGTGTTTCAGTTGAAATGATGATGATAATAATGAAGAAGAGTAAACTTTATAAATTTTGAAAAAAATATTAGGTTATGGAAAAATTGATCAACTAGTAAACAAAATTATTTGATTAAGCTCAAATACAATTTTTAAATTTCCCTTCCTTGCTTTCGTAGCAGCTTTGTTATATCTGGCTTTTCTAGTCCTTCTGTTAATACCTACTGTGCGAGGACACAAACCATGGCGATTGTTTTTATGGAGTCGGGTAAGGATTCTTGTTACTCGCACGCGATTATTTTTAAGTTAAATATCGATACTCGAGATAATGTCGAATACTGTGTATTTATTTCTTTTCACTGAGTCACATCGATGTTTTCACCTTCCTTCGTTATCATCTGTTGTCATCTTATCTACTTATTAATACATTTTTAATTATAATTCTGTATTGAATTTATTACAATGGTATCAATAAGTTTTTGTTTGTGTTATAATTAATCTTTGTTTTAATTCTAGTTTGCGTTGCCATTAATTCTACTCTCAGCGATATTATATTTTTATTGAACGGTTTTATTTTATTTGACGTTTTTCAGTTCGAAATTCGTAATTAAAATTTAACCCCTTTCCTCTTGTCAGATTGATCTGAAATTTGGTACTCACCTTTGATTCCAATGACAATACAATTTCATATATTCAGAATAATCCAAATCCAAGATGGCCTCTGTCGCAAAATGGTGGATTACATATTTTCTTACAATTCCTTCAATATGGGTTTCAAATGAAAGGCAATTAGTAGAATGCAGTACACTATTGAGGAAAATGGTTTACAAATGTATTGAAGAGTTGAACTGTAGCAAATTTACATGGAGAAACTGCCTATCTTACTTCCTCAACCCAGTTACAGGGTAGCACACACAGGTGCGGTCCGAGAGGAGGGTCCTAGGGGTCATGACCCCCCCCCAAAGTCAGCCTTGCTGTCGAGAGACCCTAAACGATTTGCCTGAAAAACCCAATAATACTCCCGACCTGAGAATCGAACCCGGGACCCCATGCTCATCAGTAGCGCTTTCGAATACTAGACCAACGAGGAGATGTACCTTCGCCTGAGCACACAACACCCTGGTAATACTGGCTTCTGCTAGTCTTCTGACATGGCCCTGGCACAGGGAACTCAAGGAACACGAGTGGATTTTAGTCTGTAAAAGTCTGACAGGCCCTCCCACTCCACCTAGAGCGGCAGAAGACATTTGATGATTTCTCACACAATAAAAAAAAATGCTATAGGTACCTATACAATGAACAGCATAGCCAATAAACACATCTGAAAATCCGCCATATTTCTTCAAGCCGCATTGT
The DNA here is from genome assembly GCA_932294355.1 of Aporophyla lueneburgensis. NCBI lineage: Eukaryota > Metazoa > Arthropoda > Insecta > Lepidoptera > Noctuidae > Aporophyla > Aporophyla lueneburgensis. Next base: position 26,150,280 of record OW028753.1, read on the forward strand.
CTTTAATCCGACAACAGTCCGTCTCACCATACCGTGTCGGTATGCAACGGATATATCCCATAGAAGGAGGTACACGTATTATCTGTACAACCAAGAATACCTTGTCAAAGCATTCCGAAGACACTTTACTGTATATCGAGAATTCTGCGAGATCTTCTATAGGTGGTATTAAAAGAACACTCCTTTTTTATCAAGGAATGGTGTGAAGTAATCGCATACGAGAAGCTTTCAGGTTTATATGGGAGATAAAGGGAACAGTTGTTTTATTTTGTGAGTTTTTAAATTAGTGATAGAGATAAGAGATAATATTGATGATAAACGAATCAAGAGAATGCATTTTTTATACAATACTAACTAATACGCAAGTGGGTTAACATATTTAACCGACTTAAAAAACAAGGAGGTTCTCATTTTCTCAATTCTTCTCTGTATTTGATTTTGATCTGATTTTCAGTTTATTGACTTTGTTTTCTTTTTACATTTTTGGTCACTTTAACGTAGTAAGAGCTTGGATTTAAAAATAAAATATTAAATGTCCAAAAAACATCCAAACGCAACACCTAAACGTAACGTAAACGTAAATGTAACCAATGCTAACGTAACAAACGTAGACAACGAAAGTAGTTACACGTAATACACAGTTCTTCTGTTCCAAGCTAACCTATGTTCCAAAACAGTAATTTTATGTTCAACTCCATCAAAACACCATCAAACAATCTTATCAAAACCAAGCACGGCACTATTAAAAAAAAGAAACACCCATACATTTTGTTCGACCAGATCACGTATGGCATGTCATTGCACCACAGATGCCAGCGAAGGCAGGACGTGAATCAGGAGGAAATCCGCCATCTCCTACCCATGAATATTCGATCAGCCATTGTTACAAAGTATTCGCAATGTCCAAATCTGGACAATGATTTCTCGATATAAGATGTAATCAATGTTGTTATCGATAAGTCTTGATTTGTGATGGGAGAGTTTGTCGTGCGTTTTAATTGTACCTTCTGTTGACCAAAATATGAGGAAGGAAGTAGCGCACCATAATAGGATTGGGCCAAGGTAAGAATCTATTCCTAATGACGTGCCCAGAAGTCTCGAAGCGCTAAAGACTGACATGTTTGGCCGTGGAAGAAATAAATTTTAGACCAAACTCGATTAAATTAATGAACTTCAAGATTTTTACTAGCCCCTAAAGCCCCTAGCCTGTTTCATGGTGCCACAGAGGCTATTGCTTATCATGAACTAGAAAATGGGGTGCTGAAATGGTAGAGAAGACTTGCTCTTAGGTTATCGAAAGATTTCGACCCATGCCGGATATTCATTTAAGTAAATAGGTATTTTCTCCTTCGTATGCAAGAAAATGACCAAGAGGCTGAGCATCTGCTAAATGTGATAATCAAGTCTAGTCAAGCATGATAATTAAGTAATAAGTTTATTTTTTATTTTTTTTATTTAGGAACAAAAACACATTGACATAAATTACAATAGAAACGATGATAGCTACAAAAGTTATAAACTGTGTCGCAACTATCAACGCCCGTCTAAACATATGAAACACATTGTTCCAGACACATGACTGTCTTGTGGATGTTATTAGCCCATATTTCGGACCTGGAAGAATAGATACTGGCAATGAAAATGTCAACATTATTGGTCCATCTAACCCCTATAACGTATTTAAATTATATCAAGATGAGAGCGGTGTCGATAGTCCTCAAATCGTTATCGACGTAAGATTGGATTATCGTGATCGATTCTATGACACATGCTGATACTGAATTGGCACCGTCTGAGATTATACATATACACAAAAAAGTTTCATCTAAAACTACCAGTATATTTTGACTTATTACTGTTCCTCTATCGATAAAGGGTGTTATGAAATTTGTTCCATATCAGTTTAGTTCTGTGCCTCTCTACGTCCTCAGTTATTCTGGTCAGATTCTTCATGATTAGTCATAACTTTTTGACTGGATTTGTGCCTACGTGTATTTCTCTAATCAGGTGAAAGTCTAGAAAACTGTTTTATCTATAATATTAACAGTCAATGACCGTCTGAAGTAGTGTGTACTATAATTTGTTTATCATTTCGTGTAGGTACTTGTAGATTTTGTTGATAACAATGCTTAGATTTATATTTAGTTCCTTAGCGCTATGCTGTCATCGTGAATTGCATAATTTTATAACCGTCAAAAGTGTAAATCTTTATCATTCAAACCAGCTTCTAGAATATAAGTCCGTTAACCTCGTTGTCTTCCCATGACGCAGAAAATAAGGTATAAGTATTTAGACGATGGCTTTTCTTTTTAATTGATGGGAAGATTGACTGTGTGAAAGATGATATAGCTAGAAAGGGGTGACTACTGAGATGACGAGTAATATAGATCTAAGGAAGAAAGTGTGTAAAGTCAGGCGAGGGAGGAGGCCTTTACCCGAGAGGGGTCCATGCTAATTCAGAATATTATACCTACCTAATAACCTAGAAATGCAATTCAAATATTATTAGATTTAATAACAATAATATTAAATAATGTACTAGTAATAATAATCTAATCTAATAATAAATACACCTATACGTAATATTTGCATACAAATAATTTAAAATATCAAAATAATTGTATAAACAAAAATGTCATATATTTCAAATGTTTAATGGTTTACTTCAACTCTGGATATTGGAAAGCATGCTAAAGAACTAAATGTTTTAATTTGTTCAAATTATACTTGATTCGTATATTTTAATTATTGCATGTAATCAACTCAGCCTATCGCAGTCCACTGCTGGACATAGGCCTCTCCCATATTGCGCCACAACACCCTGTCCTCCGCCTTCCGCATCCAGTCTGTCCCAGCCACTTTCCTAAGGTCGTCGGTCCATTGCATGTAAATGAGTGTTCAATTAATTAATCGAAGTTCGAAGTAAACAAAATTGTAAAAAACAATGCAAGTATGCTCTGTTATGTTATGTGTATGTTGCATGGAATAAAAGGCTTTTTTATTTTTTATTTTATTTATAAGGAAGAAAGTACATGTTGCGCTGACCTCAAATAAATTCTGATAAGGGCAGGAGAATTATGATGATGATGATGTATAATTTCTGAGACTTATATTCTCTTATTTTGTCTTGGAATCTATAAATTAAATAAATACATGACATAAACTGAAGCATCAGTTAGTAATGTCAACATAACAACATTTTAACAATTGTGTAACTTAACATCTATACTAATATTACTAATATATAATATTATAAAGCTGAAGAGTTTGTTTGTTTGAACGCGGTAATCTCAGGAACTGCTAGTCCGAATTGAAAAAATGTTTTTGTGTTGGGTATCTATTTATCGAGGAAGGCTATAGGCTACATAACATCACGCTACAACCAATAGGAGCGGAGCAGTAATGAAAAATGTTTCAAAAACAGGTAAAATCGCACAGGTAGGTGATTCGACGCGACGGGAAGGGTCGGGGAAACAAGAAATTTAACGCGGACGAAGTCACGGGCAAAAGCTAATACATACATAAACTCGCGTCTTTTTTCCATGAGGGTAGGCAGAAACTACAGAACGCCACCTCAATCCACGAAACAGCTGGCCCGATTTTGACGGGACTATCACTGGCTTATCATCCGGTGGCACTTTCCCATGGCAAAATTTCCGACATCCACGCGGGCGAAACCGCGAGCTGCAGCTAGTCAATATTATATGTAACTTAAGGTACAGACGCCAACACATCAAGCTACTACAATCTGTCAGATTTCTTTGATAGATTTTCGACTTTATTTCTAGAGCATTAGGTTCAAGGTTCATCGGGAAAAATTGACAGTTTCGGGTAGCTTGACCTGGTGGCGTCTGTACTTCTAAATACAAAGAAAACTAATACAACATTTCAACTTCACAAAACTACTGAGTGGGCGCAAAAAAATCTACATCAGCCGTCTTTTACGTAACCATGGTGACGGATGACACTGATGACGGAGTGCCTCACTACCCGGTTATCTCCAAATAACCTCATTTAGTTCGACAACTCATTTCACGTAGACTACAAGATGGATGGACTGATAACAATAGAATATCAGGCCACACTTAAAATAAATATGAAAATTAAAAAGTAGAACTTACTACCTATCTGGATCTAGTTATTGTGAAATATTGCGAAATCTAATGGTTATTTTACATAAGCCGATAAGTCTTGTTGATATTAAGAACACACCTTGCGAAGATATTTTGATAAAAAACGCGCGAGGAAAATTCTAAATCGACAATCGAAAAATGGATGACATGACCACGACTTATCGAATTTCGCAAGTCGATTTAACGACTGGTGTAAACGATGCTTCAATATTAGCGATCATTTGCTAAGCCGGTATTGGATATTGGGATATCTCAGTGCTCTAATGAAAAGCTCTTGTACAGCATCTTGTTAGCATAACTCTGCAGCCGTGATGAGTATCAATTTTTAAAACTTAAATTTAAAAAAATGTGTATTTTTGGAGGGATCAACAAACGCTAGTAGTGTTGTTACTTGAAGAATGAGTTGAGAAAATCTGTTTTCCTTTTTTTCTATCGTATTAAGATATCTATATTTCTCTGAAGTATACTCGTACACGAAGCAAAGGAATTTCTTTTTGTTCCATCATCTTTACATATTATAAAATAAAGTCACTTCGCTGTCTGTCTGTCCCTATGTATGCTTATATCTTTAAAAGTACGCAACGGATTATGATGCAGGTTTTTTTAATAGATAGAGTGATTCAAGAGGAAGGTTTATATGTATATAACATGTATAATATAGTAAAGAAACGCTGATAATTTTAGAGGTTTCTAATGTGATGTCATAAATAAACACATTTTTTTGCGCTTACATTGCGAACGCTGGCTGAACCCTACGAAATAGCTCAAAATAATGTACTACAGTATTGTACACCTTAAAAAGTTCTACAGAAAAGTCCGCGATGGTATATGTCTAACTCTTAGGGATAACCCATAATAACCATTTTTATCCTTTACTTTTTACGAGAAATAATGGCTTATTTATGAATGCGATTTTAAGCAATACAGCATTAATCCTTATGCAATTAAGTACCTTAAATAAATTGTGCATTTCATGTAGATCAAAATTGCCCTTTACAGCATATCATTAAAATTAATATTTTAGAAGATATCAGAGATTATAATAAAATCGCCGCAGAGCGGCTAGCGGGCCTTCCCGCGTCCGGCCGTCCCGGTTGGTAGCGGTCGAATATTGTAATTCATATTAACTTTGGCTTCATAGTAAATGCGAAAATCATGTGTGTTCGAAGTACTCAAAATAAACCTAATTGTATTATTCCAAGTAAGAGACTGCGAAATATTGCTTAGATGTTTAGATTTTTGGATGGATTTGGATTTTTGGTTATCCTGGATACTTACCATATACATAGGATACTTTATCCCGGTAGTAGGTTTCCGAGTGATATTTACCGAAACCTATACGGGCGAAGCCACTGGCAAAAGTACTATTCTTATAACTATGTTTAATTTGGTGTCTGGTAAATAATTGAGTGTCTGTATAGGTAGAATAGGAGCGTTAAGAAAAACCAGTAAGACTTATATTCAATTTAATCCAGCCCTATGTCGCAGTCTTCTTACACTGAATACTATTAGTTTTATTTTAAGTACATCAAACACACAAGATATGTAAGGATCGTAACAGGTGGCGTTCCGTAGTTTCTGCCTACCCCCATGGGAAAAAGTCGTAATTTTATGTATGTATAACATGGATTCATACATTCTTACCGCGGTAGTACGTCCTCTTGCGATAATTTCCGACATCCACGCGGGCGAAGCCGCGGGCAAAAGCTAGTGTTTAGATAAGAGACAACTCGTTTACGGAACTTCCTTGGCCAATTTAATTTAACCTTGTTTACAGCACCAGTTCTTAACCAGTCCTTTGAATTAAGTCTGGTGTTCTAAGAAGGGTTGTAAAATTATTATTGCATAAAGAATTAAATTAAGTTCTTCCCAAAAATAAGTGAATTCCAAGGGCTACTTTTTCTGCTGACCCTTCGCAGTACGTGTGTGCAATTCAGAATTAAAAACCTTTTGACGGTGTCAGATGAGACCAAGGAGCCAACGAATACCTAAAATGTAATACATAAAATACATTGTTTTGTCATTCCCATCACGTTTACGTTGCAATTTGTTTAGCGTCCGGAAGCGACATTTTTTCTCTCACTCCTTTCAACGTGGTGATGCAGCCGACGCATAAAGTTACTGTTTTGATTCATGAATTAAAAATATCACATAGGAACATAGGCGGCAACGCCGACGGCCGGGCGTTTGCCAAAATCGTTCCAGGAAAAAATATTTTTACGACAACGAGTATAAAACGCGCGTTTTGTCGGGCGTGTTTGTCTTAGTTTACATTTTCTCTTGTCTTGCACTATTTTGGTGCGTCTTATGTAATGAACGTGGATTATCACGAGTCCATTAAAAATTATAAAAATTTTAGCGAAACCAAAATCCGTACCGTAATTATTTTGAAAAACAGAATCAGAATCAATTTTTCAGAATCTGAAACATTGTTAAGATTATTTGCTTGTCTATTGCTTCATGTGTTCGCAACATTTGTCTAATCAACAACATTAATAATGCAATGAATGTCGTTGAACTGTCAATATTTGTGGCATTCCAATTGTTAGTGAGTTACTTTTGACTTCACATAAAAAAAAATACGTCCAGTTTGAATATGTAATACCTATCTATAGTTACATTGTCGAAATGACGATCGTAAAGCGTCTAAAAGAAGTGAACTAATAAATAGCTTTCGGGTTTAACGCCCTGAAGACGCTGGTCTGTAGGGCGTGCGTGACCCGTGCATGCGGATACGACGGCTGCCAAACGATCATCACACTAATACTAGACCAACGTAGAACATTGATGTATAGACACAGTACACGGAGACAGTTCTATCAATAGTCTACCCTATCAGGAATAAGGGATTCTTCAATCAGACGGTAAATGTCAAGTGTAATCAAGCTATACATTTCCAGTATAAGCTGACTTCTCACTTTACGAAGAGCCTATATTGTTTAGCGAGGTCAGCTAAAACTGGAAATATATAGCTTGAATAATATTTGTCTTCGCGATATTTCCCTATTTCACTGAGGAATCGCTGTTCCCAGTAGATAAACTTACGTGAAGCATAAACTTTGTACTTACCCCTTTTTACGAAAATTACGCGGACGGAGGAGTGTGAATTTGATTTTGAAGACCTGGATAGTTTTTTTTGGGTGGGGAATCATCGAAATAACGTCTTCCGCTCTGGGTGGAGCGGGAGGGCATGTCAGACTTTTACTGACTGAAACCCACCCGTGTTCCTTCAGTTGTCTGCAAACCAGGCCCACGGTAACTCTTTCGAACAAATCTAGCGACCATGGCCGGAAGACTTGGATAGCCTGGGCAGACGGTTCTTCGGCAAACCATCACACGTGAACGTAATGTGTATCAGAGATGGACATAAATATCATCCTTTTACAGCTTGGCAAAAAAGAGTCTGGAAAAAATGAGGGCGCCTGCTTAGCAGGTATGGCCACCCTGTATACTAGGACTAAATGTGATAAGATACTTGTTGTTTTTATCCACAAACACGAGATCCCGGAAATTCTCATCAATTCAGATTTCAAGACTTGATAGGCACACAGTCTTTTACTTTCATTGTATTTAGTATACTTGCGCATTATTTCGCTGGAATAACCTTTTATCTAAGAGTGCCATCATAATAACATAATGCAAACTTGTTCAGTTTAAAAATTAATTAAATTACACTCAGGGATTGCCGATTGAACCCGATACACAAGACATAATGTTCAGCAATCGCATTTGCGGCCACCATCTAGGATATTCACAACCATTCGATGGTTGGTATGCCTGTATCAAATTTGACATGAATGATACTGAACGAATCCTGTTAATGCTGACAGTTTATAGTCGACAAGAAGGCGACTTACAGCTGCTTACTGTCGGAAACTAATCGGAAGTCAGAGAGTACCTATAGCATGTCGCATTCGAAAGGTACGGGCAATAACGAATAAATTTGAACAGTTGACTAATGAAGGCGTCAAGTATATCTATGTGGGGTACATAACATTATCACTATTCATATGACAATGAAAATGAAATAACACGCTAAAATTTAGATTTTATTTAAAAAGAAAAACGTGACATAACATCATTCTTGTATTCCTTTTCGGTGCTTTGATAGATTTTTTCCATTAACACTCATGTGTCAGTTTTACATTTCTTATTTATGAAATCTAAATAGTGTAAAAATCTTTCTTACACGTTTACGGCTCCCATTACAACCCGTCTCCTCAAACTATAGGTAACATATTCAGTAGAATAGGCACCTGAAAAATAATAAATATAAATTATACTTTTTTTACTGTGGTATGCGATAATGGCATTAACAAAAAAAAAAAAAAAACACTTGCCTGTTTCGTTAAAGTGTTGAACTTTTTGTCTAATTGCACACAGATCAAAATCGTCTAATTCTTTCTTCCGCCAACTGTTTTGGTGTTCCTCCAGGTGTAGAAAAACTCCTTAATTTTTTTCACCTTCATTAACAATTTCTCTAATTGTACTGTGAGATTTACCCTGAAAAAAACATAAAGACAATCATATTAATTCCATGTAGGTACATTTTTCAATTTCAAGTATCAAACATCAAGAGTTAACGTACACGCGATTTGTCAAACTAGAAAACATAACCTCAATAATCTATTAGTAAATAAAACAATAAAATGGCTTGAAACTTATTATACCGATAAAACTTAGTATTAGAAAGGAAAAACAATGACTGGCATTGAATAAAAGATAAATTTCTTAGATAAATACCTGTCGTGCCGGCAGTTCTTTCGTAAACATTGTCAACCGGAGACAAAATTTGTTCCGCTTCAGATTCCGCCAAATTTCTTACGAAAACTTAGTATATCACAGCTCACACCACAACTCCTTATTGTTTTATTCATTTTTTATATATTCAAAAGCATTAATAATTGATAGTTAATTAGAAATAAGTAAAATACAACTAGGAACATAACACAATGACAGATTAGCTACCAGTGGCGCAGGTAACTAATAAGCCGATTCCTGTCGGCTTCCCTTAGGAAATTATGACAGTCAGTAGTTCTCAGCAGTGTTTAATAATCACACTGAATGCATTTAATCTTACACTATAAAATTAAAGTATTACAAAACCCCAACCTACATAAACAAGTGTCTTTTTTTTTCAGTATGGTAAATCATCAAATGACTTCTCCCGCTCTGGGCGGAGTGGGAGGGCGTGTCAGACTTTTACTGACTAAAACCCACCCGTGTTCCATCAGTTGCCCATGTGCCGATAACGACGCGACCCCGGCGGAACAAAATTGTCTTTATTTTCCAACGAAAACAAAACATTTAAAGTGAGCGCGAATCTACCGCGCCACCGCGCGCAAACATTCTACTCCAGTATAACTCGATGTTCACCCCGGCTTATGAATACATAAATTTCTATACAAAATAATCTCGTCATGACGTCTCTTCGGGTCACGTGATACGCATTTTTTGAGGTATTAGGTAAGCCGGAAAAAGTCGAGTTACGATAGAAACAGTGAACGAGTTGTAGGAATAGGAGACTAGATGGCGCTGCTGTCTAATAAACATCAGTTTAAACAAGCTCCGTATATTTTTCTTGATGAAAAATAGTTTAGAGTGTTTTATTATAACTAATTCTGCTGAAATTTATAAAGTATGTTCCTAACAATCTGGACAAATGTTATCTGAGTGTAATAGTGTGGAATAGTGAACTTTTGGGCAAAATAACATTTCCATAAATAGATCGAATAAAGTGCATAAATACGACCTTGGTATTGTGTTCACGAGGTGCCGTGAGTTCATAGTTCATACCTCAGAAACTGCTTCACCTTTTACAAGATTTTTTTAGGATGGCGGCATTAATAGTTTTAGATTGTTGTGTGACAGATTATTGTTGTGTGCTTCGTGAGGAAACATGCTTTTCAAGGTTATGTTTTGAAAATAAGAAACACATAATTAGGTTAGGTCGTGCTCGACCAGATATGACTTATACTACTAACGATGCGATGGGTTTTTCAAACAGTTTAATGTTTCCCTTTATGATTAATATCAATGGCTGACTGGTAGTTGTAAATCGAATAAGATGTTTTGTTTTCCATGTTTCTCCACTTTTCTCAGATTCTAGTAGTTAATGGAATAAAGGGGGTTTTACAGATATTAATAATCTGACGAATTCATCAAAAAAACATGTGCATACTGAAAAGCATATTCGTAGCTGTTTAGATTTACATGACTTCGGGAAGATCCGCGGAGAGGTCGTTTTCGGCTTTGAAGCGAATTCATACGTACATGCGTAATTCTCAAAAACAAGAACGATTATCTGATCTAGCCATTTTTTCTATAGAAAACATTTATTGCTAAAAATTATGAATCATCCCGGCTTTTATGATAATGTCTTAGTGCACTTTGTACGAAAGAATAGACGAATAGCTTTAGAGTATAAGTAGTATAATAAGTAGAATAAGTCAGTAGTCTTGTAGTTAAGTAGTTTTTTCTAGTAGACATCATACGTCAACGTTATCACACTGATCACACCACAAACGGCTTTTTTCAAAGCCACTTTTATTATACTTGCAAGACACTGTTTCAATCACCAGTGCTTACACGTATAGTAAAGGTGGACTGAAGACATCTGCTTATAGAAGACTGAAGCCAGGAAGTCAGTCACAGATTTTAAGTAACTGGACTACGTGCGCCACGTCCGGCCTAGGTAAGCATTTTTTTTTGCTCCGGCTTACCTCTCTAATAAAATCACCCTTCGCCACTGTAGCTACTGGTTGATGATAAACAAAGCAGTGCTGCCACCAAAAAAATATTTTAGTTCCAATGGTTACCACGACAGACTCTTTTTTGTCAACCTATACATCTTGCGATGTATCTTATGAAGGATTGTTTTGCACAGTCACGGAAGTTACGATGACGCAAAACAAAAGTCTACCAATCAATTTGCTTAGCCTTTTCCCAGCTTTATTAGGGCCGGCTTCCAGTATACTCGAATGCAGCTAAATACTAGTATTTTACATGGAGTCACTGCCTATCTGATCTCAACAACCCGATTACTGGGTAAAACGATACTTCTTGGTAAGGTTGGTTGCCAGGCTAATGGGGTAAGTAGAAAACTTGCCCAAATTAACTATTGGTTGCACAAGCTTAACAAATATTTTTATCTCTACGATAAAATGACAGTACCACCTGCAAAGTCTTATCTAAAGACTGCAATTTTGTAGCAGAATCACTATCGCAACGAAAAGAACATTCTAGATTACTTTGAATTTCGAATTTCCGCAAATTAAAACTAAATTGACGTCATGCTAGTGTTGTGACTGTCAACAGAGAATCGCGATGCATTCTGTTTGTCGACAAATTTCCGAGAACGATAAAACAGAATCACATCAACAAGACGTTACATTCGATTCTACGAACGATAGTGAATGCTCGATATAATTGCTGTTTTATCGATTCGCGATTTGATAATGCTCTGTGAAATTGCGATAGGTGTGTTGGTATTTCTGTGTTGGTTTTCCTTCACGGTGTTGGCGCCAGTTAAGTTGTTTGTTGTTGATGCAGCTTTTAATATGAATGAAAAGGGCGCTTGTATGGAAACACATTCCTATCTGTGTTTATTTTACTATTCTACTAGACTAGCTTTTGCCAGCTACTTTGCCCGCGTGTAGGTCGGAATCCCACGAGCTAGTAGTACCGTGATAAAAAGTATTATATGTGCTAATCCAGATTATAAACTAGCAGTCTGGCAAATTCCACCTAAATCCGTTCAGTCATTTTTGCGTGATTGAGTAACAAATATGCAAACATCAAATAAAATTACACAGATTTATAAAATGTATAGGATAATAGGAAGAATTGTTGTCTGCACAGTCCAGACGAAGCTAATGCCTAGTTCTCTTTGGCAAAAACACTTGTTCTTGTCGGCAATGAACAATAGGAAACGTCTAACTAAATAGTGTCGCTTATATTTAGGCATTCATATAGGCGTCACCTAGTGTTAGTGCAATAAAAATGGATATGAGATTTGAAGATGATGAAAACCCTCTCACCGAAGAATGTCTGTACGATGGGTCATAGTCTAACCAATTGAATATGGTTTCAATTTGGCATTTTCTTTAGACCAAGGCCAATCGCGATAAACTATGCGTAGGTATTTCATAGAAGAATCTGTGACGAAGCAATAAATAGGAAGTTTTTTCGAAAGTCTTGTGAAACCCTGTCTCCCTCAGAATCCTTCCATGTATCACGCCTACAAAGACCAGAAAGTCTTGGCCGTTAATGGTGGCGCTAGTAGCAAAGGACACTGTCAACTAATCTGTCAAATGCAGTACATTTTCATTAGTTCCATATTTCGCCACCCGTCAACATAAGCTGGTTGCTCAGTAATTCATGATTTTCTGTCATGTTCGTACAGATTGCGCCAAACAACTTGGCGTTCGGCCAATTTGAAACTATAACACTAATAAACATTAGTTAATTATTGGAAACTAATTATAATAAGTTCGTTTACATTTTCAGCTAAGTACTTGTTTACATTGAAAATTGTTCAACCTTCGGACTTTGCTATTTTAAGGAAGTTTAAATAAGTACAGTCAGAGGAATGTCGGTTTTTAGGGTTCCAAACTCAAAATGGGTCCCCGTTAGATACTAGGTAAGGCTCCGCTGTCCGTCCGTTTGCTACAAGGCTGTATCTTTTAAACCGAAATGGTTAGACACTAGGAAATTTCACAGAGTGTGAACTACTATAACAAAAAATCTAAAGACATTTTTTTTATTCATGGACTGTCATTAAAAATGAAATAAATAATAACATTCAAAAAGACAACATAGAATTTGTATAATTAAATAATATCATTATTACAGACCCTGCACAAATAGCTTCTATTTTTAATAACCATTATGTTAATTCAACGCATATTCCACAGGAAAAAATAACTAAGCAAGACTTTAACTAAACAACTACTGTTAACTCAATGTTTCTTAGACCAATGCTGGCACACGAGGTACGACAGGAAATAGTGTCTCTGTCCAACAGCAGGTCGGAGGGCTATGATGAAATTAATACAAAAATCATAAAGGCCTGCTGTAATGAACTAACTGTTATTCTCACTCATCTAATAAACATGTCCTTTTCAAATGGAACCTTCCCTGAAAAATTAAAACTGTCCTTAATAAAACCTTTACTCAAGAAGGGAGATAAATGTAATATTAATAATTACAGGCTCATAACTTTAATACCTATATTGTCTAAAATTTATGAAAAATGTATAAAAGATTAACGGATTTCTGCAACAGATTTCAAATTATAAGTGAAGAACAGTTTGGATTTCAAAAGAACAAATCCACATCGTTGGCTATTTTCTCGCTTATGCAAGCTGTACTTTCAAATATTAATAATAATTATCTAACTACTGGCCTTTTTTTTGATCTATCGAAAGCGTTCGATCTGGTGTCACACAGCATATTGCTTGAAAAGTTAGAAGGTATTGGCATCACAGGACCAGTTCTTCAATGGTTATCGTCCTATTTAAGTAACAGAAAACAACGTGTCACTAACGAAATAAGTAACACATAAGTAAAAAAAAACGAAAATAATGAGATCATATCTTACTCATCAGAATATGTACATAATAAATATGGCGTTCCGCAAGGTAGCATACTGGGCCCAATACTATTCCTTATTTATATAAATGACATTATAAAATTAACTAATCATAAATGCATAGGTACTATATGCCGACGATATTTGGATCATAGTGACATCAAACAAAAAATATAATACTGTTCTAGACCATGAGCTTGACATTAATAATACAATTGATAAATTACTGCATTGGCTTGACACTAACAATTTAAAGATAAATTTTGACAAATCCGTTTATATTCAATTTAATCAATCAAATAATTATAAAAATGACATTAAACTCAATATTAATAAAGTAAAAGAAGTAAATTAAACAAAATTTTTGGGCGTAATAATAGATAAAGACATTAATTAGAAAGAACACGTAGGCAATTTTAGCACTAAAATTAATAAATTTGTATACGCACTAAAACAAGTTAAAAATGTAACTAACGTAAAAACTGCCGTAATGTCATGCCACGCGTACGTCGAATCATTACTACGATATGGTCTTATAATGTGGGGTAATAGCACCGACTTCTGTAGAGCATTCGTCGCTCAAAAAAAGTGCATGAGGTCAATTTGTGGTCTTAAACCTGACGACTCATGTCGACCAATATTTCAGAAACTTGCTTTGTTACCGTCTCTGTATATTTATGAAATATGTGTGTTCGTAATTAAAAATAAACAATTGTTCAAGACTGCAAATGATGTTAATCCTAGGAACAGAAGAGATCCTTATAAACTAGTGTTGCATGAGTTACCTAGATTGGCGAAATATAATGAGATGTGCCTAGCAATGTGTGTACGCATTTATAACAAAATACCGCGTCATTTTAAAATATTAAATACAAGAACATTTAAAATTAAGTTTTATAAATGGTTACTCGAATGCAGTTTTTATAGTTTAAGAGAATTTTTTGATAAAAAATGTTGATGGTCTTCTTCATCTAACTTTATAATTTTGCATGCTATGTATATCCTAGCTAAACATGTTTGTGCCATATTTTCTACTTAACACCATTGTATACCATGTTTTACGCAAATAAATATTTAATTTGATTTGATTTAAATTAGGCTGAGGATAGGCACTTTTCGAACTTCAAAATTACATAAGACAGTCCCCCAAATCGCTCGCCCTTCATTCACCACTTGCTAGTGCTTCAGCTGGGAAGAAGAAGTGGCGCAACAAAGTCCCCAGCAGTAAAATAATATAAATTAAAATTTAAGGGGGCCCCATACAAAAAACGTGTTATTTACTTTAAAGTATTGAAAATAAAATACGGTGGCACGGAACCCTTCGTGTGCCGACTCCCACTGGTTTGCTTCTTTTTATCAAAAAAAAGTATGAATAAACATGTCGAGTTTAAGGCTAAAGTAAATAAAGACTTGTCGACTTCCTCTACGGATTTTCTAGGCTGGCGACAAACAGTAGGTACAGACGCCAGCATATCAAGCTACCCGAAACTGTCAAATTTTCCCAATCAATCTTGAACCTAATACTTGAGATATAAAGTTGAAAACCTATTAAAGAAATTTGACAGATTGTAGTGGCCTTATACGCTGGCGTCTGTACGTTCATATAAAGTAATGGCAATATTTTAATATTTAAATGCAAAAACCAGTACCTCACGAGATGCTTAATGGAGCAATAAGTAGTCCATTGATGCATTCTTTGACTACTTCGTTATTTTTTTACTAATTAAGCGTCACTGCGGCGGAGTAATTAAGTAAAGTAATTCACTAAACCACATTTTACTTAAGGCTCGTACAGGCCGGTTGCCACAGCGCGACGCGTCTAGTAGATCAATTTCCATGAAGATTTCATGGAGATGGCTTGCGAATCGTACAGCAATCTATGTGAAGGCAATAATGGGCTTACCAATTTGCTTTTCAAATGTATCAACCCCTATTGCGGGTGTACCTTTAGCTTGAATAAACATGAAAATACAGTCAATACTCCAATAATAAAAAATAAACACACCGTAATCCAGATACTGACTTCATGACTTGTATCTGGCGAAATACATAATAAACCTCTACCTACTCATGGCGACATGGCGGGTACGATTGTCGCAACCCAGCGCTGGGCACGCTACAATTGCGGCGGTAAGTCCCCTCTTTGAGGAGTGGATAGAGAGGCGCCACGGCGTCCTCACCTTCCGCCTGACGCAGGTTCTCACCGGGTATGGGTGCTTCGGTGGGTTCCTGTTCAGGATAAAGCGGGAGGATACGCCCGGGTGTGAGGATCGTCTAGAAGACACGGTGGAGCATACGGTGGAAGTGTGCCCTGCCTTCGCACCGCCACCACCACCGCCGTGTCTTCGTGGAGGCGATCGGCGGCAGCGACCTCTCGCGTCCGGCCCTGGTGTGAGCCATGGTACGGAGCGAGAGGGCATGGGAAGCCGTCACCTCCTTCTGCGAAGCAGTAATGCTCGCGAAGGAGGAGACGGGGCGCGTGAGGGAGTGGCAGTCCCTGCGCCCTCACGTCCCTAGCCGCCGCAGGAGGAGACGCCCCGGGCGTCGGGAGTCGATCGTAGACTCCCGGCCACCGTAGGCGCGGGCTTGCGGGCGGCGAGCAATGGGTAGCTCGCCGCCCGGTAAGGACCAGGCCCGTGTCGCGTAGTGTTCCACGCGCGCCTCAAAGAGACGTCAGCAGCAGTGAAGGGGTCTACTAGGACCGATGCCTGCCAGGGTCGCGAGGTTGTTCAAGCGAGATACCGTGACCCTGGCATATGGGTAACTAAAGGAACACGGGTGGGTTTTAGTCAGTAAAAGTCCGACACACCCTCCCGCTCCGCCCAGAACGGGAGAAGTCATTTGATGATTTCCCATCTAGAAAAAAAAAACCTCTACCTAAGCTATCTACCAGCCGGCGGCATTGTGACGCCGTGGTAGATTATGGCCCACTTCCTTTCACACACAGCAGGCGGTCCTGTGTGCTCCAGCAGTGGGAATTTAACTTTATAGCTGAACAAGCTATCAACTCAGACTATAGCAGTCCACTGCTGGACCAATCCCAGGCCCGGTTCAGAAACCTTTTTAAGGTAGTCGGTTCATCTAGCTAGGGGGCGACCCACGCTACGCTTGCCGATACGCGGTCTCTGCAGGACTGGTCTGGTCCACCGGCCATCGCTCCTTCGACAAACATGGCCAGCCCACTGCCCCATCACTCTGCTTACTTTAAGTCAATACTCGGGTTCTTTACCCGACAGTTATATCCTTGATTTTATCTTCAAAGAAACAAATATACTACCTACGACTATGCAGAAATTTCATAAAAATCAAAAGTTATCATTAATTTAAAAAGTAAGAAAACTTGACGTTATTCACAATGCCAAAATTCATTGCATTCTGCCGCACGCACCGACACATAGCTCGTTGATAAGCGATCACTGCGGGCACGTGTAAGGTCAATGTGGGGAAGACCGGCATAGTTTTTAAATAGTTAACTTTCATTGGAACTAACTAATGGAACTATGCATTCTAGGATATCTCTTGATAGTTACAAATGATGAAAATATTATCTTGAATATTCTAAAAACACTTGTATTGCTTTAATGTCAAATATCACTTAAATAGAGCATTTTTTTTCGTAAATCGACGATTATACGGACTTGCCTTGCTCTTTAAGGTAAGTCCGTCTAGTAGTCATTTTACACCAGATTTGATAGATTACATGATGGAAACATTTTATTTCGATAAAGTAATGAATGGCATTGAAATATGTGCCTTACAGTCGTACTTATAAGGCTGCAATTAATTTAAATAGCTAAATTTCTCATACTTGAGGCAAGACCGGCATATATTTGTGTGATGGGGCTGTAAACATTTTCGATAAAATAAAATAAAAATATACATTCTGAACCATGATTTATTTTGTTACAAAGCAATTACTAACTGCTAATAATTAATGTATCCGACATGAGGAGAAATCGAGATTTTATTTAGTACGGATTCAATTGTTTATTGCACATAGATAAGTCAAAAAGCAGTTGAATCCGTCCAAAATAAAATCATGATTCGTCATGCCGGATATACTTATGTGAGAATAAACCGATAGAGTCTGGCAAACGAAAGTTGATCCTGAAAACACGCGCGAAATTTAAAAAATATATACTGTTTATCCTCGTACATAGTGCGTTAATACGTGTTGACACTTGACATTTTATTTTATTTAAATGAAATTAAATTTCTATTATCAACACGTGTTATCGCACTATGTACAGGGATAAACAGTCTTGTTTTTTTAAAATTTCGCGCGTGTTTTCAGGATCAACTTTCGTTTACCAGACACTAGTTATTATTTTCTTACAAAAAGATATAAAAATAAACAGTCTTCTTACTTATTTATGTAAAATTAAATTATTAAATGATATTTGGTTGTAATTTACCAGTTATATAGCTTTAATTTCTTACAAAAAGTTAACGAATCATTAAAGTGTTACATTTTTTTTTAATAATAAGAATAATGTTATTATTTATCCGAATTATTCTCTATAAAATCCGTAAAGTACGTAAACAACAAAAACAATGCAATCTTTTCCCTTAATCATGCACACAGCCGTAAATTTAACAAATCACTAAAATCAGTCTTATTTGTTTTATTAAAAATAAGAAAATATAGTTACCAGAATGATTCTCTATGAAATCCGTAAAGTACTACAAGTAGTAGTCTTTAATCACACAAACCCGTAAATTTAGCCGAAATAGAAAGACAAACTGATAATAAAAAACAATATTACATAATTATTGACTACAAGGTATATTTTTATTTAAAAATATACCTTATCTTCAATATTACATAAGTAATATTGTTTTGCATTCACAGTCTCAATTTCAATTTTTTTAACTATCGACACTGTGGGTACATCATCACGATCTTTTCTCTTTGTCATACTAAAAACTAGTTGTGGTTTCTTAATAGTTTTTAAGAAATCTATGGAATAGTATGTTTCGTCATCCACTACTTTGATTTTCTCGATAAATCCAATGTAATAGTTCCACTTTTGTCTCATACGGTATCTCACAAGCACGGAATCATTGATACTGTAAGTTTGCTGTAAAATGTCATTGTCACTAGGATTATTAATTTTATCAGAAACAATAGTTATGGAGTCGGATGATGGCAGGCGGTTTCTTTTCAATGACTTTCCTGTTGAAGTAGTTGGACCAGAAAATGAAGTAAATCCTTTTGATGTTGTATCTGCATGAGATGCAGGAACGGAATATTCTTTGTCATTTTCAGGATCACTTAACGTGGTAGCAAATTCACCGTCAGGTGTTGTATCGTTGGAAGATGTTTTTCTTTGTGTTTTTTTTATTTTTTTCTTGCTTGGGTTAATTTTCCCTGGTTGGTTTTTGCTCATGGTCGTATTTTTCTTTCCTTGCAGTTCTTTTTTTATTCTTTCTGGAGGTATTGTTTGTCGTTCACCTGCTCCGTTATGCTGTAAGTTGTCATTGTTGCTAGTATTTTCTTGATGCACAACGCTAAATATATTAATTTTATCAGATGGGATAATGGAGTCAGTTGATGGCAAGCGGTTTCGTTTAGCATTTCTTTTCAATGACTTTCCTGTTGAAGTAGTTGGGCCAGAAAATGAAGTATCTCCGTTTGATGTCATATCTGCATGATATGCAGGAACAGAATTTTCTTTGTCGTTTTCAGGATCACTTAACGTTTTGGTAAAATCGTCGTCACTCGTTACGTCAGGTGTCGATTCGTTGAAAGTTGTTTTTCTTTGTATTTTATTTTTTCCTTTCTTGCTTAGGTTAGTCTTCTGTGGTTGATTTTTGCTCATGGTCGTATTTTTCTTTGCTTTCGGTTCTTTTTTTATTCTTTCTAGAGCTATTGTTTGTTGTTTACCTGTTACGTTAATCTGTAAGATGTCATTGTCACTAAGATTTTCTTGATTCACTATATAATTGTCTGCAAAACAACTGACTTCATTATCGAAGTCATAGTCGAACAGTGATCTATCGCTGATGTTCGTATCGCTATATAGACTCATTATATCAGATATACTAGTTATGGAGTCAATTGATGGCAATCGGTTTCGTTTCCTATTTCTTGTTATACCCGTCTTTCCTGTTGAAGTAGATGGACCATAAAATGAACTATCTCGCTTAGTTGTCACATCTGAATCATCGTCACTCGTAATGTCAGTTTTGTTGGATGGTGCTTTTCTTTGTGTTTTCTTTTGTTTTTTTTTGTTTAGGTTGTTAGTCTTTGGTTGTTTTTTTTTCATAGTTGTATTTTTCTCTGTCTGTGGTTCTTTTTTTATATTTTCAATTTTTTCTTCCATTTTACGCTTAACAACGTCATTATGTGTTATAACTTCGGCTCCTGCAGCTATTTTTTGTCGTTTACCTTTTACATTAACTCCAGCTTTAACTTGCATCAAAAGTAGTTCTTCAAAAGTTACTAGTCTGTTTTCTAATATTTGGATTCTATTACTACTATTGTCAACTCGTTTTAAATCCTTATTGGATACGAAAGATTCTTGTTCCAGTTCTTGATGAGATTCTTCTCCTATAAACTGGTTTTCTTTTAAACTTTTGGCACCCTTTTTCTCTAAATCATCATTCTGAATACGGTCGTCAGTTACAAAATGTGCAGAACAGTGCTGATTGCTAATGCTACGATAAGAATTAATGCCAATTACTTTCATGGTGCAATTTAAGGCTAACGAAAGCAAACTTTGTGGCTCGTATGTTGTAGCAACGTACAAAGATTCGTCATTGTAACAAACGAGTCTTTCTTGATTATTGTGGTCATATTCATGTCGTTCTTGGGACTTAAGAACTTTGAGTTCTTTCCAACGTCTTAGCTGTAACGAATCAAACAGACTTTCTTTGATTTCTTCAGAATTGAACGGGTAAATTCCAGCCTTGCGGAAGCCATTTCTTAAAACTTGACTATCAATTTGAGCCCAAACCACTCCAATTAACCTCGCAAACTCTTTCTTTGGGAGCTTCACTCCGATATTTGAACGCTGCCATTTTACGAGCATTGGATCCCACCGATCTTTAAATGATTTCATGACCGCTACATCCAGCGGTTGTAATATGTGACTAGTATGCGGAGGTAGTTTAAGTATTGTTATATCTGCTTTACGCGCTTCCTCGATTATATTTAATCCTACATGAGTAGCGTGTCCATCATAAATAAGAAGAATCGG
This sequence comes from Aporophyla lueneburgensis, assembly GCA_932294355.1. Lineage (NCBI taxonomy): Eukaryota > Metazoa > Arthropoda > Insecta > Lepidoptera > Noctuidae > Aporophyla > Aporophyla lueneburgensis. The sequence goes on from OW028753.1 coordinate 26,171,207, forward strand.
ACGTTGATCTCCAACAGCTGGCAAAAAAACTTTTTTAAAATACATTTCAAAGACGTCGGTCTCCATCCATCCTTTTTTTGTAGCAGCGTAGGATGTGCCGGGATAAGCATACGGAGATGTCCATTCATCCCAAACGTTTTTGCCCTTAAAAATTATTAGTGGGGGTGTTTTTTGTCCTAATGCACTGGCGCCAAGCAAAACAGTAGTGTTTTCTCTACCAGGCGAGGAAATGACTCTTGTCGCGGCGTGTCCTTTCATGCCAACAATTTTTGATTTTTTGGGATCATTCGAAAAACTAGTTTCGTCTAAATTCCAAATGGCGGCTGGTTGATTCAATAAATTTAATTCTTTCAATGTATTATTAAGCAATTCAAAATATGGGTAAACTATAAATGGGTCTACGGCTTTCTTACGCGCGTATTCCACTGCCTGGGGTTTCTTCACGGAAAAATGATGTCGTTTTTTGAATGCAGTAAACCACGCCTGCCCTGGAGCTCCATTTTTGAAAGGCGTCGATATGAGATTACGGTTTACATACTGGCCAACCATTTCTAGGACCTCTTTTTTGGTCAAACCGAAACCATATTTTTCCATTAAATGTAGTAACGAAGCTAATTTTGTTTCGACTTCCAAAGTCAGCGCAGTGCTTCTGCCAAGAGAATTGGATTTAAATCTCCTGTTTTTCACATGGTCCATAATAGTCATGCGAGGAATATTATAAATTTGCGCAGCTTTATAGCCACTCAGATGGCCATTTCTAACAGCTTCTGCTGCTTCTTGTAACTTTTGTTTCGAATATGATCCTTTGTTTGTTTTTCTTTTGTAATTGCTTACCATGATTGCAAGCAAAGATATCTGAAAAAAAAAAAAAGATTTATTTCTCCAATATAATGTGGATACCGTAGGGCAGTCTTATGTGCAATGTTTTGTATCGCGCTAAACCTTTTGTATCGGCCGACCCAAAGCAAAGAGGGAATAGGTACCATTTAGGCACAGGAATAAAAAAATACTTGAAAATGAATTAGAAGTTAATTATTTATACGTACCGTTTTTTGTGGAATGAAATAAGTAGGTTAAAAACAGTAAGTACATTCGTCTTCAGGGTAATGATCGTAAATTGCCATATGCAGACAGCTTTGACACCAGAAAAAATCAAAATGTAATAACAATTGTAAGTTCCATTTATGTATCATGAAGTGGGGTGGTAAGTTTAAGTCTGTGTAATAACCACAATGATAACATCTTCTAGACAGTATAAAATGTGTCACAAGCCATGGCCATATATGCTGATTTAAAAGTTCGAAATCATTTCTAGATAAAAAACGATCAACATCCAAAGGCATATCCATTATTTTTTAAGTATTTCTGTAAAAAAAAAAACATTTGTTGGTTTCTCTCGCATAGTCACTATACCTATCTAACGTCAGCAACGTGCAAGCTAAACCGCTGCATTTGGGGTGTATATAAATCGACCCTTCAGGTATAAAAGGCATCAGGGCGTTAGGTAAGGCATTTTTACACTCACTATCAATAATTATCTAGAAACAAAACAAAATGCAAGGCATTTTGTTTTGACCCTTTGAAACCTGAGAAATCGAAATATAATGATTTAAGAATACGCGCACGCTACAAAAAAGGTTGACGATCTGTGCTTCGAGGCAAGACCGGCTTATGACGGACTTACCTCGTGCGTCTTAGACGGTCTTTCCAACTATTGCATTTTAAGGATACATATTTATTACACTTGATATTTCAACATTCTTAGAGTCATTGATCAATTCAATAAAAGAAATATATAGAAGGGCTATTTAACTACTTACGTAATATACACTCTACGCTTCACTTTGTTGGATTCGGTACTTTTTTTCTTTTTCACCGCAACACATGACACTCGTTGTTTGAGATCACAACACGACTAAAAAAGGAAGTCAATTTTCTTCCGCAGTACGACTTACAGCGACATCTATGATTCTGAATTCGAACTAGAACCACAATACTGTTTTACCGAACGAGATGGAGGCGGCATAGATAACCATAACCCAGCGCTATGGCGTTCAGACGGAGATGCCTTGTGTACGGACTTCCCAGCATTGACCTTACACGTATCTAGGAAATCACGATAACGCGCGCGGCTCCGCGGCGCCGGCGCAGCTGATAACGATAATATACGCGCGCTAATCCACATGAAGTTTTTGTTGTATTAATACATCATTAGATCATTAATTTTCGTTTATTAAAATGTAAATTTTCTTACTTTTTTGCGGTTTACAGGTCAGTGTCAATGTATTTACAGAATCCATCATCATCATCAACGATTTCAGCCCAAATATGTCCACTGCTGGACTTAGGCCGTCACCCAACCTACCATTTATTTTATGACAACCACCCCTGGGTTGCCATAATCGCCACGCTTGGCAGGCGGGTCGATCGCAGTATAGTCGTAAAATGCATAGAGAACGCTGCTGCCCATTCTTTAGTAAGTTCTTTAGTCGCCTTTTACGACACCGACGGGAAGAAATGGGATTTTGGGAATTGTAAAAAAAAAATCAATGGTAGAGGGTTGTATTGATGATTTTAATTATTATAATTCTGTGAAGCCATATTTACTACCGTCACGAAACATATTTTTTATCAACATACAACCTGAAACTGATCTGAAAATTGCAGAAAACGTGAGAAAAATTGAATTTCGCGGGAATAAAGGTTAGGTGATCGAAGAAGGTAGGAGCGGACTGATCTACCTAGCTTGCCGGACTTAGTCAAGGGTGTGTAATCAGAAAAGGCTGAGAAAGCTTATTACTTTTTGCATTGGGTTTCATAAAGGTACGAGTATCTTGGTGATTGAACTCTAATACTTGTCTGAAACATAAATTAATCAAAACAAGAGAGACATTAAAGAAAAAATTACAATACCAATACACATGGCGTTCTGTTTAAGAGTAAGATATTACAGAAATTGTGAGAAAATCAAAGAAAGAAAGTAAAATGAGAAAAACAATAGAAAAATGCTAAAATGCCAAAGAAGCTTCAGCTACGCATTATGTCAGGTGAAGACAAAATTCTTTCTTCTATGTGATGGAACAGAACATGAGAGATACATAAGACGAATTAAAATCTCCAAAAATTGTGCAACGCATGGTGATTTAAATATTTCCTTGACTACGATGACGACGCCTATTTTCAGTAGGGCACGGTTACAAAAAGATAAAATTACGTTTTATTATACGGATATGCATAACCAAAGGAATTTGATGACGTTCGCGCAATTTTTGTCAAAGAAAGACGGCGCCAGTGTTGCTGATAACACAAGTATTTGATAATCCACACGAATTTGATATCTCAATGAAATTCAATGTATTTAGTATATAGAGAGCTATTTATTGATTTTATCAGTGTGGGATCTAGGGTTGTCGCATCTGTAGGAAAGTGGTGAAACCCCTAGATATTATTTACCTTTTTACGGTAATGGTTGCAAAGGCTGAACATGAGGTCTTGGGTTCGATTCTCGGGTCGAAGAAAGTGCTTTTAGATTTCCATATGAATTTTCAGAATTTTTTCAGTAGGCGCTCGGCATCTGGATTTATGCCCAGTTGAAGACAATAGACTTGCCCCCTATTACATGGGACTTAGACTAAACTTAACTGACGAAAGGCGAATTTATGCGTGATCATATCAATGACGATTTAAGTAAAAAGACATATTTTTAAGTTACCTACCCGACATTCGATTGTCAAAGACGTCAAAATGTCACACTGACAGATGAAACATGGAAGTAGGACAGCTTGTCTTTTATATCGGTAGCGAAAAAGAGACATGACGATACGTAACTAGGCTAAGTAGCTAAGTTTTGACGTACTAATTGCGAAGCGTGTATAACCTATCTGTTCACCTCTTTTTACTTAAAATATCATTGGTAAACATGTGTTGCGTTGATAGTTCAAGGCAAAAGGATCTAAATTCAGCCACATTGATAGGCATAAACAAATAAAACGAAATTGAGTGAATTTTGACGTAAATATTTACGTGGAATTGTAAGCGGAAATGTATCTTGCTTCGTAGAGATGGTTTTTGTCTTTGTTGAATAGATTTGCTTTTAGGTAAAGACGCCAGCATATCAAGCTACATACTACAATCTGTCAATTTTTTTCGATAGATTTTCAACTTTATCGCTAGACCATTAGGTTCAAGGATGATTGGGAGAATTTGTCAGTTTCGGGTAGCTTGATGTGCTAGCGTCTGTAACTAGTAAAACAGTTTTGTAGAATTTTGACTCTGGATACCTTCACTAGCATTATTATTGTCGATGGCTTGGAAGCCAAATTAATGTTGCCACTTTAGCCCCTTTTAGTGGCAGATTATGAAATAAAAGGCGTGTGCTAGTGGGTGATGATGCTTTATTTAACTAGCCGTGAATTTAATAATAAACGTTATCTTTCATGGACAAAACATAAAAGAAGCAAAATTGGTTTAGCTATTTGAGAGCTACAATGGCACAGACCGACACACAATAATACAAAATCAAAATAAACATCAGAAGCTAGGTGTACGGTTCCAATTTGTTGATTCCTATGGAGAAGAGCCGGCAAAAAACTCCACGGTTACTCTTTTAAAATGATTGGCTTTTACAGTGATTTCAAATTACAGTGATAATAGGTATAGGAGGACAGTGTAGGCCTGTTACAGGCACAGATACACGCGTTAAACTTATAAACCCTCTGTTTCGGTCAAGAGTTAATAGATGGATCCCTGCTTCTTGGTCATCATGGCATTTTCCTAGACTATTTTTTTCTGGAGGTCACTAGGTCTTGGGAGGCCCAAGTTGACGTCTTCCGCATAGATATTAGCGTCATAAAAAGATTAATTTAAATGAAGCTCCTCGCCTATCTACTAATGTTGTGTAAACATACATAATGTGACATTATTATATTATAATCTAAACATTATTATATTTTATTACCAGCTGATTGATTAAGCTTTGGCTACTGCGCAGCAAACGTTACATAATATTGCTAATCAAATAAAATTATTATCTTCCGTCAGTTTCTATGATATTAATTCTTGATTCTTTGTTGCTTTTGAACCATTAACTACTTGTCTTTATCAGTACTGACCTAGCTAGTTTTAACACGTGTTATTTTTTCACTGTTAAAAGATTTTTTTTTCGGATATGTTCTATATTCGCAGAATTTAAAGATGTTCAGTTCAGAATCATGAAACTATGTTTTCAGTAGGTATAAATATTACATAAGCATCACAAGGAACTCAGTTACTTAATTAAATAATTTTATTAAATTAATTTATCGACTCTTCTTTTAAAGATTGCGTAACTACAGCAGCCCGCGTAGCATGACCGCCATAGAAACGGAATTTGTCGACGGAAGAGAAGACAAAATGATAGATTGTATCGTAGAAAAATTGTGTAAAACTGAAAAAAAGAGATTTTTCTATTCTTTAGTCGACAAAAATACGATGTCAAGTATGATGACTATTTTTCTGATGAGATAGAAACATTTTTACAGAATTAAAAGACACAAGGAACTTTATTTGTTCTTGGTGGAATAGATATAGAATTGGTCATGCTACGCCGGCAGTAGATCGGGGTAAATCCACAAACGGCTGATCATACTACCTACATTTATTTTATTTTTTTGAATGATGTCTCGCAGGTTAACATATGAGGTTTTCGGCTTCTTAACTGGACTTGCCTGTGGCTACCTTAATAAATTAAGGCCTCTAGCCAGGGCTAGTCGATTAGTCGCTCTAGTCTTAAGTTTTTTACTTAAAACTAGAGCCACTAATCGCTAAGGGCATTCTCTGTGGGATACTGACCTCGGCTTAGGGCATCGCTGCTAGAGGGCAGCAAGGGTCCCTTGTACCTGTACTTGTAGTACCTACATTACGATATGGATGACTTAAGTAGTCCATTATTGAACGGTGTGAAATTAGCGACGTTGTGAAGATACCGTGGCCCTGGCATATGGGTAACTAAAGGAACACGGGTGGGTTTTAGTCAGTAAAAGCCTGACACGCCTTCCCGCTCCACTCAGAGCGGCAGAAGTCATTTGATGATTTCCCCTACAAAAATAAAAGGGTGCTAAACGCATGCAATAATGTATTATTTAAGTCACACTTATCATACACTATTTAATAGCACGCGCGACCTAAAGCCAAACTTAAGTCACGCTTTTCTGTGCAAAACTGGACTATTTCAGTCAGGTAGGTCGTGACATAGTGCTATAAAATTAACATTATTCACATTACAAATTGTTTTGACTGCCACGCTATGAAAATCAGCCTAGACTAAATATTGACAAAATTTAACACCGTGTACATAAACATTTTGATATATGAGAAACCTTCGATCCACTTCGGGATTAAACGGACCTTGGCTGTAAGCTGTCGTGTCATATCAGATACCGTATCACTGGCCTCGCTAAATCAAGGAAGAACTACTACAACGCTCCGAAGATATCAGTCATATGGGCTGATTATCTTGTGTTTTTATTGGAATCTTTACTAATATTATAAAGCTGAAGAGTTTGTTTGTTTGTTTGTTTGATTGAACGCTCTAATCTCAGGAACTACTGGTCCGAATTGAAAAATTATTTTTGTGTTGGGTAGCCTTTTTATTGAGGGAGGCTATAGGCTATATAACATTACGCTAAAACTAAGAGGAGCGGAGCAGTAATGAAAAATGTTGCAAAAACGGGGAAAATTTATTCCTTTTGAGAGTTTCCGTTGCGTGCGCTGCGTAAACGATTAAAGTAACGCAAAAGTCATGTATGACGGAATTGTTCCTTTTAAAAAGTTCTAAAAAAAAGTCCGCGAGAGCATATGTCTATCTTTTAAGGTTGACTCACTGTAACTCAAAAGGAGCGAGCAGCAACGAAAAATGGACGAAAACTAGCAGGCAAATCGATGGGACGGGAAGGGTCAGGGGAGCAAAAATTTGACGCGGACGAAGTCGCGGGCAGAAGCTAGTAAATAAATAAAAGAAACACTGTATTACATGATTAGGTGCTTTTTTTTTTGAGTGGGATGTCATCAAATGATGTCTTCCCGCTCTAGGTGGAGCAGGTGGGCGTGTCAGACTTTTACTGACTAAAACACACCCGTGTTCCTTCAGTTGCCCATGTGCCAGGGCCACGGTATCTCTTTCGAACGAATCTCGCGACCCTGGCAGTAATTAGGTACTTAGTATGTTTTAATGATTAATAAAAAAATATATGAAAGACGAAGACATGTAGCGCCGGGCAGAACAACTGGCGAAGAATGACGAGGAGAGCTGATCCCAAATGAAATGGGATAAGCCTAGGCAAAGAAAGAGAAAGAAAGAGACATTTAGCGCCGACCCGTGGGGTAACTGCGGTCCGCACTGACAGAAGAAATGGCTGTCATTTTGACAGTTGAAAGAAAGAAAATACATTTATTTAGCATAAACTCAAAGGCACACAAAATAATACTGTAAAAAATACAAAAATTAACAAAAATTAAAAAGAAAATCTATAAAAGTATGAAGTGCGATATTATAAACTAGCAGTTCAGCAACATTCATTACGTTCTTAACGTTGTTGAACAAACTACACTTTTCGAATTTATGAAGCTACTAGCTACTGTCCCCGGCTTCGCCCACGTGGATGTCGAAAATTATCCCACGGGAACGTGCTTCTGGGGCAAAAGGTAGCCTATATCCTTTCTTTGGGTTCAAACTTACCCCGTACCAAATATCATCAAAATCGGTTCTGTGGTTCAGTCATGAAAGCGTAACAGCCAGACAAAGTTATTTTCGCATTTATAATAATAAATATCTGGATGACCGAGCTTTGCTCGGTATTTTTGGGAAATTGTGTTTAAAATAATAAGTTTATGTTCAAGTTCACTATCGATAAAGTTGGTCATTAAAAAACACGAATAAAACGACATTTTATAAAAATTAATCCTAGCTAGATCGATTTATCGCCCCCGAAACCCCCTGTATACCAAATTTCATGAAAATCGTTGGAGCCGTTTCCGAGATTCAGATTATATATATATACATACATACATACAAGAATTGCTCGTTTAAAGGTAATAAGATATAGAAGTACAGATGAATTAGCTAATATCTTTCAAAATGATTTCGATTCTGATTGAATTCTTAATAAGAGATTGATGATGTGATGTTTTCAAAGAAAGAAACATATCTTTTCACAAATGCAGCACAAACTACAAGAGAACAGTTCATACGACAAACTACCGTATATGTCCCCCCTTTTTTCCGGATGGGAAATCATCAAATGACTTCTCCTGCTCTGGGCGGAGCGGGAGGGCGTGTCAGACTTTTACTGACTAAAACCCACCCGTGTTCCTTCAGTTGCCCATGTGCCAGAGCCACGGTATCTCTTTCGAACAGTCACGCGACCCCGGCAGGCATCGGTCCTAGCAGACCCCTCCAGTGCTGCTGACATCTCTTTGAGGCGCGCGTTGAACACTACGCGCCGTCGACCCGAGCTTAGTCCTTACCGGGCGGCGAGCTACCCATTGCTCGCCGTCCGCAAGCTCGCGCCTATGGTGGCCGGGAGTCTGCAATCGACTCCCGACACCCGGGGCGTCTCCTCCTGCGGCGGCTAGGGATATGGCCCCCCTAATTCTTTTATCCAGTATGGTGACAATTTCTTCTTTGACGTTACTCCAATGATCTTTCATTTACAGCTGGTGAATTTAGTAGGATTATGGCTATTATACAAAGTGATATCCCATAACTCTAGGTTATTAATGAGACCATCTCAAAGAATCAACTGGCATATGACCAAATCAAATAAAATCCTTGTTGACAAACAAAACGATTCCGGTTAGTCCGATTCTGGGTCGGGCAAAGTGTTTTTGGGTTTTTAATATTTAAAATTTCTCATGAGACTTTAACATAACTGGTAAAATGTCTGCATACACCTCAGGTGCCCAACCCTTTAGAGAAACAAGGAGTGATGTTATGTTATGTTCAATAAATAATTTATTCCTGGTTTCTACATTATCATCTTCTATACGCATTCCGCCCTGTGTGTAAAGTCGTTAACTTTATTGATTGATTTGATTTGATTTTTCAAGGTCTTTATTAGTACAAATATGGTTCAGAAATACGGTTTACAAATGATCTTATTCTATTTGTTCACCAGTCTCGATTTATTTTGTTACACAGGCTAACACCTTTACAAACATATAAACATGAAATTACTTAATATTATTTACAATGATTTGACTTATAGTTATAATAAATACTTAATATTCAACTACGAGGTATGTGCAAGTCTTAGTATATAGACCCGCATTTTTTTTTCAGATTTAAATGATTGAGTTAACTTTATTGTATGAGAAGAAAAATATAGAACTGAACATAACAATAATATTTCGCATCCAATTTTGAACCTACATTTTCTTCCTACACATGGTCGGGTTTAGTTATTCATGAATTAACTTTAAAGCAAACGAAATATTTGCTCAAACTGTTACTCAACCATTTCATAATAGAAACTATGAAAGTTTACACTCGAGAAAAGCTCGACACAGATTTTCAGCTTTGGGTGATTCCTTCACAAATATTTGTCAAACATTATATCTACATATAGCTAAGTGGGTTAATCACAATTCATGATAAGGCTTACTTGATAATCACATCAACCATTGTAATATAAACTTTATAGAACCACAGACAAGGTAGGTTTTTCTTAAGAAGGTGGTATCTCTTTATTTATACATGAAGTCGAAGTAAAGTAAATAAACTAATTGAGGATTAGTTATGTGTGAGAAATGAAAGTAATGCAAAGGAGGTGATTATGTTAGAATGTAGGAAAATCGTAGACCTACATAAAGTTGTAGGTACTCACCTACATTGTATAGAAACAGTTTAAGTGGAAAGTGTGGGAGAAAAGCAGTGATTTATTTCGGCAGAACCTTTGAAATACGAAATGCATTGCTCTTATGGACACTTCATTACCCGACTACGGCAGTAGATTTTGACCGGTATACGGCAGTAGATTTTGACCGGTATACGGCAGTAGATTTGACCGGTATACGGCAGTAGATTTTGACCGGTATACGGCAGTAGATTTTGACCGGTATACGGCAGTAGATTTTGACCGGTATACGGCAGTAGATTTGACCGGTATACGGCAGTAGATTTGACCGGTATACGGCAGTAGATTTTGCCCGGTATACGGCAGTAGATTTTGCCCGGTATACGGCAGTAGATTTTGACCGGTATGTATGTTCTTAATATTCCGTGTGGTGATGGACGTATGAATAGCACCATCCCATTTCTTCCTGTAGGTGTCGTAAGAGGCGAATAAGGGGCTTACTAGAGAATGGGCAGCAGCGTTCTCTATGCATTTTACCATCAAACTGCGATCGCCAATACGCCTGCCAAGCGTGGCGATTATAGTAAACCTCCCCAGGCCTATGTCCAGCAGTGGACGTCTTTCTGCTGAATTGATGATGATGATGAATGTTCATCTGGGGATCATGTCTTTTTTCATAAACTAGCTTCTGCCTGCGACTTCATCCGCGTCAAATTTTCGTTCCCCTTCCCGTCGCATCGAATAGCCTGCCAGTTTTCGTCCATTTTTCGTTTGTTGCTCCGCTCCTTTTGACCGTAGCGTAATGTTATATAACCTATAGCCTTCCTCAATAAATGGGCTACTCAACACAAAAATAATTTTTCAATTCCGACCAGTAGTTCTTGAGATTAGCGCGTTCAATCAAACAAACAAACAAACAAACTCTTCAGCTTTATAATATTATTAGTATAGATTGACAAATGAGGTATCTTGATCGTCCGTTGGTTATAGTGACGGCACATTAAAATGAATGGGCCCTCTGGAGGATCTAGACACAACTTAACACCATGTCTTGTCCCCAGAAGGATTTAGCAGAGGTGTATTTATCAAAAGGCCATTTCAGACACCAATCCACAAAAGAGACTGTGACAGTGACCTCTCAGTTTGATGCGGCCCTTCTTCTCAGAGTATACAGTCCTACAAACCGTATTTCGACCATGGCGGCCAAACTCAACGGAGACCAGCCATCGGCGCGGGAGATATTATAGTGCACAAGAGTGTGCGCACACAGGGGCACTCACTCTTCTCTCACTCTCATAGAGAGAGTAGTGAGTTTGTTTGTCAGAGTAGTCAGACAGGAAACGCCGACCTCATAGGTTTAAAAAAAAATTATGGACGTGTAAATCTGTTTCTACTTGCAGAAATAAAATCATTTATAATTTATAGTACACACAATCACAGCACTTTTGAGTCGACCAGTCAGAAAGTTAAAGCTAGGTGCCCATTGCACCGGCTAGGGTCGCGAGATTTGTTCGAAAGAGTTACCGTGGTCCTGGCATTTAGGCAAATGAAGGAAGGGTTTTAGTCAGTAAAAGTCTGACACGCCTTCCCACTCCGCCCAGAGCGGGAGACGTCATTTGATGATTTGCCACCCACAAAAAAAACCGGCCAAGTGCGAGTCGGACTCGCGCACCGAGGGTTCCGTACAAACCTGTAGGTATTCTCGGTTTATGCATAAGGTTTATGCTTATGAAAATAAACGTTTTATTTTTTATTTTTATATTTCAGCTGATTGAATGAACAGTAAATTGCGGTTTACGATTTATGACGTTTTAAAAAAAAACTACTTGCTCGATCTCGTCCAAACCAATTTTCGGTGGTAGTTTATATGGTAATTTACATCATATATATTTTTAAGTTTTATCATTCTCTTATTTTAGAAGTTACGGGGGGGGGGGGGACACATTTTACCACTTTGGAAGCGTCTCTCGCGCAAACTATTCAGTTTAGAAAAAAATGGTATTAGAAACCTCAATACCATTTTTGAAGACCTATTCATAGATACCCCACACGTATGGGTTTGATGAAAAAAAACATTTTGAGTTTCAGTTCTATGTATGGGGAACCCCAAAATTTTTGTTTTTTTTCTATTTTAGTGTAAAAATCTTGATGCGGTTCACAGAATACATCTACTAACCAAGTTTCAATAGCATAGCTCTTATAGTTTCGGAGAAAAGTGGCTGTGACATACGGACGGACAGACAGACAGACAGACAGACATGACGAATCTATAAGGGTTCCGTTTTTTGCCATTTGGCAACGGAACCCTAAAAAGGTGACCATTCCAAAGCGGAGTGGTTCCTACACAGAAGAACGACCACGAAACTCCATAGACACTAATAAGTTTCCCGGAATAGCCGTGGCTTCGATTTATAACTGCTATTAGCTAAGTAGAGAATCTTACTTCAACGTTAAAATATGACCAAGAAACTATTACGTAAAGAACCCATTAGAAACTGTGCGTGACAAGCACGTCACAAATCTCTCCTTAATGTCCAAATTAAAAGAAAAGAGCCGAAAAAGTGTCAAAATATAAATGAGGCGTAATAATTAGTGATAAAGTCAACCATTTCCTGAATCACCTGACCTCGACAATACGGGTGATATGGTGATAACCCATATCAACGAAATAATTAGAACTGTAAGTAAATATTTAATTTATATAACAGATCAGTTGTCTGATTCGTGCGCAAAATAGCCGAGATAAATGACCGCCCTTAGTCGGCATACACACGGACGTAAAAATATGGCAGCGGGATTTTTGCGCGTTCTGAATCTTCACCACACTGTTTTTTTTTATTTATTTATTTAGCGCCGCGAGTTGAAACTCGAACAGTAAAGGCTCGTTCAGAGTAGCGCGACGCGACGGTCGCTGCGAATCGGCGACTTATATGCGTAGAAAAATTTCTATGAAAACGCGCGCGACCGTCCACACAGGGCCGACCTGTGGCGCCGCGACACGGTCATAGAAATTGTTCTACGGATATAAATCGCCGAATCGCGTGCAAAGGCGCGTCGCGATAGTCTGCATGAGCCTTAAAACAATCGATTTTCGACGCACTAAGATGCACTTTGTTGGAATTTCAATGCTCGGTTCAACACCACGATAGTTGAAATAACAGTGCGCGTTGCAAAAATCCCGTCGCGATTTTATTACGTCCGTGGGTACGTAGGTTTAGTACATGTCCCTACGGACGTATTAATATAGTGGCGGGATTTTTTTAATCCAAGAGTTGAAAATCCAATAGTGTGTTTTTTCGACGTGTAGGGATGTACAGATGTCAGCACATCAAGATATCCGAAACTATCAAATTCTTTAGCAATAAAGTTGAAAATCTCTTAAAGAAATTTGACAGATTGTAGTAGCTTCATGTGCTGGCGTCTGTACACCGAGCGTTGAAAATACAATGCGCGATAAAAACCCGGAGCGATATTTTGACGTCCGTGTGAACGTGGTCTCAATTCGTAGTTATCTACTAACTCCGACGCCTGACATGTGTAGGAACAGATAACCTTGTGGTTTTGTGGTTCATTATCTCTAATCAAAGTTTAGTTTTTTTTTGGATTTTCGGGAACAGTAAAATAAAACTATTTTTTTTTTTTAGGTTAATAGGTTGGTGGTCAATGTCACTGTGACGTTATGCGTGTTATCTTACGTAAACTATTTCGCAAAAATCTTCGATATTTTCCGAAATCATTCTTCTCCGTGATCAGTTTACCTATTTTACATGGAGCGACTCTTTGTCAAACCTCCAAAACTCAGTTACTAAGGGAAATACGATTTAACCTCTAAGTCCCTGAGATACCACATTTGGTATAGACACAATGGTTTTTAATTGTGTCTGTAATTACGGTATTCAATGGGTTAAGACTAGTTGTCAGAATTTCGGGCTTTTGACATATTCATGAATGACAGCCGGGACCAACAGTTTAACTTGCTTTCCGAGACTAAAGGTTTCGTATTACGCAGTAAGACCGGTTTGTCAGAATTTCGGACAAGTTGCTTTCCGAAGCACGGAGGGATCTATGTAAAAATGGTCACCCATGCACGTAGTTTAAGATGATCGACCCGTTCGTGCGGCTCTTAATCGTTATTTCCATGATAAGGCACTCAATTTTGGTTATACTGCTGTATAGGTCTCTATACCTAGGTCTACTGCAAAGTTAGCATGTGTTTACATCCTTTTCATTTTTTTTTTTTAGATACAGCTGTTATGTTACTGACTACGGAAAATGTAGGAAAGCTACTTACATAATTTTAATACATTTCATATCCACACTACCGTAGTTTTCATTACTATTGCACTCATTTAACGCCAACCGTCGCGTGCGCCGACCAGTTTCATTCAAATGAACTAATATCCAAGCATTATAACCATCATCCCATGTGAAACACCCCTTACATGTACTACGGAGTAATGTCACAGGCTTTTTCAAGTAGGGATGGGATCGAATCAAAAGTATCGATATTTTTCTTAATAGTGATATCGATATACGTAACACGTTTTGCTAGAATAAAATTTAAGAAATGTTCAAACACTCACCGAGGCATTTGTCTTACTTGAATACGTCTGTTTCGTCCAATCCACACTTTACAGACCCTGGAATAAAGATTTAGGTTGACTGAGGTTGTATTCCACAGGAAAAAAACTCATCATCACAGAGTAAATGAACAGTTTAGGTAGTATCAGAAATACCGATACCGGTATTTTTTTTTACATTAGTCTACACTGCCCCACTGCCCAGAAAAGGCCTCGCCCAAATCCTTACATACATCCTTTTCCAGGGCCACCTCGATGCAACTTTTGCAATACGCGTCTAGGTCGTCTCACCACCTCTTTTTGGGCCGACCTCGGGGGCGCCGTCCATCCTCAGGCATCAACTCTGTAGAAACTATTGCCCAGCGGTCACTGTGCACGCGGCTGCCTTGACCCGCCCAGTTCCGTTCCCTTTTTCCCTGGCAACCTTTTAGCTTACGTCTCCAACATGATATTCCCGTTTTGGAGGGCTACGGGTTTTTCGTTTTCAGTCGGATCGTTTAACACTTAAAATGCTACGCTCTATTGCTCTTTGATTATGTCAATAAATCAGCCTATAATGTTTCCACTGCTGGGACACAAGCCTGCTCCCGGTGAGAGAGAGTGGGCCATACTCCACCAGACGGTGTCATCTGACTTCAAATTTTTGTTTCTAGGACATGCCGGTTTCCTCACGATGTTTTTCTTCACTATTTTGAGAGCAGTGGTGATGAAATACTTTACTGATTTACACAAAGTAAAAAAATAAAAAATAAACCACCTGTCGACTGGGCCACCACTGCTCTACAATACCTACTACCTTATCGATAACTTTTCACATCCTTATTTATAGCAAGTAGTAAACTTTGTAAAGGACGACTCTCACGCAATGCGTGACGTAAGACCGTTGCACTACGATCCCTAAGGAATGGCGGGAGCACAAAATTTGATTTATTATCTTACCTTTGAAGATCGAACCCTTTTAAATATGGAACGTTTGATGGCGGAGATTTTTAGTTCGTTCCAAGTTTGAGATTCGCTTGGTTAACCGTTGAAGTGATTGGTAAATTTTTTGTTAGATCCTAAGTCGTTTATGGTCATCGATACTGCCTTATATTTCCCACTGTATATTTACAGTATGTATTGCTGCGACTATTTGTATAACATCGACACGGTGCTACCTAACATATTTTCTGGTATAAAGAGTTCAGATTTTCCAAAGCAAAACCAAAGAAAAATTCAATTAATCATAATAATGTCCCATTATGCCTCTGCAAAGTGCATATAGATGGTAGAAAAAAAAAAACAAATTGCCTTATAACAGTAGACAAAGTCAATTTCTTTTTTTTACTAATCCTATATTTCAGATATTTAGAATCACCCCCTTGAAGAATGCAGGTGACTCAAACCACCCCATTAACACAAGACGAAATCTTATGCAACATCATTTTTTCTTACACGACCCAACACAGACGAACCGTCTGAATGAACAGCAACAATACAAATTTTAATTGACAAACTAACACAATAGTGGAACTAACTGAGTGGCAGAGCGGCAGCCTTGCAGCTTTGTGGAGCTAAATAAGTTATTTGTACTGTCTAGCCCAAGTTGGGGCTAAGTAAAGTGATACTTGAACAACTTGAATCTTCCGAGAGATTGTTCAGTTAAACTTTCATGTGTTCTGCGTTTACCTCGTGATTTTGAAGATTTACATGAAACTAGAGGGTTGGAATTAAGTTGTCTGGTAGCTTCAATCAAAAGTGTCATAATTTTATTGGTATATTCATGAATTCTGGGGCTCGTGGCTAAGCTTCTCGGTTCGATCGATCAGGTTAAGCTACTCTTACCGCGGTTGGCCCGTGGATGGGTGTCTATTTTTACATATCACCATCTCTCAGTGCCTCGGAAAACACGTTAAGCCGTTTGTCCCGGCTGTCATTGGTGGATCCAGTACCAAAGGGTAGGTTTTCATATTACCCTGTAACTGGGTTGTGGAGGTCAGATAGTCCATGTCACATGCTGCCTGCAACTTATTGACTCAATGATTTGAAATAATTTCATATTTTTTTGGAATACCAACCAGTTGATGGTCAGACATAGACACGTATGACGACGTAGACCTATTCGTTATTTATGAAAATCCTATGTACCGTATTTCTGGCAAAAAATCGACTTTGGAAGGAAATATTTAATAAAATATATCTGCTTACTCTTCATTTTCTGAAGCAAACAAAACAAAAAGCAACTGAAACATCTAACTTAAACAAGCATAAATAAAACAGCCTCAAACAAGGCACGGCCACAAATCATTAGTCAGACAATTAAGCCACACTTGTACCGGATGGTTGCATAACTTGGATGTGGGTAGTTCACAAACGCACCACCGAAACAAACAGGACGGCGAGCAAAACGACGCGCGCGCATCTGCATGTTTGCACTAAATTAGCAATGACGCCTGCGCTGTTTTCCCACACATTACGACTGGGTACGGTCAGCATCGAAGATTTATGAAAGTTAATTTGGAGAAATTTGTTGATTTTGTTTATTGGCGTGGGTCGTTGCAATTTAAAAATATTTTCTTTTTTACGGTGTTAGAAAATGATGTTTTTATTTTAATGTATCTGCATTTATGAATAAATTTATGTGTACAGTGTTATTCCAGTGTGTTTCTTTTTTTTTTTTCTTTCATCTACGCAACGGGTTTTTAATACGGTTTTCATCTATAGACGGAGTAGGTAATTTAAGAGTAAGGTTTTTATGTATTATACGCGGGCCAAGCCGTTGACAGAAGCTAGTAGTTAATAAAAAAAGATGCGGTTCTGTATGTCCGGAGCTAATGAAAAAACAACCTCGAAAAAGAGCACAGGAACAGGTTATAATACTGCAAATACTACAATCCATTATTCTTTTACTACGGATTCATAATAACTAGTTAACATTTCACTTACCGGAAAATGCATTAAGAAAAGTTACTAAAATAAATGCTAAACAAACAAATAATAAATATGCAAAAGAAAATTAATCAAGACAAGTATTGTTAAATACATTTCAGAATTAGTCGTTTAACCTAAATATGTTAGAACAACAAACTTCTAAAGAAACGCAGGCTAAAAATATTAGCCGTTGTCTTGTCATTTGAGTGCATTCTTGACACACTAGGCAAGCGGTCAAAACGTTTTTCTTTTTTATTATTTGTTGTTATTTTCCCGAAAGACGAAGTTGCTTTTAATTATTTTGTAGAATTTAGATGCGTGTGGGCATTGCAAATGTATTTTCCTAATTCTTCATTTTGTCTTCATTTATCTTCCTTAGTAGCTTCTGCCCGCGACTTCATCCGTGTCAAATTTCTTGCACCCCCGACCCACCTCGTCCCACCGAATCGCCTACTCATGCGAAGTCTTCATATTTGTAACTTTTTATTTTTGCTTGGCTCCTAAAGGTCTTAGCGTGATGTTATAGCCTTCATCAATAAGTGGGCTATCCGACATAAAATATTTTTTCAATTCGAACCAGTAGTTTCTGAGATTATTGCGTTCAACCAAACAAACAAACCAACTCTTCAGCTTTAAATAAGTATTAGTATAGATTCACAGAAATGATTACAAAGTATTATTGCACTAGCTGTGGCCGCGGCTTTGCCCGCTTGGATTTCGGAAATTATTGGGAAGGTGCTACCGGTGCTACTAACGGTATGTTATCCCACATGACTTCAACTATCTGCCTGTGAAAGTCCCATCAAAATCGGTTCAGCCATTTCGAAGAAAAAAATATGTTTTTATTTGGACCTACCGTATATACTTTCATATGCATTTAGTAAATATATATAGATGTGTTTAGTTATTCTTAAATTACAAACATATATTTCAATTTGATTTATTTGTATAGACATTTTTATTACATGTAATACGTTTAGTTACTTAAACAGCTTTACATTAAAAAAAAACCAGTATTATAAAATAGATCATTGTAGAAAACACAACAATTATGCTACCACTAGCCCGATAACCCGTACTAAACTTAAGACAAGCAATAAATCAATGGCTGCCATGCGACAAATTAATCGCACGATTAATTTGCTGTCGCATCCTACACAGGATGCTATGCCTTCACACTTAGTCGTGGCAAATAAAAGTACTACTGTCTATCCGTCTAATGAATGGGCCTCATTTGCTGGCCGGTAAGCTGCAGTCACTCATACATTTTCTTACACCACTTACAACTTCCATTTTGAAGTTTCTTGGCCCGTCAATGAGTATTTTGCGTTTGAGTGTAAATTCTTGGAACCGAGTTGTTGATTTCGGAATGTATGCAAAGAGGTTGTGTTTTTGAGGTTTCTTCTTGCCGAAGTCTGCAGTTTGGATTCGCACTTCGAAACAAGAGTTTAAATGGTTTTGCATTAGTGTGTTTTTTTTAGTATATAATTGACTAAACGTTCTTACTTCTCCGTATTTCGACCAAAAGGGAAATTGATGGTCTCCACGGCGTTATGTCTGCAAATAATCACAACTACAGTGGACCCCCGGTAATCCGGCCCCTGTCTAATCCGGCACCCTCTGTAATCCGACATGTCTATTATTATTGAATATTTGTTTGACAGTCTTCGCTAATGTAGATAATGCATGACTGAACGGGAAATGGATCTGTAATTTGTTGGATTCAAGGTACTCTTTTGTAAAAATATCCGGACTATAGGGGGTCTTCTTGGCAGTACTCTATAATCCGACAAATTCGGTAGTCCGACACTGCCCTGCAAAACGTTTGTCGGATTACCGGGGGTCCACTGTAATTGACATTGATGACAGGTGAAGTAAGGCTGTAGAAGAGTGGAGTCCAAGGACTGGAAAACGAGATGTCAGTTGTCCGGCAGCAATTGAGCGGACGACATTGTTACGATCGCGGGCAAACCCTGGATGAAGCTGGCACAGGAGCGTGGGTACAAGAAAAGAGACGCCTGTGCCCAGCAGTTGGTGACGTGGGGCTGTGGATGATGATGATGAATTGCCATCACCAGTTCTTTTAGCAACTGTTGTGGTTTATTGCAAGTACACCTTGCAATTTTGGAGCTACTTTGCTTAGTAGTTTATTAACAGCCCTGATATCGAGGATAGTGTCATCTACCGAATAAAAAGCCCAATCCGAAATATCTGCGGTCACTACCCCCCTTTACTGACAACCATAACCTGCTCACACATGATAGATCTAAAGTTAGAGCAAACACAGAAGGGCCTTGACGAACACCTAGGCTGTTAACCTCCTTCACCGAATCACAAGAAGGGGGTAATGGCCTGTCAAGCGTCATTACTATGTCTGCTAACTCGAATGACGTATGAGAAGACATTGCGTAAGATAGAACAGCCGATAATTATGTGAAACTGAGGTAGGTAGGCAAAAAATTTAAAGGTAAAACGGACACTTGTCCGCGCTGAAAGAATGTACCGCGCTGAATTAAGGCTTATTCAGACCGGCGCGATGCGACAGCGCGACGCGATTCTTGTAGAACAATTTCCATGAAGTTCACATAAAAATTGTTCTACGAGTGTCGCGTCGCGCTGCCGCGTCGCGCCGGTTTGTAGGAGGCTTTAAAGGTAAGGTAGGTACGGTTCACCCACTGAAGATGCGTCCCGCCGCGGTGCGCGGAGCCACGTATGACGCACGGGGCGCCTTCCCGCGCATTTCCGCGTCGGCAGTGTGTTGTGCTAGGCGTGATTTCTATATAAATTGAGATAGTTGCATACAATGGTAAAATCTGCCATCCCGTGCTACGCGACGGGGCGCGGTGCATCCGTGCAGTGGGTGGAGCGCCTAAACGCACCCTTATCGTGATCGAGAGCAGTGGTGGCCGAGTGGTATCGGCTCCGATTTTCGAGTTATAGGTCGTTCAAGTACGAACCCAGGCACCTTTCTTTGTGTATGCAATTTCATCAACAGTTGCCTTAAAACGCTGAAAGGAAACATCGAGAGGAAACAGGTATGGCCTAGAACCAAAACTTCGAAGGCATGTGACATCTACCAACCCGCACTGGTTCCGCGTGGTAGATTACGGCCCTATACCTCTCTTAAAGAGGGCTGAGGAGGCCTGTGTCCCAGCAGTGGGAACGTTATAGGTTGCATATGCACACTTATCAGAGTCGAAGGAAGCGAAGGAGCCGAAAGAATCGAAGTTTAGAATTATTTGCATGAAATCTTATGAAGAATTCGAAAGGTTTTCTATAATACGACGTGGTGTATGTTTTCTTAAGGCACCCTGTTCTACCGCTGGCGATTAACGAGAACCGAGTATCAAGGATTTTATATTTGTTAGTCGGGTTTTGATAAAAAAGTTGTCAACTATTGTAAGTCTAGAACCTTACAATAATTGTAACATTGATTATGCAACGAACTCTATTATTTGAGCTGTTTATTTAAATCTTATTTAACAGTTTCAGTCCAGAAGTTTTTCAAAGAAAAAGTATTTTTGGAACTAAAAATACTTGTAAAAATTACACAAAAAATAAATAAGGCATACTAAATACCAACCTAACAACGTGTGAACTAACAATCTCAGATTTCTAGGCACATCTAAATCGTTTTCTTAAAAACGAAATAGTTGATAGTTTTCATTCATAAAACGGTAGATATATTAAGAATATTTTATTTCAAAATGTCTACGATCAATCAGGCTGCCAACATTCTCAAATATCACCATCCTAAATCCAGTTTGAGCGTAAAAATAAATGGACAAGTGCGAGCTGTCCGTTAAACGATGAGTTCCGTAGTCAATAGCTTCACTTTATGAGTATTGCCGTCATTCCTGGAATTAAATCTCATTATGTGAAGCCAGTGTAACTTTCCTTACATGCGAGAAATTGCATTTAGAATTGTGTATTAACACGAAATCGATCTTTTGAACCTGGATTTATACCTACTTAATGTCATTTTGCTATTCACTTGACCACATAGAGCATAACTTACCTAACTTACGGTCTTTGTAGTAAAAATTGATTATGATTGCAAACAACAATAGAAAGTATAACCTCTTGAAAGTTGTCTTAAGATGGAAACGCCAGGGCAGCCGAAAGTTAAAATGTACTTACGTTTTTTGCAATTTGCAGGTTAGTGTCAAGTTGTATGTTGAACTAATTTGATTCGCAACCGTATCACGTAATTATTTACAGTATTATAATCATTAAAATCAACAATACAACCCTTTAATTGTATTCCATTGAACAAATTTTTCATGCAATTCAATATTTAATTCAATGGGATTAAGTGGACTTAGAGAGTTGCATGGATGATTTAAATTATGATAATTCCGTAAACCCATATTTGTGAGCAGTGGTGGCCCAGTGGTAACGAGAGTAACTTACAAGTTGTAGGTCGTGAGTTCGAATCCAGACAGGCGCTTTACTTTGTGTGAAATATTTCATAACCACAGGCATGTCCGAATAACAAAAATTTTAAGACATGTTACATATATCAACACGCACTGGGCCCGCGTCATCACGCGGGCCCAGTGCGTGTTTCTTCTCACAGAGAGAAGACCTGAGTCCTAGCAGTGGGAACAGTATACACTGTATATGACAGGTATACAGAATTTTATTTTTAACCAGTGCGCAAATTTTTTTTCGTGGTTCATTTCAACTTTTTTTTTCAATACTTTATTTTTTTATTTTTAACCGACCTTAAATCAGTAAACTGTCGACACCCTACATATTTCGTAAAATGATATTGACAATAGGAATAGGTCAGTAACCGTACGCTGGCGTAGGTACTTCGAACTTCTTAGAATTTTGACTGATCGAACAGCTGGTAGGTACTTGTAGCTACGGTCGATCGTTCACCTTCGCCGCCGCGCCGGCGCCGCTCGCAAGTTACCATAAAAACCAGTTTCAAAATAAACATCTTTCGTTAACGATAACTTAATTTTTTTGTACTAAGATAAATAAAAATAAAAATTGCGTGGTTATTATAACTCGTTTAAGTTTAATTTGTTAAAATTTGCGTACTGGTTAAAAACTTATCCTGTATTTGTTACGGTCACACACGAATCAAATTTTAACCAACATACAGCCTGACACTGCTCGTCCACTGTTCTTCGCATGCGCCTTAAGTGACATTACCTTGTCATTGAATAACAGCTGCTCTCATGAAAACATAAACTTTCTCTACGGAACCCTTAAAGCAACATGAAAGAAACGTCGCGTAACATCGACTCAAACGGATGCCAAATAGTTCTTTTTCCATTTCCAGGTCATTGAACCAGCGAGACTAGAAAAGTCACCGAGTTCGCTCGTTTTAAAATTGTGGCAATAGCTAATACTTTGCTGTCGAAATAGATGCTTTGTAAGTGTTTTAAGAATTTTTGTTCTGTATTTTTTTTTTGTGTATTTGGATGGTGTTGTTGTCTGGTACTAACTGTTATATTGGTAAAAGATCTTTCTGAGGCCATTAAGGTATTTTTGGAGTAAACATGGGTGTTATGCTCCTGATAGGGTTACTGTAATAACAGCGGAATGGGTCGATTGATAAGATTAAGTTAAACTTGCCACGGTTGGTCGTTGGATGGGATCCTTATATACCAAGAGCCCTCCGTGCCTCAGCAAGCACGTTAAGCGATTGGTCCGTCGTTATGGGTCGCCAGGAGCCCGAAACTCAGACAACCAGTCTGACAATTTCAGTCAAATTTTGACAGTTCCACAACATTCACTGCCTTTTTTACGTTGTTGAGCTGACAAATGTTTCAAACATATGTAGTAATGGATTAGCAATATGTTACAAAATTATTCAGGTTGTGATTAATCGTGTTCTACGCAATTGGGGTTAAGGCTCATAATAATTAATAACAATCTAGCCTATATAACACTAATACTTATGAAATTTACTAAATAATTCCATCACTACTGCTCTCAAAACGGTGAAGGAAAACATCGTGAGGAATCCTTGTCTTGTCATGGCATGTCTTAGAACCAAAAATTCGAAGACATGTGTCATCTACCAGCCCATACTGTGCCCGCGTGGTGGATTATGGCCCACTCCCTCTCACCGAGAGGAGGCTTGTGTCCCAGCAGTGGGAATAGGTGGAGGCTAATGATGATGACTTACGAAATTTTAATTGAAATATTTTTTTAAGTAATACATATTTGTTTTAAAACGTAGTATAGTATTGATTGTACGACTATCTACGTGGTCAAACGAAAAACCAATACAAACATTCTGACAAAAAGATTATGATCATGAATAGCATAAACGGCGTACAAACATATTGCACGATTTATTTACATTAATCTAAAATTCTAAATCAAATTTAATAGAATGATATACGTTGACACTTAACAGTTTTGATGTTATTGCGTCGCTTCTTTAATATTTAAGATTAGTCATAAACTCAGAATTAAACTCTTTATACTACCGTGAACTCGTCTGTATTTGAGCCAAAACTAACTTTAGAATCGCCAAAAAAGTTGTTAATTTCACAGTCTGTGTTTCAAAAACTGTGACATTAACAACTTTTTTAATGTCACAGGCCTCTTACTATTGTCTGTTAAATACATAAGCATTTATTTCAATTATTATCTTCGTAGGCTTTTCCAAAGTGTAGGGGTTTTTTGGCTTGTGGGTGGGAAATCATCAAATGACATCGCCCGCTCTGGGGGAGACAGACTTACTGACTAAAACCCACTCGTGTTCCTTCAGTTGCCTGTGCCAGAGCCACGGTAACTCTTTCGAACAATTCTGCGACCCTAAATGGCAAAGGTCCCAGCGGACCCCTTCAATGTTGCCGACGTCTTTAACATTTCATTATCATCTTCCTGAGCTTTTTTCTACTATTGCGATCGGCTCCTAGTCTAACTGTATGGAGCAGAAGATCAGTGTTTTACATAGAACGATTAGATACCTGTCTGACCTCCACAATACAGTCACTACATCTCATCAACATCATTTCAGCCGTAGGACGTCCACTGCTGGATGCTAATTAACACTAGATTTACCAGACCAGTCATTTTGACTGGTCGTGCAAACGTATAGATGTTAATAACAAAAAATATATTTGTAACTAATATATATAAAGTAACATTAAATCATAAAATGTATTCTCTACTTATAGCTACAAAAGTCATAACATTATTTCGGAAAGCAAATTTTATATGTAATGGGAATTTTGAATTGAAATTGCACGACCAGTCAAAATGAGTGGTCTGGTAAATCTAGTGTTAATAAGCTATAGGCGAATATCGTACTTGTCATAGAAAAAACTCTTTTACGAAAAAATAGCAACCTTCCTTAAAAAAAACTACATAGTGAAAAATAACTTTAATTTCGGAAGTCGATGTCTTAGGATCTGTATTTAAGTTTTTGCCACTGACTTCCAAAATTAAAGTAATTTTTCACTTAGTAGTGTTTTTATCCGTAAAATGTTTTTATTTTTAACTTTGTCGTTATGGTATCTACCCCGCATTAATTACTATACCACTACTAGCCAGGTGAAATTTAAGACTTATATGGTTTCGACATGGATGCCATTGTCAGAACTGGACCAAATTGAACCACCCGGAAAGCACCAACTTTCAAATTAAAAAAAGAATCATCAAAATCGGTTCACCCAGTCGAAAGTTATGGGTTATCTTTACATATTATAAAATAAAGTCACTTCGCTGTCTGTCTGTCCCTATGTATGCTTATATCTTTAAAACTACGCAACGGATTTTGATGCGGGTTTTTTTAATAGATAGAGTGATCCAAGAAGAAGGTTTATATGTATATAACATGCATAATATAATAAAGAAACGCTGATAATTTTAGAGGTTTCTAATGTGATGTCATAAATAAACACATTTTTTTGCGCTTACATTGCGAACGCTGGCTGAACCCTACGAAATAGCTCAAAATAATGTACTACAGTATTGTACACCTTAAAAAGTTCTACAAAAAAGTCCGCGGTGGCATATGTCTAACTCTTAGAGATAACCCATAATAACCATTTTTATCCTTTACTTTTTACGAGAAATAATGGCTTATTTATGAATGCGATTTTAAGCAATACAGCATTAATCCTTATGCAATTAAGTACCTTAAATAAATTGTGCATTTCATGTAGATCAAAATTGCTCTCTACAGCATATCATTAAAATTAATATTTTAGAAGATATCACAGATTATAATAAAATCGCCGCAGAGCGGCTAGCGGGCCTTCCCGCGTCCGGCCGCCGCCGGCCGTCCCGGTTGGTAGCGGTCGGGTAATTCATATTACTTTGGCTTCTTATTAAATGCGAATATCATGTGTGTACGAAGTACTCAAAATAAACCTAATTGTATTATTCCAAGTAAGAGACCGCGAAATATTGCTTAGATGTTTAGATTTTTGGATGGATTTGGATTTTTGGTTATCCTGGATACTTACCATATACATAGGATACTTTATCCCGGTAGTAGGTTTCCGAGTGATATTTTCCGAAAGCTATACAGGCGAAGCCACTGGCAAAAGTATCTACTATTCTTATAACTATGTTTAATTTGGTGTCTGGTAAATAATTGAGTGTCTGTATAGGTAGAATAGGAGCGTTAATAAAAACCAGTAAGACTTATATTCAATTTAATTCAGCCCTATGTCGCAGTCTTCTTACTCTGAATACTATTAGTTTTATTTTAAGTACATCAAACACACATGATATGTAAGGATCGTAGCAGGTGGCGTTCCTGAGTTTCTGCCTACCCCCATGGGAAAAAGGCGTAATTTTATGTACCTATGTATAACATGGATTAATACATTCTTACCGCGGTAGTACGTCCTCTTGCGATAATTTCCGACATACACGCGGGCGAAGCCGCGGGCAAAAGCTAGTTAAACATAAAAAAAAAACTGTTGAATTGAGAACCTGCTCCTTTTTTTGAAGTCGGTAAAAAAATTAGAGATAATAATTTTACTATCACGTCGTGTGTTGAAACGATGGGTGTAACAACTTGCCAGTGTGTAGTATATTGTGAAAGCCATAATTATCGTGTATCGTGAAACACTTATTTGCATACATACAGGCTATTAAGAACGGGGTTGTCGCCATTCGGTTCCCGGGTCGAGACATTTCAATTTTTTTCAATTATGAAGCTAGGTACCTTGTTACGTCGTGTCCATGTGAGCGTGCGTAGAAAAAAATATAGTTTTATTAAACGTTTTAGTAGTTGACAGTTTATTGTTTTTACAATATCAGCACCCCTAGCCAAGTTGATAATGTGCAATCGTTAACGCTAGTCGCTCAACGTTAAGTCACGTGGTTAGAACAAACGAACAGAAAATTCGTAGCCAAATTCACATCGTTCAAAGTGATAGAATGATTTTTTATCGTTTCTATAATGTTCAACGCTAAATCCTTTGTTATAATGTGTCGTTTTTCTAAAGACGTTGTAGAACGAGCGGCCGACTCCGGCGCTTCAACATGGCTACCAACTTATCGTTTTCTACAATTGCTGACACTGAGGCGTTACCGATTGTAGAACGGTAAACGTTTGTGACTTGGCTAGGGGGGCTGTATAGTATCAAAGAATACACTTTTAAAGAGTAACCGTGGAAATTTTTTGTTGAAAAATT
The DNA here is from genome assembly GCA_932294355.1 of Aporophyla lueneburgensis. NCBI lineage: Eukaryota > Metazoa > Arthropoda > Insecta > Lepidoptera > Noctuidae > Aporophyla > Aporophyla lueneburgensis. The sequence continues at coordinate 26,198,153 of OW028753.1, forward strand.
CGGCAGATTTAAAAAAGAAAATTATTCCGGCGAAAAGATTTAGCCCACTTTCACTCATTTTCTCAATACGATGATATTTTTAAAAAGTTACCTCAAAACTCCATCATTTCAAAATGGATTTCAAAAATTCTTTTCTTGAGTTGAAAGGGTTTGTTTTCATGAAAAAAAAAAAACACTCACTTCCAAATAAAGTTTCTGAAGTTCGCCAAAGACACCGACGACGTCCGAAGCAGGTGTTATCCATTTTGTAGTGTTTTAATTTGAGCACATTATGTAGATTCACACAATATAATAGCGATTATTCCCATAACCATACAATTTCAGCTCCTTTTCCTCAAGATAAACTTTTATCTAATCGAAACTTCCGAGGTCATATCAAGATACATAATAAAAACAAAAACACATCAAAACAACAATCAATAAGTTTAAAGGGGCGTTTAAAAACTTTTGATAAACGATCTCAAGCCGTTCTCGAATTGAGTTTTTACTGGTGATATATTGAATAATTTACACAACACCGGTGATTAACTGTAGCGGTGATTAATTAAATGGCGGTCATTGACACGTAACTTATTTATAATGATTTGTTATTGTGTATGTTTTAGTTATAATTTAATATCACCTATTTGGTTTGTGGTTAGTGGCTGTCCATTAATTACGTGAGGCAGTATTGGCGATTTTTCGAACCCCCCACCCCCCTTGGTGAGATGTTGTGAGATTTGGCACGACCCCCCCACAATCTTACGTGTGATTTTTCAAAATGCGCAATTTGGTGTAAATACGTTAATTTATGGGACAAACTGGATGCGGAAGGCGGAGGACAGGGTGTTGTGGCGCAGCATGGGAGACGCCTATGTCCAGCAGTGGAGTGTGATAGGCTGAGTTGATTGACTGATTACGTTAATTTGTGGTTCTTTGTGTTGAATTTATGCGTTGCGTTTCACGCTGGGCGGTGGCAGCATAAAAATCAAGGGGCTACTGTGCCACATTACCGTGCAAGTATTATTTGATAGGATTTAGCCATATTTTAATGAAAAAAAAAACGTTTTAAAAGTCCCTGAGATACCACATTTGGTATAGACACAATGGTTTTTAATTGTGTCTGTAATTACGGTAATTGACTGGTTAATTATTTTATTTAACCCGGTTTACTCGCAATATTACATTGATTTTTGCGGAAAAACAATAATTATACGTGATATTTGCCAAGACCAAACCCCACGTGAGATAGAGTGAGATTCGGTTTGACCCCCTCCCCTTAAACACCTCACGTAATTAATGGACGCCCCTTTAGGTAACACAACGATAGAATGTATGTTAAATTCAAGTCTTTTTTACAGTAGGTGCTACTTTGTGGTTTGTTAATTCATTGATGCATAAATAAGTTAGTAATACACAGGAAAATACTTGGTAGGTTTGTCAGGGAATAGAATGATTGCATTTGTATTTTGTAACCACTAACCCACTAACCAAAGTTCAAGGGGGCTTTAAAAATATATATTAATAATATATTGTATTATATTGTATACATAATTTTGTAAAACATTTAAAAGATTAACGGTTAAGTTTCTTGTCTATCTTTTGGAAGGGACAACTAGAATCAAATCATATTTTTTAAATAATTATAACGTTGTAAGGGCCTTATTAAATTGTCACACTATTTGAAAAATTATAGATTTTTCCTGGTAAGCTCGATTGCAAGGCAAATTGTTGAACGTATAGGTATCTGCATATTTTCACAGACATAGTTTCTTTACGTGTTACCGTTAGATAAGCCGTGAGCTTGTAAAAGTTGCCAGAAATCACAAACTAGACCATTATTAAGCAGATTATTTAAGCAGGTTTTCCTAACAATATTACTCATAATGATCACAAATAAAACTATAGTTAAAAATAATCTATAAGTAGGTAGCTTAACTGAAACATAAATAGCACCATTTAAAAAAAAAAAAAAATGCAAAATGACACCTTCAGTACCACCACACAAATAGTAAAACTTTTGGCAATACTAACACCAAACTAGGCAATAAAGATGACGTCACGAGGTCCATTTCTAAGAACAGGCGGCCTGATGCCAATTGGCAACTGGCATGAATACGTTGACCACTTTCTATCGGCCGTCTTGCTAACTCACGCACCGAACTACGGGCAACGGTTAGTTCACCACGTGATGGAGTATTTATAGTGGTCGAAGACCCAGTTTGGGTAATTAGAGGCAATGACTGATTGAACTGGAAAGTTTTAAAACTACAGAACTTTGTAAAAAAACAGGGTTTCTAGAAGCATCTTGCATCATCTTCATCTTCATCTTCCTAGTCATTTTCTAACTATGTTGAGGCCGGCTTCCATTCTAACTGTATGCAGTTCTATACCGGTCTTGTACATGGAGCTAGTAAGACTGGTTGTCAGACTTTCGAGCTTCTGATGACCCTTAATAACTGACAAAGTTCCACAAATGACAGTCAGTACCAACAGCGTAACATTAACGTGCTTTCCGAAGCACTATGGGGTCGTGGTATACAAAGATGGTCACCGAGACATACCCTAACCATTCCCGATGATGCCACAAACCTTCTCCAGGAGAGTAGTAAACTCTCTATTACATTCAAGACATGCCGTCACACACCACCGTCCTCCCGTCCTTTATGCCAAGGCCCGCCGCGACGTCCCAATCCATGTCTGCCCCGACTCTTGCTCTAGACAGCCCGCGCCGTAGAGCCTGTAGCTTTAAATTTGTCCCTAAATAATAAGCATTCCAATCCAGCCCGTCCCTTGCTGCCCTCTACCAGCGATGCCCTAAGTCGAGGTTCATACCCCACAGGGGGAGCCCTTAGCAAGTAGTCGCTGTAGCCACATGCAAGTCGTTAAGCAGCCGAAAACCTTTGTCTTTCCATTAGTTTACCCTGATCGATCGAATCGTGTGGCTATTATAACTTAGCTACAAGCAAGCCATCGAACCGTTTCTGGACATAGGCTACTTATATGAGAAACTCCTTTTAAACGGTCTAGACACGAGGAATCAGGATACATAACCATTAGCTACACAGAAGGAATAAATATCCGACTGATGGCGAGAGATTCTCGAATCGATTTACACTCAAGAACTCAACTACTCGAAAAGCAATGTATTTACCTAAGTACTGTCTGTCTTAATGGTTTACTGAAGGAAGACGCAGAGAACCACTATTCATTCTTATCTTTAGCATTTCTCGCCAACTGGCTGTTCCCTATTTTCCATATCTTACGTGCTTCAGTCCTTCAATCTTTAGAGAGTGAATCACTGGAGACGCAAAAAGTTAAACTCCTACTGCTGAAGGATAAGAAGGTTGTTTGGCTTCCTACGACTTCCATCTTTTTCATTCTAGTATTCCAGTACCGATAAGAAATGTTGTGGTTAAGTTTAGATATTGTAATTCAAAATTCACCGCCATGTTGTCTCTTCACCAGCCTTGGTTAACTGGTAGAGGGTGACCCAAGCTATTAAACCCGCCTGGTGAAGCGTCAATGCTTTTACCAATATAAAAAAATTAAATAACAATATTTTAGGATTCTCACATAGAACATAATAGCTTATCATTTCAAATTAAATATTTTAGTTTCTCAGTTGATGAATCCTCGCACCAATATTTGCTATCGCAACGACCATGTATCGAAACGTTCATGAGTATTCTCGCAACATTGCCGATAGCTGGCGTTAGCGAGGGAAAAAATGAGTTCAAATGTATGCCACCCGCGCTTCGATTAAGCGAGCGCGTCACTCCGTCTTTAAAAAATCTATTTTTGGTGAAATCTTGAAGATATTCGTGAAATAAATAGACCTACATCTGTGCTTCATTGAGAACTTATAGGGCAGTGTTGATTTTTTTGGAATTTGAACCATTCTACCGGTGGATTTATCAAGATTGAGCTAGCCGGCCGGCAGCATAACCACGCCATTACGAGCACAAGAACGAGCACTGGATCTCTGGATTGTTAAGGTATATGGTTGCGTTGCTATTTTTAATTCCTTTATATTGGTTTCACGAGGATTCATCAAATGTGGAAATTTTAGGCTCCCGCCATTACTTATATTCTTAATTTCAAATTGAGATTAGTTCCTAAAAGCAATCCCGTAGAAGGTGTAAGCTATTAACATGCCCATCACCACCGCCTTTGTATCTTTACTCTGTAAAAAGTTCAATAAATAAGCAACATAACGGCACAAATCCTTCAGAACAGCAAAATATAAACCAACAGAGACAAAAGCTATAAATCAAATCATGCCCCTCCACAGGCCCTCTCCAATAATGTAAGAATGTTGTTGTCACAGTCTCCAGTCCGTCATTACCTCGTTAGGTAGGTCGGCGTGGCAAAGTGGTCACTATCGCAATTATTACCCACCGAACTATGAACCGATAACGAGCTGAATTTAAATGGTGGAAAGGGGGCAGAAGGTTAATAACTTTACGAAGTAAAAAAGAAGAAGTTTGTCAGATCTAAAGAAAAACTTTAAAGCTGTTTGATTTACCTTTTTTTTTCAGGATGGGGAATCATCAAATGACTTCTCCCGCTCTGGGCGGAGCGGGAGGGCGTGTCAGACTTTTACTGACTAAAACCCCACCCGTGTTCCATCAGTTGCCCATGTGCCAGGGTCACGGTATCTCTTTCGAACAATCACGCGATCCCGGCAGGCATCGTCGGTCCTAGTAGACCCCTACAATGCTGCTGACATCTCTTTGAGGCGCGCGTGGAACACTACGCGCCGTCGACCCGAGCTTGGTCCTTACCGGGCGGCGAGCTACCCATTGCTCGCCACCCGCAAGCTCGCGCCTACGGTGGCCGGGAATCCGCAATCGACTCCCTTACCTTAGTAGGTATACTTTTCAACCGATAGTATGCTAAGTCTCTGAGTACCAGCATTTTCCACTGACGTCCACAACCGGAGGTAATAGGATACTTCTAGGTAAGACTGGTTGTCAGACGTTCGGGCTTCTGATGAACCGTAACGGCTGTCAAAGGTTCATGAATGACAGCTGGGCCCAACTTCCGAGACACGGATGGTAAGCTAAGTTCTGATCACAAATCGATAGTAAAATAGGCAAATATCACGTAATATTTTGACACAGAAAACAAGCACTCGGCATGTGCCAACTGACTGCACTGCCATGAAAGGTAAGCCAGAGGGTCAGAAAGTCTGTGAGGTTTGGGTTTTCTGTCATCTCACTAAGTTAGTTCACTTTGTTGTAGGACAGGTCCAAAACCACCATATATGCTATTCGAAAACCTCATTGTCACGCCCTGTCCTGCTCCAGGGCCGTATAGTCCTGAGGATTTCGTTAGTCAGTTAACCAGGTTTGTTAACTTTTTATAACATAGCTCAAAATTAACCATCTGACATTTGTCAACAGAAAATTTCACTGATCGCCCTGTGGCTTTCTGTCCAAAAATACAAAAGACCGAATATTATGTGGTCCGTAGAATGCTCCCACCGCGAGCGATCTTACTTTGGTCCCAGTGAGAATTAAGTTTTCTACATCAAATGCTAATGCCCCTAGAGGGTGTCCTAATCTAAGTGAACCTACTTCCGTCACATTTTATAGTGTCCTAGCAAACTTAGCACCTCGGTCAGTCCGAACCAGTCGACCACGAAGTCTCGTTTCGTTTTCGACATCAACTCTCGATGCTGTCAATTTTCGTATCTTAGTGTTTCATAAGCATACTTAGTGCTTAATGTACTAGAGCCTTCAGTTTGAGACGTAATGAGATATTGTCTTAGCAATACTTAACTGGTAGATTGTTTCGGTGTTTCTTCAGAAAGGTTGTTCGATGAGAAATGGCGATGGTTGGCAGCTACTAGCAACGAAATGCATGATTCATTGCTTCGCAAAGACTTTTTAAAAACGGAATGAAATGTGAAGTGAACTAAGAATGTTATATGTGGGACGAACCTTGTGGGGCGAATGAGGAGAAAAACATTTCCTACCATAAATAAACGTATGTCTATTGACGGTTATAATTACCTGTCGTCCTTTAATTTGCGTCATTTTGGCCGTTGGTCCCGGCTGTCAATCGTAAATCTTTGATAGTAATTACGGGTAATTAAAGCCTGAAAGCCCGACCAAGTCTTAGGTGTATCGTATTACGCAGTTACTGGGTTGCGGAGGTCTGATAGGCAGTCGTTTTATGTAAAATATTGGTATTCAACAGCATCCGGATAGACTGGAAGCTAACCTCAAAAATGTGAGGAAAAGGTTAGGTACATTCCAGATTGATACATATACCTACCGACTGAGGCTCGCCCCCTATTAGGTACATGGGACTTAAACATAACTGGTATAATGTAGGTGTACTATAGGTACACCTCTGCTTAACTCCTCGAGGAGTACAGGCGTGATGTTACGTGACGATTATACTTATTATACTAAGACACACCACAGTCTATCGCCTCCACCACATTCACAAAGCGATTAGTCTGAACAGTTCACGACCGATCGTAAAACAAAACCAACGTGATTAAGCCGAACATCCGATTTAGGGATGGGCGTATATTATCACTTACCATCTATCACCAGACAGACTTGACCCCTCTCCCCTTTACCAGACATCCAACTTAACGATCACCTTAAACCGGCCTAAGAAAACTTTGACCAAGATAATTTTGCAGTTGAAACAAAGGAAATTAGTGCCTATGCTAGTTGTTTTAAGGGTTAAGTAAATAACATAAAGGATTTCAGCCAATTCACGTGTATAAGCTCACGTTTAGCTTGGGGCGTTCGTCGCCAATCCGTCAAACTGACTAGTTTATGTGTTACAGTTAAATATTTGACAAAAACTGGCCGTTAATAAACAGTAAGTTTAAATTCAATGACGTCATAGGAATTGATTGGGTACTATTCTCTTTGGTACGCTGCAAAAAGTTTTTATTCCACACCATGGTGGTCTTGACTATGAATAGAAGTGTTGTGTTTCTGTTTCTAGGAATGGAAAGGAGCTCTATTCATATCCCTGACTTTTTGACAGTTGGTCGACGTGCGACTGCCAGTAGGTGTCGAAGTGACGATTAGGAGATTATGTCACGGAAAGGGCAGTGACCACCTGTGAACTGAAACGGTCACGAAACCGCCTGAAAAATGGCTTCGAGTTTACCGTTGCGTCAGAACGATTTTTCCTCTTTCATGCCAATTAGTTAAAATAGTTTTTTTTTTTTTTTTTTAAGTATAATTTATTTAACAAAAAGGAAAAATACAATGCATGTTACGCTTAAATAGAATATTACATTTATGCTCAAGTTTTGTGAATAATGACCCCGATGCTAGGAAAATCCTGTGTTATAGGGGCCATCCATTCGTCCGTAGTTAAAATATTATGTAAGGTGGCAGGGAAATCGTCGCGCAACCTGAGCATATTCTAAAACCCCTTTTGCAATATATCGACGGCAATTAATAAAAAAAAAGCAGTTCCTGTTGTAGATATTGAATTTTTCTAAGAAACTGAAAAATCTACGCCAGTCTACAATCAAGTGCTGATTTCATGGTCACATTTTGTTCCACTCTGTTTAATAGATGTATGCAAAGATTGAAAAACATTTTAAAAAGGGACCTAAAGATTATCTTTCCTATTATTCTCCATACAAAACTATCTTTTGGATAGGGCAACTAGAATCTCTAAAACTGTTTAAACGACTAAACAACCTACTCACAGTAAACAAATAACATGGGCACCTTCTTCGATAACTGTAAAAGGTACTCATGGAGGAAAACCGATAATTTTCGCGACGATGACGTTCGATTACGCATTCCTATTTAAATCTGTCAATTTTAATATTATTGTCATTCAGCTGGTGTCCTTCTTGACGCAATGCTGTGCTATGTGCGGCATCCCAAACCGCTGTCACTTTCTTATTTCATCGTTATTTATAGTTGTTTGTGTATTGTTCATTTAAATTACCTTTAAGTGTTGATAGAATGACATTGTAGGGTGCTTCCCTAGCATAAGTAATGTCAATGCAGATGTAAAATGTGAAATGTAAAGTTATATGCAGAAAATGTCAGTGAATGCTCAACGGGATGAATCTAAATAAAAATGCAAGTTGTCCGACTCAAACCACGTCTAATTGAACACTAAAAATGTGCAAGAAACGAATGTGCAGAACAATGCAATATGTCAGTGTCATTGCACTGCCAAATGTAGGTCGCGTCCAAAGTGCAAATACGCGAGCCTACTGGCTAACTTATTGAAATAAATATATTTTAAAACCCATGTACGTGCACCGTACAGAGATAGTCCTTAAAATATGTTTATTTTTCATGAGCTTTTGGTGTAGAAAGTTCGTAAATATATGCGGTTTAAGTTGCGGTTAAAGTGTATCGTATTCCAGTACCTAGGTTGTTTAGGTCAGATAAGCAGTCGCTCCATGTAAAATACTGGCATTCCACTGCATCCGGTCAGACTGGAAGCCGACCCCCAACATATTTGGGGAAAGACTAGGCATATTTATTGAGGGTAAAATATTATTATTACTTGACAGTTTATAAATATACATACTCCCTGTATAGCTGTCTCACCGGTAACCCTAACTATATAATTTTCTAAGAAATGGAAATGTAAAAGTGCAAGTAAAAGTTTAATATTCATTGGATGATTGACAAAGAAGATGGTGTTGTTAAATATTTAAATATCCCCGTACTTACTTCCCACGTAAAACCAGATAATTTACATCAAACCCGAATACATTTCGACCAATGATTGACACTTGACACGTAAATTACGAGCCGTTTTTATTATTATAAAAATCAGCATAATTGAATATCAAATTGCTTAATCGACCCTCTTGTGTAAGTGCAAATAACTTGGAAAATCAAGGAAATGAGTGTGCGTACGGTATTTTTGATGACGTCCAATTATCCGAGGCAATAGTTGTTGCCCCTCGAATTAAAACAAAACACGGAAAGGGCATTTCCTCTGATATTTTGACTTTGACACTCCTCGAAAAAGCTTGTTGTGTGGAGTATTTTCACGTTTTGTGGCTTTTTGATTATAGCGGGAATTAAAGGAGCCGACATGTCACGCATGAGTAGCTTTTGTTTTTCAGGGTTCCGTATCCGGAGGGTAACTAACGGGACCCAATTAGTATGACTCAGCTGTTCATCGGTCCGTCTGTCTGTAAACGGACTGCATCTCATCCGTAATAGGTAGACAGGGCTCTCTGATTCGTAATAGGTAGAGAGTTGAAAGTTTCACAGAATGCGTATTTCTGTTGCCGCTATAACAACAAATAATGACAATTAAAACAAAGCTAAAACTTTTTCGGCGTTGCCTTGAATTGCTTGACTTTGCCTTGTGGTACGGAACACTTCGTGTGCAAGTCTGACTTGGCCGGTTTTTTTCTTGTAAAGTTCGTTTTTTTTTATTAGCCTGCGCTGTCCCACTGCTGAGCAAAGGCTTCCCCCAAATCTTTCCAAGCATCCTTTTCCAGGGCCACCTTGATCCAATCCCTGCAGTACGCATGTAGGTCGTCTCGACACCTCTTCTTGGGCCGGCCTCTGTTGCGCCCTCCATCCACAGTAAAGTTCGTTTGGGTCAAAAACTTTTGTTTGTTTTAACCAGTCTTTCAGCTTACCCATTGACCTGATACTTCGCATTTGAGCTAAAAATGGATGACAATACCTTTTTTCAAAATTCAGCCTTGGTTTTGATGAAGACCAAGAAATAAATGAACAAAACTTCCTATGAAATAAAAATTACCAAAGAGTGAATTAAAAAATATCTGTCACTTACGTAATAAGTAATTCTTGATTAATGAGATAAAAGAGTCAATGCTTTAGTAGTAGGTTCATGGGAGGGCGTTGATAATTGTAATAATGAGTAACACGTAATATAATGTGGGTGCGTACGTAGGTAGATGTAGTCTGTGCAACACTATTTAGATCACAGTTAAGTGTAGGCATTATTTATGAGCTGTGCCTGAGGCCATTCACTTCGTGAAAGGATCTAAAAAATATTTAGAAAGAAAGAAGAGAGTAAAAATTGTTTATTGTGACTTCGCAGGAAAACACATACTAAATTAAACACACACACATTCATAAAAATACTAAGAATAACAATATTTCTAGAAGGTAAAAAAAAAACAGAATTTCCTGTACGAGGCCAAAAGGCTCCTGTATCAGATTGATGCTTCGACATTTAAAAAAAATGCGGCAACGAAAAAAATATTCCCTCTAAAACTATAATACCAGTATCATAGTTTTAGAGGGAATATTTGTTTTTGGTATAAACACATGATCTGCAGGGTGACTTGTAATCCGACGTATTCATGGTGTGATCAATTAATTAACTCCATAAAGCCTAGGCGAAAATCCATGGGAAGCAGAATTTTTATGTTTATTGAATATTTCCCAGATTTCGTCACTAAACATTACTTTTTCATTGGTATCCCATTAGGTCTTTTATGGTTTTTTTTTATGGGAAATCATCAAATGACTTCTCCCGCTCTGGGGGGAGCGCGAGGGCGTGTCAGACTTTTACTGACTGAAACCCACCCGTGTTCCTTCAGATGCCCATTTGCCAGGGTCACGGTATCTCTTTCGAACAATCTCGCGACCCTGGCAGAGGTCTTTTATGGGCTTAATCTTCAATTTACATACGCGTTTCTAACAGTTTACTTGTATTACTTAAATCACTCCATCCAATCTAAAAATTAACATAATTTATTAATCTTATAATAAAACAACCGTCATCTTAAAAGTTTCAAATTTGCCAACGAACTGTGCAAGTTGAAAAAAAAAGTAAACTCAATCGCATTCCAGTCCAGTCTGTAATCGGACAAGGCTGTCCGAATCGACTTTTTCAACTCGATTAAGGAGATTTATTTGCTTTATTAATTACGCGTTTAAATATCACAAGAAACAAATTAAGGTCGATCGAGTGTTTTTTGTCTGATAAATCGATTATCGGGACTACTGATTGGGCGGAAGAAATTACCTTCACTTATTATTATTTTCAAGTATTTTAGGCAAAGAACCGCATGAAATAAGTAGTTCAAATATTTACCTATATGAAATTACTTAATTGAGTACTTATTTTCCATGATTTGTTTCAAGCATTTTCGTTTGATATCCTATTGCACACCAGTGGGTAAGTAATAACTACAGAACAAAGAATAAAGTAGCTAGTTTTCTTTATTCCGTGGTAATAACAGCCGCATGGTTCGGTCGTTCAATTTAAGCTACGGTTGCCGCGGTTAGGATGACTGAACACATCTTTGCACACTTCAGAGATTCAAGGTTCATTTGTGGATCTTTAACACTCGTTACAGGTCGTAAGAAGCGTAAAAATTGGAGAACCAGTCTTACCAAGAGGTATCTGAGCTGTGGAGGCCAGATAAGCAGTCACTCTATGTAAAAACCCCCGACACAAAAACCTAATTTCCCTTTAAAAAGTAAAAAATAATAAAAAAAAACTAAATCTTAAAGTACCTAAGTATTCATTAATAATTAAAAAAAATACGTCGCGTTGGGGACCGCTCCAAACCTAACAATTTATTTACAAATAGTTTATTACCTAACTAATTAAGAAAAAAAAACTTTTATAAAATTACTTCACAATATTGCATTTAGGATACGACCGTCAACGTCTGCCCTCGCGGAGCGGTCCCCCAACGCGACGTATTTTTTTAAAATTATTAATACATACGTAGGTACTTTAAGATTGACTTGTTTTTATTATTTTTTTACCTTTTAAAGGAAAATTAGGCTTTTGTGTCGGGGGTTTTTTAAATTTTATTTTTTTATTTTTATTTTATACTTTTTATAGGTAGGTACATACTTATTATAATGTAGAATCAAACGAAGCTAAGAACACTCTCAATTAATTCATCAATATTTTCTTTCAGTGCGCTTTCATTTGAGACCCCAGTCGAGTATATTTGCTGACATTCGGTTACTCTTCCCCACTTTCTCCCCCACAACTTTTAAACGCCTCAACCGATTTTCATCAAACATGTCTAAGAACGCTCGCCCATATGTCACCTTTAATCAATTTTTTTTTATTGAAATCGCTTCATCCGTTCGGGAGCTATGATGCCACAGACAGACAGACAGACACGTCAAACTTATAACACCCCTCTTTTTGCGTCGGGGGTTAAAAATACTGATATTCAGCTGCATCCCGTTAGACTTGAAGTCGAGCCCAACCCAAAATAGTTGGGAAAAGGCTGGGCAACGACTTCTGCTGAAAAGTATAAAGGTTTTCGTCTATGAAAACTGATAGTCGCAACATGTCTGATTGTATCGGTATAGAAATGTTGCTGCACTGCCCATTTTAAGGTTCAGTTAAGACAGAACAGAAAAACCCTCGTGCAGGCTCGAGCCTTCTCTGGCCGCAAGAGGTACCGAGACGCAAGACGACTGAGTCAATATTCATACAATTTTCTACTTTAGTAAGTGGTAATACGATCCTATTTTCAATGGAGTCAGTTGATTGTATTTCTAAGTTCCATCTCAACTCACCCTAAGACAGAAATTCGTATGCCACCCACACAGTATTTACAAATTCCTAGAAAGAGATGCCATTTCAATATGTCACCAACTAATTATGGCACTTCGTATTTCTGGAAACAGAATACCAGTACTTAAGGATCCCACATACCAAAACGTAAGACTCTCGATAAAAATCAGGCGATTTTCCCTGCGCCCGCGCCGCCGTCCAATTACGACGAACTACTCATTATTTTAAGAAAACATTAACTACTTAACATAAAAATTTGAGTCGAAAACGCTATGCAATTACGTGCACCACAAAATTGCGAAGTGTATAATGTAGGTGGCGGTTACGTGGATCTACCGTGCTGGATGTGGCACACACTGGCCCAATATCTTTAAGTTTTAAGAGGATATGTTTTGATTTGGTCTAGTGAGCGTGGGGCAGGACCTCAGCTCAGGTTTCAGTCCTAAGCTGGGCAGTATTATAAGGCTTTTCTATCAGAAATATCTCAGTACCTAGCAGCCCGGAGTCTACTTTTGTGCCCGGTTGATGGTAATAGGCTCGCCCCCTATTATATGGGACTTAAACGTAACTGGCGAAATGAGGGTGTATAGGTACTCCTCTGCATGACGCTTCGGGAAACAAAGCGTTATGTTATGATTTGCTCCCTGCCAAGTCCTGAAACCGAAACATATTGTGCTGCTATATGATTTATAGGGTGTGAGTGACCCTGCGTTAGATTTTCAGCAATTTATATATCACATTTCTCTTCAGCACCCTCGAAATCCATGAAAACTATATCACTTTCATCCTGTCTCTTTCTATTATATAATTAATTAAAGTCACATAAAGGGGCTTAATGTTTTTTCGTTACGTGCCGAGTTCTACAATTGTACTTTAACCGCAAGCTACGTTAAAGAACTTTGTTCCAAAAAATGTGAATTCAGTGTCCCAAATTCATTGAAAAAAATGTAACCAACTCTCTCAATCGTCCCATCTACATACGTTTGAACCCCCCAACAAAGTGGTATATCACTTCAACACACCGTATATCTTCGTCAGGATGCCGGCCCGACCCCCGCTGTAAGTGACTGCCGAAACTTGCACGAAGCCTCGCAAAAAGTACAAGACGCGCTCCAGATCAAATGAGATGGTCCTCGGGGCATCAGAGTAGGGGGACGCAGATACTGCACTTTTATTTAGAGAGCTGCAGTTCAATTTTGTAGTTTTATAGGTATAATTTTGAATCAAATGTTCGGAAGTGGGCAACATAGAAAATTTTGAATAGATAACTATCATAAAGATAATAGATTTAGATAGCTTCTGAATTATCATTCATAATTTTGAATGTTATTCATATGTCCACACATAACCTACAACATTTTTTGGAAAAAAACATCATTATTTTTTATTTAACTAACTAAAACTGTGTAGTAGTTTATATCCAATTAAAATATATTTTTAATTATTTAGATCTTGAGTATTTTTCAAGAAGAATAAATAAGCCCACATAGCTGCCTTCCGGCTCCATCATCAGATCAGTTCTGTGTCGTCATAATATTGCATTGTCATCCGATTTACAAATGCACGCAAAATTTTTGCGCAATCGGAAACCGGGAAGTGGGTCAAATTTAAGTTGCAAGATTTTATCACAGACACCGAATGAGGTAGAACTAAATACTATATATAAAACCCTTTCCAAAATTATTTTTATGAGCCGCCTCTGTCCCAAACTAACCTGTGCTTACATTGCTTTTTAATAACGTGTTTAATGCAAAAGAAATTTACGTTCGAAATCAGTGGCGAGGCAGTTCTTCGCGCCGAAGTCGCCCATTGATGCAAAATCAAGAACAGGTTCGGAAACCGATACCATATGAACACAAACCTACTTATTAACCCTTCGGACGGCGACAGGTGAAATTTTAATACCGAATTTTATTTTATTTCAGGGTTGCCAATTTTTGATTTCGAAATTTTTAAATGATTTTGTAAAAAATCAAGTTTCCTTTGCACGTAAATTCCAATTTGCGCGGCATAGTAGTGACTTTTCAATACCTAAGGATTACATTCAGATAAGATGTTGATCGTTCTCGTACAATAATATTCGTATCTTATTGAGATTTCTGAAACTATTATTGTTTTGGCATGACTGTTGCAATTTTTCGATTACGAAAATTTCGTCTTGTCAATTTGCACGATCCGGAGAAGTCATAAATGTGAATTTAACGTTATAAATTAAGCATTTAATGTTAGGTTGTCGTTACTTGAATTTAAAGGTCTCATAAATTATAATTACATTTCAATATTTCAGTGTGCATTTTAATAAAATGGACCATTTCAAAAGCCATTTCGATGAAAATACTATCGAAATTACTTCACAAGTGACTTTTACGATGCCCTGCCTTTATTTCCCTCTCTTTTTAAAACCTTTTCTTAGTCTTCCATCTTTAATAAACTGAAGCCCACGTCACAACGATATAGAACAATGAGGAAACGTTATCATATCACGATACGAGTGCAGGCTGCGCGTACGCAACGACTAGTTTCTCACGCGTACCAGTACCCGCTGCGGTTTGTGGCCGCGCTCCCTGCACGCCATGCAATCCACTCGATGTACTATTAGTAAATAACCGATAGTATATAAACTTGTGTATAAACAAACTGTCATTTGACACTTCTCTTTTCGTATTAACACGACCTATATAAAGATAGCTCATGACGTAGCAAAATATTAACTACGCTGCACAGTGGATTTTTTTTCAAGAACGACGTACGTACTTTACGTACACGTAAGTACTTCATCATTATCCTCATCATTTCATCCATATGACGTTCACTGCTGGACATAGGCCTCCCCAAAGCAGGGCTTTGCCATAATCGCCACGCTTGGCAGGCGGGTTTTCGATCGCAGTATGGTAGTAAAATGCATAGAGGACGCTGCTGCCCATTCTGCTGCCCGGGAACACCCGAAGCTGAAAAGTACTTGTACGTAAATATCGAACTGGTAGAGGCTCATATTGTAATGAAAATAGCGTCATCAGCATCCGCGTAGACTTTTCCCAACTATTTTAGGGACGCCTTCCAGTCAAACCAGATGCAGCAGTAGGTACCTAACTGTATTTTTTTCAAGGAGCGACTGCCTATATGATATCCACTGGTACGATACCATATGGTAAGGCTTGGCAGACTTTCGGGCTTCTAACGACCTGTAACAACTGTCATAACGTGATTTCTGAGACACGGTGGGGTCCTGTAAAGATGGCTACCCATCCACCGGGGCAAGCGTACCTTAACCTGGTCGATCGACCCGTGCGGGTGTAATATCTTAGCCACAAGCCTATAAATAAAATAAAATAGCTTCATATCAATCAAAATATTTGATTTTTATACAATTACCGTTTTTTAGTAGGTACTTATATACCTTCATGCTTTTAAGTGAACAGGTACCTAATCAGTGTCCGAAAAACAAACTGCATTCGGAAAAAAAAATGTGTGAAACAGGAACCCGTATTTTTACGAAAAATGTCGGACAGCGTACGGTAAAAGTTTTCCCCCAGTTAGAACTGTGCCTGATTTCCATAAATATGATTCCATGTGTTTCCTTATACCAGCATAGTTTATTATCCGACCAGCATGAAACGTGACAGCCCGTAGACGATCCAGCAGATTGTGGGCCTCCCCTATGAATCTAGAATAAGCAGCTTTTAAGGAAACTATCTGGAAAAGACAGTACAATGGTGGCCCAGTCGTAGCAGCCCCTACTTAACTCACGAGGACGAACCCAGCTAGGCACTTTACTATATGTATTTAATTTCATCTCCACTGCTCTTAAAGAAGGAAAACATCGTAAGGAACTCAGCATACCCTAGAACCACAAAAAGCCCAAGACATGTGACATCTACCAATACGCCCTGGGCCCGCGTGCTCTATTACGGTCCAGTATCTCTCACAAAGAGTAGACCAGTCTCCAGCAGTGGCACTCTGCTATCCGAAAAAGATGCGGAACCGGCTAATACGGCAGAAAGGAAAGCAAGCCTTTTACTTAAAGGCTTGCTTTCCTTTCTGCCATGACACTAAATCACAAAAAAATCTTGGAGAGTTATTAACACTAGAGAGAGCTGATTGTCTGTCAAAGGACAGATGGTAGCTGGAGCAGTGAGCTCCTTGAGTAGAAACTGAATCGGCCAACGAAGTCTAGGACACCCTCAATTTGACGGAACATCGAACTGCTCATAAAGAAAAGGGATAGACTGAACATGGAAAGCGGAGATTTCAGTGTTGTGGTGCAGCCACGGAGAAGCTTATATCCAGTAGTGATCTGCAATAGCCTAGTAGAAATCCTCTCACTTTACTTGGACTTGGTGATCGCAGTTTTATGACTGTCTAGAAGTATCAGCCTATTGGAGAATATAAATCCGATGGTTGTAATGATAAGCCATCATAGTAATCTATACATCTTCACAAATAAATTAAATTTAAGTGGCGGTATGTAATTTTAAAATAACTTCTTTGTACTAAATGCATATCATCATCATCATTTCAGCCGTTAGACGTCCAATGCTGGGCATAGGCCACCCACAATTTGGGGGTCTTTACCGTAATCGCCACGGTGGCAGGTGTATTGGCGATCGCAGTATGGTGGTAAAATGCATAGAGAACTTTGCTGCCCAATCCCTAGTAAGTCCCTTAGTCGCCGCTTACGAAACCCACGGGAAGAAATGGGGTGATGCTATTCTTTACATTTGGCACGACACGGACGACAAAACTAGTTTTTAAATGCATATTAAAAAAAAATTGTTTGTCTGTCTGTCTGTTTTTACCGAATAATCTCCGAATTAGCTGCACCGCTTTTGACGGGACTTCATTGGCGGATAGCAGATATTATTAAGAGTCACATAGGCTTTAATTATTGTCTTGGTAGCACGATCGCGTGGGCTAATTTCTGACGTTCACGAGGGCGAAGCCACGAGCACAGAGATAGTTCCTATGAAACTGCGAAAGTGAAACACGTTTTCACAGTTTTACTACTGATCTGATAGCTTCCCAAGTTGTCAAGCATGTCATTTCAAGTGTCTTACATTAAACACTAAAATACAATGTAAAGCTGACATTTACCTGAAGGTACTTCGCTTCCATAGTTGCAATCATTAGTGCTAAGCATCAATTTGCGAAGTTAATTCTCGTAAAACTCTCGCAAACAACTTTATCTACAGGTCTTCAATGACTATTTTCCTGAACTATTACTTTATCGTATTATTTATCTACTAATTTACCTTGATCTTTTTAAAGCGACAGATTGCTGTCGTACATATTTACCATTAAGTAAGATATTGTCATCTTACTTAATCTACATATCTATATACTATAATAATATAATAATAATATTATAAAGCTGAAGAGTTTGTTTGTTTGTTTGATTGAACGCGCTAATCTCAGGAACTACCGGTCCGAATTGAAAAATTCTTTTTGTGTTGGGTAGCCTATTTATCGAGTAAGGTTATAAGCTATATAACATCACGCTACCATCAAGAGGAGCGGAGCAGTAATGAAAAATGTTGCAAAAACTGGGAAAATCGCACGGGTAGGTGATTCGACGCGACGGGAAGGGTCGGGGGAGCACGAAATTTAACGCGGACGAAGTCGCGGGCAGAAGCTAGTACTCTATACATACAAATAAATAAAATTGGAGTGTCTGTTTGTAATATTAAGATAACCACTATTTACTAAGTGTATATGGATGTATACACGGTACATATACCAAAACAACATTTTGTACAATTTTTGTCTGTCTGTTTGTTCCGGCTAATCTTTGAAATGGCTGGACCGATTTTGACGGGACTTTCACTGGCAGATAGCTGATGTTACAAGGACTAACTTAGTATACTTTTATTATACAAAAAATCTTTTATTAAAAAAAAAAATACCTGCGTTAACTTCCGACATCCACGCGGGCGAAGCCGCGGGCAAAAGCTAGTAGTAAATATGTACGACATGTTCCTTGTGGAGCTGGACGTAAAGAATAGCTCCATCCTATTTCTTCCCGTGAATGTCGTAAGAGCCGACTAAGGGACTTACTAGAGAATGGGCAGCAGCGTTCTCTATGTATTTTACCACTACGCTGCGATCACCAACCCGCCTGCCAAGCGTGGCGATTATGGCAGACCCCCCAAATTTGGGGAGGCCTGTGTCCAGCAGTGGACATCTTTCAGCTGGAGCGCAAAGTAACAAAGGTAAACCGTTGACAGTGTAATATAAAAACATTTCTTCAAACATGATTTTATTCAAAACAACTTCTAAATCTAAACCAAACTAACATTACAATAAAGAATTGACCTGTAGTGCTATTCTGCATAAATCACACCGTGCTAACTTGTGTGAAGTGAGCTTAAAGTGAAATGTCAGTACTGTCAATCCCTCGCATGGGTTGTAATGACAGCCCACTTTTAGGTCACTTCACCTAAGTTCTCACAGTGAGATTTTAACAGAATAGATCGGCTGAAGAATTTAGATCCACACAGAACAAAAATTTCTTATGCAGTCCAGTCCATCCCTCCAGCAATAAAACCATCTTATAACACGTTACTGTTCTGCTCACGACGTTTTAATGTTGAAGTCATAATTATATCTTATTTAATCTCCGTTGATGGTAACCGGACAATTTGGTAAACGCTCTGGGTGGTACGGAGGCTGTGGAAGGTGGTCATTCTGGAAATAATGAGGAATGTAAGGAAAATGACCCGCGAGGGTAACAAACGTATGTTTTTATTCATTTTAACTGATAAGCATCATGCAAAATGGGTAAATTAAATTTTGTGGGACAGTATTTTTAACATCAGACCAAATCCCTACAGGTAGAATTCCATAACGTGTACTCATTGCACAAAAAATCGGCAGTCTTTATAAAAGGAATTAATCACTAAAACCTTTACAAAAGTATACGGACCACCATTCAGCTTATTAATTTCTGATATTAATCCAAACAGACAGACAGACGCGCTCTGTGGCTTTTAATGTGCGCACGCGGCGATTAAAAACGCCCGCCTCATTTGGGCAATTTAAAAGTAAATTGTAACTGAACTGTATTAAATAATTCCTTTCTCTTTAAGGGCATTCGAATACCACATCACCATAAGCCAAAATCAAAAACGACTCAGATTTCTCGGAACGCAAACAGGTCGGGACACATATACTATCAGAGGGTATAACGCAAAAATGTTAAGGAACTTGCAAAAATCTGGCTGCGCCGCCTAACCCTCGCCGTCCCACGATCAAGGGCTTTTTTGGGCAAATAATTCTGAACCAGTTCCCGAGCGTTGACCTCAGCGGCCGGAGGCTGTGGTATTTGGGCTGATTTCGGCTCCAAAATCGCACATCGTAACGTTGTTTTTGCCCTCACCATTATTATTATTAATTGGATCACCGACTTGTCCAATCATGGAAATCGTTAAGGAACTGCCAGGAGCGAGCTGCGCGCAAGAGTTCCGTGGACAAGGTGCACGTTTATCTCTGTCCTCACCTTAGGTGGATGTGTCATATTCGTCATAAACTTTGTAAGTTTTTATACTAGATGTGTTCGCCGCACCGAGTGCGTAAATGTTTTACAACATTGTTTCTGTTTTTCCCATGAGAAATATGTGAAACTATAGATGCTGCATCTTATGTTATTTTGCCTCTGATAATTCTTATGGTCAATCACCAATCACTATCTACTCAGTCACCCATTTTTCGTCATCAAATACTACCACAAACTATCAATCCTGATCACTAAACGATGGAGAAAAGATAAATCAGTAAAATAATAAAAGCCAAAAAAAAATACTCGATCTAAAGTATTACATTTTATCTTTTAAACCCAATTGTTCATAGACTCATAATATTTACAAATAGTCGCAAAATAAAAAACTTTACCTTCTACAAATATCATTCCGTATATTTCCCGGATTCCTGTCAATATGGGTCCCTAAAACGCATTCACGTTTATAGCCCGAATAAATCAAAAGTCTCCGGTCGTATATCACAGGCAGTGCTTTCAATGTCCTCCTCAATATATCCGGATAAACTTGTCAATTTGTTCACCGCCGAAACGTGTTGGTCAATAGAGATATGGCCACAACATACGTTATAAGTTGATTTAATTTTGTCGGGTTATAAATCTGGAGTACCACCGTAGTGGGATAGTGTCACAGTATAGGTTGATCAGTAAGACAACACTGATTTTCGGCTGATGTTATATTTTGAATTCACAAATACTTGTTATAATACTGCAATAAGGTTCAGGGATTTTTATAGTGAGACTGCTAGCACTTGGTTAAACCAACAAACCTTAACCAATGTCTCTAAGAGAATCAAGTATTTATTACCAAAGGTAGTTACTACCTACATATGCAGGAGGTGCTTTCAAGTTTGCGTATGAGTCTCTTTCAATATCCCTGATTTCCACGCCAGCGGCTCGCAAATGCAGATCACTTCATCTCACTGAACTCGTCCACTCTGTGGCAGCGTTGCATTTCCACGAAGCGCGGCGGCATTCGGTCGTCGTTTCGTTTATATTAGCTTAATGAGTTCGCTTCGGCCTGAAGGCAACTTTTTACTCGCTTTTGCACTGTAATAAAGAGTTACCACGCTGTTCACATGCACTACATTATGATTATTTTTTATTACTCAACAGCTATGCACTTTGCACGACTAACCAATTAAGTTATTTAGGTATTGGTTTAGTTATTCTGTTTCCATTGATTCCGTTTTGTTCTCGGTCGGCTTGTGATGACTGCGGTTTTGGTTGTTAATTCATAATTGGTGGTTGGCGCAGTTTTAATATTATTCCCAGATTTTTAATGTGTTTGTAAATAACTGCTATGGAAATGACTGCTATTACAAATCTTTTATTGATTTAATACTGATATGGTTATTGCTTTGTAATATACATGTCCACTACTATGCAGAGGTAAAGTTTGTGAGGTTGTTTGTAGGAAGTATCTGGAAATATCAGTCGGATTTGGAAAATTCATTTTGCATCTTATAGTCCGATTCATGAAAAAGGTTATAGGCTATTTAACATCCCGCTACGACATTTAGGAGACGAAAAAAAAAGTCGGGAAGAACGCTAAGTGTAAACGAAGTCAAGCGCCGGTCGGAGGCTAGAATTTCGTGCGAATGCAGTTGTAGGCAGAAGCTGTTTTATGAAACTATCCTCAGACCTAAAAAAACTCAGAAAAGATGTACTGAAAAGATTTCTACGCAGAGTACTGTAAGGAAGACCTTTATTAAAAACAACAAAAAAATACCTGTCTAAAACCATGGTATTCGCAATAAAAAGCAACGTACAAAATAAAAGAATAATCCAAAATACCGGTCGAGATGAACTGTCATAATATTTTAATCAAAGTAACACATCAGTTACCCGTGTGGACTGCCCCCTACCGGCCGCAGGTACTCCATTAGTCCTATATTATTTCGTCCGACGAAAAAGCTGTCCAGCCTTTTTGTCAGAAAAAAATATCGGAGCGCAAAAACTCTTTGAATGATCCGACATCGGTAATACCAACAGAGATGGAGGTCCAGGCTCTGGACTATAATTTGCTAATAAGCTCTCAGAAGAGGCCTGAAGAGCCTGCGATGTAATTAACAGCTACAGTTAGTTTTAAAATTACTGTGAAAGATGAAAAAGTTGGTGCTCTGAATTCTGAATTGCTTTTTTGGGGAGAAAATGATGCGTGGAGATGATTTACTGTTGTAAATGTGTTATGTACTTTTGATCCAAGTAAAGAATGAAGCGGTTGAGCCTTTCAAGATTCACAAGCAAGTTATGGGAGAGTTCGTTCGAAGCGGCAAGCTTTGAAAAAGGTTCGTCGCGTGGACGCAAAGACTTGCCTAGACAAAGCGTTGCCATAAACGTTATTACAGCTCACAAATGTTTCTAGAAAAAACCTTCGAAGAATCTTGTGCTCTTAGCTTGGTCGTAAATTAAAAGCAAAATATTTTATTTCAAATAAACCTACATGGATACTTTTGAAATGTCAGAATGGGTGTACGGTTCGAATTGGTCGTTTCTTATGCAGAATAGTCGGTGAAAAACTCCACAGTTACTGTTTGAAAAATAAATGACCTTTACCACGCTTTAAAATTACAGTGTTAATAGGTATGAGAGGACAGTGTAGGTCTGTCAGCAAGAATCTACGTTAACATACACCATACACACATAAATCTTTCTATAGGTACTCGTATTCATATAGGCTTTGTTTTCCAGGTTTGTGACATTTATCTTACTAACCTTCTACACAAGATGAAAGAAGATTAGATCCTTTTTCAGCTATGTCGGATTCGGCTTCCAGTCTAACCGGATGTAGCTGAATACCTTCACAACCCAGTTACTGGGTAATAAGATACCCCTTCGTGAAACTAGTTGTCAGATTTTCGGGCTTCTGACGACCCGTAACGATTGTCACAATCTACGAATGACAACCGGGACCAAGGACTTAACATTCTTTACAGCATGGAGGGATCTTGATATGTAAATATCACCACTACAGAGTCACCCATCCACGGACCAACCGCGGCCAGCGTAGCTTAACGTGATCATCGACTCGGGCGGGTTTTATTACTTAGCTACAAGCCGTTAGCTACAATGTAAATAATAAGGAAGCTTTATTTAAGACACGTTTGTTCTATTAGGTACTGTTTTATGTCCAATCTAAAATTGTGTCAACTTACAAATCTGGGATTACCCCAGTGTGCTGTGTTACCGAGAATTTTGTGTTATGTCGTATGTAATTTTATACTTACGTGATATCTATGATTATATTCCGCGCGTGTTTTGATTTTGAAACATGTCCTTTATTTTATTTATTCTTTCCTTAAAATACACATAAATACTGCTTGTATAAAACAAGCTTTATTTGTAATATCTAATCAAGCTTGGATTTATTTTAATTTTAATTTCTGTTGAAAAAAAATCCGCTAGACACGGGACGCACAAAACCGGTCGAAGTGGCGGAGCTTGGGGGAGGCCTATGTCCAACAGTGGACTGTGACTTTTTCGGCTGCAGTGATGATGATGATGTTGAAAAAAATTTTAACTTGCCATTTTTGCTGTATAACTGGGTCGGATAACAGTAAGTCTGAATTAAAACCATACCAGTAATATACTTGTACAGAAATGAGAAACTTTTGTGCATAAGAACATTGGCAATAAGTGCATGCCAACTGATCCAGATATAGGGTTACCATCTAACCGGATAAATTCGGTCTTGACCGGCTTTTAAGAGCTTAGGCCGGAGTAAAATCCTAATATGGACCCACTGGACTCTGTAAGAGCAAGGTATAGGTACTACCATCATAATATTACTGTCTCCACTTGTGAAGGATTTCACAATAAAATATGTGGAGAGACAAAGTTTATGAAAGCCATTGGACAAAAAGGGAATGCGTTAAGTAAATGAATTACTATTTTATCTTGAATTTAAAGTTATTTTAACTAACTAAGTTTTAAGACCGGACTTTTTCCCAAATAATCAGTATTTTTAACCGCGTTTGATCGGGTTTCCGATTTTAAGTCCTATTCAGACAGCATAACGTTAGAATTTAAATTATTAAGCCCGTTGTACCGTGAGGTCCAGTCGTACCTCCCAAAGACACTCTGTAAACATCAAACAATGACCACACAATTAATATCATTCCTTCGGTCACGAACTTCGTTTCCGGATCCAAACGCGCCAGATTCCGATCAATCGAAACCAGTTCTAGAATTACTAACGGTCTGTCTAGATTCTTTACGATATTTATATCTTTTTGATCAGCACTGCCTTTCACAGAGAAAAAAGCTTCCAAAACCTCAATCACACCAATATCAACCTTATGTCTAACAAGGTACAGTTCACATCAACAACTTGAATAACTTAGTCAGATATATTCATTATACATTTCGTCAATGTAAGACAAGTAATGATTGATAGAGTTGAAAGCGGTGTGTTCAGATCTCTCTTAAACATTATCAATTTATTTTGATTTAATGTTTTGGCTGGGTGCAGGACATCTGGAGTACCAGCCTATGCTAGCAGGTGGAGACTGATGGATGATCCTTGAACTTGGTTGAACTACTGTGAGAAGGCAGGCTATTCTATCTACATAAAGTTGGGTCATTACATAGTACAGTTAACATTGCATAGGGGTTTTTTTGTGTGAGGGATATCATCAAATGGCGTCTCACGCTCTTGGGTGGAGCGGAAGGGCGTGTCAGACTTTTACTGGCTAAAACCCACCCGTGTTCCTTCAGGAACCCATATGCCAAGGCCACGATGATATGAGTTCTGATTGATTAAGGCTTGTAGCTAAGTAATATCAGCCGCACAGATCGAACAATCAGGTTAAGCTACGCTTGCCGCGGTTGGTTTGTGGATGGATGACCATCTTCCATACCAAGACCCTCCGTTCCCCGGAAAGCCCGTCAAGCCGTTGGTCTCGGCTGTCATTTGAGGATCTTTGACAGTCGGTACGAGTTGTCAGAAGCCCGAAAGTCTGATAACCAATCTTAAAACCGGCCAAGTGCGAGTCGGACTCGCGCACCGAGGGTTCCGTACAAACCTGTAGGGATCCTCGGTTTATGTATAAGGTTTATGCTTATGAACTAAAATGTATTTTTTTAAATTTTTATATTTGAGTTGATTGAATGAAAGGTAAATTGCGGTTTACGATTTCTGACGTATTAAAAAAAAAAC
The DNA here is from genome assembly GCA_932294355.1 of Aporophyla lueneburgensis. Lineage (NCBI taxonomy): Eukaryota > Metazoa > Arthropoda > Insecta > Lepidoptera > Noctuidae > Aporophyla > Aporophyla lueneburgensis. The sequence goes on from OW028753.1 coordinate 26,223,325, forward strand.
TACTGACTGGATCTCGTTCAAACCAATTTTCGGTGGAAGTTTACATGGTTATGTACATCATATATTTTTTTGAGTTTTATCATTCTCTTATTTTAGAAGTTACGGGGGGGGGGACACACATTTTACCACTGTGGAAGCGTCTCTCACGGAAACTATTCAGTTTAGAAAAAAATTATATTACAAACCTCAATACCATTTTTGAAGACCTATTCATAGATACCCCACACGTATGGGTTTGATGAAAAAAAATTTTTTGAGTTTCAGTTCTAAGTATGGGGAACCCCAAAATTTATTATTTTTTCTCTATTTTAGTGTAAAAATCTTGATGCAGTTCACAGAATACATCTACTTACCAAGTTTCAACAGCGTAGCTCTTATAGTTTCGGAGAAAAGTGGCTGTGACATACGGACGGACAGACAGACAGACAGACAGACGGACAGACAGACATGACGAATCTATAAGGGTTCCGTTTTTTGCCATTTGGCAACGGAACCCTAAAAAGGGGTATCGTATTACGCAACTGGGTTGTGGAGGTCGGGTAGGCAATGGTTCCATGCAAAATACTGCTATTTAGCTACATCCGGTTAGACTGGAAGCCAAGGCTAGTTGATGCTGATTTGAGTTCTAATTATGATTTTATGACCTTAATATTTGGTTTTGTCATTGTTACTAAATGGGCTAAGTTAAAATCAAATTTGCATTTACTTTGGAATTCAAGTATCATTGTCTGTTGTATAATAATTTAGAAGCTGTAAAATATCACGAATATCGTTAAAACTTACGACCACTTCCAACACCATTCGAATAACTATTACGTTTATATCTTCACGCATTGTTCTCAAGGGTACCCATTAAATAAATATTTCACAGAATTCGTCAAAGTAGGACAAGCCAAATACGTTTTATTTCCTATAATTGCAGGATTTGGTCACAATTTGCATATAAATTGGAATTTAAAAGGCTAACCTTTAGGCAAATCTTAAATTCGATGCGGAAAATCGCAACTAATCTGGGTTCACTAATATTATTACCAATATATAACCAGTTATGAGATGAACCAAGGTGACGGGAAAAGTTGGATAGTAAATGAAATAGTTATTCATCCAGCATCAAATGGCGTCTGTTTAAAGAAGAAGAATTTAAAGACTTGAAGAAGGGTTTATAGGCTGTGTACGCTGCCAGACTAGGCCCACTTAAGGTTTTAAATGCGCAGTGGAAGTGTGACAACCTTGGGGCTCTAGAGACAAGAGTGGCTAGCGTACTGTCCGCCGTACGCGGAGCAGACAATCAAATCAAACACTTACCATACAACAAAAGAAACTCACCTGATGGGCGACACCACCTGCTTCTTGGGATTACCTGGATCCGTGTATGTAAGTGAGTGTATGTGTATCGTGTCGTGACGTTACGAGTATTCTTCAGGTTAGAATCCGCTCCGCTCCAAGAGATCTGCCTTCCAGACATGCGGTCTTCAAATCACTCATTCACAATAGCGTCACACTCAACCATCGGGTCATGACAGATTGTCCACAAAACGACCGGTTAATTAATACAATTGGATCACGACTAATTGTCACAAACGGATCGATTTAAAGGGATTAATTTCAACAAACGCGTCGCGGAACTCAACAGGCGAACGGGGCTATTTTTGCCGGCAAAATTAACAAGAGCTGTTAAGTGTCAACGTCAAATTGTCAAGAGAGATGTCACTCTGTTACTCGTTTAGAAACGTAGGCGCATAGAGTAAACAAATCGTTCGGGACTCAACATCTACCCCCCCCCGGACGGGCCTTCCCGTCCGCTAATCACTTGGCAATCCCGACAAGGTTGCGCGTTATCAGTCCACCTGACGCGCTGCTGGAGGATGTGCAAATACTCGCAAGCTCCAACGCTTCCAAAACTCTGAGCGAGCTGCTGCACCAACTGAAACCGCGATAGCCAATTTTGGCTCACATTGACAAAAGGGTGCTCCGGCAGGGCGACAAGTGGCTGTCAAATCAAAAAATGGCCCGGGGTCAGGGCCTCCAAGACGTTCAGGTCCGAAGACAGCGGGCACAATGGACGCGAGTTCAACACAGCTTCAATGCGGCAAAATACCGTAGCTAACTCCTTAAAGGTGAGAACGGTGTCTCCCAACAATCTGCGCCAGAGTCCCTGTGCCGCTTTCACCGCGGCCTCAAAAATACCCCCCCAATGGGGGCAGGCTGGCGGGTCAAACAACAACAAACACCAAAAACAACCAAACAACAACAACAACAATTTAACCAAATGGCCCTCCTTAGGCAACAAAAGGGGGTGACGGACCCCATAAGGAAGGCTAGAGTGACTCAACCGTCAACAACCAAACAACAAAAGACCCGTATCGTCCAAAAAGGGGTTCAATTTAATAACGGCTCCCGACAATATCCAAAACTCTCGCTGCAGAATGGCCAACAGCGCATTGCAACCGGCATGCGAGTTCTTAATGTGACGATCAGTCACCAACAATTCAACAACAAAACAACAATTCAACAATTTGTCGAGGGAGCTTTATCGACTCAACAAAACTCAGGGTCCTTTGTTCCAACAACGAGCACCTTGAGCCCGGGCAAAGGACCCGACATCAAGACTGGCGATCGAGGCCAATCATCCTCGGGGTGAGTCAGCCAGTCTGGACCCCACCATAGGGGGCAAGCAAACAAGCGGGGTGCCATGCACCCACGTGAGGCCACGGCGCCTGGGTTCAAATCTCCAGGCAAGTGCCTCCAAATCAAAGGCGTATCAAAATTTTGAATCTGGGACACTCGGTACGCAACAAAGACCTCCAAAGAGTGGACGGACGTCTTCAACCAACACAAACCAATTTGACTGTCCGTCCAGGCGTAAGAAGCCCGAATGTCCACAGTTCCACCCAAAGTGTGAGCAACGTGGTTCAATAGACGCACAAGACGCGCCGCCCCTGACAATTCAACTTAGGGATGGTCAGTGCCGTCCGGAGGGGGGCCACCTTGATCTTGGCCAAGACCAGTGACAAATTCACCTGGCCTGTTGCGCAGACGGTGCGCAGACAAACAACAGCTGCATATCCGTGCGAAGACGCATCACAAACAAGGGTAGCAGTGTAGCTCCCAGGGGGGAGGATAGCGCGGGGTAACACGACCTCGTTGACTGCAGGGAGTGCGGATACAAATTGGAGCCAATCTTCCAACAGGGTTTCCCGAATTGGCTCGTCCCAGCCAAGTCCCGCAGTCCAAAGGCGCTGAAGAAAACAATTTTGCCCAAAACAATACAAACAAAACAACAAAACAATAGACAAAAGGCAACCCTGGGCTCCCATGTCCAAACTGGCACGGACCACAACAGAGTCCCCCGTGGGCCCCCAGACCTGACCGATGCCGTTGGCAACAAACCGAGTCGATCTGAGGGATACCTTAGCGGGGCAGGCGCCAATGTCCTAACAATGCCTGGGCGGCGACCGATCGCCGCGCACCCAGGCTCCGCACCCAAGCTCAAGTCCCTCGCGACGAGGATGGAGGCCAAACTCCTCGTCCGCGCGGTGTCCCGAGCCACGCGCCATCGCTGGATTGGCATATCCCACCGGAGGCCTGAATGGCGGGGGGCGTGACTCCAACCGGGGACGTTCCGCCAAAGGAGGGGAGGGAAGGCGGTGCTGGTCTGGCCAGCGGTGCCTAGCAACAATTGCGTAATCGCCTTTACGCGGGGAGACCAAATGGCAGTCGCGCGGCTCCCGATCAACTTGCGCGGGGGGTGGAGTGCGGCGCTCAAAATTGCGGGCCTCTCCCCGGTTCTGAACCGGCGAGGCAGAAGCCCGGTGACCAACTCCATGGTACCCCCCCGTACGCGAACCTTCATCAGAGGCTGGTCTGCCAGCGTGGTTCGCGTTAGCGCACAATATGTCCAAATGGGACCCCCTACAAATTCTACAAGGGCGGGGGTTGGGGCAATCCCGATGGAAGTGAGCCCCCAAACAAGAGAAGCACATGCGGCGTGCATTGGCAATTCGGCGGCGGGCACTCACGTGCAACTTCAAAAAGGCCGCGCAAGTTGCCATGCCATGCCCCGTGTCCCTACAAAACTCACAACCAGGACGACTCTGGGTGCCAGCAAAACGAGCGGCGGGGCGACCATCAACAGGCCCGCGAGCCCTAGTCCGTCCCTGGTCTCGTGGCCGGGAAGACGGCTGGCATGACTCAGTGGCAACGCCAGAGTTGTCCACAAACCGACACTCATCCTCCAAAAATTGGACGAGGTCATCAAATGGGGGGAGATGTGTGACACTATCCCCACCATACTTTTGCTCGAAACGAGCCCTCAAATCGGCAGGAAGCCGTTGCAGCACAACATGTACCAAAAAGTAAGACCATTGGTCCACCGGCAAGTCCAATTGCTTTAAAGCGTTGGTCGCTGCCACCAACGGGTTCAACAGGTCAGTACGCAATGCTGACAAACTAGTAATGACCGGTAACCCCAAAATCAATCCAATATGAACGTCAGCCAAACAACGTTTATTTTGGTACCGCCGGGTGAGTAGTTCCACAGCGGTAGGGTAGGCTGAGTCAGTCAAAGACAGATGCTGCACCAAGGCTCGGGCCTCACCTTCCAGGACGGACAACAAATAGGCCAACTTTTGGGCGGGTCTGAGGTCCGAGCGTGCATCAACCAAACTTTCAAACAGGTTTTGGAAACTTAACCAGTGGTCCAGACGACCGTCAAAATGTGGCAGTTCCAAAGTAGGCAGTCTACTCAATAGTCCGGGACCTGAAACAACCGAGGTCTCCGGTTTGACCTGGACAGGTGTCCGGCTCTCCAATATTTCCCGAGCACGTTGACCAATGACATCCCCCAGGTCCAAGATCTGGTCGTAGTCAGCAAGGACCTTGTCACGTGCTGCCTGATCCAGCACTTCCAAATCCACTTCACAAATGTACTGGTTGTAGCGGGTGAGCAGAGCATCAACGTTGCCGAGTCTCAAGTTCAACTGCTCGAACCGAGCAAGAGTGATCCCCTCAAGATCCTGGCGCTCAGCGGTCGCTGCAGCTGAAGCGAACCACCGCAGCTGTGTGGTCAATCCACTGATTGCCTCTCTCACCGCTTTGTATGCCATTGCACAAACAATACAATTCAAACCAAACAAAATAATTAAGTAACAAAGTTCAAACAATATATTACAAAATAACTACAATCAAACTACCAAACTGACTAATCAGCAACTCAAGAAATAACATTAAATTGGTTTCAATTCAATTCAACAATAAACTTTTATTTTAATTCAAACCCAATATCAACGTTCAAAATTCTATTTCACAATTCAATTCAAATATTCAAATTCCAATCCAATTCCAAATGTTAAGTTCACAAACCACTTTGTTAATGGTACAACAATAATAATCCTTTATTCCAACTCAAAACAATGGTAATACTAAAAAATGCCAATAATTTTTCAAATATTAATTTTCACAAATAACCATATCAATGGTACAAACTCAATATTTTAATGTCTTCCTGACATTCAATACAACAGAGGTCAAATAACAACAACAAGAGGTTATAGCATAGCTCAATCTAACCAACTCTGAAGCATATATGCAAACCTGGTTGACCCCCGGCAATATGAGTTACTCGACTCAATAAATTCCAAATTATTTCAAACAAACAATTAATTACCGATAACAAATATTTACAGCGAATTACTACTTCCCTTATAGAGACTGCCAAGTAATTAGCCTACTGTAAAATTACCAATTTGGTGGTTTTGTAGGTTAAAACCACGCCTCTGCATACCAAAATGTACGCTGCCAGACTAGGCCCACTTAAGGTTTTAAATGCGCAGTGGAAGTGTGACAACCTTGGGGCTCTAGAGACAAGAGTGGCTAGCGTACTGTCCGCCGTACGCGGAGCAGACAATCAAATCAAACACTTACCATACAACAAAAGAAACTCACCTGATGGGCGACACCACCTGCTTCTTGGGATTACCTGGATCCGTGTATGTAAGTGAGTGTATGTGTATCGTGTCGTGACGTTACGAGTATTCTTCAGGTTAGAATCCGCTCCGCTCCAAGAGATCTGCCTTCCAGACATGCGGTCTTCAAATCACTCATTCACAATAGCGTCACACTCAACCATCGGGTCATGACAGATTGTCCACAAAACGACCGGTTAATTAATACAATTGGATCACGACTAATTGTAACAAACGGATCGATTTAAAGGGATTAATTTCAACAAACGCGTCGCGGAACTCAACAGGCGAACGGGGCTATTTTTGCCGGCAAAATTAACAAGAGCTGTCAAGTGTCAACGTCAAATTGTCAAGAGAGATGTCACTCTGTTACTCGTTTAGAAACGTAGGCGCATAGAGTAAACAAATCGTTCGGGACTCAACAGGCTGAAAGAAGACAAAATGTACACACATTGGAGGTCACTACTAAACTAAGTTAAGGTGGATGTGCTTAAGTAGCCGCGAAATTCAAAATGTCTTCCAATTTTTTTATATTTGTAGTAAAACCGTCTAAGTTCATTTAAACCCAGTGAATGTTCTTTTATGAAATAGTCATTAAATGGGGTTATATGAACTTAGAACAGCCCGCTCAGTTCATTTAATCCAATTGCCAAGAAAGTAGTTGGTAGTTTGTGAAAGACGACTAAGGGAGTTACGAGATAATGGGCAGCAAATTCTCTATACATTTTTTAAAACCATACTGAGTTCGCCAACCTGCCTGTCAAGAGCGACAGCGATGATGGCAAACCCCTCAAATTGGGACGGCTTATGTCCAGCAGTGAACGTCTTTCGGCGGAAATGATGACATGTGTTACGATACCTGACACTGGCCTGCAAAGTACAAAAAACGTAAATAAAAATGTACAGACGCCACCAGATCAAGCTACCCGAAACTGTCAATTTTTCCCAATGAACCTTGAACCTAATGCTCTAGAAATAAAGTCGAAAATCTATCAAAGAAATCTGACAGATTGTAGTAGCTTGATGTGTTGGCGTCTGTACCTGAAGACTCCTCGCGCTTCAAGCTTTGGCTTTCAGGTCATAAAATAATACAGACGATGAAGGCGTTCACGAAGACGAGATGACGAGATGCTCCTGTTTCAAGTCATGTTTTATAAACATGTCTCATCATATTCATCACCATCCTTAGCCTTAGCTTTTCCCAACTTTGCTAGGGTCAACTTACAGTCTACCCGTCTTTAGCTGAATACCAACCTGCCTGTTTTAGAGATACATCTAACGTCAATATTTCAGCATTCGCGTGCGTTGCAGTACATTGCATCTGGCATATATTTATGATGATACTTGTATCTTTCAGGTAAAATTTCACGCAATGCAGAGCAATCCTGCGTGAGCGAAGAAAAACAAAACCTAAAAACCGCGGTTCTCCTATGAAGTGTGTCGATAATCGAATTTACATAAGTTTTTTATTAATCCTATGGCATTTACGTCAATATATCGTTTCTATGCGCTCCATTGCTCAATTGACATCTACATCTAGTTTTACTGTAGTCGTGGAGGGTCTAACGATAAAACGTCTGCTTACCCACAGAAGGTTGTAGCGTGTCTATGAACATATGATTTCCGGTAAGCTAATCCATATGGTAATCGGCACTTTGGTTGCCATACTTTAGCATTTTAATTTCATAGTCGGTAAGCACCGGGCAACTTTAAAGGTTAGACATGTTTTTACATGGCGCCGGTTTTTTTTTTCTCTAATGAATTTTCGTTATTGCATAGTTAAATTAGGAGAAAAAATGCTTACAAAATTAGCGTGTTCTGTCAGTGTAAAGTACATGCAGACCTTATAGAATTTCTGTAAATTAATTGATTAAACAATGTTGTTTTTTTTTTTTGTAATAATTGCATTCGTGAATTAGCTTCTGCTCGCGGCTTCACCTGCGTGGATATCGGAAATTACCCCACGGCAACGCAACCGGGCAAAATTACAGTTACTACTATATTACTCCTTATATCATCAGCTATCTGCCTGTGAAAGTTCCGTCAAAATTATTGCAGCCCTTTCGGAGATTTCCTCGAATATATAAACAGACAGACAAATAAAAAAAAGTTTTTAGTACCGTATATACTTTCAAATGCATTTAGTAAAAAGCAGTTATTTTGAAATGTCAAACTCTTCAATTTTATTTATATGTGTATAGATAATTTCATAACTTCTGAATTCATTACTACGTTTCCTGCCAATTGCGATGAGGGCAAACTTGCAATTCTGAAGCCAAAACAATTGACATCTAAACTTTTTGACACCTCTCACTGAAAACGTACGAGTACATAAAGGCATACATACACTCAAGAAAAGTAATTAAACTTTACCTCACACCGACTTCGTGTGCTCCCCTTTAAACAAATAGCATTGTTTCGCATAATGCGGCCTATTCTGACGTCTCCATGATTTAAGGAGTATGCCGATCATCCGTGAAACTCATTAGCAATATGCAAATGATACCACAAATTGTATAATGGAAAGTACTGCTAAAACAAACCCAACAAGTAGGTATGCGTGGTCATATCCTGGAAGGCGTAAATGCGAGATCACGATTGTTGCTCTCAATTGGTCAGTCACAAGCGAATTCTTGGCCTGATTTCTGTTTAAATTGAAAATCAATGGTACATTCACGATTTGGTTATTTTAGTGAAGTGATCTTTGAGGTTTTATTTCTACTAGTGGACGAAATTCGACCATAACTCATTTAAAACTGAGTGTATTTTTAATGCATTATTGTTTAAAAATATGTATTAGCTTTTTGCACTCCTCTAGATAAACTTTAAATGTGCTTTTCATACTCCTTTGATAGCGTAATTTTCCTAAAATTCAGAATTTCATTAAAAAAAAATTGTTCCAAAAAATACAAAAATCCGCTGATTCGTTACTTGACACTGGCCTTCGCCCATTGAGAGATTTTGTTGTATTGATATTTTTTTTTTGTTTCATCAGTTTTCTATATGGATATCTAACACTAACTTGAGTAATTTCCAGGTAATTTGACCCCGTGTAGGTTGCTTCTCTTAGGTACCGATATACAGTCACATTATCCATGATTTTAAAAAGCTTTGACACACCTTGTCTTTATTTATTTTTTAATAAGTCTTTAATATGATTATTAAACAAACTGACCTAGGCAGAAGTAGGTACTGACCAGTGTCCAATCCGATTCGAATCAATCATTCTATTGCGTACTAAAACTAATCTTTCCATAGACATTTTTTTTGTCGCACGCGCTGTTCATAGATCCGCCATTTTTTTACAGAGTAATTGAAGAACTGTCACATATACAGTAGGTACCACATACACCAGAGATCCGGACCATACCGTCGTAAAGATTAAAGAATAATAAACCTTAACTTAAAGATACAGAGTATATTTTTCCTTGCTGTAGTACAATTTTCGGCAAAATTGACAGAGGTGGATGGAACTTCAAGCTCATATCATACTGGTACTAAAAGTACCACAAAAACCCGGGTCCTTATACTACAGATACTGCGTCTAATTATTACAAGATGTTATCTCGACCAGATGTTTGACAGGAATCGATGGTATCAGCCTCACACATGACTGCCTCGCCGTGATACCTGTGACATTCGATGTACGGTTCTTTGTGTTGAGAAAAAATGTTTTAATTAGGTCACATTTGGATTTAGATCTAGTGAAGATACCATAGACGAACGTCCGCCCTGGGCAGGCAGGCAGGCTTAATCACTAATCTTTACACTGCGTATCTGCAAGATCTTTTCGAAAAACTTTCAATTATCTAAGCCTACCGCAGTCCACTACTGGATGTAGGCCACTCCCATATTGCGCCACGACACTCTGTCCTCCGCCTTCCGCATCCAGTCTGCCCCAGCCACTTTCCTAAGGTCGTCGGTCCATCTAGCTGAGGGGTGTCCTACTCTACGCTTGCCGATACTCGATCTCCATTCTAGGACTCGTCTGATCCACCGGACATCGGGCCTTCGACAGACATGACCACCCCACTGCCACTTCAACTTGATTACTCTGCGAGCTATGTCGCTTTTCGTTTCTAATTTTACCCTTGGAAGAAACTCAGAACATAGCATAGCATAATAGCGAAAAACTTTAGTTAAGCTCAATAAATCAAAAACCATAAATACAACCCTTTCAGTTGATACAGGAACTTGGAGGGTTGTATTGATGATTTTAATGATTATACATATTTTCATAAATACGTACATACAGGTTACGAGCGCGAATAATATTTTTTTCAACATTCAGCCTGACACTGACCTGAATATTGTAAAAAAAAACCTAAGAAAATTTGAATTCCGGTTACCCTGGCGCTCCTTAAAAGTGCATTCTGAAAGTTGGCAACCTCGCAAGTTAGCTGTCAAATTATATTTAACAATATTACTAAATGAAATAATGAAATATCATTCTGTGGTGCAGGGGTGTAAAAATATTAGTTATGTTATGAATTGAAAGAACAACGATGTTGTTTTCGTCAATAGGTAGTGAAAAAATACTTCCCAAACTCGGGAGAGAAGACTAAATTGACACATGCTGATTAAAGACATAAAGCGACTTATTACACAACGCAAACTAACTTTATTTCTAGCCTAAAGCTCTGAACCAGTTTTTTAATTTCCTACTTTATTTAAATTTAGGTAAAGTTCCTAATACAAAAAAAAACCCCAAGCACCGGACTAAATTATCAGTTTTGTAAAAAAAATGCAAATGCATTTTTTTACTATACATATTGGGTTCTTAATTAAAAAGAAGACTGACTTGGTGGTTTAAACCTGATCTAAATTAAATCCTTATTTTGTAATAAGGGGCCGATTGTTTATCTCATTGTTATAGTCAAACGGAACCTTACTTGTCCAATCTCTTCCTAAAATGTCTATCTAAGACAGGTAGATCGGTGGCGGCGTGTCCATCTTATTGCAGTCGGAACAGAATATTGCCATTTTTTAACACGCTTTTTACATTTTAAATTAATTACATTTAGAAGTAAGTGTTTGTATTTATTTTAATAATTGTTTGCTACACCGCTAAACGTCATCACATTAGCGCCGGTTGTCGCTGAAAACCAGCGCTGGACTTTGTCTCGCATAGAGTCATAGCGTTATGCTGAGCGATGGTCGTTCTACGTGGATGTTACGCATGCTTTCCACCAGCTTTTTCTTTTTGTGTGTGTTTGGTTTTACAAATAAACGTATTTTCTTTCTTTCTTTATAAACCATTTATTTAGTACACACAAAAGACATAACACAGCACACAAAAGTTTAATTACAAAATAACAAATAACATGAATTAAAATAAAAAAGGGTCCCAATAAAAAGCAAGAAGTATGCATACAATTTTAATGTTTAATACATTAAAATTGTATGCATACTTCTTGCTTTTGTGACACCGTAGAACCGATAACCGTTGGGGTAGACGTGTTCTTGAGTGGAGACCATGAATTGGCAAACGTAAGGTAGGACTCCCTCAGGCTAGGTGGAGCTACGATCTTCGCAGGGTGGCTGGTAGCAGCTGGATGAGAGTTGCTGAAAATCGAGCACAGTGGACTGCTATAAGCTGATGATGTGATGATGTGAAAGTGACACTAAAACTTACCTCAATTCGAATAACAAAAACACAAGTTGCGGTATGCATCTCAAGGTTGCACGAAATGGAAGTCCAGCTCAGCATGTTTCAGGCTAAAAGCCTTGACACTGATATTCTGCTGGGTCCCTACGTGACATCGAACGTTAAGTTAGGCACTACCCCTCCCTAACTATTATCTTCCGGTCTCCTAACAATAGTTACATTACATGGCCATTATCTCTTACATTATCAGTATAAAAAAATCCTCTCCACAGCAGGCCATATTACAGTAGAACAGTCCGCAATCACCGGGAGAGCATTACCTACCACGTACTGTGTGTTATGAGTACTTATGAAGGTGTATTTTGATGGAGACAAAAAATATAATTACGTAAAAATCAACTTCCTGTAGAGGACTATAGCCACGCGCTTTGCTCCACTGGCCACTGGGCAGGCGAGTTGTAGGGATAGCAGAAAAGTTTACTTTTAATTTTGTCGTTTTTAATTAGATTTTTTTTAACCTCGAATTACAGCCTATTCGGCGTCGAAACCATAAGATATTTTAAACTGAAATCTAAAAAAAAAAAAAACAAAATAGTCTGAATGCACAATCTGAGCTCGTTTGTGCTAAAATGGCTAGATGAACTACATAGTTCAAATAAAAAAATCGGGAATTAAAGATCCAAATTCCATAGAAGTGATTCTTCTGTGGGATTTTAAGGAATGCTAGTCAACATAACATAATTATAGTAACTAGTGATCGCCCATTGGTCAAAATTCAACCGTACTTCATTTGAATAGAAATACATTATTAAATGAAAAAATATATATACTTAATAATAAATATTAAAAAATTATATGGTTATATTTGACATTCAGTAATACTATAGACAAATAATATTAAAGACAAATATTCTCGATATGATCATAGATTTTAAAAATGAAATAGGTTATATATCTATAAAATTAATTTATTTCCTATGGTTATACTTGACATTCAGTAAGACTATAGACACAAAATATCAAAGACAGATATTTTCGATTGGACCACAGATTTGGACCATAAACAAAAGAATATCTATGCATGTGTGTATTAAATACACGGTAATGAATAGTAGTGTATGTAACGTGTTATTTATTGAAAATAATGTATTATTACGCATAATTTTAAAAAAAATATTAGCATGCGTCACTTCTTCTCTGTATAAACTATAAGTGTGCGAAATTTCATACTCCTCCATCCGCCCAATTTTCGTAAAAAGGGATCCAAAGTTTTCGCTTCACGTATTAATATATAGATGACATCAAAGCCTCATCATCATCATCATTTCAGCCGAAAGACGTCTCCTGCTGAACATAGGGTTCCCCCAATAAATTGGGGGGGTTTCTTCACCATTTTGAGAACTTTGTTGGCAAAGTAATTTACGCAGTAAAGCACTTACGACCACCCACAACCGACATCTTATATGTCGCGGCCGTTACCACTTGGCTACCACTACTCTCAATATCTGTAAGAACAGTTATTTACAAAAACAGATCACTGTTCTAATTATGTACCTGCCTGCTGTAGTTACCGGACAGACAAACATGATTTTCCAAAAAAAAAACTCTTTTCTGCTGACGCTACGGTCGGCTTGTCTCACAGACTCACAGGCAACGTAATGAATATATATTTTTTGCGTTTTTTCTCTGTCTGTACATAGTGAGCGAGCTTTTTCTCACCCCCGCCACGCTTTCTCTCCGGATCATCAGCTCCATGCACTTGCTATTGAAAACTATTCAATTTATGTTATTACGTGCATATGCTGTGGATTACGTGTTCAACACTGTGGTTTAGTTATAATGGAGAGCTTTTTAGATGACCGTGTGTTTGTTTTAAAGTAGTGTAAACAAAAACAGATTTTAGTAAATAAATGGATTTGGCAGGAAACAATTTTCGCCATGTATTTTTTCTTGTCGTGTGAGGAAGGAACATCTCTATGGTACAAAAGCTTCATTAAATAGTTATATAACATCTAAAGCCATGATAGCCCAAATTCCCCAGGTATCACGTAACCCTCAATTTTATGAGCATTTCATAAAAAGTATGCCACTAACTTATTTAATGACCGAAAAATCGATTGGCGTTTGCGTTGAAACAAGCGTTCGTTGCCATGGCAACAGAGTCGGATCAAATAATTGGTACGCCGCACTGGCCGATAGGATCGCCACAATTCGGGCCACTTTATTTTTATATTCAACTGAATATTGCATTCCAGTGCCTTTACGTACTCAAGTTTTGAGCAAAAACTTTCAACTCGTAAAAATATACCTTTCTCCGTCATCCTTTTCGGTGCGTGACAGAGATGGCAATAGATCTCAGCGTCCGGTTTAAAAAATGGCCGTTTTGCATCAGTCATGATTGGCGTGAATTCGAAATACCGTTCGGTGCGATCGAAAGCTCTTTTTGCCGATTACCATGCATTAATTACTATAAATGATGAGTGAAGTATTAAAAAATACATATAATACAATATACTATCGTGATGTGTTCCGGCTGCTTTTAAAGTACAGGTAGCGAACACGGAAAGAGCTGAGCGATATAATATGAGAGTGGAGAAAGCACAATTAAAATTATGTATTTTTGTAACTGAGCAAATATTTGACTTTTATAGTGTGGTCAGGTTGTTTTTATGTCTGACGGAGTAAAAGAGAAATGTTTGCTGAATGGTATCAGCTGGTTATGAGTCCGTGCCAATTTTGAGGTTAATAACTTGACAGAGATGGATTGGAGAACTGTTACTAAGTAACAAACGGATTAAGTAACTTAATATAGCTGTATTTATTATATTAAGATAAGTTGTCAATGTCGTGCGAAAAGTTTTGAGTATGTATGTCGATGGCTATAAGAGTAGGTGAAGACGTAAGAAACGATGACTGGACTATGTAAATGATGATATGAATAGAAAGGGAGTGACTACAAAGATGACGAAGAAGACGACTAATAGAGAACTGTGGAAGAAAAATACATGTTGCGCCGACCCCAAATAAATTGGGATAGGGGCAAGAAAATGATAATGGTGATTAAGATCAATTGTATTTTATTTTCATCGTTTTAAGGTGCTTTTTGTTGTAATTTAAATTAAAGCATTTGCCTTTCTATTTATCTTTCAATCTTCACCAGTCTTTGTACAAACCTTAAATATGGTTTATATAGCAGAATTCCTCCTACTGTTCTCTGACTGAAAGGTTCTTGTACACATTTTATAGGACTGCTTCATATGATAAAATACAAAAGACTATTATTTGACAAAGTATTCCATACCAAAGGAGACCAAATGACATCACTATAACAGTCAATAAACCTATACAATTCAAATCAACTCCCAAAAAAACATTATCGATGCCAGATCACATTCACAACCTACACTATGAAGTGTAAATTGACATTAATACCTATTAGAATGGCTCTCGTCTCATTAACATAAGAGCCTGATGATACACATACAATCACAGTACATCAGCAAGATGGATGGCTTCCTAGCCAGATTAGCAGCTGACTCAGAGAGTAAGACGAAAATAGAAAGTTTTTGGCAAGCATATACTACAGTTTAAACGTTACAAGTGAATTATTTCCAAAATCTCCTTATCCAGAAATAGTTTGGAGAAGTAACGTAAGAATTATCAGAAGGTATACTTGGGTATATGATAGAGAAACAAGAAACATCGAAAATATGTTATCTAAAAAAGACGATGCAGAAGATAGATGCTTTGATCATAAACCCGGATGTGATAACTACAATTTCTGAGAGAGCTAGAGTAGACATGGATAGGTCCTTACAGCAAAGTTCTAGGAAGTAATAACATTGAATGGACTTGGAAATTTAACAATAACAAAAATATACACACAGTTTGTTAAGCAAAATATGAGGAGATTCTCTTATTTAATCCGATTTACTTTGTATGATGTTTTTCATTTCACCGATATGTGTTGCGAGCGATAATGTTCCATTCAAATGTTGCTCCGGCGCACCTCATCCGCCAAAAGGAACCTTTCCATCAGTTATGGAGTGGACATTCTGTGGCTTCTACAGTTCGTGTTCAAGTCCAGGAGATGAGATCAGAGCCGGGAGTTTGTGTAACAGTGGCGAGTTCTTTCACCCGCGCGCCAGCCGTGGGTGGTTGCTACTTTAGTTGCGTGGTACCACCACGTGCAGTGGTGACTTGGGATATATTGTTGAAAGAATGAGAAGAATGGAAATAGTAAGATATAGAAAATGTAATGTGGTTTGATTGAATCCAATAAAGGGTGATTTTCGTTTGGTTAGTTGTTAGTATCACTTTAAAAAAAGAACATTAGGTTGAAAAGTAACACCAGTACCAGTAAAGATTTTAGTATCCAATCCTAATATCATATTAAAATTTGGAAATTTGTGCGATTGGATATTTTGATGTTTGTTACTCAATCACGCAAAACGGTCGAACGGATTTGGATGAAATTTAGCACACAGATAGTTTATAACCTAGATTAAACACATGATATTTTTTGTCTCGATAGTACGTTCTTTTGAGATATATCCGACCTTCATGCGGTCGAAGACGATGAAAAAAGATAGTAAAGATTAAGCGTGTCACTAATTTAAGGAGTATCATTACTTCTCCATCAAATCCATGGAACTTAAGAGATTTCATTCCTCTAAATAACTTTAATAAAGAAAACCTTAGTTTCTTAGTAGAATTGAAACAACAAATACCATGTAAATACACGAAAGGCAAAGTCTTACCAGTAAAACTTGGTAATACTAACAATACACTTTAACTTTGGCCTTTTCCTTAATGAGCCTTTGCACATTCAATGGCGTGGGTAGAACAATCCAATGTTATTTAGAATATAACTATTGTATAGTGTTCTGTGTACCTCCAACAACAACATTTCAATTAATTAATTGACTACACTTTATTTCAGAAACATTTCAATTACTTAACTTATTTAGGAGTAGTCCGCGAAATTCTGATTTTTCTTACCGTTTGTGAAATTTGCAGCTCAGTTTTTTTTTGTGGGTTGGGAAATCTTCGAGTGACGTCCTCTCTTGGGCGGAGCGGGAGGGCGTTTCAGACTTTTACTGACTAAAATCCACCCGTGTTCCTTCAGTTGTCCATGTGCCAGGGTCACGGTATCTCTTTCGAACAATCTCGCGACCCTAGCAGGCATCGGTCCTAGCAGACCCCCTCAGTTCTGCTGACATCTCTTTGAGGCGCGGGTGGAACAGTACGTGCCATCGATACGGGCCTGGTCCTTTCCTGCGAGCTACCCATTGCTCGCCGCCCGCTGCAGCTCAGTATCAAGCTGTATGTTCAACAAAAAATGATTCGCCACCATAACACGTATGTTATTTACAGAATTATAATAATTAAATTCATCACTGCAACCTTCTAAGCTCATTGAAAGCCTTTCAATTATTTTTTCCTGAAACAGTCATTCAATAGGAATTTTTATCAGTAGAACGATATAACTGATCTATCAGATCGTCCGTTATACCCTTTTTACACCATAGCAACTACGCGGTTTCTGGGTACATAGTCTGCAAGGCATCATGTTGCGTGTCGCGTTTAGTAGCAAATGTGTTAGAAATACAACTTCGGCATTTTATATATTTTAGCGCAGTTTCAATGTGACTAACAAGGGGAGTGTCAAACTTGGGAATCACAGATTCCCATCACATTTATATATATTGTAGGGCAGGGTACCCTCAATAAATGTATAAAGCGGCAAGACGCCATTCGTTTTTATTATTGAGAAATTTCAACTCAAAGTTCTATATGTAACTTAAGTAGAGGGAACCTTTTTACCGGTTGCAGCAATGGTTCTGTGGCGTAGTGGTAACGCTCTTGCGTACTGAGCGACCGGACGGCTGTTCAAGTCCCGGTTGAGTTATTTTTCTTATTTTTTTTATTTATAAATTATTTAATATAAAAATAAATAATGAAATAATTCTATAATTTTTTTTATTTATTAAATATTTTACTTTAATTTTATTTAATATTGAAATAATTTTACCTGCTAAAATACCTACTACCTGAGCGACCTTCGTACGTCACAGTTTACCTGCTCTACCATGTATTGTCTAGGGGATGGACATAAAAATAAAACTTTCTCATGCCCGATGAAAGTAGAATCACAGCTGTTCAGGTCACGTCATACATTCGGAACTGTTCTCACTCTGTTTTAAGTTTTCGTAAGCGTTAGACCTTGGAATAATTTTGTGCTAGTTATTCAAAGTGATTTGTCTATAACATGGAAAAAGCAAGTACGAGTTCTGGAGATTTCGTTCATAAAGAATCTATCCTCAACAATTCAATTAAAAATGACATTACAAATGCATTTTTGTATTGTAAATCATTATTAGAAGAAAGTGAACTTCTGAAATAACTCAACCGGGACTTGAACAGCCGTCCGGTCGCTCAGTACGCAAGAGCGTTACCACTACGCCACGGAACCATTGCTGCAACCGGTAAAAAGGTTCCTTCTACTTAAGTTACATATAGAACTTTGAGTTGAAATTTCTCAATAATAAAAACAAATGGCGTCTTGCCGCTTTATATATTTATTGAGGGGACCCTGGCCTACAATATATATAAATGTGATGGGAATCTGTGATTCCCAAGTTTGACACTCCCCTTGTAAGTGTAAAGACCCATTCATCTGCCAGGGTCGCGAGATTTGTTCGAAAGAGATACCGTGACTCTGGCACATGGGCAACTGAAGGATCACGGGTGGGTTTTAGTCAGTAAAAGTCTGACACGCCCTTCCGCTCCACCTAAGAGCGGGAGATGATTTCCCAACCACAAAAAAGACCCATTCACTATCGCAGACATCACTATTTAAACTTAGAAATGCAAAATTGTTAGACACCAATTTTAGTGGAGACGCCATCAAAAATTGAAGATGTCCATCGCCAATTTTGCAAATATGTCATAGCAAAATTTGTAATCGCTTCACAGTTTTCGTGTTCCTACTCAAAGCATTTCCTAATCCGCGCAGCTAACGACATGACGTGGACAGGAAGACGGGACGATGATCTTTGTCCAACACCGAAATATATAGTCAATCGTCAAGAGATGAAGAGACACCAACTTGTAGTGATGATGGTTACTTCAGTTGCTTGAAAAATTGATCAGCTGTTCCATAATATACTGTTGTTTCTTTTGCAGACTGAAGAACTAAGTCTAGCTTTTTTATAATACATTGCAATCTAGCTGTAAGTAATAGTTTATTAGCCACTTATGTCGTGACGCCAATGTGTTTCTATTTCTGTCCTCAACTTGACTATGTCATTGTTTTCAAGTTCGATATTGTAACAGTGATACTGATGATCAATAAGTTTACAGTTACAATCATCATCATTATCATCTTCATACACAGCCTGACTTCACCCACTATAGGCTTCTTTTTTCATGAGCCAATCCTGTGCCAGCGTCATCCTGGTTTTGGCCGGGATGGCAGCGATGTCATCCACCCCTTTCGCCACCGGAAGACCCACATCTCTTCTTCCAGTACTTGGACGGCACTCTGTCACAGCCCTATTCTACCTGCCACCATTCCACACCATAAAACGATATCCGATATATGTGTCGACTTTTGTAACTCTGTCTATTAGCCTCATACCGTAATAAATTCGTAAGCAATATAACAAGCAGGGTTTATCTTTGGCTAAACCTGATCACAATAATTAGGAGCATGAAATGGCGAAAATTCTGCTGATGAAGAATCCACAATCAATGCAGCGCCAACATAATTGGTTAGCTAAATGGTACACTTTTAGTCGGATCCCGCGTCTTCCGCAAGACATCTCATTCCTCCAGAAATAGAAACAATTGACGACAGTTTCTATATTGTCGGAAAACTCCCTGAACATGTTAATTGCCGCAATAATTCTAAATTTTTCGTGTCGTTACCACAACAAAACTATTAGAATCGTCTAGACGAGCCCTTTCTCAATCTATTTACGTGCTCACGTTTTTCTCACAAAACTAGCTAAAGTTGTGTCCTGCCAAGATTTCATTGATCCCATTATTACATACGTATTCAAAACAGAAATAAAATGTCCATCAGCAGTGTCTGTAAACTGTCTTCTAATAGCTGTTTTAAAAATCTCGTGATTTCTGCCCAACGTAATTTGGCACGTGACAAAATTCGGAACCAAGTTTGAAAGTACTGAATTGGAGACATTCTTGTTTCCCTTAGTGTTACTGGGCGCAATATTATTGTGTTCTGTTGGGTTCTATTTACAATACTTAGCATGCATCGTCGTTTCACATTACCAATATGTATTTGACAATTTGAATATGTATAAAATTATGTTTTATGTCTAATTGCTTGTGTATGTTGTTATGTTGTCATATAATTTATTATGTTATATAAAATTGATGGACTTCATAAAATGTCAATGTGACTATGTGTGTGTTTGTATGCGTATGAGTTTATGACGCATAGCAAGTTATAACATTAAATGTACTAGCGTAATAGGAGATCGATTCACGTCTATTTATTGTTGCTTTTCCATTTTTCGATAATGTGCAACTTAGAATAGGTACTTACAGTATTAAGGCTCCCGCAGACAGGCACGACGCAAGTTCCGTAGAACAAAATTTCTCAAAGTTTTCATAGACATTGTTCCACTAGAGTCGCGTCGCGCGGTTGCGTCTTTCCTGTCTGCAGGAGTCTTTTCACTTGTTCAGCAAGTGATCAGTTTTTATGTATGCGGTGGTATTTCTGAATTTAGAATATTTTATGAAGAAAAACTTGCATCTAAAAACATGAATACATTAGGTGTACAGTAAATTGTTTTGCTATATAAGACACTTGCTGTGTCAAGCGATTCCGAATAGCCACTAATTTTATACACCATAATGGTATCCCCTAATTAAGAAATACCAACAGATAGTAATGAAGCGTCAGATTTTGCTCAAGTCTCGAGTATTAAGAACAAAAACTCTGAGTTTGACAGCAAAAAGGCTTTAAACTCATTTCCTGTCTACATGACAAAGTGACACTAAAGGGCAGACCAAATTTCATTAAGCATCCATTGTTTTTTTACCTCGGGTTTTCCTCATAACATTCATATCTTGTGCAACTGTTATAGATACCTATATGGTTATATTGTATTTTACCTATATACCTAGTGGTTTTCCTGCACGTGACTCTTAGAAGGAAAAATATAAATATACGGGATCGTACTTGATAGCTTTGTTATTTATTAAATTTAATATAATTCGGCATATAATTATGTCATTATGATGCACTGGTTCCGTGTGTCACCGACGTGAAGAAATGAGATGGTGCTATTTTTTTCTTGGCGTGGGTGGCGAACTAAGTGGCTTACTAGAGAATGGACAGCAGCATTCTCTTTCCGTTTTACCACCATACTGCGATCGCCAACACGCCTGCCAAGCGTGGCGATTATGGCCCCTAAAGTGGGGGAGGTCTATTTCCAGCAGTAGACGTCTTTCGGCTGCAATGATGGTGATGATTGTAGCTGGTCAATCACTTTTATCGGGGATAAAAAGTCTCTCAAAACGTCCTTTTGACGTCCCAAATCCAACATCAATATGGAATTTTATACTATCTATAAATACGGAGGCTTTAAAACAAAACTACTACTTAGCGTACCTGTATCAAAATATCAGGACATACAATTCTGCTAATCTAAAAAAGTAAGCAGGTTTCTTTGTGCAGTAACCTATCAAACTCGAAGTTATAAACAATATTGCAACAAAAACACAATGGAATGAAAAACAACACCCGGAACTCTTTTATATTATGTTTGAGTTCAAATATTAATAAGTATACAAAAAGCCGTTGTGGCTAGAGTGCATAATGTTAGCAAATAAAGATGAGAATTCAAAGTAATTACATACCTTAAATAGGAATTTATTTAGTACCTGCTTCTGCCAGCGGCTTGACCCGCATATCTATACTTATATACTTATTAATATTTTTTTTGTATTATAAAGCTGAAGAGTTTATTTGTTTGTTTGTTTGATTGAACGCGCTAATCTCAGGAACTACTGGTCCGAATTGAAAAATTCTTTTTGTGTTGGGTAGCCTATTTATCGAGGAAGGCTATAGGTTATATAACATCACGCTACAACCAAAAGGATCGGAGCAGTAGTGAAAAATGTTGCAAACACGGGGAAAATCGCACGGGTAGGCGATTCGACGCGACGGGAAAGGTCGGGGGAACAAGAAATTTGACGCGGACAAAGTCGCGAGCAGAAGCTAGTCTAATATATAAAATTCTCGTGTCGCAGTGTTTTGTTACCAAACTCCTCCGAAACGGCTGGACCGACTTTTATGAAATTTTGTGTGGATATCGGGTAGGTCTGAGAATCGGCCAACATCTATTTTTCATACCCCTAAATGATAAGGGTGACCCAAATATTTTTTTTATATTTTTGACAATTTTTGAAACTTTTATTTTATTATGATTTGGTATTGAAAAATACATACAACTCTAAATTTTCACTCTTTTTCACCTGGCAAAACAACGTTTGCCGGGACAGCTAGCTACATATAAAACTTCCTCTTAAATCACTCTGTCTATTGATGAAAATCGCATTAAAATCCGTTGCTCATAAAACTGTGAAGGAAAACATCGCGAGGAACCCGGCATATCCTAGAACCAGCTATTCCCGGACGGGCCCGCGTGGTGGATTACCGCTCACTCCCTCTCTTAGAGAGAAGGCCTGTGTCCCAGCAGTGGGAACATAAAAGACAAGAGTTCGAATCACAGACGAAACTGGACTAACTAAAATCTAGATAAATCATTCAAATGCCTACCTGCTGGCAAATCAGTTAGGAAAGACCCGAATTTATCCCTACTTCGACGCCGAAATGATGTACAGTCACAACCAGCCTTATAGTCTTACAGGCTTCCATATAGGTGGTAATATAGGTACAGTCGAAAACAATGTGGATTCAGTTCACACGCCGCCTTGACGTGGGTGCTTTAGAGTTTCTGAAAAGCGATAGGTACCAGTTTTTAAGGCCCACGGTCGGGGTCAATAACCGGGGCGAGTATTTCGACAATGCGACTGTACCGAGTACGGGTGTCGTATTGCGCACGCGGCTCGTTAAAGTGCGATTTTTGTTTCATTTTCATGTCTTTGATACTTAGTTTCCGTTCGTTTTGCGTTTCAGCGAATTTTTCGGGATCATATTTCTTTGCATTTGTGGAATTTATGTAAAATGTAATGTTTTAGTTTTGTAGGTGATGTAAATGAAGTAGACTTGTATTGAATTATTGCACTTAGTTAAGTTTTGATTTATTTTAAAACTAAAATATGCTTATACTGTATGATTACTGATGAAATCTCTGAAACTTAGTATGAATGAATTCCCCATTTATTTAGCGAATTCAAAAAGGGAGGTTCTCAATGTATGTATTTTTTAAGTCGTAAGCAAAGAATTAAAATGCACATCCAAAGACACCAACTTCCAAAATTAAAGTAATTATTCACATAGTATTGTTTTTTGGAAGTTGGTTGCTTTTTTTTTTTTGCAAAAAAGTATTTTTACTGAGCAAACAAAAACCTTGTTCGTTTATGTGTTTTCTGTGTATAATATAGT
Organism: Aporophyla lueneburgensis; assembly: GCA_932294355.1. NCBI lineage: Eukaryota > Metazoa > Arthropoda > Insecta > Lepidoptera > Noctuidae > Aporophyla > Aporophyla lueneburgensis. The sequence goes on from OW028753.1 coordinate 26,246,501, forward strand.
AAACGCATAAATAAATAATAATCATTCCTCATTATAATTCCATAATATTCGAAACTGCTCCAATTTAAAAGGTAAACGTATCGCATCGTAATTGAGCAGACAAAATGTATAAGATACAAGTTTTTGCCGCCATTTCACTCGCCCAACTTCGTTAATTGGCTAAAGATTTTTTAGTGTTTGACTTCCTTACTTGATACCTCGAATAAGTGAATATGTAAGTGTTCCGCAAAAGTTAAATACTCCATTATTAAAACGATTAATTAAGGCAAATAAATAATACGGCAGTAACCAGAAATAGTCGAATTACATTTTTTTTATGTTGAATAGCAAAAAGTCCTAATACTTAAAAATCAGATCCTTAAAAGCCATTATACTGGTCAATTATTATGAAAAAATCAAAAGAATGAAAAAAAACAAAATTTACAAAAAAAAAATACTCGATTTTTAGCACAAGTAGATTGTTTCGGACCGAACACTTTGTTACTCTATGCGCCTTCGGAACGCGCCGCCCGAACGGAATGACATCTGACTTGACAGTTTGATTTTGACACTTGACGCTTCCTCTTGGTTTTTGGTGCTTAACAAGAAAAGCATGTCGCCGCTTGAATCTCGCGATCTTTTGTAAAGTAATCCCTTACCCCGGTCGTTTTGGTGACAATAGGTCATGACCCAGTTGTTTGTGTTAATAACCCCTATCTTGGTGAAATAATACGGGCTGAATTTGGATATTTCTTGACATTGAAGAACTTTGGAGGTTAAGTGATTTGAAGACCGCATACTATGATTGCCTCCAGCCTTGTTGCAGCGGATTGTAACCTGAAGAATACTCGTAACGTCACAACACGATACATATACACTCACTTACATACATAACTCCAGGTAACCCCAGAAGCAGTGTCCTTCAACCACCAGGTAAGTTCTTTTGTTGTATTATAGGTGAGTCATTTGTTAATTGTATTGCGTCTTGCTATGAATTGTACTTGTATTGTCTGCTCCGCGTACGGCGGACTATTTTCGCTAGCCACTTCTTGTCTCTAGAGCCCCACGATTATCACGCTTCCACATAATAATTAAAACTATTGTAGGGGTCTAGTCTGGCAGCGAACATTCTTGGTATTCAGAGCGCGGTTATAAGACATAACCACCAAATTGGTAATTTACAGTAGGCTAATTACTTGGCAGTCTCTATAAGGGAAGTAGTAATTCGCTGTAAATGTTTGTTAATGGTAATTAATTGTTATTTGAAATAATTTGTTTAAATTTATTGAGACGGGTAACCTGATGTTGCCAAGGTCAGCCGGGCTAATAAAGTGGATTGGATTGGGCTGTGTTGCAGCCCCTTGTTGTAGCCCCTTTTTGTGTCTGATCTCTGTTGTATTGAATGCCAGGAAGACATTGAAATATTGAGTTTGTACCATCAATATGGTTGTTTGTGAAAATTAATATTTGAAATTGGCATTTTTGAGTATTACCATTGTTTTGAGTTGGAATAAAGGTTCATTATTGTTGTACCACAAGTGGTTTGTGAACTTAACATTTGGAATTGGATTAGAATTTGAATATTTGAATTGAATTTGAAATAGAATTTTGAACGTTGATATTGGGTTTGAATTAAAATAAAAGTTTATTGTTGAATTGAATTGAAACCAATATATTGTTATTTCTTGAGTTGCTGATTAGTCAGTTTGGTAGTTTGATTGTTTGCTTGTAGTTATTTTGTAATTGATTGATTGAACTTTGTTATTTGATTATTTAATTATTTGGTTTATTTGAATTGTATTGTTTGTGCAATGGCACACAAAGCGGTGAGAGAGGCAATCAGTGGATTGACCACACAGCTACGGTGGTTCACTTCAGCTGCAGCAACCGCTGAGCGCCCGGATCTTGAAGCGGTCACTCTGGCTCGGTTCGAGCAGTTGAACGTGAGACTCGGCAACGTTGATGCTCTGCTTACTCGCTACAACGAGTACATTTGTGATGTGGCTCTGGAAGTGCTGGATCAGGCAGCACGTGACAAGGTCCTTGCTGACTATGACCAGTTCTTGGACCTGGGGGATGTCATTGGTCAACGTGCTCGGGAAATATTGGAGAGCCGGACACCTGTCCAGGTCAAACCGGAGACCTCGGTTGTTTCAGGTCCCGGACTATTGAGTAGACTGCCTACTTTGGAACTGCCACACTTTGACGGTCGTCTGGACCACTGGTTAGGTTTCCAAAACCTGTTTGAAAGTTTGGTTGATGCACGCTCGGACCTCAGACCCGCCCAAAAGTTGGCCTATTTGTTGTCTGTCCTAGAAGGTGAGGCCCGAGCCTTGGTACAGCATCTGTCGTTGACTGACTCAGCCTACTTTACCGCTGTGGAGCTACTCACCCGGCGGTACCAAAATAAACGTTGTTTGGCTGACTTTCATATTGAATTGATTTTGGGGTTACCGGTCATTACTGGATTGTCAGCATTGCGTACTGACCTGTTGAATTCGTTGGTGGCAGCGACCAACGCTTTAAAGCAATTGGACTTGCCGGTGGACCATTGGTCTTACCTCTTGGTGCGTGTTGTGCTGCAACGGCTTCCTGCCGATTTGAGGGCTCGTTTCGAGCAAAAGTATGGTGGGGATAGTGTCACACATCTCCCCCCATTTGGTGACCTCGTCCAATTTTTGGAGGATGAGTGTCGGTTTGTGGACAACTCTGGCGTTGCCACTGAGTCATGCCAGCCGTCTTCCCGGCCACGAGACCAGGGACGGACTAGGGCTCGCGGGCCTGTTGATGGTCGCCCCGCCGCTCGTTTTGCTGGCACCCAGAGTCGTCCTGGTTGTGAGTTTTGTAGGGACACGGGGCATGGCATGGCAACTTGCGCGGCCTTTTTGAAATTGCACGTGAGTGCCCGCCGCCGAATTGCCAATGCACGCCGCATGTGCTTCTCTTGTTTGGGGGCTCACTTCCATCGGGACTGCCCCAACCCCCGCCCTTGTAGAATTTGTAGGGGGTCCCATTTGGACATATTGTGCGCTAACGCGAACCACGCTGGCAGACCAGCCTCTGATGAAGGTTCGCGTACGGGGGGGTACCATGGAGTTGGTCACCGGGCTTCTGCCTCGCCGGTTCAGAACCGGGGAGAGGCCCGCAATTTTGAGCGCCGCACTCCACCCCCCGCTCAACTTGATCGGGAGCCGCGCGATCGCCATTTGGTCTCCCCGCGTAAAGGCGATTACGCACTTGTTGCTAGGCAGCGCTGGCCAGACCAGCACCGCCTTCCCTCCCCTCCATTGGCGGAACGTCCCCGGTTGGAGTCACGCCCCCCGCCATTCGGGCATCCGGTGGGTTATGCCCTTCCAGCGATGGCGCGTGGCTCGGGACACCGCGCGGACGAGGAGTTTGTCTTCCATCCTCGTCGGGAAAGACTTGAGCCTGGGTGCGGCGATCGGTCGCCGCCCAGGCATTGTTAGGACATTGGCGCCTGCCCCGCTAAGGTACCCCTTATGGTGGGGACCAGACTGGCTGACTCACCCCGAGGATGATTGGCCTCGATCGCCAGTCTTGATGTCGGGTCCTTTGCCCGGGCTCAAGGTGCTCGCTGTTGGAACGACGGACCCTGATTTTTTGTTGAGTCGATTTAGCTCCCTCGACAAATTGTTGAATTGTTGTTTGTTGTTGTTGAATTGTTGGTGACTGATCGTCACATTAAGAACTCGCATGCCAGTTGCAATGCGCTGTTGGCCATTCTGCAGCGAGAGTTTTGGATATTGTCAGGAGCCGTTAGTAAGTTGAACCCCTTTTTGGACCATACGGGTCTTTTGTTGTTTGGTTGTTAACGGTTGAGGCACTCTAGCCTTCCTTATGGGGTCCGTCACCCCCTTTTGTTGCCTAAGGAGGGCCATTTGGTTAAATTGTTGTTGTTGTTGTTTGGTTGTTTGTTGTTTGTTATTGTTTGATCCGCCAGCCTGCCCCCATTGGGGGGGGGGGGGTATTTTTGAGGCCACGGTGAAAGCGGCACAGGGACTCTGGCGCAGATTGTTGGGAGACACCGTTCTCACCTTTAAGGAGTTAGCTACGGTATTTTGCCGTTTTGAAGCTGTATTGAACTCGCGTCCATTGTGCCCGCTGTCTTCGGACCCGAACGACTTGGAGGCCCTAACCCCGGGCCATTTTTTGATTTGACAGCCACTTGTCGCCCTGCCGGAGCACCCTTTTGTCGATGTGAGCCAAAATTGGCTACCGCGGTTTCAGTTGGTGCAGCAGCTCGCTCAGAGTTTTTGGAAGCGTTGGAGCTTGGAGTATTTGCACATCCTCCAGCAGCGCGTCAGGTGGACTGATAAAACGCAACCTTGTCGAGATTGCCAAGTGATTAGCGGACGGGAAGGCCCGTCCGGGGGGGGTAGATGTTTCGGACCGAACACTTTGTTACTCTATGCGCCTTCGGAACGCGCCGCCCGAACGGAATGACATCTGACTTGACAGTTTGATTTTGACACTTGACGCTTCCTCTTGGTTTTTGGTGCTTAACAAGAAAAGCATGTCGCCGCTTGAATCTCACGATCTTTTGTAAAGTAATCCCTTACCCCGGTCGTTTTGGTGACAATAGGTCATGACCCAGTTGTTTGTGTTAATAACCCCTATCTTGGTGAAATAATACGGGCTGAATTTGGATATTTCTTGACATTGAAGAACTTTGGAGGTTAAGTGATTTGAAGACCGGATGCTATGATTGCCTCCAGCCTTGTTGCAGCGGATTGTAACCTGAAGAATACTCGTAACGTCACAACACGATACATATACACTCACTTACATACATAACTCCAGGTAACCCCAGAAGCAGTGTCCTTCAACCACCAGGTAAGTTCTTTTGTTGTATTATAGGTGAGTCATTTGTTAATTGTATTGCGTCTTGCTATGAATTGTACTTGTATTGTCTGCTCCACGTACGGCGGACTATTTTCGCTAGCCACTTCTTGTCTCTAGAGCCCCACGATTATCACGCTTCCACATAATAATTAAAACTATTGTAGGGCTCTAGTCTGGCAGCGAACATAGATATAAACCAATAAATCATAAAAATCAAACCTTAGAGTAATTATTAGATTTAAAAAATTTACTAATATAAAATATATAACCAGATTACTAGACCAGAATCAAGCTTTCAAGCTTTTTTCGTGTGCAAGGGTAGGGCAAGGGCTAAATAATTAGCGTTAACAAAATCAGGCAGAGTATTTTATTTATTTGCCATTATACGAAGGGGATATTAATGAGAAATAAATAAAACCTGTTCTGTCTGGGTTGCTTCTGTTTGTGACGCCACTTCTTCTTCACAGCTAAAGCAGCACTAGGAACTGGTGAAGGGCGGACGTTTTGGGGGACTGTCTCATGTAATTTTCACGTTCGAAAAGTGCTGATCCTTAGCCTAATCTTTTGATTTTGATTTTGCTGTCGCCAGTATACAGCATGGCCGGGACATTGACCTGCCAAATGAAACCACGAATTCAGCAAGTAAATCTAGACCACCTGTTGCAGAAAGTTTTCGTCAATGTCTTGTACACCTATTTTCAGAAACCTAGATCATATCGATGGTCCCTATTAACAATGTCGGTTCTGCAAAAAGACTACTGTACAGTAGAGCAGTTCAAAGTTTGTTTTACTACTAACACTGTTGCGCGGACAAGGTTAATACAACCGACAATATTATCTTTAAAACTGGCTAAATATCATGATTAAAAAAAAAATACGTACTGTAGATCTTTTTATTGTGACTCTATTTATGTAAATAAGTGAATATTGGTAACAATGCATAACCGACATTGTTAATAGGGGCCATCGATCTGTTGTCAACTTACTCTTGTAATTTCATCAAGCATCAGATTAGACGACCAAATGAATTTGCTTTCAGGATCTATGGTTTAGCAACTCATCATATACCTACCCTTTTTACAGATATTTTAGGGATGGTTTCAAATCTCACCGGATGCAGCTTTTATTAAAATGAAATGATCCTCATACTGATTTTGCCCATTGCTTCTTTACTTACAAAATCCTTGTAAAAATAATCAGCGCACAGACAAACACAATCTCTTTTTTCTACCTACATAATATTCAGACGAGTTTGCGCACTCCGGCGCGCCTTATTTCACGGAGGCTAATTTTGACGGACCGCCACAGGCACCGCTGCTGCCACACCCATATTCGATTACATGTCGTGATGACGCTGAAAACTGGACTAGATTGAGAGATAGCCTGTTTGGGTGAAATTGTGGTTGTTCTTTTTGTTGAGGGTTTATATGAAATTCATTCTTAAAAAAAAAAAAAAATTGTTTAATTCCTTTTCGATATCCATACCCAACACGTGCGTAAAACATTGCCAGGTAATTTAATTTGGCCCTTTAGTATTAAGAGTATGAGAGTGAAGAAAAAAATACAGGAGCTAGACTAATATGATTTACATCATCATAAATTATACTAATACACTTGGACCTATAAATCACGTCTTTCGGATTCCTCTCTGATTATATCTCCATAATTTCTGGACCCATTATAAGTCAGTCTTAGATCTTTTTTCTTCGCTACTCTCATATGGATCTCCTTTATAGCAATAAAAATAAAGTAAACTGCGATAAAGTACCTAAACTAGCAAAAACTTGGGCTTGAATCGGAATGCCGTTACTTCCCCGAAAGAATGTATACCACAACAATACAAATGGATTACAAAAATCTAGTAAATAGAACTTACTATTTAATATAACAATATATGAACCAGCGCTAACTCGCTCCAAATAATAAGAAATACAGATCTAATCTTATAATAAAACAAAAAATCTAGATGACTAGCTTATAACATTTGCTAGTAGAACAGAAATTAGCAAGGCAGCCCTGACGCGCAGGTGGTCGCCAAATGCCATGCAAAAATGAACCTTATTGTCATGAAATAGAGTGTTTATTTAAGTTAGTTCAATGTGTCATTTAGAACAGTTCAAGGAACTACACTCCTACACCGATACATTGAGTTTTATTTTCTTTTTTAGAGTTCAGTTGGAACGGAAACCGTGGCAGAAAAAGTTTTTGTCGATCCTTCCGAATTCATGTTTGTTGAAAGACATCATTTTGTAGTGTTTTTGTCGATAATTACGAAAATACTTATGAATGTAATTGTTTTGAGTAGGTACTTGTGAGTAATTATTGTAAAGTGCAATGCTGAAGAAACTGATTTTTACGCGTTGTTTATCTTTGAGTAGGCAGCGATTCACTTGTCAACTAAGTGCGAATTGCACCAATGAAACTGTGTCATTATTTTCTCCTTTATTTCACTATAAATTAATATAAAATATATATTTTTTAAACAGACAGTTAAAACAATATTTATTTAAAAGTGTAATTATTGTTATAAATGCTGTTAGTATTATTATTGCTATAAATTGAAAATGAGAGTGAGAGAGAGCAAATACGGGCCTGCACACGGTTTAGGCGTCTTGATCGCATTTTGAATGTAAAAATTAGATAATTATGAACATTACTTTCACAGAGATATCGGGTGTTGTTATTTTAAATTGCTTGCAAATCTGGTTAACATTGTTTTCACTTATGCTTCTCTCTGTTCAGTCGCAAGTTTCTTTCAATTCCAAAACAAACGCGCAACCAAATTGCGCAAAAAGTCGCCGTGTGCATGTCTTAAATGTAGAATTTACTGCGCAGGCAAAAACAAGATTTTGGCTCCTTGCCTACAAGCGCCCAGAAACCCATTTCAGTTGACTTTACAATTTGCAGAAAAAGAAGCAACCGTCGCTAGTTTCAACTTCTTTTTTTTTCTTTGTGTAAAACGTGATAGAAATACTGAATTACAAGAGTTTAAAAGAATTTCTTGAAACTTGTTAAAGCCTTGTTTGGGTCTAATTACGACTGAATGCTATTTATCTGGATCGATATTTTTATGTCCTACTAAATATTATATTATTTTAGAAAATACTAGTTGCGGGCAGCGGTTTAACCCGCATAAGTCCCGATCCCGTGGGAATATCAGGGTAAAAATATCCTATGACTTAATCCAGGTCATGGTCTACCCATATGCCAAATTTCATCTAAACGTATTCAGCCGTTTTACGTGGAAGCTCCATATAATATTAGTTTAGATTAAAAGGCTATTCTCTCTTACTGCTATGCGTAGAACGTCAAAGCCATTGCAATTCGGCTGACGTAATTCTTCTCTCGATTCACCACTTCTTCTTAGTTATTTAAAAAAAAAATGTACTTTTCTAAACTAGTTTGGCCCAAAATTCGCCAACTTGAATACGGTTCACTGACACAGCCATTAGGTCCTCTTATGTGCAGGTGATAGGGCATGCGGGCAAGATGAGAGGTGAGCCATTCTCTGTGGACCACTGAATTTCATACAAAAACAGTAATTAAAATATTGTTCTTTAAAAATCTCCAAACAGTTCGCGGAACCAGTTCTTTGCGCACGAACTATTCCTACTAAATTTTTTGCTGTCCATTTCTTGTTAATGATGAATCGTCTATTATTATTTGAATAGGTAATACAGGCTATCGGGAGCATTGGACCTCAGCACTTATTACAACGATATAATTCTAGATTCGAGAACGAATTCGCACAAAAAATACTAATGTTTACCGACCAGAAGTGCTTAAAACACTTAGTGGTGTATTTAAAGTGGTTCAAAGAAATTATCATCGTTATAAATTGCAGTGCACGTATCTATCGGTCGATCGTTCACGATATATGTCTTCATTTGTTTTAAGAAAAAGGAAGTTCTTAAGAACTTGGCATCTAACTGTGAATGTGTCTAGAAGAGCCTCCAATTTTGCTTGGTTGAATTCGAACTGAAAATCCAAAATGCCTGGCAAGACATCCTTGTTGCGATCAATGAGCAACAGTCAACAACAGTTGACTCATCTATATTATCGACATAAAAAGTAGAGTCGCTTTTTATGTCCCTGTGACTGAGTTTTTCTTGAAAACTACACAAAAAATGGTGAGATTTTCATCATCATTTAGTGAATGAGTTCGATTTATGTGTATCATCATCTGTCAGCTGAAAGTCAAGCACTATTGAACACAGGCCTCCTCCAAACATTGCCACTTCGACCGGTTCTGTGCTTTTCGCACCCAGCTGTTTATGTGCCATATCATCATTCTCTTGGCCTTATTATCTTCCATATTTTTCGTCGGTCATTCCTCATTAGTCGTCATCTCGGTAGTCCCCCGTTTTCTAGTTTCACATCATTCTCTTAACTTTCCGAACATTTTCCTAATTCCTCTGCATCCCATGTCCACATCGTGACAACCGATTTTCACTCAACTTCTCAATTACCACTGCCGTTTTCAGATTTCCTCTTAAGTACTAATCCTATACATTCATGTAACACCACATATCCCTCTTAGCATTCTCACCTCATCTCACCTTTCATTCATCCCTTTTGTGGTCTAACATTCTGATCCATACAAGATAGCATGTCGACCCATTATTTTGTCTATGCTCTCCATAAATGTATTATTAGTTAATAATAAACTTACGTATAATAACTAAATCTCAATTTTTTTATCAAGTTGTAAAAACTATATGAAGCCAGGGTGTGTCACTATTGTATAATAATAAACAGAATAATACGAAAATAATTAGTCAAAGCTCAATGAATATTTTTTATTTGATAACGGCAATTATTAATATTATATTAATTCCATTTCACGAAGAGCTATATTAAGACATTCTGTCAATGGATCATTAAACTTTTTGCTCTGACTTACATCATCGGCATGACAAATTAGTGTAATTTTGTTTACCTAAATCTGTTTTATAGCTTCCAATATAAATAAAGTATGTCCACAAGGTGCAGTTGGAGTATGTTGACCCTGGTTTTAACAGCTTACCGCCAAAATGCATGCCCGATACCTAGGCATGACTGCATAACTAAATGAGTTTATGACATAATCAAGCGTGGATAATGTAAATAAGATTTCGCTATACAGCTATTTGATCAAGAACAGGTTCATCAATGAAGAAGTATTGAATGTCTCGCAAATTTAACTAGATCTGTACTCTAATTGCGTAGCACACAATCAATCAAAATCTGTCATTTTGAAGGATATTGCAAATCAGTGCTGCATATCCCTCTAAGCACCGTGTGGTGCCGGACGTAAAGAATAACACCACCCCATTTCTTCCCGTAGGTGTCGTAAAAGGCAACTAAGGGACTTACTAGAGAATGGGCAGCAGCGTTCTTTATGCATTTTACCACTATACTGCGATCGCCAACCCGCCTGCCAAGCGTGGCGATTATGGCAAAGCCCCCCAAATTGGGGGAGGCCTAAGTCCAGCAGTGGACGTCTTACGGCTGAAATGATGATGATGATGATGAGTGCTGCATATGTTCGAAAAATGTATCTGCTCTACTATGTAAATTACGCAATTAATGTTGTAGTACTGTCAAAATGGAAGCCATTCCTACTGGTACGTTATCACCTCTCTGGTCAATACGTAACTATAACACTCTACCACGGAAGCTATGAGAATAAATCAAGAAACCCTGCTATGTTCTAACCTACATCATGTGCCTATCCTTTTCCTAATGTTGTTTTGATCGGCTACAATTCTATATAACCGGATGCAGCTAAAGTTTTGAGTTGAGGTTCATGATTACTGATTAATGCGTGCACTGACTAGACAGCTCCACTCAATCTGTAAAAGACCATCCTCAAAATACCATTTCAAACACCAATCTCATGGTTTTCACAAGATCTAGCCACGATTTTGTTACGACTTTAAAAAAGACTGCGACCTCTGAATATGCTATGGCCTTTCTTCTCAGAATAGTCAAATAGGAAACGTCGAATTCATCTATTTGTTTAAATATGACTGACGTGTAAAATTGTGCCGTACATAACTACAAAATTTAGAAATATTAAGCATACCATTCCAAATTTCTATATCCAAAACCTCTCAAAAAATACTTACACTGCGACATAATCCCGGCATGACCCCGGAAGCAACATGATTCGACCT